>OX328277.1:28093661-29376294 GCA_946814005.1 Chamaenerion angustifolium | reverse complement strand
TAATAGGTTGCAAATGGGTTTACAAGATTAAGTATAATTCTGATGGATCCTTAGAAAGATACAAGGCCCGGTTAGTTGCTAAGGGATATAGTCAAAAGGAGGGAATTGATTATAGTGACACTTTTTCTCCAGTTGCAAAAATGGTCACCGTTCGTACACTCTTGGCTATTGCAGCTAAACAAAATTGGCCTTTGTATCAAATGGATGTTTTTAACGCTTTCTTACAGGGTGATCTTGATGAAGAGGTCTATATGCAGGTTCCACCGGGGTTTTGCAAACATGGGGAGAGTCATTTAGTATGTCGTTTGCAGAAGTCCTTGTATGGACTTAAACATGCATCTAGACAGTGGAATGTCAAGCTCACCGACGCGTTGGTAAAGAATGGTTACGTTCAAAGTTTACATGATTATTCCTTATTTACAAAAAAAAAGGGTCTGAAATTGTTGTCTTGCTAGTATATGTTGATGATCTGCTAATAACCGGAAATAGCAAATCATTGATTGAGCAATTAAAAAACACTCTACAAACCAATTTTAGAATGAAAGATTTGGGTGATTTAAAATATTTTCTTGGTATAGAAATAGCTAGATCTGATAAAGGTCTCATTTTGTGCCAAAGAAAATATGCACTTGAACTTCTTTCTGAAGTTGGAATGTTAGGTGGTAAGGTAAGCAAGACTCCAATGGAGCAAAATCTGAAGCTCACAAGTAAGGGATATGATGAAAATTTTCTGCTGAATAGTGATGATGCATTGATTTCTAATCCCAGTATATACAGAAAATTAATAGGAAAGCTATTATATTTGTCTGTAACTAGGCCAGATATTGCTTTTTCTGTTCAGTGTTTAAGTCAGTATATGCAATCACCAAAGAAATCACATCTAGAAGCTGTTTACAGGATAATCAAATATATCAAGAACCAACCAGGTTTAGGGATTTTACTTACATCTGATAATAATAATGATATTTATGCATTTTGTCATTCAGACTGGGGTGGTTGTTTAGAAAGTAGAAGATCTGTAACCGGATACTGCATTAAATTAGGAAATTCTCTAATTTCATGGAAAGTAAAAAAAAACAAGCGACAGTTTCTAGGTCTTCCGCTGAGGCTGAATATAGAAGTATGGGATCTACAGTTTCTGAAATTATTTGGCTAAGAGGTTTATTAAAGGAACTGAATTTTTCTTCTAAATCTCCTATTATGTTGTTTTGTGATAATAAAGCTGCCATACAGATTGCATCTTACCCTATGTATCATGAAAGAACCAAGCATATTGAAATTGATTGTCATTTTGTTAGAGAGCAAATTAATGCAGGTGTTTTAAATACCAAATATGTGAGGACGAATGAGCAGCTTGCGGATGTATTTACGAAGGCTTTGGGGAGTCAACAACATTATTATCTACTTAATCAATTAGGGATGAAAGATATTTATCATAATATCAGCTTGAGGGGGAGTGTTAAATTACAAGCTGATTTGGTAGTTTAAGGACTATTATGTATGTTTTAATTAGTTAAGAGTGTATTGCTGTTTAGTTTTCTGTTAGAGTCTTTTTGTAATATTGGTAACTTCCTTCCCTATATAAGGAAGTGTTCAATGTAAACCCTACTACATTCTTCTCGACAGAAACCTCCAAGCAGACACTTCTTCCAGACCGGTTCTGAGCCTCATCAGGTTTTTCACAAAAAAGCATAAAAAATGTATTAACTAGTCAAGTTCACGTGGGAGAAATATATTTCATTTCGTGCACATTTGATGACATAATGCTAATGTACGGGGAGAACACACAATAGTTTGTTTCCATAATAATTGAAGTACTAATTGTAAAAAAAAAAAAAAACACCAAAAAGACCATCTATAATTTAAGTATCAATTAAATAATATATTGTTTCCCAAAAAAATAACTATAAATATATATCATTTTAAATGTTTCGATTCAGTATCTCACCATTCCTAATGTAAAAATAATATTCTCATTTATTTATATATATGTGATAAATTTGAGGATCAAAATATCATTCCAGCAAAATAGAAGTCAGAATATACTGAAAATGGGGAAAATCTCATTTGTCCATCTTAGAGTAGGGGGTGACACTTCTCTTCATTAATCGTATTGTGTGTAAGATGATTTTCAACATTTCTCCACGCTCAATTACGAGTTTAATATCATAAACATAATTTTTGTAATGATCACATAAGTTGGTCAAAAATGAATTTTGAAAGTTTAACCTAATTTTTTAGAACATCAACTTTGACTCGCGTGTATGGTTAATTTAAAATCGAAACTCAATTTTATTTGGGACACTAAACTCGTAATCGAAACTCAATTTTATATTTTAACAAAAAAAAAATTGTCTAGGGGAAACTACTCACCCTCAAGTGTCCACTAGTCTGGATAAAGGGTGTATGCCTATTTTTTAAATAAAAAAAATATTTATTTACTAAAAAAACTGAACACTTTTTAAAAAAAAAAAATCATAAATATTCTCATTTATCTATCTATGGTATAATTTTGTGTATCAATCTTTAGTGGTGAGTGATGAAAGTGCAGTTTCCCCTTCCAACAGAAACTAAAATCAAGATGAGAAGTCAACTCAAAGAAAGATGAGAAGTCAACTCCTACACACGACACAACCCTGCATATAATGGGTCTCTCAAACTATCTCCATCCATCATAAATCATCTTTCGGGAGTTGTACAACAACAAAGGGCAACTGAAAAGGGATAGATAGGTTTATACAAATATCATGGGTTTATTATACAGATTACTTATGCTATTATGGACTGCAGTTTTGAGATTCGTTTATCCTTAACATAACAACTTGCAAACCGATAAGTGCATTACTGATTCTATTTTTTTTAACGTAAAGTTAAATGAGGTATGAACTAAAAAGTTTTAACTACCTAACACTATAGAAAATCATAAATATTCTCATTTATTCGTCGGCAATAAGAAAATTGTGTCAGTGAATAATGCACCGTCGGTAAATATTTACCGACGAAAATCGGACCATTTTTTTAGTCGACAAAAGTCTTCTGTTTACCGACGATTGATCTCAAGGTTCCTTGTATGTGTAGCGGAATTTCGTTCTTACCTCCAACTCTTAGTGTTCTGTGTTGTCTCGCCTGGAATTCTCACATATTCACTATGTTCGTTGTGTTTAATGTCTGTTCCGTGTTGTCTCTGTTTATTATTTGCGTTCCAAATCTTTACTCTTGTGTTCAATCACAATTAATAAGTACAAATAAATTTGAAGTGTTGGAGAATCACGCCATTGCTGGTATTATGAGCAAATTGCTTACCCGATAATGTTCGAATCACGCCATTGCTAATATTAACATTTTCATTTTAGCTCAACATTGCTTTTTACTGGCGAAATGTTTCGGCGGTAAAAGAAAAAGTTTACCGACCAAAGTGTTTTTCGTCGGTAATTATGTGTAGAGGTTTTACCGACGATTTAATTAATTGTGTCGGTACAACGTATTTTTTGGCGACAAAAAAATAAAACCGTCGACGAATAAAATTGCTTATCAACAAAAAACAATTTCGTCGGTAAATCAAATTAACTTCCAACGAACCGTAAAATTTCGTCGGTAAATATGGAATTTTCAGTAGTGTAACATTCATAATCATATAAAGGTTACCTACATGTCTAATAATTATATACAATTACGTAAATTTAATGTAATAACATGTTATTCAATATTTATATAATTTAATGTAGTATAATTTTTTATTAGGTTGAAATAATTTTCTTCTAATTTATATTATGAGATTTTATAAAGTTTGTTTTGTAATTAATTTTATTTGAAAATAATAAACCTCTATTCTAACCAAATACATGCAAAAGTATGATCTGCAAAAGACGGTGAACGTGAACAGTGATGACCAAATACATGCAAAGTACGATGTGGAGAAGAAACGATGGTATGCCGGTATGGGACGGCGGGGCTGCTGCCGGGGAGCCTGGAGGCGAAGGTGGTGTATCCAGTGAGTGAAGAGAGGCGATGACAGTTAATTAGAATGAGAAATATATGTAAAATACACAAGTTATTTCTCAATATAGAATTTTCTCATAAAATAATTTACACTATCATCCCAACACCTCATGTCCGACCACATCGTACAGCAGCAATATCTCATGAAAGATCAAATCTATGTTTTTGCTGCATTTTCAAGCAAACTTAGTTGTTGTAACTAGACAAGCTATTATGTTATTATGATAGGCTCATAACAACTTCTCCAGCTAAAATGAAACCCTACACCTTATTACTAACATCTCCATCAATAATATCGCATATTTGGTAACCAATCATTTTAACTTTTCGAGCAATAAATTGCTGCCTCCACACCCCCAAAACACTCACTCTTCCATTCTTTATTTCCAGAGTACAGAAAAAATGGCGGCAGTGGAAGTGCAATCATTTCTACTACTAACCATATCTTTCTGGTGCAGCTTCACCTCAGCCGCTCACGTGCCAACTGCAGCTCCTGCGGTTGCTCCAGCCGCCATACAACTGTCTCCTCCGGAGCCGAAGGTTCTACCAGCGGCGGCGCCACCAGGCGGCCACGAAGACATCATCAAGATTCTGGAGAAGGCGGGTGGGTTCACGGTTCTAGTCCGGTTGATGAGGAGCAGTCACGTGGCAGACCAAATCAACTCGCAGCTCAAAGACCTAAACGACGGTCTCACTGTCTTTGCACCGACAGACATCGCCTTTGCGAGTCTCAGGACCGGTGCGCTGAATAAGTTGTCGGACAAGGAACAGGTGGAGCTCATGCAGTACCATGTGGTCCCCACGCTTCTGACAATGTCCCAGTTCGAGACTGTGAGTAATCCATTGATGACCAAGGCTGGAGGATCGAGGATAGGAGAGTTTCCTCTCAATGTCACCACCAATGGTGATAAAGTATCTCTGTATACGGACACCAATGAGGCCATTCTGGAGAGTACAGTGTACGTAGACAGCAAACTCGCAGTGTACCAGGTACGGACGAAGAATGTATATATATATATATATTTCAATACCTTTAATTATATGGAACGAACGTGTGGACACTTTATGAGCAAGAGTACTTCTGTATATTCTTAGGTGGACAAAGTGCTTCTTCCTCGGAGCATATTTCCTAAATCAATGGAGGCATCGTCACCAGCAGCAGAGCCAAAGCAGCAAAACGTCGATTCAGAGACAAATTCAGCAAAGGATGGTTTTGGATTCATGGAAGTTGTTGGTCATGGAGTTGCTGTCATTGGTGTTGCTCTATTTCTATGATCACCATTATTATTTCTTTGGGGAAGAGAAGAGGGTGTTGCTTTCTTGAATGAATATTGCATTTAAGTGTGTTTTACATTTGGATTGGATGGCTTGACAGACTAAATCTTTGAAAAGAAATGCTTGAATGTCAAATTTATATTTATTTTATTATTAAAATATGCCCATGAAGAAAAAAGAGGTGTACAAGGTTTTGTTTTGAATTTCGGTTATCTATATAAAACTTTTTACACAAATTTTTTCTATGAGTTAAAATAATTTAGTTAGATTGGTTCATATAAAAAAAATGAATTACACTCATATCATTATTCTTTCACATCTATATCCTTTCATATTTATATGGAAGTCCAACATTAATAATTCACATTCCCAAACAATTATTTCATTTATAAGTATGTCAAATTAAACTTTATCTTCAAATAATAGTAAATTGCAAATTTTGCCCATAATAATTTACTTTGAAAAATTAGACTAAAATTTTAGCTAGTGAAAAATAAAAAGAAGAATGAAAATATAACATTTTTTAAAAAGAAATAATAAACAAGACTTATGATATATATATAAATTTTAGTTAATATATATTTAAGCAAATACAACTAATTCATAATTATAATTTAGTTTAATTAACTTAAACATAATGTTTAGAATGAAAAAATAATTAAATATTTGCAACTAAGTTAGTTAAAAAATTAAACTAAATAGATAGTAATGTGTATATCTTTTTATTAATAAATAATTATTTATTTCTAAATTTAAAACAGAGAAAGGGAAGAAAAATATCAAATGTTATACATAAGTTTAAGAAAAATAATAAATTTATATAAAGTTAATAAATAAAAAAGAATAAAATTATCATACATTTAATAAGTCTATATGTTATTCAATAAAAATGGACTTTTTTCAAAAAGTATTTATTTTCGATTTTTTTTTGAAAAAGTATATATATAAAAAAAAAATATTTAGAAAAATATGTATACGTGCACCCCAGGGTCGCGCCTATTGGACATAGGCGCACCCCAGGTGAATAGGCGCACCCCATGGGCGCCACTTAGAAGTGGCGCCTATGGGGCAGATGTCAGTATTTTTTTTTTAAAAAATAAAATCATTTTGTTCGAAAAATGATGACTCGATGTTTAATTAAAAATAAAATTATGTATCTATTAAAATATTTTAAATTTTTTATAGTAAGTAGATATTTTAATTGCAATTCAAATGATACAAAAAATATTAAATTTGGATTTACGGATTGACTATACGGCATGCCGTAAGTTGAGATATGATAATTGTACTTAAAAAATTATAACTCGGACCATGTAACTCCAAACTCAACACGGTTAACGCCATTTAGGTCGTAAATCAATTATCTACGTAGGATAATTTTTTGGATTAAAAATACAGTGATTTTGTAACCTAACATCGTTTACACCCAAATTTGACTGAAATAAGTAAATGCATTAGGTGAGAAATTTAATTATATACTTACTCAAAAAAAATCAAAAAAATTATAGTGCGTAAATAATTTAATTACGAATTAAATGACGCTAACTATTCGATAATTGTTTACACCCAGGGGTGCGCCTATTCACCTGGGGTGCGTCTATATCCAATTGGCACACCCCTGGGGTGCGCGTATACATATTTTTCTAAATATTTTTTTATATATATATACTTTTTCAAAAAAAAAATCGAAAATAAATACTTTTTGAAAAAAGTCATAAAAATGATATATAACTATTTAGCAAATAAGTTTAGGTATCTCAATATATTTTTAATCAGTATTAAAATATTTGAATTTAATATTACATAAATTATAATTATATATATTTTGATGTAGTTTTATACTTTTTTTATTATATTTTACATCTCTAGATGTGTACTTAATAATGTTTGTTGAAAAGAGAATTCTTGAAAAACAATTATAATAAAATAATATTATATTTTATAAAATCAAGTATATGAATACACATGTTAAATTATCATTTGTGTATTTAAAATTATAAAATTAAATGATACTTTTGATACAATTTTGTAAAATAATTATTTAATATTTCTATTTACCATTTTTTATTATATTTGAACTAAATTTTTATATATTTAAAAACTAAAATTAATAGTATTGTATATATATAAAAGTCTGAAAATTGTATAACATGTTTGACGAAAATGGTTTTCCAACTCAAACTATTTTTTTGGTCCAACATGTTTTAAAATGATGGTAATTCGTACCTCCGTTACTTTTCTGGTAAAAAATTCCGTTAAATATTTTTTATATTTACAAAATTAACCAACTATTTTCTAAATGTTACAATTAAACCCTACAAACTTACACTAATGTTTCAAACAAGTCCCGACTCGATTCGAGTCACACAGGGGGTCCCCTAACCAGGGTCCGAACCCAGACTAGGTCACCCAACCCTGAGGACCTGGTCTGGGTTCAAACCAAGAACATAGGACCCCCGATTGGGGCTCAATTGGAGCCCCAATCGTTTGAACCAAACCAGTCAGGTCCAAACCGATTGGGGCTGCAATTGAGCCCCAATCATGGGTCCTATGGCCTGGGTCCGAACCCATATCATGTACCCATGGTTGAGCGACCTGGTCTGGGTCCGGACCCAGACCATAGGACTCCAAATTGGGGCTCAATTGGAGCCCCAATCATTTGAACTGAACTCAATCAGGTTCGATCCAAACCGATTGGGGCTCCTATGGCCTGGGTCCGAACCCAGACCATGTACCCATGGTTGGGAGACCTGTGCTGGGTTCAGACCCAAGCCATAGGACCCTCGATTGGGGCTCAATTGAAGCCCCAATCGTTTGAACTGAACCCAGTCAGGTTCGATCCAAACCGATTGGGGCTCCAATTGAGCCCCAATCGGGCGGGGGTCCTATGGTCTGGGTCCGAACCCAGACCATGTACTCATGGTTGGGCTACCTGGTCTGGGTTCAGACCCAGACCATAGGACCCCCGCCCGATTGGGGCTCAATTGGAGCCCCAATCATTTGAACCGAACCCAGCCAATTTCGGTCCAAACCGATTGGGGCTCCAATTGAGCCACAATCAGGGATCCTATGGTCTGGGTACAAACCCAGACTAGGCCCCCATGGTTTGGCGGACTGGTCTGGGTTCGTACCCAGACCATAGGACCCAGATTGGGGCTCAATTGAAGCCCCAATCATTTTGGACCGAACCTGGTTAGGTTCGGCTCAAACAATTGGGGCTCCAATTGAGCCCCAATCTGGGTCCTATAGTTTGGGTTCGAGCCCAGACCAGGTCCCCAGGGTTGGGTGACTTGGTGGGGTTCAGACCCTGGCTAGGGGACCCCCAGTGTGGCTCGAATCAAGTCGGGACTTGTTTGAAACATTAGTGTAAGTTTGTAGGGTGTATTTGTAACATTTAGAAAAATATTTGGTTAATTTTGCAAATATGAAAAATATTTAACATGATTTTTTAACAGAAAAGTAACGGAGGTACCAATTACTATCATTTTCAAACGTATTGAACCATCACTAAATAACAAGTTGTACCGGAAATCACTTTGTGCAAACATGATGGACTTTTTTCATATTTTTTCCTTTATTATATTATATTTGTATATATAGTCTTCACATATTTTTAATTAAGAAAATAAATAAATAAATTAACATATGAAACAATTAACTATTACTAAATAAAGTGTTTATAAATGACTTTTTTTATAGTTGTATTAGTCTATCAAACTTAAAAAGTAAGTTGAATAATATTATAAATTTATATTAATAACAAAAATACTTTCATTATGTAAGTTGAGTTAATCTTATCAATATAATAATTTGAATAAAAAGTAATTTTATTTTATTTATTTTTGCTTATTCATATAATAAGTTAAAACTTTATATTATACTAAATTTATATAATGACAATTCAAACAATTTATATGAAACAATTAAAACACGAGTCAGTTCTCTTGTGATATAAAAAACGTAAGTGTTGGTTAAATTGATTAAAAATATGAGTTGAGGTTAAATTGACATTAGATTCATCATTCATAACTCGATTCAAACTCAACCGAGAGGATAAAGTTTTAGTCTTAACCATTGATTGATATATAATTGTAGGTAGATAAAAATTTAAAGTTTATTTAAACATTGAAAACTATAAGAGAGAATTTTAAAATCAATCCAAAACACTATGCATAAAGACGAATTTTACTCTACTATAAATATTTTAAACCATGTAACTTTTCCTTATAACTTTTTTTACAACCTTATCTCTCCCTTGTGTAATAATGTAAGTAAGGAGCTAGTAAAACCTAGGGAAGTGATCAACAAATAAATAAGGAAGCTATTACCATAATCCCATATCTTATCCTTTACACTGCCACACTCTCAAATTAAATTTAAGATCATCGTGTAACATCTACCTTATCTACTTCATCGCCCTCCGTTCCTTCTCTCAAATGTAAATTCCGCTGCTTCTCCGATGTTGATCGCATGTTGTGGTTGTGGCGATCCAGATATCGGTGCCATGTTCGTGAAGCTCGGTTCTTCAACTGTATCCTTGTTGTGTTGATCTTCTCCATTATTATAATGCCGATGATGGTGTGCCGATGATGAGCCATCACCTTGGTAGAAGTGGGTCGGAGAAGGAGGCTCGGTTGTATCGAAGTTTGATTTCCTCGGGGATGTGCCGACACTATTGGCTTCACTCTTGTAGTGTCGTAATAGGTGCACCGGGGATACGTTTCGTGACGGTGTCACAGAGCGGCTAGACATTGGGGTACTAACCGATCCTGCTCGGCTCTGCTTGACTTGTTTCTTTGCGGTATGGTGCCAATTCTTTAAGGCAGATACGACACGGTCGCTGAATATGGTCGGTTTCATGGTTGAACCCATCTGCATGCATGCATTTAAAGTTACATCTAACTGTCCAAGTTGGACGTAGCCAAAAAAACTTATTAAGTGGGACAAGTATTACAGTAAGGGCAATTTAAAAAAAAATCAATGAGGACAAATATATGATTTAAAATTATTAAATTGAAAATTATTGCATTTTTAAGGTTAATTTTACACAAAATTAAAAGTTGAGGGAGACAATTGTCCCTTCGTCCCTCATTGACTCTTCTACTACCCCAACACATATATAATGGTTGTCTTTAGGGTAGGGCTGACAATTTAACTCACGACACGATAACACGATACGAACACGCACAAAAAAAGTCGTGTTTGCCTTTGATGGTACGATAACACGAACACGATAACACAATTATTTTTTCGTGCCGTGTTAGTGTTTAGGTCTCAAAACACGATAACACGAAAACAATCTAATAATTTATATATTATATATTATATTCATATCATTTTAAGAAATAAAGACCAAATGTGAAATATAAACATTGAGGGGACGTGTTTATTATTTAGGTCGTGTTATCGTGCGATAGTGAAAACGTGTTATCGCGTTACAACGAAATATTTTCGTGTTACGTGTTCTTTTCGTGAAAACGTGAAATCGTGTTATCGTGCTACGACTTTCCACGAATATTTTCGTGTTATCGTGTTCGTGTCGATACAATAAATTGTGTGTCGTGTTCGTGTTGTGTGTATGTGACACGATTACATTTTCGTGCGTGTCGTGTTGGACTATTGTGTGTGTCGTGTCGTGTCCTGGTGCACGATAGCACGCATGCACGCACGAATTGTCAGCCCTACTTTAGGGTATTGAGGTTAATGTATGGTGATTACTTGATGTATTTCTATTAATTTGGTCTAAACATTAATAATTGAAATTTTCTTATATACTTTTTCATATTTATACTAAATTGATCATATAACATATATATGTATGTATCAATTAAATAATTTTCTATTTTACCTGTGTAACGAGTGCATAAAGTGGAAGAGTCACGTAGCTGCACAAGATCTGAATCAACACCCTAATTCAAAATAAGATTGATATAGGTAAGTTCGGTATACGTATATAAGTAGGAGAACAATGGCAAAAAAAAAAAATCCGAAAATGTGTATATGAATAAATTTGATAAACTGACCCCATTGATAATCTGATCACTATATCCTCTGTGTGTTCATGGAAGCATGATCTCAGGCCAAATTCATACTGCAATATTGAAGACACTTAATTAATGATTGAAACTATATATTACCTAATTATTGATGATTAATTTCTTACCCATGCCCATACAAAGAATGCAAGTTGGAAGGCATTCTGCAGTTAAAAATCATCACCCAGTTACGTTATATTTCTTAGTGTAATTTCTGCAAGTATTATCTTTAATTACTTAATTCATTGAATATAATTCACCTGAAAAAGAACGAAGTTTATGAGGTAAAGAAGGAGACGCGGTCGATTGAACCAGAAAAGATGGTCACCCGGTTGAACCACCGGCACACCCTTCACAACCTCTCCACTCTCTTGGATTCTCTGACCCATTTTTGTGATGATTACTTGAAGCTTTGTTCCCACAAGAAGTATAATCTGCAGAGTAATTAATCATTTTAATTAATGAACATACATAATTAATCACAGTGGATTAGGAGAAAATACTTACTATCAATGGAATGAATGGAAGCCACAGATAAGTATACCAACCTGTATAGAGTAAATTTACAATTAACCGAGATGATTTATTTATTATTTCTATAAATATAAATTTTATTAATGTATTACTTACTTACTTACCATGTGTGTTAAATAGCAAAAATATGACAGCAAATAACCAAATGGGCGGACTGATGCTAACGACGACTTTGAAATCTTCCTCAAGTGATCGTTGAATGTAATTTTGAAAATCAAATTGTGTATGGCTTTGGGGTCCCAGATGTGCCTGTATATATATATATATATATACATAATAATAAGTAATTATATGATATTTATGTATGTTCATTTAAATGTAAAAAACAATATGTTAACAAACTTATGTTATTTAAAATTACCATTATAAATCCATGCCTCAAGGTTAAATAATCCACTTTAGGAACTGAGCGCACAAATTGTCGAAAGAAACAAATCTGGCAAAAAAAAAACACCAATACGTGTAATGCAGTCAAATAACTCGGAATAGTAGAATAAATTATATTACATGGTAGGAATAATAATAATAATGAAAATAACAATTATTTCGACACATTTCAGTTTTATTATTCGTGATAATTATTTGGATTAAAAATTTGAGATATGAACTAATTAATAAACTTGAGAGAGACTATTGTAGAAGTAATTAACATGCTAAATGTTTAACATAGAAAAAGTCGTGTCTTTTGAATTTTGACAAATTGACCTTACATAAATGCCCACTCTACACATTTTTATATAAGTAGGTGACTCAAATAAATGTCATAAAATTTAAGTTAAAATTAAGTACTATATGAATATTAAGATATTGTTTTGCAATTTTATGATAAATGTCTCTTAATATATTTTGTGAGTTAAGAAAATATAATAGTGTTTGTATGATTAAAATTACTAAAATGACTAATTACTAATGATTCTAACATTTTTATAAGCATATAACAATAATAAAAGTCACAAAATCATTAAAAAAGACAAGAGAAGTTAATTAACATTGTATCAATAATTTTTATTATTGATTCGTGTATTTTCAATTAATTTTAAATAATTATACTTAATCTTTTTATTCTATAATATACTTTTTGCAGTATTGAAACAGATGGAGTAGATTCTATTTCAAAAAATACTAATAGTTTTAACCTTTTTTAGAAATATGCATACTTTTTATCATATAATATTAAATTAAATTTATCCTTAATTATTTTAAAAAATAAAAATGTAATATATATTAAATAATATATAATATATAATTATATATCACGCAACGCATGTAACAATTTTCTAATATATATACATATATAGTATAATTCAAACTCATATAGTTTTAGTTTGATTAAATCAAATATAGCATATGTTATTACTACCAATTTTGAATATTTAAAATTAATTTTAGTTTAAGTTTTAATTATTTTGTTAAATGGTACAACAAGCAATTTTAAAACTACAAAATGCACCGGAAGGATATATATATATATATAATATTTTAAATGTATATATATGTTAGTATACAATTTTTTTTTATATTTTTCAATTACATTATTAATTTAAAATTATAAAAAATTTGCAGAACATAAATTAAAAACTAGTTAGTATTTATTTCTGTTATGTTTTGACTTCATGAACTGGTCAACAGAAAAGTAGATCATATGAAAATATGATCCGTATGATAATGATTTGTTTCATATAATTACGATATACACGAATCTCGTGGCCTTTATTTTACCCACCAAGGTGGACATAGTCTACTTAATTTATATTATAATTGTAAATTGAGGGGAAGGATCGAATTTCAATATAAGGCCCATTTGCAACATGACACATTGACATATCACTATTTAATTTATTATTTTTCCCCGTAGAAATCTTATTACTTAAATAATATATATACAACATCTGTCTCATTAGTCATTAGGATTTGCTAGACCCAATCATTAAATTTATTTAAATCACTGAAAATTAGAATAATAAAAGATATTTTTTCTTACCATCCACATCAGACCTGGCGTTTTAGTCCAGAAACTTAGATGCCTTCTTCCGAACGACGTCTCCCGTGCAAACCTAAACCTCTCGGGATCTAATTTTTTAATGTTTACATAAATTATAAATTAATTATTTTATATTATCTATATATAAATAACCAAAAAAACGGATCAAATTATGTTTAACAAGGTACGTACCGTGTGAAAACTGGTACTCGGCCGTCCTCGTTTCGTTCTCCCATGACTTCCAACGTCTCATCTACACGTACCAAACATAATAATGATGATAAATTAAGTTGATGTAAGGAAAATCATTCAATATATATATATATATATATATGTATATGTATATGTATATGTATATGTATATGTATATGTATATGTATATGTATATGTACTATATTGTACGTACGTACCTTAGCGCTACCCAACGCGAGAGTCAGAATACAATAAATCACATGAAAAAGCGCTAACACGAATATGAATATGTGGAGTTGGTGTATGCCGTCGGCCGATACAAAAGGGACCTTTCCCTACGCACCCATAAAAAAATTAACTATAAATCTCTTATATTCTGTCAAAATATAATCATATAATATATATAGCTATAGTAGACGATAGTAAAAGTACGTGGATTATTTTGTTTGCTTTTTTTAAACCTGAGCAGCGCATTTGTCTACTGTGTCGGCAGCTAGAACTCGTCGGAAACCTTCTGAGTCTGCCACTGACAGCAGCCTCCGACGATCTCCCGTTTCAACGTCTGAATAATCACCGACGTACTTCTTTTCCTGTTGCTTGCTGCATGGATGCCACGTGGACCCTAGTTTCTTTGATATGCAAATGCTTGTTATTGGACCTTGTCCAACCGTTAGCATCAGTGAAATAAACCCTAGCAGCATAAGCTCTGCAATAGTCGTAAATGTCAGGAGTGGGTTCTTCTTTAATGCATGAAGACGTACGTCTGGAGTTGCATGCAGTAAATGGATTTTACCTGATTTGAGCTTCTCGAGAGCTTCATATAGAGCTCCTTTGTGATTCTTCTTTAGCCACTGTAAATAATTTAGATGAATCATACCAAATGAAAGTTATGACATTTCTTTGATTTTAAACAATAAAACTTACCTTTCCAGTAAGGTGGATGATGTGTTCAATGATGATAGAGATCAAAACTAGGATAAAACAAACGACAGCAACCGCCCATGTCGGAGTTTGCTCCAAACTTCTCCCTCCGGCAGCTCCTGCCATATCAGATGTTCTGTTCTTTTGCAGATGAGAGATGGAGGTGGAGTGCAGGAAGGTTACTTATATATAATACTTACAACATATATATAAGAAATTGAATATTTGGAGGACGATTAATTCGGATAATTAGAGGGTACTGAAATTGATGATTACGCGTTAGGAAGAGAGGGAGAGGTTGACTTGATAAGGGACTGTAGTTTCGTCACGATTATAAAAGTGATTTGTTTGACTGACTGAGAAATAGGCTTTCTTTGAATTGAAGAAAACAAATGTGAAAATACAAAATAGCAAGGGTTTATTCATTATTGGGTTATTTAATTAGAGAATTCATATTCGAATAAAAAAAAAATAGAAAAAGTGTCATAAGAAACAAAATCTTGGAACTAATAAATTTGTGTATTTTGCTTTTAAAAAACGATGTCAGTAAAATATTTATTTAAATTCAAAATTTATTCCAAATTAACTTATAAGGTTTAGTTACAACATTTTAAATTTTGGATAGAATTCGAAAAAATAATTTTGTATGGAATTAAAATTGAATATATTATTTTATTAATTGTTTAGTTTAGTAAGCTTAACTATATTTGTTTTTATTATGTACTTAAAAATAATAGTCCACGAAAACTTTGCATCAAATTTTAATATTCATTTTAGAGAAGAAAAATATCAATAAAATATTTATAATTAATTAATATTAATAGGTTTTGATTTCACTAACAACGGATTAATCTTCTTTTTTATTTGGCCAAGAACAATGGATTAGTCGACTTAATTAGTTAATTGTTTTTTGGGAGGGTAAAATATGGGTCACTCCATATGGAAACGAGAGGCGTAAGTGCTCTCAATTGAACGTTGGTTATTTTAAGGTTTAGCTAGCATTCTTACTATTCGAATTTACCTCTTAAAATTTTGTTTTAACATTTTACGTACCTCTACTCTCTATTTTTATTTCTCCAAAATAATAAATGATTCATATTAAAAAAATAAGTTAAAATAGGGGTAGTATAAAATTTCACTCTCATCGAAAAGTTTAAGAAGTTTAACTCCTATTTTTCTCCACGTATTTCATCTTCCTATTAAAAAAAATCCATTAAATTATTTTTTCTTTACAAAATATCTTAGAATAATATATTTATAAAAATAAAATTTTGATACTTTAAATAGAGTGCTAATTTCTTCCAGCCCATGATTTGAAATATGAATTTATAAAATTATAATCTATCTATATATATATTAATTTGGCTAAATCACATACAATGTTGACAAATAAGCTTTTTGTTATATTTTCTCACTCCTAAGTTCCTAATGTTAAATTAACATTTTCTAATTGGTCAGTGTCAATCATAAATTTCTCATTCCTAGGTGGCATGTCATATATATCACTTCAAAATCATTCAAATTCTCTCATTCATTCTCAAGATAAGTTACAAAATTCATATCATTTCTCATTCATTCATAAATTATGATTTTCATTAAATATATTTTATGAAGTGAAATTTATATAATAATAAATACACAATATTATATTTTATGAATATCAAGTATAACCATTAACCCAACCTATAATAATTTTTTATATAATTTTTAATATATTATTATTATTACTAAAATAAATTAAAGAAAAATGACTAATGATTTTAATATGGACATTAACATATTTATTTTTACAGTTTTGTGAAAAATATGTTTTATTTATTTAATTTACAAAAACAATGTTTTATATATTTATAACCCAACCTAATTTTCAATTACTAAATACTATTTAAATAATAAAAATACAATATATTATCAGTATTACTAAAATAAATAAATAAATAAATAAATTACTAATGTTTTTAATAGTTTTTTTTTGTAAACATATGCACTTTTTAATATTAATTTTAATTTTTGACTCATTCATTTTTAACTAATTTTATGAATAAATGCACTTAATATAATATATAATTTTTGTATTTCATAATATAATTTATAATAACTTATCTATATAATTAATTGTTTGATCCATTTTTAAGTTTTAGTATTTTTATTGTAAAAAATTCAAACTTACAACAATGAACTTTTTGAAAAAAAATTATAGTGTATATTCACTAGCAAAATAACTTTTTAAATCTTACAACATTAAACTTA
The DNA here is from genome assembly GCA_946814005.1 of Chamaenerion angustifolium. NCBI lineage: Eukaryota > Viridiplantae > Streptophyta > Magnoliopsida > Myrtales > Onagraceae > Chamaenerion > Chamaenerion angustifolium. The sequence continues at coordinate 29,359,107 of OX328277.1, read as the reverse complement.
TTATTTTATTTTTAAAATTATTTTACACTATATTCATTTAAAATAATTTAAATATGTTATACTATGTACCATAAAAAAATATCTTATAAATATATAAAATAAGAATATAAAATATATTAATTATTGCACAAAACGCATATCAGATATCTAGTATATATATAAATCTATGACGAAAAAACGAATAAAAATTTGAAAAGTTGGCCTAAGGACAAAGACAAGAATCCTTAATTAGACTCGAGACCTTGACCAACGACCATATTAAGTAGTTGGGGCAATCTCGGCCCTTCATCAATTGAACTTGAACAAGTCTTATCCCTTTAATTCCGTTATTATTTAATATGTTTATAATTTATTTTTCTTGTTCTCATTAATTAATTATACTAATGATTAATAAAAGAGATGAGAAGGATGATAATTTTCTTTCTCGTCTTCTTCTTTTGAACTAGTATGTATATATATATATATAGAGAGATAAATATCACTGAGCTACCTGAACTGTTGACGTTTTGCATTGAGATATCCGAATTTTAAAAAATTAAAACGGGCAACTTTGACGAAGGTGCAACGAGCTACCTTCATCAAAATTACCGTCAACTGTTGACAGAAATTCGTCAGAAATTGAACGGAGGTAACTCGTTGCACCTTCGTCCAAAATTGAGGTAACTCGTTTTGATTTTTTAAAGTTCGGGTAACTCATTGCAAAACGTCCAAAGTTCAGGTAACTCCTTGGTATTTAATCTTATATATATATATATATATATAACATGCCAATACAACGAATGATCATTTAATTCTATTGCACAAGTAACATAACTAACACCTACTATTCTATAACAATGCATGTGTCCATATACTTCAAAGCATAAACATAATTGTCACAGTTTTGAAGTTTATAAAATGTTTAATAGAATTATTTCATGTGAAAATCATGTTTTAGAAGTTGGCTTAATTGTTTTTATGCACAAAATAATTTTCGATAATTCACACACGGACTGCGGAATTACATATATTTCTCCCAATCATGAACAAGTCATCTACTAGTTATCCAACTCGTTAGAATATTTAAACAGATTTTTGACATGTCTTGTTCATCGGTACAAAATCAACACCAACACTCAATTACTCAAACCAGTCAAACGTCATTCGACGTATTACACCTTAATTTATAATACGACGACATGCTTACTTACGTTAAAAAAGTCCCAAACTTCCTATTTACAATTAAAATACCCTTGTATTTATTCCATACCCTAAAATTTTGCATTTGTAGCTTTAGAACACAATATTCTTATTTTTCTAATTAATACACGTTCTATAATACATAGTAAGCTACTTTCTCATAATAAGTACTCACTATTATATTATAAACCTCTTTACTAACAAATACTATATATTATTAGTGTAATACAATCTTGATTAAACCTTCCTCCCCAAGTTAATTAAAATAATTTCTCATATATTTATATTAATCAATATCTTACCAAAACAAAATTATTTACGTTAAACATAACAAGAAATTAGCAGGCCCATGTCGTATTTTCCACCAAAAATATAATATTACTACAAACCTATTTTTGTTACTTTTTTTCTTGTTGTATACGTTTTCTATGTATATGATCATAATACAACAGAGAACACACACGAAATACATATATGTTCACATTTTTAAGTAGTTCTTATATAATTTAAGAAATTTTAAATATTTTTTAAAAAATATTTTTGTAAAAGTTTCACCTTTCATCTGACAATTTTAGAACTTTAAAATCAATTCTGGAGTTTCAAAATTTTAATCCTATTATGTTGTGTGGCAGCATCACTAACAATTGTAAGCTCATATGCACGTTGAATTAATGTAATTGTTATGTCATCAATTAAATGTTATATTATGTTAATGTTTATAATTTTTTAAAATGTCTATATTATGTTAATTGATAAAAAAACGAGTTTTTAATATTTTAACAAAAAAATCATGGTTTAATTTATTTTACGACAGTGTATTTTGATATTTTTATATAAAAATATGTGTGAAAAACTTTCTAATAACACCGGATATTATATATTTCAAAATTATGTATATTATTGTAATAAATTAATCAATAATATAGTATACATGTATCATTTAGTCTATTAATTTAGGAATATATATAATGTAAGAATAAGAACCCATTCAACCGTCTCAACTAGGGCTGGCAATTTCTAACACGACACGATTAAACGACACGACACGATCTGCTTTAAAGCGTATATGAGTTTGACCTTAATGGATCCCGTGTCTAAACAACTCTTATACGTTTAGACACGATTATTAATCGTGTCTAAACAACTCAGATCTGCGGATATCTGTATAAACACGATTAACTATTCGTGTCTAATCGTGTTGTGTATACATGTGGCACGTTTAGACACATTTAAGTATAATAATAATAATAAAATATTAAAATACTCACTTACTTTTTAATATTGAACTATGAATACCTTACTTTATATATTTGAATTTGCGTATATATGTATTTGTGTATATATCTGTTTTAAAGCGTATATGAGTTTGACATTAACGGATCCCGTGTCTAAACAACTCTATACGTTTAGACACGATTAAACGGCTTATCCGTTTAGACACGATACATGTTTAGACACGTTTAAAATTTATCCGTTTAGACACGAGATATGTTTAGACACGATACAATTATGATACGACACGATTATGACACGATACGATTGACACCCCTAGTCTCAACTAGTACGAAACTAAAGTTAGTTTTGTTTACTTTGAATACTTCTACTACACGGTATAAAATAATAATTCCAAGGAGTGGAATAATGTAAATAGAGTCGTCGCAGTTGCGGCTGGAACACATCGTAAATTTGTGACTAGAGTCTTGACCAATATGTAAAAATAAATTAAAACAAAACATTATAATATATAACATGGACCATAAGTCGTCTGTGATAGTTCCCGAGACTTGGCCTCTATGACTCTAAAAAGGATTCTTTAGTTCATTCAACATTCCATATACCATATATATGCGATATATTATATATTAAGGGGTTTAATTAGAAGCTTCTTATTAAGTATCGATTTGTCATCAATATTTCAATCTAATAACACCTTCTCCAGTTCTACCGCGCCTGTTAAACCATGTATGGGTACATATAAATGTAACATATCTAGTTGTATACCTATTTAGAAAAGAATATTATATATATTGTTTTTTTGTTGCATGTTTACGTAAGGACGTCGTTCTAAAAATATATATGTTAAAATACGAAGACAAAACTGAAAATTCATTCAAAAGTTCAAATTTATGTGTAAGTTGACTAAAATATATATCTTACACCTTGCAAATATTAGTTAAATGAATACAATGATATTGAAAATTTTCACAACTTTTCACTTTTAATTTCAAACCTATGAAATAGCTGACTAAGACGCGTGTCTTATTATCAACATAAACCTCATGTTTTGATTCATCAACTCGAGTTTTTGGAATAATTAGTCAAGTTATGTTTCCTAAATTTTTTGTGGTATTAAAGCAGTGTATAGATTCAATTCTTGGCAAAGCCAAATCAAACCCTTATTGTGTTGGAAATTTGATTCTTGAGTACTTTATCTAGTTGTTTAATTTTGTAACATTGTTAATTTGACATTAAGAACTTAACATATATATTTATATTTTTAATTATGAGAAGTTTATTATTTTAATATTTACTTATAAATTTTGCATCCAAACGTACAAATGACTAACATAACAATACGACAAGACAATATAAAGCCACCCAAAAAATTACATGTTTTGTTCTTATTTATGAGCATAACACAATCAATTTATAATATATATTTGTATTTACTAAATCTAACCTAATAAATTTATTAACATGTACAGTAACGCGTATGTATGTGTTGTGTCTAATGAGTCATTAGTCACGTTTTTATAATAGTGTTAAAATGTAACCGCTGAAGCTACCGTTGTGTGCGGGCGTTGTCTGACATTCATCTTCATCCAATTTTGAATTTTGTCGTTCTAATGTTGCTGCGGGATTCACATACACTACACTTAATCGGGGAGCAGCTGCCTTACATGACCCAATAATAATTGAATCATATATTTTCCTAGCCATATTTGAAACTTTGAACTGATAATTAATACATCATATTTATTATATATATAGGTTCCTAAATCAACATTTTGTTACGTAGTGTAATTTTCTTATATTAATATAATATAATATATATTTTTTCAAATATTACCATTAATTTTTTTTATATTTTAGCTGATTCTGAATTTGATCGTCCTAAAAGAACTGGTGGTCTAAAAAATCGGAAAAAAAAAACTTATTCAAGCCCATTCTAAATAGTTTGTCCTAAATTTAAAATCGAGATCAAATATGCAATTCTTTTGTTTGAAGCTTCGGCTCGGTCTTACCAATCCAATTCCCAAATAGATTAAGATCAACTCAAAATGCTCGAGCTCTCTCTCCTCTCCACCCACCCCACCCTATCCCGCCAATATAATCATGTCTTACTTTTTAAGTAGATTTGAAGCTCAAACTTCAGCTTTTTAGGAGCCCTACTCCATTATTCATGCTTTTGAGTTATTATTTGATTGGGGTGCAAAAGTTGATGTGTTTTAATTATAGAGATTCTAACTAAATAATTAATATATCGGGTTAACTATCTCAACAGTTACTTATCTTTGACCTATGTGATTAAAAAGTTACTCATTTTTTGTGTGTGACTGAACAATTACTTAAGTTTGAGGATGTGTCTCAATAGTTATTCAGTGAAGTTTTCGTCACATATTTCCGTCTGACTGTCACAAGAAAATCACATGACCTAATTTAAACGATTTAAAGTTAATTGAAATGACCATTTTACCATTCTGTCACTTTGTGTCATAACTTCATGTCGTTCCAGAATCAAGCGAAACTCAAATCAACTCGAAGTCTCGTTCTTAAATTTGGGTATGTTCTTGTGTTATTGCTTGTTTAGTAGAGTAGAGAAACTAAGAAAGTAAGAGTAGAAAAACTAACATCATTTCTTGAGTTAGAGGCAATTCTTCAGCACACCTACCTATTCAGCAGCTTGACTACATCATAAAAATGTATTCACATTACAACTTCACTTGACCAACATCTTTACAAAGAAAACTCACCATCAAATGTTGATGCACTGAAATCTTCTGTCCTTACAGCACTTCTCACTGATGTGCGCCATTCTTGACAACACAAAATCACATACCTAGTTTATTAACAGTTTCATTTACAAACCAACTTTTGTCAACAAAGATATTTGGTGACTTGATATCACGGTGTACAATAACTGGATTGCAGTTGTGCAAGTAATTCATTCCCCGAGCCTGAAAATCCATTGCGTAACAAGGAGATAATTTGGTGACTTCGAACAACGTTTCATATTCATCTGCAAAAAAGAACAGCATGGATTCCGAGTCGAAATTTGGAAACCATACTTGTTTCAGACCTGCTTCTTCAAGAACATCATGAATCCTCTGGAAAACCATACTTGTTTCAGACTGAATCATGCCCTTGAAAACCCGATCAGGAGTAAATTTGCATGGATTCTGAGTCGAGATTCGATTCAGCTGCTCAATACGAATACCTGCAAATTCAAGTAAATTCCCAAGCTCGTCTAGAATCCCAATTCACCAATTCGTCGAGCCAATTCACCAATTCGTCAATCTCCAAGCTCGTCTGGAATCCCCAACTCGAGTTCTTGACGGGCCCAGATTTCTGTCTGTAAGTCTGAGAGAAGACGGGGTGGTACATCAACATTTGTGAGGGTAGGTTGAGAAGTTCATAATATAAGGTCACGTAAGCACATTTCAAATGTTAACGGTGATAAATAACGGAAGTTAACAAATTGAACTGTTCAGTCACATATGAAAACATGAGTAACGGTTGAGCTCAAGTTTTAACGGTTCGGTCACATGTGCAAACATAAGTAACGGTTCAGGTAATTAACACCCCTCTCTCTCTCTCTCTATCTATATATGTATATATGTATTCGAGAGAATGTTATTTTTAATGGCATGTGGCTAATTGGGCTACTAGCGGGGCAGAGAATCATTAGTACGGAAAACTCAATGGTTTACTTGTGTTTCGGCCCAAAAAATGATAATACTTATTTAGCAAAAAATAATAATGTTTGGGCCAAAATATAAAAAAAAAATAGAAAAAATGGGAGAAACTTAACAAAAGAGTTTTATTTAACGAAATTACAATTTCTGAGATTAGTATTTTAAGAAACGAGACTGAACTAAGCATGCCCACAATGAGCTTATGTGACTCTTTTTTTTTTTTTTGCCAAAGAAATACTGCTTCATTAAACAACAACCGGGTTTGAACCCGCACACAAAATGTTATCCGCTACAATACAACGAAATAAAGGGGTCGGGGGTGAGAACACCCAATCCGAGGGACACGACCCTGCTAACACACTCTTTGCTATCCAATCCGCACATTCATTCGCGGATCGTGGAACATGCTCCCATGCGACTTCTCTAATCGAGGATGCTATAGAAATCGCATTAGACAAAATGGGACCAATTCTCCAAACAAAGTCACGCCCATGAATATGGTTGACAATATTCATGGCGTCCGTCTCTATAATCACGTTCGGCCACCTCTTGTCGATGGCGAGCCGAACCGCATGGAACACCGCTTGGGCCTCGATCTCGTCGACCGAACCCGCCCACAGTACATCCGCTCGGCCCCCGACAACAGAACTTGATTCGTCCCTTGCTATGACACCGAAGCCACCCTTGAGGGACGTATTACACCATGCTTCATCGCAATTAATCTTGATCACTCCTCGGGGGGACTCGTCCAAGCTTGTATTAGTCGTTGTCCCGGTCCAGATGTTTGCGTAGGCGGCGCCAGCTCGAGCAAGGTGCGGTCGATCTCGAGGAGGACGGACGAGACGGCCGGTTGAGCTTGTTCGTACACGAGTTTGCACCTCGTCTTCCAAACGACCCAACATACAACCATATAGCGCCTCCAGTTCACGGCCCTGTCCCGCCTTGTCGGTCCCGCTCTCGCCGTTTCCGTTGCTAACCAATCGTCCATCGAGTTCGCCCCTATGGCGATTGACTGCTCATCCAAGAGCTTATGTGACTCAAGATGCTCAGTCTAGTTTGGATTATAGATATATATTATTGTATTACTCAAAATATACAAAAACAATTAAGAAATTAAGCGTTTGAGTCTCAATCTTTAAACATTATCACATCAATAGAAGAAATCCTTAAATAATATAAATTCTCACTATTTAAAACCCCAAACAATTAAATAACTATATAATTACGGTGTAATATTATATTTCTACCACAACACAAAGTCACATAATATAGTTAATATTGGATTAATAAAATTGAATCGAGGTCAGTTCAATTAATAATTAGATTGATAAAATCGAGACTGATCTAAATAAAATGATTGGCCAAAAAAAAAAATCTAAATAAAATGAACCTATGATTAATCTGAACTTTAAAGTAAAAATGAATTATTCAGAATGATTTAAATTTTGACTTTTAAAATATTACTCCACTCTAGTTAACAGGTTCAGTAGTAACTCGAACTGGTTCCCATAAGCATTGGGCCAGCTGAGAGAAAAGGTCCAATTTACATTGTGCTGTAAAAATTCAAATTCGTGATTATGGTACAGTATTATTTTGTTTTATTCATATTAATTATAATTATGATATTTGATTTATAACCATAATTGTATATATATTAATACAAGATTGATTTAATAATATATATATATATATATATAAACTTACCATGTAAATAAATTTTAATATATATGCTGAAATTTGAATTAAACTCTGATTGTCTTGAAATTAGAATGCTTTAATAGTTAACTTATTTTATAAGATAAAAAGTTTAAAAACTTTATATACAAAATCAAGAATATAAATTGTGAATATTTTAATATGAATATATGTATATAAACTGTGGTTAATAACCGTAATTGTGAATACAATTATAGTATTAAAAATATACTCACAACCATATGATTATGGTTGTGGTATATGGTTAAAATATATTGTGTAATTATGATACTTGACATACTCTGCAATATGACGTAAGGGTTCAACGCTCCGGCTCTTAATAAGATGTCTCGTATTCAAACATTGAGAATATTAATAAAAAAACTATGAATTTCCTTATAAGAAACTCCACGGAAAAACAAATATTTAACATACTCGTAACATTATCAACCCTACATATACAAATCACACCTAGATTGATTTTTTCCTTCTCTCGATAGAATATTATTATTGAATTATTGTTTAATTATATTTAACAGAGTTTTATATTACTAACAACAGATGTTGCGAAGTTAATTAAGATATGGAGATATTCATAATTATTCAAGAGTTAAATACCCATGAGTTACTCTCTTTTTTTGCCAAGAAATTACTTCAATTAATTATAATAAGAGTTTTCAATATCTGTTACACATAATACAAAAAGTGATCTCGGGTTTCGAATTATCCAATCTCTTGGACATGTACCCCGCTTCATCTCCGTCGCTACCCAATTGGCACACTTGTTCGCCGATCGTCTTACGAACCGCCAATGTACTTGAGAAATGTTCTTGGCTAGCTGAAGGATCTCCGATAGGATGTCCCGTAGCTCTCAATCGTTTCCCGTGTTACCTCCTTGTAAAAGGTTAATGACATGTTGTGCATCAGATTCAATGGTTACCTTGGGCCATGCATGTTGGATTGCCAGTCCCGTTGCTTGGAGGATCGCATTTGCTTCAAGGGATTTCGCACTTGTGCCTATGCACTCCATATGATGCCCTACAATTAACGCTCATGTACAGTCCCGCGCTACCACCTCCGTGCCTCCTTTGAACGAGGATTGATCCTAGATCGCATCTCAATTTAGTTTGATAGTGCCTTGGTTCGGTCGGGTCCACACCGGTTACCGCGTGCCTAGTGTCCGAGCTATGTCTGTCTCCGCCTGGGCCAGCGTGCGCCATATCTGATCGGTCAGTGTCCTCGCTGCTCGAATTACAAGCTCCGGTCGGGGTTGTTCCTCCTCGTGTACGACCCGACATCTCTCCTTCCACACCTCTCATGCGATGGTTTCCCCGAGTATCTTGTTTCTCCTTCCTGTGTCCCCTCCTAGCTGGTCCAATTCATGCATGAACCGAACCCATCTGGTCCATTCCGATCCACCATCCGTGCTCATCCGAAGCCCCATGGCACCAAACCAGACTCGCCTAGTCCAATCACACTCAAAAACCACATGATACACCGATTCCAATTTATCACAAAAACTACACGTGGGATTTAGTTGGATACCACGCCGAACCAACTCAATTTTCACAGGCAGAGCGTTGTGTAAGGCTTTCCATAAGAAGTGTTTTATCTTTGGGATGGTATCTCCGTTCCATAGGTCTCGCCACATCCTCTAGATCGACATCGGTTCCCCCACGGTTGTGTGGGTATCAGCCTGTTGCTTTAGTTCCCTGAGTCGTCGGTATACTAGTCTCGGTCTTGCTACACCATCCACTGCGGTTGGCCAAACCAGTTGGTCTTGGTGCGTATCCTTTGCTATGTGGATCGCGTTGATAGCTCGGGCCTCCTATTCCGTGATGTTATCCTGAATCACGGTTAGGTTCCATCACGGTTTCGTCACCCCTTCGGTCCCTATCAATCAAATTCTTCACCATCACGGTTTCGTCACCCCTTGGTCCTTGTCCATTGTCAATTCGGTTGTGCGGGGTTCTGGGCACCCACGCATCTTGCAAAGCTCGGATTTGTTCCCCTGTGTCAACTTGCCATACCCCTTCCCTCTTGATAATATCTCGACCCGTGATGATGCTCGACCATGCCCATGAGGGCTGGGCCCCCCACCGATGCCTCCATGAGGGTTCCTCGAGGGTAATAGAGACCCTTTAAGACCCTCGCCCACACCGACTCCCCATCGTTTTGCAACCGCCATGCCGTTTTGGTCAACATTGCAATGTTGAAGAACGTCATATCTCGGAAGCCCATGTCGCCCATGTCTTTAGGTTGAGTGAGCTTCCCCCATCGAACCCAATGGACTTTCCTCTTCTCATCCCGTCAATTCCACCAAAACCTAGCCATTAAGCTTGCTATTTCGGCACACCAGGTTTTAGGCAATTTAAACAATGACATAACGTAAGTGGGGATCGCGGTAATTACTGCCTTAATGAGGACCTCCTTCCCGGCATTATTGAGGAACATTGTCTTCCATCCGTGTCTTCCATCCGTGGATCTTCCCGGCATTAATGATGTATTTCCGGGCATGCTCGCTTCATTCGAATCCCTTCCAATCTACGCTCCTCCACCTCCTTAATGATTTGTCGTGATAACACATCTGCCACAAGGATAAATAGGTAAGGAGATAGGGGATCTCCTTGCCTAATGCCCCTCGATGGTCTGAATCTCGCTGTCTTTTTCCCATTCACCATCACACTGTATTGCACCTTGGATATGCATTTATTAATCCACTTGCACCATTGATATGCAAATCCTAGTTCTCTAAGTGTTTGAATGACAAAATCCCACTCCACCCGACCATAGGCTTTGCTCATGTCTACCTTGATCGCACACTCTTCCCTCCCTCTCACCCTGTTTGTCCTTAGAGGATGGAACACTTAATGCGCAATAAGGATATTATCATGGATGAACCTGCCTGAGACAAAAGCACTTTGAAAAGGGATTACGAGTTTAGGTAGCAACCTTTTTAAACGGTTGGATATGACTTTTGATATGATTTTATAATTGAAATTGCAAAGGCTAATTGGTCTAAAATGTGATGTATTAATTGGGTTGGGAACCTTAGGGATCAATACTATATCATTATAACAGTATCTTGGTAATATTATACCCGATTCGAAAAATCGCCTTACCGATTGGAATACATCTTCCCCAAGCACATCCTAGAAGCGATGATAAAACATTCCAGGGAAACCGTCTGGTCCCGGAGCTTTGTTTCCACCCAGCTGAAATACTGCCTTCTTGATCTCCTCCCGGGTCACCATTCGGGTTAGACTCACATTGTCCAAATCCGTCACTAGATGCGGTATTCCTCTCATCTGTTCAGATATCCCCTCCGTTCCCTCTGTCTAAAAAATGTAATGAAAGTACTCCACGCACTCAGCCATAATGTCCTATTCTTTCTCCACCCAAACCCCGTCCCGTCTCTGCATACGACACAGTGTGTTCTTTCTCCTCCTCTCTATCATAGTTTGGTGGAAATAAGTAGTGTTGCGATCCCCCGCCTTCATCCATTGAACCCGAGACCTCTGCCCCAGTACTCCTCCTCCTTAGCCCATGCTTCTTCTAAGGCTCTTTTCAGAAGCAGTTCTTTGTCCTTCTGATATCTATAATTTGGTTGTCTCTGTATAGCGTGGATCTCCTCGTTAAGGGCATCGATGACTGTCTTGTTATTTGGTATGGCCTTTCTGTTCCATCTCTGCAGATCCCCTCTACACCTCCCAAGTCTCCTGTGTAGGTCCCCTCGATTAATCCTATCTAACCTCCCCTCCCATACCCACGTGACCACCTCACGACACCCGGTGTGCTCCAACCAGGTTTTCTCGAATCTAAATGGTCTTTTGCTATTCGGATGATGTCTCTCTACCTGGATTAACAAAGAGCAGTGATCAGATCCTATCTGCAGTTTGTGTATGACCATCAAATAGGGGGTATGTTCGGATCCAGCCCGGATTCACAATGGCCCTGTTAAGACGTTCTTGGATTCGGTCTGCGCCTTCCCTGTTGTTGCACCATGTGAATTGACTGCCCTTATACGCCATGCCCGCCAATTTCGTCTCTCTCATCATCTCGTTAAAAACATCCATTTTGTAGGCTTGTTTCGGTCTACCCCCGTCCTTCTCACCCTCCATCGCGATCTCATTAAAATCCCCGACATACATCCAGGGGTCTCTTATACGTTGGGCTATTTGTTTAATGATATCCCATAGCCGAAGCCTATCACCCTAACGTGTACTCCCATATATCCACGTCACATGTGTAGCCCCTCCTCCATTAATCTTTGTTATCGTAGTGTCCATCATGTACTCTGTCTTTACATGGATCACTACCCTCACCTCCCTTGTCCACCACATCGCCAGTCCTCCTGAAATCCCTATCGGGCTGACATACTCCCCTTCGCTCATCTTCAGTTTCCTCCTCACCTTGTGACAATATGCCTCCGTGTTCTTGGTATCTGTTAGAAAGATTACATCTGGTTTGTTCCTCCTCGTGAGATCGGTGAGGTATGGAATTGTCAGGGTCGATCTCAACCCCCGACAATTCCACACCAGGTAGTTCATTGAGTTTGGGTAGCTGTCTCGGGACAACTACCAGAACCCATTTGTTTAACCTGGCTCCTCACAGGTATAATTTTCCTCCGGACCGTTGTCTCAGGTTGTCTTCCCTTTCTTCCCCTGCCTCTTCCCCTCGACATGCCCTGCCTCCCGCCTATACCTTCCTTGAACCCCTTCTGTTTTTCACCTTCTGTTCGCCCCTTCCATCCCATCCTCATCCGATTCATCTTCATATTTCCTCTTCAAATTTATTTTCTGAATCAAGGGGCTGAGGCCTGTAGATATTGTTGTCCCTTCTCCACTTGTTGCGGACGATGTTGGTTGCTCTACTATATAACTCCACTCCTGCACCCGCACCTCGTGGAGCTCCAGTTCCATTACAACATCCTCTGGTCGTCGTTGGCCAGGTACACTTTCAATAGAAAGTCCCATCTCCCTTAGACTGTCTCCTCCCACCTCTGAGACAACCTCCATCTCTGTCCACTGCTGCTAGTGTAATGGTCCTGTTGTTATTTGGAGGGGACAGTTTCCCTTAGGCACTGCCACGTCTCCCTCTCCTCATTGCCTTTCCGGATAGGATTGCCTATCCACTAGGAAGACCGTTCTCGAGGACCTCCTGCCCTGCTTCTTCCACCTTACTGTCTCCTCCAACGCCTGAGCGATTGAGTATCGTTTCAGTTGTCCCCTTTCCAATTCTGTCTTTCGACAGTGGTACGTGGGTACCTTTCCTCCTCTTCATCTGCCTCTGTCCCCCGTCTCGCCTCCTGTGCATACACCACCATATATCTCCCCCTTCAACTATGCCTTTCGTTTTTGGGTCCTCATGAACCCCACCCCCCCTTTGTGTCCCTCTATGCTCCTCCAATTTTGTAGAGGATGGTGTTTTTGACTCCTCCCTGTCCTGTTTTTCACGCATGTGGTCTTTCCAGCTCTTGCGCTTAGCTTCACCCACGGGAGTACCTAGGCTTTTACCCCACGAATTTGCATTGTTCTCTTCTCCGCTTAGGTCGGTCCGCCCGGATCCAAGGTCCGTACATCGGGCCTCCTTGTGCCTCCTCCGACACTGTTATTTATGTGGTACACACCTTCTCCGTGTGTCCTACCCTCCCACAGCCAAAACAGAAGTCGGGGAGACGCTCATACTTTACAGCGACCCTTCCTATCTCTCCATTCCTTCTTGTGTACCAAAACCCCACTTGGAGAGGTTTGGTACTATCGATTTCCACTTTAATGCGTATGTAGTCCCTGTCCAAACCCAGTGGCCCCATAATATCATCCACCTCCATGACTGTTCCCAAGCTCGCCCAAATCGCCTCTGAGTTTTTCTTGGTGAATTTATCGATTTCAAGGCCATGTATTTGGACCCAGAACTGCACCATGTGGAACTGCACATCCGTTATCCGCATTCCTTGCCTCCATCTCTTCAAGGAGAGGCAGTTTCCATTCACAGCTCAGGGGCACCAGTCTAACGCATCCCTCAATTCTTCAGTTTTTCAAATTCGAACAATATGACCTCCCCGGTCATCTCCTGAAATCGAACTCCTGCATACCTGCCCCAAGCTTGCTGCAGAACGCTTTGGACAACCATAGCTTTCATATGTTTGTCGCATGTCACCTTCCCAACACACATATTTTCAGCTGGGATGTCTACATTTTCTGGTATTTCAACGTACTTCTCTATCAATGTTCTATCATCACCTAAGCTAGGGGCATGTGCTCGGGTAAATCTATCCATCACTGAGGCACTACGAATTGAAGTAAACTACTACCACGATTATGCTACTGAGTTAGTATTACCTCCCGTTGGTTCCCTGGAAGGGGTTGTGCGGCCGACTCGGTTGGTGGAGCGATTTGGGTTTTCTCCGAGTCGGGGAGGTGGTCTGCTTGGCTAGGTTAGACTTCCATCTCAGACAGGCTCCCCGTTTTCGGCCATCCACGGTGCCATTCTTACCAGCAGTCGCGTCCGTCACCAAGGAAACTCACTCTCCTTCGATTTTTATGGCTCTCCCTCTCCACTCGTCCCAATTGAGATCACTCACCTCCTCTCCTTCTTCCCCGCTTCCGATTGAGTCAAACCCCAGCAAGGATTGTTGTGGCAAAGGGCGAATGGAGTGCCCGACGAAATTCCTCACTGTTGACCTAATCGCCTTTGAGTAGGCCTTAGCGGAGGAAGATAACGTACCCATGAGTTCTTGAACTTTGGACATTTTACAACAAGCTACACAGACTTTAGAAAAACAAAACGGGTTACCTCAACTTTGGACGAAGGTGCAACGAGTTACCTCCGTCCAATTTATGACGAATTTCCGACGAACTTCCAATGAATTTTTGACTAATTTATGTCAATAGTTGACGGTAATTTGGACGGAGGTAGCTCATTGAACCTTCGAAAAAGTTGAAGTAGCCCGTTTTGATTTTTTAAAGTTCGGGTAGCTCATTGCAAAACGTTCAAAGTTCAGGTAGCTCATTGTATTTAACTCCTAATCAAATACAACCATTTTTATTTTATTTATACACATTGCCTCTCTATAGTAACGTCCGTATATAAAGTAAACCCCATAATCATAAAAGAGTTGTTTACATCCCTTCTTTTTCATATATTGGTAAAACTGGTTTAATTTAGATACTAATGTGGATTTCCACTAATTAAATAAAAAATATATGATTACGTAAGAAAATTAGGCTAAATAAATTGTAAACTGTAAACTAGAAGGCACTAAAGTAAAGTGTGGTCGATTGATGAGTGAAAAGAGATTTAATTAATAGTTAAATATTAAGGAGCTAACTGAACTTTGAATGTTTTGAAACGAATTATCTGAACTTTAAAAAATTAAAACGAGCTACGTCAACTTTGGCAAAGGTGCAACGAACGACCTCCGTCCAAATTACCGTCAACTGTTGACAGAAATTGGACGGAGGTAGCTCGTTGCACCTGCGTCCAAAATTGAGGTATCCCGTTTTTATTTTTTAATGTTGGGGTAACTCGTTGCAAAACGTCTAAAGTTCAAATAACTCCTTATTATTTAACCTTTTAATTAATAATTTTTTAATTAATAATTTAAGGTCGAGCAACCAAAATGGACATATTTTGAATATTCTACAAAGTACGATGTCTTCTTTCGTTATTCAAAAAGTATTCTATAATTATAATAACAATTATTTAAAAAGAAAAGCATAAAGATTCGGAACAAAATATCCCACTGTTCTATATATACACTCACATTTCCAACCCTCAATGTTCAGCTCTGAAAGAAAACCCTAAACAAGAGAGAAATCTCTCTCTCTCTCTCTCTCTCTCTCTCTAACATGAAGTCAAAGTTGGGTCAAAAGCTTAGGGCAAGAAAGAGCTGCAAGAACAACACTCCTGATCATTCCATTTACAATCTAGTCCTCCAATTCCTCATTGCCGTAACTTTCAGTCTCATCTCTTCCTACTATTCCTTTTCGTTCCCCTCCCTTTCTTATTACACATTGAAGCAATTTCTGCTAAACCCTAGCACAATCTCTTCATACATGAGTCCAAAGTGTCTATTCATAGCAATGAACATCATTGTCGTCTTCCTCATTGCCGAGTCGAGGCTCACAAATTCATCACCACCGGTTGATATATACGATGAGTATGTCGAGAGAAGCCGGAATCTGCAGAAGCGCCGTACAACCTCCATACACAACGACCTTCGTCGGAAGATCGTTAAGAAAGTCAATGAAGAAAAACCCGAACCCAGAGTGGAAGAAAAGAGAGGAGAAGATAAGATTGTTGATGAAGATGAAGGTGATGTTGAGGAATTGAATCGAAGGGTTGAGAATTTTATCGCTAGGGTTAACAAACGTATGCGGCTTGAAGCTCAGTCGGCCAATCTGCATCAAGACATGGCTAACAGCATTGTGGTCCATGGTTGAGGATGATGAAGATCGTATATATACTAATATCAGATGGAATAATTAGTAGCAATCTGCATGACAATTAGTTAACAATAAGCGCAGTCTCTTATAACAATAGCAATAAGCAGTCCCATCGAAATATTACATAGCGATTCAGAACTTTATTCCTTATTCGGAGATTTCGAGTTTCAATTATGATAATAAAATAATATTTAAACAATATACGGATCCGATATATACGGATGAATCCATTTTGCATATTACCGATATATGAAAAGATTGTCGGAAGAGAATAACGGATATAAAAGATTTATAAGAAAAATTCACCATATAAATTTATAAATAATTAGAGATTTTTTTTAAAACAAAAATGAAGTTTAAAGTATATATATCCATCACTAATTTCATGCATTCTTCGCGGTAAATTGTAAAAATTTTGGTTCTCGTGTTTTGAAGGAATTTCGTAAATATTTAATTTTTGGTCATTTTTATGTATGGTGGGTTATAATAAATTAGGTCGGATACATTAAAATCTTAAAATAAGACAGAGCTAGGCTAATATGACAACTTCTTTTTAAACATTCCAAAAGAAATATATATATCAAAAAATTGAAGGACAAAACTATGTTTGGTTAGAAATATAATTATGTATCAACTTAAAAAAAATAGAGAAGAGTAGATAGATAATTGATTTATGACACAAATATTGCAAAAGATGTTAAAGTGTTTACTTCCGAACCAACCATACATTCCATTCACAATTGGTATCCGAAAGTTTAAGGGACAAATGATGTTACAAAAATTTAATATACCCACCCAAAAAATAAAGTAGATAATTAAATGTCACACCATTAAATTTCATTTTTCACTGCTCAGAATTGGTCAATTTATGTCAAACATTCATATCTAAGGTTGGGCATATGATTAGACTTGAAGTTGAACTCGACGTCATTGTTTTTGACATTTAAGTCGGAATTCAATTATTTATCTAGTCTATGTTTTCCTAAATATGTATGTAATTGAATTTTTAGTCATACGTCGTTTGTCCTTCAAACTTTCGAGACAACTTTGAACATAGTGTATGATATATCCAGATGCATTTGCGTTTTAATTAAGTTATCTGCATACTTTAAAACAAATATGAAGTATATAATTTTATTTTTAACATAAACAATCTGTCCTTTTAATTTATCATTTACTTATAAGAATATCAAGGGGATGCGCACATAACTTTTTTATTTTTTTTGTATATATATATTTTTGGGTGGGTGGGTGGGGGGATATTGGTCACAATAAAAAAGACCCTCTAATATGTATTGTCATAAGTTCATAACATACTTTAGATATACATATCTTAACTAAAACAAATGAAAATATAAAGTGTATATACTTAGTACTTACATATATTGATTAGAGCTCTCAAATGATTTTACTTACTCAATGCAAGTCAGCACTACGGGAGAATATATATATAACGGCTGAAAATTGTTTCATTAACGGCTCAAAATATGAGCCGTTAATGAAAGACGTCTCAATGAAAAACGAGCCGTCATAAGAAGAGTCGTCTGATATATGACGGTTCGTTTTTCATTGAGCCGTCAGAAGACGGCTCAATATTACTTACGAACTCTGCAGAGTTCGTAAGTAAATATAATCTAGGTAATTTAGTCCAACTTATGTTAGAGACAAAATTAAATAAAATATCCAAAAAATACAAATTGAAGAAACTTAAAAACGCACGCACGGATAAAATAATTGAATTTGCATGTTTACAATTATGAGATGTATTTTTATTTTATTTTTTCATTTTATGTATTAGGACTTAATGGGTCTTCTCTCATAAAAATGAGGAATTTCCGTCTTCCAATCTTTAATATTTTTAATGGAAAATTATATTTAAAAAACACACATTATTTTTTTAAACATCACAATTTATGATTATTTATATATGATTTTTAGCTATATTATGTTATTTTAAAAATAACAATAAATATATATATATATTCGAAATCACTACAAAATAATTTATTTGAACAAACGAAGAAATGTGTTATTTTTTTAATGAAAAAGTAAACTTTTGAGTTTTCAAATATGACCTTAAAGGTAAATTATTAAAATTTACAACTTTTGATCTGTAAAAATAATAGTAATGAATGGATTTCATATTATATATATATAATAGCGTCATAAGTTTAATTATTAAGAAACGTATGTTCTGAATCATTAGTTGTATTTTGAAAAACCTTAATTCAGTCAGAATACTACAGTACGATTTTGTTCCCCAGCATTTTGGCACAATTCGAAAATCTTCACAATGTTTGTTTTTGAACATTTGGTTCCTTAAAATTTAATCATGCTTTATAAGTTTCCTCTTTTGTTAAAAACAATAAACAATAAAGTACTTTTAGAAATATCACAATTAAAATTTCAAACACTTTTTATTTGTTATAATTAAGTGCTAATTCGATCTAGAATCGAACCTCATCAGGGGAGCTAGCGTCTTCTGAGTTTTAACTCAGATCAACCCCGAAGTCACGAGTAAATTGATTTATGTTAAGACATAGACCTTATCCCTTTTGATTAGGGCTCACAATGTTTATGATGTGGTGTGAGTATGACAAATACTATAACCATACCATATTTTTAAATTATATGTCATAACTGTAATTATTACGAGTATAATTTTCAATAACAAAATCATATCTATAACTATGGTTATTAACCACGGTTTTAATCGTATACCCACACTTATTTACCACATGTAAAATGTAATGAACCATCATCAATGTTATCTTAATAAATATATAAACCTATTTCACAAACAACAAAAATATTCGATACTAATATCATTCAATTATAGTTCCTCCTGAAATTGGTGTTCGTAAAATCTAAAAGTGAAAACACTACTTATATATTAGTATATACTGATATATTAATATAAAATAATTATATAATAATCATGATTATAACTAAAATACAATAATCATTACGAGTAGAAAATTTATCACCATAACCGAACCATATCGTAATGGTATGGTTAACCATTTAAAAAAATAATGATTATAACTACAGTTTTTGAATTTTAACTGCACAATTGCTAACCCTCCTTTTAATTGAGATTCAATCAGTTTCTCTAAATCCGTATAG
Source organism: Chamaenerion angustifolium (assembly GCA_946814005.1). Classification (NCBI taxonomy): domain Eukaryota; kingdom Viridiplantae; phylum Streptophyta; class Magnoliopsida; order Myrtales; family Onagraceae; genus Chamaenerion; species Chamaenerion angustifolium. The sequence goes on along the minus strand of OX328277.1, from coordinate 29,339,744 downwards.
TGGTTGTGACATGAGAAATTTGAATTGTGTTTTTTTAGTGAAAGAAAATATATATTCGTTTCTTAGCAACGAAGAAGCCTCTTTAGTGTTTCCATAGAGTAGCATGAAACATATGATTGGTGTAAGGAGAACCAAAAGGTCTTCTCCATCTATATATTAAGGAAAAGAAAAGAACACGAAACTGACGCAAACACCATCAAAAGATTACACCTTTTTATTTTCTACTTTTTTAATTTAGACGTTCGTATAAACCACACGAATTCAATTTTAAGTTGTCTGTATATGGGATACCCAAAATGAGTAAGGGTGGTCTCATTATTATAAACTATTTAAATACTTAGATTTTTTTTTTTTTTTAAGTACATTGATGCTTAGATTAATTACCCTTTTATCTATTAAAAAGAATTAGTTCTCTCTACATTAATTCAAATTTAAAAAATCAACATTTGTATTACGACATCTTGGAAAATAAATCGTTAACTTTATAATTATTTAATTTAGAGAAAATAACATTTTAGCAATGTAGGCTTGTTCATGAACCGATTCGACCCGAACCGGTTCAGAAATGAACTGGTCTGATTTTAATAAAATCAATATATTTTTATCACTAAAAGAACTGGTCTGGTTCAAACCGATTTAAAACCGGTTCGAACATGTATGGTTTTTTAGTAACAATTTTGATTAGGAAATAATCCGATTTAAACTGAAACTGAACCGGCTGAAAATTGTGCCAAACACATTGAATCGACTGAAAAAACATCGAGCCGATTGAAAAAACATTGAACCAACTGAAAATCTGTTCCACAACCAACTGAAATCCTGTCCAACATCAACGTACAAGAGTCCAATACATCTCTAGGTTTGATTTATTGAAGACATCTCTAGGTTTGGTTTAATTTCAGACCAGTTTGGTTTATTTTGCTTCAAACAGATTCTAAAATTATATAGGTTTAAAGTGGTTTGATTTAAATTTAAGTATAAACCAATATAAAAAAACGAGTTGATTCAAACTTAATTGAAACTACTATTTTAAATTGGTCTACTTGAAGCCTAAAAAATTAGACCTTTTGAAACTAGTTCGGCCGAACCGGTTCAAACCAGACCAGAACCAGAGCAGTTCGTCTGAACCGGTTTAAATGAACAAGCGTATAGCAATGTAGATTATTAGGTTATTACTAATTATTATTGTTGAAACTGTCTTTATGTGTAACTTTTCATTTAAAAAGATGACTTTCGGATTTTTTTTCCCTTCAATTTAACAACTATTTAACAATTAAATAGTAAGTTAATACTTAATACATATTTTTTTTAACCAGACAACACTACCTAGGTTTTTTTTGGACCAAACAACACTACCTTTTTTTTTGTTTTCCAACCAAACAACACCAATTAAGATTCGAACCTGAGTTTGCCATGTGATATCATAGTGTTTTCCACAAAATAACTAGCATCACATATTTTTTTACGTACTTAATATTTATTTATTACACCAATTTAAAATTATTTTTATTAAATATCTTATTTTTATTTAGTAATTATTTTTTGCTACTAACACTACAAAAATTAAAACATACGATGTTGAGTTTTAAATTTCTTATCAGTCATAAAATCTTGTCAAAATTGTATTCCTAGTGTTTGATAATTTTATAAAATTTGATTGAATTTTATGATAGAGAGGTAATCAAAACTCAAAACTGTTTATTTGATTAGATTTTATTTTAATTATGTTCGCACTATAATTAGAGTTCTAATTTAGAGTTCTAATTTGATTATGTTCATATTAAATTTTTTGATTGTTTTTAGAAATAGGTGAACAAATGTATTCTCAAAATGAATATTTTAGTGACATTGAGCACGGAATTTAAAAAATTAATTATTTTCAGTTATCTACAAAAAGGTATAATATGTACATAATAAAATTAAAATTTTAAGAAAATAAAGGGTGTTGAGATTAAACTATTGCTTCAACCATAAAATAAACATTAAGAACACAACTTGTAGTATGTAAATGATTCCTAGTCAAAATTGGTAAAATTATTAAATATTAAAAACACAACTTTAACTAGATTTTATAGTCGATAAAAAATAGGGTTGTTCATTTCAACTGGTTCAATTGAACTCGTCTGGTTTGAACTGGTTCAACCGAACTAGTTTCAAAATCAGACCAGTTTTTTAGGATTCAAGTAAACCAATTCAAAATAGTAGTTTCAATTTAGTTCGAATCGACTTGTTTTTTTATACTGGTTTATACTTAAATTTAAATCAAACCACTTTAAACCTATATAATTTTAGAACTGGTTTGAAGAAAAATAAATCAAACTGGTCTGAAATTAAACCAAACCTAGAGACGTCTTCAATAAACCAAACCTAGAGCTGTATTGGACTCTCGTATGTTGATGCTGGACATAATTTCAGTTGGTTGTGAAACATATTTTCAATCGGTTCAATGTGTTTTTCAGTCGATTCAATGTTTTTCAATCGTCTCAATGTATTTTTTTTTCAGTTGGTTCAGTGTGTTGGATAAAAATTTTAGTTGGTTCAGTTTCGATTTGAATCGAATTATTTCCTAACCAAAATTGTTATTAAAAAAAGAGACCATGCCACTTCGAACCGGTTTTGAATCAATTTGAACCAGACATTTTTTTATACCTAAATTAGACGAGTTTTTTTAGAAACATAAAAAAGTACTGATTTTTTACAAATTAGACCAAACCAGTTCAGTTCTGAGTTGGTTCGAGATCGAATCGGTTCATGAGCAAACCTAATTAAAAAGCCCAAAACTCAACGAACTACTCACGCTTAATAGGACGCTAGACGCTGTTTCAAAGCACGTCTCCTCGAGTTCACCTATCAACAACTTCACTTACTTTTTGAAACATTTTTTTATATATATATAAATGCCTATTTTTTCAAAAAAAACACAACAAAAAATCAAATTTTACCAACGTTCAATCAATAGCAACAAAGTAATAAATTTAATGTGCACGTTTTCATCTTCATTTAACATCTAATTAATGTGCTAGCTAATGCAACTTCATACGACTTTAATCATCAATTTATTTTTTAGAGTATATATGCCCACCAAAAAATTATAGCTAGCACAAATTGTTGATTAACCAACCCTAACTATATTTATCATTATTCCTGCTGGGTTCTGCCCATTACTCATTGTCATGAAACGAAAGCACGCGTATAAATGGATACCTCGGTCACCACTCACCAGAGAAAAGTTACATCTCCTTCTCCTTTCTTTCATCATACAAAAGGTTTCCAATACTCCATGCATTAATCATAAGACGATAATGCTCGCTAGCTTAATCGAAATCCAGAGTTTTGCACCAATTAAACGACGTTCATTCTATTCGGAATTGTGATTCCTGCTCTGCTCAAGAGTTCGGTCGCGGCTCGCTTTGCCAGTAACAAAACTTCTTCCTGCCAAATTACCAAGCAAAAAATAGAATATATAGATATGATTCAACAACAAAATGCACATATAACCCAATGATATCTTACCTCATCCACAGTCAAAATTTTCTTATCCTTCATAAGCCACCGTCCATTGCACATTACTGAAGCAATATTTTCAGTTCTCATGGAATACACCAGACTCGAAATGCTGTAAATTTTTAATGCACGTACTGTAATTAATAATCAAATATCGAATCTTTATACTTGTAAACCTAAGACTTTATATTGGATTAACATTATCATTAGCTATAGCTTACCTGTCATGTACAGGCACCATAGACCAAGCAGAATGATGGACCACAACCATGTCAGCCTGCAGATACATGATATACCTTAAGAAGGTCCACTGTCTTAAACCGTAAATTCAAACTTTAAGAGTGTTTACTGGTACTGACCTTCTTCCCGACCTCGAGGGAACCTATTTCTTTGTCCCAGAGTACTGACGTGGCACCATTTATTGTTGCCATCTTCAGGATGGTTTCGGCAGGAAGAGCTGTAGGATCGGTTGTACCAATCCTATAAGCTTCTCTCCCTTTGTTGATTAGTGAGGCTAAGTACATTTCATCAACTGCAGCACCAAATTCAAGTCCAAGAACTTACCACTTTCACCCTCACAAAGGATAAATTCTTGTACAAGATAATCAATAAAAGAACTTTTCAGACTGATGGCATAGTTGATGCAAGCTACAGGTCGCTATTTGAAAATTCTAATTGGTTATTAAGCTCATTAAAGGAGAGAAAAACCAAGTTAAAATTTACTAAATCAAAACTCACTTTCTTCAATAGTAAAAAAACATAATAACCTCAAAAAGAAGAGGGTTAAATAGAAAAAGTTTATGGAAGTGTTGTATTCCAAAAAAAAATCTTGATATGGACAAACCTATGCTCATTCTATTGTTGGATGGTGCTCCATCTGTTCCAAGCGAGACACAGACCCCAGCATCAAGCATCTCCTTTACGGGTGCAAATCCAAGCATTTTCATTGCTGCAGCTGGGCAGTGTGAGACTTTAACTCCAGCTCGTGAAAGAAAACCAATCTGTCACGAGAGATATGATTGTTAAGTGGTTTATATCACAGTTAAATTTATGAATCTACTTCAATTGCAGCTGTATTTATGCAAGCAGGGACATCGAAAGATTCCTCGCTTCCATGTAAACAATACCAGATAGTTGTATTAAAAAGAATGGTAGTTCAACAAAGCAGGCACGGGATACTAACCTCAGCATCATTGACCCAAACCGAGTGAGCAGCCAGCAAGTTTCTTTGTAGAAAGTCTATCTTCTCCAAGTATGTTACTGTTCCATGATCAACTTTCCTCGTATTGCTTATAAGTTGGTTCTCAAAGGGTATCTCTGCAACATGCTGGAAAACTCAAAGATCAGATTCCAGATTAGTGCTTACAAGTTATTCACATTTGAGACAATGAATTTTTCCAAAGCTAAATACTATTTGACCTAAAATCATGTGTAGAAGTTTAAAAAGTAAGATCATGTGAGTATATTTACATGGAAGAAAGAGGTAAAGGTGCAAATTTTGTATGTAGCAGTTCCTCGATCAAACATGTGGTAAAGAATGTGAAGATCTTCACTTTTAATTTTGCAGATATGAAGTATTTGCAACTATATGAAAACCCAGTGTATATGCCAGAAGAGATAAGCACTTGCTGAATTTTACATGGTGATCCGTCAGAAATTTTATAGTGAAATAGCTGAAGTGGCACCTACGTTTTACAAAATGTAATTTTTCATTCGTACAAGGTGATGAACAGCAAGAAGTACCATGTGGATTCCAGTTCCCAATTCTTGGGCTGTATCCCTTGTTTTCAGCAGCAAAGCATCAGTTGAATTCATGATCTGTCTGATCCCTAGCCACACTCTAATGCGCCCATCCGCTGTATCATGATGCTTCTTGTGAAGCTCCTTTTGAGACTGTAGGTTCATGAAAACAAATGTCTCATTAGGAAGAGCTAAACGTAACAGCGGCACACTGTCTGCTCATCAACAACATTTTTCTCACTGATGGTATCTGTGGATTAGAATGAAGAGTTCATATGCCAATGACATCAGTGACCTATACAAAGGCTACAGTTAAAATCAGATAAAAATATGGAGCACTAATACAGGGGGACAGTTCAGGCGACATTACAAACTTCTTTGACTAACCCATAACAGAAAAAATTTCCCCAAAACTATAAAAAGATGAGTTACAGAATTTCCAAAAGAGAAAATACAAAACTGTCTCCACTGTCTCTGCAGCTAATGTAACTGTAAACCAACCACCACTTCAGTAAAATACCGCATTAGCGTCCACGGTTGAAAGATATGAAATTTAAGCTTCTTTGAGCTTAAAAAAAAGCATCTTCATTGCTTATATTGATAAAATCAGACAGGACCTTGATAGTATCAAGCAGTAGAAAAAGGAACTGTAATATAATAACACACATAATTTGACGAGTGAAGAACTCCCTCTAAAGTAAAGCAAGTAAAGCACGTCAATTTAGACCACCCAGAAAATTCAGGGGAAAATATGGAAAGTTAAAGCGCAACCTGAATACAAGCATCTGCAGTTTGAGATGCCCAGGACTCAGGTAGACCATCACCGCAATCCATAATAGACTGAGCTAGACAAGCGCGTAATCCTAGCAACTCCACTGCTCTTGCCATTCCAGATACATGCTGACCACCTGCCTCAGCGAAGCACGTAACCTATTGAATGTAATCAAATAACACTGCTCACATGGGGGAAATTCGCAGAAAACCAAGACACTTCATCAAAAGCTTTAAAGGAGATAGAGCTCTTACGCCGGAGTGAATGAGCTCAATACCGCAAAGCAAAGTGGAGATGTAGGAATCCTCCTCCGTCATATTTGCCTCGTAAGGCCAAATACGGCCGTGCAACCACGTCAACAGATCCACATCATCGGCGATACCTCTCCCCAACTGCTGGGAGGTATGCACATGCGTGTTGATGAATCCTGGACACAATTAAACAGAAACGGATGAAGATAATCGCGATGCAACTTACATTGGGTTGATAATGGAGAGGAAAGTGAACTATGTCTGTGCTATCCCGCCTGGAAGTAGTATTTGGCCGTGTAGATCGATGATGACGTCTGAAGCCGCAGAGAAACAGTTGACGATATCGGCGGAGTGGCCGATGGCTTTGATTCTGTCGTCCTCTACGACCAAGCCTCCGTCCCGGAAGACGCGGCATTTAGAGTCCATGGTGACGATCATCGCATTGTGGAACAGAGTCAGTGAGCTCCTAGAGGCTCCGTCCATGGGGGGGTGCTGGATTGGACTACGGTACTGTCGTGGTGACTTGCGTTGACCGAAATGGACTTAGGAAATCGTAGCTGCGGGATTATAAGAGAACGCTGACGTCACTAAGCCGTCTCTGGAGCTGGCTACGCGCCTACGCGCCGCCGCTGGAATTCTTTCGCGGCTAGGGCTATGATCCATTCCTTAGACAGGTAACTTAGACCATGGGCCCTGAGACACTTTCTCTGAAGACCGGGCTTTCAATCTTGTAGGCCTCGTTTGGAAGAGAAAAAAAATACTATTTTTTTTATGATTTTAAAAAGAAGGTATATATATATATATATAAAAGGGAGATATGATTTTTGTAATCGCCACCCGTAAATTTACACAAATACCCCTTAATAATACGATTAATTTATATTTATCATGACTATTTTTGTCATTTAAATGTCTTCTCAAAAAGGTTATAAAAACATATTTGCACAAAAAATCAAACTTATGACATTATAACTTAAAGACACATGTATTAACCACCTACACACGTATGCAACATTAAAATTTTTACAAGATGATAATTAAATATTTCTCATGCACCATTTTTTTTATATCTCGCTAACAAATAAAATTATATTTTCACTTTATCGGACGTTAAGATAATAGTGAATCTAAAAACTTAGATCATTTACAAAATATATAATTTCATTTACAACTGAGAGAATTTAGATTGAATTAATAATGTCAAGTTTGAAATTTAAATAATTAAGATGTACAATATAATCAAAATTGAAATTTAAAATAGAGTGGAAGAAGAAATCTCATTCATTATTTATTTGATTTTTTTAAGCAATTATATTGTATTTAATTATTATACATGTTATTTTATATAACTTTACAATGTTACATAATAATGATAATTGTATATTATGTTCTCAAGTCGTCATATTTATTTTAATAATTGTGACTTTTTAATATTTCTACAATTATACATATTTTTTCTTCTTCAAAACATTCTGTCTTCTTTCCAACAAGTTATAGATTTTTTGAACTGTGAGCACTGTCGTTATAAAAAAAACATTTCATCTATAAAATTAAATAATTCAAACAGAATTAAATTCCATCAAAATTGATATATATTTATATGTTTAATATACGTAATCTATCGCGTGAAACAATCAATACAAAAACATAATCAAATTTAAAAAATTAAAACCAAATTGAAAGGAAAAATTTGACTAATGTGTACATTTTTTATAATGATAATTATGTATTATATAGTATTTTCAAATAATGAGATTATTAAAATGTTAAAAAAAACTTATAGTATTATTAATATTAATGCATAGATGATTCCAACACTTTGAAAAAGTTATTTTAATAAAATGGTAAAATATATTTCTTCGTTATTTTATAAATTTTACCAAATTTAGGTATTGTATATCGAGAAAAAGTTAACAAAAATATTTTACTACAAAATTAAAATAACTCTGGTGATGTGTTGAAATGATATTTTACGGATTACTGAAATATAAAATCAATATTAATTTTTTGGGTTTATTATTTATTATATTTACAAAATATTTTTAGAATTGATCAAATTTAGATTCTATGAGTATTTCTATATTTAACCCTACATTCCAAATATATCTAAAATTAAAAAATTAATATACTTAACTAATACTACTTTATGAACTCTGAAAATATTAAAGTAAATAATAATTCTGAAAATATATAAATAAAAAATAAGGAAGAAGTTAATCAAATATCTAATTTTATATTTTGGTTCATATTTTAGTGGTAATTTATTGATGTTGTCACGATAGATTTTTGATAGTCGGCGTTTCATAGACATTGTATTGAGATTGTTAAGATATCTTAAGAGTATATTGAATATCTTCACTGTCATGTTCCGACTTATGAGACAATTGGTTAAGGCGTACATCTTAAATCATAGATAGTAACAACACCCACGTTCAAATCCTGAGGATGTCAGGAGTATAATACTTAAAGAAAGGTAGGATGTTTGGAGTATAATACTCAAAGAAAGGTTGGATGTTGGGAGTATAATACTCAAAGAAAGGTTGGATGTTGGGAGTATAATACTTAAAGAAAAGTCGGATGTCGGGAGTATAATACTCAAAGAAAGGTCGGTCAGATGTGGATGCTAGGAGTAAAATACTCAAAGAAATGTCGGACGTTGGGAGTAAAATACTCAAAGAAAAATAGGTCGGTCGGATGTCGGAAGTACAATACTCAAAGAAATGGTAAAGGTGTCAGAGTGCCCAGGTTTTCAAATCCTGGGATTTGGGGATGTCTGGTGTAAAATACTCAAAAACAAGTCTCGAGAGAGCGCATTTGCCTCATATAAACAAGGTGCAATGTCAATTTTGTCGAAATATCGACATATTTTTTTGATCATATTCTTAGAAATAAATATGATAAATATATCGTGTGTGAGGTGTTAAGATATCTTAAGAGTATATTGAATGCACGTTGTCGTCGTTTGTCTTGTGTGAGGTGTTAGGAGGACAAGATCGACCCGATTCTTAAGATAGTACAAGTATTAAACACTTGATGAAAAATATTATTAGAATTGACTAAACTTATATTACCTAATACAATGAAATAAAATTATTTTTGTTTTAACTGTTTCTAAGAAATTGCTCGAGTATCCGGGAGCCTCTTTAGTAGTGGTTCTTGCTCTCGGATGCTCGAGCAATTTCTTAAAAATATTTAAAACAAAATTAATTTTATTTCATTATATTAGGTAATTTAAGTTTAGTCTTACAATTTCAATAAAAAATTTCATCAAGTCTTTAATTATTGTACTATCTTAGGAATCAAGTCGATCATGTCATCCTACCACCTCACGCAAGACAAACGACGACAACGTGCACGCGCGTATCGCGTGTCAGAGTCTAGTCTATATTATTAAGGCAAAATTGATTTTTGTAACTATCGTCTGTATAATGACACAAATACCCTTTAACAATTTAATTAGTTTATAAAAAAAATATTTGCACGAAGACTTGAACATATGACATTGTAATTTAAAGACACGCGTATTAACCAACTATACACGTATGCGACATTACAAATCAAACAAGATGATAATTATATTTTCTTTATCACTATCCCTTTCTTTTTTCTCATACACCAATTTCTTAGATCTATATCTAACTTATTAAGATAGAAGTCTGAAAAAGGTCCAACATATTGACACAAAATATTTTTTTTTGCGATGGTTAATGATTCAATATGCTTGAAAATGATGGTAATTGGTACCTCCGTTACTTTTATGTTAAAAACATTCGTTAAATATTTTTCATATTTTCAAAATTAACCAAACATTTTTCTAAATGTTACAATTAAACCCTACAAACTTATACTAATGTTTCAAACAAGTCCCGACTCGATTCGAGTCACGCCGGGGGTCCCCTAGCCAGAGTCCGAACCCAGACCAGGTCATCCAACCCTTGGGACCTGATTTGGGCCCGTACCCATACCATAGGACTCTCAACTGGGGCTCAATTGGAGCCCCAATCGTTTGAACAGAACCCAGCCAGGTTCGGTCTAAACCAATTGGGGCGTCAATTGATCCCTAATCGGGGGTCATATGCTCTGGGTCCAAACCCAGACCAGGTCTCTATGGTGGGAGACATGTTCTGGGTTCGGACTCAGACCATACGACCTCTAATTGGGGCTCAAGGTCGGATGTTGGAAGTAAAATACTCAAAGAAATTGTAAAGGTGTGAGAGTGCCCAGGTTTTCAAATCCTGGGTTTGGGGATGTATGGTGTAAAATACTCAAAAATAAGTCTCTAGGGATCGCATTTGCCTTATGCTACGCGCATGCACGTTGTCGTCGTTGGTCGTGTGTGAGGTCTTACGAGAACATGATCAACCCGACTCTTAGGATAATACAAGAATAGTACAAACATTGAGCACTTCATACAAATATTATTAATGTAAAACTAAACTTCATTTGCATAAGATAATGAAATAATAAAATTTAAAAACTCTTAAATATTTTTAAAAAATTGCTCGAGCGACCGGGAGCAGATAACACTATCTAAAGGAATCACGGTTGCTCGAGCAATTTTTTAAAAATATTTAAGAGTTTAGTTTTCATTAATAATATTATTTCATTATCTTATGCAAATGAAGTTTAGTTTTACATTAATAATATTTGTATGAAGTGCTCAATGCTTGTACTATTCTTGTATTATCCTAAGAGTCGGGTTGATCATGTTCTCGTAAGACCTCACACATGACCAACGTGCATGCGCGTAGCGCGTGCCGCGGTCTAGTATTATTTATATGTTATCTATCTATATATATGTATAATATATATGTGATACTATATGTGTATGTATAATATTTGTATATTATGTAGGGTTGATCATGGGCGGTCTGGTCCGGTCCTGAAGGCAAGACCGAGACCGAAATTTCGGTCTTGCCTTCTAGAGGACCGAGACCGAAATTTCGGTCTTGCCTTCTGGAGGACCGAGACCGACCTCAGCCAAAAAAGCCCGCCTGAGTCGGTCTTTCTTGACTCGGGTCGGTCTTGGTCCTGGACCGAATTTGCACCCCAAAAAAAGAACTATTGAGCTCACGGTATTCTTTAGTAAAATGCGAAAGAATAGTTCACTTCTAAAAAAAACACTATGAACTCATGGTATTATTTAGTAAATTTATCAGAATGTAGCTTTTATAGAGATAGAGAACCTCCAAAATCCACATTCCTTTCGGTGTGGTATTATGAAAATCTCAAATTCACCTTGCTTCGGTCCGGGCCGGTCCTAAACGGGCTTTCGGGAAAAACGCCCGAGACCGAGACCGACCTTGAAGAAAAAAAACCGCACAATCGGTCTCTGTCCTAGTCAGGCCGGTTTCGGGCCGGTCTTGTCGAGAATTCGGCCCAACAGTCTTTTTTGATCACCCCTAATATTATGTATATATGAAAAAAATATTTTCAAAAATGACTTAGGTCCTTCCCAAACTTTGAGGAAGGTTACAACTCGATCCTTGGACTCTCCCGTCATTCTGGGACTTTATCGAGTGTTATAAATCAAACCCAGAAAGTTTTGGGCCATTTGTGCAATTTTTGAAATATTTTCTTTAATTCAGCTCAATTTTTTTAAAATTTTCATTTTGATTTCTAAACTTTTATGGACATTCCATGACTTCTCAAAGTGTTACAAATAAGTCTAGAATAATTTTAGGGTTATTTTAGAACTTTTACAAGTGTTACGAATAAGTCCAGAATAGTTTCGGGTCATTCTGCAATTTTCGAAATATTTTTCCATTTCATCTCAAATTTTAATAAAGTGAATTTTGGTCCCTAAGTATTTTTTGGACATACTATAACTTCTCAAAATGTGACAAATTAGTCCAACAAACTTAATATCTTCAAAATCATTTGTGCATGTTTTGACACGTTTAGAATGACTCAAAAGTTAAACCATTTTTTTTCGAGCACGATTAACTTTATTCTTTCTTGTTTATTTATTTGAAACTAACTCATAAATAAAAAACAATTGTTTGTACATGGTTTGTTTAATTAAAAAAAGGGCATGTAATCTCTTTAGCCAAGCATGATCAAATTGGACAATTCGGGTAAATCGGTAAAAAAACAATTTCAAAAGCAAACTAAAGTACCGAAATGGCGGATTATGGGCTCGCGAGCCCTTAAGACGTAATCAAACCCCCCGAACTCAATTCTCTGGACGCGGACCTTTCCAAGCCCTAGGATGTTAACCCCATGTACCCTCTGCAAATTTTAGGATTTCGATTAGCCTTTAATTAATCGGTGGCGACTCTTCTATTTTTCGGTCTAGTTGATGACCCCTCTCGACCGGACCTGTCGCTCGCCAAGACCCGACATTTTCAAACGAAAATTAAAAATATTTTTCAAAAAGAGTCGGGGAAAGTCGGATCTGACGTTCAACACAAGGAAACATATATAATCAATTAATCACATTATATGCATACATATGTAACCATTTAATTAAATTTCAATTTAGAATGAACACTTTAATTAAGTTACTATTCAATTAAACCAGGATCTGAACAACTGAAACTCAGGTTCTGAAGAACATCAGTATAGAATACATATTCTTGCTTCCATTTCAACAAATATTCAACAACAAATGGAAATACAACTACTTCATCAGTACATTGATCAAAAGTAAAGAACGCAAGGATTAATGCAACACACAACTTTCAAAGGCTTCGATTTGACGCAGCTGCAACACCTCTTACGCCGAAAATTAACCCTAATTGTGTCAATTAGGGTTCTTACCAAAATTAGGGTTGGTAACAAAAGAAAGTCAAATTGGGACAGTATACTCAATATACTATAGTGAGACAATATACTAGAGTGAGAACGAACATACCCAGACTGATCTCGGTGCATTCTTCTTGGGCATCTTCGAAGTAGGCGGGACTTCATATGTCCATATGTGTTCAACTGCTATTCAATTATAATAAAGGAGTCAACGGTATTTTATTCGTAACTTCATATGGATTTAGGGTCACGTGCTAGGCACATGGCTAAGTTAACGGTGATTTCTGACGATGAACAGTAGAAAAACCAATTAGTCACATAGCAAAACCAATTAATCACATTTTGAAACATGTGTAACCATTCTGAACAATGGTCAAACATGTGTAACCAATTAAGTAATTAATCCTTATTAAAATTTGTCTTGTTAGTAAAGTGAAAGAATTAATTGAAAGGTTTATAGAATAACTTGTTACCAATAAAATGAAGTATAATATATAATAGATTGACTTGTGGAGTCCATGACAGATGAAGCACCCTTGATGGGTTTTCCGATCTTTCTTCCAGCTTCCTCCCGGCTTTGATCCGCCATTTTCATGCTTATCACGCTTGGGTTGGTACTTCATTTTTCCATTCCCTTAGCAGTTATCAGCTTTACTACTTGTATCCCCGTCATCAGCTTGACAAACCGCGCGAAGCTTGATTAGTCTATCAGTCGCAATGATTGCAATCCTCAAGACTTTTGCTACCTGATGTTGAAGCTCCACTTGAGCCCAACTCTCCAATCCCTTCATGAAGTTGAACAATCGATCGCCTTGCACCATGTCCGGAATCACAGTCATAATAGTAGTAAACTGCTTGATATACTCTCGTATATATTATTAACCAGCTACTAGAAATAGTTATTCAAAATTTCATTTTGGTATATTATTATTATTATTGAATATTCTTAATTAATTAAGATTATTTTTAATTATTATGTTAATTTATGTAACATTGAAAAATATATCGAATGATAATTATATGTGTCATATTATTAAGACATAAAATATTTTTGTAACCATCTCTAAATAATCATTAATTATTTAATTAAGTTAGGTTTAACATTTACATTTTTTCAGTCTCTTCATCTCTCTTTCCAAAAACATTTCCACTATTATCTCTTTAAATCTTCTCTCTTAATGACCCGTTCTTTTTGCGGAAAACTTATGGAATTCGGTTTACAGATTTCGTAAGAAGTTGTTCCTTTGCGGAATTAAAAAAAATTGGCTTAGACATTCCGGGTGGAGTAGGCTTAGACATTCTGTCCCCAAAACTCGGAATTCCTAAGCCTAGCGGGCAAGGAATCCGGAATAGGAGGTGCAATGACTTAAATGTCCTCATAAACGTTTCATAAGGGTGGAACTACCCTCCCTGGCGCCTTCATTCCAACTCTTCTCCTCGTAATCGACTCCAGCTCTTCTCCTCGTTTTCATTAAGCTCCCTCGAATTCTTTTATTCTTCCCCTGCTCGGATACATCAAGTATGCTTCAAATCTTCCTCCCTTCAATCCTCGTGACGATCCCAAAACGATTCTGAGTTCGTGCTGAATCCAGATCGATTTGTGGGTTCATCACGAACCCCGAAACACAATTTCTGGGTTGGGTTAGTGATGAACCCAGAAATGTGATTTTGGGTTCATCACGAACTAGGGGTGAGCTTGGGCGGGCCGGGCCGGTCTTTTTGGCAAGACCGAGCCCGAAATTTCGGTCCTCCACTTTGGAGGACCGAGACCGAGACCAAGACCGAGTTTGGTCTATAAAACCCGCCCGAGTCGGTCTTGCTTGACTCGGGCCGGTCTCGGTCCATTACCGAAATTCCACAAAAAAAAAACAAAAAAAAACTGAATTATTACAAATCCAAATACATCCAGTCATCCAAATTCAGTACAAACTAGTACCAAACTAATCAAACTAATCCATGAGCCTTCATGTTCGCTCATTGAGTCCGTCCAGGTAAGTATGTTGCTCATTGAGTCCGTCTTTATAAGACGCAGTAGCGTGCTTCGTTCGTGAAAAACCCGGTGTGGTACAAACGAAAATTCATATTAAAAGAGACTCCTCTCCAGTTGTAGACTCAGTGAACAAAATTCCATTTAGTTTTATTGGGTAGAGGGCCGGACGAAAAGGAACTAGCGCTGATGGGCCCTATATTCAGCCGCCCTATACTCGGCCCAAATTCAGAATGGAGAAAATGACCCTAATTAGTATTCACTATTCTAGTATTCTTAGGTTTTTAGTAAAACTCGGGCCGGTCCGGTCCGAATCGGTAATTTCGGGAAAAAACCCGAGACCGAGACCGAGCCCGACTTTAAAGAAAAAAAACCGCCCGCTCGGTCTCGGTCCTAGTCGGTCTTGGTCTTATTCGGGCCGGTCTCGGACCGGTCTCGGGTCGGTCTCGGTCCAACCAGTATTTTTTGCTCACCCCTATCACGAACCCAGAATCGTTGTTTGCTGTTTGAATTGCTGCATTTTGCTGCAAGTAATTGACATTAAATGTTGTTTTGCTTAACTCCATTTATTTTCACTCCATTGAATGCAGACATTTGGATGAAAATGAACATGTAGAGATGGTGATAATCAAAAGAGATGCACATGCTTGGATTTATGTGTTCTTCTTGTTTTATTTGGGTTTATTCGGGTGAATTAATTGATGTTCTTGTTATTTGTTATTGTTGGTCGAGATCGGGACATGAGACAATGAGAACGAGGATTGTAGATGTATGGTCATTTGATTGTACGTGTTGACATTACAATGGAATATGATATTTTGGATATTTTAATTACGGTTATTATTGTAATTAACTATTTTATCTTAATTAATTAATAGTATTAATTTATTAAAGAAATTATTTTAAAAATGTTTTTAATTATTTAGTTGATTATATTTAAATTTTATTATTCTTATTTTTTAAAATTAATTAATACAAATTAATTATATTATATAATATACATATACAAGGATGGGCAAATATGTCATTTTACCACATTTCAATCCCTTTCCATATACAATTTCACCAAAAAAACAACATAATTCCTTATTTCATTCCATTCTACCAAAGAAACAACTTCATATTCTTATCTATTATTCATTATTCCATATTCCTATTTTTTATTCTGAATTCCGTAAATCAAACGTCTTATTAGTCTTCCCAAATATTTACCGATATTTATTTGTTTTCTCACATTATTCGCGTGGACTTGTTTATAAATAATATAGTTCATTTTATTATTCATAAATTTATTATAATTATGTGTATAAATTAAGAATATATGATATGATGGGTCATTAGAAATATTTTAATGTATATTTTTACATTTAAATTTTTTATAATTTATGTTACAAAAAAATATAACTCTTTGATTACTATTCTAAAAATTAGAAAATAATATTATAAATAAAATTATATAACAATATCTTTTGAAACTAAAATAATATAATCTTATATATTAAAAATATATTTTCATTAAAATCATACAATATGACGTCGTGATAGATACATTAATTCTTATGAATTTTAAAGTATCTTTATATTATTAATGTCAATTAAAAATATAAATATTTAAGTTTTAAATTTTTAAATTTTATTCTAAATTTTTAAAATTGCTGTTATAACATCATATAGTCACATGTGATTTAATTAATTAAGGGTTAATTACTTAATTGGTTACACATGTTTGACCAATGTTCAGAATGGTTACACATGTTTCAAAATGTGATTAATTGGTTTTGAAATGTGACTATTTGGTTTTTTCACTATTCACTGTTAAAATCACATTTAAGTCACTATTTAGATAAGTAAAATGACGAAATTACCCCTAGAATCATCTTCAAGAACACATCATCATCTTCAAGAACAATAATTGAAGAAACCAGAAATCTGATTTCTGGGTTCTTGAAGACCCAGAAATCAGATTTCAGGGTTCTTGAAGAACCAGAAATCTGATTTCTGGGTTCTTGAAGAACCAGAAATCTGATTTCTGGGTTCTTGAAGAACCAGAAATCTAATTTTTGGGTTCTTCAAGAACTCAGAAATGTTGTTTCTGGGTTCTTCAAGAACCCAGAAATGCTGTTTCTGGGTTCTTCAAGAACCCAGAATCGCAATTCTGGGTTCTTGAAGTTCTGTATTGCAGTATATGTAATCACCAAATGTGATTAAATGGTCATACATGTTTCTCTATAATGTGATTAAAAGGTCATACATGTTTCTCTATAATGTGATTAAATGGATACTGTTGTTTGAAATGATGTGATTAAAAAGTTCGACATGTTACCCACATTGTGAAGAACCCAGAAATGTTGTTTCTGGATTCTTGAGAAACCAGAAATCTGATTTCTGATTCTTCAAGAACCCAGAAATCAGATTTCTGGTTCTTCAAGAACACAGAAATCTGATTTCTGGGTCTTCAAGAACATCAGAAATCAGATTTCTGGGTTCTTGAAGAACCAGAAATCTGATTTCTGGGTTCTCAAGAACATCAAATCGAATTTGATTCGATTTTGGTTCTTCAATCCTTCCAATCTGTTCTTCAATACAACTAAGGGCATAATAGTCATTTCACAATTCAATAATATGTTAAAAAATGAATTAACGTTAAAATTAACGGTTTACTAACGGAATAACCAATTAATCACATTTGAAAAAACATGTGTAACCAATTAGTCACATAGCAAAACCAATTAATCACATTTTGAAACATGTGTAACTATTCTGCACAATGGTGAAACATGTGTAACCAATTAAGTAATTAACCCTTTAATTAATAATAAACAAATATATCATTGGAAAGACTATTCACATTTCACAGCTATCATAACAATTTTCTTTTTGGCCAAGGCTATCAAACAATTGGACCACCCAATTTTTTCACATTTTATTTTAAACCAAAGTCAACTATCTCTGGTATATTCCAAAAATTTAAGTATATTCTATGCATGGTGTGTTTCCATGCGTGCTTTGGCACTACATATTGGAATGCTACTTTAATAAGCTGTAGCCTCTACCTGCCCTTAACAACTAGATGGACGTCTTCAACGCTTATCTACAACTTGTTGAATTAATCGCTATATATATTAACATTTTTGTGTATGATTATATCATTATTGGAGTAATTAATACTTGCAATAGAGAAAATACAAAAAAAAAAAAAAAAAAACTAGATTAGATTAGATTAGATAAAGACTAGCTAATCATTCATAAATTAAAATAGGGTAATTCATAATTAAAATTGTGTTTTTTTTTGCAAGAAATTCAAATAGTTAAATAGCATGAATTTGTTGGGATACTAACGTTTTGTTAGTTATTTTCTTAATAATTTATTATCTGAAGTAAAACAAAATTACAATTTATTAGCTTGTTCATATTTTAGTTAATTCTATATAATTAAATAAAATGCACATTCAATCATTGTCGGATGCTTATAAAAAAATGAGGCTTTCACGGGACCATAGTTTTTCATGTGAAAAAATATACATCAAACCCCTAGTTTTATTACCAACGAACAATTGGTTCAACAGTATCGTCTTTCCTTGTATTCAAGAGGTTCCGAGATTGTTTCTCGGCATTTCACAAGATTAATTCTTGGATGACAAAAAAAAACTAGTCTTATTTAAAAAGATTGACCCAAAACACTGAGTCGTTATCTATAGACTTATATAATGAACTTTTATTATAATTTTTTTAGATTTGTCACTACTTGCAGTCTCGTAAGATGTAAATAACGTATTCAAAAATTAAGTTCAGCTATCAATATATTCATATTCCAAAAGTGTAATTAGCAATTTCTCAAATAATCTTATAAAAAAAATGATTATGAAGGTGTAAATGATATATCACTTGACATGCAAATGTATTTTTTAACATACTAAAAGTTGGACGGAATTAACAAAATACATTAGTCCAAAACTAACCAATTATTGTGTCATAATATAGCTATTAAATTGTCATTTAACCCTAATTCAAATCACATTCAACATACAAAAACATAAGGGATAGAGGAACTTTGTATTGGAGCCTTGAATTTTCTTGGATCCACTTATTACATGACTATACTTTGTCAAATTAGGCATCAACCTAACTTAATAAGGTGATAAATGATGATCTCCCTTCAAACTAAAACAAACCAAAAGGAGACCATATCCATACAATGCATTTACATGCATTGCTACATCCTATCGATCTTCATGACCTCGGGCTGAGTAGTCAATACACCCTACCTGCAATCGGGAAACCACACCCACTCCTTGTCCCGCCAACACCGTCATCATTGTCCATCTCCATTAGTACTCGAAAGAAGACATTCACATCGCACGGGAGCTCAATGGGACCCACACAGTTATATCCGTACTCAGACTCTGCCTCCTCGAGCAGAGCCATGAAGAGAGGGTGGTTGGCGTACTTCGCCTTGACTACAAACCTCTGCTTATCGGGACCCACATACACCGAAAAACATCCTTCCGGAGCAACCCGACATTTGTGTTTGCTGTCTTTGTGGTGTGGTTGACTCACCGGTTCGAGGTTGTTGAAGTCATGCCATGTTTGGCTCTTCCTTGGGAGTCGTTGACGTGGAACTGTGCCAGTCTGGTTAGCTCGGCCGCTGAAGGACCTGCACCTCTTCCATGTCTTGGTTATCAAACCTTTCTTATGATCATTCAACTTTCCCTTTACAACTATATCCATGATCAATGATGATGGTATACAAGACTATATGTAATATGTATGTATATATATATATGTATAGATGAAATTTAAATGAACCTTAATCTGTATCCTCTGTCGTAAACCAAGTGTGCCATGATCTTAACCCTAGGTTGCATCGCGTATTTCTACCCCGAAACCACTCTGATACCATCTAGAAAAGAAAATACGATAAGGGGATTATATGATTCGGGTCCTTTCGCTGCTTTATTATATAGAGATTAGAGAGGCATTGCATCAAAATTGATTGAATTATTTAATATAAAATAATCCCATTTGTCAACCCTTTTTTTTTTTGCCAAAAATTTTTCAACATTGGAACGGGTCCTTTTGCTGCTCTGTTTGATTTTTCAAATATATTGTGAGAATAATATGAATTGAATATAATATGGACGTTATCTTTATAGTTTGAAGTTTCTTCTTCACAGTTAAAAGTAAAATAAATGGCTCACAATTTTTTATTAAAAACGTACACTTTTACCCGTTGTTTTGTAAATAAAAATTTGTGAATAAAAATATTTGTTATACTAATAAAACATTTTATATATTCTTTATGATTGACTTATCTATATCTATATATTAATTTGACTAAATTGTATGCAATTGTGACATATAAGTATTTTGATGCATTTTTGTACTACCAATGTCAAATCAATCAATTCTAATTGGTCCATGTCAAACATATAATTTTCATTCCTAAGTAGCATGCCATGTAAATCACTTTAAAAACTTTCAAGTTATCTCAGTCATTCTTAAGATATGTTACAAAATCTTAATTCTTTCTCTTTATTTCACATGTGTATTTGTAATTTTGTGTAAAATAAATTTTATGTAATGGAATTTATACAATACCAAAATACATAATATTATATTTTATGAATATAATAATTTGTTATATTACAAATTAAATAAATTAATTAATAAACATCTCATACCTTATTATAATTTCATTTTTAATATATAATTGAACTTGTGAACTAATAATAATAATATTAAAGTGAATCTTACTAAAATGAATAACTACTAATGATTGTAACATTTTTATAAGCATATACCACTAATAAAAGTCACAAAAATATTTTAAATAAACTAATAATTAGCATTGTATTAATAATTTTTTATTATTGATTCATGTATTTTTAATTAATTTTATAAATAATTATACTTAATCTTTTTAATCTATAATATACTTTGTAGTATTGAAGCACATGAAATAGATAATATTATAAAAATACTAATAGTTTTAACTTTTAAGTTTTAATATATTTTAGAAGTATGCATAATTTCTTATTATATAATATTAAATTACATTTATGCTTAATTATTTTTAAAAATAAAAAATTAATCTATATTAAATAAATTATAATTTTTTTATTTATTTAATATACATATATATATAATTATATATCGATTGAATGCGCGTATCAATTTTCTAGTTAACCTATCACTCGCTTTTAGCTTTTAGGGGTCGGCAACTTGCAAACTTGGGAGCTGGCGGGAACAGAAAACTAAGGACAAACTGAAAACGGTCTTTCATCAATTTAATCTTTATTACTTTGCCTCCTATCCTATGTATAATTACTTTTTCAAGAAAAGGACAACAACTTAAAATACAACTAAAACTAGATTATTTACCAAAATATTTAATAATAGTTATTAATTAGCACATAATCTTGTTTGAATGAAAAATTATATCATAATAGTTGTATTCCGTACTTTGTTTTAAGAAACTATTATAGTACTTTTTACTTTGTTAAATTATTATAGCGCGTGCATGTCATTATTGAATAACTCATATAAGTGAATTAAAAATAGATGTTATCATATGTTAGGAAGAAACTATTCATATTTTATATTAAAAATATAATTCATAAGTTAGAATACTATAAAGAAATATATACATATTTGATAGAGACACTGAAAATTTAGAAATAATATATATATATATATATATATACAACTTTGACTGTAATATTTGAGCACAAATTGAAATTCACTTTAATGCTTGTTTTTTAAAATTGTAAAACTAAAATAATAAAATATCACAATTAAACCCTAAATCTTTTTTATATGATATAAGTGAGTAACAGTTGAATGAGTGTTTTACTTTTACATATATACCCCATTCATTATGATTTTTACTCCAAAATATACCTCATTTAATAAATATATATAAAAATATCATCGGTTTAAAAATAAATACGAAAGTATACCTACTCGCGACTCTCTAGTATATTTTTTTGTTCAACCCAGTCTCAAAATATACCTCATTTAATAAATATATATAAAAATATCCTCGACTTAAAAATAAATACGAAAGTATACCTACTCGCGACTCCCTGGTATATTTTTTTGTTCAACCCAGTCTCACCCGCGAATAGCATTCGCGAGTGGAACTTAACGTTAGTTCCACCCGCAAATGCCATTCGCGGGTGGGACTGGGTTTGTGTTTTTTTGCCATAAACTACCTGGTGTGGAACTGTCGGGGATTGAGATCGGCCCTGACAGTTCCATGCCTCGCCGATCTCACGCGGAGGAACAAACCGGATGTGACCTACTATGGAGACGAAGAACACGGAAAAGTACTGCGACAGGATTAGGAGGAAGTTAAAGATGAGCGATGGAGAATACGTGAACCCGATAGGGATTTCAGGTGGTTTGGCTTTATGGTGGACAAGGGAGGTGAAGGTCGTGATCCATGCTAGAAATGAATACATGATGGATACGACAATCACAAAGGTCAATGGGGGAGGAGTGATGCACATCACATGGATCTATGGTAGCACCCAATGGGGTGAGAGGCTCCATCTCTGGGAGGAGATTAAGCGGATATCACAGAACCGGATAGGTACATGGATGTGTGTGGGAGACTTTAATGAAGTGGCGGTGGCAAGGGAGAAGGAGGGGGTAGGCCGAAGCAAGCCCAGAAGATGGACGCTTTTAATGAGATGATGCGCGAGGCGAGATTGGCGGACATGGGCTACAAGGGATGCCCCTTTACGTGGAGTAACAATAGGGAGGTGGAAGATCGGATCCGGGAGAGATTGGATCGAGCAATAGTTAACCCAGATTGGATTCGAACCCATCTGTATTCGATGGTAATCCACAAACTTCAGATTGGCTCGGACCATTGCCCATTAATGGTCCAAGTTGAGATGCAACAGGTGAGAAGCAAGAGACAGTTCCGATTTGAGAAGAACTGTTTAGGACACACTGGATGTCGTGAGGTGGTGGAGGAGGCGTGGGACGAGGGAAGGGGGGACCGATAGAGGAGGGTTTCATACAAAACTGGGGAGATGCAGGGGAGCGCTGCAAAGATGGAGTAAGAGCTCTATCTCGAATAACAGGAAGGTTATCGAGGGACTCAATGAGGAAATCAGAGTTATGCAGTTACAACCCGGGGCTACCTACCAGAGGGACAAGGATCGTACTCTGAAACGAGCCCTCGAGGAGGCATGGAACAAGGAAGAGGAGTATTGGCGGCAAAGATCAAAGGTTCAGTGGATGCAAACTGGGGACCGCAATACGACCTTCTTCCATCAATCAACGGTCGAGAGGAGGAGGAGAAATACACTATGCCGTCTGCAGAGGAGTGACAGGGTGTGGGTGGAGAGGGAGGAGGACATTATGATCGAGTGTGAGGGATACTTTCATAACATTTTCCGGACGGAGGGGACGGAGGGGGTAATGGATCAGATGAGAGGTATCCCGCACTTGGTGACAGACCGGGACAATGCGAGTCTTATTCGAATGGTGACTCGCGAGGAAGTTAAAAAGGTGGTTTTTCAGCTGGGAGGTAACAAAGCTCCGGGACCCGACGGGTTCCCCGGAATGTTCTATCATCACTTTTGGGACGTGTTAGGGGAGGATGTATTCAATTCCGTGAGGCGGTTCTTTGAATCGGGTTCACTATTACCAGGTTATTGTTATACTGATATAGTATTAATTCCTAAGGTTCCCAACCCCATTAATACGACCCAATTTAGACTTATTAGCCTTTGCAATTTCAATTACAAAATCATATCCAAAGTCTTATCTAATAGGCTTAAACTGTTGTTACCTAAGCTCGTAACCCCTTTCCAAAGTGCTTTTGTCTCAGGCAGGTTCATCCATGACAACATCCTTATCGCGCACGAGGTGTTCCATCACCTCAGGACAAACAGTGGGCGGGGGAGAGAGGAGTGTGCGATCAAGGTAGATATGAGCAAAGCATACGATCGGGTAGAGTGGGGTTTTATTGAGCAAACACTTCGGACGTTCGGATTCGCAGAGCAGTGGTGCAAATGGATCACGGAGTGTGTATTTAAGGTTCAATACAGTGTGGTGGTGAATGGGAAGAAATCTGCGAGAATCAGACCATCTAGGGGTATCAGACAAGGCGATCCCCTATCGCCTTATCTGTTCATCCTCGTGGCGGATGTTCTATCACGGCAAATTATTAAGGAGGTGGAGGAGCATAGATTGGAGGGGATTCGTATGAAGCGAACCTGTCCGGAGATACATCATCTATTCTTCGCGGACGACTCCCTTTTCTTCATCAACGCCTCCGAGGAGAACGCACGGGCGCTCAAGGGCACGATCGAGAGGTACTGTAAGGCCTCTGGACAGAAGATCAATTTGGATAAATCGTGCATTCAGTATGGGCGAAGCATAGGGGAAGACACTCGACGAAGGGTGTCTTGTATCCTGGGCATTGAGGCAGTTGCAGATGCCGGGAAATACTTAGGCCTCCCTACGAACTGGGGGAGGTCTAAGAGGGATGCGATGAGGTACCTTAAGGAGCGGATCTTGAAGAAGATCCACGGGTGGAAAACGATGTTCCTCAATAACGCGGGGAAAGAGGTCCTCATTAAGGCGGTAATTACCGCTATCCCAACTTACGTTATGTCACTCTTTAAACTGCCTAAAACCTGGTGTGCAGAGATTTCGAGCTTAATGGCTAGGTTTTGGTGGAACGGTCGGGATGAGAAGAGAAAGATCCATTGGGTTCGATGGGGACGTCTTACTCAAACCAAGGACATGGGTGGCATGGGCTTCCGGGATATGACGGATTTCAACATCGCAATGCTCACTAAAACAGCATGGCGATTGCAGAACGACGGGAAGTCACTATGTGCGAGAGTGTTAAAGGGTCTCTACTTCCCTCGGGGGACCCTTATGGAGGCGGCGACGGGAGGCCGACCGTCATGGGCTTGGTCGAGCATTCTATGCGGCCGAGATATCATGAAGAGGGATGGGGTGTGGCAAGTAGGTGTGGGGGACCAAATCAGTGCATTGAGAGATGCGTGGGTTCCAGGTACCCCACACAACCGAGTCGGCACCGAACAAGGCCCGAGAGGGGTGGACGAGGTGATGGTGTGTGACATGATCGATAGGGATCGCAGGACATGGGACCTTACTGCGATTCAAGCTCACATCACCGAGAGGGAGGCTCTTGCTATTCACGCGATACACATTGCAAAGGAGCCACATCTCGACCGATTGGTTTGGCCGGGCTCAGTGGATGGGGTGGCCAAGCCACGGCTTGTATACCGACGTATTAGGGAGTTGAGACTGCAGACCGAACCTCTCAACTCGGTGGGTGATCCTACTATTATGGGAAGGGTGTGGAAGGGCCTATGGGCCAGAGACACTCTTCCAAAGGTAAAACACTTCCTATGGAAAGCCTTACATAATGCGTTACCGGTGAAGACTGAATTGGTGAGGCGCGGGATTCAATTGAATCCAACGTGCAGCTTTTGTGACAAACCGGAATCTGTATCTCATGTAACCTTTGAATGCACTTGGATGAGGCGAGTGTGGTTCGGAGCAATGGGGGTTCGTTTGGATACGGATGAGAATCATGTTTGGCCTAGTTGGTTTCATTTTATTCAGGATTTGGACCAATCGGAGGGTGAGACGGGGAGGAGAACCAGACTCCTAGGGCAAAACATTGCTTGGGAGATCTGGAAGGAGAGATGTCGGGCAGTGCACGAGGAGGATCACCCGAGCCATGACACACCCATTCGGACCGCAACGACTCTGACTGACCAGATCTGGAGGATTGCGAACCAGGAGGGGGCGAAGGCTGCGCAGGCACAGGGACCGAAGCAACCTGCTTGGGCGAGACCGAGCCGAGGCGTTATCAAGATCAATTACGACGGCGCTTGGGACCTTCCATCGTTCAAAGGAGGTACCGGGGTTGTGGCGAGAGATTGGACGGGACAGATCGTGGCGGGTCATCATTTGACATGCGGAGGAACAAGTGTCAAATCACTCGAGGCAAAGGCAATCCTAAATGCGGTTCATTTGGCAATCGTTCATGCTTGGCCTGAGGTAATTAAAGAGTCGGATGCACAACATGTTATCAACCTTCTTCATGGAGGACATATAGGTAATGATTGGGAACTTCGGGATGTACTATTGGACATTTTGGAGCTCTCCAATTTCATCACCAAAATCCATTGGCGGTTCGTACGACGTTCGGCGAACAGGTGTGCTAATTGGATAGCCTTGGAGGCGAAACGGGGGACTTGCCCTCGTGATTGGATATTTTGTAACCCGATACCTTTATTTGCTTTGTTTGTTTCAGATTTGGAGAACTCTTTCTATGATTAATAGAAGTAATTTTCTTGGCAAAAAAAAAAGGTTATATTCGTTCACATATTAATGTCTACTATGTAGAAAACATGTTAAAAATGTGACGTGCAAGCTCGGTTTAGTCCGAACTTGTTCCGAATCATATAAGTCCGCTTTAGATATGATATTTTTTATTAAACTCTGTGACCCTTTAGATGGTGATCTTCAGACATGTCATGATTCTTTAGACATCTCAATGATCATGACATTTTAAGTTAACATGGTATCATGGTGAGTATTTTCAAAATTCGGGAACACTAGAAAACCCTGTTAAAGGTCAAGATAACCATGTAGTAAGCTCATATGATGGGCTCGACTAAAAAAGTTCAGTATAAACCGATGTTCAACTGAATGAATTTAAATTTGAAATGATGCTAACTCAATCAAAATATATATATATAATTCAGATAGTACAACTCAAATTCAACTAGATTTCTTTATTTAATAAAGATGAATGAGAATAACGGGTTCAATCAAATTGTATTGAACGAGTAATAATAGACACTCGGATTTTGAAATGAAATGTGTATCCACTATTTAAATTGGTGAGTGTTTTCGGTGTTTTTTTTCCAACATAATTACTTCATTCTCATTCACTACCCGAATCCATAATGTCCAACATACATAACGAAAACAATTGAGGTGGATGTATAAATGTCCAGTTCACCGGACACATCTCCTGTCTAGATTTCCGAGCGACCCAATTTGCACATCTATTGGCGCCTCGTCTCACAAATTGTCATCCCACCTTATGAATTCCTTTCGATTGTCAAAACATGGATTCAAGGAGATGAAGAAACAGCGGAATGAATCGAAGATGAGAGAAAAACCCTAGAATCGCACACATCATTTGATGGGGTCATTTCAGTTTTTTGATTAATGGAAAACTGATCCCCCATCAATCCTAGAGTCTAAGTTAAATACATCTCGGGTAGATGAAATAACAACCCAAGTCCATAGAAAACAAGAAATGACAAATAGACCCTCTAAAGAATAAAACAACAAACAAGGACATAACTTGCAAGATGGTATAGTTTGACCCATCATAAAACTCCCCCTCAAACTAATACCATCAAATAAATCTACTTAGCAGAATATATATCATGAATTCCAAGATCTCCACGCAATGTATAGTGCTGCTGCGATCCAAGTGATTTGGTAAATAGGTCTGCAAGCTGTTGTGAACTTTTCACGTACTTGGTTTTGATAATACCTTCCTGTATCTTCTCCCGTATATAGTGGCAATCGATCTCGATGTGCTTCGTCCTCTCATGAAATATAGGGTTGGAAGCGATCTGCAAGGCAGCCTTGTTATCACAATATAACATAACAGGATTTAAATGTTCGATACCAAGTTCTTCCAGCAATCTTCGCGGCCACACTATCTCGGATAAGGTTGTGCCCATACTTCTATATTCGGCCTCTGCAGAAGATCTGGAAACAGTACTCTGTTTTTTTACCTTCCAGGAAACCAAAGAGTTTCCCAGTTTTACACAATATCCAGTCACAGACCTTCGACTTTCCAAGCAACCGGCCCAGTCAGAATCACAATAAGCCAACAAATCAAGTTTGCTAGCCGAATCCAGAAAAATACCAAGGCCCGGTTCATTCTTAATACACTTCACTATCCTAACAGTAGCATCTAAGTGAGTTTTCTTGGGTTCTTGCATGTATTGGCTCAGGTGTTGAACAGCAAAAGAGATATCAGGTCTAGTAATGGTGAGATACAGAAGCTTTCCTATCAACTATCTATATGCATTCGAATTTTGAAGAAGTAAGTCATGCTAGTTAATATCAAGA
The DNA here is from genome assembly GCA_946814005.1 of Chamaenerion angustifolium. NCBI lineage: Eukaryota > Viridiplantae > Streptophyta > Magnoliopsida > Myrtales > Onagraceae > Chamaenerion > Chamaenerion angustifolium. The sequence goes on along the minus strand of OX328277.1, from coordinate 29,311,579 downwards.
TGTTGATCATAGGATCTACTAGTCAGTTTAAAATTCTGCTCCATAGGAGTTAAAACAGGTTTGCATGCTGACAGACCAAGATCAGAAATGATTTCTAAAGCATACTTCCTTTGAGAAAGAGCAATACCTTTACTAGACCTAGCAATCTCAATCCCCAAGAAAAACTTTAAATCACCTAAATCTTTCATTTTAAAATTGGTCATCAAGGCATCCTTTAATTCAGCAATCAGGACACGACTATCACCAGAAATCACAAGATCGTCAACATAAACAAGCAAGACAGCAATTTCACCATTCAGGTTTTTTGTAAACAAGGAATAATCCAATTTAGACTGATGATAACCATTTTTGATCAAAAAATGGGTCAACTTAAGATTCCATTGCCTAGAAGCCTGTTTTAAACCATAAATGGATTTTCGTAATCTGCACACAATATTAGACTTCTCCCCTGATTACGAAAACCAGGAGGAAGATCCATGTAAACCTCCTCATTTAAATCTCCCTGCAAAAAAGCATTATGAACGTCCATCTGATATAATGGCCATTTTTTAACAGAAGCAACAGCCAACAAGGTACGCACGGTATTCATTTTAACAACGGGTGAAAAGGTATCAAAATAATCAATACCATGCGTTTGGGTAAAACCTTTAGCAACAAGCCTAGCCTTATATCTTTCAACATTACCATCAGATTTCAGTTTAACCTTGTAAACCCACCTACATCCTATCAGTTTTTTACCTGCATGTAGGGGAACCAAATCCCAGGTGTGGTTTTCCTCCAGGGCATCAACTTCGTCTTGCATTGCACGAACCCAGTTGGTGTCCTGTTGGGCCTCACCGAAGGATGCAGGTTCTGTTATTCTAGACACTGCAGCCAAGAAACACTGAAAGGGTGGTGACAATTTTTGATAAGTAACAACATTAGTGATGGAATGTTGAGAATTGGAACTGCCCACCTGATAATCCTTGTGCCAAATTGGAGGACGGACTGCCCTTCCAGATCTCCGAGGAACATAACCAGCTTCCTCAGAAACCGAATCATCCTCTCTGGGAGAAGGAATAGGCTCAGATAACTCATCATCATCGCCTTGGGGTAAAGAATCTGTCAAATCTAACTCAGATATATAACCATCATTGTTAGGCGCATGAGATATGTCACGGGAAACCGGGGGAATGTCAGAATTACAAATCACATCCTCAACTATCAGATGCTCATTAAAGAATGGTGAGACATCATCATTTTGTTTTGAAAAAGGAAAGATGTGTTCATAAAATCTGACATCCCTACTCACAAAGAATGTCTTATTACGCAAGTTGTATAACCGGTAACCCTTTTGTCTTTCCGAATATCCCATAAAAACAGAGGGGATACCCCTAGGAGCAAACTTATCAGATATGGACAGATTCTTAGCGAAACACAAGCATCCGAATACCCTAAAATGATCAGTCTTAGGAGCCTTATTCATCATGATTTCAAATGGGGACTTCGCATCAAGAATTAGAGATGGTGTTCGATTAATAATATAACAAGCAGCAAAAACACAATCACCCCAAAACATATCAGGTACAGAAGCTTGCAGTTTTAAAGATCTACTAACTTCCAAAAGATGTTTATGCTTACGCTCTACCCTACTGTTCTGTTGGGGGGTATACGGGCAGCTGCTCTGGTGATGACACCTTTCTCTTTCAAAAAATTACTCAAATTATCATTGAAAAACTCCCCACCATTATCAGATCTAATCATTTTAACAGAAGCATTGAACTGATTACTAATGAGAGCAAAGAATTGTTTTAAAGCAATCACAACATCAGATTTGTTCACAATCAGATAAATCCATGTAACCCTAGAGTAGTCATCAACAAGAGTCAAAAAATATCTCTTCCCATCATAGGTGGGTCTTTGATACGGACCCCAAACATCAGCATGGATCAATTCAAACAAGGCACTAGCTTTCGAATTTGAAACAGGAAAAGGCAATCGGTTGATTTTAGCAAGGGGGCAAACAACACAGTCATTAACAACATATGATCTATTTTTGACAAAATCCAATCCATTTACATGTTGTAATGATCTAAACGAAGCATGTCTGAACCTCCTATGCCATAAAAGAGACAAATCCTTAGAAGAAGTCAATGCAACAAACTGAGATCTACTCAGTAAAGCAGAATTACATCCAATTCTAAGAACAAAAAGACCAGAATGCTCTTTACCAATCCCCAAGACCCTCCCACTCGAGAGGTCCTGCAGAACAACATCCTTCTCAGAAAAGGTTACTGAACAACTTAACTCAGATGTCAGTTTCGAAACAGATATGAGATTGTACTTAAAATTAGGAAGGTAAAGAACATTCTTCAAGATATTATTGGGGCTGATTCTAAAATCACCTATTCCTTCTACAGCAACATGCAATCCATTGGGCAATTGAACCCTAGATCTAACCAATTTCCTATTCTCTAACCAATCAGATCTATTAGACATATGATTTGTAGCACCTGTATCTAAAATCCAGTAATCATCATATTGGTTATGAGAAAGGGAATTGGTGATACCTGCCATATTAACCTGGGCACCTGATGCAGTACTGGGCGGCACTGAAGAGATACCAGCACGGTTGATACTTTGCAGGAACTGTTCAAATTGCTCATATGTGAAGCTCACTCCTCCTTGCAATTTAGAACTATTAGTAGAAACAGGAGCAGATAAAGAATCTATGGGTCCCGATGATACTGCATTAACCTGAGGGTTGGGGGCTTTCCCTTTTTAAAATCTCTGAACTTGAAACAGTTCTCTTTAACATGACCCTTTTTCTGACAAAATTCGCAACCTTTTGCGTAGTATCTGTCCTTAGTGTGGCCCTTTTTATGACAAAAATCGCATTCAAGATTGGGATTAAATCTGCCCTTATTCTCAGTGGAAGACACGACATTAACAGCTATAACACCAGTGACTCCTCTTTGACTTTCCTCTTGGATAACCATACTATAGGCCTGGTTGAGAGTAGGTAAAGGAGACCATAACAACAAACTACTCCTAACACTGGAATAAGTCTCATTCAGACCCATAAGAAATTGGCACAGACGTTGGTTATCATAATGGTTGATATGCTTCTTAAACTTTTAACAGTCACAAGGTTCAAGATCAGTAGCAGCATCATATTCAGCCCACAAAAATTTCAGTTTGGTAAAAAAGGTCGAAACAGAATCCAAACCCTATTGAGCAAGAACGATTTCCCTATGCAACTGATAAAGTCTAGGGCCATTGACCTTATCATACCTTTCCCTAAGGTCTTTCCACACTAGATAGGCATTAGTAGAGTACATGATGCTATTAGACAGATCTCCAGACAAAGAATTCATAATCCATCCAAACACAACTGCATTGCATCGGTCCCAAAGAGCATGCAGACTAGAATCAAACAGATCTTTAGAAAAAGTACCATCGACAAAATCAAGTTTATTTCTCCCCTGAAGAGTCACCAGCATAGCACGACTCCACATGGGGTAATTATCAGGGCCAGTGAGTTTGACAGAGATGGGGCTAATACCTGGATTATCCGATGGATGTAAAAATAAGGGATGATTAGAGTGAACCTCAGCGGCAAAATCTGGCCAAGCTTGGATCACCTCCGTGTCTGCGATGTGAGCCTTCGCCTCCACGTTTGCAGTCTCATCAGCCATGGTCAGAGAATGAGCAAATCGGCACAAGATCGACGGGACAAAGAGATGCTTAGCCGGTCCCAAACGAATCAAGAAGAAATAATCGCAAGAAAACGATTATTGGTGACAAATCGGAAAAGATGAACCGATGCGAGGGATTTAGGGCAAAATAATCTCGGAACAGGGCAATCAAAACAACCAGAAGAGAATCGAAACGGCTTAAAGAAGAAGAACCGCTTCGAACAAGATTCAGAACGAATCTGAAAAAAAGATGAACAATAGGTTTCTGGGCAAGAAGAAGGTAAACGAACCAATCGCGGAACTCAGGATCAACTACTCAGCCAACAAGAAGACCAAGGTAAGGCTCTGATACCATGTCAAAACATGGATTCAAGTAGATGAAGAAGAAGCGGAATGAATCGAAGATGAGAGAAAAACCCTAGAATCGCACACAACATTTGATGGGGTCATTTCAGTTTTTTGATTAATGGAAAACTGATCCCCCATCAATCCTAGAGTCTAAGTTAAATACATCTCGGGTAGATGAAATAACAACCCAAGTCCATAGAAAACAAGAAATGACAAATAGACCCTCTAAAGAATAAAACAACAAACAAGGACATAACTTGCAAGATGGTATAGTTTGACCCATCATAAAATCGATAATTCTAATGTGTCTTCTACCACATATTTGATTTCCCAATCCATACCTTCTTCCGGTTTTTTCAAACATTCTATTATTACCTGGGCATTCGACTCTATTATCACCTCGGTCCATCCATTGTGCACCGCCAGTTCGACTGCGTGAAGCACCGCCTTTGCCTCCGTCATTATCGTCTTGGTCTCCCTACCGTGCGTATGCCATCCCCCAACGATCTTCCTGTTCCAATCCCAAGCAACAACCCCCGTTCCACCTCGCCGGTTCTTTCATCCCAAGCACCATCGCAATTCAGTTTAATCGAGTTGATACATGGTTTTGTCCACCTTGCTTGTCTCGGTCGGGTGGCTCGTGTCTGTCCATCTTCGGCCGACTGCTTCGTTCCCCAGCATTCTTCGCCGAGAATCTTAGCTACATTAATGACATGACTCGGTCTTGGCTGCGCTTCTTCATGGATCACACGACACCGTTCCTTCCAGATTTCCCAAGCCACGATCTCCGCTCGTAGTCTCCCCTTCTCGTTCGCCTCCTCATCGATGCTTAAGATGTAGCTGAGCCAATCGCCTCGTCCTTGATCCCGTGCGGTCGGCCATCGTATTCCCAAGCCCCCCAGCCAAACGCTCCTCGCCCAATTGCACTGAATCAATGCATGTTTCATATCTTCCGACTCAATGCAGAAAGGGCATGTTTGATGGACCTCGATCCCTAGCCGCTCCATCACCTCTCGAACCGGGATTGAGTTGTGACCTGCTTGCCAAAGAAAAGTGTTTACCTTTGGCGAGGCATTTCCCTTCCAAATCTTATCCCACTTCGGTAATCTGGTATTGGTGCTTGCTTCAGCTTTTGCTTTCATCCCCTCGTTGCTCGGCTCCCTTAGTCTTCGATAGATAAATTTTGGTTCCGGTACCCCCTTCCTAGATGTTGGCCATACCATTTTATCTTCGGTCTCTTTCCTGCAAAGGTGAGTGTTTTCGTTGGATTCACTTTTTTTTTTGGTAAATAGAAGTATCGTACATAATATTTAAATATTATTAAGTTACACAAATTTTTGTCTTAGTAGCTCCAAAACATCTTCTCTAAGAATGGGAAGCACGCCTATAGTTAACTCAAGTAATATCACACAATTTTATCATGTTTGAACGTTGCTTTAGTCATATGATCTGCAACTATGTTTGTTTCCTGATACAGATGTCTAATTTTAAATCTCTTAAATTTTAGCAATAATTTTCTACAATCAGAAATTATAAAAATTAGTGATCTACGTCTATCCTCAACAATCTCAGTTGTATCGCCTCTTGTTTCTTTGCATTCGGCCTAAACTATCATATTTCGGTTCCTAATAGGCTTTGATTGAGTGTGTAATATCCATGTTAAGTAGTATGGGCTTAGGCCAGGATCTTCAGTCTTCACCCATCATTTCTAGCCCAAGAGAAAGGGTGGCCAGAAAGAATATTTTCTGAAATATAGGTTCGGGTTGAAAGGTAGAGCTATCATGCTTATACTCAACGAGACAGTTATTTATTCGAATATTTATGGTATTAAAAAAAAAAAAAATTTGGAGAGAAACTAGGTCCTTACGAAAAAAAATGCTTTTTCTTTTTAATGTTTGATAAAAATAATTATATTTTTAACTTTATTTATATTTTAAATATCGATTATACCATTCATACCTCTTTTAACACTATCACATCGGTAACGGTAAGATATGTCGCATCAATACGGTTAAATGATATGCATCCATATCTAATAACATCACTTAAAACGTTTTGGTGTAATAATCAATACATATGTATAGATATATTTGATAACATAATCAAACATAAATATGTATCCTAATACAAATATCAACTAAAGTAATATATATTGATAATTTTTGCTTTATGATTGACTTTAAATGGATGTTCATACATGTTTCACGACAAGCCCGACCGCCGGCCGGTACACAATATCATTTGCATAAAGAAAGGGAGATATTCATTCACAAAAGAGACGGTACACACTATCATTTGCATATATCGATACCCATAGCCATCGACCGCCGGGACCGGGGCCGGCATTAGCAGACTGAGGTTAAGTTGTAGTTGTTCCAACGCTGACATTATTTGCAGGTATGATCGGAACAACAATATCGACGACTGGCTGATGAACTGCTAAGATTTCGATTCCGACAACCTCCTTGCTTATTACATGTTGTGGAAGCTTCTGTTCGCTTATGATTTTATCTGCGTTCCGATAGACTGCGTATAGAATCATTTGAGACAGTCCGAGCATAAATCCTATGATGTTTGGGATCTGCAACCGTTCATCATATAGTTAGTTAGTTAGTTAGTTAGTTCTTAAGAGATTGAAGAATGGTGCAATTAGTGTTGCATGGATAGTGTTACGCACCGCAACGCATGGGTCCTTCTGGAAGAACCCGTAACCGAACCACATAACCGCACTCAGGGTCAGAAAAAACGAAAGAGAGAAAGGCATGAACTCCACACTCTTGGTTCGAATAACTCGAGCCTGACAATCATAAGAATATATACATATGATGATATAAGCTTATTATAATTGTAATAAAGTTTTGATTATATTGATGATAAATTTAAGGTGGTTAGGTTACGTACTGCGATGGTTAAAGGAGATACGAACACGGCCACGGAGACCGACACACAAACCCACCCGAAAATCTCCACTTGTTTGTTTTTCTTTTCAGTTGAATAGTGTGTTATGATAATAGCAAGCAAGTATGCTGCTGCCATTGCAACGATCAGTCTTATAGTGGATTTCTGCAGTACAAAACCATATTATAATTCATTAACTATATACGTACGTAGATATATATATGGATAGACTAGACAACATAGTATATATGTCACGAACGTACGTACCTTGGTCTCTCGGCTTGCATATTTAAGGTAGATGATAATGTAAATGGTCTCTACCACGAGGCCGAATGAGTTGATGCTGATAAGGAGGAACTCGTGTCGTCTGAGTAACGCGTAGTAGAGCCAAAGCAAGCAACTGAAAAACGCCACCAGATAAGGAAGCGACTTGAAATCCTCGGTGGATTTCTTCCGCCATATCCTATAGAAGGTTGGCCTGCACAAACAATAATTCGTCGGGCTCTCCATCATTTTCAGAAGACATGTCATTTATTAATGATCAAAAGGTGACAGCACTTACAATGGAGCAAAGAAGACCATGACAGAGATAATGTTCCCTGCCACAAATTCAAAGGAATATCCATCGTTAACTAAGTAATACGTACGTACGTATATGTATATACATAATGGACAAAAACAAAGGTTGGTGTGTTACCTAGGACGCCAAAGGTAAGTGCCCACTTAGGGGAGAATTCAGGTAATACTGCCATGGGTGGTATCTCTTAACAAGCAAGACAAAAAGAAGAGCTTTGGGTCTAGTGAAACCCTAAACCCTAACTTTCTCTGTCTTGGTATTTCTCTCTCTAGGGCTTTTTATAAAGGCGGAATGGTTTGTTGAGGAGGAAGGAAGGAAGCGTATATATATACACATTTTGCATACACACAAGTCATGGAGTGGAAATGGGAATCATGTGTGTATTGAGAGAGAGAGAAAGAGAGTGCGTATGGAAATCACTCTTGTTGTTACGTAGCACAAAATCATTCACCCTACCAATAAATCTCACTTCTCTCCTCTCCACGCGCTTCCCTTCCCACGCTCTACCATTTATATATTTTTGGGTTAATGGTCAAAGTGATCCCTAAAGTTTGGCCGAAATTTAAAAATCTTCCTTAAAGTTTAAATTCATCCATAATGTTAAGAAATGATGAAAAATCCCCCCTAAAAGAGCATCTGACAATGGGGATTTTTCATCATTTTCAAACATTAAGGGGCACTTTAAACTTTAAGGGAGATTCTTAAATTTTGGTCAAACTTTAGGGGGCACTTTGACCATTTACCCTATATTTTTTAGCAGAAAGTTTCATGACCGACTCAATGTACATAGTTCAAATCTTGATACGGAGTGTGTGTTTTCCATCTAATTCAATGTCCCAATAATAGAATAGCTTTACGAAAAGATGAGAGTTTAGATTGACGCGCTTGTTAGGCCGCGTTGGATTGGAGTAACATTCTGACGTTATATAATGATGGGAAAGGTTTCCTCCGGATGAATATGGTGCTTCATTGATCACGTGACATCTTCTTCTTCTTTCCAAAAACACTACGCACCCCTCTTCGAGCCGTTTCACCCTAGCCAAGCTAGCTTACCTAGCTGGACCTTACACGCCATGCTGACTCAACACTAAGTAGTTATCTCTCTATTTCAAGTAAGTCGTCTAGAGAGAGAAAGACAGTTATACCTTAAAACGATCCACGGATTATTCTGATATATAAAGGTATGCCGAATATTTGAACCTTAAAACGGACAATATAATGTGATGTCTTCATTCATTCCTGCAAGCATTTGGTTACTTTGTTTATGACTGTATTAGATAGAGTTTTATCATTTATGTTAAAAGATATCTCCCTCTATGCTATTGGTAATTAAAATTAGATAAAAATATCATAAGTTTTTTTAAAAAAGTAAGTACAATAAAAAAAATATTTAGAAAATAAATATACAAAAAAATAAGAAAGAATATAGGTATACGCGTTGCCCAATGGTATGAGTTAAATTACAACTTGCACTCTAGGGGCGCGTGTTGTGCCATGACAGAACACGTCACCCCAAATGGCGTGTTGAAGGGGGCACAAATATATATTTTTTTGACGATACGATGTTTAATTAAAAATTAAATTATATATCTATTTAATTTTTTTAAAATAGAGTAAATAAATATTTTAATTGTGATTCAATTGATGTAAAAAAATATTAAATTTGGACTTACGGATTAACCATACGCTCTGCCCTAAGTTTAGATATTTAAATTTGACTTTAAAAATCTAATTCAGACCCTGTAAGTTCAAACTCAACACAGTTAACGACATTTATTACGAAATTCATTATCTACGTACTCTAATTGTTTTGGATTTTTTTATTAAATATATATTTATTTTTTAATCTAACATCGTTTGTTCTATAATTTGACTTAAATGATAAAATAAATTAGATGAAAAATTTAATTATTCACTTACTCATAAAAAAAATTAAAAAAAATTAGAGTACGTAGATAATTTAATTACGCCATAAATGACATTAACTAAGCATTCAGTTTTGACTTTCAAATTGACTGTATGATACGACAAGTTAAAAAGTGTATAAATATATATACACACACACACAAACATATATATATATATATATATATATATATGTATGTATAATTTTTTATCTGTCGTATCATATGGTCAATCCGAAAGTTAAAATTGAACGCTTAGTTAACGTTATTTATGTCGTAATTAAATTATATGTGTACTGTAATTTTTATTTATTTATTATGAGTAAGTATATAATTAATTTTTTTTACCTAATTCATTTTATCATTCCCGTCAAATTATAGGATAAACGATGTTAGACTAAAAAATTAAATAAATACCTAATCAAAAAAATCCAAAAGAAATAAAGTAAGTAGATAATTGAATTTCGCAATAAATGTCGTTAACTGTGTTGAGTTTGGAGTTACATGGTCTGAATTAATTTATTTAAGTCAAATGTTAATATCTCAACTTAGGACAGAGCGTACGGTCAATCCGTAAATCCAGATTTAATATTTTTTTGTATCATTTGAATCGTAATTAAAATATCTATTGACTAATTTTTTTAATAGATACATAATTTAATTTTTAATTAAAAATCATATCGTCGAGAAAAAAATCATAAACTAAACACGCGACTCTTGGTGGGCACAACACAACACCTAGGGATGTGTGTTGTAAAACAACCCGAATCCGAGAGTAGCGCAAATATTGTCACTTTTTTTAATATATTTTTATATTTATTTTTCTAAAAAAGTATTATACTTACTTTTTTAAAAAGCTCAAATATGAATAATCAGTTGATACGAAAATAATTCAAAAGTTCAAATATCAGTAATCAGTTGATACGAAAATAATTCAAAGGACAATACTTGGACTAATTTTAAAAAGTGACTATGTCGGAAAAAAAATTTGAAAAAGTATGTACGAAGAAAAAAAATTTAGCAAACTATGTATACGCGCACCCCCGGGTCGCGCCTACCGGACATAGGCGCATCCCAGGGGTGCGCATATTGCATAGGCGCACCCTAGGGATGCGCCTATGCAATAGGCGCACCCCAGGGGTGCGCCATTGACACCAATCTTTTTTTTTTTTTTTTTTTTTTTTAAAACGAATTTTTCAATAATGACGACTCGATGTTTAATTAAATATAAAATTATATATCTATTAAAAAAAATTATAGTAAGTAGATATTTTAATTGCGATTCAAATGATGCAAAAAATATTAAATTTGGATTTACGGATTGACTGTACGGCATGCCGTAAGTTGAGATATGAAAATTGTACTTAAAAAATTATAACTCGGACCATGTAAGTCCAAACTCAACACGGTTAACGTCATTTAGGTCGTAAATCAATTATCTACGTGGGATAATTTTTTGGATTAAAAATACAGTGATTTTGTAACCCCCCATCGTTTACACCCAAATTTGACTGAAATAAGTAAATGCATTAGGTGAGAAATTTAATTATATACTTACTCAAAAAAAATCAAAAAAATTACAGTGCGTAGATAATTTCATTACGAATTAAATGACGCTAACTATGCGTTAATTTTTGACTTTTAGACTGACTGTATAATACGGTACGTAAAAAACTCTACATACGATACAAAAACTTCCAAATAGTGTTTTGCATAGTAGTTAAACAGTGATTTTACTGTGCAAAACACTATTTGGAAGTTTTTGTATCGTATGTAGAGTTTTTTACGTACCGTATTATACAGTCAGTCTAAAAGTCAAAAATTAACGCATAGTTAGCGTCATTTAATTCGTAATGAAATTATCTACGCACTGTAATTTTTTTGATTTTTTTTGAGTAAGTATATAATTAAATTTCTCACCTAATGCATTTACTTATTTCAGTCAAATTTGGGTGTAAACGATGGGGGGTTACAAAATCACTGTATTTTTAATCCAAAAAATTATCCCACGTAGATAATTGATTTACGACCTAAATGACGTTAACCGTGTTGAGTTTGGACTTACATGGTCCGAGTTATAATTTTTTAAGTACAATTTTCATATCTCAACTTACGGCATGCCGTACAGTCAATCCGTAAATCCAAATTTAATTTTTTTTGCATCATTTGAATCGCAATTAAAATATCTACTTACTATAATTTTTTTAATTTTTTTTTAATAGATATATAATTTTATATTTAATTAAACATCGAGTCGTCATTATTGAAAAATTCGTTTTTAAAAAAAAAAAAAAAAAAAAGATTGGTGTCAATGGCGCACCCCTGGGATGCGCCTATGTCCGGTAGGCGCGACCCGGGGGTGCGCGTATACATAGTTTGCTAAATTTTTTTTCTTCATACATACTTTTTCAAATTTTTTTTCCTGACATAGTCACTTTTTAAAATTTATCCAATACTTGTATTATTTTTTGGCATGATATGTCGATAATGATGGACCCACCTCCAATTCAATGATGGGAATGGGATCATGATGGGAATAGGGACAAAGAATGAGAGCTTCAGGAATCAGGATAGATAGAATGAACGGTCTTTTGTTTGTATTTGCATGTATTAATAATCAAGTGAATTACTTCTAGTTCTAACCCTAGCCATATCACAATATCATATAGTAACATAGTTAGTCAGCGACAAGTGTCAGTGTGTCACTGAGTTATTATGTTCGTTCTGACTTCTGAGTTTGAAACGTGTATAATATTTGTATTTAATCCTTTTTTTTCATAGAGTTTGTTTGAAATTTGATAGAAACTCTGATAATATAATAGTATTTACTAACTGTTTTAAATATTAGATGAATATTCAGTTCATATTTTTTATTGTCTAATAATTATTCCTAATTAATTGATAAATGTATGTTTAGATTAACCACCATGAGTTCCTTATGATACTTTATAGAGGAAGGGTATTCTATGAAAGTTTGTGCATGCTCCAATTATATATCTACCAGCTGGCACATTACATTTTTTCTTCTAATAAAATAAAATAATACAAAATTATGCTGAATAGAATTAATCTGAATTAATTTTCTTTGATTATAAATGATTATTTTATTGGGTTACAAGTTAAATAATAAGGACCTGGCCAGGTGGTTCATCAATCGAGCTAACACTAACCTTTGTTTCTTTTTGAAAAGCATGATTAGACTTATCCTAATTGGTACAACACAGATATATGAGAGACATTCGTAATATTTAAATATATAATAATTTGATCCCAAAGTTTAGCACCTTTTCATATTTAACTATTTTATATTCCGTTCAAATATTTGTGTCAAAGTTGATATATTTTTATTATTATAAATCTTGCAAATTAATATAATTACAATTATGCAAAGTTAAGGGACAGAGCTACAAAGAAACGAATGGGACAATCGCACTCCATTTTTTACTTTATGTAAATTTAATTTTAAAAAATTTACTAATTTTTAATTTAACTGTTTTAAATTTTACAATTGACCCCGCTAAAATTTTTTTAGTTTAACTATTTTATCTTACTCTAATATTTGTCCCTACTAAATTAGTTTTCTGATTTCATCCACATCGCGCACGTATGCTAACCATATGAATGAAAAAAAAAAAAAAAGTCCCTTAAGTTGATAATCCCCCATGTTATTTAATTTTCCCGTGTTTGGTCCACTTATCCTACCCTAAATATGGGATACAATGATTGTTGACTAAAGTAGAGGAGGTGACGTTATAAGGATTAAGGAATACAAATGAACGACCACTAGATGGCCACCTGGCAAAACATGGAAGATATCTCCCACTGATCACACACATGTTTCGACTGGACGATGAGGAGAGCGAGCACAAGAATTATACGGGGAGAGTTCGTGTTCTAGTGTCCATCACCTTCTTCGTTATATAAATTTTACTTCATAAAATATATTTAATAAAAAATCATAATTTATGAATGAACAAGAAATTATATGAATTTTATAACTTATTTTGAAAATGAATAAGAGATTTTGAATGATTTTAAAGTAATTTGCGTGACATGTCACCTATGAATGAGAAATTTATTATTGACATTGACCAATTAGAGTAGATTAATTTAACATTAGGAGAGAGAAAATGCACTAAAAAACTTATTTGTCAACATTTTATGTGATTTAGCCAAATTAATAGATATATAGATAGATAATTGTAATATAAAAAACTTCTTAATATAAATGACTATATTAGTTATTAATTTATACGATTTTTTTCAACCGAAATATTATCCCCATTCAGGGACGGACCCATAAAAATTATCAAGTGATGACAAATATTAAAGTAAAGACAAATAGTTGAACTAAAAAACATTTAGAAGGCAAATATATAATTTAAAAAGATTAAATTAAAAATTATTATATTTTTTAAGTTTAAATTTACGCACAACTATAAGTTGAGGGGAGGACAATTGCTCCTAGACCTTACTTGGCTCTATGTCGGTCCACCAAACCACACTAGTTTAATTGTTGATATACATTTTTCTCACATATTTTAAATTTTAAAATTTACGGGCTGTACCGTATGACAAAATAAATGATAACAAATTGTCAAAGAACTTCAGAATTAATTTTCATTAATTTATTAATTCATCGAAATTACATCTTTATAGATACATACTCGTTGATAAGTTGCGCGTTAAAGAGGAATTGCTTTTTGCCCACAAAGATAAAGTGGACCGAGACGATAGAGAGATATAGTTTTGGGACTTTGTTTTAGGTGATTATTATTTTATATTTATGATATTATTTACTTATTCGTATCAATCGGGCTAGCTCGCTCTAGAATTGTAATCTTATAGAAATAAGAAATTGTAGTAATTACTATATATACATGCTAATTATTATTTTTAAAAATATGTATATATTGTTTATTATTATTATTATATATCGTGTATTATTGGTGCTTCCTAAAATGATACAACTGAAGGAATTCGCGTCTGCTGTATTTGCCACACTTATTATAATGAAGATGTGACCCCTCTGACTTTAGAAAATATTATTTCCTTCCTTGGATATGTTGATATATCAAGGCAGGGCAGCGCAGGTAGTGGACATGGTTTAAGGTATTTTACTGACTACAAAAAATAATAATATAATTTTATTACGTAATTTGTTTTTGGTCAACTTATTACGTAATAGCTACGATCATTTTAATAAAATAATCTTATTTCTACCCCCCCCCCCCCCCAAAAAAAAAAAAAAATCTTATTTTATTATATTATTTTAATACACGGAACTATTTGTGTACTTTTATTTATGATGCTCATATTTTTTATTTTTGAGTATTATCCTTAGAGTTAGTTATATTCAATTGGTTTTATTGTGTTTTGAATTTATTGTGATCTTTTTTAATTGTGAAGAACTTTTTATTGAAATGTGATATTGAATAATTCTAAGTTATGTACGACAACTAATACTTTCCTTTAGTTTATACTATATTTAAAAGAAAATATGCAGATTGCACATTAATAATTGTCTATCTATTAATTTGATTAGATTATTTATATATATAGCTAATAATAAAATAAAATGGTTACATATTTAAATGAAGTTATTTTGTTAGTCCACATAAACTTAATATCTTCTCCATCACGTGAGAGTGTGATATAGACAAATATAACTGTTTAAAATTTCTATAAGCATTTCATAGCATCATGATAATACTTTAGTTTTTTTTTTACATTTTTTCGTTTAATACTAATTTAATTGATAGAAAAGTCACTAAATAATTCTTTTTATGACCATTTACTAATATATATATAAATAGAGACTATATATATATATATTACTAAATTTAAATTAATCTATTATTTATGAAAATGGATAGATAATTATTAAAACATAAATAGTTTATTATATTTTTGAATTTTGTGCTTATTAATATACAGTATTTTCAATCTGAACCTATATATTCAATTCAAATTAAATTTTATACGGTACCCAAAATGCGAATTGTTTGATTAATTATTATTTAAATTAAATTTTGCAAAACTAAGTCGATTGTATTAGTGATTCTACATAATTCTCTAGTTTATTATACGATACTTTTCCCCACAATGAATCTTCTTATACCACCAGCAGTTGTGGTCTAGTGGTTTGACTCCATGGTTACGAGTTTGAATCCCCTAAGTGTTCTTGAGAAAGGGTCAACTTGTGATTGAAGGGCCGGCCTCTCAACTCTAGGCTATCGGTGGGGCTACGTTGACGGGGTCAGTGCAAAGCGCTGGTTGTTCTCAGATGTGGTAGAGGACGATAGAACTCACATATGTTAACAGGAAAGCCCGGACATTATGTAGCGAAATGGGCCTAGGGTCGCCACTACTAGCCCATTCATTTTTATCGACCAAAAAAAATCTTCTTATTTCCAGTCTTTTTTGAGTTAATATTTTTTAATGTAAAAATAAAATATAATATTGAAATTTTTGTTGAGAATGATTTTAGGAATATTTAATCCTTCTTCAAGATCCGAATATGCATTATGTCATATATACATATATATTGCGCTAAAAGCATGCATGCAACGTCGATCGTTATTAGAAGGAATTCTCACAATTTTTGTGTTAATAACAGCTTAAGTTGAAAACTCTAATATTTATTTTTGCTTATTATTATTTTTTACTTCCCTAATTATTTGAAATAACAAACAAATTTTCGTGTTTTTTTTGGCCAAGTACAAACAGATTAATAGATTATCTTGAAAATAATGAATTATTAGTCATTTGTGATGACTCCACTAATTTGCTTTGCAGGAGATAAGGTGGTTAATGACAAAGATAAACAACTCATATCATGTCCCCCCATTTCATGGAAAAAATAAAAAAAAATTGTAGGCAGATTTTTCAGTGGCAATCATTAAGGAAAATTTATCATCAATTCAGTATCACCACACGTAATCGGTAATACAATTTTTTTTTTCCTTTTTAAACTATCAATTTGGTAATATATATTTTATGGTTAGTTACTTAAATGGTTACACATGTTTACGCATGTGCCTAATTGAATATAATTTGTGCAAATTGTTACATATGTTTCAACATGTGACTAATTAGTTGTTTTTACTGTTCATCATCAAATATCACTCTAAAGTCATTATTCTAACATATAAAATGACAATATTACTCCTATTTAATTAGCTTATTAACCATAAAGTATATGATTCACTCTAGAAGTACAGTTCGATTTGAAAAATGAAATAATTTAGGGGGAAAATCAATTTAATTTTGTACTATGGGAAGCAGCAGGGGCAGTCTTGAATCATTCATCTACTATGGTCTTCCACACACTGCAATTCACACTACGGGAGAGATTGTAAATAGCGGCTAAAAAATATATTTTTAATGGTTCATTAATTGAGCAAGTGTCAGGATAATTATCACGGCTCAATTACTATGGAGCTGTGATTTTTTTATATATATTTTATTTTTGACAGCTCATTTTATTTGAGACGCCAAAAATATATATATTTAAAAAGAAAAATATTTTTCACTCCTCCGTTCAGCTTCCTTCTCCGTTCGGCCACCTCCTACGTTCGACCTCCTCCCTCCTTTTTCATCCTTCCTTCCATCTCCTTCTCCTTCTTCTTCTTCTTCTTCATCCGTTTCAGTTCTTTCTTACTTCTTCGGACGTTCCAGTTCTTCTCTTCTTTCTTCCTTCCTTCTTCAGACGTTCTTCTTCTTCTTCTTCCTTCCTTCCTTCCTTCCTTACTTATTCGGTTTGGTTAGTTCTTCTTCTTCCTTCCTTCGTGTGTTATTCCATCTGCACATCTTTCACGGACCGTAGCACCTAGAACGGATTCCCTACATTCTTCCCCAGCCTCCAGTCGAAATATGATGAAGGTGAAAGTGAAGGAGTCTCAAGTCGATAATGTAAGGGAATAAAATTTTGGTAATAGGATGAAAGGGAAGAAAACTTTGGGAAGATAACTTAAGGCTTCAGTCGAAGTTAAGCGAGAAAAAGACAAAGCGGCAAGAATTGTTTTTTTAAAAAATTGAATTTTCACGGCTCAAAGTCAAAAGAGCCATTAAAAATGTACTTCTAAAAAATAATTTAATAAAGGACGGTTGAATAGGTTGAGCTGTGAAAATTGATTTTGATTTAAAAAATAAATAATTTCCACGTCTCAAAGTAAAGCAAGCCGTTAAAAATGTCATTCTGAAAAATAATTAATTAATTTTATAAGGAACGACTGAAAAAGTTGAGCCGTGAATATTAATTTTGA
The DNA here is from genome assembly GCA_946814005.1 of Chamaenerion angustifolium. Classification (NCBI taxonomy): domain Eukaryota; kingdom Viridiplantae; phylum Streptophyta; class Magnoliopsida; order Myrtales; family Onagraceae; genus Chamaenerion; species Chamaenerion angustifolium. Next base: position 29,293,908 of record OX328277.1, on the reverse strand, counting down.
TTAAAAAATAATAATTTCCACGGCCCAAAGTAAAACGAGTCGTTATAAATGTCATTATGAAACAAAATAATTTAATAAGGAACGTCTGGAACCGTGAAAATTGATTTTGATTAAAAAATAATCAATTTATTCCACGGCTCAAAGTATAATGAGCCGCCAATATTTAGCTAATTTATTTTTCACCGCTCAATAATGTTTGAGTCATAAGGTTGAGCCGTTAATTGATAACTCTCCCGTAGTATTAATAGTTTTCAATTAGGGTTCTTGAAAATTGTTAAAAGAAAATACAATTTTGTGAATTAATCACGCATAAGAAAATCGTTGTTTGCTAGGATATCAATTAGATTTCATGGAGGCTAAAAGGTTATTTTAATTGATGAACAAATCAAAATCTATTCGTTTTAGGAGAATCCTAGGTTTATATCACAAGAAAGCTACTGCCAATAACATACGAGATAAGAGACTGCGCAAGATTCGAAATTTGTTTCGACCCATGTTTTCTTAGATGATTCACAACTTTCCCAGTTTCAGTCGACTGCAAAAATGCTGAAACATGATCATCGGTTCATCAAAGTATAACCTTTCATGATCAAAATTGAAGAAATGCAATACCTTTAGTGTTCCTTCTATGAGTTCCATCAACTGAAGCCGCCTCAAAGATTCATAGATCACTGAATCAGACTGAAATCAATCGACTGAATTAGTGATAGAATCACTTTGCAAAGTGGCAAAGTGATTCTATCGATAATTCACTAAGTAAGTCTTCCTAGGGTTTCTTCCTTGGAAAGTGTAGCTCTCCCCATTCTGCCAAACGAGTTTCTTCATCGGGCAGGGCTTCCTAAGGAAGAACCCAACCTGTTGCTGCTGAGTCTTGAATGTGGGAGTCGATTCGGTGGAACTCTGGGGGTTAGAGTGATTCCTAGAGTGACTCGGTAAAAATCTGTGGGAGTCGTGAATGTGTTAGAGTCGATTTGTGAATACGAGGAGGCATCCTTCTCGATCTGGTGGGGCGGTACTCTTTTTTTTGTCAATGCGAGCATGTTACTCTAGGGTGGTACTATGGGGTTAGAGTGATTGTTGATGAAGAAGATGAACAATTGAGAAAGGCATAAGAGTCATTTAATAATTTAAAAATATGTAAAAAATATTAACTGAATAAAAAAAACTAAAGGTTCATTGACGGAGTAACCAATTAATCACAGTGTGCAAAGATACGTAAACATTGAGTCACGCCAAAAATAAATGATTAACCAATTAATCACAGTGGACAAAGATTTGTAACTATTTAAGTAATTAATTATATATATTATTATTATATTCTTATATTGTGCTACATTTTTGTTATCTTGATTTCAAATTATATTTCAATAAAAATATATATCCATTACAAAAAGTAAATGCAACCTTATCTACAAATGCACATAGATCATCTCTACATTACGTTTTATCCTAATCTTAATAATAGCATATATAAAAGTATAATGGATACTGAATAAATTAAGCCAAAATTATGAAAAAGTATACTATGTTTGTTGAAATCATTAGTTGGTGCAGTATAGTTTTTGGTTATTATTTTTGAATAAATTATATTTTATTGTATTGGTTTTATGTTATTATGTTAATTTGTCATTAACAATTTTGTTAAGTTTGATAGATGTGAAAATTTTGTGAACATGATAATACATAAATGGACTACGGTTTTAAAATATAATATTTTTAAAAAATATATATAGGAACTTAAAGAAAATTAATATCATCCAAATATGACAAGAAAAAAAACGATGCTCCGAACCGCCTTAATCAATAGCTCCTGGTCTGGTTTTCGATTTATACTCAATTTCTTGGTCTCAGTTCGACCCAGACTAGGACCTCTGGTCGTAGTGGCTCGAGCCACCACCAATCATAAATTTTATTGTGTGTGTTTTTTCTTATAATTATCTTTAGCCAATTTCTGTCCTTTATCCTATTATTGTTGTCACTTGTCAGACACACACTTTTATTATTTTAGAAATTAGAATTCCCCTCCTTATTTCTCTCTTCATTTTAGGTACTTTTTATATGTATTTAATTTTTAAACGGTTGAATTATGTAATATGCATGCAATCTATATGGTAAAATATGACTCTCACTTATGGGCGACCCATTAACCTAAATTCAACATAGACAAATTTTAATTAAAACCAATTCTTTGAAAAGTTTCATTTTGAATTAAAAAATAATACTTTTAATTTATATAACTAATTAGGTATTTTTCTGTCAAGATTTTAAACATAATTAAACATTTCTCCCTTTTTTTCATTACACTTTTTTATTTTTTGCATATTCTTTAGTTTCATAAGCATTTGGCTTTTATTTATTTGTTAAGTTATTCTCTCATCCACTACGTTAACTTCCTTTAAGTTGGCCAAAAAAAAAATTCATTTAAATGAAAATCATTAATTCATCCAATATAAACATATTATGATCATTTACCAATTCGTGCGAATATAATATAATTTTCTTTTCGTCATCTACAACCCGATAAAATAGTAGGTTTTGTTAGCGTGCTGAAATTAAAATTACTACTTTCTCAATCAATTAACGGATTGAAGGGGAGAAAGTAATTTTATCTTTATAAACATAAATGTGAACTAGATATCATCACTTGGTTCTATGGTGTAGTGGTTAGCACTCTGGACTTTGAATCCAGCGACCTGGGTTCGAATCCCGGTAGGACCTTTTATTATCATTATTACAGTGAGGCCCATCTAAGTAAATACGTTTTCAAGATGGACCACTAGCCGATAAATGTTGGATCCATTTCATTGTTAGGCCTCTCATTATGGGCCCATGACACGTTTTAATATCATAATTACAGTGAGGCCCATCTAAGAAGAGATCAATGGTATGTTTTCGGCCCATTTAAATTATTGGCCAGACCCAAATGTTTTTTTCAATATGTACAACTAGCCCATAAGTGTTGGATCCATTGCATTGTTGGGTCCATCATCAAGGGCCAATTGAACTTTTATTTATTTCATTTCCTATGTAGTTCAAAGAGCAAATCATATACATAGATATAGATAGGACAAATCAAAATTAAATTCCATTATTATTAGGGTTAATACCTCCAACGGTACCATATGTTTGGGTCATGTGATCGGATGGTACCGTATGTTTTTTGATGTGGTCAAATTGTTCGTTATGTTTGGAGGATGTTGTCCTATGGTGTTCTGTTAGTCAACCATTAGATTTTTCTAGTAAATGGTCCATGTCACCACCACGTCAGCGTCACGTATATATATAATATTTAATTTAAAAAATAGACAAAATAGGGAAAAATTATAAAAAAAAAAATTCAAAAATATATTTTAAAACTTTATATATTAATAAAACTTATTTTTTATAAATTAATTGTTTAAAAAAATCATAAAAAAAAAGCCTTTTAGGGTCGACCCTTGGGGTCCAATTGACCCGGCCTAGGGTCGAACCCTGGGTTGGGTTGGAACCCCACCAGGTCGCCTGACCAATATGTACCGATTAGGTCAGGCGACCTGGTGGGTGTCCAACCCAGCCCAGGGTTCGACCCTAGGCTGGGTCAATTGGACCCCAAGGGTCGACCCTAACGTTTTTTTTTCTTTCAATTTTCGATTGTTTTTAAACAATTAATTTATAAAAAAAATGTTTTATTAATATATAAAGTTTTAGAATATTTTTAGAATTTTCCCTATTTTTTAAATTTATTTTTATTTTCCTATTTATTTTTATTTTTCATCTGTCAAATCAGCGCCACATCAGCATTCCGTTAATTAAACTTGACGACAACAGTAATTTAGACTAAATAACAACATTATGAAAACATAAGGTACCAAGAAACAACATAGGTGTACCGTCCGATCACATGAACCAAACATATGATACCATTGGACCTATTAACCCTTATTATTATTCATTAAAATTATCTTTTATGCTACCTTAACATCAACTTCAAGTAGTCACTGATACAGAATTAGATGAAGTATACATTTAGCGGTCTTGCCCTGAATATATTTTCGTCATGTATATTATAATTAAAACTTCATTTTCTATTTATTTTATGATATCATATTTTACGTCATATATTTTCAATAATTTATACTTATACTATCAGTCTATGAACACAATTCAGTGAGATATTTTGACTCTTCATCAAACTTTTAACCTAATCGGTAAAACGAGTGGAAGATGAAGATGACACTTTAATAATTGAATTGAATTTACATATTTTAATAATTGTAACTACTTTGAAAATAACTATTACCTATATTGAGTGTACCAAGTATGAACGCAAAACATATAAAAAGATGTATCTTTAAATAATTTATTTATGATAAATTAGATATTCTTGTTTTGTATTGATATAATTTAAAAGAGCTCATATTCTTATATTAAATATTGAGTAAAAGAACTATGTAATCTATATATATACATGACAAACTTATTTATTATATATTAGTTTTTTTAACATTTTGTAATACTGTTTTTAATTAAGGAATAATTTCACTATATATTATAAAATATAAAAACTAATTATATTTATATTTATAAATAAATGTTAAGTTTATTATTAATATTTTTTTTTCATAATATTAACTATTCCATGTGTTCAATATTACAATTTATATTATAATATCTTATATTAAGTGTATTTATTCATAAAACTAATTAAAAATGTATGAGTCAATAATAAAATTAATATTAGTAATTATTAATACTACAGTAATTAATATTTATAGTTATATATATATATATAGTTTTGTCACTTATATTAATGCATATGCTTATAAAATAATATTAAAATCATCAGTAATGTTTTATTTATTTTAGTAATAGTAATAATATGTTATATTTTATATTATACAAATAATATTTTATTTATTTATTTATTTCAAAAAATATGTAGCAATTTGTTTTCCATATTTTTTTTAAATATATCTTAATGTTCACATAATAGTCTTAACTTAACTTTTATGGTTTATAACTTTATTAGTGTCCATATAAAAAAGTTAAAAACATTAGTCTTTTTTATTTTAACTATAGTAACAATCTCTTATGTTTTAATTATAGTACAATACTTTTTTTTATATATTTAATTAAAAATATATTGAGTTTATAAATATATAACATCAATTTTCATAACATTGTTAAAATTTATCTTGATATTATTATAATAGCGTAGGTGATATTGGTATGTGACTTATTTTAATATAGATGAAATGTATCATTAATTAATCTTAAATTTAATTTATAAGAGTAAATTTTATAATATTATTTATTTAGTATTATATAAATTTTACTTCATAAAATATATTTTAGACAGAATTATAAATATATATGTGAAATAAAAATAAATGATTAAGATTTTATTACTTATATGGAGAATGAATAAGAGAGCTTTAGAATTTTAAAGTGATTTGTATGAGATGTCACCTAGGAATGAGACTTGTATAATTGACACAGATCAATTAAAAGAAACTAATAAAAAAAACTTATCTATCACCATAACATTTTAATTTTTAAGTGATCTAATTAAATGAATATATATATAAGCGCTCAAAATCTCAGCAATTCCAATCCAGTCCTTGACGTTTCTCTTTCCACACGCAAACACCTTAGAAGTTAGGAACTTAAATCATAATTCCTAGCCGCAATTAAGGTCCAATTCAATTCTCTATATGGTTGAGGGTCTGTTTCAAACAAAGTATCCTCCACCTAATCGTTGTCTCTGAGTAACATTGTGGAGGCTGCAACTGCATGTGTGGAATCAGAAACCACCCAGTTTTCACTTATCGAACCCAGTTTGATTTGCAATTTCGGTTTTTTAAAAGAACCAAACTGTTAGTATGACCAATTCACAATTCAACTAGATCCGATCAGCGGTCCGCTCCAATTCTAATGACACTAATATTAACTATATATTAATTAATACAATTAATATTAATGTAGTTAATTTAGGGGTGATAAACATGTCGTGTTGTGTTAGTAACAATATTGTGTCAATAAACGTGTCGTGTCTAAACAGATAAGTTTTAAACGTGTCTCCAAAATCCAAACATGTACACACTACGTTTAATAAACGTGTCACACAACACACGGCACGGTATCACGACACTGTAGTGGATTGTGAATAGTAAACACGACACAATAAACCGATGATCTCCGTATCAAATATTAAACCAATTGAAAAACTGTTATTGAATTGGTTTTAATAGAAAATTATGTAAATATTGTTTAATCATGTTGGTATTATTATTCAGTCTGATTTTAAATGTGTAATTTTTGTGATATGAAGACAAACGTTTTTTAACCAAAATAATTATAAAACAAAAAACAAAAACTAGTCCGACCGGCTTCTTCACGCAAGCAACAAAGAAACAAACACCCTGTGTGTGTGGCTGTGTTATTCTCCACCCCCAGTATTCCCTTCTTTATATAAACACTCCTCTCTTCTCTTTTCCTAATCACTTAGCTTTCCCTCTACTAATATGGAGAAGCTCATCTCCCACACGAACAAGGCTAACCATGGAGTCCTCCGGTTGCCACCCGGGTTTCGGTTCCACCCAACCGACGAAGAACTTGTGGTTCAGTACCTGAGGAACAAGGCTCACACATGCCCCTTACCAGCTTCTATCATCCCGGAAGTGGACGCCTGCAAGGCGGACCCATGGGACTTGCCTGGTACGACGCCGTTTTGGCACCATTGGGTTAACTGTAATTTGGATTTTTCATAAAGTCAATATGAATTGTGAATGGCAGGGGATTTAGAGAAAGAGAGGTACTTCTTTAGCACAAGAGAGGCCAAATACCCAAATGGAAACCGGTCAAACCGGGCTACGGCTTCCGGGTACTGGAAGGCAACCGGGATCGACCGGCAGGTTATGACCGCTAGAGATAATAACCAACCGGTTGGGATGAAGAAGACTTTAGTCTTCTATAGAGGGAAGCCTCCGCACGGGTTCAAGACGGACTGGATTATGCATGAATATCGTCTAGTCTCGACTGATTTTAGTGGCGATGCATCCAAAAATATTAACTTAAATGAGGTTACTTTTGTTTAAAAAAATATATTCTTTGGGTGTGTCCAATTTTTTATTTTTTTTTAAATATACGTAGGGCTAATAACCAAATCGTTACTTCAACTTTGGGTACTTTATAAATTATTACCTAAACTTTATTTTTTTAAATTTTGATACATGTGTTTTCGGAGTTGAGACAAATTGCTATTTTCGTTAAATATGAATGGAAAATGACGTGTGATTGATCTATAATTTAAAAACTAAATGATGTTTTAAAAATACCAAAAAAACTATATATATACATTTTTAATATAAACATGAAAATTTATAGAGAAAATAAGAGTTTTCTAAGTACCCAAATGTTAAAGTATAGGTAACACTTTTTAAAAAAATAAAATTTGTGTAGTGATTTGTAAAATACCCAAAATATATTTTACTACAAACCGCGTCTCTTACCATGGAAAAATCGACGTGAATTTGAATGTGCAGAGCACGCTGCAGAGTCGAGACGATTGGGTTCTTTGTCGTATATTTTTGAAGAAGAGGAGCAAAAAGAGCACTAATGACGATGAAGAAACCCTAATGAAGCAGATCAAAGGTAACAAATCTAGTAGGAAAGACAAAGATGATGACAATAATGTTGGTCTAGTGTTCTATGATTTCATGGCAAGGGATCAAGATAAACCGGGTGACTCGAACTCGGGTCCCGCGTCGAGCTCTAGCGTGATCACGGAGCTATCGATCATCAATGCTGCCAATGACGGTGAAGCGATCAGTAATTTGAATGGTAGGAATAGTTTCCCTTGCTTTAGAACACAATCCTAGATAGTAGATGTGCATTAGATTCATCTTTTTGAGAGAGCTTTTTCTTGCACCACAAGTTTGAAGTTACAGATAGAGTAAGTGTTTCGATTAGTCAGATACCGCTAGTTATTATCACAGTTTGTTGTTATCAGAATGGGCTGTACAGTTGTAGAGAAATATGTTTGGACGTAATTATATCCTAACACTTTGAAAATTGTTGAGGATGGACTGTGATACGTATTTACAAACGTAATTTAATATTAAAAAAACATCACATCATCACACTTATGTTGACACTATCTGACGAAATGTTCACTTATAATTTTTGTTTAGCAGTTGCTTATATTTTAGAAATATGATTTTTTTTTTGTTAAAATTATTATATTCAGACAAATGTGATTAAATGATCACTAAAACGACGATTTTACCATTACATGTTATCTTCTTTCTTCATGTTCTTCATATTCATATCCAAAATATAATTTCAAATTCATATTTGCGTAAATTTTGATTCGAATCGAACTAAGAAATACAAATCTAGATTCAGTTCGAATCCAGATATGAAAATTTAGATTCAAAATCAAATTAGGGTTTGAATCGAGTAAAAGAGTTTGAAAATGAAGAATATTAAAATGAACTTGATAAGGGGAAGGAGAATGATGTTTTAGTCATTTTTTTCTCATAAAAATCTTTTGTAATTGTTTCTGTTACATTTTAAAATATAAGTAACATTTCAGCACAAGTTCTAACTATTCCGTCACATATACCAACATAAATGACTATGGAAGTAATTTACGCTTTAAAAAACTACAATCAAGCACAACTCACTTTCCTCATGCCTATGAATCATAAAAAGTATGAATCAGAGAATGATAACACTATCGGACATGTGTTGATGTACTTTGTTGCATTTCTGGAACTTGCAAACGAAGCTACTCATTTTAAATACTTGGGGGGCAAAATCTGAGGGCTGACATGAAATTGGAGATGAGAACAATTGACTCACTCACCCCCTCAAAACGTCACATCTACAATAACTTGAGCAGCACGGACGTTTATCTATTATATTCTTATTTTTCGAACATCAAGACTTAATGAAAGGGAATGATACTAATATATAATTCCAAAGTGATGAAAAAAGTCATTACAACAATCCGACAGCTGATCTTATTTTACTAGTTGAGGCGCTGGGTGAGTGACACGTGGATGCTCCAAATACCGGCGGCGGCATATAATTGCAGGACCTAATTGTTAATTAATTATAAGCAGATAACTTGTTCACGACTTCGACCTAGTTGTGATAGTGCCATCTCCATAATAATAATAATAATAATAATATGACCACTCTACCAAAAAGAAAAGAACGTGTCAAAGTTGATCATATTCTGTTTCAGTGATCCATAGCTTATACGCTTTTCTTTCTAATATTGTATATAGCGTTACATCAACCAAAATTATAATTACATCATTGTAAAATATGCAACAATTTTTTTAAGTGACTCTCACATATCGAAAGAAAAATGACACAGTATGACAAAGTGGAAAAAATACTCTATTATTAGTATATATGAATTAGTCATGTGGAATTATAGAGTTTTCAGACTCTCAAAGATTCAGACTCAACTATGCTTGATGGACTGCTCAGCAACAGTCGGACAAGTGGGAAATGTTGGAGTGAACCAGAAAAGCTTGGGTAGAATCGGATTTAAATGTTGGCTAGTTATGTACCCCGTATATCATACCCATGGGACTGGTGAAGAGAGGGCCCCAATTTCTACTTGGAAGAAAAAGTAGAAAAATGTATAAAGAAAAAGTAGAAAAATGAATAAATAGAGTGATAATTTGATTGTTGGCGCCGTAGTCAATAGGGTAGAAGAATGGTGTGGAAGAAAGATTTTGAACCAATTGTAATAAATAAATCATAGTAGGGGTGGATTGTGACACCCCGTATGGGACCTAAATTAATGGACTCAACGTGGATTAGCAAACCTTTTTGACGTCATTTCGTGGCCTTAATAAAACCATATTAATTGCCGAATGACATCCAAACGGAAGTGTATCCTATAAAAGAAATGCCGACCAAGACAGTTCCTTGTGGCAATGGCTTTGTCTTGTCGTACTTATTCACGTTACCCTTCCCCCATTAAGATATCATTGTATATGAGAAGGGGCAACTAGCTCGAATATATAAGGGCAAAAACACCATTTCACATGACGTTGCATTAGCGGTGCTGACCCGAACAAGTTGTTCATTTTGGTTGCTTTGTATCTCTGCAACAGAGACATCTCCTGTCCGTAATCAAGATTAACCCGACGAATGTTAACCTGTGATTAGGAAATGCAAATCTGAACGGACGTAAAAAGGAAGATTGAATTATATGACCAATTATAGATAGATAATCTCTATACGCCACAAGTGACTTATATTATAGGAAGAAATGAAGAAGAAGAATTCTTGCTTTTCTAAACAGACACCTGATCAACCACTAATATTCAATGTACCTGTGGAAAGCAAGAATCAACAACTTGTATACCTGCTGGATACAGTTGGTCCCGACAGCAGTCGACAATAGATCCTTCAAACAGATTCTACTGGGAGCCGCCCTTGCTGAATGAATCTTCACATGCATATGCTGCTGTACTTTCTGCGTGAACACAGCAGATCAACATATATATTCATAAATAAGAAGGATCTTAAAAAAGCATTGTCATGGAGATTGTTTTAGTTGAGTAGCTTATTGTTATGTAACATCAAATAATGTGGAAAAAAAACTTAATCAAGGATCATAATGGTAGGGGGATAAATTTCCCTATGCCCATCTTGAGAAAGCATTATAATATTTCATTTTTGATGAATAAGACCAGATGATAACAACGGCGCACCTTCCAACTAATATATTCGTGATCATTTGATTTGCCATTTAGCTACTGTGGCCCAATAAAACCCCAGAGTCCCCTTTGGCATTGTCATCCTCTGTTGCAGTTTTTGAAGGTTCATCACAAGCCTTCAAGACAACCTCATTCTGTTATGGAAACATATCTGCAATGGAAACATATTACTCGGTATTGGAGATTATAGTTTATTAATTTTTTGAGGCCCAATTGGAGATGTAATTAGGAACATTTATTAAATGAGTACAACAATGTTTGCAGGTATTAGAAAAACAAGACTCTGGGGTTAGAAGTATATGAGCACCACAAATCAGAGTTGCCGACCCTGATCTGAGATCACATTTTTGGATTGTTGGCCATCACTTTAACATTAATCAATTTATCTTTGCACAGTAAGCCTGTCTAGATGCGATTATATTGTCAAATAGTTATAACTTATAAAGCTAACAAACCCTCTAACTCTTTTGTTACTTGTTACAATCAATCCCTCGAACTCTTTTGTCACTTGTTACAATCAAACTCTTGACTGAGACTTTGCATTTAATGCCTAGATCTTTTCTAGAAGACATAAGGACAGCATGCAGCAGCAGGTCTGTCACTAACTGAACAATAGCAACTATACCAAAATATTATCTGATTTAAAATGCTGAGCCTGTACAAGGATAGCTTGAATTCTCTTGATACTAAGAGCTATCACTAGCTAATTACCCTAAGGCTTGTCTCCATTCATATTTTGACTGGTCCAGCATGAGAGTAGGGAGAAAGTATGTCTCCTATTGTTATCAATGCAGAGCCATTAGTCATTTTCTTAGAACGAACGCAGATGGATGATGCTTCAGGGGTATTTATCTGGTACATGAGTAGGACAGGTGATCCTTTGCCTCCATATATTTTTATCGTGGCATTTGAGGTACTCATAAAGCTACTTAATAAGGCTGTAGCTGAGGGAAACCCATCCTTCCATCACAATTGGAAATCAAAGTTGGTGAATTATGTCATCTATGCCACGAGAATTACAGCCATAGTCTTGGCTTCATTCATATTTATATGGACTATGGAGTTTAGTAAGGTAAGTGCCTGCATGGATAAGAAGTTGTGGAGCTTTCTGTCGGTAGATGTCTAGATTCAGTTGAAACTTGATCTGATAAAAAAAATTGTTACTTCCAAGAGCTCTTACAGTGCAAGAGCAAAACTGAAAATCAAATACCACTTTCATGAATATAAGATTACAGTGGCAGTTCTGGTTTGGAATTGGTATTCAAAGTCTCCTTATGAAAGTTTAGGGACATTCTAATATTTGTATATCCCGCATATCACCTGTAGTTACATGGATTCTTCTGTTATATAGAAGTTCATATTGAATCAAGTTGAGTTGAGTTGAATCGAATCACTTAGTCCAATTCCAAATTGGATATACACATTCTCCTAGAAGCTTCATGATCAGTTTCTAATCTATCCAACATGCATTGTCCTAAGTAGCATAAACACAAATGCTTCAATCTCTATCTTCACTGAAACATACAGGGAAGCTAGAAATTCATGATTTATAGAGAAACTGGATGCAACCAAACAGAACTTAACCATTGCAGCACAGCATGAAGATAAGATTTCAACCAAAGGCTAAACTTAAAGAGGTAGGAGGAGAGAGAAGGGGGCAACCTGCGAGACGCGGAGGAGATGCTTCTTGGCATACCAGCATTCCTCGAGGTTAGCTTGATTCTCTTCCACACGAGACCTCATGAGCCGTGCTTCTTCACTATTTCCAACACTCTTATTCTCTCTCCCAAACTCGATTTCTCTGTAACTGAAGCAGCAGCCGGCAGTGAATCGTTCGCCGACGACTCCCTGAGGAAATAGGTTTTTTGTTTCGGATCTTCAAGTTTCTTGGTGGGCTTCTATAGAAATACAAGGGGCGGCCCGATCTTCACAAGGTATGATGAAGTATAATTATATATTTTAGTATTGTTTAAATTCTAATATAAAATCATTTAATAATTTATTTTGAGAATAAATAAAAAAAATAAAAGATTTTAAAGTGACTTTGTAATAAAAGTGATCAATTAAACTACTACATCACCATATAAAAGTTCTACAATATGATTTTGTCATGATAATTTAATGGGTTAAATACCAATGATCTCCGTGAACTTTGAACGTTTTGCAACGAGCTACCCAAACTTTAAAAACTCAAAACAGGCGACCTCAACTTGGAAGAATGTGTAAATAGCTACCTCCGTCCAATTTACCGTCAACCGTTGACAAAATTTCATTGGAAATTCGTTAGAAATTGCACCTTCGTCCAAGTTGAGGTATGCCGTTTTGAATTTTTAAAGTTCGGGCAACTCGTTGCAAAACGTCCAAAGTTCAGGTAGCTCCTTAGTATTTAACCCTATTTTAATATATGCATATTTTAGCTAGAGTTAGTAGAATCAGATCGAGTCGGTACAATTGATAAATGAGTTGAAAAGTCTGAGTCTGGTCCAACCTAACAATAACAAAAATCATATAATCGATTTTGATCTTAAACTTGAGATAATCCATCTGAAGTCAGCTTATTCGATTATTAAGTCCAGCATGGCAGAAAGTTTTTTGTTGGATCTTGATTTCCTGAATGCTGACTTGACAGTGAATTGAATATCAATGGATGGTTGAAAGATGCTCTCGCCTTAGCTCCGGTGAACTTGCAGGAAGGGGATCGCAACAGAGGGGGTGTCTCTGGGTCCCTCTCCGATGCTTAAATGAGTATATGTGTGTATAGAACTCAAAACGTAATGAATGTATGTAAATCAAAGATATTTATAGAGTAGGAGAGACCAAACCGTAGAAGGCAACAATATATCTTTGTAAATATTGTGTTGTTGAAGATTATGATAGTAGATATTACGGTTATGGCGTAATATTGCAATTACCATATGTAATCTTTAGTGAATATGTGCCTGAGATATGCAAGATATCGTGGCCATATCTTTAGTAACGGTTGGTGGGACCAGAGGAGAGAGACAAGACTCTCTTCAGGGCGAGCACTCCTATTGCGAGCACTCCTATGGCGAGCAGTAGGAGTTCGCGACTTGGTGATGAATGGTGACCAGTGATGGAGCCTTTGGCGTCCATCTTAGCTTGAGCTCGACTTTGGGCCACTCTATTGAGGGTCAGATCGACTTTAGCATAGGCCGATCCAGTTCGAATAACATGGGTTCACCCCCTCCATGGTTATTGGGTCTTTGGGGTCTTTTCCTTATTGGTTTGTCACTATCAATACCCAACATTTGCCCCCGAAGCTTGAGTGAAGTTTCTTCAGTCGAGCTTGATTCTTTGGTAGGGTTTGAGATATTGACACTTGAATTTGATCTTCTTTGTCTTTTGCTGCTGTTTATACCTCTATGAATACTTTATGCTTTTTTGGCGATCAGTCGTTCGGTTGTCCATGGCTGAAGGAATATTCGATCTTTTATTTCTTCTTGGCGATCACTCGAGGCAGTCTAGGCATATGGAGGTTTATCCTTCGCTATTGGGCGATCACTGCCTCTGAAAGGGATTTCCCAAAAAGGTTTATTAATGCGATGGCGATCACTTTATCTGCCTAATGGACTTTATCATTTAATAACTGCACAGTCATCCAGAAGTCGGACGGTCATTTGAGGCACGCCTGTCGTTTATTATTCCGTAACCCAAGGGTAGTCTGACAGTTTCTGTAATGGCCGACCGTTTGTCTCCCCGAGGTGTCTCTTAAAATATATACATTTGATGAAGGTTAAAGTATATGCACTATATATCTGGTTCGCGCTTTGCGCAATAAGTTAAATATATTATTTTTTATTTAGTATAAATTATATTTTATAATAAGGAAAATATTAAATTTATAAATGCATAAAATTATTATATATATATATATATATTAGTTATGAAATATAAAATATAATTTTATTTTATGTCTGATTGTTTTTAATAGTAAAGATATAATTTTATACTCGTATAATTAATGTGTTGAGTTTGAAAATTCTAGCACTAACAAAATAATGTATTAATGAAAATAAATTATTGAACAAATATTTAAAAATATCTATTAAATTACTTAATTGGTTACACAAGTTTGACCAATGTTCAGAATGGTTACACATGTTTCAAAATGTGATTAATTGGTTTTGCTATGTGACTAATTGGTTACACATGTTTTTCCCAATGTGATTAATTTTAACGTTAATTAATTTTTAACGTTAGTAAACCATTAATTTTAACCGTTAATTAATTGGTTATTCCGTTAGTAAACCGTTAATTTTAACGTTAGTTAATTTTTTTTAACATATTATTGAATTGTGAAAAGACTATTATGCCATTAGTTGTATTGAAGAACACATGGAAGGATTGAAGAACAAGAATCGAACCAAATTCGATTTGATGTTCTTGAGAACCCAGAAATCAGATTTCTGGGTTCTTCACAATGTGGGTAACATGTCGAACCTTTTAATCACATCATTTCAAACAACAGTATCCATTTAATCACATTATAGAGAAACATGTATGACCTTTTAATCACATTATAGAGAAACATGTATGACCATTTAATCACATTTGGTGATAACATATACTGCAATACAGAACTTCAAGAACTCAGAAACAGCATTTCTGGGTTCTTGAAGACCCATAAATCTGATTTCTGGGTTCTTGAAGACCCATAAATCTGATTTCTGGGTTCTTGAAGACCCATAAATCAGATTTCTGGTTTCTTCAATTATTGTTCTTGAAGATGATGATGTGTTCTTGAAGATGATTCTATGGGTAATTACGTCATTTTACGTATCTAAATAGTGACTTAACTGTGATTTCTAACGGTGAATAGTAAAAAACCAAATAGTCACATTTCAAAACCAATTAATCACATTTTGAAACATGTGTAACCATTCTGAACATTGGTCAAACATGTGTAACCAATTAAGTAATAAACCCTTAAATAAATATACTTTTATGTTAAAGGTAATTGGAGTTGTTTGAAATTAAAACTTCACTAACACACACATAGTAAATATTTGAGCATTGAATATCATATTATATAGGGTTAATTACTTAATTGGTTACACATGTTTCACCATTGTGCAGAATGGTTACACATGTTTCAAAATGTGATTAATTGGTTTTGCTATGTGACTAATTGGATACACATGTTTTTTCAAATGTGATTAATTGGTTATTCCGTTAGTAAACCGTTAATTTTAACGTTAATTCATTTTTTTAACATATTATTGAATTGTGAAATGACTATTATGCCCTTAGTTGTATTGAAGAACAGATTGGAAGGATTGAAGAACCAAAATCGAATCAAATTCGATTTGATGTTCTTGAAGACCCAGAAATCTGATTTCTGATGTTATTGAGAACCCAGAAATCAGATTTCTGGGTTCTTGAAGACCTAGAAATCTGATTTCTGATGTTCTTGAGAACCCAGAAATCAGATTTCTGGGTTCTTGAATACCTAGAAATCAGATTTCTGTGTTCTTGAAGAACATGAAATCTGATTTCTGTGTTCTTGAAAACCCAGAAATCAGATTTGTGTGTTCTTGAAGACCCGGAAATCTGATTTCTGTGTTCTTGAGGAATCCAGAAATCAGATTTCTGGGTTCTTGAAGAACCAGAAATCAGATTTCTGGGTTCTTGAAGAACCAGAAATCAGATTTCTGGGTTCTTGAAGAACCAGAAATCAGATTTCTGGGTTCTTGAAGAACCAGAAATCAGATTTCTGGGTTCTTGAAGAACCAGAAATCAGATTTCTGGGTTCTTGAAGAACCAGAAATCAGATTTCTGGGTTCTTGAAGAACCAGAAATCAGATTTCTGGGTTCTTGAAGAACCAGAAATCAGATTTCTGGGTTCTTGAAGAACCAGAAATCAGATTTCTGGGTTCCTCAAGAACCCAGAAACAGCATTTCTGGGTTCTTCACAATGTGGGTAACATGTCGAACATTTTAATCACATCATTTCAAACAACAGTATCCATTTAATCACATTATAGAAAAACATGTATGACCTTTTAATCACATTATAGAGAAACATGTATGACCATTTAATCACATTTGGTGATAACATATACTGCAATACAGAACTTCAAGAACCCAGAAACAGCATTTCTGAGTTCTTGAAGAACCCAGAAACAGCATTTCTGGGTTCTTGAAGAACCCCGAAATCAGATTTCTGGGTTCTTGAAGACCCCGAAATCAGATTTCTGGGTTCTTGAAGACCCCGAAATCAGATTTCGGGGTTCTTCAATACCCCGAAATCAGATTTCTAGTTTCTCAAGAACCCAGAAATCAAATTTCTAGGTTCTTGAAGAACCAGAAATCGGATTTATGGTTTCTCAAGAACCTAGAAATCAGATTTCTGGTTTCTTCAATTATTGTTCTTGAAGATGATGATGTGTTCTTGAAGATGATTTTAGGGGTAATTTCGTCATTTCACTTATCTAAATAGTGACTTAACTGTGATTTTAACGGTGAATAGTGAAAAACCAAATAGTCACATTTCAAAACCAATTAATCACATTTTGAAACATGTGTAACCATTCTGAACATTGGTCAAACATGTGTAACCAATTAAGTAATTAACCCTATTATATATACTAATAAATGATTTTTTTTTGAATATTTGTATTTATTAATTATGATATTATATGTTAATTTAAAATTTTTTGTGGCATAGTAGCAATAAATTTCTAATTTTACATGTTACTTTTATGTTTGAAGTTTAAGATGTTATTTCGTGTGTTTTTCTACAAAAATAATTAATGTTTTATTATGTGTTTATAGTTAAGTTCAATATAATTTGTGATCTAGTTAAATTTTTGTATAAATATATATGTATTTTTTCTGACAAAAAAAAAAAATTCATTATGCATTTATCTATGAGATGTTCTTTAATTGTTTAAAGGGTTAATTACTTAATTGGTTACACATGTTTTACCATTGTATAGAATAGTTACATATGTTTCAAAATGTGATTAATTGGTTTTGCTATGTGATTATGGCCGAGACATAATCAAAAAGGAAGGCATATGGCAGGTTGACACAGGAGAACAAATCTGAGCATTGCAAGATGCGTGAGTGCCTAGGATCCCGTTCAACCGAATCAGCGATAGGCAAAGGGAGAGCGAGGAAGACACCGTGCTGGTGAGTCAGTTGATCGATAAGGATCGAAGGACATGGAACCTAACTGAGATCCAGAACGATATCACGGAAAGGGAGGCCCAAGCTATTCAAGCGATCCACATTGCCAATGAACCGTACCAAGACCAGCTGGTCTGGCCAACAACAGTAGACGGAGTGGCCAGACCGAACCTGGTATATCGTCGACTCAGGGAACTAAAACTACAGACGAACATCCAGGCAACTGCGGGGGAGACGACACCGATGGATAGGATGTGGCGAGACCTGTGGCGCGGGGATACTATTCCCAAGGTAAAACACTTCCTATGGAAAAGCCTTACATAACACTCTCTGTGTGAAAACTGAGTTTGTTCGGCGTGGTATTCAATTAAACCCAACGTGTAGTTTCTATGATGAATTGGAATCGGTAAATCATGTGGTTTTTGAGTGTGATGTAATTGGACCAGGCGGGTCTGGTTTGGAGCCATGGGGTTTCAGTTGGGCATGGAAGGAGGGCCTGACTGGACTAGCTGGGCTCGGTTCATGCAGAACCTGGGCAAGATAGGGGGACGTGTGGAGGAGAAGTAAGATCCTCGGGGAAACTATCGCATGGGAGGTGTGGAAGGAGAGGTGTTGGGTCGTACACGAGGAGGAACAACCCAGACCGGAGCTAACAATCCGAGCTGCAAGGACCTTGGCTGATGAAACATGGAGAGTGTTGGCCCGTGCGGAGATAACCCAAGCTCGGGCACGGGGCATGCACAAACCAGTGTGGCAGCGACCGAACCGAGGCATTATCAAATTGAATTGTGATGCGGCATGGGACCAAACCTCATTCAAAGGAGGCACGGGGGTGGGGGTGGGGGTGGCGCGGGACTGTACGGGAGAGCTCATTGCAGGGCGAAACATGGAGTGCATCGACACGAGCGCGAAGTCCCTCGAAGCGAAGGCGATCCTCCAAGCGACGGAATTGGCAATCCAACATGCATGGCCCGAGGTGACCATTGAATCTAACGCACAACATGTCATTAACCTCTTACAAGGAGGTAATTCGGGGAACGATTGGGAGCTACGAGATGTCCTTACGGAGATCATCGAGCTAGCCAAGCAAATTCCTCAAGTCCATTGGCGTTTTGTAAGACGATCAGCGAACAGGTGTGCAAATTGGGTAGCGACAGAATCGAAGCGGAGCACATATCCAAGAGATTGGATAAGTAGAAATCTGAGATCACTAATTGTATTATGTGTAACAGATATTGAGAACTCTTATTATGATTAATTGAAGTACTTATTAGCCCAAATTTTTTTTTATGATTTAAATAATACATTAATTGAGTTTTGTCAATGACATAATTTCTCACGATTTGATTTGAGATCTAAATGAATTAATTTATGAGAGCAAGGAATAATATTTATATTAGATCATAAGTACTTTGTAACTAACAAATACTTTTTCTATGGGAGGTTGGCCGACTTGTTCTTGAGAAGACACCACGTGTCCTGTCTCCTGAAATTCAAATTTCAGAGTCTTCTCTCTTTCTCCAATGGTCAAAAAAATAAACTTATTCCTCACATGCATCACGTGTTCCTTCCTTCCATTGTATTTGCCTTCTTCTCTCTTCCTCGTCTGTCTCTCCATTCAAAGTTCTTTCATTTCTGTTGCAAGCACATGCAAAGACATGTCGAGAGCCGCCATTGAGCTCGACTTCTTCGGGTTAGAGAACCAGAAGTCCGCCGCCTACTTTTCTGACTCTCAATCGCCTCCAGTTCCATACAAGTCCTCCAATCGCCGGAGAAACTTCCGAGGTAATTAAGTAGTAATTATTAAGTCGTCTACAACGATCATTTATTATTTCCTGCTGAAACTAAGTAATTTCAATAAATAAAAAGGCATTCAGAACACGATCTCGAGGATGAACCCAGAACTTATAAAGTCCGTCATCGCCGGCAACTCAAACTCCGTACCTTCAATTCCGACAGTTAACCGACTCAACCCGGTGGCGGAGAGCCGCAGCAAGGAGACTCCTCCGTTGACCATTTTCTTCAACGGAACTATCTCCGTCTTCAATGTCCCTCGCGATAAGGCGGAGACCATAATGAGAGCAGCCATGAAAGGGAGCTCCAAGAGCTCTGATGAAACAGTGAGCATGGAAGTCGGAGGAGGAGGAGGTCTTTCATTCGGTGATCATCATTATCATCACCATCAGCTGGTTGGACCTCTGAGCGGTGGTTAGTGCTGCCGGTGATTTAAGAATCTAATTAGAAAGAAGAAGAAGACAGTACAGTTGGACTGAATAATGAATGTTGTTTTTGTGCAGATCTGCCGCTTTTCCGGAGGATGTCGCTGCACAGGTTCCTGGAGAAACGCAAGACCCGGTAATTCTGCTTTGTTGTCCTTATTTGTTCTTGTTCATATAATTCTTCTCTAAATTAAAAACAGCACTCTCAACTTTCACTTTAGGCCCATGTGCACCCAAAACTTCTGTAATTGCATCGGTTGTTAGAAAGCCAAACCAGGACTTGTAGAAGATCAAGACTTTGTTTACCTAACTTTGATAATTAATTACTACACTATGTATCTATAAAACATCATACGTAACATAATCGAAATCAACTGATTCAATAAAAAGGATTCAATCAAACTTTAATTCAAAGTTGTAGCTATAGTTGTATAGCTTATTAACCGGTTACCCACAAAAATTCTTGATTTTCGCACTTCGTTCCACATATTATCCCAACAAACCACAACATCTCCGGTCTCGACCCTTACACCAAGAGTTTTGGGGTGTTCCGTCTATGTCCGCATCCCAAAGTATGAAAAGACCAAATTTGAGCCTTGTGTCGAGTGTGTCTTTGTCGGGTATGGGCCAAATCAAAAAGGATATAGATGTTACAGTCCAATTACACGGCGTATCTATACTACACTATATTGTAATTTTATTGAGACTCAATACTATTACTCACCTCAACTTAGCAGTTAAGAGGAGAACCAGAGTAATCATTATGACCGCCTAAGTTGGGTTAAAATGTCTGACCATCACCAGAATATGTCAAATGTTGACCCAAAAGAACCAGATATCAGTTCAACCGATGTAACCTCTGAAACAGAAGAACGATCCATCGAACTTAGCAATACATCCCAAGAACCTCTGACATTTGAAAATTCTGAGGTATATACTTCTCCTGATATAGATCATCAATTTCCCATCTTTGAAACTGATGGTTCAGATAAACTAGAAGAAGTAGTAGAAGTACATGAGAACTCTGGGAGATATATAGTACCTTCACGAACGACTATGTGAGTACCTCCCAAGAGGTACTCACCATATCACAAACCAAACAAACAGTGGTATATTGTGGATGATGATGACATGGAGAGTCTATCCGCGACAACCAAAACTTTCAGAGTCACTCTCTACAATGAGAATCCCCTCCCACCTCAAGAACGGTAGAGGAAGCCAAGAGTGACAGACAATGGAACCAAGCAATGCGAGTTGAGATGGAAGCTATCATGAAAAAACAAACATGGGAAGGTGCAAGCTACTTGCAGGTACAAAATCGGTTGGTTGTAAGTGAATATTTACAGTTAAACACAACGCGACTAGGAGAATAAAGAAATACAAGGCTCGACTGATGGCGAAATGATATACTCAGACGTATGAAGTCGAATACTCTGAGACATTTTCACCGGTGACCAAAATAGACACAATCCGGATACTATTCTCAATAGCAGCAAATCAAGGCTGACCCCTACACCAATTTGATGTGAATAACGTTTTTCTGCATGGAGATCTCGAAGAAGAAGTGTATATGATAGCTCCACCAGTCTTTGAATATGATTTTCCAAATGAGGTTTGTAAGCTTAAAAAGGCATTATATGGTCTCAAGTAGTCACCTAGAGCATGGTTGGGTAGATTTTCCATTGCCATGAAGAAATATGGGTACAAACAAAGTAATGCAGATCATACGTTATTTCTCAAATGCAAAGGTGAGTTGATTGTTTGTCTAATTATTTCTGTGGATGACATGATAATTACTGGGAGCGACAGGGAAGAAATCAGGCAACTCTAAAAGAACTTATTCACAGACTTTGAAATGAAGGATATGAGAAGTTTCAAGTATTTCTTGGGAATTGAAGTTTTGAGATCAAGAAGAGGTATCTATATTTCTTAGAGGATGTATATACTCAATCTTCTAGTTGAAGTAAGGTTAATGGATTGCAAACCGGCGGATACACCTATGGTTCCAAACCATGGCCTAAAGATAGTGGATGGAGCTATACTAACTAATAGACCATGAAAGATATCAACGGTTAATTGGTAAACTTATCTACTTGGCACATACAAGACCAGTCATTGCATATGCAGTGGGAGTAGTGAGTCAATTCATGCACAATCCTCAAGAAGATCACATGGAAGTTGCGTTGAGAATTGTTAGATATCTTAAAGGTTCCCCTAACAAAGGAATTCTGTTTGAAAAAAATGGACACCTCGATGTTCAAGGATATACGGATGCAGACTGGGCTGACAATCCAATAAACAGAAGATCTACCTAAGAGTACTTCACTCTGGTAGGTGGAAACCTAGTAACCTGGAGAAGTAAGAAACAGAAGGTGGTATCTCTCTCCAGCGCAGAAGCAAAGTTTCGAGGGATGGCAAAGGGTCCAACTGAAGTTTTGTGGTTAAGAAAACTTCTGGCAAAGTTGGGATTCCCGATCAAACATACGTGCAAGTTTATGTGCGATAATAATGTCGCAATTAGTATATCTGAAAATCCTGTGCAGCATGATAGGACGAAACACATTGAAGTAGACTGTCAATGAAAGATTGATTGAATTACCGTTTGTCAAGTCAGAGAACCAATTGACTGATATCCTGGTTAAAGCAGTTACATGAAAAGTATTACGAGAAGTTCTTAGCAAGTTGAGTATTGTGGACTCCACTGAACTTGAGGGAGAATGCGTAAAGCAAATCAGCTATAGGAAAGTCATCAAATGAGACTTGTAGAAGATCAAGACTTTGTTTACCTAACTTTGACAATTATTACACTATGTATCTATAAAACATCATATGTAACATAATCGAAATCAACTCATTCAATAAAAACGAATTCAGTTCAGTATTCAATCAAACTCTAAACTTTATCATCGGTGTTGTTATAAACTACATGAATAATGATTCCCCTACTGAGTATGCATGAGTCACTAATGTAACTAATTAATAAAGTGAGGACTACCCATGTAATTTTAGAAGCTTCTGTTACATGGAATGTTATGTCATGATTAACGTATTCCACTTGGTAACGAATGGGATCATTATTATATAATATAATAACGTGTTTATTGGCCCGATTTAATGCTGTAGTAGTGCAATTGAATTTCTGTAATTATTTATTGAATTTCTGTAATTATTTAACTGGGTTGGTGTCCCCTCGTCTCAACTAAAGTATCAATTAATTAAAACGTGTCATTTTTGTACAATAACAATTGCAGATTAAACTGCTTCTCCTCTCCGTACAACAGACACTACAGTTGAAGCGTTATTTGGCATATGAAGACAAGATCACCATCCCCAGACTGTGACAGACAACTTCAACTAGAATCTGGATTGGATATGGTCAAATAGACATAGGATACAAAATGATAACTTATTATTGATGTTGATACATATCTTCTTTATCCAGTAACTCTTTCTTGCATATTTCAAGACAAGACAGAATGCAGAATCCATATGTTGTTGCATCACCTGCAGAAACAAAGCCATTTCTTTCCAAGGAATCAAATCTAACCTTTTGCCAGAACACCCTCCTCATTCATTATCGAATGTAACCAAATTGAAGTTGATCATATCCTTCATGTCCCAGATCATCAACTCAAGGCTAGATGAAGATCAACTACATAAATACCCCTGGGAACACAACAGTTATGTTTCCAACTTAAACCTCTAAATTCTTCATCTTTCTGATCAATGAATACTTGTAACCAAGGAACATCCACCCAGAAGAGAAAAACAGCTTCCACTTTTTCAGGGATCATAAAAGTTGAGCAGACAAGGTTTCTTCATAATCAGATATAGGATAACATTTTATTCCTAACCCCCGAAGCACGACAAATTCCAGTTGAAAGCATTATTATCTATTCCACCATGTCACTAACTGCGGCTGCACCAGCAAAGAAGAACATGAGACCCCACTTCGTATTGAAATTCCATAACAATATAACTCGGCAGTTTTCATCATATAAAGGTGGCACATCTATCTCGAAACTGCTGTAAATTGAGCACACAATCATTTTCTGCTCAAATAACTGCTCTTCTTGTAGTATATAACACATCTCAGAGATTCACGTGGATGTATGGCCATAGTTTGCAACTATTCTATTCCGTCGAACAAACTTACCCAATACAGACTCCATTATCCAATGCTCATTATGGATCACAAGCACTCTTCAACTGATCTCCAGAAATGCTTTGATAAATCATACTACCGCCACGATGTTCATCCCCAAAAAGTATATAGGCAAACGTGAAACTTAGCAGCAATTCATGTGTGGTGGAACAGTACGGTAGCAATACACATATATAAACCAAAACAACATTGCATAGCTTAAAATTTTCTACCTAGATTAGTGAACATTGATTGCAATTCGAATCAAGTACAAAACAAGATATTTTAGGGACTAACCAGTACATGGGTTGATTTAGTGTACATATCTTCAGCTGAAAACAGAGAAACTTGAGAGCTAACAGATTGAAGAAGATGAGACCCGTTTTTACCCACAAAGTTGGATTCAAATTCAAACCCTTCTCCAGAACCAACCTTTCCAACAGTAGAAGCCCCAAGATACCTCCATTACCAACTTCAGTCAACCCTGGAGAACCCTCTGTTAAGCCTCTGGATTGCAGAGTACATCTTCCTCCTCGAACCCACTGCATTGATGCCCATATCCTTCAAATCCTCCAGCGTAAGCATTGGCAATACTTCTTCATCAACTTCATGTATCTCAAAGACCGGAGCATATTGACTAAGCCCTAACTCGATGAGCCAACTCCTCACTCCTTCACTGCCTACCTTCCGTTCCCTGGAATCCGTAGCTGTGGCGTCACCGCCCGATTGGAATGGGCTAAGGTCCTTAACCGGAGAATCCGACACAGGTTCGAAGTCCTTGGGGTGGTAAATTTCGTCGTCCGCTTCCATTTTTTCTTGTTCCTCGTCCTCTTCTTCGAATTCTCTCTCCCCAGGGTTGTTCTCATCGATTTCGTCGTTCCTATAGTGCGCCCAGTTGGATCTCGCTCTCTTCGCAACGGTTGCAATTCCGATTTCGCCCCCTCGCTTCAGTTTGGTTTTCTTGTGTCGGAATTCGAAGCTCGAATCATCGGTGTTGTTCCCGTTAACGATGTGAGTAAGCGACCGAGCCTTGTGCGGCTTCGAAGGGTCTTTCTCCATGGGAAGCCTCCACGAGGCCTTCGGCCGCCGTCCCTGCGAGTCGTACGACATAGTGGTGGCCTGGTCGCCGATCTCTCCTAGCCGGACGCTCGGCCGGCGTTGTCGCTTCTGCGACGGAGCGTTTTCTGATGCGGGCATGGCTGAGGCGAGAGCTGATGCAGAATTTGTTGCGGCTGCAGGAGCCATGGTTGCGGCAACGGCAATTGCGCCGGTGAAGGCTGCGGTTGCGGAGTCTGTACCGTCGAGCGACTGTAGATCGGCGGCCATATCAGTTGGAAAAGAGCGTGGTCTGTGACGGTGGTAGCATCTAGCAAGTGGAGGAATTGGACTGGTTGAATCCCCAAGGCCCACACACCATAGAATTTGACGTCTTTTCGTTTTCTTTACCCTTTTTTCATTTTTTTCTTCCAGAAAATATTAATCCATTCATCAATCAATTCTAAAGTAAGATTTGATATTTAAAATTTAAATGGGTCTGAAACTTTTTTTTATTTATTTATTTTGAAAATATAAGAATATGTGATTGGGGAATGACCTCATTGAAAATTTTAAAACAAAATCCTAAGTAGGGAAGGAATTAAACCCGAACGCACAAAATCATATGTTTACTCGTATTGTTATTTGCACTACTTATATAATTATTTGCAGTTATATATTTGAACATGTTAAATGCATCAGTCAAAATGACAATTTTATCATCTTACTCATCTTCATATCATTTTAATACTTAATCCACTTCTAAAACACAAACTTGGATTCAAATACAACTCAAAAATGCAGATTTGAGTTTGAATTAAATCCCAAAATGTAATTTGTGGTAGAATTCGAACTCAAATTTGTATTTTGCTTTTGAATTTAGTGTTGAATATGATACGAAGAATAACAAAATTGTAAAATTGTTATTTTGACATATTCAATGATAACAATAGATGGATAATTAACGGTTGATGCAATTAACAACTTTTTATAACTTAAGAGCGCACAAAATAACAATTTCAAACATATTGGTGCATTAAACAATAACAGTTAAACATTCATATGCATTGAAGTTGTTTACCCTTTTAAATATCTTGTAATAGTTGATACATATTTTTTTATTGCCAAATGTACAAACAAACAATTTCCTAAGTTACATTAATTCTTCACAGCTAGATTAGGGAAGGACTCAGACCCAAACCCGAACACAACACGCATGTTACAAACCACTGAGCCCGAACCAGACCATTCCATCATACATGGTCTTCACAATATCAGGGGTTTGATTTAAATGAAACAACAGTATGGGGCAGGCTTACCTTACCTTACCTACCACTCCTTAAAAGATCCTGAAAAACACATGGCATATTCATGCTCCTAAGCTAGTTTTTAGAACAAAAAGAACAGTCCTGCTGGTGCTGTCTGCCTGCTGCGCCTTGCAAAATGTCTTATCTTCCAACACATCATCCATTTGAATCAGCCAATAGGGAAAGAACTTCAAGGTCATTGAACTTTGACTCTGCTGCTAACTCAATAGGGAGTTTACCTTCTCCATTATAAGCATATATGTCTGCACCACTGCAATGTTAAATAGGACAGTTTGGTTGAAAGTGTATTCATTGATCCTGAAATTATGTATTGAAGTTTATTTTTACTCACCGGGAAATGAGAAACTTAGCATTTGCAGCCCTGCCACTGAGAATGCAGCGGTGGAGAGGCATACTGCCTCTTGAATCAATAGCATTTACATTCGCGCCGTACTGTAGAAGGAGTTCAACCATCCCAATATCTGCATTTTCACATGCAAGATGAAGCAAGCTGCACCATTCCAGATCCTCTGGTGGACCCTCAATGGCACTTTCAAAGCTCGATGAACTCATTGAGGAATTTGCAGCACTAACATTGTGCTTGTGTGTTGTCGTGTTGTGCAATAGCATTACCTTGGCGAGAGTCATGGTAAAATCAATGCTTGATGATGGCTCGTAGATAGTATTTAAATGTGCTTCGGAATTAACAATGAGTTGATATGCAGCTTTCATGTCATTGGCACGGACCGCCACTGCTATCTGTTGCGCCACAGGTTGGTTCTCCTTGACCGTACGAACAAACATCTTTTCTGCATACTGCAAGCAAATTTCACATAATGGAACCGATCAAATACCCCATTGATGGTAAATAGTGGAGGATGATTTCTTATCTAGGGAAAAATTGTTACCTTTAAATGGATATACTTCTCCTTCATTGAGATTGGATCATAGTGACTGGGTTTGCTAATAGATGTAAATTGCAGCTGTTGGTTTTGGTACTCATATGACCTTCATGAGTGGCATTGAAATTAAGCAATGAACCTCAAAAATGCAATTTTTAATACATATTAATAATAAATAAGTAATTTTTAATCGATGCAAGAAATCATTTACCCTGCAGGAACATGGACATTATTGCTGGACTGCAGTAGTTCCTCCCATACTGAATTAGCAAAAGCATTACCAATAGACTGAAATAAACTTATCACAGAAGGCTCCCACACTTTGACATCAAGTGTAAGCGACCTCACCTGTAATTCGAGATGAAATTTTTATTATTTTAAGGAGACAAATGCTAACGTTATAAAAAAAAATCTCAAATTTTTTAAAGCCATTCAATGCTTGCCTTTGATATGTGCACACCAAGCTTCCTGTGAACTCCAGAACATTCGATGCAAACAAGAATCCCGAGATTAAGTGATGCCCAATCAGGTTCAGGGGCCCCACAATCGGCACATCTATCATTCCCACGTACTCTGCGAAGAACATCTATTAGCTTCTCAATTCTAAGATTAGACGATTGGTGCTGTGAGTTTCTTGACAACCGTTCTTGATGGATTGAGCCAAGTTTCTTCTCTGATGTGGAATCTTCAACAGCAGTGTCATCAAAATCAGAACTTTCAAATGAACTACTCTCACTTGCAGAACGACTGAGATGATTACCTCCCAAATGTGAAGCGGGTAGAGACTGGAAATTGTGAATATTTAGTACAGTGTCAATTATAAAACAATGGAAGTTTGGTAATTAATAATTATTACCCGCTCAGTAACTTGTGAGCTAAGTAACGATGCAATAACTCCGGTTATCTTTTCTACCCAGTCCATTTGATCCATCGCACTTTCTGCCTGCACTGACAATATCAATTACGCATATTAAAACATTAACACCAGGGCATGAATATGATATACTTTCCTAAGTAGAATCAAATAGTATCATGCATGTACCTGTAGAGTGTAACTTCTTGAAGGTGAAATGATTCTAAAGCAAAATCTCAAGTCTGACTGATCAGCATTGACTTTTATTGTGGAAGTAAGGAGGTTAACTGTGTGATGAGCAACAGACTTTTCATCCTGTACTCCACTGTGAGAATTAGAAGAAAGCCACCGACCTAGCAATCCAGATCCAAGCTCTGAGCTATGCCTTAGACCAGAAAGTTGAGTTAAAGAACCCTAAAACCGAGAAAATGTGAATCATAAAATAGCTGAAACTTCCTCAAAGATGACTAAGGCCCCAACTATTCTTCAAACCAAACAACTTACAGATGGTTTTATGCTCTGTTTCCGGTAGTAGTAAAGCATTCCACGGCTATCAAGGACAAAAAACCTCCTTTTCCAGTCACCTCTTAAATTGGAGGACCGCTTTGAAAGATAACCTTGTCGAATTGTCTGAACCTGTAATAGAAGTTTAATATTATTGTCATTGATTTATTAGAGAAAAAGGTTATCTGAAGGAGGGAAAAAAATTTCAAACCTTTCCCTTTGCAGCGGATTGCATGACAGCCTCTATCATTTTGTGAGAATTTCTGCCAATTGAATGGATTCCCTCTTGATTGGGAGATCCATTGGAAACACTAGATGCAAACTTACGCTCGCGATCAATCTGTCTCTTATACTCTTGCATTCTTTCATCAAGAGCTGCATGCTCATAATTGGCTCTTTCTCTTGACTGCTGTGCAAAGGTATGGACCTGAAGAAGAGCAATCAAAAGTCTCAAATATTTCAGACTTTTGCATGTAGAAATCTGTCAAGCCTAAACTAAATCAAACTCCAAAAGAAAACTCAATTTGAAATGAAACTAATAGTTGAAAAAAAAAACATCCTAAGAAATGAGAGAGTGTAAACCTGACTGATATATGGCTCCATTTGATGTAGCAACTCATAACCCTAGAAGTAAAAACTCAAGGTGAGCAAGTGGATGGTTTATCTTTCTGGCAAGAATATAGCATGTAAGAACTAAAACAATATCTGGTGAACTACATACCTGTTTGAAGTAATGAAGGTGTGCCTCCATTGTTCCACTAACTGCTTCCAAAAATTCAAATCTCTTTTTGGCTTCCACATTAGATAGAGTAGTTACCTAAGTAGAGAACACAAACCGTGAAACCCCCCGGATTTTCATATTTTTTACATAGATTAAAGATGGAACTTATGGTCAAACCAGGAAATTACCAGGTTAAATCGAGCTTGTTCAAATGTGGCTCTGGTGCTGTGAAGTTCCTGCAAAAATATCCATGATTTCAACATGTAAATAAGTGACCCTGTTTGGTCTGACAAAGCTCATGGGGTGTGCTTCACATGAATTTGATGCCATACTGATCAATTTAAGATGCGAGATAATGTTGTAACTTACCTCCTCTAAAGCAACTGCCACATCATTTTTCGTACTTTTCCTTAATGATAGGAATTTCTCACGAGCCTATCGCATCAAATAGAAATTATAGGAGATATGATGCAGCATATCAAACAGACAAGAGCACAAGGAAACTGCACCTGATCATAGAGGAGGCTAGCCTTGTCAAAGCGTTTCCGTGCTTCCTGCAGATACAATTTCTTTTATATTAAATGGATATAAAACTATAAATACAACAAACTGGTTAGGAATTAGGATGGATCGAAATATTAGAATGGTAAAGGCTGCTAGTTCCAAACATGTAACCATGATTGCCAGATGGTGCTAGTATACATGCATTACCTTGACATCTTGCAGATCCATATTGACAAACTGTAGTAACCTGTCATTTAGAATATGCTCAACCTGCATGTGGCAAATGAAATGATAAACATTTTCAAGTATATATTAATCCACAAATCTCGGCATGCATAAGAATACCAAGTGGAGGTCACTGGCATATTCATGTATTTCTCTTTACTTTATCAACATGGGACTTCATATTAAACTAAAAAATAATTATGAAATGGCAATTATATGGTCTATTATGAAAACAAGCTTTATATAATAAGCATCCACATACCTGTGATCGAAGAACTTCTTTGTATGTTCCAATCTCTCTCAAAGCAATAGTATATTTTGTCATAACAGGACCTATACAAATTGGATTTGGTAGTGTTAAAAGGGCAATTTCCACAAACCAATATGACCAAGTGAAATACTGCAAAGTGATCTAGCCCTAGCATATACAATCAGCATCTTCGTTTATGCATGTACTTAGAAACACAGCAAGACCAGTAGTTGACATACCCCCAAAGACCAAACTGATGGGATCGTTATGCCCTCCCCCAAAAGCATCTAAGGCACTTGCAAAAGCAATGTCCTCATCATATCCTTCACCAAGCCCTTCCCTACAAAATAAAAACAATTGAATAGTAATCCACTAACTGAGGATCAAGAAATTACAGGAACAAATCAAAATCAATAATTTGTTTTTCTTGTATAAAAATATGCAAATCAATTGACTTTATTGAGAAGGAAAATGATACATATAACCGGATGGAAACAATTACATGAAAGTGAAAATAACAATAAGGTATATGCAGGAACATTTCTTTGATATCTTTGGAAATAAAAACATAACCAAACAGTTTACAAAAGGCCTGAGCAATACGTACGTGTATTTTCTACAGCCTTTGTAAAACTTTAAACTCCTCTCCTTCAGTAACTCAGCACCTTCTTCTGCACACTGTATCTGCTTCACAAAATTAACAGTCAAGAAAATGCAGAGCTTACTGGTTGGTCACGCATAATCCAGTTCTGTGATTGAATATTATTTTTTTAAAAAAATTACCTAATTCAGTTTTGCTAAGAGAAAGTATCCGAAGTTTGTAGACGGAGAGTTCAAAAATAATCTAATTTAGGTTCTGAATATACTATAACTTAGGAATCCAGAAAATATCCAACTTTCAACTTTTTTGAAAGTGTAACAGCAAAATAGAACATCGAACTTTTTACCAGAAAAAGGCAACTTAAGAACTCTAAAGGAAAAATTGAAGATCTTTGAAGCAGCCTAAACAGAGTACTTGGCTCTCCCAATAACTAATTGTCAGGTGCAGACTTTAAGTGCAAGGAAGTTCCCAAGTTGTCGACACCAACATAGACAGACTAATTTTTTATATTCCTCCTTAAAATCACAGCTGTGGTGGTAAATCGACTAAAACACGAACCTGCTTGCGAAACATGGGAGAGTCATCAAGCTTATCGAAATGCATTGTGGATGAAATTCTTCTTTATCTGGACCCAAATATCTCAAACAAGCATCACATTAATGATTTTATCATTGGTGATCAAATGGCACACACCAAGGAAACCTATTAATCGCTGATATTTCCCTGATTCAAGAACGACAAGCCAAGAACAGTTCAATCACCGAAAGAGGAGCTCGCCTATGCCGTTTTAGGCAATAGAACGCGTCAGAAGAGACAGGAATTTAGCGTGTTTCTCTTCAAATGCGCCAAATGCAAACACAAAATCCTAGAAAAGGTGAACACCGCGCTAGCTAGAAGGACCACAACGGAACTGACATGGAAACAAGCCGCAAGTTGCTGCAGAAGTCTTGGATTGTATTGATTAGGAGCGTAATGAACGTACGTCAGTGGAAGACTAAGTGGGGATCGATTATGGCAATTTCTCCTCCATCAATCGGAAGTTTATTGAGAAACCTTGAACGTGAGAGACCGGGAGAGACAGACAAGGATAAAAGTTGGTTACTCTTTCTTTTGCAGTTTTTGTTTGTTTTTTCGTCCCTTTTTGTGTATCAATTTTATGGAATTATTATATAGAAAAGTCTAAAATTTAAAAAACTTTAGGTAGTATTAGAATTACAAAAATGAAAATTCTATTTGCAGATTATCGACTACTTTATATAGATCACTCTTGTTGAAAAATTAAAATGTTCTAATAGTTTTTTTTTTATATTTGTCCTTACAAATTTTAAGTAAATTAATTATCAAATTGACCTCATATTTTCGTAGTTTCTAAATTGAAACCATATTATCAAAATGGTAAAAAAGTATGATTCTAGCAAGTTTTGAACTCTATACCTCATACATGCTAACAAAAAGTGTTACCACTATACTAATAATTCCAATTAATTTCTTATATACTTCAAATATAGTTATCGAAACAAATCTAATATTATTGTATTAAACACTTAATGTTTATTTATTGATGTTCTTTAGTAATTAACATTTGTTCAACGTTGTTTGTTTAATTATAGTTTTAATTCAATTATGTATCTATTGATTAATTTTTTTAAATGGTTGAAAAATAAGCGATTTTCTAAATTTAGTATTTATAAACTACCAAAATATTCATTTTGAAAAGAAAAAAAAATCAACCATCTCTAAAAAAAAATTAAAAATATTATAGTATTTAGATAACTAAATTAGAACTCTAACGGCATATATGGTTTTAAGTTTCAATTTTCTTATCGATTATAAAATTTGGTCAAAGTAGTGTTGGTAATTTTTGACAATTTTTATAAATTTGACCAAATTTTATGGTTGATAAGAAAATTGAAACTTATTATCATACGTGTTAGAGTTCTAATTTAATTATCTACATATTATAGTCTCTCTTGTATTTTTAGAGATGGTTGAAAATATATTTTCAAAATGAGTATTCTCGTAGTAAATACTAAATTTAGAAAATTACTTATTTTTCAATCATTTTTTAAAAAAACTGATTAGTAGATACATAATTAAATTAAAACTATAATTAAACAAACAACGTTGAACAAATGTTAATTACTAAATAGTATCAATAAATAAACATGAGATGTTTAATACAATAATATTAGATTTGTTTCGATAACTATATTTGAAGTATATAAAAAATCAATTGGAATTATTAGTATAGTGGTAAAACTTTTAGTTAGTATGTATGAGGTATAGGGTTCAAAACTTGCTAGAATCATTATTTTTTACCATTTTGATAATATGAGGTCAATTTAGAAACTACGAAAATATGATGTCAATTTGATAATTAATTTCCTTAAAATTAGTCAGAACAAATATATAAAAAGCTATTAGTGCATTTTAGTCTTTCAACAAAAGTTGTCTGTATAAAGTAGTCGATGGTCTGCAAATAGAATCTCCCTTACTAAAATATTAAATATTTCATACAATTTTATTGTATATAGTTAAATCATTGTCCAAGAACAAAAATGATACAAAAATTGAAATTTAGTATAAATATATAAGTACGTAACAATATTTTTTTTTCACATTATATGAATTAATAAAAAAAATATCACAATTTAATTGTTTTAAACTTTTTCAAATGTTACAATTAAGTCTGAATTCGATCGAAACTTGGTTGAGGCACAATCGAGAGGACTCGAGTATGGATCTTACTAAAACCGACTCTAAGTCTGAATCAAGTTTAAAATATATATTTTTTTTTCAAAAAAGTGATTTGTGAAAAAGTAATAATTAATTTGTAAAAATAATTTTTCCTGATTTTAAATTTTAAACATACAATTATTTTTAAATTTAACTATTTCATATTTAACTCCTAAACTTTTTAAATTTAATTATTTACCTCTACTTTAATTCTTAATCTAAAAACTTTTTTTTTTTTTACCTCTTTGACCAAAAAAATAAAACTATTTGTCCCTATTTTTAATTCTTAACCATAAATTTTTAACTTTATCCATACGTACCTCTCTCATCAGAGACGTGACGATCTAACACTAACAAGACTGTAAGATAGCTAATAGATAGCTAGTTAGCTTGGGCTTCACAAATATATATTCTAGAAACGCATCATCGAGCTACTGAAGGACTCCACTCGTCATCCACCTCGTTCGTTGTTTCTTTCAGGCAATTTAAAGTGTAAACTACATTCCGCAAATTGAAACAACTTACCTCAGCTAATCGGACATGGAAATCAACCGTCAAACCATGTGTTATAAGGATATTCGTTTTGTATACTAATGAAAGAAGACCTAACTAAATGTACTTAAGTCCGGAAATGTATTGCTGTCGAGATACCAAATACTGGGAAAGTGAGTAGATGATACCCAGCAAACCCAGAATCCTCACCTTCACCACATCCGTTATCAGCACAGATGGAAGATTCAGAGGTAAAGCCAGCAACGGGGTTGAGTCGGACTGCTTGGTGTAACTCCACACATACCGATTGAACAGTATGTGGCTGGGAACCGTCAGGATGAGCAGCGCAATGTTCTTCACTGCAAAGAACCAGTCGGGACCACCAATCTGTAGGACCCACCCAGAGTTCCCCTGCCAGATCTCCTCCCAGATGTTGTACACAGATGTTACGAACAAGAAACCCGAGATCACGACTGAAACTGGGAAATACCTTTGCTTGTCACCAAACCCAGCAACAAAGTCGGAGTCTTGGTTGAGGAGCAACAGAATCGGAGCCAAGAAGAAGATGGCACGGCTCGAACCACCGGTGAGGTTAACATTTAAGATCAAGCAAATGGCGAAGCACATTATGGTAGCCACGTTACCGACAGCTGGCATCCAAGCTCCGTCAGCAGACATCCTCTTGATCGTGAAGGCAGGGGTGTTTCGATGTTGCATGAATCTCATCCTGGGTGGGACAGTGGCAGATGATGTTCGGTTCTGTCTGATTCCACCGCGGTCAACAGCTTTCTCCCTCATCAGTGAGGCAAGTTCGAATTTTATCTCCAAGGCTATGAGCATGAATATTGCGGCGTAGAGACCGAGGAGAGACGTTCTTGCACCCTCGACTGCTAAGAACGTGGCGAGTTTCCTGTCTTCCTCTTCCATGTCAAAATTGTTTTCTAGGATGTTTTTGATCCTCATCTGACCCTCTAGCAGATAGGTCACAGGGAAGAGAGCCACAAGCAGTGCAAATACCCATGGAAGGAGCTTCGTGCTTGAGGCGGAGGGGAAGTGGGTGAAGACAACAAATACAGAGGTGCAAACCATGGTGACTACGATCAGGAGATGTAAGACCGATGCTTGGAGGAAGAACTCTGCAGATATATAAACGCCGAGAGCTAATCCCATAGCTATTGAATAAAATGTTCGTAACTCAACGATATACTTGATGGATCGGATGGATGTGACAGCAGCAAGAGTCAGCAGAATAGCTGCAATGAGCAGCCATGATGGCCATGTGGGTTTTGATGCCACGAAACCGTAGATCGAAATATCATCTGCAGATTGACGAGCGGCTCTGATTATGTCAGAGCGGTATGTCCATGTTACTGGGATTGGGGGCTGCATCAGGATGAATAGCAGGCCAGTTGACACTACAAGAACCAGCCATCTCTTAGCAGACTGCATTTTAACAAAAAGAAAATAAATTATTAGATTAACGAACTGTAAGATCATTAAGTTATAATCTAATAACTTAGAAAGTCATACTGACCAAACAACAGTAGTCTTAATCACCTAATTCTGTATGTTTTGTAGTTAAAAAGCAACAGGATTCTGAGCTCAGTTGGGGCATAGTAAATCACCGAATTGAGTCTAATACAACATGATGAGATGCTAAAAGCCATTAATAAGTAAACTAAGTAATGGAAGATCACACGATCCACAAAACTTCACTTGCCCATGAACCCAGAGAGAGAACCTTTTATAGGGATTCAATAAGTAGAGAGAGAAGCAATACATACCAGGACATGAAAAAAGTGGAGTGCCACTATAGGAATGCATGCCAATCCAGTCAAAACAATAAGGAACCCTAAAAGTAAACCATCAGATGGAGATCTTCCGTTCCACCATTGTAGAGCTTCAAAGATTGTTTCACGGCAAAACCAAACCGATAAAGTAACCACACTGGCATGTGCATAACCTTGCCAAGGTTTCATTTTTGATGCAGTTCTTGATCGATCCCTAAAAAGAAAGAAGGCAAGAGAACTTAAAATCTTGAACTCATAGGGATTAATCTAGAACTTCAGAGTTAGAGCTGCATCATTACTTGTAAAGGAGAAGAGGAGGAGAAATAGCCAACAGCAGAATAGCAGAAATCCAGACGATAGATTTAGAGGCAATGACCAGCATCGCCAGCTTTGAAGTATACAAGCAAGTTAGTATCCAAACTCCTTTGGTTCCAACTCGATGATCTGCGGATAGTTTTCTCACCATCGCCAAGCCAAGAAAAGTAGTTAAGATAACCATGTAGCTTGGATACATAACATCATCCTCAAAACCGTAATAGTATATGCTCGAGTAAGTGAAAAACCGATTCTCAATATGGCACAGCAGCAATGCATGGGCGATTAAACCAGCTTCAGTCAAAAAATGAAGCTTCGATGGTAGAAGAGCCAAACCAGGGACTGTAAAGGCCAAGATAACACTTGCAACTATGAGTTTACAGAATGACTTTAGTGACATGCCTGCCATCCAAATATTCAGATCCCAGAAGTTATGCATCACAAACCAGACAACCATCAAGCTCCCAAGCACTACAAACGCAAAGTATGATGGCAAGCTCTTCCTTGTTAAAAACCGTGCAAAATAGAATCCTGCAACCGATGGCAGAGGAAGAAACTATGCAGAAAGACAAAGGAGACAAAGAAAGAGCTGGTTAATACATAGTTCGAGCAAGTAAAATATAAACATCTAAATTTAGGTCAAATGAACATGAATATAACATATGAAGACATTGCAGCAAGTTGAGCATCTATATACAGATAAGAGATCACCGACTCTCCTGACCTGAAGACTATCTTATCTATAATATCTGAATGCATTTCACTAACATGAGAAAAGGCATGGGAGAACATGCATACTGCCTAGTGGCAAGAGGTTGTTCAAAGAGGATGCTCATCACTCGCAACACAAAAAGATTACGACGTTGCTTCATTTAACCTGGGGATCTAGCTAACACATTCTTGGGTCTTTTACAAGCACTATGGTGATATACAACTATCCAATAATCAACATCAAGGAGAAGGATATCGAGAGAAGCAAGAATCTAGGATTTTGGGAAGACTTTTCAACTCACTAGGAGGAGTAGCACTAAAACATCAAACTGGTCACTGCTCACTGACACACATAAACAGGTCTGTAGTTCAGACTTGCAAAAAACCAGAAGCATGCAAACAAGTATAACTATAGCAGTCCATACATCACAAGTGATGTTGAAGTGCCTAACATATGTAACAAATAATGATGTTATGAAAAAACATTCATTAGTTACTATTTCTATGATAATCAATTATGCAATATCATGCAATCTGTATCTCAAATTTTCCCGCCAAGCTACAAATTAAGAAGAAAGCATCGTAGGATAATTCATCAGAAAATAGTCTAATCTTCATCGACGCCATGCTAAAACCAAGATAACCATTTACACTATTTTAGTGCGGACCAAATTTTTTATGTTGGAAATGCAACCCAAAGGATGCCTATGACCTTTCAGACGTACTTTAACTCAGAATTCACAAAAAAAAAAACTGTATTCTTAATGCTAATTCTGAAACTAAGCATATGAGAAACCAAAATCATTAGAGAAGTATATAAACATATATAAGCAGGGTCTCACACTCTGCGAATTCAATATGAGAAAGTAAAAAGGCATTCTTCTATACCATTGCAACTTTGGCAATCCCCAAAAATCTACAAAACTCTAGAAAACAAGTCCATTCAATAGCATACCAATATGGGAAATCCAACCACAGTTGCTCCAGCAGCACTGACAATCACAGCAAGAACAGTGAGACCAAGAGAGCCCACAGCATCAGAAACCATTCCGAGTACACATGCACCAGCACCAG
Source organism: Chamaenerion angustifolium (assembly GCA_946814005.1). Lineage (NCBI taxonomy): Eukaryota > Viridiplantae > Streptophyta > Magnoliopsida > Myrtales > Onagraceae > Chamaenerion > Chamaenerion angustifolium. Next base: position 29,255,646 of record OX328277.1, on the reverse strand, counting down.
CAGCTCCACCAAGCATCGTAGTCGTCACAAGTAGATAGTTTAAGGGCGGAGGCACTTGAATATACTTTCCAAAAGAGTGGAAAACAACCCTAACCTCCAGGCAAATTACGACTACCACCAAAGCAACAGCGCCATTCACCACGCGGATGCTGTGAATCTGATGTGGGTTCTTGGTTACCCACCAGAGTGCTCCTCGAGTTGATGCATACAGTTGAAACAAGAACGGAATGAAAAAGAGCAAGAACAAGTCACTGATCGAAGCAGCTGATGCTAAAACCACCGAGTAATGAGACGCAAGGTGAAACATCAGAGGGAAAAAGAGCAAATTGAGGGTGTGGATGCAGCTTTCCAGCGGTCCAAGGATAAAATTATCTTCAGGAACCTCTCCACCATGATATTTCAGTTCCTGCTTAGCTTTGAAAGAGGAGATCCTGGGGACTGAATATAGCCAATAGAAGACGCAGTTGAATGCCATGAGGTAATACGAAGCATTCTGCATTCCAACAGCAAAGACTGTAGCCCAGGTGAATAATGAAGATGCTGCAAATGGGACACAAGCGAACAGAAGCCGCTCGAGAGCAAGCACTATCGAGGGGCTCTCCAGTTGGATCCACTTGAACTGCAGGGACGCCCATGTCCCTATTAGGAAATTGGTCTGCGCGCACAGAAACGCGGCAAGGAGAGCAAGAGGAACGGAATTGAAGGTTGTGATCAGCGATGAGCTGAAGAAGAATGCGATCTGAGCAGCTATGAGAGAGAACCACACGCCGAAGAATGCACCGGACTTGAAACTCAGAGAATCGAGGATGTACGCCACCATTAGTCCAAGCGTCAGAGTAGCAACCACCGGAGCTCCGCCAAGGTCGAGGAGGAATGCGGCACATGGCACCAAAGCGATGGCGATCCGAGCGTTGTGAGAGAAGGCGGTAGGAGAGAACCGAGACGATGATCCCCTATAGGATCTGGCGGAGGTATAATCGGAATCTGAGCCAGTGTTGAAGCTGCCTGAGCTTGGGCTAGGGTTTTGGGAGGGGGAATACGGTGATGGAGAGCCACGGTTGAAGGAGGAGAAGGTAGGGGCGCTGAGGGAGGCGGATATATAGGGTCGGAAGGACCGCGATTGAAGCTCCGTCGGCATCATCTTTGCCGGCGAACGGAGGAGGAAAACAAGAGAGAGTGGCAGAAAATCTGATCCGAATTGAGACAGTGCCTAGAGGAGTCAGCTGGTCGTCGCGGCCCTGGAAATCGGAGTTGCAAGAGGGAGAGAGAGTGACGTCATTACGCAGATCTCAACCGTTGGATGTCGTTACCATTACGAGTGGCGAATGGAACCAAAGGCCTAGGCACCTTTTTTTTTGGCCAATAAGGCCTAGGCACCTTGGTAATTTAAATAACTAGTAATTAATAGGATTGATTTAATTGTTATTAACTTATTAGTTATTACTTATTACACTATATTTTAAATATATTTATTTATTATAGCAATCTACTAATCAATTTCATTTATTTACTGTAATTTACTAATCAATTTTTATTATTGCAGTGTATTAATTTTAATAATTAAATTACAAAAATAAATAAAAATAACATGTTTAATATTAATATTATAAAAGACAATACAACAAATAAATGTTAAATAAAAGAGTTATTCATTCCTCCCCTCGTGACAATAACATACTGTACAGTATCAAATTTCTTATCCATTTCCTTCCGCTGCCCTTCATTAAGTAGTATTGAGAGTTAATTACTTAATTGGTTACACATGTTTGACCATTGTTCAAAATGGTATATTTCAAAATGTGATTAATTAATTTTGGTTTGTGACTAATTAATTTTTTTACTGTCGCTAAAAATTATCGTTAAGTCACTATTTAGATACAAAAAATGACTTAATTACCCTTTCATACACCACCGAGCTGTTCTTCATTCTCCTCCTATGTGGTCAGGTACGTCTTCATTCATTCTCTTCCTATGTGGCCTCCTCGTCTTCATTCTTCATCCACCGAGCTCTTCCAGGTACGAACCTAGAAAATCGCGATTATGGGTTCGTGATGAACCCAGAATCGCGTGTCTGAGTTCGTGAAGAACTTTCTGGGTTCGTGCCCAGAAACGCGATTCTGGATTCTTCACGAACCCAGAAATGAACCGAAAACCGATCGGTTTTATAAAAAAATAGTTTTTTTTTTCAAAAGCGAACAGTTTAATCCGATTCAAACACTGTTCATTTGCAAAACGGTTTTTTATTTGAACCAACCGAATAGGGGTCTGGCTTCCGATTGGACTGTCGGTCCGGTCTTAATAACACTAATATAAAATTAATTTAATAGGAGTGAAAAAATACAAAAAAAAAAACTTATTTATTATAATTACATACATTTTAGCCAGCCAAATTAGTATACAATATATAGATTTTAATCAAATATCAACATTCAACATTGTAAAAATGTTACAATGAAAATCACATATTCTAATCATTTATCGTTTTTCATTGAGCAACGGGAAGCAGAGATTCATATCGCTAAAGTTGCAATACTTCTCCAAAGAGAGGTGATTTTTTCTCTTCTAGCGGGCTTGTCTGGGTAAAATAGGAGAAGCAAGAGATGTAGTAATAACCAACACTCACCAAATCACAACTTTGCAAGGTATTTATAGTAATAAGAGAGATCATAAATCAGGAAAACCCACCAAAATCCGGCTACGAAACATTTAAAACACAGTACAAGACAGGGAAATGAACTAGGAGAAGTAAGTTCTCTTTTCTAGTCCTACACCAAAGATCTCACCTGTTCTAGTGAGTAAAAACTGTGTCATTTCGTCTAGGAGGTCTGTCAGGAATTGACCCGGGCTTAAACTTGGAAGCCTCATGCCTCGCAAGCTCCGGTGGGACAGCGCTGTTGCTCTGAACAAGCATCTGCTTCAGATCATAGAACACGTCCGTGTCACTGAGAGTCAAGAACGTCGTGGCCACACCTGTCTTCCCTGCACGACCTGTTCTTCCAATACGATGCGTATACATCTCTATGTTCCCGGGCATGTCGAAATTAATAACGTGGGCCACATCAGGTATGTCGATTCCACGCCCTGCCACATCAGTTGCAACAAGAACAGTGAACCGTTTCGATCTGAACCCATCCAGACTGATCTCTCTTTGATCTTGGGATTTGCCTCCGTGCAAAGTTGTCACCTTGTAACCTGCCTTGTCTAAGCTCTTGGAAACAAAATCAGCGTTCTTCTTAGTATTAACAAAGACAATGGCTGTCTTGTCTCCAAGTTCGTTGAGCAGCTTCTGTAACCGCGAGAATTTTTCGGATTCCTTCACCATGAACACATGTTGGGAAATCAAGTCGGTTGTTTTTCCGGCAGTTCCAATGGTGACTACCACCGGATTCCGCAGGTACTTCCTTGCAAGCCGCTCCACACCAGGAGGCATGGTGGCACTAAACATATACGTGGTTCTATAGATCCTCTTTTCATCAAGTTCTTCATCTTCATTCTCGGGCTTCAGATTGCTCGATGGCATGGCATCCAAAACACCCACGACCTGCGGCTCAAAGCCCATATCAATCATTCTATCTGCTTCATCGAGAACCACATAATTGCATTGGTTAAGAACAGCATACCGCCTCTCTAGGCAATCAATCAGACGACCTGGAGTTGCAATAACAACCTCACAGCCATTCCTAATCTTGAAACCCTGTTCCTCAATCGATTGTCCACCAACAATGGAGACAACCTTGATTCCCATATATAAAGCAAACTTCAAGGTTTCTTCTTCAATCTGTTGAGCAAGCTCACGAGTGGGTGCCATAACAACAGCGTATGGTCCCTCAGCTTCATTTTCCTCCGTTAATGGAGGCAACCTCGAAATGTAGGTTAGCATAGGAAGCACGAAAGCAGCTGTCTTTCCTGAACCCGTCTCTGCAATCCCGATAACATCCCGCTGCTGCATACCGAGAGGGATTGCAGCCATCTGGATCGGAGATGGAGTCTTGTATCCAGCTTTCTCCACAGCCTTCAAAAGCTCAGGACTCAATCTGCTCTCAGCCCAGTTCCTCATTGGCCTTGGAATCTTAGAACCTTTGTACGAGACGTTGAAATCCTCTCTGAAGATTCTCCAGTCTCTCTCCGACATTTCCTCAAGCTTCTTCTCAGTCCAGTGCCGATCGATTCTCATGTCGAAAGTGTCGTACATATCTGCAGCTTCCTCTTTCTGCCTCTGTGCTAGAGCTTCCTCAGGCCTCTCTTCAACCCCATCCTTTTTCCTAATCTCATCTCTCATCTCCTTCTCGTTCTTTGCAGCAAGCTTCTTCTGCTCCCTCCTATCCATACCAGCACGAAACCCTCTACCGAACAGCAGCTGTGCCTCATGAGGGTTTTGGTAAAGCACATTCATATCTCTTGACGTATCTTCTGTGTTCTCCCAATCGAAGGAGAACCGAAATTTCTCGCTAGGTTTAATCACCCTCTTCTTAGGTTTCTTAGATCCGAGATACTGCTCCTTAATCGCTTCCAGTTCCTTCTCCTTTTCTCTCTCCGCTAACTTCTCTGACCTAGCGCGCTCCCTTGATTTCGATTCCTCTTCTAGCTCCCGCTCACGGTTCCTCCGATCAGACTCACGGTGCCTCTCCCGTCGATCTCGTTCCCTGTCCCTGTCCCGATCCCTGTCTCGATCACGATCACGATCACGATCGCGACCGGAATCGGAGGCCTTGCTGTTACTGGCGAAATCCTGAGGACGGTTCTGGGACAGGAGCTGCTCCTGACGGCGCTTCTGAGCGGCGGCCTCTTCCTCGCGGCGTTTTAGGGCAAGCTCCTCGCGCTGTGCCCTGGTCAAGAAAACTGGACGGACGGGAGCCGCTGGGTTAGGCGGTACGGACGACGGAAGGACGTTATCAACCGGAAGCTTCATCGGAGAGGATAGATAACGTAGTGGTCTGTATGGAGAGACGATGTCGCTTGGTTCCTCGCAGGAGGGGAAACTGAAGTAAATCAAGAGAACGATTCCAGGTTAAAAAATGTGTAGTCTCTCTACTGCAGATAGAGATTGATCGGCCGGCGAAATGATGGCGGCGGATAATATCAGTCGGCTAAGCATCAACGCCTGACGTTAGTTGGTCGACAATCATCTACGGCAGGAGTTATGCCACGTAAACAGCAACGTCCGCTTTCTCAAGCCTGTTGTATATACAATTTCTGCCGCTGACCTTCCATTTGCGGCCCAATGACAATCTTTTTGGGCCGAAAGAACTACAGCCCACCATATAGGCCCAATAATATTGGTGGACCGATTTTGGTTCAACAAGTACTATGCATGATGTTTATTTTTTTTACTGATTTATATATACAGAACATTCTAGTCCAGGCCCAATAAGGAATCCCACGAGAAGTTAGCAATCGAGTCACCACATGGTTTGTAGACTTATAGTATGCAATTTTCGTGTTTTATTGTGTTGCGTTAATAATTATCGTTTATTATTTATCATGTATATATATGGACAAGTTTTAAATATATCATACTCAAAATATCATTTAATAAATTGATCATAGCATTATATATAATACAAGTCGTGTCATACGATACGACACGAAATTAACAAATTACATAATTTAATTTTAAAATATGCAGTGATTTAAAAACAATTACAAAAATACATTTAAATATTAGACATGCATAAATAATTATATTTGTGAATGTATTTACAAATTAAAAGTGTTTAACTACTTATTTTCCATGCATATGAAGTTCAGTTACAATAATTAACCCTTGTATTTTGTGGTTATAAAAGAGAATATGTATAGCCATTAATAAAAGGGTTAATTACATGAACCGTTACTTATGTTGACACTTGTGACTGAACCGTTCAAACTTGAGATCAACCGTTACTTATGTTTCCATATGTGACTAAACAGTTCAGTTTTATAACTGCCCTAGTATTTTATGGTTATAAAAGAGAATATGTATAACCATTAATAAGACTGGCCATTACTTACACAAATAATGTCATATATAAATTAATTTGGCTAAATTATGTAGAATTGTGACAAGTAAGCTTTTTAGGACATTTTCTCATTCCTAATGTCAATTTCGTAGATTCTAATTGGTCAATGTCAAACATATAATTCTCACTCATACGTGGAATGTCATGTAACATAGTTTAAAATTTTCCAAACTCTCGCATTCATTCTCCCAATAAGTTACAAAATTCCATTAATATCTTCTTATTTTCTATGTGCATTTATGATTTTTTTTAAGTTTATTTTATTTACTAAATTTTATATTTTATGAAAAGCAAGAAGATGTATAAATTAAATCTTTTTATTACAAGATAATTTAAGATGAAATTAAGGATTATTATGTATATTATATATCAATTTTATGAAAATAATAATCACATGTTAATATTATGTAGATATTTATAATTATGACATAAAATTTATAATAATGTTAATATAATTTCTTCATACTTTTCTTAAAACTATTTTTATAAAATATCATTGTTATATTCTATTAGAATCAACATATATTACAAACTTTAAAAATAATTTATATAATTTATAATTACTATAACTATTATGCATATATATATATATATATTCTAATATTTTGTATTTATTTAAAAATATATGAAAATTTGTCATAAAATGAATTTAAAATTATTAATTAGCATCATATTCATAGTTGGTTACATTTGTTTTTATTATATACTCATTTATTTTCAAATATTTTTTTAAAATATAAATAATTGGCATATTGTATAATATTATAAAAATGGGTTAATTGTCAATTTGCCCCTAATGTTTGGACCGAATTTAAAATTCCCCCTTAAAGTTTATAATTTTAAATTTTAGTCCAAATGTTTAGACGAAATCAAAAATTCCCCCATTCCGTCATAAGACCGTTTATTTGAAACGGTAAATCCGACACGTGCCCTGCACGTGCCTTGCACGTGCCTTGCACGTGCCTTTTCTTAAGAAGAAAATACACAAATGCACTTGCAGGGAAATGACTGGAAATGCACGTGCCTTTTGTCGAAGAAATGACTGGAAATGGATGCTTCTGGTGCTAAGACTAAATACTTGAGGTTGGAAGCTTCAATTAGTGGGTTTATGCTGCTATGTCAGTCTGCGATTTGTTTTCTTATGAAATTAGTTGTTGGATAATTACAAAATTGATAGGGTTTCGAAGTTTTTGAAGATTACGGTTTTGCGTTCTTGATTGGTATCATGGAGAAGCAGAATAGTTTCACATCGATAGCCATGGAGAAGCAGCCGAGCTTCCGTGGCGTGGAGATGGAGGAGAAACAGAGAGGCGATAAGCGCAAAAGCAAGGAAACGCCTGGAAAGAGAGGCGATTCCCAGATCCATTTGGCAGCTCGATCTGGAAACTCGATCAAAGTGAGAGAGATTCTTCATAATAACAGCGATCGAAGTCTGATTCCTCTCTCTGAATGAGGATCATTGTCTCCATCATATGTTATCCTTGGTTGTTCCCTCTGACCTCCGGGACCTAAGATCTCAACCAGTGGTGATGTTTCTTCAATTTCTAACTCTCGGGTATTGCCAAAGTGAACCGATCTTGTACCTCCAGGGCCCACAACTGAATACTCTGATGAATCGCTGCTGGATGAGTGCCTTGGCCTAACAGTGCTACCAACTAGGGGCGATGTTTCTCCTTTCTGTAGTGTTATCTTCTGCTAAAGGTTGCAGCTCAACTGAAGCTGCAGATGGACTAGAATCTGAGAACCCTGCAAGGAAGAGACCCGTGTTCTGCCCACGATTTGCTTGAGGGGCCATTGGTCGAGCCTCGTAGACGAGAGCAGGGAGCTCCTCATCACGGGTTGAGGCTAAGTGTACAAGTAGTTTCAGAGGTCCACCGGGTGCCAAAACTGCCACCAAATCATACAAAGCCAAAGCTACAAGCAAAGTCCAGGTTGTCCATTCCAGCAATTTAGTGAACCAAGCAGCCACAAATATCCCCAAACACACCATGTACACACTGCCTCAGTATTATCGGAAATGCAACAGAGAAAACAGAAAGCACGCCCACGATAGTGCCTCCCATGGGTCCCAGCACGAAAAAGGCGAAGAATCGGGTGTAGTTCTTGAGAAAGTTGGTGAACTTGAAGTAGTAGAGGATGACCAGGAGGAAAGTGACGAGGGCGATGAGGATGACGAATACCAGCGCGTTGAGGAGAGCTCCTTCTAACTTCTGCGTCATAGTGTCGGACGGATTTTCGAGGTAGACGAGGTTCGCGGCCGTACGGATCGGAGCGGGCGAGGAAGAGAAAGGATTGCTTGGGGAGAGAGAGAGTAGACCAAGGGCATTTGTGTCTTTTCTTCTTAAGAAAAGGCACGTGCAGGACACGTGTCGGGTTTACCGTTTCAAATAAACGGTCTTATGACGGAATGGGAAGATTTTTTATTTCGTCCAAACATTAGGACTAAAATTTAAAATTTTAAACTTTAAGGGGGAATCTTAAATTCAGTCCAAACATTAGGGGGCAAATTGACAATTAACCCTATAAAAATAAAAATAAGTTTAACATTGTTTCATAAATATAATTAATTTTTATGTTGTGTAATTTGTTTTTTTTTTATCATATGTTGTGTAATTGAATTAATATTAATTAAATGTACTTTAATAAAGTGTAAATAATCATGTTATAAATATATATTTATATTTATTTAAAAAATATTATTAATTTATAAACTAAAATAATTATTATATTGCGCAAAACGCGAATCAGTTTTCTTGTATATATTAATTTGACTAGGTTGTATGCAATTGTGACAAGTGACTAGATTGTATGCAATTGTGGCAAGTAAGTTTTTTTATGAATTTTCTTACTTCTAATGTCAAATTAATCAATTCTTATTGGTCCATGTCAAACATACAATTCTCATTCCTATGTTAGGATGTCATGTAACTCACTTTAAAAATTTTCAAGCATTCTCATTCATTCTCCACATAAGTTACAAAAATTCAATAATATATCCATCTTTCACATGTACATTTATTAATTTTATTAATAATTTATTCAAATACTAAATTTTATAATTTATAAAAATCAAGTAAGTTGTCATATTAAATTTTGTTCTTAAGTTTTATTTCTAAGACTAAATTATAATTAATTTTATGTATTACATATATGCTTTTAAAAAGAATTAATAGTTGGATGTTTAATATTATGTACCCAATTATAATTATGTATGCAATATAAATTTTAATACATATATAAAAAAATATTAATATAATAAGTATAGTTTCTTAAAAAATTATATAGTCATGTAGAGATTTTTTCTAGACATAATATCACATTACTTCACATGTGAATTTATTATTTTTTATTAAAATACGAAAATTTATAATATTATATGTCGGACGTCGGATCCGACTTTCCCGACCCTTTTGAAAAATATTTTAAATTTTGTTTTGAAATGTCGGGTCTTGGCGAGCGAATGGTCCGATCGAGAGGGGTCATCAACCAGACCGAAAAAATTGAAAGAGTCACCACCGATTAATTGAAGGCTAATCGGAATCCTAAAATTTTGCCTAGGGTACATGGAATTAACATCCTAGGGCTTAGAAAGCTCTACGTCCAGAGAATCGAGTTCGGGGGTTTGATTACGTCTTAAAAGCTCATAATCCGCCCTTTCGGTACTTTAGTTTGCTTTTGAATTTTTTTTCATTTACCCGAATTGCTCGTTTCGATTATGCTTGGCCCAAAAAAGACTATATGCATTTTCCTTAAACCATGTATAAACCTTTTTTTTTTATGAGTTAATTTCAAATAAACAAAAGAGTACTAAAGTTAATCGTGCTCGAAAAAAAAATAGTTTAACTCTCGAGCCATTTTAAACGTGTCAAAACATACACGAATGATTTTTGAAGATTTTAAGCTCGTTGGACTAATTTGTCCCATTTTGAGAAGTTATAGGATGTCAAAATAAATATAGGGACCAAAATGCAATTTATTAAAATTTGAGCTGAATTGGACAAATATTTCGAAAATTACAGAAATGACCCAAAACTATTCTGGACTTATTTGTAATACTTGGTAAAATTCCAAAAAATAACCCGAAAATTATTCTAGACTTATTTGTAACATTTTAGAAATCATGGAATGTCTAGAAAAGTCTAGAAATTAAAATGATTTTTTTTTTTAAACGAGCTGAATTAAGAAAAAAATATTGCACAAATGACCCAAAATTTTTCCGGTTTGGTTTATAACACTCGATAACGTCCCAGAAATAACCCGAGAGTCCAAGGACCGAGTTGTAACCTTCATCAAAGTTTGGGAATGACCTAAGTCATTTTTGAAATTTTTTTTTTTTCACATATACATAATATATATATATATATTATACATATAGATAGATAGATAACATATACATAATATAAATATATATTATACATATTGATATATATAGTATTACATAAACATAATATAAATATATATTATACATATAGATGTATATAGTAATACATAAACATAATATAAATATATATTATACATATAGATATATATATAGTAATACATAAACATAATATAAATATATATTATACATATAGATATATATATATAGTAATACATAAACATAATATATATATATTATACATATAGATATATATATAGTAATACATAAACATAATATAAATATATATTATACATACATATATATATATATATATATATGTATGTATATATTAACAAGTATATTATACATAAATATATAATATATGTATATAAACTCTCAATTTTATTTCACATTTATAAAAATACAAATATGATATTGAATATGAGAGAAATATACCTAACTCATTGGAGGTTAAAATACCGTACGTTAAACCGAGACTGATAATCACCGATATATTTCACTTTTTTTTTCTTCTATTTTTTTTTTCTCTCATTCTCTCATTTCAATCTTTAAATCACCGTAGCGTTCATCAAACCTTGTCTTTTATAGAGAAATGTATACATATTTAATTAATTAATATATTTTTTTTAATAATAATAAAAAAACGTTTTTTTTAATAATAAAAAATAAAAACGGTGGAAAATGGGAAATTTTCCACCATTGAAATTTTTTAATGTTTGTTTTTGTTTAATATTTTTAATTTTTTTTTTTAGTTTTCAAATATATATATGTATATATATATACCATATATATTTTTACAATCTCGATTACTCGCATACGGTATTTTGATCCCGAGCCAAAATCAGGTGTTTACATTATACTTTATAAATTTAAATTAAGTGCACATATTAAAATTTCTTGCTAAAAATAGATCATAAATATTTTTTGGGGATTATATATATTTTGTTTTTGGAAATTAATAGTTCCATATCTAATATTATGTACTTTAGTATAATTATGCAAGACAATATAAAATTTAACACATGAACAAACAAAATGCTAATATTATCATTATAGTATATTAATATTCTTTTTAGTTTTGTAGAGCTTTATTTATTTTTTATATTTATAAACCCGACTTATTTTATGAAATAGATAAATATTGAACGCAAGTGACAATTACTATTAGTAAAATAAACATATTTCACTAATACTTTCAACATTATAACTATGTGAAAAAAAACTAAATTAAAAGTATTAATTAGCAACATGTCAACAATTATAATATTTATATTTATTATCGACTTATACAAATTTTACTTACTTTTATGAAAAATATACTTATTCTTTATATTTAATAATAACATAGTATGTATAATTGAAATACAAGTCAGTTATTGGAATTTAAATTTTAGATTAATTAAGGGTGATATCCTATAGTACAATATTTCTAAAATCATGTTTAAAATCAATACCTAATTATAATTATGTATACAATCTAAAATCTAACACATTAATAAAAAAAATGCTAATATTTTTTTTAATACTTAAGTTTTATGGAACTTTATATTTAAATTTTATAGATTTAACTTAATTTATGGATTAATCATTTTTATTTAATAAGAATCTATAATGTATTAAATAACCGATATACCATCATCATTTTTTTTATTAATATGTTTTTATTATATATATATATATATATATATTTACTTATAAGTAATTTTGGCCAAAACACATATCAAACTTTTTTTTGGCCAAAACACATCAAGCTAGTGTATAATATTTTTCAACGGATTTGAATTCTATTTTGTTTTGTAAGTGGCAAGTGGCAACTGCTTTAAGACTAGGTCACGATAGACTTTAGAATATTGCTTGTATTTTAAATTTAATTTAATTAAATAAAATTAGTATATTTTATTTATTCATATTAAATAAAGTCTTAGAGAACTAGAAAAAAGTTTTAATGTGAAAAAACATTTCTCTTAATACTTTTTACTCTGATTAGAAATATATAACACAGTAAATATTAATAAAAATGCGTGTCGTGAAGATTCTAATCTAATAAACTCAATATGGTAAGCTCTTCATCATTTTGCATGATTTAGTTATAACATTTAAAAATATTCAGTTAATTTTGCAAATATGAAAATATTTAACGACTTTTTTTTGAAGTACCAATTACCATCGTTTTCAAACATATTAAACTATTAACCATCGTAAAAAAATATATTGATGCAACTAAAGTTTTGTGCAAACATATTGGTAAAAAAATATATTGGTACAACTAAACTTTTGTCCAAACATATTGAACCAGACTTTTTCCATATAAATTAGTGAAACTATGCAAACAATTGTATACTTTTTCTTACTCTACTTTTTTTACATTATTCTTATCAATCAATTTATAATATATACCACTTGGTCGTTTAACTATCGCAATTCAAAGTAAAATAGAGCCTAAACACTTAAGTCTTACTCAACTCTCATATCTCTTAAAATTTAAGTGTGTTAAGAAAAAAAATAACAACATACAAAGAGAAACGTTAATCATTAATAATTATAAACACATTAACGTAACGTCTTAAATATAATTAAACTATATTGCGAATTTTTAACTTATAATAGTTAAATTTCACAATTATATATATCATAACACATAATTCTAGTATCCTCTTTGAATAAATTAATAATCGGATGACACAAACCAATTCTTTTTGATCTTCTTTCTCTTAAACTAGTTAACCATTAAAAATATCTACGGTCCCTATATTTTCCCATATTTTATAGCGCAATAATAAGAATGAAAATATTGTTTTTTCTTCTTCTTCTTCTTGCGAACGTGGAGTGTTAGGAAAACACCTCCCAAGTCAACTTCCCAATTAAGATGAGAAAACAGAAAATTAGTCTAAAAAAATGAGATTTAAGTTCAACTCTAAATTAATCTACGTCACACTAAATTACCCCAAACTATTATATTGTGAATGATTGGAATAACTAAGTCTCTGGTACGTGTTTTGCACGGTATAGGACAAATTTAATTTATTAGTAGTTTTATTTTATATTTTTAGTTATACCCAATAGTATATAGCATAAAATATTTTTAAATTTCTTTTTAAATGAATGCAGACTACACTATTTTTTAAAAATAATTATACTATTATAAAGTTTAAAAAATATTTAAATTAAATTATAACTAAATATCCCGTACAAAAATATCAACAAATAAGTTTACTATATAAAATTAACCCTAAAGACGTCTCATTACAAATATTTTATGATATTAATAATTCTGTTCAAACATAATCATAGTTACATAATAATGAAAGGCATCATAGTAGTAACTATTTTTTCTATTATATTATTACTTTTTATAACTATTTCAAAAATAATAGATCAATGATAGTGATATCCTCATAAAAGGAATTTGAGTAAATTACAGTTAATTATGTTCACACATATCACTGAATAATTGAAAGTTGTGCTGACAATTAATTATGTTTTAAAATGTAACTAAATGGTAACAAAAAAATATGCAAAAAATGATTAAAGTACTCTTTCACTTATCTTCTTCATCTTAAATCTCTTTTTCCTTGATTCAAATCTGAAATTGGATTTTAAAACAAAAAAGGGTAGAAAGAAATCAAATTTTAAAAAATACAATGTAATAAGTCTATATTTTAGACAATAAAAATAATATATAAGTATTTGACAAATGATTTTAGGTAACTCAATATTTGTTAATATCAATATCAAAATGTTTGAATTTATATTAGTAAATTCTGATTTATACATTTTTTAATAATAAAGTATCAATCAAATATAACTTGATAATTTTGTTAATATATTGACATCCATAAATGTGTACAGTGTACACAATTATGTTTGTTTATGCGAAATAAAATTTATAATATAATAATATTATATTTTGTAAAATTAAGTATATAAATACACATGTTACATTTTCAGTTATGTATTTATAATTATAAAATTAAAAGGATAATTTTCATTGAATTTTAAAAAATAAATTATTTAATATGTGCATTTATCAATTAGTGTTATATTTTAAGTAAATTTTTATATATATGAAAAATAAAAATAATAGTATTCTAAATAGTGTATATGTATATATAATTTATTAAGTTATGTTTGTATATATAGTCTTCATATTTTTAACTAATAAAGCAAATAAATAAGAAATAAGATAAAATTAACTATTACTAAATAAAATATTTGTAAATGACTTTTTTTTATAATTCTATTACTAAATGAATTTAAATTATATGTAATGAATATACTATAAATAATAAACATTAAAAAAATTAAAAAGTAAGTTGAATAATATTATATCAATAATAAAATATGTTTTTTTTTTTCATTTTGTAAGTTGAGTTAATCATATTAATATAATAATATGATTAAAACGTATTTTAATTTGATTTATTTTTGTTAATTAATATAATAATTTAAACTTTATATGAGAATACATTTATATAACGACAACTCAACTAATTTTTATACTCTGCGCAAAGTGCGGGTCAGTTCTCTAGTGACAAGTTTAATAAAAAAAATTATATTTCTGAAACGTACGTGACAATTTAGCTACAAAAAAAAACATAAGTAACCATTTAATCACATAGTGTCAACATAAGTGATTGTTGAGCTGGTTTATCTAAAACATTATGTAATATTTTGAAAGAATATGTTCAAATATTTTTTACAACGAAATTTAATTACATATGTTAATATGAAAATTCTAATAATTATATAATTTATTATTTCATAAAATATAATATTATTAGTTTAGTGTTATAATATTATTGTGAATTGTACAACAAACATAAATATAGAAATAAATCTATATGCAAGTTTGAGATTTGGTTCTTATTAATTATTATAATTGTATTTTAAAAATTCTTTGCAATAAATAATTAATATATTAATAAAAAAAGAGATTAAATAAAAAGGTGAAAGGGAATGTAAAATTTAATATTTTAATGTGAGATTGATTAGAAATTTCAAGAGAATTTGAGAGTTTTTGAAGATACACGTAATAAAATATATTATTGTTGGTGATAAAAAAAATCAACTAAATTTTTTTATTTTTATATATAAAAATAATAATAATTTATTTATCAATTAAAATAATATTTAGTAGATAATATAAATTCTCAATATTCAGACTTTTTTATTTATTCACTATCACCAAAAAAACTTTTTTTTTTACAATTAAACATACCAAAATTTTATTTGTCAACTAAACTAAAATCTAACTAAATTAATAGATTTTGTTTTGGTAAATTAACTAAATTATAGATAATATAAATGTTAAATATTCAAAAAAAATATATTTTATTCATTATCACCCCAAAAAACTTTCCAACTTGCCACAGTTGAATGGGAAAACGACCCTTCCACCTACTTTGAATCTTCCTCAGTCAAGTTTCACGAATGTATCTTCCTTCTGCAAAAGTCTATTGATAACGGGTGCGATCTTTTCAATTTTTTTTATATTGTGTAATTTTCATTATAAAATATATATATATATATATATTTCTTCAATTTAACATTTTCAATCATATATTTATAAATATGAAAAACTTATATCATTTATTTATACTCACTTTAATTTTTACACTAAATATTTCTGAGTTTGTCGTTATTAATAGTATATACAAATAATGCTCAATGAGCTAATATTTACACATTGTGTATTGACTATTTTATTATGGAATAATACCCTTAAGACGCTTTCTCTTAATTTAATAATTATAATAATATTTTTGTATGTAATATTTAACATAACATTCGAGTTAATTCATCAGTTCATTTTATAAATTTAACTATTCATATTTTTTAATTGTAACTTAGTTTTTAAACTAGATCAATCTAAGAACATCATGTGTCTCGATATAGTCTAGGATAAAATCACTTACCCTCTTAATATTTGAGCACAAAACACTTCCGACACTTGGTGAAAATCAAGGTCACTTGAGAAATAATTGATTTTTTTTTAAAAACTAAGCATTTTTTTTTATTTAGAAAAGTAAGTATGTAAATTTTTTTTTAGAAAAATAGGTATACGCGCACCTCACAATAGCGCGTATTGGACATAGGCGCCACTTTGAAGTGGCGGCTGTGAAGGTTGCTAATTCTTTTTTTTTTTTAAATCATTTTTTTCGATAATAATGACTCAATGTTTAATTAAAAATAAAATTATGTATCTATTAAAAAAATTTATAGTAAGTAGATATTTTAATTGCGATTCAAATGATGGAAAAAATACTAAATTTGGATTTACGAATTGACTGTATTGGACATAGGCGCCACTTTGAAGTGGCGGCTGTGAAGGTTGCTAACTCCTTTTTTTTTAAATCAATTTTTTCGATAATGATGACTCGATGTTTAATTAAAAATAAAATTATGTATTAAAAAAAATTATAGTAAGTAGATATTTTAATTGCGATTCAAATGATGTAAAAAATATTAAATTTGGATTTACAGATTGACTGTATGGCATGCTGTAAGTTGAGATATAAAAGTTGTACTTAAAAAATTATAACTCGGACCATGTAAGTCCAAACTCAACACGGTTAACGTCATTTATGTGGTAATTCAATTATCTATCTATGGTAATTTTTTTTATTGGAAATACAGTGATTTTGTAACCTAACATCGTTCGTTTTATAATTTGACCGAAATAATTAAATCTATTAGGTGATAAATTTAATTATGTACTTACTCAAAAAAAATAAAAAAAATTAAAGTGAGTAGATAATTTAATTACAAATTAAATGACGCTAACTAGATATTAAATTTTTGCTTTTAGACTGACTGTATAATACAAATTATATTGTATTATACAGTCAGTCTAAAAGCAAAAAATTAATGTCTAGTTAGCGTCATTTAATTTGTAATTAAATTCTCTACTCACTTTAATTTTTTTGATTTTTTTTGAGTAAGTACATAATTAAATTTCTCACCTAATGCATTTGATTATTTCGGTCAAATTTTAAGACAAGCGATGTTAGGTTACAAAATCATTATATTTCTAATAAAAAAAAGTACCCTAGGTAGATAATTGAATTACGACATAAATGACGTTCACCGTGGTCAGTTTGGACTTACAGGGGTATAAGTTATATTTGTTTAAGTCAAATTTTCATATCTCAACTTACGGCAGAGCCTACAGTCAATCCGTAAGTCCAAATTTAATATTTTTTGCATCATTTGAATCGAAATTAAAATATCTATTTACTGTAATTTTTTAATTTTTTTTTTTTTTTTAAAAATAAACATCAAATCGTAAAAAAAAAGTCAAAAACGTAAAAAAAAAAAGAATTTCGCTACTAGGGGTAGCGAAATTCATAAAAACGCTACCACAAGCAGCGTTTTATGAAAAACGCTACCGCAAGCAGCGTTTTATGAAAAACGCTACCCCTAGTAGCGTTTTTTGAAAAATGCTAAAAAACGCTATCCCAGTAGTGTTTATATACATTTTGCTAAATATTTTTTCAGCATACTTACTTTTTTAAATTTTTTTTGCACAGTAGTTACTTTTTAAAAAACTTCGTGATCAGCCTGAAAAACTAAACTGACCTCGTAATTTATCATTTTATCTAGATGATTTTCGAAAAGTATTTATTTTAGAATTTCTTTTTGAAAAAGTATATATATATAAAAAAAATATTTAGCAAAATGTGCATCTGCGCAGGTAGGCCAGTAGCGATTTTCATTTTTTTTTTTTTAGAAGACACATCAGAGTGTAAATGGATTTTGAAAATCGCTACTTTGAGAAGACAACTAAAAAGGCAGTATCAAACAAGGAAAATGACTTTTTTCAATTTTTTTTCTAAAGTAAATACTTTTTGAAAAAGTTCAAGGAAAATGGAAGGTTTGATCAAGAGAAATGAGTCAATTTTGATTACTTTGAGAAGACACATTAGAGTGTAAATGGATTTTCAGTGTGTGGAGGAGCAGGATACGGAATTGTAACCTCATTCACAACAAAAAATGAAGTATCAATCAAGAAAAATGGAATTTGTTAGGTGGGGATCGAGTAATCTCATCGAGTTTCTCAAATCGGTTGGTGTAGAGACGCATGATTAGATCTCTCAGCAAGATGTTGGAGCAATTATAGCGCGGTATATCAATTATAACAAACTGAATCACCCCACGAAGAAGAGAGTAGTTTGTGATGAAATACTTCAATTTCTATTTAGGAGGAAAACCATAAGCATACTTAAAATCAACGAGTACACTATGCAGAAAATCAAAAGTCTTCAGATGGCGAATAAAAAGGCAGTGGAAACCCCAAAGAGCTATTTTGCAGTAGTAATTCATGAAAATGTCAAACTAGCTAGTGTATTTGAAGAAAAGTCTCATTCAGAAACTTGTTAATAAACAGCTTTGTTTCAATGTTTTACCTAAGGGATGTTGTTCAGAACAAGTTGGAAATTTTAGGACAAGTAATATTTGCCTAGGGAAAAATTATTTAACTTCTTCTAAACTTCATTCCTTTCTCTAGGTGAGACTAGCCTAGAGAATGAACAAGCATCAATTCGATTGAAATTGAAATTGTAGCACTGACACATTCTTTGTCTCACAGACTTTCTTTAGTAATTCATGTGATTTTTCTTGGACCTATGAATACTGAGATGGAGCAACGCAAAGTCTCTGTCCATCGAAAAACGCCACGTAGTGGTGAATGAGCGATTTTTTTCAAAAAGTGTATATTTTAGGAAAAAAAATTCTGAAAATCGCTACTACCACCTGCGCAGATACACATTTTGCTAAATATGTTTTTTACATATATACTTTTTCAAAAAAAAAATCTAAAACAAATATTTTTTGAAAAAAGTCTTTTATCTATAGTAAAGTTTTTAATTATATATTAAAAAAATTGTGTATGATGCTGTCCACGTCTGTTCCAATTTGGAACAACTCGTTTCATAGGGTAGTGAAATGTCCAAATTTAAGACAACCTGCTCCCTGCTTGCATGTATACTCATTTTTTAATATATAAAATAAATTATATTTTTCGTTTTGAAAGTTAATACTTTTTTCTTCAAATATTGTTATGTTCGGGTTAGTCTCCATAGTGTTATCATAACTAGACCAAATTGCAAATTGAACCCGTTCGGGCGAATAATTTATTTTTTTATAAAAGACCTAAATGTGCATTGAATCTGCTTCAATAACTCCAACTCCCTATGAAAACATTCATTTTCATCGGTCCACCACTCTCAGTAAACTGATCAATCAAACCGTTTAAACTGGAAATCAATCCGCTCATCTCTTCAAGAGCCGGTTCGATTCTAATAACACTAGTATCCAATCTTGGTCCCTTATAAAGTCAAATCCGTCACCTATGATGCAGAATATAATTCAAGATTTATCTTTCCATACAAATTAATGAGTGATGATACTATTATTTTCACCAAATTTATTATCTAATTTTGTATTGCTTCATATTTTCCACATGATCATCATCCCTTTACACATCACAAAAAATAAGTTTTTTCTTCTTCTAGATATCCACATAAGTATCCAAAACTATATACTCCAATTTGTCGTTTTAATAATACTTTTAAACCAAACATTGAACGAGATACTAATCTATACGTACTATAGAATTGAAAAGTCTTTAACGATTATAAATTTATTATTATGTCAAGTGAGACATTTTCCGTCGATTTATGAGTCCACATCACTTACAAAACAAATTTTCAACCCTTCATTTTCTTTTTTCTTTAAAGTAATATTATTATTCGTTTATGGTTATTTTCCTCAATTACTTTCATTTGTACTTACTTTTATTTTATACAAGGAAAATATAATTATTTTCTTTTTATATTTCTATTCGTTTATTAAAAACAACATTATTATCTCATTTACTTCATTATTCATTTATTAAAATAATAATTTACGTAGATATTCTTTTAATATTCTCCGTAAGTATTATTTATATGAGGGTATCTTCGTTGACTTTAATAATAGCATTATTATGTTATATTGTAAAGATTAAAATTACGTACTCTAATTATTACTATTACTCTAATTATTACTATTACTCTAATTATTACTATTACTATTACTATTACTATTACTATTACTATTACTATTACTATTACTATTACTATTACTATTACTATTACTATTACTATTACTATTACTATTACTATTACTATTACTATTACTATTACTATTACTATTACTATTACTATTACTATTACTATTACTATTACTATTACTATTACTATTACTATTACTATTACTATTACTATTACTATTACTATTACTATTACTATTACTATTACTATTACTATTACTATTACTATTACTATTACTATTACTATTACTATTACTATTACTATTACTATTACTATTACTATTACTATTACTATTACTATTACTATTACTATTACTATTACTATTACTATTACTATTACTATTACTATTACTATTACTATTACTATTACTATTACTATTACTATTACTATTACTATTACTATTACTATTACTATTACTATTACTATTACTATTACTATTACTATTACTATTACTATTACTATTACTATTACTATTACTATTACTATTAAAAAAGAGAAGTAACAAGCAATAATGCACGTTATGTGTTATTGTTTTAGGTTCAAAATATGTATCAACACGTGTAAAAATCATCATCCGAATATGAGAAAAAATAATAGAGTGCGATTGTTCATACCTGGACGCCCTCGTAAAAAAAAGTACTTACGAAGACTTTTTTTTTAAAGAAAAAAACATATTTTTGTATATTCCTAAATAATATGTCCTAGAATATATTTCTATTGCTACAAATTTTCAAGAATTTTTATTTTATTTCTTGGATAACAGAAAAGTTACTGTATGAATTTGTTAATTTCCTAAGGATTTATTTAACTTATAGTGAGAATGAGGTTTCATACTTCATAGTAATAATAGAAATATAATAATTATAAAAGAGTTAATTGTACGCGATATGAACACGTATACTAGGAATCACGAGATTAATTAATATTAAATGATTATATTTTATTTGAATGTTAATAATGGCTTAATTTAATGTATATATATACGTACAACCAACCAGGAATCATTATAATAATAATATTTAATAAGGAAAGTCTCTCTATATAAAGGAGGGCCTTTGTAGTTGGAAAATCCCACTATCCATGTGTGATCATCATTTGTCTCCTTAAAGCCAAATCCTAGCACGTAATCTTAAACGGCGGCGGAAATGGCGGTAGAGAACTCCAATTCGACTACCAATGTCGAGTCGGAGATCGATAACGCGATGGCGGCGGCTCAGACGACGACCAATAACGGCGGCTATCCCACCATGCAAGATAGGAAGGTTTCGTGGGGAAAACTCAGACGAGTCGACTCTCTCAATCTCGAGGCAGGCAAGGTTTCCATGAACCGTTCCCACTCTTCAAAGGTATATATATTTCTTAATAAGTAATTAAAGCTAACCGTATGTATATTTATCTATCATTTGTTGTAAAACTACTTTTAAAGACTTTTTGTTTGTAATAGAGATGACTTTATGTATTGCTAAAAAGGATTCACGTCATGCTAAAATTATTAAATTAATTATAGAAAATGGTCATAAAAGTAAATAACGAGAATGAAATGAATAGTAAACTCATTTGATTAAGATAAAAAAAAGAATAGTAGAAAGTGATTTCAATATGTTAATATTATCTCATACTTTTAAAAATTAAACATTTCGTACGTACTAATAATAAGAGAATAATAATAATAATTACACAAAATAGTCGTAAACATGCATGAATTATATTACAAATTTGAATTTTTTACTTGTGTTTTTTTAGAGGCTTTAATTCAGACACCTTAATTTTATTTTTTTTCTCCACTTTTTAAGTGCAATCTCATGATAAGAATATTAAGAACTTGCGCGCTTAGTGAGTTTTAGCTGAGCCAGGCTTTTAACAATAATTTTTTGTCTCACTTTTTAAGTGAACGTCATGATAATAACTTATTAAACGTTCGTTTAAGTCGTATGCCTTATTATTATTATTATTATTTTTTACTTATTTGATTTTGTGAGTGAAAGTTTCCTTATACTCTTAAACATATTTTAAAATTTAATTTTTCATTTTAATTGTTAATGTATTCTATAATTTTGAATTTAGTATAATAACGTTTTAGTTTCAACCTAGATCAACTGGCCCAGGACGTTAGCCCTAGCCTTCCAGAGCATTGGCGTGGTGTACGGTGACATCGGTACGTCGCCATTGTACGTGTACGCGAGCACCTTTGGTGACCGCATCAACCACCCAGACGACATCCTCGCTGTTCTGTCCCTCATCATCTACACCATTGCCCTAATCCCTATCCTCAAATACACCTTCATCGTCTTGCTGGCCAACGACAATGGCGACGGTAAAAAAAACAATCTCTCTTCCTAATTCTCATGGTAGCATTGACAGTTGCAGACATTGACAGTTGGATGTCCTTATGAATGTGTAGGAGGTACTTTCGCACTCTACTCTTTGATATGCCGACACATCAAGGTGAGTCTGATCCCAAACCACCAGCCGGAGGACAGGGAGCTGTCGAACTACAAACTGGAGACACCTTCTTCCCATTTGAGGCGGTCTCAGAAGATCAAAGAGAAGCTCCAGGATAGCAAAATTGCAAAAATGATGCTTTTTCTCGTTACTATTATGGGAACTTCGATGACCATTGGAGATGGAGTTCTTACACCAAGCATATCCGGTACGACAAAACCATACATAATAAGTATATTGTACAACTGAGGCAGATGGTGTGTCGGACGATGTAGTTTTTTTTCTTATATATCAAGTTTTGATTTTGTTGTGCAGTTCTTTCTGCAGTAGGTGGAATCAAGGGTCTTCACCAAGGTACGTGCGTAGTAATATGATCATCACCAACGTGGAATCAAACCTTATTGTCTGATGGAGAACACTCGAATGGATGGTGGTTGAACTTTCGAATGGTTGCTTGGATTATTCTGAAGTCGTGACGACACTTTCAGATTGAAACAATTTGGAGGCACCCAAACTTTCAATCGGATAAAATCAGAATACTGAACTAGAACTTGGGAAAGATTGTGAATGTTTGAGATGGAGATTTAGGACCTCCCCTATGACCAATTTATAGTGTTAGTCACACTCTTAGGAGAAGACAACACATCCTTTGAAAGAGACACTATGCCCCTTAGAAGAGACACTACACCATTTGCCCAAACCTTGTGACATTTCAGCCACAACATGTCTTTTGGTTTCAAATTTTGGCTCCAAAACCAAAGGGACACCTTAGGATGAAGACTAGCAATGGTTCGGCCTAACTAGCAATGGTTTGGCCTAACTAGCAATGGTTTGGCCTAATACTTGGCTCTAAAGCAAGTGTCCAAAAAATGAGAATTTTGAGGTTAAAATGTTAAGTCATTAGTTCCAAAAATTCAAATTTACAATGAATTTTTAGAATAGTAAATTTATGAATAATAAAAAATTACCCCAGCTAGGGGCGCTGCCCCTGGAACCTAGCAAATGGTTGCCCCCTTTGATCCCCATTGCCTCGTCTCTAATCAACTGATGAATATCCGATACAGTGAATCATAATATACTTAAACAAGCGTGCACTCTGCACCCTCCTAACTTGTTTAATGAGATACTATGATCATATTGGTCAACTAGTCAATCTAATTACACTAAAATATATAACATTGTCTCCCTGGGCTACTACCTGAACTTACTGCCGTTTCTGATTGCAGATGTTATTGTGGGGATCTCCATCGCTATCCTAGTACTTCTCTTCTCCGTCCAAAGGTTTGGGACAGACAAAGTGGGCCTGAGCTTCGCCCCCATAATCTTCATATGGTTCGCATTAATCGGCGGGATTGGAATCTTCAACTTGTTCAAGTATGAAATTGGCGTTCTACGAGCCTTCAATCCCATATACATCGTTGACTATTTCAACAGAAACGGAAAGCAGGCGTGGATGTCACTTGGTGGAGTCTTTCTCTGCATTACAGGTAATCAATCGTCAAACATTACAGTTTTATCAGTTTCTAGTTTAAAAATAAAAAAAAATAAAAATTACTGAATAATAATAATTCTGCTTTGGTTTAGGGACTGAGGCCATGTTTGCTGATCTGGGTCATTTTAATGTGAAAGCAATACAAGTAAGTTTTTTTCTTTTTAAGACGAAAGTGCGGATATGATAATATGAAAATTTATTATGGTAATCAAACTATATTATAATAATATGGTTAATCCATATAAAAATGATGCAAAAAACTACCATTGATCTCATAATGAATGAGAGCCACAGTATTGATAATAGTACGTTGAATTTTTTTGTTTTGTTTTTCAGATTAGTTTCTCCTCCATTACTTTCCCAGCACTGATTGCTGTATACAGTGGACAAGCTGCATACTTAACCAAATTCCCCGACAATGTCAGCGACACCTTCTATTCCTCCGTTCCAGGTGAAATTATATTTCGAAAGATTCCCAATATGAGGATAAACAATACAACCAATCCATCTTAATGATCATCTGCATGCTTTCAGGTCCGCTTTACTGGCCAACCTTCGTGGCGGCCGTGGCAGCGTCCATTATTGCAAGCCAAGCCATGATTTCGGGTGCGTTTGCTATCGTGTCTCAGTCCCTCTCTCTGTGGTGTTTCCCGAGGGTCAAGGTTGTCCACACCTCGGCTGAGTACGAGGGTCAAGTCTACATCCCAGAGGTGAACTACATCCTCATGATCTGTTGTGTCATCGTCACTGCCGCTTTCAAGACCACAGACAAGATTGGACACGCATATGGAATTGCTGTTGTGACCGTTATGCTCATCACAACATGCATGGTCTCACTCATAATGCTAGTGATATGGAGGACCAACATATGGTTGATTGTTCTCTTTTTCTTCGTTTTCGGTTCAATCGAGGTATTGTACTTCTCGGCAGTCATGACCAAGTTCGCACAAGGTGGGTACTTACCTCTGGCCTTCTCCGCCTTCTTGATGGCGATCATGATGATATGGCATTACGTCCAGAAAAAACGGTACATGTTCGAGGTCAATAACAAGGTATCCAGTGAATTCATACGCAATCTCTCCAAGAACCAGACAGTGAGCCGAATTCCTGGGATCGGACTCCTCTACTCCGAGCTCGTGCAAGGAATTCCTCTGATTCTCCCACATTTCATCGAAAATGTTCCGTCGGTTCATTCGGTCCTTGTGATTGTCTCGATCAAGAACTTCCCAATAAGTAAAGTGATGCCACATGAGCGATTCTTGTTCCGACAGGTTGAACCTCGAGATTTCAGAATATTCCGGTGCGTGGTCAGGTACGGGTACAAGGATGTCATACCGGAACCTGCCGAGTTCGAGCTGCAACTCGTCGAGAACTTGAAGGAATTTATATACCAGGAAGTTTTCATCACTGATGGATGCATATCGGGTCAAATCGAAAACCCTAATCCGATTGAGGAACCACAACTTAACAACCCAACTAGGGTTTCTTCTGCGTCGGTGCAATCATTCAATGGTATTGATTCTGCAAATTCTTCTGCTCGGGCAGTCTCTACAGTTCCGATTCAGGAACCGCAAGAGGAGATGCAGTTTGTGCAAAAAGCGATGGACAACGGTGTGGTGTATCTATTGGGAGAGGCAGAAGTTGTGGCTGAGAAGAATTCTTCATTGTTTAAGAAGATCATCGTGAACTATGCGTATGACTTTCTTAGGAAGAATTTCAGGCAAGGTGAGAAAGTGATGGCGATCCCGCACGGTAAGCTTCTCCGAGTCGGGATGACTTATGAGATATGAACATATGGAAACCCTAATCGATAACCTTAATCGATGAAATTCGTAATTATAACATATATGTTTTTTTTTTGGAAAAATTACTGGTTGGACTTTCAGAGTGTATTACGTGTATATAGAGATGGGAGACGTACTCTTAAGCAATGCAATAATCTCTTGATTGTGTGAGACAGTTTAAGTATATGAAAAAAATGTAAGTTATGTGTTTCGTTGAGCTTCAAGATATTGTAAGTACATAAAAGTTGTGAAGTTGTTCTGTTATAGGGTGGCAATTTCTGACACGACACGATTAAACGATCTGCAATTTACACGTTTAGACACGACACGATTACTAAGCGTGTCTAAACAACTCTTATACGTTTAGACACGATTAATAATCGTTTCCAAACACATCTAACCTGCAAATACACGACAAACACACGTTTAGACACGATTAGTAATCTATATCAAGTATGAACAAGCATGAACAAGTATTATATACTATATAGACTAAAATAGATAATATTATATTTGATGGATAATAAGTATGAACATATAAATATTTGTAATTAAAAATATTAATTAAGTATAAATATAGATTATGGGAGTGTATAAACATTTTTGGGAGTGTATAAACATTTTTGGGAGTGTATCAACTTTGAAGACCGTACTTTGTATATATGTATTTGTGTATATATATGCTTTAAAGCGTATATGAGTTTGACCTTAACGGATCCCGTGTCTAAACAACTCTATACGTTTAGACACGATTAACGACGTATACGTTTAGACACGAGACATGTTTAGACACGTTTAAGATTTATCCGTTTAGACACGAGAAATGTTTAGACACGACACGATTAATGACACGACACGATTAGACACGACACGACACGATTGCCACCCCTATTCTATTATATGTATATGAACATGTTATCAAACCCTTTTAATTTCTCAACTACAGACCCAACCATCGAAGACTTTCGCAACCGTGATACCGAGGTTAGCGAGTTGCGATCTTGTCGTGAAATTACGGAAACAATCTTAAAACCCTAACATATTTCCTTACTAATTCATGTTTGAAAAACAAAGCAACAGTTTCCTTGTTTCCCAAGTAATTGGATTCTTTCATGAACTAACAGCCGAGTTTCTCGTTCGATCTTGTGGGATACTCACATTGATGGATACTCGATTCGTGTCGTGTCGTCCAAGGATGGCTCAACACAATTGAATTAAGAGCAAGATTTTAGTCATTGCAAGTGCAACCACAAGTTAAACCTAGAAATACAAAAAACTGGTTGAAGAAGGTAAACCTAGCACTACAAGAATCTGTTGCAACAGCGACGAAACTTTCGTGTTAACGCTAACAGTTGTAGTTGAATATATGTATATTGTGTCGACGGTTTTTGTTGTCGTTATTATTAGTTATTAGACACAAAATGTTTTCCACCGTTATAAGATACATTTATTGTTAATTTTTGCCATCACTTTATTTTTTACATAGATGAATGTGTAATGTCGACCAACACTTGATGTTAAATGACTCATTCAGTAGCAGATGACTTTTTCGTTCACTACGGGAGAGAAAGGATATAACGGCTAAACATCACGGCTCAATGTTTATTGAGCCGTGATAAATGAAATTAAATTCAATATCACGGCTCAAGTGACTTGGGGCCGTTATTATGTTTTTTTACGGCTCAATCCATTGAGTCGTTACCTTTATCATGGCTCAAATTGGGGTTGAGCCGTGATAATACTTATTTTTTT
This sequence comes from Chamaenerion angustifolium, assembly GCA_946814005.1. Classification (NCBI taxonomy): domain Eukaryota; kingdom Viridiplantae; phylum Streptophyta; class Magnoliopsida; order Myrtales; family Onagraceae; genus Chamaenerion; species Chamaenerion angustifolium. Next base: position 29,227,705 of record OX328277.1, on the reverse strand, counting down.
TATTCTGCCCATTTATCATGTCTCAACCCCAATTTGAGCCCAAATGGGTATTTAAAAAAAAAAATTAACATTTATCAAGACACTTTGAATGAAGACAGTGTGAATGAAGAATTATTATAATATATTATATATGTTAATGAAGACAACGAACGGATATGTAATGTATTGTATGCAAAAATTATGATTTTGGTATGTAAACTATTCAGGTTATTGTTGTATGATTTGGATTATAATATAAATTATTATTGTTTTTATTAAAAAAAAAATCTTTTTCACGGCTCATATGAAACGAGCCGTTAAAATATGAATTAAAAAAAATTAATTTATTTTTCACGGCTCATTTGGGTTTGAGCCGTGAAAAATTAATTATTATTTTTAATTCATATTTTTCACGACTCAAATTCAAATGAGCCGTGAAAAATAAGGGTTAAAAAAAAAATTATCGCGACTCAACTCAAAAGCGTCGCGATAATTATTTTCGCGGCTGTTTTGGGTTTGGGCCGACAATTATCACAGCTGAATTGAAATTGAGACGTGATGATTGTCCCGACACTTAATGTTACAGCTCAAATTCATTTGAGCCGTTAAAAATACCATTTTTGGCCGGTAAACACCATCTCTCCCGTAGTGGTTGTAAATGCACATATTTAAATGCAAAAGGTTTTATCATAAATATAGCTATAACAACAATGGATGTATGCCGTAACTAATAAATATTGTCGTCGTTAAAACATACTTACTGGGAAAATGTAAGAATAGGTTTGTGTGTCAACATTAGTATAGTCATTCAGTGACGACTATTGTTGTTGTAAAATAGTCTATTTGGTGATTATTATTATTGTTGTACAAAAAACAAAATTTCAAATTTTTTTCCCGCTCTTCTTCTCTCACCATCACCCTCATCCTCACGTTATTTCACAACACTTTAACCTTCAAGCTGCTGTATTTCCCTCCCCTACCTTCCCTCCCCCTACCTTCAAGCTTGAAAATCGAAGTTGGAGCTGCTGGAAAACCGAAGTTGGTGGAAACCGAAGTTGCTGGAAACTTCAATCCTCAAACTTCAACCTTCAAGTTGTTGGAAAACCAAAGTTGGAGCTGGTTCTCCGAAGTGAAGTGAGCTTGATGGATGAAGCCATGGATATTACCTTCAAGCCGAAGCTTCCCTTCAAGAGGCAAACTGAAGTGAGCTCCATGGATGTTACCTTCAAGCTGCTGGTTCTCCGATGAAGAATTCATGGATGAAGTACCGAGAAGAAATCGACCATGTATGAACCGAAGTGAGCTCGATGGATGAAGTCATGGTGTATGAAGTGCCAAGACAAAAATAGATGAAGGAGCCATGGATGAAGAAGGATGAAGGCATGGATGAACGAAAATAATAAAAAATCGTCCAAAAAAATCACAGCAAACAAAAAACCGTCCAAAAAATCGGTCCAAAAATCGACAAACAGTTGTTATCACTAAAAGTAATCTATAACATTGGCAAGGTGTTGTCGTCTTTCATCTGTGTTTAACAACAACCTGATGCCGATGTAAAGTGAAAGTGGGGAGTGTCATGTTAACAGCTGCAAGCATTTGATAACGGAAAATTGTTGACCTATAAATCTTTAACGACGGGGGCTACCGTCACGAAGATCTCGGCATTGTTAAAAGTTAACAACGATATTTATGCCTTTAACAACGATTTTTCACCGACGACAATGCTCGAGTTTCTTGTAGTGTAGGGGTGTCAACTTTCGACCCAACCCGCGAATGACCCGTAGGTATGACCCGTTCACGGATCGTGTTTGGGTCCGAAGGTTTGACCCATGAGTCAACCAGTGACCCATTGATTTCTTACTTCCTAGGGTGGATGACCGGAAGAGATTTGAGCAATCATGGAGAAGAACTCTCTCTATAACCTTAGTAGAAATTCCTCCTCCTCTTCTAGTAGTGATACATCGCGTTACTCCAGGTCAAGTTTCCTTCCCAATCGAAGTAGTTACGATCAGAGTCGCTTGGTCCTCCCTCAAGCTCTCTTCCCTCTCTTCCGTCAATTCCTCACCTTCAGAGAGCTTCGTTCAATAAACAAGTAGAAGAAAAGTAGGGTTTTCAATTCCTTCACCTTCCTTCAACAGAGGTTGCCTTTCCTAATAGTTCAATCGTCCAAACATAAGGGGAAAGTATTAATTTAAAGAGAACCGCCAGTTGCAAGTTGCAACTAAACTAAACCATAGGGTTTAGCTAAACCATAGGGTTTAGCTAAACCATTTTCTAAAAGTCGATCGATTTACAGAAGCGGGAAAGAGACCTGAGGCTCGCACAACTTCCGTGGAGAGAAGAAAAATAAGGTTTTCAACGGAACGGGTCAAACATGTTAAGTTGATATGTCTTTGTGGGTACTGTTTCTGACGGGTCAGTTGGACCCGCAGATTGATCCATCGACTCGTGGGTCGTGTCTGGATTACAAAAAATGACTCATACACATAGATGAGTTGTGTTTGGGTCACACAATTTCTGACACGACTCGTGGCTGACACGACTCATGGGTCGACCCAACCCGCAAATTGACACTCCTAGGTAAAACAATCCATATTCGGAGCTTTCGAGACTTGAGAAATGATCATCATGATGACCCGAACAAGTGTATCACTGCAAGCTCTCCTGATATTCGTATTAATATTTTAATAAAGGAAAGGTAATAGGGTTTGCTCCATAGTTGATTTGAATAAGTTTGATGAATTAGACAAAATTAGAGTTTGAGGAAGAACATGGACATTTAGTATGAGTTTGAGGATCCAATAAAACCTAGTCATTATGTGGATGATAAGGTCGACATCTTTGTCTTTTGTCGTGTTCTAAAGATTGAAAATATATGTAAAAAAAGGCAATATGTTTGACCTACACTATTGGAATTTTCACTTTTACCAACAAAACATTTTAATCAATAAGTCAATATTTCGTTTGCAAAAAACAATTATGTCGGTAAATACAAAATTTTGTCGGTAAAAGATCGATGAAAGATTACCGACGAAATATGTTACAACTAAGTCGTCGCTAAAAAGAATTTATTTACCCATAGAACTTTTGTAGGAAAAAAAATTGTTTTTCATCATCAACTTATATTTTTCCCGACAAAATCGATTTCATCGGCAAAGTCAAATTCGTCGGAAATATTTTTTACCGAGGAAAATGTTTCGTCGGTGAATACCTTTTTGCCGACAAACCACTTTGGTCGTTACACAAGTTATCACGACGAAAAATTCCGTCGGTAAAAAAAAACTCATTTAAAAATAAAAATAAATACAAGAATAATAAATTTAACTTGACAAAAACTTATCAGCAACACAATCAAAGTTTCAATTTTAATAATATGTCCAGTGTAACTCTAAGAAAACAGGACAACCTCTCAGGAACCATGCAGATGTCCCCACCTTATTCATCTCCTATCACAATAATACACCTACACTTGAAAATCATATGGTTGCCATGAAGACTCCATAGAATCATAGATCTCTATCTTCTTCCTCTTCCTATCCATGAAATAATTTCAAAATGAGTATTCTCGTAGTTTATAACTAAATTTAGAATATTACTTAAATTTTCAACTATTTCAAAAAATTAATACAGTAGATACATAATTAAATTAAAATTATAACTAAACAAACGACGTTGAACATATGTTAATTACGAAAGAGCATCCATAAATAAACATGAGATATTTAATATAATAATATATAAGTTGCTTCAATAACTATATTTGAAGCATATAAAAAAATAATTGGAATTAGTAGTGTAGTGCTAAAACTTTTAGCTAGTATGTAAAAGGTTTAGGATTCAAAACTTTCTAGAAGCATGATTTTTTCACCATTTTGGATTGTAGTTTGGTAACTACGAAACTATAGGGTCGATTTGTTAATTAATTTTCTTAAAATTAGTAAGGACAAATATGTAAAAATTTATTAGGGCATTTTAGTCTTTCAACAAAAATGATCTATTTAAATTAATCGATGGTCTGCAAATAATTTTTTTTCTATGTTTTAAGCAATTGGTTGGACTTTATATAATTTGATAATTAGGTAGTTAGAACTTTTTTGGAGTAAATATGTATACAAACTTTTTTGAAAGCGCAAACATAAACACCTGTTTAACTTGAATTTTTTCAGAAAGTATGCACTTTCGATTTTTTTTTTGAAAAAGTGTATATATAAAAAATATATTTAGAAAAGTATGTATACGCGCACCCCGGGGTCGCGCTAGGTGCACCCTAGGGATGCGCCTATTGAAATAGGCACGACCCTGGGGTGCGCTTATTCCACAGATTTTTTTTGTTTTTTTGGTGAAACAACGGTCTATCAGAAACAACGTTGATTTTAAGTCTGCTTATGGTTTTCCTCCTAAATAGAAATTGAGAGATATAATCACGCGTTGCTTCATCTCAGTATTCATAGGTCCAAATTCCTCTAGGCTAGTCTCACCAAATTCCTCAAGTAAACAAGAAAGGAAGTTATAAGAAGTTAAATACTTTTTTCATGTCCTAAATTTTCCAACTTGTTCTGAACAACATCCGCGAGGTAAAACATTGAAACAAAGTGGTTTATTCACAAGTTTCTGAATGAGACTTTTCTTCAAATACACTAGCTAGTTTGACATTTTCAGGAATTACTGCTGCAAAAGAGCTCTTTGGGATTTTTAGGTGCAAGAGCTCTTTAGGGTTTTTAGCTAGCCTAGAGAAATTTGGACCTATGAATACTGAGATGAAGCAACGTGTGATTATATCTCTCAATTTCTATTTAGGAGGAAAACCATAAGCAGACTTAAAATCAACGTTGTTTCTGATAGACTGTTACTTCGGCGAGTGTCACTTACACTCACTGCTTGGAAGAGAGCAACGATGAAGCATTTAGGGATATTGTTCAGAACAAGTTTCATTGGAGAAGCTTTACAAGATATTCGGAAGATGTTGAGTCAGAGATGTACGTCTAGCCTAGAGGAATTTGGACCTATGAATACTGAGATGAAGCAACGCGTGATTATATCTCTCAATTTCTATTTAGGAGAAGCTTTACAAAATATTAGGAAGTTGTTGAGTCAGAGACGTACGACTAGCCTAGAGGAATTTGGACCTATGAATACTGAGATGAAGCAACGCGTGATTATATCTCTCAATTTCTATTTAGGAGAAGCTTTACAAGATATTCGGAAGATATTGAGTCAGAGATGTACGTCTAGCCTAGAGGAATTTGGACCTATGAACACGGAGATGAAGCAACGCGTCATTTAGGTCGTAAATCAATTATCTACATAGGATAATTTTTTCAATTTAAAAAAAAAAATCTGTGGAATAAGCGCACCCCAGGGTCGCGCCTATTTCAATAGGCACATCCCTAGGGTGCGCCTATTGAATAGGTGCGACGCGCGTATACATACATTTCTAAATATATTTTTTATATATACACTTTTTAAAAAAAAAAATCGAAAGTGCATATTTCTGAAAAAAATTCTTTTAACTTTACATTAAAAACAAATAGAATATGATGATTTTAAACATTTTGGTCATATCTACCTCGTAACTTAGACATCTTTAGTTTTAGAAAAGATGGTCAAATATGTTCATCACGTGATAAAAATGTGTGTGATTCTGTTTGTGTTTAATGTAAAGTTAAACGAAAATTTATATTTGCTCATTTAAAAAAGTTTGACTACTTATTTATCTAAAAAAAATCAACTACCTAATTATTAAACCATATGAAGTTTGACTGTGTGTTTGATAATTAACCCTAATCTTTTAGAGAATATGTATACCCCTTAATAAAATTCAAGTCATACGACATTAGATACACAAATAATGCCATATAGAATATTTTTCAACAGGATTTGAATGCTATTTTTTTTTAAATCGCAACTGTTGTATCACTAACAACATGTTTCTTTCACGCGAAATATAAATAGAATATGTGATACGAATTCTGTATGAAGTTGTTTCTTTCACAGAAATGAAAAACTTCGGAATATGAAATCCTAGAGGGGTGATGATATCTATTCCGGCCAAAAAGTAAAGAACTTCTAAGCCGAGCGGGGTAGGAATACGAAATGGAGCTTGAAAAGACGAAATTACCCTCAATTGATTTTACTAATTCCTAAACTACCTTCCCTTCACTGCGTCTCCTTCATTTCATACTCCCAGGTATGAACCGAACTCCTTCATCCCCCATGTGCATATTCTTTTCATCCTTCTCTTCGTTCTTCCTCCTTTAGTCGAATCCACAATCTTGTTTCTGGGTTCAAACAAAATCCAAAATCACGTTTCTGAGTTCGAACGGATTCCAAAAATCGCGTTTCTGGGTTATGTTCGAACCCATAATCACTTTCTAGGTTCGAACAGAACCCAATAACGCGATTCTGGGTTCGACAGATGGGAGATGTTATTGAGAAATCAGGTTGATTGATGTGTTCAAGTTGTTGTTATTGCTGATTGAGTTGTTGTTATTAATTAGATCGTTGTTTTTGTTGTTATTGATCGGATTGATGTATTCTTGTTCGAATTGATGTTATTGATCGGGTTGTTATTATTGTTCACGATATTGTTATTGTTGATTGGGCTGATTGATGTGTTCTTGTTCTTGTTTGATATGGGTCGATTCAGGTCAATTGATTGATGTTCTTGTTCAGTGGTATTGATGTTCTTGTTCGAAGAGATTAAGAAATCGATCGGGTTGATTCGGTATGTATTGAAGGTTATGAAGGCGGTGAGAAGGTTGTGATCGGGACATGAGACAATGAGGACGATGATTGGTTATGATTCTAGGTATATGGTTATTTGATTCTAGGTGTATGGACATTTGTAATGGAATATGATATTTTGGATATTGTAATTACGGTTATGATTGTTCGGGTAAATATCAAGATGGTTATTAGTTCAACTATTTTATCTTAATTAATTAACCATATTAATTAATTAATTTAATGTGTTTTTCAATTATTAATTAAATATATTATAAGTTTTATTATTCTTAATTTTTAAAATTAATTAATACAAATTAATTGTATTATATACTATACATATAAAAGTATGGGTATACATGTCATTTTACCACATTCCATTCCATTTCTATATACCATTCCACCAAAGAAACATTGAAATTATATTCCTTATTTCATTGCATTCTAGTCCACCAAAGAAATAACTTCATATTATTATCTCATATTCCTGATTTTTTATTCTTATTCCATATTACGTATTTCTTATTCCGTGAAAGAAACGCACAGTAAGTCACGAAAGACTTAAGGAGTATTGCTTGTACTCTTAATTTAAATAAATAAATTCGAAATGAAAATAGTATATTTAATTTATTCATAAATGAAACGTTATATATATATACTCTAGTTAGCGTCATTTATGCCGTAATTAAATTATCTACGCACTCTAATTTTTATTTTTATTTTTTTGAGTAAGTATATAGTTAAATTTCTCACCTAATGCATTTAATCATTTCAGTCAAATTAAAAGACAACCGATCTTAGGTTAAAAAATTAAATATATATCTAATCAAAAAAATTGTCTCAGGTAGATAATTGAATTTCGCCATAAATGTCGTTAACCGTGGTGAGTTTGGACTTACAGAGTCTAAGTTATATATTTGTAAGTCAAATTTTCATATCTCAACTTACGGCAGAGCGTACAGTCAATCTGTAAGTCCAAAATTATTATTTCTTTTGCATAGTTTGAATCGCAATTAAAATATCTACTTACTATATTTTTTTAATAAATACATAATTTAATTTTTAACTAAACATCAAGTCGTCGAAAAAGAAAGAAAAAAAATGGAGCAAACATTACCCATTGGTAGCGTTTTATAAAAAAATGTTACCTGAGATAACACATTTTGTAAAAATAAATAACATGCAACTCATGGTAGCGCTTATACCCAGATTTCTAAATATTGTTTATATATATTTACTTTTCTTTAAAACAAATTGTACATTGCCTACTTTTTTTAAAACAAACTCATTAGATAATTATATTATAAAATGTAAATAACGATTTAATAATACTAAAATATATAAATAACTAAAAGTAACCAATATAAGTAATTAAAAAAATAATTACCTCAATATATAATTCAGTAAATATTAATAGGGGTCACAATTTGTACTTATATTAAAAAATCTTAGCCTGAATAGTGTAAGCTCTTCACCATACATCACCTAACTTTTTTTTACCAACGTACACCTGAAAAAAATACAGAAATATCCTCATTTTAAAAAATTATATACGAAAATATACATATTCATTCGTGGGTGAACATAAAAAACATCACCCGCGGATGTAAACCCTACCTGCGAATGTTATTCGCATGTGTAATTAAATTCTCCCCGCGAATCAGATTTGCATGTGCCATATTTGCTGAAAAAAAAAATTTCACTCTATCTCTCTCTTTTCGTATGAATAGTTTTTTTTTCAAATCAACATTCTCTCTTATTTATCTCCTTTAACTCTCCGCTTAATTTGCAGCAAAATTCTTCCATTCGCGAATGAGATTCGCGGGTACGACTGAGTGATAAAAAAACAAACTTTTACCAGTGTAAGGAATTCACATATATATATATACTTTCACATTTTTTAAAAAATTGAGAATATTTTCATATTTATTTATTTTTCCAGGTATATATTGCTAAAAAATTCGTAATCACCTTCCCCAGTTAAATTTGCTAATACATAGACAAGAAAGAAAGAATATTCTCAGCATCTATGCTTATAAGTTATATTGCTTACTTCCTTGTTAGTTCCGAATAAATTAAATATAAATATATTTCGTATATAAGAAATATATTTAATTACTTCGGAACTAACAAGGAAGTAGTAAGGTATGTATATATATACTGACAGATATGCAAAAAGGACAGAAGAATCCTGAGAGGCGACAAACCCTAGCTAAGGAGATAAATATTACTGATCAAGATTCGCGGAGTAGGAGTGCTATCTATATATGTGTAGCCACTTTTTTAAATATAGGATTATTTTTATAATTTGGAGACGAATACTTAAAGATAATAATATCTCAAATAGAATTACAACTTCTTTTTTTTTTTTTTGCCAAGAAGCATACTAATTTATATTAAATCAGAAGCCGAGTTCGAATACAAGATATTATCCGCAAAAATACATCTAAGCAATGGGGTTGGTGGTGAAACCACCCAATCCGTAGGACACAACCCCGCTAACGATTGTTTCGCAATCCAATCTGCGCACGAATTCGCAGATCGTGGAGAGTAGATCCACGCGACTTCCCCAATCAAGGACGATAGAGAAACCGCGTTAGACAAAATGGTATCAACTCTCCAAGAGAAACCCCTATGGTGAATATGATTAATGATCTCCAGCGCATCGGACTCGATGATAATGTTAGGCCACCGATGCTGGATGGCTAAACGAACTGCAAGAAGGACCGTCATCGCTTCACTCTCCTCCGCTGAGCCGGCATGTCGCCTATCATGGCTACCTCCTCGGACCACCTCATAACTGTCTCGGGCAATGATCCCCATCCCGCCCCACGATGACGATCGATCACAAGTCGCATCGCAATTGATTTTGATAACAAGGGGAGGAGGACGTGCCCAAGCTGTGATCGTGTGAGCCAAAGTCTATCTCGGTCTCGGCCGAATCATCTCCTGCGATATTGACATGATCTCCACTAGTGTCGTGTCGATGTTCGGCTGGACATTATCAAAGACCAATCGGCATCGAGCCTTCCAAATAACTCAGCAAACGACCATGAGTCTCGATCAAGCGTCTCCGATCGTCCTCCTCGAACCCGACGGTTTCTGCACGACTCGATGCAGCCACTCTTCGACCGAGGCAAGCCCCAGCTGTCTGCTCGCCTGAGGGATGAAACGCGCCCAAATCTGGTGAACCCAAGAGCAGCCGAATAGTAGGTGCTCCCGGGACTCCTCCATGGTGCATGATTGACAACGCGGGTCGATAGCCACACCTCTCCGAGCAAGTGACCCCCTCGTAGGCAACACATTATTAGCGAGCTTCCACATGAACGCTTTGATTTTTGGCCAAGCGTCGCTCCTCCATATCGAGTGCCAAACCTGCGGGAGATCCAGGCGTGGTGATCGGTTCAGATTTACCTGTTCTCGGTGCTGGACATAGTGAAGTCGGTGGTAGGCGGACCGCACTGAGATGGCCCCGTTCCTGGTATGGGGCCACCCTAGCCGATCAGGTCTCGGTTCGATCGGGATGGGCACGCTCAAGACGGCATCGACATCAGCTGGATGGACAGCAGCTGCAACCTGAATGGGATCCCACGCAGTCGACCCCTCCTCAAGCCAATCGGCTACTGAACCTGTACCCGAGCCCCTCGGTCCCACCCTTGCCGAACCAAGACGACGCACCCAAGAGTCGATGAATGGACGGATGGTGTGGCCATCTCCAAGTATCCACATACCTTCATCGCGAATAATCGATCGGCCCTCGAGCATGCTAGCCCAAGCCCAAGAAGCCCGACTACCTGGGCCAGCCTGCAAGAAAGAGCAGTTCGGGAAATATATACCTTTAAGTACCCTGACCCATAAAGCGTTCGGTTCAGAAAGGATCCTCGCGGCCATGTTGGCAAGGATGGCTTTGTTGAATTCCTGCATATTCCTGAACCCGTACCCACCTTCCGACTTAGGTGTGGTCATCAACTCCCAATTCTTCCAATGAATCTTTCTGTTTTCCTCACTAGAGCCCCACTAGAACCGAGCTATCATCGAATTTACCTCATTGCACCAAGTCACTGGAAGTTTGAAGATGTGCATAACATATGTCGGTATATAACATATGTCGGTATCGCATTCAGTACTGCTTTGATCATAATTTCCTTTCCCGCGTGGTTGAGTAGCTTACTCCTCCAGTTCTGGATCTTGTCTCGAACTCTCTCTTTGAGGTAAGTCAAAGCATCACGCTTGGACCTTCCCCAAACAGTAGGCAATCCCAGATAGAAACCCGGGTCTTGGGATTAAGTCACTCCAAAGAGGTCGGCAATGTCCCTCTTATAATCGTCATGAGCCGCTGAGTTGAAATAGAGACATGATTTTGCAAAGTTGATCAACTGCCCCGAATATGCACAATATTCCCCTAGAGCCCTTTTGAGGTTGGAGGCCGTCGCAATAGAGCCCTTGAGGAAGAAGAGGGAATCGTCGGTAAAGAAGAGGTGTTGAATGACCGGGCACCCTCTCCTTGGCCGAATCCCCTGAATAATTCTCTTTGAGACCTGATCCTCAAGCATTCTAGACAAGACATCAGCTACCAGAATAAATAAGTAAGGGGAAAGAGGGTCACCCTGTCTTAGGCCCTGGGAAGGCCTAATGATGTCTGATTGATTCCCATTCACCACAACTCTATAGGTAACCGTAGAGCTGGATCAACTTCACCCACATGTCGCTGATCGATAGGATCCAGAAATCAAAGTCTCCGATCGATAGGCGATATGTATAATATATATATATATATATATAAAGTCTCCGTATTGGATCCATAATTATGTACTCTTTTCCTTCATTGGATTTTTATTTCCATTGAGTTTTATTTAGTAAATTTATAACAATAAATAATTCTTTTATAAGCAATCAAGAGAAAGTGTTATTATTAATATATTGTAGGGCTGTTTGGTTAAAATATTAACTATGTATTAAGAGAAGTTATTATATGTATAAATTAATATCGATGTTTAGTTTGTATACTAATTACTAAATCTTATTAATTGATATCTATGTATTAATTATGACGTAAGTATATAGTTTATTATTTATTACTTAATAATAAGTTTAATCATAGAATAAATTAATACATAATAACATATGACAGAACTAATATTCATTTTGACCAAATTATATATATAATCATGATCGTTTTATTCTTTCTTGATTCTTTTTCAATTTTGTTTGATTATTATTTTGCATTATTTTTTGGGCTAATAGATTCAATGCACCCTTAAGTTTGATTTATGTAAATGACTTTTGAAAACGAATTAAAAAGTGGAGTTTCCATGGACCAACCCCATTGTCTCCACCCCGTAGGAACTACAAGATCACCCTAAGGACGCCTTCGGCATCCAGGGGTCATGGACCGACCATAGAATCCTGTTCAATAAGTGGAACACATTAGCTGTCCGCTCTTAGGTTGAGCAGTAAGGGTCGGAGAAGGGCAATCACTCATTCTTAAAACCAGCATTCTTAAGACCAAAGAGTCGGGCGGAAAAGGGGGGAAAGCTCTCCGTTCCTGGTTCTCCTGTAGCTGGATCCTCCGGAACCGCAAGAATCCTTAGTTAGAATGGGATTCCAACTCAGCACCCTTTGAGATTTTGAGAAGAGTTGCTCTTTGGAGAGCACAGTACGATGAAAGTTCTTCCGCCACTCCGGAGTGTTGAAAATAAAGCAATGGTTTTTTTATTTCTTATCACGTGGTCAGATATTCTTATATTTGTTATATTTTTCTGTTAAAAAATCACATAACGCGTACATAGATCATGTGTAACGTCAACATCACGTAAATATATAGTATAATATTATTTAAATTTAATTTATATTATAAAAATATAGGAATGTAAAAAAAAGAATGCCAAGGTATAGTTTTAATTCGATATTGATTTTAAAAAAGAAATTAATAATTTAAAAAATAAGTAAAAATTAAGTAAAAATTAAGAGGAAAAAAGTGTAAATATGTTTAAAAAATAGAAAATTAACACATATATTCTAAAATATTTATAAAAAAATATTATTTATATATTTATTGTTGAAAAAAAGAACAAGGGAACCTAGGTAATTTTGTATTTTCGTTTTTTTTTTTAATTCAAAAAATATTTTATATAATTTACAGAATTGAGGTTTCATATTTATGTTTTTTTTTAATGGTTTTCTATTTTTCAGATATTTTGTCATATAATTTTTCAGCTTGTTTAGGATTTTAATATTTTTCATTTTTTAAAAAATGAAATAAGGGAATTATGTTTATATTTTTTTTGCCATTTTATGTATAACTTTGTAAGGAATCAAATAGTGTATCATGTTATGCATATATTAATATATTTTAGTACATGTATTATATTTATCCAAACATTGCATATATGTAAACATGTATTAGTATATTTTAATATTGTATTAATTAATACTTATTCAATATGTGTATTAACTAATACATCCACATAAACCCCCCTTAATATAGATATATGCTCTTGTACATAAATGACATACCATATATAAATATTTTGTAAATATATTTTCTCTTATTCATCGATATTATATTAGCCCTATATAACAAGACATTATATAGGATAGTGGAATAAAACTAATTAGTCTTCCTCTCATCACCCATCTCTTCTATGTTTCTATCTAGTCTATGATAACATATATGTATGTATTTTTTTTATATTCGTTTAATTAAGAAAAACTCAGTTACTTATTTGTAAAATGTGATTTCTCAAATATTTAAAAAACTTTGCTCAACATTTTAATTAAGAAACTTTTGTGTGAAAATAGATTTACAAATTTTTATTTTGTCATTAAAGTAACAAAATAAGATAAAAAGTTTTTACAATTGTAAATGTATCGTTATTGGTCATAACGATTATGTGGTTTAAAAAAAATGATTTTTGTTTGGTTATCTAAGTCATGTTAGACATGTTTGTAACCCTAAGTTAGATCATGTATTTTATATTCATTTAAAAAATAATTTGAATAAGTTTTACAATGTATAGTATTTTGATAAGTTAAAAAAAATAAAAATATTACCAAGTTATCGTATAAAGCACCAAGACGACTATATATATTTAATAAGTATTTTAGATATATACTATTATCTATTTTGTGTAAATATTATTATTTTGAAAATGTAAAAAAAAACTTTGCGCAATTGTCATTTTTTTAGAATTGTTTTTTTAGTTGTCTTTTATGATACAATAATTTCATTTAGTTATGTCAATGTCATCATTCTCACTTTATTAAAAGCTCAAAAAAAATAAAAAAGTGCATCACATTCATTTATAATTTCCGGTTCAATAAAAAAAATATTTTCATCATTTGTGTATTATCATTTTAATTCATAATGGTAGTATACAGTAATTAAAAAAAATCATAACAACTCATTAAACCAAAAAGATTTTTAGTAATCCATTTCCAGTAGTTAAACTTAACACTAATAAATAATAATATGGATTTATCTATATATTATTTTAAAATTAAATATTATAATTTAAAAAATATATTTATATTTACTTATTTGCACTTGCATGTATATTTGTTTTTCTAATATTAAATAACATAAAATACTTTAATACTTAAAAAAACAAATTGGTAACAATTAACACTAATACAATGCAATATGAATATTATCTAATTCATTCATTCTCATTAATTTTTTAATATAAAAGTATGTATAATTCTACAAAAATTATATAAATTAAAACAGTTTACAAACATGTTATACATAAATACATATAAATACTCATGTATCAAACTACATAAATCATCACCAATTTAACTAACCAAACTTACTTTTTGAAAAGTTATTATTGTGCATATTGACTTAAAATAATTTGAATAAATTTTACAACATGCATTATCAATAATAAATTAAAATATATAAATAAAAAAGTTATCTATTTAATAACTTAAATACTTATTTTATCATAACTTAATTCAATCTCCTGTCCTGGATAAATTAACAATTAGAGACGCCGGCGACATATTCCAATTCTGTCACTTTTTCTTGCCAAAAATAACAAACTGTCAATTTTCTCTCTTCGAATAATTAACCATTAAAAATATCCACGGTCCCTATATTTTTTAGTGCAATTATGAGAGTGAAAATATTGTGTTTTTTCCCCTTCTACTTGCGAACGTGGAGTGTTATTAGCGATCATCTCTGAAGTCAACTTCCCAATTCAGGTGAGAAAAGTAGTACACTATTATATTGTGAATGATTGCAATAATTAAGTATTTTATAATATATTAAACTTATTTTTAAATAAATATAGACCACACTAATTAAAAAAAAAGTTTACTATTAAATTTTTTAATAACTTATTTAAATTAAATTTAAGTGAATACACAGTACATAAAAAATAATCAAAATTTACTATATAAAAGGAAACATAAGCAAGATGTGTCTCATTAAAAAATATTTATGATATTAATAAGTTTGTTCATATGATAATTTTTATATTTAAAACATAATCATAATTACGTCCATAATAACAAATAGATAACAAATAAGAAGGTGAGAGACAATGTAAAACTAAGTAGGAGAAACATAGAAACTTTGAAGGAATTTTAGAATTTTAAAAAATACACTTAACGAATTCATATTATTATCAATTACCTAAGAATTTCATTGATAAAATCCAAAAAAAATATATCTAACCAAATTAATATATAATATAAATACTCAGTATTCATAGTTGAAAGGGATATAACCTTACCTTGTCCATCTACTTTGAATCTTTCTCCGTCAAGTTTGCACGTATATATCTGGCTTTATTTTAGCACATTATCCTCTGTATTATTTTAGCTCTCACAAGGGCAGAATATAGATATATGTCTAGTTTTTTTTGTGATATGTGGTCAGTTAGAAAGTAAAAAATTAACGTTTAGTTAACGTCATTTATGTCGTAATTAAATTATCTGTAATGTTTTTTGAGTAAATAAATAATTAAATTTCTCACATAATGTATTTAATCATCGACATAGATTAAAAAAATAAATATATATCTAATAAAAAAAAATCCAAAACATTTATAGTAGGTAGATAATTGAATTACAACATAAATGACGTTAACCGTGTTGAGTTTTGACTTACGGGGTCTTAGCTATATTTTTTTAAGTCCAATATTCATATCTCAATTTACGACAGAGCGTACAGTCAATCCGTAAGTTCAAATTTAATATTTTTTTGCATTATATGAATCACCATTGAAATATCTAGATACTATAATTTTTTTTAATAGATACATAATTTTTTTAAATTAAATATTGAGTCGTCGTCGAAAAAAACAAATAAAATAAACAAAGGAGGCCCACTTAGTAACGTGTATTGACAAAAAAAAGTAACGCGCTACTCACGTTAGCATATATACTCATATTTCGAAATACATTTATATATATATATATGGGTTAAATGTCAATTTGCCCCCTAATGTTTGGACCGAATTTAAGAATCCCCCTTAAAGTTTAAAATTTTAAATATTAGTCCTAATGTTTGGACGTCGTCAAAAATTGCCCCATTCCGTCTTCAGGCCGTCTGATTCAAACGAAAATCCCGTCACGTGCCTTGCACATGCGTTTTATGAAGATACAAAGACAAAAATGCCCTTATTGCAGTCTATAGAAGAACGTAACTGCATATTTTGAAATTGAAGCGTGAGTTGGAGAAGAAGTGATCGAGCTAGGGTTCTTGAAGGGGAGGTGAAAGGCGCGGGATAGGCCAGATTCTCAAGGGAATGTCGACCCAATCTTCGTCAAAGGTATCATTCAAGTCTTCTTCAAGTCTTCACCGATGTAATTGTGGATTGTCACCTCGTTTGAGAATGTCCCGAACTCCCAAGAACTATGGACGTGAATTTTAGGGTTGTCCTCACTTCAAGGTATGGTTGAAACCCGATTGAGTCAAGTTGTTGAAATTTCGAACCTTATTCGGTATGTTTCGTTATGTATATTGTTTTTCGTATAGAGTAATGACAATCCGGGATGTGGGTTTTTCAAGTGGTTGGACGTTAAAGAACAAGACGTTGATAAATGTAGATGTTGTGGCAGTGCTCTTGCAAATTTAGTGGCTTTGTATGAGAAGACAACAATTGAGGTCGAAGGCTATCGTCGAAGAGAACAAATTTATCGACTTTGTCTGTTGATGGCTTTATTGTTCATGTTAGTTGTGTTCTTTAGTATGTAATCTTGTTTTTTTAGTGTATTTGTACTGAATCATGTAACAAACTGGTTATGAAGTATGTAATGTCGGTGTATGAAACTGGTTTGTGGTTCTGCAACTCGGTTTTGATGTTCTTGAAAAATTCCAGGTCGTTCAACTATCCCCATTAATGTATTGAAATCGTTTAATATTACCCCCTTAATGTATTGAAATAGTTTAATATTCCCCCCTAAAGTTTGTGAAAGTAATCAGTTTTTATCCATGACCATTTGGACAGATTGGATTGCCAAACACCAAAAGCCTTCACATACGTCAAAACCATCCGAAATTGCATGTTTGAACATGTCCCAAAAGCAAACACATCAAAAGCTAACACATGTCCTGTTTTCGCCTAACACATACAATACCAAAACGACACCAATGGTTACATGTCCTACGTTTACATCTTTTCCTTTCCTTTCCTAGACACGTTTCCTTGACTCGGGGCACTATCTTGTGTTGAAGGAGGACCTCCGGTTCCTTGACTTTGCTCTTCGGGTTGGGTCCCTTGTGTAGTCTTCCTTTTTGTCCCCTTTCCGCATGATCTGGCATTATGGCCAATTTGCTTGCATTTGCCACAACGTTGGAGGTCCCCCGTTTTTTTGAGTTTTCCCGCATTGGCTTCCCAGGAGGACGCTGCCCTTTTCTTCTTCGGTCGTCCCAGTGCATTCCTTAATTCTGGTGGGTTTAAGGGTCAAGCCGTACTTGGCACCCACTCGTCCGCGCCTACATAT
This sequence comes from Chamaenerion angustifolium, assembly GCA_946814005.1. Taxonomy (NCBI): domain Eukaryota; kingdom Viridiplantae; phylum Streptophyta; class Magnoliopsida; order Myrtales; family Onagraceae; genus Chamaenerion; species Chamaenerion angustifolium. The sequence continues at coordinate 29,210,047 of OX328277.1, read as the reverse complement.
ACAGCAATATGGCAAATATCATGGCAAATCAGACAGCACTACAGCATTACCATACAGCACGGTTTCAGCAATATTGTAAATAGTAGTAAGCAGCAAAAAGACAGCACAACACTACAACACGGTTTTACCTGGAATGGGGTGTATGATATCCTCGTAAGTCTTCAAATACGACTCCTTACTGTAGTAAGGAGATACGTAATCCATTACATCGGACCTATTGTGCAAGATGGCCGCATACGAATGCGGACAAGGTATTCCGGACAGCTGCCATTGATCACAGCTGCAGGTCGACTCCCGTAAGTTGACAATACAACTTCTACCATGCGGGACTCCCAATCATAAAAAACCATCCCAATAGGGACACCCACCTCACTGTGCTCTATAAACAGAATGATGGTTTCCATTCCATCCTGGTAACCCTTCAAATCGGCCACATCCTCCTCCGTCGCAATCTTAAGTAAATCCTTATTAATGTCCGCAAATGGGGGCAAGTAATATATCTCATCGCCAGTCGAATACTGTTGAACCAAAGTTAAATGGTTAACTAAGTCTGCAAACCGAAAGGGGATAGGCCACCTAGGTCGAACGTATTTCTGCCCAATGTAGATCTTCTTCCCATCTACTGTGTCCAACCTACCCCCGTAATATGTATGTAGTGTGTAACTAGGCGGGCCTTTGGGGGCATACAACCTATTTGACACACCTGTCAGCAAAACACAAACTATCAGCAACATTCCAAATAACAGAACCTACACTATCAACAATATTCCAAATTTGGCCAAAAAACGTACCTAAATCATCAGCAAAGTCCGAAAATTCCATATTTTTCGGAGGCAAAACTTCAAATCGGCAAATCAGTGCAATCCCACGCAAAAGCTGGAACAATGTCGATTGTTAGAAAGGTATGTACAACAACCAAGCCTAAAACCTAAATATCAGCACTACATCGACAAAAAATGGGATTTCCAACAACCAACAAACCCTAATATTGAAGTCGGCCCTTACCTTGAACCAGAGGAGAAGCCGCTGCGTCGTGTACGGACAGAACGAAGAGGCGCGGAGTCGACGCGAGGCGCGGAGTCTGGGCGAGGCGCGGAGTCGAGTCTCTGAAGTCTGGGCGAGGCGCGGTGATTCTGTCTGGGCGAGGCGCGGTGATTCTGTCTGGGCGAAGAGGAACTGCTGCTTAAGGGACTCTTCAATTCGGTCTGTGGAACTGCCTTGGCATCCTTGGGTATATGGAGGGAAACGAGGTGATGAGCTGCAATAAGGGCATTTTTGTCTTTATATCTTCATAAAACGCATGTGCAAGGCACGTGACGGGATTTCCGTTTGAATCAGACGGCCTGAAGACGGAATGGGACAATTTTTGACGACGTCCAAACATTAGGACTAATATTTAAAATTTTAAACTTTAAGGGAGATTCTTAAATTCGGTCCAAACATTAGGGGCAAATTGACAATTAACCCATATATATATATATATATTTAATTTTATATTTCAAATGCGTACTTTTTAGGAAAAAAAAAACAGAATAGAAAGAGAATAGTTTATGCTGAAAAAAAAAATTACCCAAAGATTTTATTTAATATTCTATTCCGAGTGTAAAACTAACTGATTAGACAATTTTTATCAGGTCGATATCGAACTTTTTCAAAAAGTGTATATGTCAGAAAACTTTTTTGAAAAAGTATATACCGTCTAAACATATTTAGAAAAATGTTAATAGGCGCATCCCCAGGATGCGCCTATTTCAGTAGGCGCATACTGGGGATGCGCCTATGAACCAATTATATGCAGTTCCCTCGATTATTGTACGAATTGAAACAGTAATAATCAATAATTTTAACATTCAACTTCGATAAATATACTGATCGTCTGCTATTTGCGTTTGTCCGTTGCTCTTCTTCATCATCTTCTCATCTTCTACGTAGCACTTCCTCTTCATCAGCATTGTTCTTCATCAGCATCTAAGGTAAGTAATTTATTTGTATATATTTCATAATATTAATTTTGTAAAAAAGTGTAGGAGTTATATTTACGTATATATCATATGTGATAAGAATTTTGATACTACTAATTTTGTTAGGATCAAGCATGACAGAAATTGGTATAATTTGCTTATTTGGCGGTCAAATAGTGTCCGAGAATGGTAATGAGGTTTATGTTGGTGGTACATCCAGTATTACTACAGCTACCTTGGATATCTCTCTTTGTCGCCTAAAGGAAATTATATGTATGGAGTGTAGTTGGCCGGATGTTGAAGCCATGTCCATAAACATTTCATATAAATTTACGGATACTGATGGACTTTGCAAATTTTTGCGTATTCGGTCGGATTCAGCATTGTCTTTTGCTTTAGAGTTAAGTTCTGCTAGTCGATTTATTGTGTTTAGCGTGACTAGAGAACTCAATTTGATTCCAAACATCGGGGATGGGGGGGAGGAGACAGTGAATATTTTGCATGGTCACAACAATGATATATCAGATGACGATGTCGACGTTGACGCACTCTCAGATGACCATGTGGTTAATGCAGAAGATCCGTATAGTCAACATTTTACAGGGCACATTGATGAAGACAACGAAGAGGTCTTTGAAGTTGGCGAGAACTCTGAAGATGTACACGGAGGTGGCCATGGTGGAAGTAGCTCACACGACGTGCAAATGATGCAACCCACTGCTGAAAATTGGGTGGATAGTAATTGGATAGACAACTTTCAATCAAGGGATGAGTGGTCTACGGCTGATGATGACACGTCGAGTGAAAGTTTCTTGAACACAAACATGAAGTTTAATAGTAAGGACGAGTTGGCTGCCGCTGTGAGGAAATGGCACATAGCAAATTCGAAGGTGTGTATTGTCGAGACATCCACTCCAAAATCAATTGTTTTCAGGTGTAAAGTTGATCAAACAAATTGTTCTTGGTCATTGAGAGGAAGTCTGTTTAAGCATACTGGATTGTGGAGAATATCCAAACTGAATTCTCCACATACATGTGCTAATGAAGTCCTCATCGAGCGACACCAAAACATCGACTGCAAGATGATAGTGGCTTTAATAAGAAATTCTGTTTTAGCTGACACTGGACTGAAAATTTCAGTAATCCAGTCGATGGTGGAGAACGAGTTTGGCTCGAAGATTGGATATCCGAAGGCGTGGTACTCGAAACAAGTGGTGTTGGAGTCGTTATATGGAACGCATGATGATGCGTTTGTAAACCTCCCTAGGTTACTTTCGGCTATGGCCGTATATATCCCTGGGACAGTGTATGATTTCATGCCCAAAAGGGTAAATGCGGAAACTGGAGTAGCGACCTTTGGAATGATGTTTTGGTCATTCGGTCCAGCCATTGAAGGCTTTTCCCATTGTCGGCCTCTTATAAGTATAGACGCGACACATTTGTATGGGAAATACAATGGAAAAGTGCTTGTAGCCGTATCGTACGATTCTAACAATGGCATATATCCTTTGGCATTTGGTATTGCAGATGGAGAAACAAACGAGAGTTGGAACTGGTTTTTACAGCATCTGAGGGATAACGTAACCAAGGATCGCCATGTATGTCTAATGTCTGATCGGCACAGGGCAATAATTAACGCGGTCGAGGCTGTATATTGTCAATACGGGGTTGGAACACATCGCTTTTGTGCACGGCACATAGCAAGTAATTTCAATCACGTCTTCAAAAGTGTTATCCTGAAGAAACAGCTTTACCTAATGGCAAGCACACCTGATAAACGTAAGTTTGATGTTTGGTATGCTAATCTATTGGTGATCCATGATGGAAAGTACAAGGACTGGATATCCAACATACCCCTCGATAGATGGGCTTTAGCGTACGATGGAGGAGCGCGGTATGGAAACATGACCACCAACTTGGTTGAAGTGTTTAACGGCGTTTTGAAAGGCGCAAGGGCATTGCCGTTGACTGAGTTAGTCAAACTAACTTATTGGAGGTCCAATACGTACTTCTTCACGCGTCGACACGAAGCAATGGTTGCCATTGAGGAGTCGAAGGTGTGGTCGGACGTTGTCCAAAAGACCATTGCTCGCGCACAGAAACAGCTTGGCAGGATGCAAGTGGCCCAGTTCAGTCGAGAACACGGTGTTTTCCAAGTCCGTGATATTGGTAGATTTGTACAAGGTGTCGGTTGGACCACTCCAGGGAATTATACGGTTAACGTGGTTGAGCAAACATGTGAGTGTGGGTTATGGCAAATATATCATCACCCGTGTGCACATGGAATGGCCGCTCTCACTAAGGCAGGGATGCAATGGGCTCCTCACGTTGATCCGCTATATTCGAACCATGCACGTCTGGCAGCATACTCACCATGTTTTCAACCAGTACCAGACGATTACTGCTGGCCACAGTTTGACGTTCCGACGTACACTCATGATCCGGAAAGGTGGAGGACAAAGCGTGGTAGAAGAAAATCCAGCCGTATCCATAACGAGATGGACGCTAGGGAAGGTTTGCCCAAGAGAAACAACTGCTCCAAATGCGGTGGAAGTGGACACAACCGGAAGACATGTAAATCTCCACATTAGGCTTCGGAAGAAAATTTTTGTAATAACAATATGTTGTAATATGTAGTATATCGTACGTAGAAGATGTTGTAACTTTGGATCCAGTTTGGGATGTGACATAATAACCACATCCCATAATCCAACTGCTTGCACAATCGCTTGTGCATTTTCGGAAATTAGATTTCCTTCGCCTTTTAAACAGCGAAACGTTATTTGTTGATTATCGCTCAGATCCGACGAACGATGATTAGCTTGACCCCAAAGGACCGATGGATCTAAAGGACCAACATCTATCACGTTGGTACCGTGCGACAAAGTTGACATAACTACGCGCGGCTGCATGATAACTGTACAATTAAACAGTATAAATTTTTATTTATAACAATTAATTTTTTGGGCACAATTTTTTTACTAATCATAATAATTCAAATATATACAATTAATTTATAATAATATAATTAATTAGCACTATAATTACTCGTTTAGATTAATATGGCTAATTAACATAACAACAAATATTAATAATCAGATATTTCTAAAAAAACAATTAAAAAAAAACAATTACCGAGATCTGTCGTCGGGAGGCGAGGGCGAGGCGGCGGCGGCGAGGAGGCGAGGCTAGGCGAGGCAGCGGCGAGGCGAGGCGAGGCGAGGAGGCGCGGCAGCGGAGCTGCAGCTGGAGCTGGAGTTGGCGCTGGACACGGCGGCGGCGAGGAGGCGCTTGAGGCGAGGCGTCGAGAGGCGCGGCGGCAGCAGGCGGACGGCAGCAGGCAACGGGAGCTTGAGGAAGAGGAGGCGGCGGATACGAAGGTCTGAGAGGAGGAGGCGGCAACGAAGATTAGGGTTCTTTAAAAAGAACCCTAATACGCCATAGGCGCATCCCCGGGTTCCCGCGCCTATAGACAGTTTGCTAAAAAAATAATTTGGATATTCACTTTTTCAAATTTTTTTTTTAAAATAAACAGATTTTGAAAAAACTCGTCGATATCGACTTTTTAGGTCAATTGGACTACCGACTACGTTCATCCCAATTTAATTAAACATGTATTATATTTAGTTGAGAATTTTAATTGTACAACTCAAATTAACCATGTGAGAATCATATTGCAACACTTTTACATAGTTAACTGTTTCAAACTTTTACCTAGTTAATAATTTAACTCTTTCAAACTTTTTCAAATCTTACAAATTGAGTTTTGATTCGATTGGAACTCAATCGAAACCCAATCGAAATGGGGTATGGTTCGACCTCAATCGAATCGGGAGTTAATTGTAACATTTAATTTTTTTTGCAAGAGTTAAATTATTATTTTTTTAAAACAAATCTATTATTTTTGCAAATTTTAAAACGTGTTCTGTTAAATTTAGATAAAAACGTTGACAATTCAGGTAAACTTGCACGTTGACCAAACATTAGAAACAAATTTACGATTTAAACTTTAATAAAAAAATTCAAAATCTGGCAAAATATGTAGGATCAATATAATATTTTACCCTTAGTTGTTATTTAATCATTAAAAGATTAGTTTCGAAAGTGCAAATATAATAATTGAAATTGGCCGCAACTAACTTGTATCAAAATTATATGTTTGCATTAAGTGTATATATATATATATATATATTTTTTTTTTTTGATCGAAAAAGTATATATATATATATATTAAGCAATATTATTCACAAGCATGGATTTTTTTTAAATATATTTGTAACTCAAGAATTATCGGTTATCACAAGTATAAAATTTAACTAAATGTCGGGGCGTCAATTATCATATTTCATGTAAACATATTCTTGTTCTAAATCTAATTATTCAACTAATGTTCTTTGTTGATTACTATGCACAATAATACTTTTCGTTTTGAATTTTTTGTTTCTTAATATTTTGTCATGTTGATTTTTCCATTTCGTTAATTTTTCTTTTCAAACTTAAAAAATATATTTTAAAAATTACAAAAATAATATAATACTTTTAGAATGTTATAATTAAACTTTTCAAAACTTTTATATATGTTACAATTAAGTCCTAACTCAAATGAGACTCGATTGAGTCTCAATCAAATGAGCTAGGGTATGAGTCTTTACTCGCTCAGACTAGGTCATCAATGGTTGGGGGTTGGTTTAGGTTCAGTCCCGAGCCATAATTGAATCAGAATTTCATATAACTCCAAATCGATTGAGACTCGATTGAGCCTTAATTGAGGGTGTATGGTCGAGTTTTAAACCCGACTAACCCTCACCATTAACAAGACTCATGCCCTACACCCTCTTTGATTGAAACTTAATCGAGTCGCGATTGAATCGGATCAATTATAACATATACAAAAGTTTGAATGATTTAATTGTAACATATTTTTTAAAAAAATATTTTGTTATTTTTAGAAATTTTAAAACACACATCATGTTAAGTGTTTAGAAGAAAAATTTGACCAAAATAGCAGACTAAATCTCTAGCTAAACATTAATAAATAAAATTTAACGGGATTAGGAATCTTTTAAATGATGTTTAAAATAATGAATAATACAGTGGATTCTTTCTTAAACTATGTAATTGAAAAGTCTTTTCCGATTATAAATTTGTTATCATGTCAAGTGACACATTTTCCGTCGACTTATGTGTCCAAAATCACTTCCAAAACAAATTTCAGCCCTTAATTTCCTCTTCTATTATTCGTTTCTGATTATCTTCCTCAATTAATTATTATTATTTTAAATAATATTAAATATTAATTATCAATAAAAACAATATACTTCCATTTGTACTTTTTATTTTATTTTATATAAGGGTATCTTCGTTGTTCTGATTATTTTTTGTTTCGTTTATTAAAAACAACATTATTATTTCATTGTGACTTCATTTATTATTTTTTGGTCGAAAAATAATAAATTTACGTAGATCTTCTTTTAATATTCTCTGGAAGTATTATTTATATAATATATAAGGGTATTTCGTTGACATTAGTAATAGCATTATTTATATTGTCAGTGGATGCGTGAATCCAATAGTTCAGCTAATCAATATAATAGCTGAAATAAAGATTAGAATTTAGAACTACTCTCATTATTATTAAATATTAATATTTTTTATATATAAAAAAAGGACTTGTAAAGACACATTCCATTTAAAAAAAAAGTTTCGTTATATTCCTAAATAATATTTTCTAGAATATATTCCTTTTGCTACAAATTTCCAAGAATGCATGATTTTTTATGGGCAAAAAGTTACTGCATGAACTTGTTTATTTCCTAAGGTTTAATTTTTTTTTTTGGCCAAATGTAAGGTTTAATTTAAGCTACACAGAGAATGAGGTTTTATTGCAATATAAATAAAATATTTATAAATTAGTTAATATATAGTACGCGATGCTTACGCGTATACGAGGAATCACGGTTTATATTTTATTTGAATGTTAATAATGGCTTAATTTAATGTATATATATACGTCGACTCAAAACTAACCAGGAATCATCATAATAATAATTTTTAATAACGTAACAAGAAAGTCTCTCTATATAAAAAGGAGGGCCTTTGTAGTTGGAAGTTCCCACTATCCATGTGATCATCATTTGTCTCCTTAAAGCCAAATCCTAGCACGTAACCTTAAGCGGCGGCGGACATGGCGGTAGAGAGTTCCAATTCGACTACCAATGTCGAGTCGGAGATCGACAACGAGACGGCGGCAGCTCAGACGACGACCAATAACGGCGGCTATCCCACCATGCAAGATAGGAAGGTTTCGTGGGGAAAACTCAGACGAGTCGATTCTCTCAATCTTGAGGCAGGCAAGGTTTCCATGAACCGTTCCCACTCCCACTCTTCAAAGGTACATAAATTTCTTAATGAGAAATTTTATTACGTAAGCAAAACGAGATTATACTATTTCAAAAAATATAAGCAGAAAACTAATCACTCGTTATATTTATATTTATTTATATAGGGTGGAACGTGTTAAGATATTTAAGAGTATATCAAATACTTTTAATTATAAGTTTGGATTTATGATATAATTAATTAAGGTACACTTCTTAAATCTTATATGATCAAAATGTACAAGAGACTAAATTTTAAACTGAGGTGATGGGTTGTGGATGATGATGGATGACTTCTTAAAATTTAACGCGTATATCTTGAATCCAGTGAAAACAAACCACCAAAATGAGATTACAATACTAAAATTTTATAAAAATATAATTAACTCTAACACATCATTAGGTATGTATATTTATCTATCTATTTGAGATAAAACTAATTTTAAGGAGACTTTTTGTTTGTAGTAGATATGACTTTATGTATGGCTAGAAAGGATGTAGAATATCATGCTAAAATTAAATTAATTATAGAAAAATCATAAAAGTAAGTAATGACGTACAATGAAATGAAAAGTAAATTCATTTGATTGGATTTTTTTTTAGTAGAAAGTGATATCAATATGCATAGTTATCTGAACCGGACCAGGCCTCGAACCGGTGAGGGGCTGATTTCCAGTTCAGGAGTAGGGCCGACAATGGTGCGGTAAAACCCCCATAACCATAGTTATAACCGTTACTGTTTAATATGGTTAACCGTACCATTATGGTACGGTGCGGTTATGGTGATAAATTTTATACCCATAATAGTTCTTATATTCATGGTTATTATATAAATATAATATTTATTTATTATTAATAAACTAATTTATATTATATACTAAATATAAATTATATAATTAAAAATTTGTAAATTGTTGAAGATTGAAGACGCCAAATTTCAACTATGGTAATATAGATTGATGTATTTTTTTAAAATAAAATTTTCGATCTTTTATTATATTACATGTGTGAAATGACTATGAGTATACATACATGTTATGGTTATTTTAATGGTTATGGTATTGAAAATTATACCCATAATGATTATGGTTATAGTATGTGGTTTAAAATATGGTATGGTTATGGTATTTGTCATACCCTGACCATACCCTAACCATCGACAACCCTATTCAGGAGGTCCGATAGCTGGTTCACCTGACCGATTCATATGCCTTACTAACGTGCTAGCCCGAAAGATCCGAGTTTCACCAATACGTATAGAGAACTTATTTTACATGCTACATGTAAAGCAACAAACTGTAATAGTACTAGCTTCCCCACGTGGAGCAATTGCCGTCTTTCCAGAGGGCCACAATTTCCTCAATAAATCACCAAACACAAGTGTAAGTTCACCCTGAAGAATCAGGATATATCACAAGTCTCTCAAAGTGAGCGTGGATCAGACTTGATTTTGATTATAAGATCAGTAGTTATAATAAAGACAAGTATAGAGGCAGAGCACTTAGATCGATTATGGGCAAAAAAAAATATCGGTTTGCAGGAGTTTAACGGATTTGCAGAGCAGAAGGGATCAAACCCAATAACCGATTTGGATTCTTCGAAATGTCGGTATCAGACTTACTTTGATATGGAATTTAGGGTTTTGAAGCTCTAGATGGAGACTTACTCTGATGAAGACAAACTCAATACTTGGCCTTGGCCTTTGAATTTGCCCGGGGCGAAGTGAACTGTCTTTCATCATGATGTGGGCTAGGTGAACGGCAAGAAGTGAGCCGCGAGCGCGGAGGAAGAGGCAAGCTGCATATTAGGGTTACATCAACTGAGTCACGGTTTTTTAAGGGAGGAAGACCGAAAACCTTAAAAAACATCAATTAAGTCAAAAACCGGAAACAGACGATTTTTTGAAAATCAATCGGTTTACACTGGACGAACCGGATTCATTATGCATTTCGCCATTTCGATCTAATGTGCGAATCCGACCGTCTATTCAGCCAGTTTACGGCCGGATTTGATCCGACCGAAGGTCCGGTTCTGATAACTATGTCAATATGCTAATATTATCTCATACTTTTAAATATTAAACATTTTGTACGTACTAATAATAAGAATAAGAGAAGAAAGTATATATATAGATATATTCTTATATTTAATAATAATTACAAAAAATGGTCTTAAACATAAATTATACTACAAATAATATTTACTTGCGATTGTATATGGGATTTCAACTCAGACACCTCTTGGCCAAAAAAAGCAACAACTTAAAACACCTTAACTTTTTAAGTGCAACCTTATGATAAGAACCTGCACGCTTGGTGAGTTTTAGCTCAACCACTTCGCGGCTTTTAACGATAGTTTTTTTATTCACTTTTTTCAAGTGGTAATTAAGGTCTTAATTAACTTTTTCATTTATTTGAACTTGTGAGTGAAAGTCTCGGTATAGTCTTAAACATATCTTAACATTTAGTTTCAATTTTTTTCATTTTAATTGTTTATGTATACTATACTTTTGAATTTAGTATAGTAACTTTTTAGTTTCAACCTAGATCAACTGGCCCAGGACGTTAGCCCTAGCCTTCCAGAGCATTGGCGTGGTGTACGGTGACATCGGCACGTCGCCATTGTACGTGTACGCGAGCACCTTTGGTGACCGCATCAACCACCCAGACGACATCCTCGCTGTTCTGTCCCTCATCATCTACACCATTGCCCTAATCCCTATCCTCAAATACACCTTCATCGTCTTGCTGGCTAACGACAATGGCGACGGTAAAAAAACATTCTCTCTTCCTAATTCTCATGGTACCATTGACAGTTGCCGACATTATTGACAGTTGGATGTCCTTATGACTGTAGGAGGTACTTTCGCACTATACTCTTTGATATGCCGACACATCAAGGTGAGTCTGATCCCAAACCACCAGCCGGAGGACAGGGAGCTGTCGAACTACAAACTGGAGACACCTTCTTCCCATTTGAGGCGGTCTCAGAAGATCAAAGAGAAGCTCCAGGATAGCAAAATTGCAAAAATGATGCTTCTCCTCGTTACTATTATGGGAACTTCGATGACCATTGGAGATGGAGTTCTTACACCATGCATATCCGGTACGACGACGATAAAACCATATACATAAAAAGTATATTGTACGACCGAGATATATGGTGTGTCGGACGATGTAGTTTTTTTCTTAGATACCAAGTTTTGATTTTGTTGTGCAGTTCTTTCTGCAGTAGGTGGAATCAAGGGTCTTCACCAAGGTACGTGCGTAGTAATATGATCATCACCAACGTGGAATCAAACCTTATTGTCTCCCTGGGCCACTACCTGAACTTACTGTCGTTTCTGATTGCAGATGTTATAGTGGGGATCTCCATCGCTATCCTAGTACTTCTCTTCTCCGTCCAAAGGTTTGGGACTGACAAAGTCGGCCTGAGTTTCGCCCCCATAATCTTCATATGGTTCGCATTAATCGGCGGGATTGGAATCTTCAACTTGTTCAAGTATGAAATTGGCGTTCTACGAGCCTTCAATCCCAAATACATTGTTGACTATTTCAACAGAAGCGGAAAGCAGGCGTGGATGTCACTTGGTGGAGTCTTTCTCTGCATTACAGGTAATCAATCATCAAACATTACAGTTTTTATCAGTTTATGGTTAAAAGTAATAATACCTGAATAATAATAATTATAATAATTCTGCTTTGGTTTAGGGACTGAGGCCATGTTTGCTGATCTGGGTCATTTTAATGTGAAAGCAATACAAGTAAGTTTTTTACTTTAAAAAAAATGCAGATATGACAAATAATATGATCGCACTATATTATTTTCACGATATATTAATCATAATTGTTGTGGGTAATTTTTTAGTATTATGTAATTATTACCTACGGTTTTATCAGTGTATCTCATCATCATGAATGAGACCCGTAAATGTTGTGTTGATGAGAGTACGTTGAGACTTTTTTGTGTTTTTTCAGATTAGTTTCTCCTCCATTACTTTCCCAGCACTGATTGCTGTATACAGTGGACAAGCTGCATACTTAACCAAATTCCCCGACAATGTCAACGACACCTTCTATTCCTCCGTTCCAGGTGAAATTATATTTGGAATGATTCCCAATATGAGGATAAACAATACAACCAATCCATCTTAATGATCATCTGCATGCTTTCAGGTCCGCTCTACTGGCCAACCTTCGTGGCGGCCGTGGCAGCGTCCATTATTGCAAGCCAAGCCATGATTTCGGGTGCGTTTGCTATCGTGTCTCAGTCCCTCTCTCTGTGGTGTTTCCCGAGGGTCAAGGTTGTCCACACCTCGGCTAAGTACGAGGGTCAGGTCTACATCCCGGAGGTGAACTACATACTCATGATCTGTTGTGTCATCGTCACTGCCGCTTTCAAGACCACAGACAAGATTGGAAACGCATATGGAATTGCTGTTGTGACCGTTATGCTCATCACAACATGCATGGTCTCCCTCATAATGCTGGTGATATGGAAGACCAACACATGGTTGATTATTATCTTTTTCTTCATTTTCGGTTCAATCGAGGTATTGTACTTCTCGGCCGTCATGACCAAGTTCGCAGAAGGTGGGTACTTACCTGTGGCCTTCTCCGCCTTCTTGATGGCGATCATGATGATATGGTATTACGTCCAGAAAAAACGGTACATGTTCGAGGTCAATAACAAGGTATCGACTGAATTCATACGCAATCTATCCAAGAACCAGGTAGTGAGCCGAATTCCTGGGATCGGACTCCTCTACTCTGAGCTCGTGCAAGGAATTCCTCTGATTCTCCCACATTTCATCGAAAATGTCCCGTCGGTTCATTCGGTCCTTGTGATCGTCTCGATCAAGAACTTCCCAATAAGTAAAGTGATGCCACATGAGCGGTTCTTGTTCCGACAGGTTGAACCTCGAGATTTCAGAATATTCCGGTGCGTGGTCAGGTACGGGTACAAGGATGTCATACCGGAACCCACCGAGTTCGAGCTGCAACTTGTCGAGAACTTGAAGGAATTTATATACCAGGAACATTTCATCACTGATGGATGCATATCGGGTCACATCGAAAACCCTAATCCGATTGAGGAACCACAACTTAATAACCCAACTAGGGTTTCTTCTGCGTCGGTGCAATCATTCAATGGTATTGATTCTGCAAATTCTTCAGCTCGGGTAGCCTCTCGAGTTCCGATTCAGGGACCGCAAGAGGAGATGCAATTTGTACAGAAAGCGATGGACAACGGTGTGGTGTATCTATTGGGAGAGGTAGAAGTTGTGGCTGAGAAGAATTCTTCATTGTTTAAGAAGATCATCGTGAACTATGCGTATGAGTTTCTTAGGAAGAATTTCAGGCAAGGTGAGAAAGTGATGGCGATCCCGCATGGTAAGCTTCTCCGAGTTGGGATGACTTATGAGATATGAACATATTGAAACCCTAATCGATAACCCTAATCGATGAAATTCGTAATTACAACATATATGTAAGACGTTACTGGATGGACTTTCAGAGTATATTACAATGGATGTGATTTGGATGGGAGACGTTAAGCAATGCAATAATCTCTTGATTGTGTGAGACAGTTTAAGTATATGAAAAAAAATGTAATAAGTTATGTGTTTCGTTGAGTTTCAAGATATTGTAAGTACATAAAAGTTGTGAAGTTGATCTGTTATATGTATATGAACATGTTATCAAACCCTTTAAATTTCTCAAGTACAGACCCAACCATCGAAGACTTTCACAACCGTGATACCGAGGTTAGCGAATTGCGATTCCCGAGAGGAACGAGATTAATTCAAATCTCACTAGAGATCCAACCTTGAAAAAGACTTTAATTAACCGTAACATTCTTATCCTGAAATTACGGAAACAATCTTAAAACCCTAACATGTACAATTGAATCAAGAGTAAGATTTTACTCAAACATACACTATGTATCGCTCGAATTCTACAATACTCACTCCGTATTTTTGGCTCACATACACAACATTATTTTTCTCTCATAGACTCAACACTCCAACAACCGTTTCTTACTCTTATATTTTTCTTGTTGTTTTCTTTCCTTCGACATTGTTGGCTTATTATAGATGTCAAAATGATGATAATCTTCATTGGTTTGACCACTTTGCTGAGTGGCTTGCCCACTTTGGTGATTGACTTGCCGACTTCAGTTGAGTGGCGGTGGTGGTCCAAAAGTCTCCATTGTTTAACAATCTCTCACTTGGAAACTTTAAAACTCCACTAATGTATCCATGAGTGAAATAGGTGAGTCTCTTCTGTCTTCTACCTTTGAAGACTCACTGAAGGTGAGCACAACTTCAGTTTCTCTGTAGTGACTGTCTTGGTTAACATGTCAGTTGAGTTCTTGTTACCCTGGATCTTCTCAAGTGTTAAAACTCCATCCTCTAGTAGAGATCTAACGAAGTGATAACGAAGTCCGATATGCTTAATCCTTGAATGAAATGCTGAATTATTTGCCAGATGTTTAGCACTCTGACTGTCACTATGCAAAACATTCTTCGTCTACCTTATACCCAATTCTGCTAACAATCCCTGTAACCAGATCATCTCTTTGCTAGTTGCTTGCCTCAGTAACAGCTACGTATTCCGCCTTTGTGGTGGATAACACTACTATCTTTTGTATCTGTGAAATCCAACTGACTGCAGTAGTCCCCACTGTGAATAGATAACCAGTAGTACTCCTCCTGACTCCTGTTGTCTACCTCACCAGCCAAATCTTAGTCTACAAAGTCTTGTAGTCTCAACTCATTTATGCTAAAACACATACATCTATCTGTGGTGCCTCTCAGATAACTTAGTATCCACTTGACTACTTCCCAATGTTGCTTTTCAGGATTAGTCATGAACCTGCTCACAACTCCTACTGCATCAACAATATCTGGTCTTGTGCAAACCATGACATATATGAGACTTCCAATGGCTGAGGCATATGGAACCTTAGCCATGAATTTCCTTTCATCTTCCGTCTTGGGTGACTGTTCATTGGATAGTCGAAAGGGACTAGCCAATGATGTGTTAACTGCTTTAGCATAACTCATGTCGAACCTTTTGAGAACACGCCTAATGTACTCCGCCTGAGATAGCTGCAAAGTACCCTTTGACTTCTATATATTGATTCTCATCCCAAGAATTTGCTTTGTTGCGCCCAAGTCCATCATGTTGAACTCACTCGACAGTTGCTTCTTTAATTTTTTTGATTTCACCCATATCTGAACCTGCCACTAACATGTCATCAACATAAAGTAGCAAAATAATGTAGTTGGACTCAAACCTTTTGAAGTAGCAACAATGATCAACATTGCATCTGAAATAGTCGTTCGTCTTCATAAACCCACCAAATTTTTGTACCACCCCCTTGGAGTCTGTTTTAGTCCATACAAGCTCTTCTTTAATTTACACACGAGTTTTTCCTTGCCACGATCTGAGAAACCCTCTGGCTGTTGCATGTATATCTCCTCCTCAAGGTCACCATGGAGGAAAGCATTTTTTTACATCTAACTGCTCAAGGTGCAAGTCTTCTACTGTAACAATACTTAAAATTGATCGAATGATAATCAGTTTCACAATCGGTGAAATTATATCGGTGTAGTCGATTCCTTCTTTCTGCTGAAATCCTTTGGCTACAAGTCTTGCCTTGTACCTTTTGGAACCGTCATGTTCCTCTTTGACTCGATACACCCATTTGTTGTGTAAAACTTTCTTTCCCACTTGTAACTCATCTAGCTCCCATGTCTTGTTTGAGATAAGGGACTCCATATCTTCTTTCATTGCAATCTCCTACTTGCTAGAATCTTCCACTTGACATGCTTCATCATAGTATTCAGGTTCTCTTGCATCAGTAAGCATCAAATAATTCACGTACCATATTCTGCACAATGGTGAAACATGTGTAACCAATTAAGTAATTAACCCATGTTTTTTTTTACAAAAATACATTTAATTTAATTTTAAAAAACACGTTTTGGTATATTCCTAAATAAGATTTCCTATAATATATTTCTTTTGGTACAAATTTAAAAAAAAAGTGTGTTTTTTCCTATAATAAAATACGAACTCTCAATAAATGTTAAAGTCCATTTTTATTAAAACGCGTATTTGTTAATTACTGATTTTAGAAATTTATATAAATATATGTCCCTAAATAGTAAATACCAAAAAAGAGATGCATAAAAATGATGAGAAAATACTAGAGGGGGGCAATTTCGAACCAGACCTGAAAATGATCGAACTCGACCAGCGTCAGAAAAAAGAGTGACGAGTCATTTTCGAGTCAATAGCGAGAGTGCAGTAGATGAATGGATTCACTTTGCAGACTGGGACTCCGTTACTGAGGGTGGTGGTGGTGAGAGAGGAGCAGAGGTACAAAAGAGAGATGGTCGGTACTCTGTAGTAGGGTTTTCCCATTTCCGTTTCAGGTCCGCCATAGTCGAATGCTGTAATTTGGAGAATGCTGTTGTAGAGTCTTCAATTTTAATTTTGCGTTTCAGGTCCGCCATAGCAGTCTTTAATTTTAATCGTGAGATCTGCTTCTCGCCGTTGTAGAATGCTGTAATTTGGAGATCGTGAGGTGGTGTATGGTTTGAATTTGGAATTTGTTGGATCACTGTTTTTCCACTCCTCGGCTCTCGGTGCTGCTCCGGCGACCTGCAAGAAGGAAACCCCGGGTTTTGCCCGTGGTTTCCCCTCCGACGATCAAGTTAGTCGGAAGTTCGTTTATAGAGATCATAATGTCATGTATGTCAAAAATCCATTGTTTACCATAGTTGTCCCTTGGACGAGCGAATCATGGTTACTTTAAGAATATTCGTTTTTAGTGGCTACTCCACTATAGACTATTCTTTTAATTTGTTTAATCCTAGGCGTGTTAAAAGCAACCGGCCTAAGTCATAGAATGTGGTGGCACGCACTCATTCAGAGTACTTTATGTTTTTGGCGCATCCTTATTTGACGCATACTTATTTGGCGAACTGCTCAAAGGTGACGCCTTAAACGTCGCTCATTAGCTGACATTAGGCGGCCTCTTTGGCGTCAGCCTCTTTGGCGTCGGCGTCGGCCTCATGGGCGTCGGTGTCAGCCTCTTGGGCGTCAACGTCGACCTCTTGGGCGTCGGCCTCGGACTCTTTGGCGTCGGCCTCATGTGTGTCGGTGTCTTTGGGTGATGCCTCTCTGGGAGGCGATGACTTCTTTGGGTGTCGGCGTCTTTGGGTGATGCCTCTCTAGGAGGCGATGACCTCTTTGGGTGTCGGCCTATTTGGCGTCGGCCTCTTTGGCGACGTCTTAATGTTCATGCTGTTATTGGACTTTAATAAATTCAGTTTAGTTTGTTATTGGGCCCAATGTAAAAATAGGCAAGCCCAATATTCAGAACCCATCAGAATTGAATGCGCTATGGAATTTTCATGTGAGAGGTTTATCTGTTTGTTAATTGCTACTCTGCCTGTAATTTAAATGATCTCATTTCGATTTCCTTGTTCATTTATTTAGATGGAGCTTTGCCTTAATCCGGAGTTGATTAAGAGATGGAAAAGGATGATAAAGAGGAAGGCAAAGGACGCTAGTAAAAGTGGAAAATCTTTTGATCCCTTTTGTAAGGTTGAAGTGAAATTTTTGAGGAATCTCATAGAGGAGTTCTCTTGGAGGTATATATGCTTTTGACTATATGTTATCCTGTACCTTTACCTGTAAGTGATTTAATTGATCGTTTGCATGGTCAGGTACTGGAACTCAAAGTATTCCCACAGAAACATTATGTTAATGAAGATGGTGAACATGTTGATGCTGATGGTCTAGGTAAAGCTGACGAAGCATGTATCTTGTACTGTGAGAGGTTTATCGAGTTTCTTATTGACTTGCTGAGCCAATTACCAACAAGAAGGTACTATCTTTTGATTATTTTCCGAACTGTCTCGTTTTTTAAATCTTTCATGTTTCTGTAATGGAATTTCAATTTGACAGATCTTAAAATGTGCGTTGAGAAGCTCTCCGTGATAACACTTGTTTATCTTGCTATATTGATCATAAACTCCTCCCATGTTTAGTTCTGCTTGAAATAATTCATTTGTTGTTTGAGAAATTCTTCTGTTATCTACCCCATCTCCTTGCCTACATCAATAATGAGGGAACACAGCATTTAGTAGTTGGTCATCAATGGGTGTGCGGTGTGCCCATTAGACAGTTTAAGATAACTGAGGTTATAATATGGCGGGTCAGGTGGGTCAACCCACCGACCCGCCAGGTTCAAAAATCTGATTCACACGGCTTGGTGGGTCGGGTCGATCCGAACCCGGCGGGTCAACCCGAAATGCCAGCTCTAGAAAATATCTTGTGGACCTACCATGTGAAGAGGGCAGAGGCACATGCAAGCCGGGTTCTACTTTCCATTTTTGGAGTCTCTCCTTTATTATTAGTGATCTCTTTCTAGTTTCTACTTTGGCCAAAAAAATAAATCTCTTTTTATTATTTTTTCTAATAACTTATAATCTGTCAGCATTTTTTTTATTTTTGCAGAGAGAGCTGCTTTATACTTGTGTAGAGTAGGGAGATGGTGTCGGACGATGTAGTTTTTTTCTTATATACCAAGTTTTGATTTTGTTGTGCAGTTCTTTCTGCAGTAGGTGGAATCAAGGGTCTTCACCAAGGTACGTGCGTAGTAATATGATCATCACCAAGGTGGAATCAAACCTTATTGTCTCCCTGGGCTACTGCCTGAACTTACTGCCGTTTCTTATTGCAGATGTTATAGTGGGGATCTCCATCGCTATCCTAGTACTTCTCTTCTCCGTCCAAAGGTTTGGGACTGACAAAGTCGGCCTGAGTTTCGCCCCCATAATCTTCATATGGTTCGCATTAATCGGCGGGACTGGAATCTTCAACTTGTTCAAGTATGAAATTGGCGTTCTACGAGCCTTCAATCCCAAATACATTGTTGACTATTTCAACAGAAGCGGAAAGCAGGCGTGGATGTCACTTGGTGGAGTCTTTCTCTGCATTACAGGTAATCAATCATCAAACATTACAGTTTTGATCAGTTTATGGTTAAAAGTAATAATACCTGAATAATAATAATTATAATAATTCTGCTTTGGTTTAGGGACTGAGGCCATGTTTGCTGATCTGGGTCATTTTAATGTGAAGCAATACAAGTAAGTTTTTTACTTTAAAAAAAAATGCAGATATGACAAATATTATGATCGCACTATATTATTTTCACGATATATTAATCATAATTGTTGTGGGTAATTTTTTAGTATTATGTAATTATTACCTACGGTTTTATCAGTGTATCTCATCATCATGAATGAGACCCGTAAATGTTGTGTTTTTTCAGATTAGTTTCTCCTCCATTACTTTCCCAGCACTGATTGCTGTATACAGTGGACAAGCTGCATACTTAACCAAATTCCCCGACAATGTCAACGACACCTTCTATTCCTCCGTTCCAGGTGAAATTATATTTGGAATGATTCCCAATATGAGGATAAACAATACAACCAATCCATCTTAATGATCATCTGCATGCTTTCAGGTCCGCTTTACTGGCCAACCTTCGTGGCGGCCGTGGCAGCGTCCATTATTGCAAGCCAAGCCATGATTTCGGGTGCGTTTGCTATCGTGTCTCAGTCCCTCTCTCTGTGGTGTTTCCCGAGGGTCATGGTTGTCCACACACCTCGGCTAAGTACGAGGGTCCGGTCTACATCCCGGAGGTGAACTACATACTCATGATCTGTTGTGTTTGTGTCATCGTCACTGCCGCTTTCAAGACCACAGACAAGATTGGAAACACATATGGAATTGTTGTTGTGACCGTTATGCTCATTACAACATGCATGGTCTCCCTCGTAATGTTGGTGATATGGAAGACCAACACATGGTTGATTGTTTTCTTTTTCTTTGTTTTCGGTTCAATCAAGGTTTTGTACTTCTCGGACGTCATGACCAAGTTCGCAGAAGGTGGGTACTTACCTGTGACGTTCTCCGCCTTCTTGATGACGATCATGATGATATGGTATTACGTCCAGAAACAACGGTACATGTTCGAGGTCAAGAACAAGGTATCAAGTGAATTCATACGCAATCTATCCAAGAACCAGATAGTGAGCCAAATTCCTTCCTCAATCGGATTATGGTTTTCGGTTCGACCCGATGTGCATCCTTCAGTGATGAAATGTTCCTGGTATATAAATTCCTTCAAGTTCTCGACGAGTTTCAACTCTGAACTCGTTAGGTTATGTTCCGGTATGACATCCGTGTACTCGTACTTGACCACGCACCAGAATTTTCTAAAATCTCGGGGTTTGACCTGTCGGAACAAGTACCGTTCCTGTGGCATAACTTTACTGATGGGAAATTCTTGAACGAGACGGTCACAAGGACCGAATGAACCGACATAATATTTTCGATGAAATGGGGGAGAATCAGGGCAATTCCTTGCACGAACTCGGAGTATAGGAGTCTGATCACAGGAATTCGGCTCACTGTCTGTTTCTTGGATAGATTGTGTATGAATTCATTGGTTACCTTGTTCTTGACCTCAAACATGTACCGTTTTTTCTGGACGTAATGCCATATCATCATGATCGTCATCAAGAAGGCGGAGAAGGCTCGAGGTAAGTACCCACCTTCTGCGAACATGACCATGACTGTCGAGAAGTACAATACCTCGATTGAACCGAAAACGAATAAAAAGAGAACAATCAACCATATGTTGGTCCTCCATATCACCGGCATTATGAGGAAGACCATGCATGTTGTGATGAGCATAACGGTCACAACAGCAATTCCATATGCGTTTTCAATCTTGTATGTGGCCTTGAAAGCGGCAGTGATGTATTTCACCTCCGAGATGTAGACCTGACCCTCGTACTCTGCCGAGGTGTGGACAACCTTGACCCTCGGGAAACACCACAGATAGAGCGACCTGGTATCGGCTTCCAGGGCGTCACTTATAGCCTAACTGGGTCGGGTTGTCCTCGGGTAGGTGCATAAGCGCACGAGTCTCAATACCCATCAATCACGATGATCCGAACGAGTGTATCCCTGCGAGCTTTCATGATATTCGTATTAATATTTTAATAAAGGAAAGGTAATTGGGTTTGCCTTTGCCCCATCGTGAATTTGGATAAGTTTGATGAATTAGACTTTGAGGAAGAAATTGGAGATTTGGTATGAGTTTGAGGGCCCAATAAAACCTAGTCAAGTGTATAATAAGGTCGACATCTGTCTTTTGTCATGTTTAAAATATATGTAAAAAATGTAATATGTTTAATTGTCTAATTCGTAATTGTTGGATAATGACTCTTATTAAAGCTATTTTTGGTATCCATATTTGATCCATTATTAAATATATTTATGTATATTTATTTATGGTGGATTATATACATAAATATACATGTGTCCTGGTTTAGGATTTTATACATATAAATAAAAGTCGGTCTTAACTCATTTAATCATCATGAAATCTATCAAATCATGAGCGTCAAAGTGCAATTCCAAGTTCTTCGTTGTAAGTGTACGTAATCGAAGGGCTGGCTGTGTTAATCTTGGACAACTACTGACATGAGGTTTTAGCACATTGTTAAGGCTGTTCGAATTCATTGTTAAGGCAGTCGAATCTATGATGACACATGTTCTTTATTTCTCTCTTTATTCATTTTCTTTTTATTTATACATAGATTAGACATTATATTCCTACAAAAATAACGTAGATCTTCTTGGTTTAAAAATTAATATATTTCGTTTGTTAGTTTTAGAGTAATTATGTTAGATAAGACTAACGATTGTTTAAACAGTAATTTTACTATGCAAAACACTATTTAGAAGTTTTTGTATCGTATGTAGAATTTTTTACGTACAATATTATACAGTCAGTCTAAAAGTAAAAAATTAACGCATAGTTAGCGTCATTTAATTCGTAATTAAATTATCTACGCACCGTAATTTTTTTGATTTTTTTTGAGTAAGTATATAATTAAATTTCTCACCTAATACATTTACTTATTTCGGTCAAATTTGGGTGTAAACAATGTTAGGTTACAAAATCACTGTATTTTTAATCAAACAAATTATCCTACGTAGATAATTGATTTACGACCTAAATGACGTTAACCGTGTTGAGTTTGGACTTACATGGTCCGAGTTATAATTTTTTAAGTACAATTTTCATATCTCAACTTACGGCATGCCGTACAGTCAATCCGTAAATCCAAATTTAATATTTTTTGCATCATTTGAATCGCAATTAAAATATCTACTTACTATAAAGTTTTTAAATTTTTTTTAATAGATACATAATTTTATTTTTAATTAAACATCGAGTCATCATTTTCGAACAAAATGATTTAAAAAAGAAAAACAGAACTATATGGCCATGGGCGCACCCCTGGGGTGCGCCTAATCAAGTGCGCATCCCAGGGTCGCGCCTATGGGACATAGGTGCGACCCCGGGGTGCGCGTATACCTATTATTCTAAAAAAAAAATTGTATACTTATTTTTTTAAATAAAAAAATTAATATGGTTACTTTTAAAAAAAAATCATGGATGGACCGTAAAATATAAATATTGTTTTTTAAAAATATATTAAGAAAATTGAAAAAAAAAATCCTAAAATAGGGATTTTTTTTATAAATATTATGTAAATATAAAAAATATTATTACAAACATGAAATAGAGAAATATCAAAAATAATTCAGAAAAAAAACTAAAAACTAAATATTTTATTTATATAATAATATAATATAAAAATATGAAATAAATTAAAGTGTACTTAAAATGTATATATATATAACACTCCTTTTTGTATTTTATATTTTTAATAAATATAAAAAAATATGTTTCCATTTTTTGAATAATTTCAATTTTATTCATTCTAATAATATATTTTAAAATAAATTTCATATTTGAATATTTTTAGACTTTTTATTTCTTATTTGAAAAATAAAAATAAACTATTATACATAAAATAAGAATTTTTTATGTATTTAAATATGTTTTAAATAATATATTAATTTTTATAGCATTGTCCAATTATTTGTTGTCAGCTGTCACGTGTCTAAAACTTGTACAATTATTAAAAGAGAAAAGTCTGAAAAAGGGTCATGATGTTTGACCAAAATGGTTTTCCAACCCTCGTCATGGTAAATGGTACAACATGTTTCGAAAAGATGGTTTTTGGTCCCTCCGTGTCACTTCCGTTCGAATTAGACGTGATGTCATCACGTGCGATGGCACGTGTTCCAATTTGCTGACATGTTATTTGTAATACCTATTCTACCATTATTCCTTCTTTTAATCCCGCCAGAAATCCTCTCTTCACACAACAACAGTAACAATTTGCAATCAGTATCATCAAAAATTCAGCAACAATAAGAGCACGAACAAATTAGGAGCCCTGGATCCTTTGATTTCGACGGGGCATGGTAAAAAATTAGTAAAGCTTAAAAAAATAAATGAATTATGAATACACAGTTGAAGGTTGTCGAATCAAAAGACATGATTTTGCTGTGTATAATGTTTTGTTCATCAGGCTGTTCGGTTATGGAATTGGGATACACTTGCTGCAATCAGAAAATCCATACAGCATGCTGCAGAAGAAAACAGAGATCAATCCAAAGGATAACCACATTTCTTTCCAGGTAGTTTCGAATTGGCGGCAGTCATATGCAGTATGAAATCAAATACATATATATATATATATGGTCAGATTGTTAATAAATTTGTTTCTTTTATCTTCTTAAATTATGGAGTTGCAGTGTGAGAGCATGGGAATGGTGAAGAAGAAGCTGATGGAGATGGAGATCGACTACAAGAGATCGATGGTAGAGGTTACTGCAGGTTTGGGATGATGAATGATACAATGTTATGCTTTGGTAGAATGAATAAGGAAAATCTTCCTCTCGATGAAGTGACCTATTCCATAATTATTGACAGGTATGGGAAGCAAAATGACATGGATAACGCAGTGAGAATGTTTAGACAGATGATTGAGAGGAAATGCAAGACGAATGTTGTGACTTACACTTCTCTTATTTATGGATTCTGCCGTGGTGGAAACTTTGGTAGAGCTGAAACTCTGTTTAGAGATATGAGCAGCTAACGATACTTATTGCTGACTCTGGTCCATTTTGCTGCCTTGGGCAAAAGAATACACATTGAAAGGAAGTGAAAGAGGCATTGATATATGATACTGGATGTTTACTAAGGTAATCTTTATAGGTATATATATTTATGGAATTAGCTAGAAGATTTTAGTCAGAGAATTACATTGTTGTGGGAAGCTGATGAATCCTCTCCAAAAAATTACATAAATGTTATTTTTTCAGAAAAATTGTATCCTCCTCCCAAACACTACACGGGATTTTCTAATGTTGTGTCTGCTGGAAAATGCAGAGCCATCCCCTCCCCTCCAGCTTCAGTACAAGCTCATTTGATTCTTTATGTTTGGGAAGTCACATCCATGGACAATCAATGTTTGGAGAAGATTCAGCTGCAAATATTGTCTATGCCTAGAAAGTCTAAGGTACTGCTAATGATCTACTCACTTTCAAAATCACTACTTTCAAATTCAAGGCCAGTCTCTTCAGTTTTCTGTTTCTTCACACATCCTCTCATAATAGCAGCAAGTTCATTAATGGTGCCTGAAGTGCTTCTCTCCATCTTCCCCGCCAAAACGTCGAACATGTCCGATTGGCCTTGCCCTAATAACAAATTGTGTAACATCTCCACAGTGGCAGCATATGGAGGTATGCCTTCATCAATCATCATCTCGAAGTACTTGCAAGCTTCTTCAAGGTTACTCTTTTTCTTGCTGAATCCATGCAATGCACCATTACTGAGTAGGTCGACACAGAAGAAGTCGCCGAAGTCGCCGAAGTCGAAGTTGTTGCCGGAGTCGCTGATGGAACTTATGCTCCTCTAATCGCCGAATACCAGAAGTCGAACGGAGAACGCCAGAAGTCGAACGGAAGGCTCGGTTTTGGGGAGTTCAGTCTGATTTGAAGAAGGCAAAATGCAAGGGAAACTGATTGTGGGAGTTGAAAAGGGGCCACATGGTGTGAAGAGGGTAATATAGTCTTTTCTCCATACCAAAAATAAAATGGGCCCCCACGTGACTAGTTAACGGCAAAAAATAACGACGGGTCGACGGAAGGTTCGGTTACCATCGTTTGGCAACATCATGTACCATTAACAATCACAAAAAAACATGTGGCACCGAAAACGATGGTAACCGAACCTTCCGTCGACCCGTCGTTATTTTTTGCCGTTAACTAGTCACGTGGGGGCCCATTTTATTTTTGGTATGGAGAAAAGACTATATTACCCTCTTCACACCATGTGGCCCCTTTTCAACTCCCACAATCAGTTTCCCTTGCATTTTGCCTTCTTCAAATCAGACTGAACTCCCCAAAACCGAGCCTTCCGTTCGACTTCTGGCGTTCTCCGTTCGACTTCTGGTATTCGGCGATTAGAGGAGCATAAGTTCCATCAGCGACTCCGGCAACAACTTCGACTTCGGCGACTTCGGCGACTTCTTCTGTGTCGACCTACTCAGTAATGGTGCATTGCATGGATTCAGCAAGAAAAAGAGTAACCTTGAAGAAGCTTGCAAGTACTTCGAGATGATGATTGATGAAGGCATACCTCCATATGCTGCCACTGTGGAGATGTTACACAATTTGTTATTAGGGCAAGGCCAATCGGACATGTTCGACGTTTTGGCGGGGAAGATGGAGAGAAGCACTTCAGGCACCATTAATGAACTTGCTGCTATTATGAGAGGATGTGTGAAGAAACAGAAAACTGAAGAGACTGGCCTTGAATTTGAAAGTAGTGATTTTGAAAGTGAGTAGATCATTAGCAGTACCTTAGACTTTCTAGGCATAGACAATATTTGCAGCTGAATCTTCTCCAAACATTGATTGTCCATGGATGTGACTTCCCAAACATAAAGAATCAAATGAGCTTGTACTGAAGCTGGAGGGGAGGGGATGGCTCTGCATTTTCCAGCAGACACAACATTAGAAAATCCCGTGTAGTGTTTGGGAGGAGGATACAATTTTTCTGAAAAAATAACATTTATGTAATTTTTTGGAGAGGATTCATCAGCTTCCCACAACAATGTAATTCTCTGACTAAAATCTTCTAGCTAATTCCATAAATATATATACCTATAAAGATTACCTTAGTAAACATCCAGTATCATATATCAATGCCTCTTTCACTTCCTTTCAATGTGTATTCTTTTGCCCAAGGCAGCAAAATGGACCAGAGTCAGCAATAAGTATCGTTAGCTGCTCATATCTCTAAACAGAGTTTCAGCTCTACCAAAGTTTCCACCACGGCAGAATCCATAAATAAGAGAAGTGTAAGTCACAACATTCGTCTTGCATTTCCTCTCAATCATCTGTCTAAACATTCTCACTGCGTTATCCATGTCATTTTGCTTCCCATACCTGTCAATAATTATGGAATAGGTCACTTCATCGAGAGGAAGATTTTCCTTATTCATTCTACCAAAGCATAACATTGTATCATTCATCATCCCAAACCTGCAGTAACCTCTACCATCGATCTCTTGTAGTCGATCTCCATCTCCATCAGCTTCTTCTCCACCATTCCCATGCTCTCACACTGCAACTCCATAATTTAAGAAGATAAAAGAAACAAATTTATTAACAATCTGACCATATATATATATATATGTATTTGATTTCATACTGCATATGACTGCCGCCAATTCGAAACTACCTGGAAAGAAATGTGGTTATCCTTTGGATTGATCTCCGTTTTCTTCTGCAGCATGCTGTATGGATTTTCTGATTGCAGCAAATGTATCCCAATTCCATAACCGAACAGCCTGATGAACAAAACATTATACACAGCAAAATCATGTCTTTTGATTCGACAACCTTCAACTGTGTATTCATAATTCAT
Organism: Chamaenerion angustifolium; assembly: GCA_946814005.1. Taxonomy (NCBI): domain Eukaryota; kingdom Viridiplantae; phylum Streptophyta; class Magnoliopsida; order Myrtales; family Onagraceae; genus Chamaenerion; species Chamaenerion angustifolium. The sequence continues at coordinate 29,182,749 of OX328277.1, read as the reverse complement.
TTATTTTTTTAAGCTTTACTATTTTTTTACCATGCCCCGTCGAAATCGAAGGATCCAGGGCTCCTAATTTGTTCGTGCTCTTATTGTTGCTGAATTTTTGATGATACTGATTGCAAATTGTTACTGTTGTTGTGTGAAGAGAGGATTTCTGGCGGGATTAAAAGAAGGAATAAGGGTAGAATAGGTATTACAAATAACATGTTAGCAAATTGGAACACGTGCCATCGCACGTGATGACATCACGTCTAATTCGAACGGAAGTGACACGGAGGGACCAAAAACCATCTTTTCGAAACATGTTGTACCATTTACCATGATGAGGGTTGGAAAACCATTTTGGTCAAACATCATGACCCTTTTTCAGACTTTTCCCTTTTATCTAAAATAAACATAATGAAGTATTGTTATCAGAACCGAATCAGGTCGGCGGTCCGACCAAGAACCGGACCCCTATCCAGTTTGGTTTAGCTAAAAGACTGAAATGCATATGAACAGTGTTTGAACCGGATTGAATCGGTTGGTTTTTGAAAAAACAACTGTTTTTTTCAACCGTTCGGTTTCCGATTCTAGTTTTTTTGGGGGAGGTTTAAATTTTTTGGGTGGTTCTCTTCGGTTTAAACCGACTTCTTCGGTTTGACCGAACAACTTCTTCGATTTAAAAGTTATGTTTAAAGTTTAGACCTATTGTGTTTGATTTTGAGACTATTGTGTTATGTATGTTCAAAGTTTGAGGTAATCATGTTGTGTTATATTGTTTGTGAGAGTAATGTGTATGTTTGAAACTATGTAGTTTGATGTAAATATGTGTGTGTTTGAGACTATGTAGTTTGTAATTGTATTTTCATTTTTGTTTGCTTGTGAACAGTGAACCGTACGTCGAACCTGGTCCAACTGGCCAAACCGGGAATCAGCCCCCTCATCGGTTCGAGGGTCGGGCCGGTTTTTATAACACTGTAATGAAGTATACTTTATTATAAATAAATGACAAAATAAATTCTCAGACATATTATATATTATTTATACTTTTATCTTACCTTAGGGAAAACTACTAAACAGGTACCCGAACTTGTCACTGATTACTAAGTAGGTACCTTAACTTTTTTTGTTTGTATCAATTAAGTAGTCGAACTTATGAAAATTAGCAGATACAGACCTCCGTGAGTCTTGCTATTAATTTTGGACGGAACTCATCACGTGATGAGCACATGTGAACCAGATTTGGTGAAAATAAGTTGTTGTGACAAAAATACCCTTGTTTAATATATATTAGGTCTACCGAATTTGAAACATCTGAGAAGGAGAATCTATTCGGTCAGGATTGCTTGAAGAAATCAAAGAGCTTCATGGCGGCGTCTTCTTCTATTTCGCTTAACTCTCAACCCAAAGTTGTGAAATACTGCAAGTGTGGGCTCGTTGCCAAAGTAATTCCAGGTTATACTTGGGATAATTTTGCAAGGAGATTTTATGGTTTCCCTAACTTCAACACGGTGAGTAATTTTGTAGTATTTAATTTCGTTTTCTTAAGTTTGATTTTGGTTTCAATTTTAGAAAAAACCTAGTTTGGGTTGTCGTTGTTTCTCATGGTATGATCCTGAAATGTGCTCTCATGGGTGAAGGGCGGTAGCTAAATTCCGTAAAATGCAAGCTCAAACCGTTGAAGATTTGGATAAGTATAAAAGAAGGGAGAAAATGGACTTGATTATGCTCGTATTAATGTGCATTGTGGTTGCACTTGTATTAGGAATGGTTATTTACAGTTTGATGTTTTTAGCCTTTATGTAGTGTTTGTACAATGTCAGTTTATTGTATGTGTAGTGTTTGTAAGGATGGATGCTGGTATGTATCCTTAAACAATGTAAGACATTTTTCACAATCCATGGATGGATGAACAACATTTTGTTGACATACAACACAGATTCAATTTTACAGCATTCAGTTTGTAATTTGCACCCTTGATTCAGTTTGACAACAGTCAGTTTGTTGACAGCATTATGTTGACAAATCTGTTGGGGTCTAGTGAACATTCTAACTGATTAACAAACAACATTGCGCGGGCTGAAATCTGCAACACTAGGACAAGATTGAGACAACACTACATCACAAAATCTGCAGCACAAGTACAAAACTGCAGCACCAATTAACATTCTGTTGTACTTTGCAGCACATGCAACACACGCTCATTCACAAAAAATGTTGGATCCTTCATATCTCATTCATGAAATGAGTATCACACATTGGTCCCAAAATAGTTGACACGCTAGTTCAAGACGATAAGTTAGTTACAACTTCTGCCACACTAGTTGAAGACCATAAGTTATTTACAAACCATGACACGCTAGTATTACCCAAAACAGCATGACATGTCAGTTCCCAAAACACCACAATATCTGAATAGCTCCAACAATCAAATAGCTCCAACAACTTCAAAATGCAACAAAAATCCGAATAGGTCCAACAACTTCAAAATGCAACAAGCATCCGAATAGATTAAACGTCACCTAAAACAGGACAAAAATGCTTTAACATTATTCGGTCCATATATCAAACAACACCTAAACCCACAATAGTTTTTTCCTTCGGTTCATATAACCAACAACACCTACCAAGGACCACATAAGAATCACGTACCTATGGCATTCGTGTCGTACCATCAAGTTCAATAATTGGAAGTGCGGTTGTCCTTCTACTTTGACTGGTTGACTAATTGAGAACGCACGAGTAACTGGTTGTTGATTGACCTGATGAAGATTTGGTTGTGATGCAACTGCAGGTGGCACTTCAGATGATGGATCTGCTTCACATTGTTGATGGATTCCAGATGGAACCGAAGATGGTCCCTACATGAGATGTGTAGTTAACATGTGTTTTCAACCGATGACATAATATTTGACCACCCAACTAAAACATACATGAGATGATGATGGTAGTCGTGTTGGACAACTACTCTTGTTGTGTCCCTGCTGTCCACAGATTGAGCATCTCATCCTTGGCGTTCTCTTCAACTTATTAGGAGGTAGGTCTGAAGCATCCCTTTTTCGCTTCATCTTCAGTCTTCTGGTTGCACCCTTTTCAACGATGGAGATATGGGCAATGACGAGGACGACACCCTTTACAAAAAATACTACCATAGGCAGTGTTTATCCAAAAACACTACCCAAGGTACCGTTTTCTACATTACTATGTTTTTTAATATTTTGACGATTCGATATTTAATTAAAAATTAAATTATGTATTTATTTAAAAATAAAATAAAATTATAGTAAGTAAATATTTTAATTGCGATTCAAATGATGAAAAACATATTAAATTTGGACTTACAGATTGAATGTATGCTCTGCCGTAAGTTGATATATGAAAATTTAACCCAAAACAATATAACTCAGACCGTGTAAGTCTAAACTCTACACGGTTAACGGTATTTATGGTGAAATTCAATTATCTACCTACTCTAATTTGTTTTTTTTATTAGATATATATTTAAATTTTAACCTAACATTGTTTGTCCTATAATTTGACACTGCGGGAGATATAGCCATTAACAACTGGAAAATGTATTTTTAGCGGCTAATTAATTGAGCCGTTAAATTTCACGGCTTAATAGAAATTGAGCCGTCGTTTGAAGTGTCGGGGGAATTATCACGGCTCAATATAAGAACAACTGTGATAATTCCCGGCTCAAATGAAAAATGTCGCTAAAATAATTATGGCGACACTTTTGATTGAGCCGTGATTTTTTTTTGTTAATTATTATTTGGGACGGCTCAAATATTTGAGCCGCCAAATTTATTTATTTACTTAAATAAAAAAATATTTGAAGCTCACAAAGAGCTTGAAGCTTCAGGACCGCATCGGGCAGCTAGAGTGACTTGTGGACGACCGCATGGAGGACAGGCAGCTAGAGGCGGCACAGGTATGTATCCATGTAGCCGGGTGCTTGCGGTTGCTGAGTAAAGACTGCGGGAAACTGCCGCCTGCAGTATACGTCACCGTTCTACCGTTGCATGACAATATTGTGTGATCTGCTGCAACGCCTTCTTCAAGTAATCTGTTTCTTAACCTTCTCGACGTTCTCGTACAGTGACTTCACCTTCTCGACGTTCTCCTACAGCGGCTTCACCTTCTTCTCGTACAGAAGAGCTCACTCGTTTCGCTGTCGGCAGAAGAGCTCACTCGTTTCGCCGTGGGCAGAAGAGCTCGTCGTTTCGCCATAGGCAGAAGGGCTCATCGTTTCACCGTAGGCAGAAGAGCTCGTCGTTTCGCCGTGGGCATACCTCCGTAGCAGAAGAGCTCACTCGTTTCACTAGGGAAGGTTCGCGAGGTTTGATCTCTTTGCGGAAGAATTTGGGAAGGGAAAAGTACTACTTGTTGGTGGTGGTCGTCGGCTTTCTGGTGGTGAAGGTGTGGAGAGGTTTGAGCTATGGTGGTGAAGGTGTGGAGAGGCGTGGGCTTTCTGGTGGTGAAGATGAAGGATGAGAAAACTTAAAATAATATAATAGTGAAGAATAAATCTTTACCGAAAAGTTAAAGGAAGAAAATTGAAAAACATGAAAGAAGGTAAGGAGCGGCGGGAAACCAAATTTTTTTGAATTATTTTCCTTTTTAACGGCTCAATTAGTATTGAGCCGTGAAAAATAACGAAAAACAATATTATTTTCTTTTAAAAAAAAGGACGGCTAACAAAAAATAAGCCGTCAAAATTATTATTTTTTTAAATTTTTTTTACGGCTCAATAGTAATTGAGCCATGAAAAATAGCAAAAAAAAAATTAATTCCTTTAAAAACAAGACGGATCAAAAAGGAGGAGTCGTAAAAAATAATAATATTCTTTTATTCTACGGCTCTAACATTTGAGCCGCGAAATATATATATATATATATATATATATATATAAATTGACTGCTCAATAGTGTTTGAGCTGTGAATAATCAGATAAATTAATTATTCACGGCTCAATAGTATTTGAGCTATCCAGTTGAGCCGTTATTTCACCATTCTCCCATAGTGTGACCGGAATGATTAAATGTATTAGGTGATAAATTTAATTATATAGTTACTCAAAAAAAAATAAAAAAAATTACAGTGCGTAGATAATTTAATAACGACATAAATGACGTTAACTAGGCGTTGATTTTTTACTTTCGGATTGACTGTATAATACGAGCGATACAAAAATTGTACATACATATATATGTTTTTCTTTCTATATATCGTTTTCTATATATGTATGTATTTAATTATCGCTCGTATTATACGGTCAGTCTGAAAGTAAAAAATCAACGTCTTGTTAGCGTTCTTTATGTCGTAATTAAATTATCTACGCAGTGTAATATTTTTTTTAATTTTATTTAGTAAATATATAATTAAATTTATCACCTAATACATTTATTCATTCCCATCAAATTATATAACAAACGATGTTAGGTTAAAAATTAAATATATATCTAATCAAAACAATCCAAACAAATTAGAATAGGTAGATAATTGAATTTCACCATAAATGTCGTTAACCGTGTTGATGTTGGACTTACATGGTCTACGTTATATTTTTTAAGTCTAATTTTCATATCTCAACTTAAGGCAGAGCATACATTCAATTCGTAAGTCCAAATTTAATATTTATTGTGCACCTTTTGAATCACAATTAAAATATATACTTACTATAACGTTTTTTAATATATACATAAAATTTATAATTAAACATCGAGTTGTCAAAATATATATTCTTTTAAATGTTAATGTAAAAAACACTACCTCTTAGTAGTTACACTAGGTAAAATATTTTGTAAAAAAAAATTATGCGACCATAGGTTAGTGCATATGCCTAGATTTTTAAATATGTTTTTTGAATATATGCTTTGTTAAATTTATTTTTTTTTCGAAAAAAAACTCCAAGAATGTTGATGTTTTTCTACTGTAATCCAACCACGAAATATAAATGAGTAATAACTAAATGTTGGTGTGAAATATATTGTTAATGTTGGATTATGGGCTAATTTGTAGATATAGTAACTTTTGGGTAGGACTAACAATTTCCTACGAAACACGACACTAACACACACGAAAAAAATTGTTTTCATGGAAACGCATGACAGAATGATAACACGATAGGACGAACATTGATAACACGAAAGTATTTTCAAGTCGTGTTCGTGTTTAGGCATCAGAACACGGCACGCACGATAATTTATTTTTTTGCCAACTATAAATTTGGACTTGAAAAACTATTTTTCTAAAATACTTTTCTAAATAAGTCTCACTTAGTATATTTTAAAAATTTATTTCAATATTTAATTCCTAAAACTTATCAATTATACATTAAAGACTCGTAAAATTTGATGTTTGAATTGATAATGCTTACTATGAACAATTAATTATTTGATATTTTCTTATAAATCTCGCACCTGAACATATAACTAACTTAACACAACACGATAGGACGACATGAACACGCACGAAAAAATTTCGTGTCGTGTTCATGTTGAGGAACATGACACGATAAACTTATCGTGCGTGTTCGTGTTTGGTAAGTGTCACACGATAAACGTATTGACATGCACGTACACACGATTTGTCACCCCTACTTTTGGGTCAAATATAGGCTCACTCTCACGTCCACGGGTGAAAATTAACTTGATTGGCTTTCCTCGGTCCGGGTCGGCTTACGAGTGTGTCTACATTATGTGGATAGATTGTCAGTCCGGAAAATCTGCCTTATGTGAATCGGGTTTTGCTAAAACCAATCATTTTTATTTGATCCAAAAATTATGTTAAAAAATAATTTTGTATTGTTGGAGCAATATAGTTGTTGTCTTTTTTTTATTTTTATAATTAATTTTGCTTCAATTTTTATAAAACATTAATTAGGGTATTAAGTGTCCTAATTATGGATTGAAGTGTGAAACGTTATAAAGAGGGGCTCATTTTTCATTTTCCAACACCTCAAAAAATTCGAAATTTAGATTCATATTCCTACCCTCTTCGGTCCAATAGTTTTGGGGTTACTTTTGAGCTTATGTCTGAATTTCTGTCTACATCCGAGTTCAAGTATTGTCTACATCCGAGTTCAAGTATTGTTTAGTTCAGTAAATGAAAATATCATATTGTTTTCACCTTGACAACACTTTTTATCATGAGAGAGGTGATCGTTTCAGTTTTCATTTTACACGAACTTGTTACGATGAGGGTGACGAAATTACCTTAATAAACCGTACACCTCACGGGACCTAGTTTTTTTTTATAATAAAAATATTATTAAAAAAAAAATCGTATTTATAAAAAAACTTGCACATTTTAGTAGTAATTTATACAATTTTCATAACATTTATTATATAATCCAAAATTATCATATTATTACAAATTAATCATTGTTTATACTTTATACTATAACTAATACCCTTTTAGTATAACTTTATGGGTATCAAACATCTTAGTCCGACCCATCAAACACGGTGAGGTATCGTGATTTTGTGGCAAGATGATTACATATATAGTCAATAACTTGCATCATTGTAAGTCGTGGAAAGTGTGGTCCAAGAACTACAACTACATATATTACCACCACCATTACAAATCAGAATGGACGGACTGCAATCATCCACTTCCACACAGATTGAACACAGACTGAATTCCACTAATGCCCGGTAATGGAGAGTCTCAGTCTCCTCCACTAATGGTAATGGTATGGCTCTTTTTAAAACAGTAATTAATGAAGAAACACTTCATTTGTCAACAGAACAATAATGTATGATAGACCTGTAAGGTTAAAAAAAATAATGATCGGCAGAAAAGTCAATTTACTACCAATATCGGTTTGTAACGACCCAACACCGTGAGACGTCAATAAAGAAAGACGCAACCATGATCTGTTAAATATAGGGAAGTAGTCAAAATGATTGTATGTACTAAGTAAGATAGTAGGCAAGATTGACCTAAATTTTTATAGGACTAATGAACATAGGCAACTCAAAATGATTGATATCATAGTTAGAGGGTAAAATATATACATTATATGATTTTGAGGACTAGATTCAAACTTAAGCAAAAACTTATCATCTAAGTTAATTACCTACTCTAGAAATAAAAAGAGATTAGTTTTACTACTCTACCCTCAACTCATATTGTTATATATATATATATTAGTCTTAAAAAACATTTTAAACATCAGAATAAATTTTTTAAATATGTTTAAAATTTTACAAAAAAGGAAAATATGAACCTTTGGGAGTTTTTTTAAATATATTATCTATTCTATTTTTATTTCTTAAAATTTATTTAATAAATTATTTTTTAATAAATATATATATTTTGAACACTAATATAATTTAATAGTATAATGCCCATATAATTTAAATATTTATCCATATTTATTCTTAAAAAAAACTATGATAATTAATACCTGAAATATATAAATGCATGACAAGCATACTCACTATATTAGTATTGTATCTTTAACATCACCACCCACAAATTTAATTAATTAAATTAAACAAACTCTACATTTTATCTTTAACGCCACCAACCCAACTCACGTTCTACTACATATTCAAATTTGAGAACAGATATAATATTAATGTCAATATTGAATGAATATTACAATTGCACCCTACAGAAAAATCTACTAACACTCACCATTACAAAAAATAAACTATATAGATCAAGCTTAATTACTAGCAACTAATAATTAATTAAAAGTTTTACTTATATTATAAGAACATACATATATATGAACAAGTATATATCTATATACTAATTATTTTTTTGGTAAATATACTAATTAATATCTAATGAATCCAATTAGCATCTGCAGAAACATCTTCCATAAATTAAAGCTGTCTCTTCTGTGTCGCGTAACCTCAAAAGTTCTCCTTGTGGAACTCAAATTTTGTGGATGTCTTGTGGGAGAAGTCCAACGCTAAGTTCCTCAGATCTTTGGTCAGAGCTGGTGCCCCACAGTAGAATACGCCTGCAGTTTATTTCAACATTATTAGGGTTTTTTCTCTTTTTTTTCAACCTTATTTTAGTGGGTAGGTGGGTGTAACCGTGTAGGGTAGGGTTAGGTGAACTTACCAACTCTTGTATCTGGGTGGTGAAGGGCAATCTTTTTGTAGACTTGTCTCCAATTGGGTTTGGCGAAGTGGGTCTTGACCCGGGTCCCCGACACAACATCAACCCCGTTCTTCGCATGATGTAGTGTTTGAAGCATCGTGATTAAAGCCGACCGAGCATCACCTTCCTCGTACACACTCGTGCAGTAGTTGTGCAGCTCGATGACCCGCCTCTCGTCCATTTCCGCAACCTCATCCATTATCCCCTTGAACCACTCGAACGAACCTTGTTCCCTAGTCACCCAATAGAAGTAGGCCTTTTGGGTCCTAAATCCTCTAGGGTTTTTCACCTTCTGGCCAGCTCTCCCGCTCTCTAGACCACCACCCTCCATGGAACTATCGTCTCCTTTTCCATTCATCTTAATGTTGTTGATGATGTCCTTGACGATGCTAACCATCGGGGTTGCTCCGATCCCGAGCCCGACTAGGAGCACCACGTCATACTTCTTGTAGTCCTGTGCTGGTGCGCCGTATGGTCCATCAATCAGTATCTTGGGGAAGCTGCACAAATTAATATCAATCAATCAAGAATAGAATAATATATTTGTTAATATTCAATATGGGAGAGCATGTGTTATTATCTATAAAGTCAAGAAAGAACGATCTTTCCGACTAGTGGTAGTAAATATAATCTTATCTATTTGACATGAAACGCGTATAAAATCAATTGGTGGGTCCATATACAACATAATCTTAGGGAAATATATAGTTGACAAAAAATTGTCAACATATACAAATGGTTGTTCTCACCTAGGAGGACCTCCGCCCTGGTTATAATCAGCTCTTAGCAATCCGCTCTTCCCAACGGGTGATTGCTGACATACCTACATTTAAAAAAAAAAACAAAAAAAACCCGACAATTAAACAAACACTCGAAGTCATCCATCCTTGGATAAGAAAAGCGAGTCGTAACGACACTTACCTCGGAGAACACGGTTTTGAGTTGTCGTGTCCAGTCGCCTAGGGTTCGGATGTGTACACTTAAGTATTCATCTCCTGGTGCTGAAGTTATGGAGAAAGGGTGCCTACACCATTGATTTAGCTAGGGTTTAGTTAAGAGTTAAAATGTATGATAGACAGTAAATGAAAGCTTCTATCATAATACCATTCAAAGGGAGAGACAGCGGAACAGTTCACAAACATGTACTGCCCACTCTTGTACTTGAAGCCAGTAGGCTTACACATGTGAAGAGACAACACATTTCCGGGGTACACTGCGACCTGCCACATTATTTAACCATTATATAATAATAATAATAATATAAAGATGATTCTTTAATTGTAGCACGTGAAATCAAATCGTCAGTTAATTAATTAAGGTTGTCTTGTTAATCTACGTACCTTGAGAATCCTGACAGGTTTGATGCTTGATCGGAATGCCCTTATCAACCTTTCACTCCCATAGAGAATAACTGGAACTGCCAAGTACATCCATGTCTGCACAAAATCGACAATTTCATAACATATCGAATAAAAACATATCAATTTGCGACATTAACCCAACAGGACTCACCGTTTTCTGGTACCATGTCTTGGTGAGGTAAAGCTTGATGCCATGAACTACGAGCAGGGCATAGACGATAACGAAAAGGTGGTGCGAATACCAAAAGGCGTTGAAGCCCGTGAGCCGCCGGAGGGGTTTCGGAACATTGAGCTTGTTTCGTCGAAACCAAGGAGTGGCGAGCGTAAACCCGATGGTCATCAGAACTACCATTACGATCCCGCTAACCCCTTCGATACCCTTCACGAACCACCAGTAGTCATCGGGTTGTTCCTCCCCGAAGTACTTCTCCATCGCCTCGTACTGCTCTGGAGTTGCGTGGATCAGGCGCGGGAAATCGCACGTCAAGTGAGACACCGCGTGGAGGCCAACTCCCACTACGATCCCGGTTGCAATCACTTTGTGGAAATTAAGGTTGTCGTCGAAAGGGACAGCCATGCCGAGCTTGGTCTTGTTCCTGAGCCATGTTATCGTGTTTCGGCAAACCGGGAGCAGAATCAACGCCATGTTGAACTTCAACGTCTCGGCACCACCCTTGGCCACGCATACGCAATACCCCATCACGTCAAACGCGGCCCTATGGCGGTACTGCAAGAATTTGTACGTGAACAAACCTGACACGATCGCAAGGTACAATATCATCACCCACACCCTCTTCCAGTTATCCATTAGGAAGTACTTGGCCCTTTCAGACCATCGAAAGACCGGGTTTGTCTCCTGTGTCGGTTTGAGTTTCTGACTCAGCATCTGGCTCAGGATGCGGCTGTCGCTGATGCGAACCGACTGGTCCGGAGCTTGGAGCAGCAGCATTTCTAAGTTCTCGACCATGATGTAGCCAGCATTGTCTGGGTCAAGCTCTTCCATGATTAGGGCTGCGTACTCTTTTGCTTGCTTCGAGATGTTGTTCAGCTTGTTGGCCGAGGCACTGAGGCAGATGATCTATTCACAAAAAGAATGATGTCTCCTTATAATTAATTTGAAATGTATATATATGTATATTGAACATGTATATATGTACATAAATAGTAAACCATGTCATACCTCGGCGACTTCTTCCTGAGTGACTCTTCCATCCGCGTCTTTGTCAACCCTGTGCATTACAGGACACAACATGCAGATTAGTTTAATATGTCGGATAACTACAGAATTAGTAATTTAATCTATTGACTATTCCCACAACTGTGTATTTTCCCCTTTTTTTTGGTGTTCAAAAAAATGAGTGGAATATGCGGTGTTTGGAAGGTTACATGTCGAAGAAGGTTTGGAGGCGGGAATCGAAGCTTTCGTCGGAGACTTGATCCCAGAACTCCCGGAGCTGCTCTTTGTTGATGGAGTCGCCAGAGATGTTACGTCTCTGTGCAAGCGCTCTGAACAGTTCATTTGCAAACTCTTTCGACTCTTTATTCATTCCTGCAGTCATTTGACCATTTCTTCATCACTACTATAATCAATCAGATATTTGAAAAACGAAGACGATTCCGATTAGCGGCGCATTGATCGATTTGGACATTTTATTAATTTCTAAATCTTAGAAAAAACAAAAAAAGAAGAAGAAGAAGTAGCTGTGTATATAGATTTTGGAGTTATTACCTATGCATTCACCGAACAAGGAACAATGGAGACGGCCATTGGTCGAGGCGGTGATGCTGTCGAACCGGTTTTCAACTGCCGGCCATCCTGACGCGCCACCAACGACCCCACTTCGGCCGGCGATGAACTTGAGGCCTTTGAGGGCATGGTGGGCAGCGGACTTGGTCCTGTCGAGACGCCTCGATGGGCGCTTGGAAAAGGATGTCAAACGTTTCAGCTCCTGCGACACCTGTCGGAAATGCGACGACGTGTTCCGAAACAAAGATGACCCGAACGACGACTTCTTCTCCAGGGTCCGCCGCGCCAGCAAGGCCAGTTCAGGATCCTCGAAGGTGTTCCCTCCGGCGCCGGCGGCTTGGACGCTGTGGACGGCGACTGAGTCGTCACGTATGTCGAGTGTGATCTCCACGTAAGCATCATCGTCCCCGTTAGTGCTAACTCCGGACCCCAGACTGCTGACGCCCCGTCGTGCCGCCGACTCCGATGGTAGGTTAAATCGTGCACTCTTCTTGGAAGCCTTCTTTCCTGCCACCAGAGGGCCGCTGAATGCCGCCCGATCACTTGCCATGCTGTCCGTGTCGGAATTCGTGTCGGAAAAAGCACCAGTTCCGTCTTCATTTCTCATCTCTCTGGTCAAGTTGAGATCTTCTCCGGCGAAATCAAATCAGATGAAGGATTTATAGTTGAGTAAGTCGAAAATTGATGAGTCAATGAATTGAAGAGGTTAGGTTGACACCATCGTTGTAGTATCTTTCTTGTATAAGCAGTCCTCTTTGTTGGAGAAGCAGAGGGGATGGGCTCTATTATTTATCTGTGAGAGATGGTGAGATCATGAAAGTTTCAGGAAAGGGGCTGGCCGGTCAATACTGAAGTTTGACCCGACCGAAACTATGGTAAAATTGCATATTAGTACTTGTGTTTACAAATATCATCAAATCAATACCTATACTTTCGAGATTTGTAGATTCAAGTTCCACATTTCTCTCTTGCATAATAGCATAAAACCGTTCAATACATTATTAAAAAGGAATTAACTTTACAAAATAACAATACTAAAGTCGATAGGGATTTTTTTCGTTAGACAAAATCAAGTGTATAGTAATTATAGTATTAGTGGTTGCCGGCTGATGGTAGTAAACAAATCTATACTAATAATAAAATATAAAAAACAATTATATAGATATATAAAGAATACTTTGTTTTCTTATACACGTTGTATATTATAACCTTTTAATTATATATATATATATATATATATGTTATGATAAGTGTTATATACAATTATTATGGAAAGGAAATACTAATTATTTAGTTTAATTTCTTAGTGAGAACAAAACATTTACCACATTTTTGTAGGTAACCCACTTAACTTGCTACTTAGCCCTTAGGACATATTTTATAGTACAATTTTGTGTATCCTATTATTGGAATATACTTAAGTCTATGTACACAGAATATATATTTTTTGCACCTTAGGAGTAAAAGTGTCAATATTTAAAAATAGTTTTGATATATATTAAACTTAAGAATGATTCAAATCTTTGTTATTCTGTAGATGATTTCATTTATAGTTTTACTTCTATTTTTATGTATAAGAATTATGGTCGAAATTTACAGAGAACAACGTTAAAATAAATAAAATTATCAACTTGTCTTAAAAATAATATTCAATAAAAGTCGAACTTTATTCGGTTTTTGAATTTTTCTTTTAAATGTAAATCTTAAAACTCTCAAATAATTCACATCCATTCGAGAAAATTACTTTTATTTTTATATTAATAAAAATAAGATTGTTAACAAAGAGAAAAAAACAAAGAGAAAGGTATGTCACGCGTAATGCACATAAATCCTTATGAGGAAAGGAATGAAAAGGAGATTTTTTTTATAACATATACATGAATAAATAAATATAAAAATATCTCCAATTTGTTTAAAAATACAAAATATATCTACCCAAATGGGATTCACATATAGAAGTTTATTTTTTTATCACCCACAAATGAGATTCGCGGGTGAGCATATAGTCGTACCCGCGAATGGAGAGGTCTGGAGCTGCTTTCGAAAAAACAAAAATTGTTGATTGGATAAAGGAAAGAGAGACTTTGGTGGCTGATTTTGAAAAGAGTCATATCTTTTTTTGTCGGGTTTTACAGCGTTTACTGACGTCTTCTGTTTGACATTTGATTATTGAGGTAATATGACACTTATGAATCAGATTCGTAGATGGAATTTACACTCGTGAATCGCATTCGCGGTTAAGCTTTACACTTTCATGAATCTCATTCGCGGGTCAGTATATTTTCGTATTTTTTAAAAAATTGAGGAGATTTTCATATTTATTTATTTTTTCAGGTATATGTTGGTTACATTTTTTAAAAAGGAAAGGTATACAATAGAGAAGTGATATTTATCTACCAAATCCAAATAGGTCACTCTCCTAATTATAGAATAAATATTTTATAATACCTTTCGTGTTACACATAAGGACAACGCGTATCATTAGTATATATATATATATAAATTATCATTATATATATATATATATGTATAAGGCCTACCAAACTCTGCCGAGCTGGACATAGTACGTATAGTCGTATACGGTTCGGCAGTTCTTTTTTTTCAAAGTCAAATATATATGCGGCATATATAAAGTATAAACCACTAAACCAGACTTATATTTGTGATTTACTTTATTTTTTTATTTATTAAAAATAAAAAGAAGAATCAAATAGCAGGTCGATTTTAAAGATACGATTTTTTTCTTTCCAGAATTTTAGTTAAATTTTGGTTAATTAAATAAATTAAGATAGTTATGGTTTCGAATTCGTGCAGTTACCTACCTACCTTAGAGATTAAAGTACTACCAGATTTTCACATTATGAAGTCTTTAATTCTGTTATAATATAAGTACCAACTTCAAATAAAGTATAAGATGAACACCCTGCAATTAAATTAAATTAATTAATACAATGCAAGATTGCAAGTATTATTAAATAATAGGTCCTTAGATTTAGAAGAAGGTTATGACGTCATTACCTCAGTAAGCATTAAGCAAGCTACAAGTTGAATAATGGACTTTAGAGAGCACAATGGGATGAGTATAATAAAATCGGGAAATAAGTCATATATTATAATATATAATATATATATAAATATAACGCCAAAAATAGTGTACAATATTCCTATCCCAAAAACGTATAATTAATTATATACAACACATGATTACGATTTTCATTGCACTGGTGAAGTTTTTTTAAAAATAATTATGTATTAAAAACCGCCATAGGTGACAAACTAATCACCCAAGTTCAAAATTACACAACAAAAATTAGCTAGCTTTAACAATTCGCGAAACTGAAGAGTCAACAACGTTTTTTCAGAGCGCGTTAATAGTTTCTTTCGGGGGTGAGCTATGGATTTCAAACACATGTCGCTGGTTGAGCGTCATACCCGCCATGATATTCGCTACCGCATTTACTTCTCGAAAAATATGAATGAACTTCATTATTTCGAACTGCATCAATAGCTTCCTGCAATCCGCAATGATCGGCAATAGTTTTTGATTTGACATATTTTCATCAGAGATTACCTTATGGGCCGAGAGGGCGTCCGTTTCAAGGTGAATAGATTTTAATCCGAGTGTCTGCCAAAAGCAGCCCGTCTTGGGATGACCCAACATTCCGCAGTGAGACTGTTTGAGCAACCCAAATTCCTTGAGAATCCTGCAACCCATTGAACCCTGTAGTCTCGGATGACCCCACCGACTCCTGCAAATCATTGATTTCCCTTAGCAGCTCCATCTCTGTTAATTTTAAACCAATCCTTTTTTGGAGGAACCCACCTAATATCAAATGGAAATGAACTCATTAGCAATGTCAGTCTCAAGATAAACATTTTGGTGAAACTTTGACTGAGACAAAGATAAAGGGAAAAGTAAGTAAATGCACCCGGATGTTTGCACTCATTTGTAATTGAACCCATAATGTTTGTTATTACACCCGGATGTTTACGTTTGTTGGTCATCGAGCCTTTCCGTCCAGTCTGAACGTTTTCTGTTAAATTGATGCTCACGTGGTTTTCATGTGTCTTACTCCTAAATGACAATACCTAAACTACCCTCAGTCATTTCTGTTTATTAAGTCTGTCTTTCTTTCATTTGTCATTTGTTCTCTTTGCGTCTGAAAATCATCGTCGGCTTGCTGCGTTTCTCTTAGCAAGATGGGCCAAGGTAAGTACTTTGAATTTTCTTCCAATTCTTCTTCCCCTTTCGCATCTCATATGGACCACGAGGAACCACTTTGCTATTGCGGTCTACAAACCCGTGCAAGAACAACTTGGACCATGAAAATTTTCGGTCATCTGTTCTTTTCATGTCCGAGATACCAGGTAATGCTGTCAATTCGTTGAGTTAATTTCGAAGATATAATCGATTAGTATATTTCGAACCAATTTGATTTTTTGGAAACCCTAATTTCTGTTTACCACTATGCAGCCATTGAAAAGGGGTTGTGATTTCTTTGCTTGGGCAGATCCACCGATGTGTGTGTATGGAAGGAGAGCCATGGCCAAATTTGTGTCAAAGGAATCCGAACTCAACAATCAAATTTCTGTGTTGCGTAGCAGAAATCAGCAACAGCTGTGTGTTATAGTGTTCTCAGTTTGCATTGTTGCTGGACTTATGTTGAAGATGTAGTTGCGTTTAAAACTTTTGTTGTATAGTGTGTACGTTATGTGCGTTGTCATTCAGTTGTACTTGATGATTGTTTAATGAATACATTGTGGACCCACAAGTTATGTACGTTGTTATTCAGTTGTACCTTATGTTTGGTGTAGTGTTTGGTTTTACACCCTTATGTTTGGCAAAAAATTGGTTAACGCACCCATATGTTTCAACATGCCCACACAAACCAACCTGTTATCCAACAGAACACAAACCAACCTGTTTAAAGAAAAATCAACAGAACACACAAAACAACAGAACATTGACACAAACCATGAGACCAAGCTGTTTAGATAGTATCCAACACAAAGGTTCCACAAACCTAATATCCAACAAGATAGTATCCAACACAAAGGGTCAACAAACCTAATATCCAACAAAATGAAGTCACCCAACCTAACAAACCAACAGTTTAACAAACAAAACATCCATGTCTTTCACTAATGGTGCTGACTTTGCTTTCACTGAGTAGATATTCACACAAAACGGGGTGAGGTGCGGGAACCGCGTACCGTTGTCTTCTTTTTTGTTTTTCCACTTTTAAGTGGTTGAGGAGATAACACTAATGCACGACAACTGGACAACTCTGGGGCACTTGATCTTACCGTCTGAAAATCATCGTCCGATTCTATGTTGATTGGTGCTGACTTTGGTGCCGACTTAGATGAAGACGGTCGATCAACCTACATAACTAGAAATTTTGAAAATGCTGTCCATATCTCAATTTATCGTGAATACGCAAGTTACATACCTTTGGTTTGCTTCATCTCACTGACAACTTGACCCTTCTTGTTCTCTTTTGAGGCTCCACATGCGGTTCTTCTTGTCTATCTGACATGATCACCCAGTTCCTGTCGTTACCCACGTCTTTACTGAACAAATCAAGGAACCAAGTCCATGAACTTCCAGTTTCAGGCTCAACCCATGCGTAAGTCGGAATTTAAATGGTGATCTTCCCACATTAGAGTAAAAGATATTGCCATTCTTCTTTAGCTTCCCGATATAGTGCACTGCAACCTGAAGCAATCATTAGCAAGATATAATATCAACTCAGGCTTCATTCACACTGTAACTTTGTTCCATTATATAATATGTCACATCTACATAACACTCCACCATCACACTCTCGAGTAAAAATAGATATCTACACTTACAGGGAGAAATTGCATTATAACATAGTTGTTATATTTTGATCATGACTGTGAAACTATGAATTTCAATTTATCGAGGCATGTACTTTATGAGCTCAAGCACCTCCTTAATTCTGGATATTTTGTTAAAATCGAGACCGAGGATGGAATATGTTCCTGGAATAGGCAGAAAGTTCATGCCTCCTCTCTAAAGACAAAAGATGAATACAATTTGTTCTCATGGGAAAGTACAATACATATATTAGAAGCTAACCTGTTTCCCGGGGGCAGCCTTTTTGCCATCCGGTTTGCCCATTTGTAGCTCCTCCACAATCATCCCATTTGGAAAAGTTCTAACTTGTGAAGCCTTTGCTTCATCCATAGATCCAAGGGCTGAGGTTTTCTCATCTCCAACAGCTGAAACCTGTTCATTCCCATTCGAACCTTCTTTAGATTTTTCGGATCTCTTCTTTTTCTTTTTCTTTTTCTTTCTCTTCTCAGCGTCATTCTCACTGGGAGCACTACAACAGAAAAAACGATGATGACGGGGGATAAATAGGCAAAGATAGTAATGGATAAGGTAAGATATTCTTACTTGACATTAGAAGGTTCCAAATCAGAGGGCTTAGCAACACTATTAAGAACCTCTTTGGGTTTAGGCTCAGCCTCCACAACCATCTCAGCACCATCAGATGCTTCCTTGTGGTCATTTTCTTTATCCATCTTTTTCTGCTTCTTTTTCTTCTTCTTTGTTTGCCTACAAAGTTAGGGGTACCATGAGAGCACTCTTAAGTAGAACAATATACACAATTCCCGCAATAATAATAACAAATTTCAGTCAAACAATTTTAGAATTGAAGGATGCATGATACATCTATTATTTCCAAATACCAAAACTTCTGCAGCTGCTACACCAACTAGAATTTCTTGGCAACAGGAGCAAAAAATCAACTGTTTACCTGTCTGATTCATCATCTAGGTCCATAGTTTTCATCTCCCTCTTGTTGCTCTTAGAATTACCCTTGCCATCCTTTTTCTGGTTATCTCATTGATCTGATTTCTCAGAATGAGATGTTGGAAAACCATCTTCATCTTCACTTTCCAGAATCGTTGGGAGCCGCAATCGGTGGTCGAACAGGGATGGAGGGAGACGTCTTCGTCATAGGAGTCTTCGCAGCAAACCGAGTGGTCGTCTTCAACAAATCGCAGGGGAAATGAGGTTTTAGGTTTTCAGATGGGGTGCTGGGAAAGACATATGGAGGGAGAATGATAATCAGAATGAAACCGTAGGGAAGAAAGAGGGTCGGGTGAGTGAAGGTGATGAAATGTGTAAAGGGCAAACTTGTCTTTTTACATTTATTTTTTTCAAAATAAACGTTGCACATGGTAGGCACGTGACAGTTAACGAGTATAATTAACGATTGGTCCAATTACCAACAAATTGAAACATACGGGTGTCATAACATACGCCAAAAAATATATGGGTCCAGTTACAAAAAAAAAAACACATCCGTGTATATTTACTTACTTTTCCCAAAGATAAATTATAAACAGAAGAAAAAGCAGGTTTATCATTAAAAATAAGAGAGTTCCTATTTTTCCAAATGTTCCATAGAGCATAAGGAAAAAAGAACTTCCACTCAACTCCTTGAATACTGACTCCTGATTCCTAACATACATACTTGATTCACTCATTCAAACGGTAGTGGAACGATTGCCCCAGATTTGGCGACCGAGTGACTGAATTCCACATCTCTTTAGCATGCTCACACCCACGTAATATGTGATCTATGTCCTCCACCCCCAGAATAACAAATTTGGCACAGAGGGCTCAAATTACATCCTCTATGGTTCAATAGTTTGCAGGTGGCTAGTCTATCTTTAAGGCACAACTAGATAAAATACTGAATTGTTGGGATAGTCTGAATCTTCCAAACCCAATCCCATTGATTAAGTACCTGACTATTTGTGTCATGACCTGCTAAAATAGAGTATGCCGATGTTGTAGTGTAATTCCCCGAGTGTGTGACATTCCATATTTGAGTGTCTGGGGAGACATTGGTCTTGTCCCCTGGAGTACCTCAAAACATGTCCAAATTCTTTTTGGGGAAGTCAAAAGAAGTTCTATCTAGATTCCACTCGTCATTGTGGAAGACATCTCCTACCATCAATTTGTCTTCTTCATAGTTTAGTGGACCATAAATTGCAGCTCGCAGAGGTTGATTACCTACCCAATTATCGTGCCAGAATTTAATATCCCTACCATTCGCCACCCCTACCCCGATCCTAATTTAAGGGTGTTCATACATTCATTAATTGCTTTCCAATTAGAGGACGTTTTATTCGAAGTAGTGAGAGAAGTTTCATCCTGCTTAAACGTTCTGTTTCTAAATACCACGGCTCAAGGAGTCGTTTCCTTCTTCAATCTCCATGCCAAACTCCCCAGGAGTCCTTATTTCTTCTTCTTTTAACAAGAGTAGAAATGTGATAGAATTTGGTGTTTCTATCCCCGCCTCTGATCCACTTTGTGCGCGACTTTGTAGCCCAAAGTTTTTATTCCTGGTCAAGAATCTCAGACAGCTCTAACTGAATATTCTTTTCCAGAGTGACAATTAAATCATTTGGGTAGTTATCAATTCACTTTTGTGCTCCTGAGATCCTCCGAAGGATTTTTTCTTTCCTCTGAAAAACATTTTCAAAAATTTCTTTATTCCAGACTCTAGCTTTGTCAGGGAAGTGTTTAATGGGAGGTGTGATCCTATTACTAAATCCATTCAAAGTATTCTTAACCGTTAGTTCAAAACTTGGGTGATCAAGCCACATAGGTTCCATCCTAAACAGTCTAATTACCCTGTTGCCACCATCCCCACCAGAATTTATAAGGAGCGGGTAGTGGGTAGAGTGGGTTCTCATAAAATGAGTAACAGATGCATTAGGAAAACTAAATTTCGAATCCATATTAGCCATCATCCTATCTAGTCTCTGCTGGATTAATCTATCAGAGTTCCACATATTGACCCAAATAAACTTTGGCCCCCTAAAGCCTAGGTCAATCAAATTACAATCACTAATCATATCATTAAAGAGAGACACCCTATTCATGCATACTATATTTCCCCCCCAATTTTTCAGCACTATTTGTGACATCACTAAAATCACCTACTACTATCCAAGGACTAGATATAGTAGAGGCAACCGATTTAAGATTATCTCACAATAGTAATCTTTCATTTAAATTGGGGCTAGCGTAAATCGCAGACATGAACCAAGACAGATTAGAAGGGATAACTTGGATCTTGAAATGTAATTCCTGCTCTGTAGAAGTCATCTTCGTAATATTTGTCTCGTAATCATTCCAGAGCACAAGGATTCCTCCCTTAAACCCTCTGGCTCCCACCCCTAGAAATTTATTGAACTGGAGTTTTCCTGCTTGCTCATCCATCTTTTGGCCACTGAGTCTAGTGTCAATTAAAATCAACACTGTAGGTTTGTGAGTATGGATGAGATGTTTTACCCCTTGACAGCTGCCGGATTACCAAATCCTCTAACATTCCACATTATGGATCTCATGTGGGCTTTTTCTGGAACCATATTACTAGAATGATGTACTTGATTCATAATTAATTTGCTATAAATACTACCAAACCAATTACATAGAACTACCAATATTTAAACTCATGTTAGATACCTCACCTTGTCCCTTACCTCTCTGAGTATGAACATTCTTACTCCCTTGTTCAGTAGGTGCATTTGCGGTGTATATTGACCATTTCTCTACCATATCCAATTGGATTCACGGCTTCCCAATTTTCCTGTGTCCCTGCTTTTTAAAGGAACATCCTTATGACTTCCCAATTTCCCTGTGTCCCCGAGCTTAGAAAAATTCACATACGTAGTTAAATTGTTTTTCTCATTATGACAATAATCAGGACTAATAAAAGTAAATTTCAAGGTGTTATCGGTTGAGTTTAGCTCTTCCTTGATAATCTTAAGCTTTATAGGATAATTCCCCGCCTCAGCATTCTGGTCCATCACTCCAATCTGATTCATCCTGTCAGCCTGAGGCAGCCCACCATTCCGGCCCAACTGCACAGGAGGTGAAGTCAGCCCAGCATTTTGGTTTGCCCCTTCAATCCGGTCCAGCTGAATTGTCCTCTCCATCCCACCACTTCGGCCCGTCTGTTCCTTAACTTGTGTCAGACCCACTTCGGCCCATCCGCCCACTTCAGCCTACAGAAGCTGCCCTTCGTTCCCAACTGCACTTCGACTCACCGCATCTTCGCCACCTTGCTCCACCATTCCATTGTTTATTCTTTCTCCCATGATCCACTTCATAACCGGTGCCTTCCCACTCCCAGCTGATATCAACATGCCAGACATCCTTTCCACCTCAGCTGACAGCATCTTGTGTTCATCCCCGACAACAGCTGGCCTTCCCACAAGCTTCGATAGCTTCCTACTTACTGCTGGACCCATTCCATTTCTCCTTTCCGTTCCACTTACCTCAGGCTGACCATCAACGTGGCCGACCATTGTCCCTTTGTTCTGCCCAACCAGGTGGCCAACAAGCTTTGCATGGGTTTCCTCTGCACACTTTGAACTCCGTCCAGCCTCTCCCCTTCCCGAACGGTATTGGCCTTCTCCCCTTGCCGTTGCTTTCCCATTTCCAGCTGCCCCAATGGCCGACCCTCTTCTTCCCATGCCACTTACCTCGGTCTGGCCATCCTCGTGGCTAAAAGCTTGCCCCTCGAGCTGGGCAAAACCATGGTCTCCACCCTTTCTAGGTTTCGTCCCAACATTACCGTTTGTTCTCCACTCATTCTCGGTCCCGACGTCATCCTCTCCCTGCTCATTTTCCGCTGAGCTGGTCTGATCGATGGTTCTCCCTGTGGTTTCCTTGTCGGATTGAGCTTTCCCAGCGGTTGAGGTAACTAGGGTTCCGGTGTACTACTCGGTTTTCTTCTGGGTGCTCATTCGGTTATGAGGTAGTAGGATTTCCATTTGATTTTGAGACTTTGGATCCATTGCTTTTGCTTGATTCTCGCGCCATACTCTAGCCGTTTCTATTGCCGATGGGTTTTTTTCGACGAGTAACCAACATCCAGGGTCCCCGTTCTCCATTTGGGTTTTCTGTGTTAGGAACTGGAGGTTTAGTCGTAGCAGTGGTGTTTTCATTTGAGTCGTGATCTTCCGACCTTGGAACTGCTGGGGTAGCCTGATTGCATAGTTCTTTTCTATGGCCCCGCCATACCACACGAGAAACAAATTGATTGAATTCCTTCGTAAGATATTTTTTGGGAATATCCATCAATGTCGATTGACGAAGGTAATGGTTTGCTCAAATCCATTTGGATACAAAGCCGGGCAAATTTCTCTCTTTCAGCGTTTATGGTATAACTATCGATTCTCAACAGAGGTCCTATTGTATTTTCAATACCCTGTAAAATTATAGGGTCGAAATATTCCATTGGTAAGTTGGACAATCTGATCCAAACAACCACTTTAGATATATTGGTTCTTTCAGGGTTGAATTTGGGTTCCCAAATTCGTATTGATAACAATTGCCCATTGATGAACCAAGGTCCATCTCTGAATACCCTATTCATGTCTCCCAAGCAAGTAAATTTGATTAGATAAAAATCTTCCTCGAGTAAAATGCATGACATTTCCCCTTCTTGTTTCCAGATATTTCAAATTTTCAGCACCATGTGGTGATACAGTATACTCTTTCCTATTATTTTAATGATGATAAATTGTTCGTACCTTTTTTGTATCATTGCTTTCTCATCTCTGGATATGGTATATGATAGTTTACCAGCCGGTTCCACTTCATCATGGTCTCTTGAGGGAAAAGATTAAGTCGAATTTGAACATTCTCGATAGAATGCATTTTTGTATGCCCCCGGAACAATCATAGTGAGTTTTTCCTTGTAGGAGGTGGAACTTGTAGCTATCTTTGGTGCATTCTCTTCCATGTCTTGCAGATTCTGCAGCTGATTTTCCTTGAGTTTGGTGTTACTATTCAAGAGTTATGTCGTCTCTACTGCAGTAAGGGAATGTGTGGAATTTGAGAGCATGTGACAATAATTGAAAGCTTAATAACTCATAGGGTCGTTCTTCTTGATGAGTTGATACTGCACTGGTGAAAGTTGCCTCCCATTTGATGGCATGTTCCATTATTTTTGCATTACAAAAATCATTTTCCGTAATTAATTTATAATAAAAATATACGGGGAATAAATCTTTAAAAATACTGATACGTAGTTTAAACAGTTAATTTGTCCAAAAAAACATAAAAGATTTGTAAGGAGTGATACAAGTATTATTATAATTCAGAAAAACAAGTTATATAGTTTTAATGATTTACATCGTAAGATAAATTCTCCGTGTATAACTTTAATTTCAGATTACTTGAATCATTATATACTAGATATCTGGCATGCGCAAAAGCGCAGAAAATAGTATATTTTTTTATATAATATAAAATGTTTTATAAAGTATATAGTATAATACTTATTTAAATTATTTTTCAATGAATATAGACTATAATAATTTTAAAAATAATTAGTTTAGTGTTATACAATTATTTTTTAAGTGAATACAAAAAATAATATATTTTTTAAAATTTTTATTGTTATAAGTCTTAATAGTTTACAGTAAAAAATATGAAAATTTAAAAATGCATGAAATAATTAATTATATAGATAATTTAATATAAATTATATATGAAAAACACTTAAATTTTTATTGCAAGTAAATTTTAATATGTGCATACTTGATATTCATAAAATATAATATTATGTATTTTATTATTATATAAATTCCACTTCATAAAATATATTTAAGAACAATTCATAATTATTGTGTGAAAAAAAGAGAAATGACATAAATTTTGTAACTTATCTTGAGAGTAAATGAGAGAATTTGAAGGATTTTAAAGTAATTTACATGACATGCCACATATGAATGAGAAATTTATGATTGACATTGACCAATTAGAAGATGTTAATTTAACATTAGGAGTGAGAAAATATCATAAAAATCTTATTTGTCAACATTGTATATGGTTTAGTCAAATTAATATATATATATAAATTGTTGCATTGATAATTTGTTTAGTCTTTCCAAAGGTCATTATAATATTAGGATTCATCATGTTGATAAACTTTGTACATTTGTATTCTTGTGTATAATAGAAAAAATTTATAATATTAAATTTATCAAGTACAAATAAGCATAAAAAAATTATCATGTTATGTTAAAAAACACGAATACTATACAATTTTTCATGCGTGTTCATAATGTATTATCGTATTGTGTTAAGTTCATCAATTGTAAGAGATAATAAACTGTTTATAGTCAAAACTATAACTTCAAACATCTCATTTTTCAAGTTTTTTTTTTTAATGTAGAGTGGATAAACTCAAAAATAAACAATGAGTTAATTTTATGTGGTGTTTGATTGAGGTATTAATTTATATAAGGGTTAATGGTCAAAGTGCCCCCTAAAATTTGGCCGAAATTTAAGAATCCTCCTTAAAATTTAAAACCCCCCCTAATGTTAAGAAATAATGAAAAATTCCCCCTAAAAGTGCATCTGACAATGAGAGATTTTTCATCATTTTCAAACATTAAGGGGCATTTTAAACTTTAAGGGGGATTCTTAAATTTCGGCAAAACTTTAGGGTGCACTTTGACCATTTACCCTTTATATAATGTTTGATTAGAAATAATTGTATGTATTAATTAATACATATGTATTAGCTAATACACAATTATAGTGTTAATTGAGTATTAACTAATACACAATCTAACCATGATATTATTTAATACATAGTAAAAATTTAATTAACTACCCTAAGTCTATTAATCCTAACTAAGAATAGTTTATCATGTTAGTTTTAATTTTTTTTTTATCAAACTTTGTGAATTTTAAAATATAATATTTTAAAATTATTATTTACTTATATTATATAATAATAATTAATAAAAAAAATAATATATTAAATGAAAAATAAACGATGTAATAATATTTATAATTTTTTATTATTAATTATTCCATATATATTATTTTAAAAAAATGAATCACTAAGTCAAACACAATAAAAGTTGTTGGGTACCATTCGAATTCAGAAATAATTTATGAGTTTATTTCGATGATATATGAAATATAATTAGTATTTTAAAAGAATAGTTAAAAAGTTAATGAAATATCTACTCAATAACATTTTAATACTTGCTCGACTATTTGACATGTTTTTAAAATATATATTAAAAATAACATTAAATAAAAATATATCATTTACTATATTTTTTGATTGTTTATGTGCATGTGTCATAAGGAAAACAAAACTTAGAAGTGATTATTTAACTATTTCGTTTTTAGATTTTGTTAGGCTTGTTCAATTTAAGAGGTTTGGATGAACTGGTCTGGTTTGAACCGGTTCGGCCGAACTAGTTCCCAAACTAGATTTTTAGGCTTCGAAAGACCAGTTCAAAATAATACCAAAAATCCAGTTCGAATCGACTCGTTTTTTTATACTGGTTTATACTTCAATTTAAATCAAACCACTTTAAACCTATATAATTTTAGAATCGGTTTGAAGCAAAATCAACTAAACTGGTCCGAAATTAAACAAAATCTAGAGATGTCTTCAATAAACCAAACCTAGAGATATATTGGACTCTTGTATGTTGATTTTGGACATGATTTCAGTCGGTTGTGGAACAGATTTTCAATTAGTTTAGTGTATTTTTCAGCCGGTTCAGTGTATTTTTCAGTCAGTTTAGTGTTTTTTCAGTTGGTTCATTATTTTTCCAGTCGGTTCAGTATGTTGGACAGGATTTCTAGCCGGTTTAGATTCGATTTGAACCGGATTATTTTCTAACCAAAATTGTTATTAAAAAAACCAGACCAGCATAGTTTGAACCGGTTCTGAATCGGTTTGAACCAGACCAGTTCTTTTTCCATAAACCATACCAGTTGTTTTAGAAACATAAAAAAGTACTGTTTTTTTTTATAAATCAGACCAGACCAGTTCAGTTCAATTTTTTATAAACCGAACCGATTCATGAACAAACCTATACATGTCATGTTGTTCTCAAAATCGATTTGTAAAATGGTGTTACTTTTATAAAATCACGTTGTTTGTAAAATCATGCAGTTTCACATGTTTGTAACATCAATGCAATGATATATTTTTTCTTTTCAATTAAAAATCAGTCACACGGAGTCGCTTGAGAATATGAAAGGTTTGAAGTTTTATGCATGAGAGTAACATTTTAAGGATAAAATTGCAAAGAGTAGAAGAAAAGAATCGAAGTGGATTGAACCAGTCATGACTTAAAGGGTATATTATCTTTTTTTTTTTTTTGTTCGTGATTGCTTTCCGATTTTTATGAATGTGAATATATTTTATTTTTTAAAAAATAAATAAATTCATGTGTACAATTTATTTACATTGCAAAATAAATTTAAGGGTGTTTAAGTCTTTTTGTCACTTTACGTATAATTCTATACTGAATCAAACACTGTCTTAGGTTATACATGTATAAGTATATCTTAATACATGCCTCATTCAAACATAGTATTAAGTAATACGTGTATTACTTAATACAAGTATTAACTAATACATCCAATCAAATGCCCCCTTAGTGTTTTAAATGTTCGCAAATAAAACTTATTCATAAAAGTATTAAAAAAAAGATTTAATAACACAATTTTATTATACATGTCGTTTTATATATGATACCTATATTAAACATGATCACACGCCATAAATTTTTTATTGTGTTATCGTTCTATCATATATTTTTATATATACGTTTTCATATATTCATAATCGTATTTTATTATCGTCTCGCATAAAAACAAATAAGATTAATTACCTTAACATTTATTTATGTTAACACGTGTGATTGAACAATTGAAACTTAAATTGAACAGTCACTTTGTTTCACAATGTGATTGGCCAATTTAAAAACATTACGAAGAAAATTGATTATAATATCTTTCTTCTTTCTTTGATTTTCATTTTCTTCAATACCAAAATCGAATCAACCCAAAATCGAATTTTGAACCCATAAATCTCGAAGCCTAGAAATCTGGTTTCGAATATAGATTTTGTGTTCGAATTGAGGAATAATTTGAAAATGAAGAGTAAAATTGTTATTTTAATGACAATTATTTAATTATATTTGTCAAGGAGTTACCTAAAGTTTGGACGTTTTGCAACGAGCTACCCGAACTTTGAAAATTCAAAACAACTTACCTCAACTTTGATAAAAGGTTCAAATAGCTATCTCTGTCCAATTTCTGACGAATTTCCAACGAATTTCCAACGAATTTCCGTCAACTATACGGAGGTACCTATTTGTATATTCTTCAAAGTTAAGGTAACTCGTTTTGAATTTTCAAAGTTTGAGTAAGTCTTTGCAAAACGTAACTACATGTTATTTAACCCATATATAATAGTATGGCAAACAAAGCAACCTACGTCTGTTCCCAAGAAGAACCAGACAACGAGGAAAATATGTCCAAACTCTTCAGTTATAGCTTACCTCAAATAGAAGCAGACGTTGGATCATACGACATACATTTCCTATAACGCGTAGCAGGTTAAGACTTAAGAGTAAGGAATCTGGACTAGGAAAAAAAAAGATAAATCAAAATAATAATTTATTACGACACTTATAAAAAAATTAAATACATATTTTAATTTTTTAATAATAAAATTATATAATATTATAAAGAATAATTATTCATTAATATGGAATTTTGCCAATGTCTCTTTATATTCCATTTTCGTGTCACCTTCTGTCTTCTACTGTTATTACTTAATAGAATCTGAGCTACGAGGATAAAAATAAAATTAAAAGCAATTGTGAAAACTTAACAGAAAAAAACAATTGAAAAATTGTTGGACGGTTTACTGACGATTTTTCATGCATTTAGGAGTATAAAGATTACGCGGGAACGAAATAACTGTTAATATGTGCCCGAGATATGCGGGATATCGTGGTCATATCTTTAGGAACGGTTGGTGGGACCAGAGGAGAGAGGCAGAACTCTCTTTAGGGCGAGCACTCCTATGGCGAGCAGTAGAAGTCCGCGACTTGGTGATGAATGGCGACCAACGATGGAGTTTTTGGCGTCCACTTTAGCTTGGGCTCGACATTGGGTCACTCTAATGAGGGTCAGATCGACTTTAGCATGGGCCAGTCCGGTTCGAATAACCTGAGTTCACCCCTTCCATGGTTATTGGGTCTCTGGGGCATTTTCCTTATTGAGTTGTCACTATCAATACCCAACATTTGCCCCCGAAGCTTGAGTGAAGTTTCTTCGGTCGAGCTTGATTCCTTGATAGGGTTTGAGATAGTGACACTTGAATTGGGTCTTCTTTGTCCTTTTCTGCTATTTGTATCATTTTGAACACTTTATGCTTCTTTGGCGATCACTCGAGGCTGTTAGGTTTATGGATGTCTATCCTTCGCTATTTGGCGATTGTTGGATCGTGATTTCCTGAATGCTGATCTGGCAATGAATTGAATGCCAAGGAGATGGTGATCGCGCGCTTTCGCCTGAACTCCGATGAACCTGCAAGAAGGGGAGCGCAACAGAGGGGGTGCCTCTGGGTCCCTCTCCGATGCTTAAATGAGTATATGTGTGTATATAGCTCAAAACGTATTGAATGTATGTAAAGCAAAGGTATTTATAGAGTAGGAGATACCAAACCGTATAAGGTAACTGTATATCTTCGTGAATATTGTGTTGTTGAAGATTTAGATAGTAGATATTGCGGTTACAGCGAGATATTGCAGTTACCGTATCTAATCTTTAGTGAATATGTGCCCGAGATATGCGGGATATCGTGGCTATATCCTTGTTAACGGTTGGTGGGACCAGAGGAGAGAGGCAAGGCTCTCTTGATGGCGAGCACTCCTATGGCTGCGACCTTGATTGTTGGCGAGCACTTCCTGGGCACTCCCTTGGCGAGCACTCCCATGGCGAGCAGTGGGAGGCTTTGGCCTTGGCCAATGGCGACCTGAAGTGGCACTTTGGCGTCCACTTTAGTTTGGATTCGATACTGGACCACTTTATGAGGGCCAGAGTAACCTTACTGTGGGTTGGCCTTGTTTAAATGGTATGGGTTGCACCCCCCTGCAAATTTATTGGGCCTTCGAGGCCTTTCCCATATTGGGTCGTCACTATCAATACCCAACATTTGCCCCCGAAGCTTGAGTGAAGTTTCTTCGGTCGAGCTTGATTCTGTGATAGGGTTTAAGATAGTGACTTTTGGACTGGATTTTTTGCTTTCTTATATGCTATTTGTGCCTTTTGATGCTCTGTATCCTTTGGCGAACGATTTTGGTTGCGTAGAGTTTTTCGGAATGTGTGATACCTTACCCCATTAGGCGAACGCTTTAGGTTTCCAGGGTTTATGGATGCTCATTCTTCACTCTTTGGGCGAACACTATCGTTGCGAGGGTGTTAGGAGAGGTCTGGTATAGCTTTTGGCAATCACCTTTTTTGTGTAAGACTTCGAACATTTTAATGAATGGACAGTTAGCGGAAGTCGAGAGGACTTTTGAGGCATGTCTGTCTCTTTGTCTTCCGTAACCCGTGGGCAGACTCACAGGTTTTTCGTGTCGTTCCAACCTTTTGTCTCCCCGATGTAACCCTTGGAATTCTGACATTACTTCGGTTTTACCCAAAAGGGTGTAATCATTATCTGAGCCGTTTCTCACATGCCCGTTCGGTTTCCTTCGTTTTGGCTAAAAAGGCCGAACTTTAGCATTTAGTCTTTTACGCACTCAATTCATTTGCATTCCAGAGTTCATATCTTCTTTCAGCCTTCTGTTTCAATTTTTCATTTCTCTCTTTTTATCCTCGAAAAAGCTTTCTCAGCCAGAACGGGATACTCCTTCGAGCTTTGGAGAGCTGTCGGGGAGTGATTGGAACATCATTGATGACTTCTTCTGACATCATAGGCAACCAAACTTCTGTTCAATCCGCTCAGGGGCGAAAACTTCAGAGTCGATGCTTGGGTTAGCGGGCATTCATCAGTTCGTACAACTGACGCTCAAGGTTGGGGTTCGTCCTTCCACGCCCGTCTTTATTGATTGGATAAATTTCTGACCCATCAGTCTGGGACGTAAATTCATTGATCGCACTTGAGGACCTAAATTCTTCAGTCTATTTTCCAAGCGGGCTAAGACGAGGTTGTTTAGCTGCCTAGGCGTCTATGAGTTTCGGATCAAGGATGTCGACCAGTACTCTGTTTGGCTAGAGGCAGAGAATGGTGACCTCAGGGCTCAATTGAAAGAGTCATGGGTGCAGAGGGATGCCTCGATGGCTGAGCAGGAGCATCCTTCCTTAAATCGTAAGGCTGTCCCATCCCCCCTTAGCGTGGACTTTAAGAAGTCCGAGGAGTTCTCTGTCTGCGCCTTGGAGGTGATAAAGGCCGAGGCTGCTTCCTACCTCCAGATCTTGGTCGACGAGATTCAAGGGATTGATCCCAAGTTTCCTCTCTGGGAGGTGAGGTCTCTTCAGGACTTCATTGAGAGCGGCTACACCAAGGAAGCTTCTTGGCGATGAGGCTGCCCCCGAGGCCGAGAAGGAAACTGCATTCCCTGATGAACCCAGACCTTGAGGTCTCAGGCCTTCAGGCGACCGAGTCGATGCAGAGTTTCAGGTCAAGGGAGCCTGTTCATCCTCCTGCTTTTTGCTCATCCTTCTTTTTATCGATAATCACTTTTACTTCCCTTTGTTTTTGGGATAGTTGTAATTATTCTTTTGATTTCAGACTCGGATATTATTATAATGAACGCCTTTAATTTCGTAAGCCTTTACTCTTTTTCGACTTCGAATGTGTTTGGTCGTTCTTCCGATATCTTTTCGTTCGAACGCTTTAGGAAGTTTTACCATATTTGTTTTCAACTTCTCTTTAGCTTATGTAGGAGAGTCTCGCCATATAGGATCTTGGACCATCCATTCCCTTCACCAAAGTTTTTTAAGGGAACTGTTACTCGAAGATCATACCTTTAAGGAAACTATCATCTTTTGTAGATGTGTTCGCTTTGTTAAGGTTTTAGACCTTTGGAGTGTTCGTCTAATCACGGGGAACTGTTACCCGAGGCTCATTCATCTTTTAGTAAGTGGTCGCCCTAGGTTCATTCGCCCACTTTCTTTGTGTTTGTTTCGCAAAGGAACTGTTACCCTTGATATGGATTCATTCGCTTTGGATGTTACTTCTCAATTTTTGCCCAACTTATAAGAGAACGGACTCCTTGACGGATTGCTCGCCTTTTGTGCTAGGACTTATGTCTGATTTTTATATTTAGGCCTTATTTGCCTAACTTTTTCCTTAGGTCTTTTCGCCTGATTTTGATAACAGGTCTTGTGCCTGACTTTGGCATCAGGTCTTTCGCCTAACTTTGGTGCTAGGTCTTTCACCTGATTCAGTCATCAGGTCTTTCGGATCTTTTGGTTTGCCTAACTTTGGCGTTAGGTCTTTTTGCCTAACTTTGGCGTTAGGTCTTTCGCCCAATTTTGGTATCGGGTCTTTTTGTTTCGTAAGCCTTGGTTTTTGTTTGACTTCGAGTATACTTGGTTGTTCTTCCGATGTCTATCTTGCTTTAAAGCTTTAGGAAGTTTTACCATACTTGTTTTCAACTTCGCTTAAGCTTTTGTAGAATAGTCTCGCCTTTTTGTTTTCATTCAAAGGGTCTTGGACCTTTCTTTGGAGGAAACGTTACCCTTTAGAGGTTCTTTTCGCTCCTTTAGGTTTCGGGGGAAGGACCGTGGCCTCTTATCGGCACGTCCGTTCCTTTCGCCATGTTTCTTAAGGAAACTGTTACCCAAGGATTATGCCTTTAAGGAAACTGTCATCCTTTATGGATTCGTTCGCCTTTTAGGATTTTGGTCCTTAGATTCGTTCGCCTAGTCGTAGGAAACTGTTATCTAAGATTTGCTCGCCTTTTAAGAAGCTGTTACCTCGGATTCGTTCTCCCTTTTTGGGGAACTGTTACCCAAGATTCGCTCGCCTTTTTAGGAAGCTGGAAAGCTTTAGGAAGTTTTACCATACTTGTTTTCAACTTCGCTTTAGCTTTTGTAGAATAGTCTCGCCTTTTTGTTTTCATTCAAAGGGTCTTGGACCTTTCTTTGGAGGAAACGTTACCCTTTAGAGGCTCTTTTCGCTCCTTTAGGTTTCGGGGGAATGACCGTGGCCTCTTATCGGCTCATCCGTTCCTTTCGCCATGTTTCTTAAGGAAACTGTTACCCAAGGATTATGCCTTTAAGGAAACTGTCATCCTTTATGGATTCGTTTGCCTTTTAGGATTTTGAAGACTGCGCTCTGAAGATGATGAAGTCGGCGATCGCCGATTTTCTCCAAGTCCTGGTGGATGATGTCCGGGCGGTCGATCCCAATTTTCCCCTTGAGGAAGTTGGGTCCTTGAGGAGCTTCCTCCGGAGTCGTAACTCTTAGTCTACCCTTGTTGCTGAAGGGGTTATTCCAGCTATGGCTGAAGAGGTTGTTCCCGAAGGCGGACCAAGTCTTCCTGCCCCCGAAGGCGAGCAAATCGTCCCTGCCCCTGAAGGCGAGCCAGTGCCTCTGCCCCCGAGGATCCCCAAGCCTGAAGTCTCCATCTCTTTTATTAACAATATTTGCCTTTTGGATAGCTGTTTTTCTTTGTAATTTTTTGTTTTCCTTGTAATTATTTATTTGATTTAAGACTTGGCTTCTTTTATTGAATGCCTTTATATTCATAAGCCTTTTATTCGACTTTGAACATGCTTGGCTATTTATCCAACGTCTTAATCATAATTACTCTTCGACTTCCTTTTGACTTGTAATGTCTTCGACTCTTGAAGTCTTAGACCAAGCATAAGTCGATCCTTCTAAGGAAAATACTTCTGATACTTAAAAGCATAAACTTCTAAGTTCAAAGAGATATTACCCTCTTTGAAGTTTAGACCTTCGAGGTCATCCTAAGGCTTTGTCATCCATAGTGATCGCCTAAAATTCTTTGTTAGCAGATCCCTTTGTTTGGTTTTGGCGTCTGCTTCTCATCTTGCCTAACTTTATTGCTAGGTCTTTTGGCCTGACTTTGGCGTCATGGATTTTTTGTTTTGCCTAGCTTTATTGCTAGGTCTTTTGGCCTGACTTTTGGCGTCAGGGCTTTTTGTGCCTGATTCGGTTATCAGGTTTTTGCCTGACTCTTGGCGTCAGGTCTTTTGAGGTCTAACTTTATTGTTAGGGCTTTTGTGGCCTAGTTTTGTTGCTAGGGCTTTTGGCCTGTCTTTGGCGACAGGGCTTTTTGGCCTAGCTTTGTTGCTAGGGCTTTTGGCCTAGCTTTGTTGCTAGGGCTTTTGTGGCCTATCTTTGGT
Organism: Chamaenerion angustifolium; assembly: GCA_946814005.1. NCBI lineage: Eukaryota > Viridiplantae > Streptophyta > Magnoliopsida > Myrtales > Onagraceae > Chamaenerion > Chamaenerion angustifolium. Next base: position 29,148,314 of record OX328277.1, on the reverse strand, counting down.
GATAGGGCTTTTGGGGCCTAACTTTGTTGTTAGGGCTTTTTTGTGGCCTATCTTTGGTGATAGGGCTTTTGGCCTGACTTTGGCGACAGGGCTTTTTGGCCTAGCTTTGTTGCTAGGGCTTTTGGCCTAGCTTTGTTGCTAGGGCTTTTGTGGCCTATCTTTGGTGATAGGGCTTTTGGGGCCTAACTTTGTTGTTAGGGCTTTTTTGTGGCCTATCTTTGGTGATAGGGCTTTTGGCCTGACTTTGGCGTCAGGGCTTTTGTGGCCTAACTTTGTTGTTAGGGCTTTTGGCCTGTCTTTGGCGACAGGGCTTTTTGGCCTAGCTTTGTTGCTAGGGCTTTTGTGGCCTATCTTTGGTGATAGGGCTTTTGTGGCCTAACTTTGTTGTTAGGGCTTTTTTGTGGCCTATCTTTGGTGATAGGGCTTTTGTGGCCTAACTTTGTTGTTAGGGCTTTTTTGTGGCCTATCTTTGGTGATAGGGCTTTTGGCCTGACTTTGGCGTCAGGGCTTTTTTTCTTCGATTTGCTTCGAGTGAACATGTTTATGAAGGAATCACTTGCTTGTATGGTCCTTCCCACTTAGCTGAAAGTTTATTCTGACTGTCCAGCCTTGTGAATTCATTCCTTCAACATTCCTATCTTTATCAGCTTTTCGATGTCGCGCTTGTGCTATCTGCAATAGCTCTCGGTGTCATTCCCCATGGGCTGACCACTCTTGCGGGGTCTCGGTGGCCTTTCCAGAGACCTTTCCATCTCGACTAGTACCGCCGAGATCTGCCTGTTTAAAGGCGTGAAATACTCGGGGACCTCTGGATGTCTTGGTCCTGGGTTTTCCGATCTAGGCTTTTCTCGACCCTTCTTACCCTTCTTGATCCTGCAGAGACACCAAAGAACCAAGACGGCGCCGAACCCAAAAGGGTCGACAGAAATAATAGGGCTAAGTGATTCGGATCAGTCGACTTACCCAACAGAGAGGCTTCATGCTTATTAACATGTATAATGGGGGCGCCTCCACCTCTATACTCGGGGATGGCCCTGACGACGACATCCTTTGGGGTCTTGACGCGTTGTTCTTTGAGTCTCTTAGTGAACTTGATGGACTGACAGAGCGAGTGACCGCCGGCGTCTCAGTGGAGGCCGGAGGTAAGGATTGGTGTCCAAAAGTCATCTCTTGATCTTCTTGAGGGGCTGTGGTGCCAGGATTTCCAGTTTCTGATTCCGGTGGCCCCGCAGGACGAGGATCCTCATGAGGAGCAGGGGGTTTTCTGCGGGCCTGTCCTATGATGGTTTCCAAGAGGGATATCATCTCTGCGGTTACCTGAATGGTTTCCCAAGCCACTTGGATGGTTTGTCGATCTGGAATCTCTGCGACGTTTGGAACAGGGGTCGTTCTCGAATTGCCAATGTGTTCACGTGCCGGTCTCGGAGGGACGGCATCACAGACTGCTTGGCTAGCAGGTTCTTGGTGGAGTGCGAAGCGGCAGCGGAATTAGAGCTATCCGAGGATTGTTCGTTAGCTTCTTTCCGATGATTGCGGTTAGAGCGAGTATGTATGACTGTTTTGCTCGTTTTCCCACAGACGGCGCCAAATGTTGGATCGTGATTTCCTGAATGCTGATCTGGCAATGAATTGAATGCCAAGGAGATGGTGATCGCGCGCTTTCGCCTGAACTCCGATGAACCTGCAAGAAGGGGAGCGCAACAGAGGGGGTGCCTCTGGGTCCCTCTCCGATGCTTAAATGAGTATATGTGTGTATATAGCTCAAAACGTATTGAATGTATGTAAAGCAAAGGTATTTATAGAGTAGGAGATACCAAACCGTATAAGGTAACTGTATATCTTCGTGAATATTGTGTTGTTGAAGATTTAGATAGTAGATATTGCGGTTACAGCGAGATATTGCAGTTACCGTATCTAATCTTTAGTGAATATGTGCCCGAGATATGCGGGATATCGTGGCTATATCCTTGTTAACGGTTGGTGGGACCAGAGGAGAGAGGCAAGGCTCTCTTGATGGCGAGCACTCCTATGGCTGCGACCTTGATTGTTGGCGAGCACTTCCTGGGCACTCCCTTGGCGAGCACTCCCATGGCGAGCAGTGGGAGGCTTTGGCCTTGGCCAATGGCGACCTGAAGTGGCACTTTGGCGTCCACTTTAGTTTGGATTCGATACTGGACCACTTTATGAGGACCAGAGTAACCTTACTGTGGGTTGGCCTTGTTTAAATGGTATGGGTTGCACCCCCCTGCAAATTTATTGGGCCTTCGAGGCCTTTCCCATATTGGGTCGTCACTATCAATACCCAACAGCGATCACTACCTTTGAAAGGGTTTTCCAAAAAGGCATAGTAATGCGCTGACGATCACTTTATCTGCAAAATGGACTTTAGCATTTAATAATTGCACAGTCATCCAAAAGTCGAACAGACATTTGAGGCACGCTTGTCGTTTATTCTTTCGTAACCCAAGGGTAGTCTGACAGTTTCTGTACTGGCCGACCGTTTGTCTCCCCGAGGTGTCTCTTAAAATTCTTAAATTGTTTCGATTTTTCCCCAAAAGGTACAATCATTCTCTGTGTCGTTTCGATTCTGTCTGTGGCGGTTACTCCTATATTTTGTCTATATAAGGGACGGAAGTTTCACTCCTTTGTATTTTGCGCGTCCCAGTCATTCAGATTCTAGAGAGTTCTGTGCCTTCTCTGTTTTTTCAGCACTATGTTTTTTCGATCCTTTTCTTCTTTCTTTCGATTTCTAAAGCTCCAAACCCAAACATCAATGGCTTCCCGAAATCAGTCTACAGGCAAGGCCAAGGTAACGACCAATAGGTCTTCTTCCTCCAACCCGAAAGTGCCCCCGAAGTTTACCAATGCTCCCCTGCAAATCAGGGATGGTTCCACTCCGGCTTCCAGCGAGAGAAATCCTGATGCCGGACGGTCAGCGGCCACACCTATGGTGGTGGATGGGCCAGATACCAATGTGCCCCTCTTTTCCCCAAAAGGTAAACACCAAGGTTTTTCTGTTTTCTGGGTTTTTCTGATAATGGCCCCTGTTTTTTTCTTGTTTTCATATCGTTCTTGCCATATCCTGATTTTTTTAAAGTAGATATCAAGCCTAACGAGTTGAAGCCGACTCAGTTCAAGATGGTAGTCGCCATAGGTGGTCTGAATGAAACGGATGCCCCTAGGTATCCAAGGTTAGGACTGCATTATCCTTGCGACGGAGAGATTTACATTTATGCGACCCAGGTCGATGTTGGGTTGCGTTTTTCTCTCTGCGAGGATTTGCAGGAACTATGTCGTTATTACGGGATATGTCCCACGCAGCTCGTACCCAACGCCATTAGGATGTGGGTCGGATTCATGTTCATGTGTCTATGACAAGAATGGACGTATTCACTGCCCTTGTTCCGATGCTTCTTCTGATTGGCCGCGGGAGCGAACCACCTCTATCATTTCCAGACCCGATGACCCAAGTTTGAAGAATGGAGAGGCCAGGCGTGGAGCTGGAACGTCCATTTTCGGTTGGTTGATGACTTCCGTGCCACCAACTCCAACTACAAGAGTTGTTTCTTTGTATTTTGGGAATGACTTGTAATTATTTTTCGATTTCAGACTCGGTTGCTTTTTATAATATCGAATGCCTTTTATATTCATAAGCCTTTATATTTACTCGACTTTGAATGTGTTGGCGATTCCTCTGATATCTTAATCATAATTACCTTAGACTTTTCTTCGCTTTATACTGGTCTCGACTCGTAGGGCCTTGGACCTTTCTTTAGGCTTGAAAGGATAAGTCTTTATAGACTTATCTATTCCCCTCGCCAAGTATAAATTTCTTAAGGAAAATATCTTAAGGCTTAAAAGTATAGACTTCTAGGCTTGAAGATGAATTACCTTTTTGAAATTTAAACCCTTTGGAGTGTTCGTCTAACTGCAAGGAACTTGTTACTTAAAGCTTCATCATCTATAGTGATCGCTTAAGGTTCCTTTCCAGTCTTCTAGGATTTGCTTCACAAAGGAACTGTTATCCTTAATATGGATAACTTCTTCAAAATTTGCCCAACTTATAAGAGAATAGCTTCCTGGATGGATTGATTGTCTTTTGTCGTTAGGACTCCTTCCTGATTTTGGTAACAGGTCTTATGCCTGACTTTGGTGTCAGGTCTTTTTGCCTGACCTTGGCGTCAGGTCTTTCATTTTGCCCAACCTTGTTGCAAGGTCTTTTGCCTGACTTTGGCATAAGGTCTTTTGGTTTGCCTAACTTTGTTGCTAGGTCTTTTGCCTGACTTTGGCGTCAGGTCTTTGGTTTTGCCTAACCTTGTTGCTAGGTCTTTTGCCTGACTTTGGCGTCAGGTCTTTCGCCCAATTTTTATACCAGGTCTTTGATGTTGCCTAACTTTGGCGTTAGGTCTTTTGCCTGACTTTGGCGTCAGGTCTTTCGCCCAATTTTTATATCAGGTCTTTGATGTTGCCTAACTTTGGCGTTAGGTCTTTTGCCTGACTTTGGCGTCAGGCCTTTCGCCCAATTTTTATATCAGGTCTTTGATGCCTGATTCAGTCATCAGGTCTTTCGCCTGACTTTTGGCATCAGGTCTTTTTTCTTCAATGCCTAATTCAGTCATCAGGTCTTTCGCCTGACTTTTGGTCGTCAGGTCTTTTGCCCAATTTTGACATCGGGTCGTTTTTCTTCGAGTAGTCATGCTTTATGAAGGAATGACTTGCTTTTATTGACATAACATTTTGATTACAAGCTATGTATAAAATATCCTTAAATGTTCAGAATTGAATGGACGGGGTAACCTTTCGCCTTTGGTGGTTTCCAAGTTGTAAGATCCTGGGGTGGTGATCTCTGCTACTTTGTATGGTCCTTCCCACTTAGCTGAAAGTTTATTATGACTGTCCAGTCTTGTAAATTCATTCCTTCTCATAACCATATCCCCCACGAAAAATTGGTGAGCGCTGACTTTTCTGTTGAAGTATCGAGCGGTCGCAAGTCGCATCTTAGTTTGTGTTTTTTCTGATTGCCACCTCTTTTCTTCTTCCAAGTCGAGGTCGGTCTTGCGCTCAATTTCGTTTGCCTCAGTGTTAAAGTGTAGGATTCTGTGGGTAGGCACACTAAACTGGACATACACTAAACTGAAGGGTGTTTTTTCCCGTGGCTGCCTTAGGCGTTGTTCAGATAGCCCATAATACGTTTTCCAGCTCCTCTGCCCAATTTCCTTTGAATGCTTGAACCCTTTTCTTGAGTCCTGCTAAAACAACTTTTTTGGCTGCTTCAACTTGTCCATTCATTTGAGGATGATGCACTGAGTTGAATCGATGGTCGATATGGTATTCCTCGCAGAGCCATTTAAGTTATTTTCCTAAGAATTGTGGACCATTATCGCTAATAAGTATTTTGGGAATGCCGAACCTGGAAAATATGTTGATCTTCAGAAACTTGATCACTTGAAATTCCGTTGTAGAGGCCAAAGCTTTCGCCTCTATCCACTTGGTGAAGTAGTCGATCGCCACTATGATGTGAGTACGCTGCCCAGTACTAATGGGAAAAGGACCCAATATATCCATTCCCCATTGAGCAAAAGGTCAGGCACCTTCCATTGGGGACAACAGTGTTGGCGGTCGACTGGATCGTGGTGCAAACTATTGACAAGTCGTGCACATTTGTGTTAATTCAACCGCATCTTTTCCCAAGGTTGGCCAGTAGTATCCCAGTCTGAAGATATTTCGTGTCAATGATCGTGCACCTTCATGGCATGCTGCAACTCTTTCATGAGCTTCACGAAGAACCCTTTCTGTTTCGGGATGAACAATGCACCTTAGATAAGGTGTCGAGTAGCCTCGCCTGTAGAGTTCTCCGTCTATGATCAAGTAACTAGCTGAAAGGCGTCTTATCCTTGTGGATTCACCTTTGTCTTCTGGGAGAATTCCCTGTTGCAAGAAATTCTGGAATGGAGTCATCCATGCTACCTGTCCTTGAATGTTGAAGACCTCTGCTCGTTTGTCGAGAACTGAACATAAGGTTTTTTCCAGGAACTGTACATCTTAAATTCTGGCCCCTCCAAACGCCAGCTTACTTAAAGAATTTGCCATCTGGTTCTCTTGGTGAGGAATCGACTCAATCGCAAAATTTGGAATTTCGGCGACGAGTTTCTTGGCGATGTCGAGGTACTTCTTCATATTTTCCCCCTTACCTCATAAGTCCCATTGACCTGGTTGACAATTAGCTCGGAGTCGCTTTTTACTAGGGCCGGCAATGGTGCGGTGAAAACCCATAACCATGGTTATAACTGTTACTGTTTAAAATGGTTAACCGTGCCATTATGGTGTGGTGCGGTTATGGTAATGTATTTTCTACCCATAATGATTATGGTTATGGTATTTGAGCTATACCCATGGTTATAACCATGGGTATTATATAAATATAATAATTAATTATTATTAATAAATTTATATATACTAAATAATGAAAGTTAATGTACATACATATAATAAATAATTATGATGTTAGTTTTATATATTTTTATTGTTGACAATATAGATTTATGTATTTTTTAAAATAAAATTTTCGGTATTTTATTATATTACATGTGTGGAATAAATATGGGTATACGGGTAAAACCATGGTTAATAACCACAGTTATTTTAATGGTTATGGTCTTGAAAATTGTACCCGTATTGGTTATGGTATGTGGTTTAAAAATATGGTATGGTTATGGTATTTGTCATACCCGTACCATACCCTAACCATTGTCAGCCCTACTTTTTACCCTAAGTGTTGATATGCCCATTCCTTTTGCAAGTCTGAGTCCAGTAATAAGAGCCTCGTAAGTGCTTCATTATTGGTCGCCTGAAACGTTAGGGCGATCGCATACTTCAAAGGCTCGCCCTCAGGAGGGATGAGAATTAGACCTGCCCATGAGCCTTCTCTTGAAGAAGATCCATCTGTATAAAGTTCCCAGATTTGACTGTTGTCTGCTGATGAACTTGGCCTGCTTTCTGCTTCTGCCAGACCATTGCTTGTACTTTCCACTATAAAATCAGTCAGTGCTTGACCTTTGATGGTCGTTTTCGGCACAAATTTGATCTTGAACTCGCTGAGCTCGATTGCCCATTTGACCATTCTTCCTGAAGAATCTAGTTTCAACAGGAAGTTTTTGAGAGATTGATTGGTGAGAACTGTAATGTCGTGCGTGTGAAAATAAGGTCTTAGCTTTCGAGTAGCAATAATTAATGCATAGAGATACTTCTCAATCTGGACATATTTTATTTCTGCAGAATTAAGCATCTTGCTAAGAAAATACACTGGACTCCGGACATTATCCTCTTCCCTTATTAAGACGGCACTGGCTGCTACGTCGCTGATGCTTAAGTAAAGGAAAAGCTTCTCGCCAGGAATAAGTCTCGCCAAAACTGGAAGTGTTTGAATATGCTGCTTCAAGGATTGGAATGCATCCTCACAGTCTGGCGTCCACTCGAACTTGCAGTTGGCCCTTAGAGTTTTGAAGAATGGTAGGGATCTGTCGCTCGCCCTGGAAAGGAAACGATTAAGTGCAGTAAGGCGGCCATTCAAACATTGAACCTTTTTATGGCAAGTCGGCGACTTCATTTCTTCAATGATCTTGAGTTTTTCCGGGTTCGCCTTAATACCTCGCTCACTTACCATAAATCCCAGAAATTTATCCGACTTAACTCCAAAAGCACACTTTGCTGGGTTCATGTGAACAATGTGCCTCCTTATGCATTTGAAAGCTTCGTGAAGGTCCGCTGTGTGAGGACTACCCTTGATTGTTTTCACAAGCATGTAGTCCACATAAGCCTCCATGTTTAACCCATCATGTCTTGGAACAGTCGGTTCACCATCCATTGATAGGTCGCCCCGACATTGATTATACCGAAGGGCATCACTTTGTATCAAAGAATGTCCCCGTCTGCATAAAAATCTGTATGGGCCTCGTCATCTGGATGCATCCGGATCTGGTTGTAGCCTGAATAGGCATCCATGAAGCTCAGCATCTCGTGACCGGAGGTTGCATCAACCAACTGATCAATTCTGGGAAGAGGGTAGGAATCCTTGGGGCAAGCTCTGTTCAAGTCGCGGAAGTCGACGCACATCCTCCACTTGTCATTTGATTTTTTGATAAGAACTTGGTTGGCGACCCAACTCTGGAATATCACTTCTGTGACGAAATCAGCTTCGATCAGCCTGCTAATTTCCTGTCTGATCGCCAAACGTTTGTCTGACACGAATGATCTCCTTTTCTTAGCGATCAGCTTAATGGAGGGATCTATCATCAACTCGTGAGAGATGATGTCAGTGCTAATACCTGGCATGTCACTCAGTTTCCAGGCAAAAAGCTCATTGAATTCCTTGAGGAGTGCAGTCATGGCCTGCTTCTGGTCATCGCTCAAGGTGGTCCCAATGCGCACCTTCTTGTCTGGACCATCAATCTCAACTTCCACTAATTCCTCCATGGGCACTGGTCGAGCCAAATCCTCCCGAGGGTCAGCCTCTGTTTCAATGGCGAGGGCTTCCCTTTGATTTTTCCTGCGCAGGCAGTTCACATAGCATTGTCTCGAGGAAGGCTGATCGCCAAGTACTTCTCCAATCCCGTTGGGTGTGGGGAACTTCATTTTTTGGTGGACTGTGGAAGCCGCAATCTTATTGGGATTGATCGCGGTCCTCCCCAGGATGGCGTTGTATGATGTAGGTGAGTTGACCACCAGCAAGGTGACCGACACTTTGATGCTCTTCCATCCTTTACCCAGAATCACTGGCAAGGTTATTGCCCCTAGCGGATAAGTCGTTCTCCCAGCAAATCCAATCAGCGGAAAGTCGACCCTCTTCATGTCACGTTTAGACTTGCCCATCTTCTCAATGGCATCCAGGAACAGGATATCTGTCGAGCTTCCTCCATCAACCAGAATTCTCTTTACGTCACAACCGTCGAGATCGACGGTGATAACCCGGGCATTGTTGTGAGGGGTGGTGACATGTGCCAAATCGTCTTCGGAGAATGAAATGACAATGTCCTCTTCAGGTCGAGGTCGCTTTCCCAGCTGGACCGCCGTAGAAATCTAAGTTGCATAGACCTCCCTTGCATGTGACCCATCGCGTCCGACACCAAACCCTCCAGCAATCAGATTGACTACCCTCCTGCTCTGGGATGGGCCGGATTGCTCAGGCGGAGCTGGCGAGTGATTTCGCCGTGGTGACGTTTTACTTCTATCTCGTCCCGACACGAACTCTTTCAAAATCCCCATTTGAATCAACTTCTCAATATCCCGCTTCAAAATACGGCAATCATTAGTCTTATGACCCTTGCACTTGTGATATCTGCAATAGCTCTCAGTGTCCTTCCCCATAGGCTGGCCACTCCTTCGAGGCATTGGTGGCCTTGCCAGAGACCTTCTTTCCATCTCGACTAGCACCACCGAGATCTGCCTGTTTAAGGGCGTAAAATACTCGGAGACCTCTGGATTTCTAGGCCATGGGTTCTCTTCTCGGGGCTTGATATCTCATCCCTTCTTATCCTTCATTTCCTTCCTACCATCGCGCCGGGGCTCAGGAACCACCCTTAGCGAGGTCGTCAGGAAATTAGCTTCGGCGTCCGCCCTCTCAAGGTCTATAAAACTTTTCGCCCTTGCTGCCATCTCTTCTATCGTTTCAATCTCATTTACGTGGTAACTGTTGCGCAGCTTTCTCAAGGCCTTGTTGGCCACATCCAGTCCTCGATAGAAGGCTCGAATAATCTCCCCATATGAGACTCGACGATCTATCTCTGTGACATTTTGATGAAAATGTCCGTAAAAGTCGGCAAGTGACTCTCCAGGCTGCTGCTTGACCGCATCCAGGGTGACCACGCTTTTCATCAATTAACGCTCGCCCATATACCTTTCCAGGAACTTGCTTCTCAGTTCTGACCAAGTCCCTATTGATCCCGCAGGGAGGCCGAAGAACCAGGACGACGCCGAACCTGATAGAGTCGACGTAAATAATAAAGCTAAGTGATTTGTATCATTTGACTTACCTAACAGAGATGCCTCATGTTTGTTGACATGGATAGTTGGGATCTCCTCCACCACTGTATTCGGGGATGGCCCTGACAACGACATCCTTTGGGATTTTGATGGCGACGAGGTCGTCGGCGAAGGGACGAGCTGATCGCTCCCTAAAGGGAGCTGCGACTGTCGTTCGCCTTTCCTGGAGCCTTTTGTGGATAAGCTCGTCCACCTGATCCAGTGTGCATTGGTTTGGCGGTGCCCCATTCGGCATGGGACCAGATGGATTGGTGGAATAGGTGGCTGTCGGCGTCTCAGTGGACGCCGGGGGTAGGGACTGGTGTCCCGATATCATCTCCTGATCCTCTTGGGGGGGCTGTGGTGCCCAGATTTCCCGTTTCCGCCGGTCTGGGCCCTGCGGTTGCGGGGCGAGGATTTTCCTGAATAGTAGATGTTTGTCGGCGAGCCTGCCCTAAGATTGCCTCCAGCAGTGATATCATCTCTGGGGTTAACTAGATGTTTTCCCCCGCAATGTGGACGTGTTGCGGTACTGGAGTCTCGGTGTTGTTGGGAACGGGAGCCGGTCTGGAATTGTCGACGTGTTCTTGGGCCGCCCTCGGGGGGACGACATTAGGTGTTGCTTGGCTGGCAGATTCTTGGTGGAGCGGCGAAGCTGCTGCAGAATCAGAACTGTCCGAGGACTGCTAATTGGGCTAGTTCTGGCGATTGTTTTGGATCAAGTTTGCATGGTTGTATCACTCGTTTCTCACACACGGCGCCAAATGTTGGATCTTGATTTCCTGAATGCTGACTTGGCAGTGAATTGAATTCCAACGGAAGGATGAAAATTGCTCTCGCCTTAGCTCGGGATCGCAATAGAGGGAGTGTCTCTGGGTCCCTCTCCGATGCTTAAATGAGTATATGTGTGTGTAAAACTCAAAAACTTCCCTCCAATGTATGTAAAACAATGATATTTATAGAGTAAGGAGACCAAACCGTAAAAGGCAACAACATATCTTAATGAATATTGTGTTAGTGAAGATTAGGATAGCAGATATTACGGTTATAGCGTAATATTGCAGTTACCATATGTAATCTTTATAGAATATGTGCCTGAGATATGCGGGATATCGTAGCCATATCTTTAGGAACAGTTGGTGGGACCAGAGGAGAGAGGCAAAGCTCTCTTTAGGGCGAGCATTCCTATGACGAGCAGGAGGAGTTTGCGACTTGGTGATGAATGGCGACCGACGATGAAGCCTTTGGCGTCCACTTTAGCTTGAGCTCGACATTGAGCCACTCTAATGAGGGCCAGATCGATTTTAGCATGGGCCGGTTCGGTTCGAATAACCTAGGTTCACCCCCTCCATGGTTATTGGGTCTCTGGGACCTTTTCCTTATTGGGTTGTCACTATCAATACCCAACACTCTACAACCTTGTTGTCGAGTTTGTGAAGAAAAACCAGACTAAAAGCATAAATACTTGATCGAAAGAGTAACAAAAAATTGTCTTTCTCTCCTAATAAGAATAGCTGAAACTAGTTCACATGGTTGGCCTAGCTGGACCGTCGACATCAGAAAAATAAAAATATTAGTATTAATGTTAGAGTTTTTAAAAGTAACCATGTTAAAAAAATAGGTATACAATTTTAAAAAATATTAATTTTATTTAAAAAATTAAGTATACAATTTTACTTTTTGAAAAATAGGTATACGCGAACTCCGGGGTCGCGCCTGTGATTGGTGCAATCCAATTTTTTTTAATTTTTTTTTTCGATAATGATGACTCGATGTTTAATTAAAAATAAAATTATGTATCTATTAAAAAAAATTTTAAAAAAATTATAGTAAGTAGATATTTTAATTTCGATTCAAATGATGCAAAAAATATTAAATTTGGATTTACGGATTGACTGTACAGCATGCCGTAAGTTGAGATATGAAAATTGTACTTAAAAAATTATAACTCGGACCATGTAAGTCCAAACTCAACACGGTTAACGTCATTTATGTGGTAATTCAATTATCTATCTAGGGTAATTTTTTTGATTGGAAATACAGTTATTTTGTAACCTAACATCGTTTACACTATAATTTGACCAAAATAATTAAATGCATTAGGTGATAAATTTAATTATGTACTTACTCAAAAAAAATCAAAAATATTACGGTGCGTAGATAATTTAATTACGAATTAAATGACGCTAACTATGCGTTAATTTTTTACTTTTAGACCGACTGTATAATACGGTACGTAAAAAACTCTACATACGATACAAAAACTTACAAATAGTGTTTTGAACAGTATATTTACTGTTTAAACAATAAATTACACTGTGTAAACAGTAAATTTACTGTTCAAAACACTATTTGAAATGTTTTGTACCGTATGTAGAGTTTTTTACGTATCGTATTATACAGTCGGTCTAAAAGTCAAAACTTAACGCATAGTTAGCGTCATTTAATTCATAATTAAATTATCTACGCACCGTGATTTTTTTGAGTAAGTACATAATTAAATTTATCACTTAATGCATTTAATTATTTCGGTCAAATTATGGTGTAAACGATGTTAGGTTACAAAATCACTGTATTTCCAATCAAAAAAATTACCCTAGATAGATAATTGAATTACCACATAAATGACGTTAACCGTGTTGAGTTTGAACTTACATGGTCCGAGTTATAATTTTTTAAGTACAATTTTCATATCTCAACTTACGGCATGCCGTACTGTCAATCCGTAAATCTAAATTTAATATTTTTTGCATAATTTGAATCGCAATTAAAATATCTATTTACTATAATTTTTTTAAATTTTTTTAATAGATACATAATTTTATTTTTAATTAAACATCGAGTCATCATTATCGAAATTTTTTTTTAAAAAAAAGAGTTGTCAACCTAGGCGCCACTTCAAAGTGGCGCCCATGAATAGGCGTCACCCCAAGTGGCGCCTATGAATTGGCGCGACCCCGGGTGCGCCTATGTCCAATAGGCGCTACCCCGGGTGCGCCTATGTCCAATAGGCGCGACCCCGAGATGCGCGTATACCAATTTTTCTAAAAAGATAATTGTATACTTACTTTTCTAAATAAAAAAAGTAACATGGTTACTTTAAAAAAAAATCTTAATATTATATTAATATATAAATAAATAACTATAACATCTTATTAACTAAACTTACAAGCTTGAATAATTTACTAATGTTTAACCTTTTGTAGATAATTTGACAGTTTATTATTTATAAAGTTATAATATGTTAATTTTGTTTAATTTATTATTACATAGTGACATTGTTTGTTGCCTTTTTATTGTTTTTAACGTTAATTTGCTGTCTTTTTTTTTGTGTAAATTACTTGCAAAACGTTATTTCTTAAATTGGTTTCTAACTACACTTTGAGAAATTTGCTAGTCAAGGTTTGCTTAGAAAACGATATCTCGAATAAAATCTGAATTTTGTCTGTTTATGTGAAACCGCTAAACTAGTGCACAAGCACAACCATCTTTTAAGTGCTTGATTTTTAGGGTTAATAGTTCCAATAGTAGCATAAGTTTGGGTCATGTGATCGGATGGTATCATATGTTTTTTTGATGTGGTTAAATGGTCTGTTATGTTTGGAGCATGTTGTCCTATGGTACTCTGTTAGTCAACCGTTAAATTTTTCTGTTAAATGGTCAATGTCAGCACCACATCAGCGCCACTTAGATATATAATATAATATTTAATTTAAAAAATAAAAATAAAAATAAATAGGGAAATTTAAAAGAATAGGAAAAAATATGAAAAAAATCGTAAAAAATATTTTAAAACTTTATATATTAATAAAATGTATTTTTTAAAAAAAAAAAACGAAAATTGAAAAAAAAAAAAAAACTAGGTTGGACCTGGACCCTTGGGGTCCAATTGACCCAGCCAAGGGTCGAACCTTGGGCTGAGTTGGACCCCCACCAGGTCACCTGACCTGGGCGACCAGGTCTGGGTCTGACCCAGCCCTGGGTTTGACCCTGGTTGGGTCAATTGGACCCCAAGGGTCGAACTAACTTGGGGTCCAATTGACCCAGCCAGGGTCGAACCCAGGGCTGGGTCAGACCCAGACCTGGTCGCCCAGGTCAGGTGACCTGGTGGGGGTCTGACCCAGCCCTTGGTTCGACCCTGGCTGGGTCAATTGGACCCCAAGGGTCCAACCTAGTTTTTTTTTTTTTTTTCAATTTTCGATTTTTTTTAAAAAAAAATACATTTATAAAAAATACATTTTATTAATATATAAAGTTTAAAATATTTTTTATAATTTTTCCGATTTTTTTTCATATTTTTTTTGAATTTTCGATTTTTTGAAAAACAATTTATAAAAAATACATTTTATTAATATATAAAGTTTTAAAATATTTTTATAATTTATTTTCGATTTTTCCCAATTTTTTCCGATTTGTCCTTATTTTTTCTATTTTTATTATATTTCCTATTTATTTGTATTTTTCAATTGCCACATCAGTGCCACGTCAGTGCCACGTCAGCATTCCGTTAGTTAACCTTGACGGCAATAGTAATTTAGACCAAATAACAACATTGCCCAAACATATGGTACCATAAAACAACATAGGGGTACCATCCGATCACATGACCCAAACTTATGGTACCATTGGACCTATTAACCCCGATTTTTAATATGCTTAAGGGTATTCTAAAAAGACGTTTTTATGGAGTTTTTTGAAAAAGTATGTAATTTGTTTTTTAGGATAGTAGTATACAAAAAATATTTCGAAAAATAGGTATATTCGCACCCCGGGTAACGCGTATTGACAGTACATACGCGCACCCCGGCTCTACTTTTAATAGATATATAATCTAAATTGTAGAATTCAAATACCGTCGCGCGTAATTATGTCAAGTCATTCGTATGGTGAAAATGTTGTTAACGTTGGTCCGTTGGACCAATCAGTACTCCGGGGACAAGATCAACATCGTTCGTCAGACTTGAGTGAGAACCAACAAATAACTTTTAGGTGTTTAAAAGTAGAGGATAATCTAATATCATAAATTGTTGACCGCATTGTGCGAGCGTTGGCGACCCGAGACACATACGTTCCATCTCAGACATGGGGAGATGACGATCACACTTCAGGATGTTTCCGTGCTACTGGGACTACGAGTACACAGAGATGCAGAAACTGATGACCATGTACTTGAGGAATACATGGTCGGTGCGTGTCTGGAGATGTTGGGACTGAATCTACAAGGTCGTAAAGATTTTCTAAAAATTACTACTTTACAACAACATTTAGTTCAACCTAATCTCACCGCCGAACAACAAGCGAGAACATTTATGTTGATTATAATCGGTGGTTGTTTACAATAACAAAGAAACATAATGTGTCGTTGATGTACTTACCCCTACTTCGAGATTTAGAAAGAACAGCACATTACAATTGGGGGTCAGCTGTGTTGGTTGCAACGTACTGTGGACTGTGTGAGACATCTGAGCTAAACTGTGCAACATTCCATGGTTGTGTCATCCTTGTGCAGGTAAACTATATGAAAGTCTTATCATATCATTAATATTGGTTATTAAAAATTTCATAATGAGGTTTTCTACTACAGTTATGGTCGTGGGACCACCTCCATATTGGTCGCCCTGTGATTCAAGGTGAAGTGTCGGCTGGAGAGATACATCCATTAGGATACATGTGGTTTTTGTAGAGACAGTGGTTTGTTGGACTACGTAAAAAATGTCTATTACTGCAAAATTTTGTAATGTAAATTTTTCATATTTTGCTTAATAGGTGGGAATTCCTAGAGAGGTAGTTTAGTCACCAAGTTAGAATTGCAAATTTGGTGTACTATAGGGATGACCGTTTCATCTCATTTTGACATTCACATTTTTGATGCAAAATATTACAAAACTCAACAATTATTATACAAAACAACACTTATTATACATTTTTACATGTCTTCCTATTATGGCCACTTCCACCGCACTTACTGCAGTTGTTTCTCCTGGGCAATCCTTCCCTCGCGTCCATCTCGTTGTGAATACGACTGCTTTTTCTTCTACCACGCTTGGTCCTCCACCTATTTGGATCGTGAGTGTATTGTGGTAAATTAAACTGGGGCCAACAATATTCATATGGGATTGGTTAAAAACATGGAGTGTATGCAGCCAGACGTGCTTGATTTGAATATAGCCGATCCACGTAAGGAGCCCATTGCATCCCCGCCTTGGTCAGTGCTGCCATTCCATGTGCACAAGGGTGATGATATATTTGCCATAATCCACATTCACATTTGTTTTCAACTACGTTGACTGTATAATTTCCTGGAGTAGTCTAACCGACACGTTGGATAAATCTACCAATATCACGCACTTGGAATACACCGTGTTCTTGCGAAAATTGAGCCACTTGCATCCTCCCAAGTTGTTTTTGTGCCCTAGTAATGGTTTTTTGGACAATGTAAGACCATACCTGGGACTCCTCAATTGCTTCCATTGCTTGTTGGCTACGGCAGAAAAATATGTGTTTGACCTCCAGTAAGTGAGTTTCACTAATTCGGTCAACGATAATGCCCTTGCCCCTTTCAGCACTCCATTAAACACTTCGACCAAATTCATAGTCATGTTTCCATATCGAGCGCCTTCATCGTACGCCAGGGCCCATCTCTCAAGGGGGATGTTCGAAATCCAATCACGATACTTTCCATCTTGCAGAGTTAATAGATTAGAATACCACACATCAAACTTACGTTTATCAGGGGTACTTTCCAGTATATACAACTGCTTTTTCAGAATTACGCTTTTGAAGGTGTGATTGAAATTACTCGCTAGATGACGCGCGCAAAAGCGATGTGTTCCACGACCATGTTGAGCGTATACATTCTCTACCGCATTAATTATTGCTCTGTGTAGATCAGACATTAGACAGACAACTCTATCATTCGTCACGTTATCCCGGAGATGCTGCAAAAACCAGTTCTAACTCTCATTTGTCTCTGCATCTGAATACCAAATGCCAAAGGATAGATGCTGTTGTTAGAATCATATGATACGGCTACAAGAACTTTTCCATTATATTTTCCATACAAATGCGTCGCATCAATACTTATAAGTGGTCGGCAATGGACAAATCCTTCAATAGCTGGACCGAATGACCAAAACATCATACCAAATGTGGCTACTTGACTTTCAACATTTACTCTTTTGGGCAAAAAATCATAGACTGTCCCAGGGATGTATACGGACATGGCTGACAGTAGTCGCGGGAGGTTTACAAAGGCTTCTTCGTGTGTTCCGTATAAAGACTCCAACACTACTTGTTTGGAGTACCACGCCTTCGGATATCCAATTTTCGAACCAAACTCATTCTCCACCATCGACTGGATTACTGAAATTTTCAATCCAGTGTCAGCTAAAACGGAATTTCTTAATAAAGACGATGTCATCTTGCAATAGATGTTTTGGTGTCGTTCAATGAGGACTTCATTCGTGCATGTATGTGGACCATGCAATTTGGATATTCTCCACAATCCAGTATGCTTAAAAAGACTTCCTCTTAATGACCATGAACAAGTTATGGGATCAACTTTACACTTGAAGACAATTGATTTTGGGGTCGATGTCTCACAGCCGTAGATAACTCGTCCTTACTACTAAACTTCATGTTTCTGTTTGGGAAACCTTCAATTGACGGTTCATCAACGTCCATATACAACTCATCTGTTGATTGAAAGTCATCAATCCAGTTACTATCAATCCAATTTCCAGCAGTGGGTTGCATCATTTGAAGGGTGTGGGAGCTACTTCCACCATGGGAGCTACTTCCACCCTCGTCAAATTCAAACACCTCTTCATTTTCTTCATTAATGTGACCCGTAAAATGCTTCATATACGGATCTTCTTCATTTATTGAGGCATCTGAGAGTGCATCAAAGTCGACCTCGTCATCGGAGAGATCATGGGTGTGACCATGCAAAACATTCACTATCTCACCACCATCATATGTGTTTGACATTAAGTTACCTTCTCTAGTTAAGCTAAACACAATAAATTGACTAGCCACGCTTAACTGTAAAGCAATAGACAATGCACTTTGCGATCGAATCCGTACAAACTTGCAAAGTCCATCAGTACCTGTAAATTTATAGGATATGCTTATGGACCTAGCATCAACGTCATGTCAACCGCACTCGATACATATAACTTCCTTTAGTCTATAAAGAGAAATATCCAAGGTAGCTGTAGTAATACTGGAAGTACCACCCACATAGACCTCATTACCATTCTGAGACAATATTTCACTGTCATACATGCAAATAATACCGATCTCTGTCATGTTTGATCCTAAATAATTAATATTATAACATTTCATATCAGATGTGCTTATTTTTTAGATAATCTAATATTTATGTAAATATAACTGCAAACAATTTTAAAAATATTGTAATTAAAAAATACATACAAATATATTACATACCTTATGTCAATATTGCAGATGAAGAAGAAGATGCAGATGATGAAGAAGACAGTAGGAAGAAAGGCAGGAGGATGAAGAAGAGGAAGACGGTGTAGTTAAATAGAATTATGCGGTAATAATTTAAATTTTTGCACAGAAAACGCAAATAATTGGTGGCAGACACAAATAATTGTCTAAATATTTTCGCTACCTACAGGAGCGAAAAAATGTTTTCGCTACCTCTAACAGCGTACATACACATTTTTTCAAATATTTTCTGACGGTATTTACTTTATTCAATTTGTTTTCTCACATAGCTACTTTTGGAAAAAATTCTCCTTTTTCTTCACCCTCACCACCGTTGAGTCTGCAACCAACTTCTTCCCGTTGAAAAAGAGAGTTTTTTCAAAATCTGTTTATTTTAGAAAAAAAATTTGAAAAAGTGAATATCCAATTTTTTTTTTAGCAAACTGTGTATAGGCGCGACCTGGGGACGCGCCTATGGCGTATTAGGGTTCTTTTTATAGAACCGTGTCTTCGTTCAGCTGCCGCCTCCTCTCCCTCAAGCTCCCGCCTGTCTTCGTTCACCGGGTTCCGCCTGCCGCCTCGCCTCAATCTCCCGCCTCGCCTCGCCTCCCGCCTCTCGACGCCTCGCCTCAAGCTCTAGCCTCCTCGCCGCCGCCGTGTCCAGCGCCAGCTCCAGCTCCCATCGGCTGCTCGCCTTGCCTCGCCTCCTCGCCGCCGCCTCGCCCTCGCCTCCCGACGACAGAACCGCCTCCCGACGACAGATCTCGGTAATATTTTAAAAAAAAAAAAAAATAGAAATATCTGATTATTAATATTTATTGTTATGTTAATTAGCCATATTAATCTAAACTAGTAATTATAGTGCTAATTAATTATATTATTATAAATTAATTGTATATATTTGAATTATTATGATTAGTAAAAAAATTGTGCCAAAAATATTAATTGTTATAAATAAAAAAATTATAGTGTTTAATTGTACAGTTATCAGGCAGCCGCGCGTAGTTATGTCAAATTTGTCGCACGGTACAAACGTGATAGATGTTGGTCCTTTAGATCCATCGGTCCTTTGGGGTCAAGCTAATCATCGTTCGTCGGATCTTAGCGATAATCAACAAATAACGTTTCGCTGTTTAAAAGGCGAAGGAAATCTAATTTCCGAAAATGCACAAGCGATTGTGCAAGCAGTTGGATTATGGGATGTGGTTATTATGTCACATCCCAAACTGGATACAAAGTTACTGACCGCATTGTGCGAGCGTTGGCGGCCAGAGACACACACCTTTCATCTCAGACATGGAGAGATGACGATCACTCTGGAGGATGTAGCCGTGATACTTGGACTACGTATACACGGAGATACCGTAACAGATGATTACGCCGTTGAGCCAGATATGGATGCAGCGGGTATGGAATTATTGCGTCTGAACTTAGAAGGTCGTAAAGATTTTGTTAAGTTGACTACGTTACGATAACATCTTTTTCATCCTCATCTTACCGCCGAACAACAAGCGAGGACATTTATCCTCATGATACTTGGTGGTGTGTTGTTTACAACAACAAAGAAAGACAAGGTGTCTTTAATCTACTTACCCCTACTGAGGGATTTAGACAGAGCAGCTCATTACAGTTGGGGTTCAGCTGTTTTGGCGGCTACATACCGGGGATTGTGTGATGTCTCTGAGCTCAACGCTGCAACATTCTCAGGGTGTGCCATCCTAGTACAGGTATTCCATATGAAAATTTTGGAAGAATATTTAGAATTGATTCTACAATGTTATTAATTTTTTACACTACAGTTATGGTCGTGGGAGCACCTTCACCTTGGTCGTCCTGTGCTCCAGGGTGAAGTTCCTGGTGGAGAGATGCATCCCTTAGGATACAGGTTGATTTTATTTTTTTTTGGATTGATTGTGACAAACATCTGTATTCGTTATTTTGCTGAAATCTGAATGGTTAATATTTTTCTTAATAGGTGGGCATTTCTCAAAAGATCGTTCAGTCACCAAATTCGAACTACGAATTTGGTGTACTATAGGGATGACTTGGAGTCTCAGTCAGCTGATCAGGTACCATATTTGAGGATATTTTTCTTATCTATGTTTCGAATAATATTAACCCTACGTTGTGATTGCGAAAAACTTTCAATATTAGGTGACATGGGTGCCGTACAGTCCCTTTAGGTTGGCTACTGCACCCCCTGTCTGTCGTGACCACCCCGAGTTATTCCGAGCGAAGGTGCCACTTATCTATTTTAATGTGGTCGAGTGGCACCGTCCAGATAGAGTTATGCGGCAATTTGGACTGCAGCAGCACATTCCAGAGATAACACCTGCTGAGGTTCAAAATCATGCGCGACTGCATAAGATAACACGTAAAGGTCCGCAGGGGGAGCGTCGTTGGACGGCAATGCATCAAAATATGATTGCATTATGGAACAACCGTGTACCGTTTGTGAGGCGGGAAGACCAACCAGTGGTGAACGTCTCGCAATACATGGCATGGTATCGGCAAATAACCCGACGATTCATTACGACTCCATTTGCCGAAGCTAGTACGGCTCATCATCCAAGAGCTCCGTTTGTCCCTCATGGGGGACAAGTAGAGACAGTGGTAAGTAACTACGTAGTCATTACTTATGTCTATCATTGTTGTTAATAATTGACAATTCATTATTTTTAATCCTTTAATATCATTGTTGTTAATATTGCAGATGGGATACATGTCTAGAGGCATTCACCTTGCACGGAAAGCTGCAAGAGGTACCCTCAAGTTCACCAAAAAAAATTTCAAATTACTGGTCGAAGCTTACTTAGAAAATTGTCAGTCGTCTTACGATGCAATCGGTCAACTACCTGTGTACGCCGAACACATCCGACAGTCGGATGAATTAACTGATCGTGAGCTGAGGGTACTTCACGGAGGACGTGTTCGTGGAGCACCCGGGCTGGACCGAATGACCAAAACATCATTCCAAAGGTCGCTACTCCAGTTTCCGCATTTACCCTTTTGTGCATGAAATCATACACTGTCCCAGGGATATATACGGCCATAGCCGAAAGTAACCTAGGGAGGTTTACAAACGCATCCTCGTGCGTTCCATATAACGACTCCAAAACCACTTGTTTCGAGTACCACGCCTTCGGATATCCAATTTTCGAGCCAAACTCGTTCTCCACCATCGACTGGATTACTGAAATTTTCAGTCCAGTGTCAGCTAAAACAGAATTTCTTATTAAAGCCACTATCATCTTGCAGTCGATGTTTTGGTGTCGCTCGATGAGGACTTCATTAGCACATGTATGTGGAGAATTCAGTTTGGATATTCTCCACAATCCAGTATGCTTAAACAGACTTCCTCTCAATGACCAAGAACAATTTGTTTGATCAACTTTACACCTGAAAACAATTGATTTTGGAGTGGATGTCTCGACAATACACACCTTAGAATTTGCTATGTGCCATTTCCTCACAGCGGCAGCCAACTCGTCCTTACTATTAAACTTCATGTTTGTGTTCAGGAAACTTTCACTCGACGTGTCATCATCAGCCATAGACCACTCATCCCTTGATTGAAAGTTGTCTATCCAATTACTATCAACTCAATTTTCAGCAGTGGGTTGCATCATTTGCACGTCGTATGAGCTACTTCCACCATGGCCACCTCCGTGTACATCTTCAGAATTCTCGTCAACTTCAAACACCTCTTCGTTGTCTTCATCAATGTGCCCTGTAAAATGTTGACTATATGGATCTTCTGCATTAACCACATGGTCATCTGAGAGTGCGTCAACGTCGACATCGTCATCTGAGATATCATTGTTGTGACCATGCAAAATATTCACTGTCTCCTCACCCCCATCCCCGATGTTTGGAATCACATTGAGTTTTCTAGTCACGCTAAACACAATAAATCGACTAGCAGAACTTAACTCTAAAGCAAAAGACAATGCTGAATCCGACCGAATACGCAAAAATTTGCAAAGTCCATCAGTATCCGTAAATTTATATGAAATGTTTATGGACATGGCTTCAACATCCGGCCAACTACACTCCATACATATAATTTCCTTTAGGCGACAAAGAGAGATATCCAAGGTAGCTGTAGTAATACTGGATGTACCACCAACATAAACCTCATTACCATTCTCGGACACTATTTGGCCGCCAAATAAGCAAATTATACCAATTTCTGTCATGCTTGATCCTAACAAAATTATTAGTATCAAAATTCTTATCACATATGATATATACGTAAATATAACTCCTACACATTTTTACAAAATTAATATTATGAAATATATAAAAATAAATTACTTACCTTAGATGCTGATGAAGAACAATGCTGATGAAGAAGAAGTGCTACGCAGGAGATGAGAAGATGATGAAGAAGAGCAACGGACAAACGAAAAACGCATATGATCAGTATATTTATCGAAGGTGAATGTTAAAATTATTGATTATTACTGTTTCAATTCGTACAATAATCGACAGAAACTGCATATAATTGGTTAATAGACGCATCCTGGGGATGCGCCTATTCATAGGCGCGATTTCAAAGTCGCGCCTATTACAATAGGCGCATTCTGGGGATGCGCCTATTGCAAATGAGCATCCCCAGAATGCGCCTACTGCAATAGGCGCATCCCCAGAATGCGCCTATTAACATTTTCCTAAATATGTTTGGACGGTATATACTTTTTCAAAAAAGTTTTCTGACATATACACTTTTTGAAAAAGTTCTGAAAAAGAGACTTATCCTTTGTTGCTGATGTAATCAATACTATTAATTATGTTGGTCAAAAAAAAAATACTATTAATTAACAGTACAAATATAGTACATAATATATAATTATTATTTAGTCTCTCACCTACCTTTTGTTTTTTTCAAAAATTAGACATGTTAAAAAATATATTTAGAAAAGTATATATTAAAATAAAATATTTAAACAAAATATCCATAAACGTTATGCGTACTTTGGTTTTACAAAAAACGCTACCCGGAGTAGCGTTTTCATATTATTGTTTCTTACATTTTTGACAACTCGATTTTTAATTAAAAATAAAATTAAGTATCAATTGAAAAAAAAATATATATATATATTACGTAGATATTTTAATTGCAATCCAAATAATGCAAATAATAATAAATTTGAACTTACGGATTAACTGTACGCTCTGCCGTAAGTTGATATATGAAAATTTGACTTAAAAAAATATAACTCAGACTCTGTAAGTCCAGACTCACTACGGTTAACGTAATTTACGTCGTCATTCAATTATCTACCTAGAATAATTTCTTGATTAGAAATATATTTAATTTTTTAACCTAACATCGTTTGTCAAATAATTTGACCGAAATGATTAAATGCATTAGGTGAGAAATTTAATTATGTACTTACACAAAAAAATTACAGTGCATAGATAATTTAAATACGAATTAAATGACATTAACTATGCGTTAAATATTTACTTTTAGACTGGTCATATAATAAGATACGTAAAAAACTATATATACGTATATAATTTTAATATATAAATAGTGATATTAGTGTATTATAATATTTATAATGTATAAACTAATGATTTTAGTGATTTTAATTTTTTAAAATTATATCGATAAGTTATTATAAATTATATTATTAAATACAAAAATTATATATTATATTAAGTGTATTTGTTTATAAAATTAGTTAAAAGTACATGAGTCAATAATTAAAATTAATATTAAAAATCATTAGTAATTTTTTTATTTATTTTAGTAATAATAATAACATATTATATTTTTATTATATAAATAGTATTTTAATAATTCAAAAATAGATTTAGTTATAAATATATAAAATATATTTTTCAAAAAACTGTAAAAACATATATTAATGTCCATATAATACTCTTGACTTATTTTCTATGGTTTATTACTTCTATCAATGTACATATAAAAATATTAATATTTTTCTAGCAATAGTAACAATCTCTAATGTTTAATATATATATTATATTATATTTATTTGTAAATTGTAAATTAAGTTTATAGTTTATAAATATATAATACTTAATTTTTTGACATTGTTAAAATTTATTGTGATATTATTGTAATGAAGTAGGTGATGTTTATATGTGACTTATGTCTTATTTTAATAAGAGTATTATGTGATATATGAAATGATCCTTAATTAATCTATATTTTAATTTGTAAAATTAAATTTTAATATGAGCATACTTGATATTCATAAAATATAATATTATGTATTTATTCTTATATAAATTTCACTTCATAAAGTATATTTAATGAAAAATCATAATTTATGAATGAATGAGAAATGATATGAGTTTTGTAACATATCTTGAGAATGAATGATAGACTTTGAATGATGTTAAAGTGATTTACATGGCATGCCACCTAGGAATGAGAAAATACAAACAAAAAAACATTATTTGTTAACATTGTATGTGATTTACCAAATTAATATATATATAGAATATATATTTATACTCAATTAGAATTAGGGTTAGAGAACAGCAGCATCGTCTCCACTCTCCAGCCGTCCACTCTGCAATTTACCAGATAATCAAGTTAGCTATATATACTCATTTATACATAACATTCCAAAGGTAATAAATAACATTTAATATGTCGAATGAATTTATCATTAATGACTGACAAATTTAGGATTTCCTTAGAAAACCTAGAACACAACCGTAGAAGATAAGAGAGAAAACGAAAATGAAGAGACGCAGAGACTTTGGGATCACTGAGAAGTGTTCCTTCATCTGGACATCTCTCACCCTAAATAAAACCCTAAGGGAAATAACTAACAATTACACCCAAAATGTTCAGAAAATATTAAAGCAACCCAACTAAAACATAAATAACATAATAAGTCCTAAACAATAAAACTGATAAAAAACGATCCTCAAAATAACTCCAGATTGCAGATCCATATCTTAACACTCCCCTTCAATCTGGAAGTTCTTGACATGTCTCCCCCTGCTTATCAAATATGTTCTTCATGCCAAGTCTTCCACAAAGTAGAAAGTGTTGTTGATTTCCAAGAGCCTTTGTAAAGATATCAGTAATTTGATAACCTGTTCTAACATATCGAAGTTCCACAATATCCTCAAGTAACTTTTCTATAATATAATGACAGTCTATCTCAATGTGTTTCGTTATCTCATGAAACACAGGATTGTTAGCAATCTCAATAGCATCCTTATTATCACAATGTAATGCAACATGACTATGCTGAGGACAACCCAATTCAACCAAAAGACTTCTTATCCAGATGATTTCAGATAAACAAGATCTCATACTACGATATTCACACTCAACCGAAGATTTAGAAATCGTGTTTTGTTTTGTTTTTACTTTCCAAGAAATCAAAGATTTACCCAACAAAACACAAAATACAGTCACAGATTTCCGGGTTTCAATGCAGCTAGCCCAATCTGAATCACAGTATGCAATCAAATTTGTTTCAGAATCAGATGACATTAAGATGCCTTTACCTGATTCTCTCTTCACATACCTGATCACTCTTAGTGCAATAGCTAAATGTGAATCATTTGGATCCTGCATGTATTGGCTCAAATTTTGAACAGCATATGATATGTCTAGTCTAGTAATGGACAAATATACTAATTTCCCTATCAGTCTCCTGTATAAGGATACATCATCTAGGGGAGTATCATCCTTATTCATATGAAGGTGATCATCATATTTCTTACTAGTAAGTTTTAGATTCATCTCCATAGGAGCTTTTGATGTTTTTCCACCTGAAAGCCCAACACTAGATATCAATTCAAGAGCATACTTTCTTTGATAGAGAACAATACCTTTTTCAGATCTAGCAATCTCAATGCCTAAGAAATATCTCAGCTCACCCAAATCTTTCATTTTAAAACTTGATTCCAACACATGCTTTAATTCAGTGATCAGTTTCTCGCTATTACCAGATATTAGGAAATCATTAACATAAACAAGCAACACAACAATCTGATCTCCATCATGCTTTGTAAATAAAGAATAATCAAGCTTAGATTGAACATAGCCAGCATTCAACAGAGAATTACTCAATTTGACATTCCATTGCCTACTAGCATGTTTCAATCCATAAAGAGATTTTTTTTAATTTGCAAACCAGATTGTCTTCACTTTTACCAAAACCATCAGGCAACTGCATATAAACTTCCTCATCAAGGTCCCCTTGTAGAAAAGCATTACGGACATCCATTTGATAGAGAGGTCACTTATAAATCGATGCTAAGGCTAAAACAGTTCGAACTGTGTTCATTTTCGCAATAGGAGAAAAGGTCTCGAAATAATCTATTCCATATTTCTGGTTATACCCTTTTGCAACTAATATGGACTTATATCTACTTAGGCTCCCATCAAATTTATATTTAAGCTTATATACCCATTTACAACCAATGAGAGACTTACCCTTTAGAAGCGGTACCAGTTCTCAGGTCCTATTTTCCTCAAGGGCTTGAATCTCCTCTTCCATCACCTGCACCCAAGCCCTGTCTTTCACAGCCTCAAAAAACTTATCAGGTTCAGTCTGTTGAGAAACTGAGCTCAAATAACATTGATATTCATTGGATAATCCATCATATGAAATAAATTTGTCAATTGAATGACAATGAGAAACATTTGAAACCTGATAGTCCTTCATCCAAATAGAAGGCTTAATAGTCCGACATGATCTACTTATACTAGGAACAGGGGAATCATAAATGACAGGATCATCTCCTCCATCAGAGTCAATCACTGAATCATCATTCTGATCTTCTCCATCAGGTCTCTGTTGAGACTCATCATTTGGAGTTTCAGCTATTTCAATTATGTTCCCCTCAGTTTTAGTTGACTCAGAGCAACATACATCACTGGAGTCAGAATCAACATAGGGCTTAAGAAATACGGGCAACTGATCAAGCTTACCATTCTCAAAAGGGAACACATTTTCATTGAATTGAACATATCTATTAACAAAGAATTTCTTTTCATTTAAATCATATAATATGTAACCTTTTTGAGTCTCAGAGTATCCCATCATGATAGATGGGATTGCTCTGGAAGCTAGCTTGCATGTTACCATCATATTCTTAGCATAACATAAGCAACTGAAAGTACAAAGATGACTTACCTTGGGTTCTTTTCCATTCAACACTCCAAGAGGAGATTTCCCTCCTAATATCTTAGAAGACATCAAATTTATTAGTTAACATGTTGTTAAAACACATTCTCCCCAAAAAAATATTAGGTATAGAAGCCTGTATTTTTAATGCCCTAGCAACTTCCAATAAATGCACGTGTTTCCTTCATGCTCTCCCATTTTGCTGGGGAGTGTAGGGACAGCTGCCCTGGTGAACTATGTTTTTTTCTTGAAAAAGGTTGTTCACATTCTCATTAAAGAATTCTTTCACATTATCAGTCCTAAAACACTTAGTCCTTCTTTAAACTGAGTCTCAATCATATTGATAAAACTTTTCAGAACTATAAAAACATCTGATTTGAACTGCATCAGATGAACCCATGTTACACGAGAAAAAACATCTACCAGAGTCAGAAAAAAGTGTTTGCTATCATGAGTATAATCCTGATAAGCTCCCTAAACATCAACATGCATAAGATCAAAAGGCGTATCTGCTCTTGATTCAGAAATAGGAAACACTTTTTTTATTATTTTGGATTTAGGATAAACATGAGAATCACCTAAATTCAAAATTTCATTCTTAGGTAAATCTAATAAAGCTACATGTTGCAAAGCTTTCAAAGAAGAATGATTGAATCTCTTATGCCACAACATAACATTCTCAGCAACAGAAGACAACATAGTAGGTCCAAAATAAATCTTGGGAGATTTAAAAAAGTACAGACCAGAATCTTCACTGCCAGTCCCCAAGACCTTCCCATTTGAGAGGTCCTGCAGGATAACATATTTAGGAAAAAAT
Organism: Chamaenerion angustifolium; assembly: GCA_946814005.1. Lineage (NCBI taxonomy): Eukaryota > Viridiplantae > Streptophyta > Magnoliopsida > Myrtales > Onagraceae > Chamaenerion > Chamaenerion angustifolium. Next base: position 29,119,886 of record OX328277.1, on the reverse strand, counting down.
GTTGCAGAACAGTTTAATTCATTGGTAAGCTTTGAAATTGATAACAAATTATGTTTAAAATCCCGAAGATACAACACGTTCTGCAATTTTCTATCACACAAAAAATCCAGATTTCCAACACTTTCAACTTTAGTATACTCTCCATTAGGTAGTTGAAACTTAGTTCGAGCAGCAATTTTCTCCCCACATAACCAATCATTTATGTTGGTCATGTGGTTTGTTGCTCCCGTATCCAAGATCCAACTATCATGGTTATATAGAAAAGTTGAGTTAGAGAATATACCAGCAGAGTTTACTTGATTATCGATAGAAGCGGTAGCACCTGCAGTAATAGCAGTGTTGCATGTCTGTCCCGCGGTTTTCAACATTTTGTCAAATTGATCCCGTGTAAGAGAAACTGGACGTGGCATATTAGAACTCATAGAAGATTCATTAGTAAAATGCTTAGGACCATTAGAGCTGAAGTTCCCATTATCAGCAGAAGTGGCATTGACTTTTATATTTGAACCTTCTGCCTTTAAAAAAAATCCTATATTTGAAACAGTTATCTTTTGCATGCCCTTTTTTCTTACAAAAATCACAACCTCTGGCATAGCATCTTTCTACAGTATGCCCCTTCTTATGACAATGTGAATACTCTAGACTCTGATTTCCTTTTGATTTATCAACATTAAAAGACACATTTGCAGAGGTGGAAACAGGAGAAGCATTCATTGCTGATGTGATTCCCCTCTGACTCTCATCCTGAATAAACAAATTGTATGCATGGTTCATAGATGACAAAGGATTTCAAAGCAATAGGTGATTTCTCACCCCCTGAATAATTCTCATTTAAACCCATCCGAAATTGAAAAAGCATTTGGTTATCTTTGTGTTCAATATGCTTTTTAAAATCATCCCCTTCTATATGGGGCAAAGCAGCAGCAACATCATATTTAGCCCACAACAATCTCAGATTAGTAAAGAATGTGGAAATAGAATCTAAACTCTGACGAGTCAACAATTTCCATATGTATCTGGTATGTTCTAGGTCCACTGATCTTATCAAACTTTTCCTTAAAATCTTTCCAGACAAAGAAAGTATCCTCACAATACATATATCCACTTCCAAGATCTTTTGAAATTGAATTTATGATCCAACCTAGAACAACCGCATTACATCTATCCCACAGATGGTGAAAAACAGCATCATAGTTATCTTTCATGCATGTTCCAGTGATAAAACCTAATTTGTTTCGGCCTAAGAGAGTAAATCTGATAGCTCTATTCCACATGGCATAATGCTCAGAACCTGTTAAAGTGACAGAAATCATGCTAACACTAGGATTATCACTTGCATGTAAATAAAGAGGATGATGTGAATCTACCACAGCCAATGCCTCATGGTTAGCCTCATCGGTGGCAAGTTTCCCTACCTCCATGATGGGTTTTTCCTCAGTCGTGATTAATATTGCCACATAATCAAGAAATATCAACCAGCAACTGCCAACTCAATAAACGAATCAAATATGTCCACACACAAAAAAAACTGTCAGACGAACTGTCACAAGCCACATATTAAAGCCAAGGGATGACAAAATCCCAAGATAGGTATAGATTTTACCAGAATCGCTCCAAAAAGGGACAAAGAAGGGCCGAAAGCAACACTTTCGTCAAGATCCAGATGAATCGTCACCAAGCGAAGAACGTTAAGCCAATACTACAAGAACATTCACATAAGAACAGATATACACCAAAAGAAATCCCAGAACTTACCGCGACTGAGATTATCACAATGTTCCTGTACAACTACAACCGACGAAACTATAAATAGAATGTCTCAATCGTTCCAATCGACAAGAAGAAGAAGATCATAGGAGGCATAAACCATCTTTAACGCTCTGATACCATGACAAATTTAGGATTTCATCAGAAAACCTAAAACACAATCGCAGAAGAGAAAAAGAGAAAACGAAAATGAAGAGACGCAGAAAACTTTGGGATCACTGAGAAGTGTTCCTTCATCTGGACCTCTCTCGCCCTAAATAAAACCCTAATGGAAATAATTAACAATTACACCCTGAATGTTCAGTACATATTAAAGCAACCCAACTAAAAAATTAAATAACATAATAAATCTAAACAATAAAACTGATAAAAAACGATTCTCAAAATAACTCCAGATTGCAATCCATGTCTTAACAATGACAAATGAATATATTCAAAATTTTCCTTTCTTACATGTTGTCGAAACGGTTCAAGACCGAAATCCAACGATGAATAAACTTTATCTCCTCTCCATATTCCAAACTTGAGAATCTCTCGTCTCTCTGCTCCAAAGCTTCACAGTAGCATTCTTATTCGCTTGTCTCTTTCACAAATAATTTCCATGTTTCTGTGCAAGAAAATAATTTGTCTCGTCTCGTTCCCTTCTTTGATACGTGCCTTAACAGTACGTTTAGACAACTGTAGAGAATTACACCACTGATTATATATATTATTGTATTCAATCAGCTGCCTCACCACTCACCACCTTCCAACTCTTATTCACTCACTCACCTTTAGAATAAGCCGAGCAATGGCGGAACCCAGCAGCATCATCAATCACGTGACCCAAACCCTCCGCAGTAGCATGGAAGAGAACCGTTTACAAAGGAGTTCCTGGAGGAAGCAGTCGATATACAAGTTACCCCCATGCGTCACGGATCTGAACCCCAATGCCTACAAGCCTCAGACGGTTTCTTTTGGTCCCTACCACCACGGTGCGGCGCACCTCAAGCCGATGGAGGAGCACAAATGGGGGGCCCTCCGACACTTCCTACGTCGGTCGGTAGAGAAGAGTACCGATCAATTTGTCAGCGCTATTTCCGAAGTGGTGCAGGAACTGAAGGACTGCTATGATTCTTTGAGTCCTATTTGGCATCAAGATACTGATAGTTTCATCCAGCTTATGATTCTTGATGGGTGCTTCATGCTGGAGATTCTCAGGACAGCGTCGCCGACTGAGAATGATTACGAGAATGATGATGATCCAATATTTAGCCACCATGGGAGACTTAACATTATACCGTATATTCGGAGAGACATGTTGATGCTTGAGAACCAGCTGCCGATGCTCGTACTCGACAGACTCGTCGCCGTCGGAGATGGTCATAGAAAGGTTAGATGTCGGTTATAAGGTGTTGTATCATGTTATTACTTACCGTAAAGTATCATGTTCAACTCATCATGCAGGAAAAGGATCATGTGAACAAACTCATACTCAACTTCTTCAATCGCAACGAAACCCGGGTCCCAAACGAGTGCCGCCATGTGCTGAACGTGTACCACAAGAGTCTGCTCTATGAAGAGCCCAGACATTATTTAAGAATAGGTATGTTCCCTTACTTATACGAGTATTTCTAACTACTTTGTTGACAATATTAGCTAGCATTTATTGTGTACAAGTTTGTCAACATTTCCTTTTCTGCATGTCAACATTCCTTTTCTGCTATGACATATTATTTCTATGCTTTTGACTGTTTTAGGGGTTATTCCAGAAGATCCCATCATCCGATCAGCAGCCGAGCTCGACGAAGCCGGGATCGGGTTCAAGGTGAGCGACAGTCGCAGCCTCAGGGACATCTCTTTCACTAGAGGAGACCTGCGACTCCCCATCATCGTGGTCGATGACTCGACAGAATCGATGTTCCTTAACCTCATCGCCTTTGAACGCTTCCACGTGGGCTCAGGGAAGGATGTATCGTCGTATATCTGTTTCATGGACAACCTCATAGATCATGAGAGAGACGTTTCTCTGCTTCACTACAAAGGGATTATGCAAAATAGGATTGGAAGCGACACGGCTGTCGCGAAGCTGTTCAACTCCCTATCACGTGACGTCACACCCGATAAAGATGGTCACCTGATGTTGGTTTATGACCAGGTTAATTGCCACAGCAAGAAGCGGTGGAATGCATGGAGAGCGAACCTCATGCATACCTATTTTCGGAGTCCTTGGGCTATTCTATCACTCATTGCTGCCTTCTTCCTCTTCGGACTCACCATTATACAGACCATCTTTACAGTCTTCCCCAGGGACTGATGAAGTCTATATACAATTAACACTTATCTGAGAGTAAACGAATTTGTTCAACTCTTTGTATAGTTGTTTTGTCACCTTCATTCACAAAAATAAAAAATTACACTTTTTATTATTATTATTTTACTTTGCGTTTTTACCCCTACAACTAGTTTACGATTCAAAGAATAGAAGAGATGTCAAAGATTACAACTTAACATAGTTAGTTGCTACAACACACAGCAATTGATAAAGCCTGTCGTCTTCGTGCCTTCATCATCCCGATGGAATCCCAAACAGGCTAAACTGTCAACACAAACATTTGACAGAATCTCAGGACACCAATAAATCAAACAACGGGGAACGAAAGCAAGTAAGGAACTAAACATACAATGTTATTCTGGGGATGCTTCCAATAGAAACCTGCAGAATTATCGGTAAGAGATTTGAGTCTGCAAGTGTGTAAATTGCCAAAGAATGAACGGCGTCCAAGGCGACCACGCTTTTTAGCAATTGGCGCTTTCTCATATACCTCTCCAGAAACTTGTTCTTTAACTCGGACCATGTCCCTATCGATCCTGCAGGGCGGCCGAAGAACCAAGACGACGACGAACCCGAGAGGGTTGATGGAAATAATAGTGCTAAGTAATTTTCATTGTTCGACTTACCCAACAGAGAAGCTTCGTGCTTGTTGGCGTGGATCACAGGATCTCATCTGCCACTATATTCAGGGATCGGTCACATCCTTTGGTATTCTAACCGTTATAAGGTCGGCAGTGAATAAATGAGATGATCGTTCACGGAAGGGGTTCATAACGGTTCCGCGTTGTTCCTTGATCTTTCTATTAATAATCTCCTCAACTTGACCAAGAGTGAATTGGAGATTATGTTCTCCGGTCGGTGAGGTACTCGACGGATTGGCAGATTGAGTGACTGTCGATGCTTCGGTGGACATCGGAGGTATGGACTGATATCCGGAGGTCATCTGTTAGTTTTCTCAAGGAGCAGCAGCACGCGAATTTCCAGTTTCTGATTTCCGTGGCCCCGCGGGACGAGGATCTTCATGAGGAGCATGGGCTTGTTTGCGGGTATGTCCTATGATAGTTTCCAAGAGGGATAGCATCTTCACGGTTACCTGAATGGTTTCCCCAGCCACTTGAACGGTTGGTCGAACTGGAATATCAGTGGTGGACGGAACAGGGATCGTTATTGAATTGCCAATGTGTTCCTGTGTCAGTCTCGAAGGGACGGCATCGGGGATTGCTTGGCTAGCGGGTTATTGATGGAGCGGCGAAGTGGCAGAATATTCCGAACTATCTGAGGATTGCTTGTTAGCCTGTTTCTAACGATTGCGGTTAGAGCGAGTCTGCATGACTGTTTGCTCGTGATTCCCACAGACGGCGCCAAATGTTGGGTCTGAATCTCCCAGATGCTGACTTGGCACTGATCTGGATGTCAATTGGTTGATGACCGCAAGCCTTCGTCGGAGCTCCTATGAACCTGCAAGAAGGGGAGCACAACAGTTGGGGTGCCTCTAGGTCCCACTCTGATGCTTAAATGAGTATAATGTGTGTATGAACTCAAAAAAACGTAATGAACGTATGTAAAGCAAGAGTATTTATAGGGATAGAATACCAAACCGTAAAGCAAGAGCAGTTGTACAGTCTACCACCTGAATACACCATCGTCCCATATGCCAGCAAGACACACATGGTGCACCGAGTCCAGTATATGCTGCAGGAGAAGCCACAAGAGATGGGAACCTCCATCTTGAAGTGGTTTGCGCGGGGAACCCAGCTGCACATCGACAGGGCGAATATAAAACTGAGGGCAAGTCGGGTGGAGGTAGATCAAACCAGAAGCAGGGGAACAGAACAAAACCTCCCGAGAATAGCACAACTCCCGGACGAACCCCACCTAATGCAAGGAGTAGAGGAAGAGATCCGACCCATGTACAGAGTTGAAACACCCCCTGACTCGCCACGAGATGATGACAACCGTGAGAAGGTGGCGAGAGCATCGGGTTTGAGCCCCTTCCTGAATAAAATGACGTTGAAGCGGCCAAGGGAGGGGGACGAAGAGGAAATGGATCAGAGATATGTCAAATCCAAAGGAGAACCTAAAAAACAAACAGCAAGGAACCGTGATGCAAAGGGCAAAGGCAAAGCAAAGATGACATTACATAAGAGTAGAAAGAAGAAAGTGGTCGTGAGGAGTCTGGCGAGTGAGGTACAGAATGAGAAACGGGAGTGTGACGGAAATGAGGAACAAAACACGGGCTCTGGTGGCTGTCCCATAACAGCCACACGGGACCAATGAGCACGATCGTTTGGAATTGTCAGGGTTTGGGGTATTCCCACACAATTCGACATTTGAAAGACCTCAGGGGAAGGCATCACCCGAAAATAATATATCTCTTGGAAACAAAGAATGGGGTGACCTTCTGTGAGCGGATAAGAAATCAAGTCGGGGTGGACTATGGGCACTATGTGGAGCCTAGGGGTGCGTCAGGTGGAATTGCAATCTGGTGGGGGAGGGCACGGAGGTAAGGGTTCTAACCTCGACCCCGAACATGATTGATACGTGGGTGATGCTTAGAAACAACACAACACCCATGTATATCACCTGGATACACGCAGACACAGATGACTAGAGACGAAATCAGAATTGGGACGAGATTCGAAACCTAGGGCGAGGGCGAACCGAACCTTGAATATGCCAAAGTGATTTTAATGTGATTACCCACCACCACGAAAAAGAAGGGGGCACCGGAAACCGCAAAAACAGATGGAGGAGTTCACAAATTTCATCAATGACATCGGAATGGAAGATGTGGGGTCGAAAGGACAGCGGTTCACATGGTGCAATAATAAAAGGGGGTGGAAAGAGTCTATGAGAGGCTCGACAGGGTTCTAATGAATGAGAAGTGGGCAACTCAACACAAAAATGCGCATTGCCTAAATGAGATAGCTGTGGGATCAGATCATGCACCGTTAGTCCTGACAGTGGATAAGGGGGGAAAAGAAAACGTCGGGCTTTCCGGTTCGAGGAGATGTGGATGGAAAACCCTGAATGCAAATAGGTAATCAGGGGTGCATGGGAAGGGAACAATGAGAGGGAAAAGGGGAGACGATTGTGGCCGAGGTTGGGAGGATGTAGAACAAAACTAATAATGTGGAGTAAAGAGTGGTTTGGAAACAATATGCATGAGATGAGAAAGGCCAAAGATAGGCTCGGTATCATTGATCGGGACCATCCTACCGAGAGTACAATAAAGGAAGAAATCCAGTTGAGGGACTATAGCAAGGAGTTGTGGAAACGGGAAGAGATATACTGGAAACAGAGGTCACGAGTCCAATGGCTAAGAAATGGGGATCGAAACACTACCTTCTTCCATCTGACGACCACAACCAGGAGAAGAAGGAATCAGATAACCCGATTACAAAATGGGAGGGGAGAGTGGATCACCAAGGAGGAGAACATACAAAAGGAGATTTGGGAACATTTTGACCAAGCCCTCCAAACCGATCAAACACAGATTGATGAGGAAATATGGGAGTGCATGCCAAAGCAAATAACCGAGGAAATGAACACTGATCTCACCAGGGGAGTCACAAGGGAAGAAGTTTGAACATCAGTCTACCAGTTGGGGGGGAACAAAGGCTCCGGGTCCAGATGGTTTTCCGGGTTTATTCTATTAAAGGAACTGGGAGGTCGTGGGTGAAGATGTGTTCAATGCGGTCAAGGCCTTCCTCGAAACAGGTATTTTTCCCCCTCACTAACCCAAACCGATATTACACTTATTCCCAAAATACCACATCCAACCCATGTTGTTGATTATAGACTTATAAGCTTATGTAACTTTATTTATAAAGTTGTTTCGAAGGTCTTAGTCAACAGGTTGAAGGTTTATCTAACAGATATGATCACCCCGTTCCAAAGTGCGTTCGTGGATGGGACACTTATACAAGACAACATCATTGTGGCACACGAGGTATATCACCATTTGCGGGCCAAAAAGAACAAAAAGGGGGCGGAATGTGCACTCAAATTAGACATGAAGAAGGTCTACGACAGAGTGGAATGGGAATTTGTACTACAAAGCCTTGAGAAAAGAGGCTTTGGACAAAAGTGGATCGAATGGATGAGAGCATGCATAACGACACCAATATACAAAGTATTGGTGAATGGCGAGCGAACAAAACACATTAGACCAACCCGAGGACTGAGACAAGGGGACCCTCTATCGCCCTACCTCTTCATACTATTGGCGGATGTGCTATCAAGACAGGTGGTGGGTGAAATAAACGCGGGGAGACTACATGGGGTAAAACTCAAAAGGGGATGCCCGGAACGTCACCACCTATTTTTTCCAGATGATTCACTATTTTTCATACAGGGCAGTTGACAATGCAAAACACCTAAAGGAGACAATAACGAAGTATTGTAGGAGCTTAGGTCAAAGGATCAATGAGGCAAAGTCGACCCTGACGTTTAATAGTGAAGCAGATTCAGGGGTCAAAAAGGACATTGAGGAGACGTTGTGCATAGCCAATACAAACGAACCGGGGCAGTATTGGGGTCTACCAGCGGTATAGGGGAGATCCAAAAGGGAGGCACTGGGGTATTTAAAAACACGTATCCGGGATAAATTACAAGGATGGAGAGCCAAGACCCTTAACCAAGCCGGAAAGGAGGTATTAATCAAGGCAGTCATCACGGCCATCCCGACGTATGTTATGAGTCTTTTCAAGTTACCAAAAACGTGGTGTAGGGATGTCAATGCAATGATCACAAGATTTTGGTGGGGAAGTGGAAATGAGACCCTGAAAATACATTGGAAAAGGTGGGAAGTCTTAGCAAAGACCAAAGAAGAAGGCGGTTTGGGATTCAGAGAGCTAGAGACGTTTAATGTTGCCCTATTAACAAAGATGGCGGACAGAGCGAACAAGGAACCGAATGCTTTGTGGGTTCGGGTCTTGAAGGGGATCTATTATCCGACCGGAGATATCAAAACAGCAAGTCGGGGTGGACGTGCGTCCTGGGCATGGGCCAGCCTGGTGCAGGGCAGAGACGTGTTGGTGAAAGAAGGCATATGGGCTATTGGTGATGGAGCACAAATCAGAGCAGCGACTGATCCATGGGTGTACAACAAGGAGGGGTTTACGGTCGAACTCACCACAGGCTGGGATCATAACAGAGACATGCGTGTTGCAGACTTGCTTGACAGCACACATGGAACCTGGCGTGAAGATGTGCTGCGAAGCATTGCAACACCAGAATACGTGGAACACATTATGAACATCCCAATACCTATAAGTGCAGGACAGGATCAGCTTCTCTGGCCTTACACAGATCATGGCAACGTCTCGGTCAGAACAGCCTACCACACACTGAGAGAGGCATCGGAGGGGAGACCAGCGACCATCAATAACCACGGGAGTAGCTCGACAACAATCTGGGCAGCGGTATGGAAGGTGAACATAACTCCAAAGGTAAAGAATTTTGTTTGGAAACTTCTTACAAATGCTTTACCTGTCACGACCAACCTTGTGAGAAGAGGCATGAATGTCATACCGTGTTGTCGGATTTGTGGACGCTGGGAAGATGCAGAACACATGTTGTTCCGTTGTGAGTGGGCAAATGTGGTCTGGTGGGGGTGTCTTGGCTTGACAGAGGAACATCATGGCGACAGAACGATCATGGAATGGATGCTGGCCAGAATGGACGAACCAAGCGGGGCTCAACACCAGAAGGAGAGTCGCTGGAAGCTATGCTTGATTACCTGCTGGAAGATATGACAAGGTCGATGCAAGGCCGTCTTCGAGCAAATCCAACCAAGGTCGAGGGAAACCGTGGACAGCTGTAGATTGGAAGCTACTGAAATGGAACAGGCAAGCGTAACAAAGGTGGTGACACCCAGACCAACCGAAGAACATAGATGGAAAAAACCGGAACCGGGATGGATAGCGATCAATTGTGATGCGGCGTAGTGTCGGAATACGAGAACGGGCGGACTCGGTGTCATTGCAAGAGGAGCAAAAGGCCACATGATAAGTGGAGCGAACAGGAAAGTCACGGGATGGAACATGGAATCTTTAGAAGCGGAGGCAATCCTTATGAGTGTTGCACTAGCTATAGAAAACGGGTGGACAAGAGTAAGGATGGAATCCGACTCCGACAAGATAATCAATCAGTTAAGAGGAAGCAGCACCAATTGAAGACTTGAAGCAATTTGTTCGAAGATCACATCAAGAGCAAATTTAATCGAGGAGATACAATGGTCATCGGTTAGACGTACGACAAATGAGTGCGCTAATTGAATTGCCAAGCAGTCGAGATTGGGAGTGTGTTTGCAAAATTGGGTGTCAGAACCCCCATTCCCACTTATTTTACTTTTAAGTAGTGATTGTTATGGTAACTATGGAGACAATTTGGAAGTATAAATGAAATTCCTATGTTTGAGAAAAAATAAAACTTGCACGGGAAAGACACCTAGTATATTTATTATTTAGTCTCTGGCCTAACACCTACCTTTTGTCAAATATGTGGTATCAAAATATTGATTATATATATATATATATATATATATATATGCTTGTTAGGTAATATATTTGTATTATTAAGGTGAATTTCATTGTAATATTTAAAATCAAGTATAGTAAAAAAATTATTTTCATATTTAAGCATTTAGATTATAATATTAAGAGTTTGTTAATTATATTATTCAAGGAGGATCTCCTATCCATTTTAGAGCAATAAAAAAATGGCACAACTGCAATATTTAATGTTATATAAAGATACTTAAATTATAGGGGAAAAAACAAGGAATCTATAACAAAGTTATCAGAAAGGAACCATTGATCGAACTGAAAAAGGAATCGGTTCATAGTTCGTTCAGTCCGACCGTGATTCGTTAATCAGACTGATTGGTTCATACTATTGTTATATTATTATATATATTTATACTCCTTAGAATTAGGGTTAGACAGCTAGCAGCAGCAGTGTCACTCTCCAGCCGCCCTCTCTGCAATTTACCAGATAATCAAGTTAGCCTCCGTCTATAAATACTCATTTATACATAACATTCCAAAGGTAATAAATAACATTTAATATGTCGAGTGATTTTATCATCAATGACAAATGAATATATTCAAAATTTTCCTTTCTTACATGTTGTCCAAATGGTTCAAGACCGAAATCCAACGATGAATAAACTTTAACTCCTCTCCATATTCCAAACTTGAGAATCTCTCGTCCCTCTGCTCCAAAGCTTCTGTTCTTAGCATTCTTATTCGCTTGTCTCTTTCACAAATAATTTCCATGTTTCAGTGCAAGAAAAGAATTTGTCTCGTCTCGTCCCCTTCTTTGATACGTGCCTTAATTAACAGTGTAGACAACTGTACTGAATTACACCACTGATTATATATATTGTATTCAATCAGCTGCCTCACCACTCACCAGGTTTCAACTCTTATATATTCACTCACCCACCTTCAGAATAAACCGAGCAATGGCGGAACCCAGCAGCATCAAATTCAATCACGTGACCAAAGCCCTCAACAGTAGCATGGAAGAGAGCTGTTTACAAGGGAGTTACTGGAAGAAACGGTCGATATACAAGTTGCCCGCATGCGTCACGGATCTGAACCGCAATGCCTACAAGCCTCAGGCGGTTTCTTTCGGTCCCTACCACACCACGGTGCGGCGCACCTCAAGACGATGGAGGAGCACAAATGGCGGGCCCTCCGACACTTCCTACGTCGGTCGGGAGAGAAGAGTACCGATGACTTAGTCAGCGCTATTTCCGATGTGGTGCAGGACCTGAAGGACTGCTATGATTCTTTGAGTCCTATTTGGCATCAAGATACTGATAGTTTCATCAAGCTTATGATTCTTGATGGGTGCTTCATGCTGGAGATTCTCAGGACAGAGCTGCGGATTGAGAAGAATGATTACGAGACTGATGATCCAATATTTAGCATGCATGGGAGACTCAGCATTATACCGTATATTCGGAGAGACATGTTGATGCTTGAGAACCAGCTGCCGATGCTCGTACTCGACAGACTCGTCGCCGTCGGAGACGGTCATAGAAAGGTTAGATGTCGGTTATAAGGTGTTGTATCATGTTATTACTTACCGTAAAGTATCATGTTCAACTCATCATGCAGGAAGATCATGTGAACAAACTCATACTCAACTTCTTCTATCACAACGAAACCCGGGTCCCAGACGAGTCCCGCCATGTGCTGGACGTGTACCACAAGAGTCTGCTCTATGAAAAGCCCAGTCGTATGACTCAAGGCGCAAGGGGTGCCATGGTGCGCCATACCGAAGACGCCATCATCCGATCAGCAACCGAGCTCGACGAGGCCGGGATCGGGTTCAAGGTGAGCGACAGTCTCAGCCTCAGAGACATCTCTTTCACTGGAGGAGACCTGCGACTCCCCATGATCGTGGTCGATGACATGACAGAGTCCATGTTCCTTAACCTCATCGCCTTTGAACGCTTCCACGTGGGCTCAGGGACGGATGCATCGTCGTATATCTGTTTCATGGACAACCTCATAGATCATGAGAGAGACGTTTCTCTGCTTCACTACAAAGGGATTATGCAAAATAGGATTGGAAGCGACAAGGCTGTCGCGAAGCTGTTCAACTCCCTATCACGTGACGTGACACCCGATAAACATGGTTACCTGATGTTCGTTTATGACCAGGTGAATCACCACAGCAACAAACGGTGGAATGCATGGAGAGCGAACCTCATGCATACCTATTTTCGGAGTCCTTGGGCTATTCTATCACTCATAGCTGCCTTCTTCCTCTTCGGACTCACCATTACACAGACCATCTTTACAGTCTTCCCCAGGGACTGATGAAGTCTATATATGTTACGAGCCTTGTCATGGGCCGAACCGGGAATTATGGTTGGGCCGAGTCAATAAATTGTAATAAGGATTCCAAGCCCATCTCTACTCTAGTACCGTGTATTCTCTATATCTAAACATGGAACTGTAGAAGGTGGCATGATATGAAAAATAACATAAATCTGTCTTGATTCTCTCTCTTCTGTCTTCTTCCCCACCTCACTCTCTTTCTCGGTTACTGATTCTTGGCCGTTTCACCTTCGGCCATATCAATATATGAGGGTAAACGAATTTGTCCAACTCTTTGTATAGTTGTTTTGTCACCTTCATTCACAAAATAAAATAAAAAAATGACACTTTTTATTATTATTATTTTACTTTGCGTTTTTATCCCTACAACTAGTTTACGATTAACGAGGAAAGAAATTTCATACACCAAGGCAGACTAGAGGGGAATTAATGAGTCTTCTTCCTGTCGTCTTCTTCTCGTCCGAAAGGCGATTCTAGGTCAACAGTGAAGAAATTTGTCGGGCTCCTAGTAGCTCTTTGTCACAGCGATTCTGCTGGGTTCCAAGCTCAGTCGAAAGTCAAGAAGGGGGCGAGCCGACTCACGGAAGGAATTGGGAGAGAAGTGAGGGAGAGCCACCGGAATATTAGTGAGGGAGTGTTTCGGCTGAGGCTTGGACGCGTCGGAGCGATAAGGGCAGCATCGGGGATGGCCGGAAACGGGACGCCGACCTGGTGACGAAAGCACTACCGAGCCTACTAGCCAAAACCCGACTCGAATCACCCGGAATCTCCACCAGCCGAGTCGGAGCACAGCCACCACAGGGGAACGTCGGAGGTAATACTAAACCAGTTGAACTATATTCGGTAATAGTTATCTCAATTTTTAGTGCCTTAGGATGGATAGACTTGCCCAATAAACTGCCGTAGAATAGGTGATGATAGAACATTGCTAGGAAACTATGTAGAAATTCCGGAGCATGTTGATATCCCAGCTGAAAACCTATGTGTTGGGAGAGTTATTTGTGACAAGCATATGAAACCGATGGTGGTTCAGAGTGTACTGCAAGGTGCGTGGGGAAGGTAGCTGGGATTCGGTTTCAGGAGATGTCATATTGTTCGACTTTGAGAATGCAGATGAGCTAAAGGATGCTTTGGACTGGTCTCCCTGGGCAGTTAACGGGAATTGCTTGTCTCTGAAACGATGGAGACAAGGGATACAGATCACGGATGTACAGTTTCACATGGTCCAGTTCTGGGTACAGATTCATGGACTCGAGATCGGCAAGTTCACCAAAAGAAATGCAGAGGTGATTGGGAAGAGTCTGGGTGAGGTCATTGAAGTGGATAACATCTTGTGCCCCTTGGGGCTAGATAGAGATTACATCCGGATTAAGGTGGAAGTTGATAGTACAAAACCGCTCCAAGTGGGATTCTGGTACACCAGGAGAAGTGGAGAGCTGGGAAGGGTCACCGTGAAGTATGAACGCCTTCCCGACTTTTGCTTTGGGTGTGGGAGGATCGGGCATACGGAGAGGGTGTGCACGACTGAAATAACAGTGACGGATGAAAGGCACGGAGGTCCGATGTATGGTCTGTGGGTGAGGGTGGATAGACTCAAGAGACGAAGGGAACAAGGCAAATACGTGGGTAAGAGTCTGGGGACCCCAATGGGCGAGACCAAGCGGAGGAGTTGGAAGGATCTAATGCGGGAAAAACAGGAAAGGGAAGGTTCTCACACCCCTCCTACAACACGACCAGAGGAACACCCACCGGAGTAAAGGGAGGGGTACCTCTAGGTCAGACAGATACGAGAGGTTGTGTGGGAGGGGGACGGGAAGTGGTCAGGTTTAAGCACGGGGCAGGACAGGAGGCAGGGGTGGACGGAGAGGGGGGGAGGCAAGAAGATGGATCGGAAGCTGATCCTAGAAGGAAGGGCAAGGGTAAGGAGTTGGAACTACACATGGGTTCCTACTCCGTTGCCCAAGCTCTGGAGGAAGCAGCAGGATGGAGGAAACAGGAGGGTAGATCCTCGAATACAATCTTCCTCGACAAGCAAGCCTACTTGGAGAGGCAAGGCAATGATGGAGGGCAGGCAACTCGGGAAGGTGGTGGATTAATGTTGTTAACAGAGGGACCAGAGGGGGGATGGAACGATCGGAGGAAGGAGTCTAAGGGGGGGAGAAGGGTCGATCAGAACTAAGGGCTAGGTTTGGCCATTGACGAGGGGCACCAACCAAGCTATATGGAGCCTCTAGGGATGGAGCTGGAGCTCCACGAAGTTCAAGTGCAGGAATGGGTGTACACGGTTGAAGAACCACCCTCCCCGGCAACGAGTGGAGAAGGGACAGAGGTCCAGCTAGGAAGGGGGTAAGGGAAAGGGCAAGGGTAGTACGAGGTCTAAGCCCTTTAATCCAGAAAATTAATTTGAAGAGGAAGTACGAGAAGGATTCGGAGGAGGAGGGGAGATGGAAGTCGAACAGAAAGGCAAAAAGCAAATAGCTGAAAGGGAGAAAGGGGGGACGACTAGGAAGGTCTCGGGGCAGAGGCAGGGGCCGAAGGGGTAGTCAACAGGTGGCCTTGGTTAGGAGGATAATTATCACGGGGAAGAGCAAGGTCGCACAAACGGGTTCTGGTAGCTGTCCCGAAACAGCTACCCAGAACCAATGAACTACCTGGTGTGGAATTGTCGGGTATTGAGATCGGCCCTGACAATTCTGTACCTAGCCGATCTCACGAGGAGGAACAAACCAGATATTATCTTCTTGATGGAAACAAAGAACACGGAAAGGTACTGCGATAGGGTGAGAAGGAGGTTGAAAATGAGTGGTGGGGAGTATGTCAACCCGGTAGGGATATAGGGTGGATTGGCCCTTTGGTGGACGGGGGAAGTGGGAGTCGTAATCCATACTAAAATAGAGCACATGTTGGACACGACGATCACGAAAATTAACGGAGGTGGGATGACGCATGTGACTTGGATTTACGGAAGCACAAACTAGGGCGAGAGGCTGCGGCTTTGGGATGTTATACGACAGATTGCCCAGAATCGGCGAGGTCTATGGATGTGTGTCGGGGACTTCAACGAGATAGCGGTGGCGGGAGAGAAGAAGGGAGGTAGGCCGAAGCAAACACGGAAAATGAATGCCTTCAATGAGATGATGCGAGAAGCGAAGTTGGCCGATATGGGGTTTAGGGGTTGCCCCTTTACGTGGAATAATAACAGGAAGGGTGTTGAGCGGATCTAGGAACGACTAGACAGGACCATCATGAACCTGGATTGGATTCGCTCTAATCCGTACTCGATGATCATTCACAAACTGCAACTCGGCTCGGACCACTGTCCTTTATTGGTACAGTTTGAGAGGCAGCAAGGGAGAAACAAACGACCCTTTCTGTTTGAGAAGAACTGGCTGGCCCACTCGGATTGTCGTGATGTAGTGGCGGGTGTTTGGGAGGAGGGGCAAAGTCGAACACACAGGGGAGGACTGCATAGCCGCCTTGGGAAGTGTAGAGGCGAGCTACAGAAGTGGAGTATGAGGAATGTCTCAAATAACAAGGTTGTCATTGAGAGACTTAGGAAATCAGAGTCATCCAGGCGCAACCGCGGGCTCAGTTCCAAAGGGACATAGAAAGGCTCTTGAAACGTGCTTTAGAGGAAGCGTGGGCCAAGGAGGAGGAATATTGGAGACAGAGATCGCGGGTGAAGTGGATGCAAGCGGGGGACAGAAACACCGCTTATTTCCATCAATCTACGATCGAGAGGAGAAGGAGGAATACACTTTGTCACATGCAGAGGAGTGACGGTGTATGGGTGGAGAGAGAGGACATCATGACCGAATGCGAGGAGTACTTTCATCAGATATTTACGACGGATGGGACGGAGGGGGTTATCGATCAGATGAGAGGAATACCGGATTTAGTGACGGACTTGGATAATGCGAGTCTTACATGGATGGTGACTCGGGAGGAGGTTAAGAGGGCGGGTTTTCAGCTGGGGGGTAACAAAGCTCCGGGACCCGACGGGTTTCCTGGAATGTTTTATCATCACTACTGGGATGTGCTTGGGGAGGATGTATTCCATTCGGTAAGGCGATTATTTGAATCAGGTTTACTACTTCCAGGATATAGCTATACTGATATAGTATTAATTCCTAAGGTTCCCAACCCCATTAACACATCCCAATGTAGACTCATTAGCCTTTGCAATTTCAATTATAAAATTATATCCAAGGTCTTATCCAACCGCCTTAAACTATTATTACCTAAGCTTGTGACCCCTTTTCAAAGTGCTTTCGTCTCAGGCAGGTACATCCACGATAATATTCTTATCGCACACGAAGTGTTTCACCACCTCAGGACAAATCGAGGGACAGGGAGAGAGGAGTGTGCGATCAAGGTTGACATGAGCAAAGCCTATGATCGGGTCGAGTGGGAGTTCATCATTCATACACTTAGAGAGTTGGGGTTCGCGTAACAATGGTGCAAATGGATCTCTGAGTGTATATCAAAGGTACAATATAGTGTGGTGGTTAATGGTAAGAAGTCAGCAAGATTCAGACCATCCAGGGGTATTAGGCAAGGAGACCCCATGTCTCCTTACCTTTTTATCCTCGTGGCAGACGTATTATCCCGTCAACTTATGAAGGCAGTGGAGGAGCATAGATTGGAAGGGATTAGGATGAAGCGAACGTGTCCGGAGATTCATCATATTTTCTTCGCAGACGACTCCCTTTTCTTCATCAACGCGACGGAAGGGAACGCCCGGGTGCTAAAGGAGACGATCGAGAGGTACTGCAAGGCCTCATGACAGAAGATCAATTTGAAAAAATCATGCATCCATTATGGGCGGAACGTACGGGACGACACTCGGCAGAGGGTGTCAAACATTATGGACATCGAGGCGGTTTCCGATGCGGGGAAGTATTTGGGCCTCCCGACGAATTGGGGAAGGTCCAAATGGGAAGCTATGGGGTACCTAAAGGATCGGATCATAAAGAATATACATGGGTGGAAATCTATGTTTCTCAATAACGCGGGAAAGGAGGTCCTCATTAAGGCGGTAATTACCGCGATTCCCACCTATGTTATGTCGTTATTTAAACTGCCTAAAACCTGGTGTGCAGAGATATCAAGCTTAATGGCTAGGTTTTGGTGGAACGGACGGGATGAGAAGAGGAAGATCCACTTGGTTCGGTGGGGACGACTCACTCAACCCAAGGACATGGGTGGCATGGGTTTCCGGGACATGACAGATTTCAACACCACAATGCTTCCTAAAACAGCTTGGCGGCTTCAGAACAACGGAAATTCATTGTGGGCGAGAGTGGTTAAGGGTCTCTACTATCCCTGGGGGACCCTTATGGAGGCAGCGATGGGAGCCCGCCCATCGTGGGCATGGTCGAGCATTATGGTCGGCCGAGACATTCTCAAGAGGGACGGTGTGTGGCAAGTGGGGACGAAGGACCAGATCCGGGCATTGCATGACGCGTGGGTGCCCGGAACCCCGCACCACAGGATCGGCACCGAACAGGGGACGAGGAGGGACAACGAGGTGATGGTACGTGATCTTATAAATAGGGACCTACGAACGTGGGACCTTACCGCGATTCAGGTCAACATCATGGACTGGGAGGCTCAGGCCATTCAAGCGATACACATCGCTAAAGAGCCGCACCAAGACCAGCTAATTTGGCCGACAGCAGTGGACGGGGTGGCCAGACCGCGCCTCGTCTACCACCGCATTAAGGAGCTGCAACCCCAGGCCGAAGTAAATTTCTCGACGGGAGACCCCTCTACTTTGGGGACAGTTTGGCGTGAGCTCTGGACCGGGGACACCATCCGGTAAAACACTTCCTTTGGAAAGTTTTAAACAATGCGTTGCCGGTGAAAGTTGAGTTGGTAAGACGTGGGATCCAACTCAATCCCACGTGCAGTTTCTGTGAGAAACTGGAGTCTGTGCACCATGTGGTGTTTGAGTGCGCTTGGACCAGACGTGTTTGGTTCGGTGCTATGGGAAGACGATCAAACACGGACGGGGCCCAGGAATGGACTAGTTGGTTTCGGTTTTTGCAGGACTTGAGCCGACTAGATGGGGACTTGGGCCGAAGGAACAAGTTACTTGGGGAAGCCATCGCATGGGAAGTTTGGAAGGAGAGATGTCGGGTTGTTCACGAAGAGGACCAACCGAGACCGGAACCAGTGATCCGTGCAGCCATGAAAATGGCCGAGTAGACATGGCGGTTGATAGCGCAGGCGGCGACGATCTCAGCGCGGACTCAAGGATCGCCGGAACCGGTGTGGACACGTCCGAACCAAGGCGTCATCAAAGTCAATTGCGATGCGGCTTGGGACTGACTGTCACTCCAAGGAGGCACCGGGGCAATAGCGCGAGATTGGACGGGGGCAATCGTTGCGGGACATCACACGACATGTTTTGGCACGAGTGCGAAAGCCCTCGAGGCGAAGGTGATTCTTCATGCGATACATATGGTGATCCAACAGTCGTGGTCCGAGGTCATTATTGAATCGGATGCACAACATGTCATCAACCTTCTTCAAGGAGGTATTTCGGGAAATGATTGGGAGCTTCGGGATATACTAGCGAAAATTCTCGAGCAAGCCACTCACATATCTCAGGTACATTGGCGGTTCGTGCGGCGATCGGCGAACAAATGCGCCAATTGGGTAGCTTTGGAGGCGATACGGGGTACATGTCCTACCGATTGGGTTGTGCGTAACCCGAGAACCT
This sequence comes from Chamaenerion angustifolium, assembly GCA_946814005.1. Classification (NCBI taxonomy): domain Eukaryota; kingdom Viridiplantae; phylum Streptophyta; class Magnoliopsida; order Myrtales; family Onagraceae; genus Chamaenerion; species Chamaenerion angustifolium. The sequence goes on along the minus strand of OX328277.1, from coordinate 29,100,217 downwards.
TATTTCGATTGTTTATAACGGATATAGAAAACTCCTTTTATGATTAATGAACGTAATTTCTTGACAAAAAAAAAAGGCAGACTGACTGACTCGCACCAAACTGCATTCAAAGAATAGAAGAGATGTCAAAGATTACAACTCAACATAGTTAGTTGCTACACACAGCAATTGATAAAGCCTGTCGTCTTCGTGCCTTCATCATCCCGATAGAATCCCAAACAGGCTAAACTGTCAACACAAACATTTGACAGAATCTCAAGACACCAATAAATCAAACGGGGAGCGAATGTAAGTAAAGAACTAAACATACAATGTTATTCTGGGGATGCTTCCAATAGAAACCCTGCAGAATTATCGGTAAGAGATTTGAGGCTGCAAGTGTGTATATTGCCAAAGAATGAACACCCATCCACTCCAAAATCGCAGTTGCTCGCCTGCATCTACTTATATCAACCTACGACAGACCCCCACACACAAAAACAGCACGATCATTGATAAACATAGAAGCAGCAAGAGACCAAAGCAGTATTGAATCAGGACCATGAAATGACCAACCAAGAGATATATGGCGATAAAGAGGAACCCAGCAGCACCGGCAGTTACACACGTGTAACTGCATGAGTATAGAGCCTTGTTCACTGGCATCCCTATAAACAAAGACAAGAGGATTTTTCAGTTAATGTTTATGGAATTTAAAATTTCTCAAATTAATTATCGAACAAATTCATGTTTGATCAATTCAGAAAAAACAATCTCACCGAAGAAATTCAGCAAAAATCCTAAGGTAGTAAGGCACGAAGATAACATCATCCAGTGGAAAAGTCTATCGCTATGATCCTGATAGCGAAAAGTTCACATTAAACTTTAGCTGATGGATAAGAATCTCCAACCAAACGATATTATTTACTCGATGAATGAATTGATTTGTCACCTTAAAGTGGACGATTATGTGTCCAAAGTGTAACCCGATCAAGCAAGTAACCACCGCCATCATTGAGCTACAAGAAGGAAAAGAAAACACTATCATACTGTAGTTTGAAACATATAAGGTGAATCTTCATTAACGATTCAAGACAAAATATATAAATTGTGAAGCTAACTAACCTCAGAAGGCCTTCAGGGTCAAAAGGGGCTTGACACCATGAAGGAGCGTTTGGAGGTAGGGGGCCATAATCTGGTGAGTTAATACTGCAATCCTATAAAAAGATTAGAAAGGTAAATACGTTAATAAAACTCATCATGGAATAATTGAAAAATTGGAGGGTGGGGGGAGGGAGATGGCTTTAGAGGAAGTAAGTAAGGACCTTTGAACGTGCGTAAATAGGCCTTCTATACATATGTTGGATTCCCAACAATTCGCGGTCAATCATTCCAACTGCATTACATGCAGGCCCACTGTCCCCCCTTACTCCACATTTCACCTTAACCGACACAAACGAATGATATAAAATATCAGAGCGGACAGAAGAAGAATCTTGTGCTGATTCTGGAACATGTTTAAGGAAGAAATTTGGATCAAGATGTCACTCACAGAGAAAATGTTGACTGGAGCAGAGGATAATGCTTCAGATGGAATCTGATACTCCCAGTCCGGTACATATATGCCGTAGAACAATGACAGATATGTCACAGCAAGGACAAAAACCATGGCCCTGAGGAAGGAGTGGATTTTACTAGTAAACTTTATATCCTCCAGTAGGTTGCAGCTGCATAAGAATAGTGTACATACCATTGGAACTGATATATCTTCAAGAAACTGATCTCCGATTTGTAGTTATCTTCTTCCTTTAGCCAAATCTCACACAATGCAGTAATTAAATACACTACGGCAATTCTCTGCAGAAAAGAAAAATGTCAATTGTTTTATTAAAAAAAAAAACTGCTTCTGACTAAAGAGTTGAAATTAGAGAAGCAAGAACTTGTGCAATAGTTACCTGCAATATTCCCAAGACCCTAACATGTCCAATGTCGACCCCGAATGTTAGATTACCAACTCTATGGAAATATCCACCTACATGTAGGAGACCAAAAAAGTGAGCTTTGCCAATCAAATAACGAAAAAGAAAAATGTAGGAAGGGAGAACTGCTGCATTTTTGTTAAAAATGTTGAAGTATCTCAAAAGTACCCTGAAGAAAAAGACCCAGAACAAACAACTTCAGAGACCGAAGGAAGGCTTTTCTTGTAGCTACACCTCTGCTCGGCAATTTCTGTATGCATAAAATCAATCTTGTCAGATTTCGAGAATGGTACTTCAATGATGGAAAAGTGCTCAAGCTAGTAAGAGCATACAGGAACTTACCTTGTATGCAAGTCCTAAGGATATTCCAACAATGAAAAGAAAAAACGGCATGACAAAATCAGCAAGAGTTAAACCATTCCATGGCGAATGGTTTATAGCAGGTACAACTCCACCAGCATCATCCACAATGATCATAAGCTGCTTGAAGTTATTGAATCAATTGAGGTTGCACCAACTATATGGAAGCATTAGACTATAAACAGAAAACAACAGACAGTCGTCCATAAGATGGAAGGAACAATTACTCAACATAGCAATTCTTGAAAGTAAAGACGTCACTATTTCTGTTTCATGCCCACGTTTGCTATGCTATTGTTAAATGATTGCCATTTCCAAATCCAAAACGTCGGTGTGGAGGGATAAAACAATTATTTACGGCAGTAAGGTCACAGTAAAAACCTAGCTGGAGCTGCCCCAGTTAATGAAATTAAGAGGTATGGTGTAACATTATAACTTTAACACCATCTTTGCGCTTTGCGCGAAAAGGAAGCAATTCAAGCGCAAAGATAGAAGTGAATTGATACTATTCCTTATAATAACAGCAATCAATTAAATCCAATAAAAAATAATTGGTTCTTTGAATACCAAACATCGCATAATGACTTCCATTTAAGAAACTCTCGCATATCGTATAAGGGAAAAGCATATACCGCAACAGAGACGCCACGAAAGACGTCGAGGGAGACCAGCCGCTGGCTGTGGTGGGACTTTTCTCTCCGTCGACCGTCTAAAGCAGCGGCGGAGCAGTCTCGGCCAGTGATGGCTGAGTTGGGGATCTGCTGCGAGGCCGCCATCTCCAAATCAGCATCCGCTGTATCTGCATTAGCGCCACTAACCAACCTTGAGGAAGAGAACCCGCCGTCGTCTCCCACAGCCACCAGAACCTCTCTATCGTCCTTCTCAGGTCCGCCGTGGACATTTTCCTCCTCTATCTTGATCCGCTCGTAGACACCCATGTCTTCTTACTCCTCCGCCTCTCTTCTTGAGGAGAGAGAGGGGCACACCTTTCTCTCCTTCATCGTCGTGTTGTTGCTGGTGGCTGTACAGTGTACTATCCTTCGTTGGACGTACACTCTTCACAGTGACAATGGAACAAGAGAAAAAGGTGAAACCCTTGCCATTTTGGATTGTACTGACTACTGAGTCGTCGTCTTCATGGAGTGTACGGCCACCTTCATTGAAGCGAAGCCATTGAATGTGGAACTGCGATATTAAAATAACTACGCAGAAAATATATCTGTTCCGTCTCAGCTGCTCCTGCACAAGACCGACGCCAACATAAATGATAAAGTTAGTAACATTTATATATTATAATTATTACACTCTACATTTATAATTAATTAAAATAGAGTTCTAGAAATGAAATAGAAAGTTTATTCTTATGTTTATGAATGCATTATCCATTCCCATGTGCTTCTAATAGGGAAGGTTATGCACTTTGTAAATCATAAAGTCTAACCATCATAAATATAAATATAACAAATTAATATAGTAGGACAACGTTTCATCTATTAATTAAAATATTTGACTCAAATTAAAATAAAAACATATCTTTATATATACCAAGAAAAATCATGATAATTGATTTTCGTAGATCTAACTACATTGAATCTGGCCCATATATCTTAGTAAAGGAAGCATCCTTCCTTGTACCAAAAAAGGGAACGAAACAAAACTATCATGATGTCCAAACCAAACATACCAAATCACATTCAAGTTGCAATTTTTGGTGATCAAACACCTAATTAATTAATTAATGTGTGTACATATTATTAATAAAAAAATGTAATATTTTTAGTCAAATTAAAACTAATTTTTTAAATATAACATATTTTTGAGTAAACTGTATTTTTAATTCTATTAATTTAAATAGAATAGTTATATTTTTCGTTTGATAATTGTGGCACATGCTTTTTATTATAGTTATGTTATTTTTCTCAAATGCTTCTTTCACTCCACCTTCCCACTTTTCGTCATTTATCTTTTTTCCTTCACCCATTTTCCACTCTCCTCTTCATTCATTCATCGTTCAAACTGCAAATCTTAGGGCTGCAGAAGTCTTTGTACCTTGTTCTGAGAGTTTAATTTTCTCGGGGTGGTTTGAGCGGATATTAAGAGATTGAGCTCCAATCTGAAAGAGCTCGCTGCGGAATTGAAGGCCATGGAAGCTGATTTAGCTAGAGCTAGGGCTGGCGCAAAGCAGGTTCTGGCAATTAATGCAGAAATTGAATCTGTTAGTCACGAAATTCAGGAAGGAAGGTAATAATCGGTACAGTTCCTTCTTATGTCGGTGTATAAATCTAAAACTCCATCATTATGTGCATCAATAATCTGTAGTAGCTAATCCAAGCCGCTTATGTACTTCTTATAGTATCTAGTCTACGGTTCTTACCAATTCATAGCTTGCTTTGAGGTGATTTGAGCTTGCTACAGCTGCACAATGTCGACTTCTCTTTCAGCTAGATGTTTTGGTCTGGAAATTGTGAAGGCCATGAATTCCTCTAATCTGGTGTAGAGTAGTATTTCAAACCTGCGTGTCTTGACTTGTTACTTCTATTCTTCTGAAGATTTAGTGGTGAAAAGTCTTGAGGTCAATTGCATATCCATCAGTGAACAATTTAGATCGTGTTGTGCTAACAAGAACAATTGCATGCGAAATTATGGAAAGCAAATAGTAACACCCAAAGTTCACATTTCTATGCTGCCGATCAAACGGGCCAGAGTTTGGAAGGCCCAGGGAGTGCTGCACGACGAGAAGGAGATGGATGTCGATTGCTAGACTCTGAAACAGTGCTTGCAGTAGCAGAAAGTGGATGAACAAGAGGAGGCCTATTTTTTTTTTGTTTTTTTTTGTAAACACATGGAATTTATATATAACTAATAGAAGAGGAGAAACAAACGATGTAACCTTCTAAAGAACCCTAAACCCTACACCCAAAATAGAGCAGGCTTGTTTGGTTAGAGGGGGAGTGGAGTAATAGCGTGGAGTCTCTGAGAATGACTTAGCCTCCTCCAGCAGCTGAGAAGCGACCGTGTCCCCGCCCCTGCCTCCAATCTCCGCCACATTCAGCAGCTGAGTTGTATCATTCTCAGAGTCACATTCTCCACCGGCTTGGAACAGATGAGCTATGCTTCGGTTTATTACTAATCCACTGTTAAGATAGAGACGTAATTTGAGTTATCAGATGATAATTTTTCCTGAATTTGGACGAATCATCTTCAACGAAGAAAATTATGAAGAATCATTTTAAGGACAAAATCGTACATTGGTTTTGAACTGTTGCTTTTAAATGCCATTTTCAAACCCCCAATGAATCAAAACTCCTGCAACTTCGAACTCTAATAAATTAATCAAATACATAGAAACTCCTGCAACGATTGCAAATTCTGGTTCTGGTTTAAAGACTAAATAGCATTGCAAATGATCTACCTGTTTCCCACTTCGATTTTGGTTGCACACATATCTAATAATATCTGATCTTGCACTTATCCAACGGCCTTTCCTTTGATGAACTCGGTTTAAAAAGAACAAAGTAGAAGGGCAGTAAAGTTGAAACAGCAGGAGAATTCATGCTTTACCTGTATAAGAAGATACGGGGAAATTTTTTCAAAATAAGGGCAAAATCTCTCATACACTAGAACAATTACACATGAAAAAAGTCTCCTACACAAACGCACAACAATCTGATTGTTAGCTCACTCATCCGATGGCAACACGGGTTTCAAAAGCATTGCATCGTCTCACTTCCTATTCCTGAAAGGCAATGCAACAGCATTAAAGCCAACAGAGGAGGAATGCAGAAAAAGAGAGTTCATCATAAGGACATAATTCAACTCATAGGTGTCACCAAAGGAACAAATGTGTATCAAAAAGATATTCAAATATCATTATCATGTTTCAAACAAATCAATGCAGATACTTGGACTAATACTGTATGGACAGACTTAAGCCTGGGAGTAGAAGCAAAGCACATAATATAGCATATCTGTCAAGCTAGCTACCAATACCTGATCCATAGGAGCAGGCTCCTCGTTGCTCTTCTCCTCACTGTTTAACTGTTTGCCATCTGTCTCGGTTTCATTAGTAGGAATCATTTCTTCATCGTTATCCTCCTTTACATGATCGGATACCTTGTGATCGTCAAAATATTTCAAATCTGCTGGAATCTGACCAGATTTCAGTGCCTGCAGGTACAAAACAAGTGAAGAAATTAAATTTGGAAATAAACAGAACAGCGTAAATAAATCTAGATCTTCTAAAGCAAATGACAGACCTTTTCAAGCCGAGCAACCTCTTCAAGAGTCTGGGAATTTACAATTGCAGCCTGCATGCAAAGCAAGGTTGAGATTAGGAAATCACCGAGAAAATGATTCTTAATCGACAAACAAATAATTTAACCTCCAACAAACTGCATACCAAAAATCAACATTTACTATGTATTTTAGTCCACGATATGGGAAGAGAATGATTTGCCCATGATGGATAGTAGATACATACCTTGATGGCAATAATCTGCTCGGGTGTTGGAGCGACAACTTTCGGAGCTGCTGGTTGTTCTTCTGCAACCTTTTGAATCTCTCCAGGTGTAAAAGTTTTGGGAGTCTCTCTTTTAGCCTCCTCCTCAACTTCTGTAGACGAAAATAAATTTGCAGCTTCTAGCCTCTCCTGAAACCAGACAAATGCAGATATGCTGTTTGAGGGGTATTTCATATTTTAAGATGTGTAACGGAATAATGCTCATCGAGTTAAGACATGTACCCATCAGCTTGAACAAAAAATCAAGACAATAGAACGATATTTTCTGATAACCAACCAAAAGACAGCTGCTTTATTTATATAGATTTTTCTATAATTAAAGAAGGGGACTGAGATAGAGGCGTATATGGTTCTGAATAAGGATCTTATTCCACTATACCACATTACAGCTTCAGTTACATGCTCGTATACAAATACAGCACTTACGAATACGAAAGAAGATATTTTTGTACATTTGCCTATGCAAAAGGTCCATGTGATTGCTACGGAGTTTTAAAGATTTAACAAAAGCATGGAGGTACTACACAACAACATGATATTATATAATATAAAGAGGTTAAAATGTATCACCTTATTCTTCACTTTCTTGAAATCAAGCACTCTAAGTGATTTTAGCTTGTGAATCACATACAACCTGTAATTAGGTTTTTTGGTGATATTGTTATCCAATAGACTAAGATATTGGAGCTTTGGCAGTGATACGAGAGGATCAATCTCCGCCAAGTTGACAAGTCTATTATTTGTCAATACCAAGGTGTGCAACTTTGGCAGGAACTCTGTTTCAAATAAGAGAATGCGATATAAGATATCTTTTCGTCTAAACTGAGTCAATAACATAATAAATAATGTATATACATTACCTCCAAGATTTGGGTTGATACGAGTAATTCTATTGTTATTTATAATCAAAGTACCCAAACGGTTGAGGTAGGGGAAATTTTCCAGCTTGACAATTTCATTGTCAGTCAAATCGATGGTGTCAAATTGGTCCTGCCAGTAAAGCAAGGCATGAGTAGTCTAGGCATTACAGAAACTCACTTACAAATCCATCCGAAAGCCGGATAGTTCAATTTTACACAAACAGTTCAAACTGGAGAAAAAATATGGTCACGTCCTCGGTGCAAAGTTTACAATAATTTGGTGCTAATGGATGTATAAGACAAAACACTACACCAATTCTTCAAAGGCACCATTCTTTCCAGCAGGAGGCAATTGTACATTCGAATATTGGTATGACGCTAGACCTCATATCAAATGAGAATGAGAACTCAAGTTCAGCAGAGCACATTGCAATAGCTCAGCAAAGATAGCTTAGCTGGAAAACTGAACTAACCTCAGTGGCACCTAAGTTCTCGATCACCGGAATCTTGTTTCCTGAAAGCATATACCGAAAACATTCAAGATTCTAACAAAACTTCAAAAGCAACTAGTCTTAACCAAGTGCTGAATACAATCGACGGCTGAGAAGCTGGAGAAATTAGGGTTTTCGAGGAAGAGACAGTACCTCGAAGGTCTAGCTCCCGCTCTTTAACGGCATTGAAGAAGTGAGGACTCTTCCAGATCAAATCCGCAGTTAACCTCACCATGGTCTCACTTCAGAGATGGAACGAGCTTCGTCCTCGTTTCTTCTGTTAATTGAGGAAGAACAGAGCCGACGTGGAACAGCAATGGAGGGAACCGCGAAATCTCTAGGCAAAACCTACCGTTGGGTTACAATTAGCGAGGGCTCACACCGCAGTCACGGGCCGCCATCATGGCGATTATAGGCCCATGTTACGATGAAACGATAAAAGGTCTTTCAAGGGCAAATATGTCATTTCATGTAGTGTCAAAAAGGTCGAAAAAATTTGGACCATTTCTCGATTTATGCGTGTCATCCTTGCGCAGGGGCCATGCTAATCTTCTCTGTATCGTTCCAATTTTATCGGATGTCCCCGAAGGGACAATTGATTACTGCTTCCGTCTAATATATAAACAGATGATAACTGTTAAAGGTATCGGTGTGGTATATCCACCAGCGTCTTCAGCGATTTTCTTTTACGTGCGGTCCTGAAGGCCCAATATTGAACCGAGTAGTATCTCTCCTCAGCCAAGTATTGTTATTTTGGGATTATATACCAATATATACTATCACAAAAAGGAAAATAAAATAACAAATTATCATAATAAATGCAAAGATAATAAACATATATAAGAACAAATTATGTTTGTGTGTATATTCCCTTCAAGTAATATGGAGTAAAAGAAAGAAATATAAAAGATAATATTTTTGGTCAAAATCGTGTAGTTCAGTGCACCAAAAATTAAAAGTTCACATTTCACAGTAAGGGTCATCTTCTTCTTCACCTGAATTCTGAAACGTACCGTACCAAGGTAAACACGCAATTAGTTTGAGCCTCAAACTTTTATAAAAATCCAATTTCATCCCATAGAAAGTTTATACCCAACACAGCAATCTAAGAAGAATCACAGTACAGAATAAGCATATACTTGCAGAAGGTAGAACAAAATCATACTTCAAACTGCAATCCACTTCCATTCCATTGCCAACCTCAACATTATTGTGTTTGATTGATTAGTACATACATAGACAATTTGTTTCGAATCCAACAACTTATTCTTTTTCTATACCAATTATCCCAGAAACTAATGCTGACCCGATTAAATACATATATTCAATTATTACGACATTCAAACGACTTAAGAACACAAACTAAGAAAAACAGAGTGAGTGTAACCAGATGGTCTCTTTGCATTTGCAAAGAGCAGATTCATCTCTGTGATGAATCAACGGTACGAACAATTGGACCAGGCACTGCATCCGTTTGATCTTTGGTGATCTCCACGAAATGGCTAACAGCTTCGTAGAATTGCTTCAGACCCGACAGAGGGAGAATTATGGATGATCTATCAGAGCCCGCTACCTGTATTCAAGATGACCGACCATGAACGATGTTTATATAATTCAGCAGTTAATAATAATAGAATGAGAGCTTATCAGTTCAGAAAGGAATACCTCAGATATCTTCAAGAAATGACCTCTATTGTTGGTTCCTAGGTCAAAGAAGAACTTCTTCTGGTCAACTCTAATTTCTTTCGACAAATCCATGATACTGGAGTCATCCTGTGTTGGGGTTTCGACGGCTCTATCCATGTTTTCAGAAGTTGCAGGTAATTGGTCAGAGTGGCCCGAAATGAAACCTGCCCCAACATCATCTGATAACCCAACAACACGATATGGATGTCCAGAACTCTGCTGTTTTAATAGAATCAATCAACCAATTCAGATGTGGGATACTTTTGTGTTTTTATGGAATGGTGTGGAAAAAAAAAAGACCTGATTAGGTGGTAGAGGATGAAGTGCAGAGGCTTCATTAACATCTTCTAAAACATCTTTGAAGGCTACCCAACCTTCCACTTGGGCATTCCCTGCAGGAATGATGATAGTACTCCTATTTCTGTTGGCAGAAGCTTCGGATACCTGCAAATTAAAATATGTCAAGAAGATGCAGAAAAGAGACATAAAATGACACATGACACATGACAAATGTAAGAATAGACGAGCTCCAGTATAGCCAATGGACAGAATTGTTAAGCTTTAAAAATAAGAAACTCTACTTATCACACTTTCTCTATCTTATGATCTTATCTACCTCCTTCTCAAGATCCACTTCTTAGAACGAATGCCACATCTATCTGCCACATCCTTAATCATCAGGAAGAAATGAGAGTTTTTGAACACCTACGTTTTCTTCCTTCAGGTTCCAACCTTTCTTTCATAAATCCAAAGCAGTAATAGACGCTGGATTTTCAATGCTCTCTTCGTATAGGTAGCATTAAAGGGTGTGAAAACACAATAATTCATCTAATATAACTGAAAAAAGAAGATGACTAAACTAAACTCTCATGGTACAAGACAAAGGCTATCACTTGGTGTGTATTCAAGGGATTGATGGACACCGATATTATTAGAATGAATGGTGATGGATAAAACTGTGTGTTCATAAATAGATACAAACAGCAGCAATAAGACAGTATCATACACATTCTGACCAAAATTTAGTAATGAGCTGATGAAATATTGACCCATGGGTATATCCGTATATCCGTATATCCGTATACTGGGGGTATTTTTACCAAAAACGGTGCTCAAGAACAGCTCCAACATAGAACAAAACCAACTGAGGTTACGAGGGATGCTCAAGAGTCTAGATAATTAACTAGCGAGGCCCTGGTGGGGTTTAATCAACAAGTTCAACAACGAACTTACCTTCAAGAAGCGACCCCTCCGATTCTCGCCGAGGTCAAAGTAGAAGCTCTACAATCACAAATTGGGCAATACACTCCACAAGTCAAAATCCAACTGAATAGAACATGCAATTAAGAAAGACACACAAACCAAAATTCTGAAGGAATCAAATGAAACCTAATTAACCTTGTTGTCAATCTGCAATTCCTTGCTCAACGCAGCCTCGTCATCATCAGCGATATAGTAATTAAAGAGGTCCAAGAACCACGAAATGCCGGAGAAGGGCAGGATTATGGTTGACCTAGCCAACGAAGTCTTCTCCGAGATCTTGAGATACCGACCTCGAGGATTCTCCTTGAGGTCAAAATAGAACAGCTTGTGCTCCACTTGAAGCGTCTTGCTTAGTAGCTCCACGTCGCTCCCTCCCCCTCCACCACCTGAGTTCCCCTCCATTATTCTAGGATAGGGTTCTTCGAAGAAGCGAAAAGGGTTTCAGGGGTTAGAGGAGGAGAAGAGGATGAACCCAGATGTTGAATTCAGGAAGTGACAGAAATTAGGGACCAGGAGGAGAAGGAGAGTGACTTGTTAACGCCTTAACTGAAAAGCAGCGTCTTTTACGCTCATCTTTTAACTCAACGAAACGAAACCAACTGAATTATTGATGACGAATGACGATCCTTACCCCTTCTGTTCTGTATTCACAAGTAACTAACTTTATAATATATAAATATTTTAGGGTAAACTACTCAATATTTACTTATGTTTGCCAAATCGTTTTTGTTTAACTCAGTCGTTACTTAAGTTTTAGGATGTGATTGAACGGTTATTCCGTAAAGTTTCTGTTTAATATTATTGTCTAACTGTCACGAGAAAAGCACGCGACTTAATTTGAAGAAATTAAACGTAAATGGAAGAACAATTATATCATCATGTGACCTTCTTTACACCAGTGTGCTTTAGAGATGAATGTAGTTCCCAATACCGAATTCTCTCATCTTTTCTCCACAATCTTCTCCCATATTCAATCTCTATCGATAACAGAATTTACTTGAAAGGTTGACATCATGATTTTTCCTCTTGATTTGTTAAAAAGTTATATTTTTTTTGGGGCAACGAGTAGTGATTCAGTCAACTTCCCCTAAATGGCCAATGGCAGGGGAGGTGTTTAATTGCTCGGAAATCGATTTCTTGTGCTCTTCAGACAGACTGAGATTGCTCTCTGACGCTTGTCTAGTAAATCTCAAGTACATTTCCTATTTTGAAATTTCTCTTGCTCGATATTAATTTGTTGATTTTGTTGATGGTAGTAAAAAAAATCAAAGTAGGGTTTGAAGACCATACTTTTATGGGTTCTTCATTCTCTATTTGTGAGGAAGTTTCTTCTGCTCATCATCCATTTACTTGTTCTTAATGAAATTTTTATAATGGATTATTTAAAGGGTCTCATGGTATTACTTTTATGGGTTCATTCAAATCAATTTGACTCTTCTTTATGTAATAAAAAATTTGGATTTTTTCTTCCAAGAAGGGATTGAAGGTCCTAGTTTTCAGTCATTGTTGTCAGTCGAATAAGAATGGTATGTTACTACAATTTGTATATGGGTGCCCACTGCTGGCTGCAAATCACAACGTAAAAAAGTCACATAACACAATACAAATCAGATGTGACTTAAATGCCAAATGATTGAACCTTAATTTTGTCTCTATTCTATCATGTCTCACTGACCAATCCAATTTCGAAACTAACATATTGCATGCCAATTTAGTCGGTTCTATGGTGACAGACTTGAGGCAATAGTCCATTAAAGATTTGCAGACAACATAAAGATCAAATTTTGCAACAAAACTGTCCATATCTGAACAAATTTAGCATCAAAACTGATGTAAAATTAGCATTTTACGACCAATTGAACTTCCTATGTATGTACACAACAGGGCATGTCTTGCCCACTGAACATATAAACAAATAGACCATAAAAGTAACACAACACTTTCATTCATCTTCCATCTTAATTTACATAGACTGATGAAGTGTTGGAAATCGGCTTCAAACCGCTGCATTGCAGCTTCCCACACAATGTCAATGTGGTTGATTCATTGAGGAAAGGAAGGACAGAGAGATGCTTGAGCCATCAGAAATTTACATATTCAACAAAATTATATAGGTTCAAAATATAAGTACTAAGTGAGCTGCAAAATCTAAACTTTTGAGCTGAAAAAGTACATTTCATCAACAACTAGGTTCTTCTTTTACACTAGAAACTGTTATCAAGAAGAATGTCATTATTTGTCATTTTCGAATTAAGTAACGATTAGATAACAAAATATTAAAACTAAATTAACATTTTAATAACATTTAAGTTAACATACAACTTCACATGTTTTGGCACCCAAACTTTACATGTTTTGGCAACCAGGTATCTAAACTTTTTTTGCCGCAAATAGGTTCCCAAACTATTTGAAATGACCAAATAAGGACCTCCGTTATATTTGCCGTGTAATCTGGACGGAAATTGGCACGAGAGGAGCACGTGACTTGTGGATTTGGCGCAATGTACTGTTTCAGGCGTCAATAAGACGAAAATGCCCTTTGTAACAGAGACATTTCAAATCCGAAAGGTTTGAAATCCAGTACATCGGTTCGGTTCCTCACAACTCACTGAATCATCTTCCCCTTCGTCTTCCTGTCCTGTGCCCTAGGTCTTCATCTTCCTTCTGTGGAGGCATCACCGAAACAGACCGAAGACAGAATCGGTCTCTCCTGTTTTGTCTCTTCCATTGAGTGATCATCTTGAAGAGTGCTACATGGAACAGTAAGGTGAGTAATCATTTGGAGTGTATAATCGGTTGTTTACATTTATGTTAAGATGGCTCGGATATCGGTTGTTTGACCGACTGTGTGAAGTTTCCATGTATAGTCATTGTATTGTTTGTACTTTGGTTTGTTACATTTCGGTTTGATTGGTATGTATCTGTGTTGCTACTGTCGTGTATTGCTATGGTGGTTGTCTGATTGAACAGACTTTGTATTGTGCAGAATGCTTCGTATGGAGTTGGTACCCTTAATTTTGGAAGTACATTTCGGTGGACATCTGGTGTTACAATCAGGGAAGACATACGTGGGTAAGTTGGACTATATTGAAGATGTTAGAAGTATGGACTATGGACGTTTGGTTAGCTTGCTTCATGGTAAATGCAAATTGAAGCCCTATGATGAAATTTACCACAATCCGAATTGTGAACCACTTGAAACAGGGTTGTATCGGATATGTAGTGATGATGAACTTAGGGGTGAAATAAACAAGGTAGTGCCTGGCATGATCATGAGGGTATACTTGTTTGGTCCATCTCAAACTCCTCATGAAGTAGTAGGAGGAGAAGGTGATAGTCATCAGAATGCCATTCCTACATGTACTGATGGGCCAGTGGGCATAGGTAATGGGTTGCAGATGGTTGAACATTGTGTTGGGCTTATTAGTAATGTGGGTGTTGGGTCCAATTCTGGCCCATGCGTGGGTGAATGCAGTAGTCGCCCAAGAATGACTGAACTGGAGGTGTTTGAAGAAGAATCAGATTCTGAATATGTGCCAGATTCGGGTGAAGACTCCTCTGATGAAGATGATGGAGATTTCTGGGAAGAAGCAAGTAGACAAGCAGAGGGGTTCGAGCAGGGTGAATCAAGTCAAAGAAGGGGCAATACAGAAGAGGTGGGTGTGGAACAATCATTCAACTTAGTTGATACTGAGATGACGTATGAGAGTGATAGGATAGTAACACCTGTGAATTCAGACGAAGAACAACCTGTTGGGGATCAGCATCCTGCTACATCGACCTTGAATGATGGACCAGTACTAGAGCTTGGAATGCAATTTCCCACGGCTGAAGCCTTTAGAGAAGCCTTGATCAACCATTCCATAGCGAATGCTTATGAGTATTCATGGACCTTCAATAACAAGAAGAAGCTACAAGCAGTTTGTAAACAAGGTTGTGGGTGGAGGATATACGTGTCAAAGGTGAGTGGTGAATCAACTTTCCAAATCAAAACATTTCATTCAGAACATAGGTGTGGTGGTGTCACACACAAGTCAAAAAGGCTTAATTCAGCATGGATATGCAAGAAGTACCAGGAGAAGGTGAGGGATCAACCCAACCTTACAGTCTCATATATTCAAAATGAAATTGTTCAGCAATATGGGTTTGATGTGAACAAATATGCCATCCAGAGGGGAAGTAAGAAGATCAAAGACTCGTTGTATGGTGTATCCGTGGAACAGTTTGAGAGTTTGTGGAGTTATGCCGACACCCTATTGTTATACAACAGGGGTAGTACAATAAAAATTCAAGTGAACTCAACCATAAACAGCCTTCGACCGATGTTTGAACGGATGTACTTATGCTTTGAAGCTTGCAAGTCTGGGTTTCTGGAAGGTTGCAAGCCTTTTTTCGGCTTAGATGGGTGTCATCTAAAGGGTGAGGACGGAGGCCAATTAATTAGTGCAATTGGAAGGGATCCCAACAACGGAATGTTCCCAATAGCCATTGCCTGGGTAGAAGCTGAAACTAGAGATTCATGGGTGTGGTTTCTGAATTTACTGATTCGGGACATTGGCCATAGATCTAACCATGGTGTCTGGACAGTTATGAGTGACAGACAAAGAGGGCTTCTAGCCGCTGTAGAGGAAGTCATTCCTGATGTCGAGCATCGTGCATGTGTTAGACATATATATTCTAACATGGTGACCCGCAGCTTCAGGGGAATGGAGATTAAAGAATTATTATGGGGAGCGGCATCTGCGTATGATAACTTCAAACACACCCGAGAAATGGATGTCCTTCAACAAAAATACCCACAGGCTCATGCATACTTGGATGCAATTCCAAGAAGAGCTTGGGCGATGTGTCACTTCCCTTTGGTATGCAAGATTGATCTTATTGTCAATAACATAAACGAGAGTTTCAATGCTCGAATCTTGGAGGCAAGAAACAAGCCCATTATCACAACATTTGAAATGATCCGGACAAAGCTGATGAAGGAATTTCAGATGAAGCGTGAGACCATGGCGAAGTATGAAGGTCAAATTTGCCCAAGAATCATTAAAAAGTTTAATGAGTCAAAGAAGAATGTACGTTGGTGTCGGACAATCTATGCTGGAGACGGTCGGTTTCAGGTGCAACTACTCAATAGGACATTCATCACAAACACCCATGATAGGCATTGCAGTTGTGGCGAGTGGCAACTCACTGGTTTGCCGTGTGTCCATGCCATTTCATCCTTTTACACCGACAATAAGACACCTGAGGAATACATTGACGAATGCTATTCAGTAGCAATTTATCTGAGAGCATACAAGAAGGTTATATATCCCATTCCGAGCCAAGAAGCCTGGGTTCCGTCGTCATCACTGCCTATATCTCGACCAGTGAAAAGGACACAACCAGGAAGACCAAACACAGAAGAGGAAGAGGGATGCGTTGGATCCAAAACCCAATAAGCTGCGAAGAACACCAACAATATCATGCACTATTTGTAGGCAACAAGGACATAACAGGGCTCGTTGTCCAACCACACGAGTCTCATCATCTCAGGTCTGCTATTTTTGTGTGCAACATATTCACTTTTCCCCACGATACCCATCGGTTTGAATGTGCAGGAACCATCTGTTCATCAACCAGGCGAACAACCCAGTCAAGCGTCACAGGCCTCCCCTCTGCTAGTTGAAGTGCAGTCACAACCTGTTCCTTCCAGAACAAGACCAGTTGAAGTGCAGTCCACAAGTCAACCAGTGACCAGACCACGACCGAGAAGAAGGAGAGTCGTTGGGGGTATTTCTTCCAGAACAAGAAGCCGAGAGGATGGAGTCAGTCAGGACGCCCCATTTGGTGGAACAATTCAGGTTGAAAAACGATTATTCAATGCTGTCATTTTACCATTACGGACTGGATTTTTACCGAATTGTTTGTCATTGTGTAGAGGACCGGTTGTTCTAGAAGGACATCCGCAATGCCATCCATTGACCTTGATCATCCGTAGCGAACAAGAAAGGGTTTAGGGATTTTGGAGCTCAGTAGCTGGATTTTGGAGCTCATTCAGTGGGTTTTGGCTGGATTTTGGAGCTCATGCTCTCAGATAATGGAGCTCATTCAGTGGGTTTTGGCTGGATTTTGGACCTCATGCTGGATTTTGGAGCTCATGATGTTTCTGCCTATTTTGTGAACATTCAACATCTTTTGGTTTAGGGGTTGTATATAAGAATGTTGATTGACTGAATGTTATATGGTGAATTATGAACAATTGGGATCCATGTTATATAATTTCGGTATTTTTCAGCTGTTGTGTATGTTGGAGCTTGAACTGTTGGAGCTGTTGTGTATGTTGTGTATGCAGTGCATTGCATTCTGCAGAATGCATACTGCATTTTGCAAAATGCAGACTGAACCCGTTTGTTTGAGCCCGTACGAATTGTTACAAACACACCTTGACAAAACATCCATCCATACATCATTGTTCAAAATTGGATGCATTGAATTCCGAATGCAACATCCATCATTACAACACTACACAAAGACTACACAAAGACTACCACTACACATAACACTAAACAACAGTTAAACCCTTAAACATAAAACCAAATTGTAATCACACCTGCAACTACAATACACATTAGTACAACCATACTCAAGTAAAGTCTCTCACGTCTTTTATACTTCTCCAAATCTTCATTGGTTTGACGTTGCATTTGCTTGAATTTAGCAACAGCTCTTCGACCATGGGAGCACATTTCGGGATCATACCAGGCGAAACAACGACAACCCGACCCAGGTTTTTTCTACAATTCGAACAAGAGAAGCAAAATCAAACTAATACAACACAATTAAGCAATTCAATTAACATACCTTGTCGAAATTAGGGCACCCATAGAATCTCCGTGCAAAATTTTCCCACGTATAACCTGGAATTACTGATGCAAGCAGACCACACTTGCAGTATTTGCTGTTGGCGACCTGATTCTTACGAGAAGATGAAGACGACGACATTGCTGCGCCAATCTCTTCCAAGTTGCCTCTCTGTTAAGTTGCTCTGATACATTCCCTGCAACCAAATAGACATAATATAAGGGTATTTTAGTCACGTGCTCCTCTCGTGCCAATTTCCGTCCAGATTACACGGCAAATATAACGGAGGTCCTTATTTGGTCATTTCAAATAGTTTGGGAACCTATTTGCGGCAAAAAAAAGTTTAGATACCTGGTTGCCAAAACATGTAAAGTTTGGGTACCCATTTGGTAATTAACCCTTTAACAAATTCTCCACAAACATAGGTCATCCATTTCTCAGACGACACAATGTTCTTCATACTTTAGTTACAGACAAATGATATACTAAGTAGCTACATATTCAACCTAATTCTTCGCAATTGAACTTAAAACATAAACAACAATAACAATTGTCAACGCAACAACTAACTTCCGATTGGTTCGACTTTCAAGAGCTTGAGTTTTCGCATACGAACCTAGGTATGCTCGATTTCTTGCTTTTCAGCTCAGAAACCATTAAATTTCTCATTTTCATGGGCAGCTTGGCTAATTACATTGCCTTGAATCCGTACCGTGTCGCAGGATTCAGTCATGACCGAGAAAGGAGGGAAAGGTGTCTCAGTACCCAGCAACAAGTCATCTCTGAAACCTGGTTCCAAAACCTCAGGTTCTAGAATATTTGTTTTTTCCTCACCCTTCTGTAATTGCGGCTTCTTGATTATGCAAACATAGGGTATTGGCAGTTGCTGTCTTCGACATATCTTTATTTGTTTAGTTTTTCTCTTGCTGCTACTTTGTGGTGAACGACGAACAATTTGGCCTGTATTCATTTTGTTCATAGCAAAGTATTCACTAGCGATTGATGCAAACTTCTGAGCGGGCCTTTGAATTCCTTTAACCATGATGTTTCATGTCACTATTTTATGGGTAAGTAGTTAATGTTTTCTCTGGTCGCAGTTGCAAGAGTATTGATTAGAATGTGAATATAAAATCTTCTTTTTTTATGATTGTTGGTTTACTGTCAATGTCATTCGTCATTCTTCACAGTGTTTGGCATCCTATGTTGATGATCTGGTAAACCTGTTATCTAGTTCGTCGTTACTCAAGAAATGTCTTTGGTCCATTCTTTGTACTTTTGCTATCTCAACTGTTTTGGATGTTTCAACCATAAACACTATCTGTTTTGGTGTGCAGCGCTATTTGTGTTATGGATTATGATCACCATAAATCATGATGTATTCATTATATTCTTTGGTTTATAATGTATGGTTATTTGTAATGGTTATGGATATTTATAATGGAATATGATATTTCATATATTTTAATTAATTATATTATGGTTCAAGATACATTATAGTGAGATTTTTTTAATATTAATTAATTAAATTATTTTAAAAGTTTTTTAAAATAATAATTAATTATATTATAAGTTTTTATTATTCTTAATTTTTAAAATTAATTAACACAAATTATATGTATTATATACTATACATATATAAGTAGAGACAAATATGTCATTTTACCACATTCCATTCTATTTTCATATACAATTTCACCAAATAAACAACAGTATTCCATTCCGTTCCATTTCAAAAAATAATTTTATATTCTTATTTTCTATTTCCTATTTTTATTCCGAATTCAGTGAAAGAAACGACTTGCTATTGTTTTTGTTAAACCTCCAAGGTACGTGGCGAGCAACCATTGGACCTTCATCCAATTCCAGTTCCAGAACTATCAGTCAACCCAACCCCTCCCTTGGCCAAAAATAAATAAAAAACCCAACCCCTCCCCCTCCCCTCCAATATCTTTTCCCAAACTGCCTACATTGACCAGTTGACCTTTAATAAAGAACGGAGGGTATTATTGGAAACGAATATTATAACAGCTGGCCAGTAAACCCTAAGCAACCTGCCTCGCCCATCCATAATCTCCAGATCTTTTCCGCAGAGACCCAAAAGCAAACGCATCCTTCTCCTCTTTTCCTCCCTCTTTTATCCATCGCTCCCTTTTAAAGGCTCCCAATACGAAATTCCATATATAAGACTCATTGTTTCGAATTTTGGCGCTCTCTAGTGCGAATCTTCCGTTTTCTCTTCCTTTTAATCAGTCAGAACCTTGTTTCTCTTCAATTAGGTCAATCATCGCGTATTTCTTTATCGATCGAACCTATTTATGGATTAATTTCGGATAACGAACATACGTTAGAAAAGATTGCTCTTTGTGTGATTTCTTGTATAATTAATCAAATGATATAGACAGTGTTGATTAGGGTTTCTCAATCAAATGATATAGACTGTACCATTTGACTGGATTGTTATTAATTGGTGGTTTTCTTGGAATGTTGTGTAGAGGTGAGGTCGGTTGAAGAAGAGAATCAACACGTGGAATGGGAGATCAAGGCTTGGAGGGGAGCCAACCAGTTGATCTGTCCAAGCATCCTTCTGGGATAGTTCCAACCTTACAGTGAGTTGCTACTTTGAATAGCATAGATGTGTACCTTAAATTGTCCTAGATCTGTCGCTAGGATGTATTTTTTGGTTTCTTTGTTGGTGAGTTTTAGCTGATTTGAGATTGCTATTGATAGGATCGTTTCAAGTGATTGAAAAGCAGATAAAGGGTTTATCATTTTTTGTTTTTTCGAGATTTTTATTTTAGTGGAATCCATTTCTGTAAAATTCACTGCTCAGTGCACAGATTTTGTTGAGATGGAATTTCCGTTTTTGATGCAGGAACATAGTTTCAACTGTGAACTTAGACTGCAAATTGGATCTCAAAGCCATTGCTTTACAAGCTCGTAATGCTGAGTACAACCCTAAGGTACAATTAACTGAAGCAGTGCCATCTTTATGTCATTTAACATGCACATCCTACCTTGAAATCCAATTCTGAGTTTCAATTTTCGTTTAACATGTAATGATTAGCTATTCTATTTATGCAGCGTTTTGCTGCTGTCATTATGAGGATAAGGGAACCCAAAACAACCGCGCTGATATTTGCCTCTGGGAAAATGGTAGGCCATTTCAAACATCTCTATAACTTGGAAAATTTTGTTGCTGCTTTTGTGGCTTGACTTTTAAAGTTAGGAATGCACTGACGGAGGCTTTGCGCTTTCTCTACTATGTCTGATATTGTCCCCTCTTTAGGTCTGTACAGGAGCCAAAAGTGAACAGCAGTCGAAGTTAGCGGCACGAAAAGTAATTAATCTATTACATTACTTGCATTAAACATCGCAAATGATTATAAGAAGTAAAGGAGGTTGTCAATGGCTCAATTTATCATCTTCAGTCTGGGAACTTGTGGTTACAACACCTTTCATTTAACAGGAGAAATTTTCTACACCTGAAATATATTCATCAAGTGAATTCTAATTAATAAAAGCTTTGATGCTCTTAAAGGTTAGAGTAAATTACATGTTTCTTGTGCCTTCTTTGAGTTGAATTGGGAGGGTATTCATTTGGCTTGAGCTGTAGAGACTGATGAGTCTCTTTTACCCTAACAGTATGCTCGAATCATCCAAAAACTTGGCTTCCCCGCTAAATTTAAGGTACTGATCATGTCGTAAACTCATGCTTATTTGTCTTATAAAAATACACCCTTTCTTGGTAAAGAAACTTCATTTAAATTGTTGTTAATTTGGTTGTGCAGGATTTTAAAATTCAAAACATAGTTGGCTCATGTGATGTTAAATTTCCCATAAGGCTTGAAGGTCTTGCATATTCCCACGGCGCTTTCTCCAGTGTAGGTTATTATGTCATAGCTGCCGTTAATTTAATGTGGTGGATAGGCAAAAATGACAAATTTTGAAGATTTGAATAACATTGATTGCCTTATCAAATACACAATAACTTGGATACAAACAATCTGCACTGAGAGAGCACATAATTTTATTTTTCTAAAAGTCATGCTGAGACAATTGGACTTTTGATTTTTGCAGTATGAACCAGAGCTGTTTCCTGGCCTGATTTATCGGATGAAACAGCCAAAGATTGTCTTGCTAATCTTTGTATCAGGCAAAATTGTTCTCACTGGAGCTAAGGTAATTCTTTGAGTAGTCTATTTACTTCAATCCTCGGTTTTATCCTCAATTTTCTTATCTCTAAATCTGCTATTGTACTATCAAGGTGCGAGAGGAGACCTACTTGGCGTTTGAGAACATATACCCAGTGCTAACAGAGTTCAGGAAGGTCCAACAATGGTAAGCAAACAACTAAATTTATCTTTGCTATTAATATTAGAATAAACTATTTTGCATTTTCATACCAAGGTCCATAAAATTTGATTCTTTTCATTTGTGTTGTGTATCATTTGTGTTGTGTATATTTTTGTTACAGATTTTTACTTGGGACATGGGCAGTGATTGCTGAGCCTGGGCTGAAACTGTAAATAGAGGTTTGCTGGGTCAGAACTGAAGTATATGATTTTATTGGTGATGGATTCTATCAAAAAAGGGGAAGCTATCTAAGGTGGTAACCCTGCTGCTGTCTTCGATCTTTTTACACTAGCATTGGATTGAATTCGGTTTTTGGATTATTAGTAAGCTACTATGATTCATTGTATTTCCGAACCGTGGATAGTAGTAGTTTTTGCTGTTGGAAACTCTCAACAATTGTTGTGAAAACTCTCCTTGAGGAGTTTCAATTGAAATTGCAACTAAAAAGAATTCACTGTTTGAATTCCCATTTTTGAAATATCTCGTATCATCAGATATTAATGATAAACATAAAACATTCCCTTTTAATATATTAATTTCAAATGTAGAGTAATAATCATTGTAAAACGAAAAGATAATACGTAAAACAGCGACTCGCTTGAATTATACCACATAAATTTGGAAAAATAGAAGAAACTAAATTCATGGAGCCACTATAGTATATTTCATCGCAATTACCTCTGTTGCATTTCTAGCTCTCAAAAAGAAAAAAGGGAACATATAAAGCAAAATTAGAGAAAATCTTGGGGAAATAAAAGAGGTGTAAAGCCAAAACTAAAAGAAAATGGAAAACTGTTAGGTATCCACTAAAAGAGCCTACTAATAAAGATTAAGCACACAGAAAATAAACACTATTCCCAATTTCTCTCCTCAAAATGCTGCAGAGATGAAGTCCCCACCTTCCTTGGGTTTATTAGCTTGTAAAAGAAGAAACACAGGTCTACAGCAGCAATATTTGTTCAGCTTCAACCTTTCATCACTATCCAACTTTTCATGGCAGACGCCATAATTCATGGCTCGATCCATCTAACCATTTGCTACTCTATTTGACAACAGACTTTTGCTCAGACTCTGTAACAGCATCTCTAGCCTTCAAGGCCGAGAGTTTCTCAGAATGGTCTGCCTCCCCATTAGCTTCAGTAGCAGCAGCTTCTTGTGTACTGTCCAGAGAATTCACTTCCCTAGTAGGGACAGAGTCTTTGTTCTCACTAGAGAGCTTTCCTTCCCAAACCTTCATTCATAAACCAACATAGTTAAAGCTTTCTCAAAATAAGGAACTGAAACGCACGATGAGAGTGTGTGGAGGAAGAAAGATGAGAAACCCTACCTGCTTCTGCTGCTGTTGCTTGGCCTTCTTCTCTTGAATCGCCTTTTGACGGTTCTCGTAAAACTCAAAGTCGTCAAGAAGACAAGTTTTGGAGCTGTACTCCTTGAAGATCTTCACCATTTTCAGCCCGTGTTCCAACTTAACCTGTTTCAATTTCCCCAAAACATACAGTTAGCCAAAATTGGTATATATATGATTAACAGATTAAGACTATCAATGCAATCACTTTAAAAAGCAGAAACAATTTACCTCTTGGGTGTCTCTGCTGTTAGTGACAGGTTTGTTCTCGTTGTTCTCCAAGATAATGTGCTTCAGTGAATTGTTTGGCACATCCTTTACGATATGCCACTTCACAGGGAAACAACCATACCACTTGTCCTGTTGCCAGTACTCAACGTTCTTATTGAAGTCTATTGGACCAGCCATTTCCGCAATCCCAACAAATTGTCCACTCGTATTGACCTAGGCAAAGGTAAATGACGGATAAGCGAATATTATTGAGCAAATAAACAGACTTAAAAAAGATAATATATGATTGAGAATATTCAATAATTAGAGTCTCTAATTTTCTTACTGAGAAAAAAAGGAAAATTGGGCAGCCACCGGATTTCTCCTGAGCTTCCTTGTATGCAGCATCAAGTTTCTTGTTTCCATTTGGTGTGCTAGCCCAAACATTATACTTTATGCTCCTGTGAACATCATCTTCACTGTACGACTTAATAATAAAGAATTTAGCATCTGCATATTCCTCAGGGAAGTCAGCAATGTTGTATTGCGCACGGTCCGGGGTTATAATATTCTTATTATTGACATCCTCGGATGTCACATCAGGAGTGAGCAAAGCCTGATCCTTCACTGCCAAAGTGACTGGTTTTGGGATCTTGAAACTTTTAGCCCTTGGCCCCCTATTAAGCTCGTTCAAACCATCCACACCTTCATTGCCATAACCATAGTAGCCATTGCCACGTCCCTTGTTCTTATACTTGTTGTCATAAGATAACCACCCACGTCCCGTTTGCCCATACCCAATACCAGATCTAACTGTGCTTCCATACTGACCATAATATTTGTTTGGATACATCCGATTCATGAAGGCGTTTGTAGCTCCAATTCCAGATATGGGTCTCGTCTGTGTTAGATAAAAATAGACATTTATCAGTCGCATAAAATGGTTTCAATTGAATAAAGGTTCATATAACAGTCATGACACCTACAAAATGCTAATAAATATTAAATTAAATAATAAAGGAAGAATTTGAATTACCATAAATTGGGAATTTGGCTGGTAAGGCTGATTTCTTGAAGAGGGAAAATTATTGGCGTTTGATACAGAATTAGTCATCGCACCAGAAGCTAAAGGCCTAGACTGTCCATCAGAGAATACTTGGCTATCTATCCACGGAATAGGGGAGCGTACCCCATCAAAGGCAAATCTTGGGTCCTGGTACCCAGAAGCAATACCGCCCTTCGCATAAGAACCATTACCATTAAAAGAGTTTTGATTTGTCGACTTTACAGCTGTGGAGACATTGGCACCTTTGCTTCCCAGATTTGATGTTCCATTAGAGTTGGTATTACCCGTCTCCATCAGCAAAGGCTTGTGTTCAGTAGATGAGAAAACATCTGCTTGAGGTCCAGAATATGGGGCACTAGTTGGTGTCACAGGCTGGAAATAAGGAGATGGATAGTGATAGTGTTGAGTTCCATACATCTGATCATTTCCAGGAGCAGGAGTAGCTGCAGGAGAATAAGGACCATAGGGAGAATATCCATAGCTGAATAACCCCTGAAAGATAAATGTGTCATCATTAAAAATCACTATGAGGTATAGGGCTTCATAAAATTTAGAACTAAAAGATAATATATTCCCAGAAATACGAACGCAACTTACGTTAGCCATATCCACTCCCTCTGCACTTGCGTATCTTGAGTAATCTTCCCAATCATTTCCGGTTCCATCATACCCTACAAGTTTTAAAGGTTATTATTTATTAAGTGCCACAAGTATACCAATTACACCAAGCACTTAGTTTTTAGTCAACCAACCTCCATAGTAATAGGCAGCAGATGGATAAAGATTTGGATTGTAAAACATATTTGGATCAAACTCCATCCCTGGGGTCATAGATAGTTCAATTGGAAAAACTTGTCCGTTTGCAGCATTGCCGGAGTCAGCAGAAGCATATTGCTTAACTGAAGGCTGCAGAAAAAAAAAATCTTTTTCATGAATATTTCAAATTTTATAACCAATGAATCATCAAAAATAAACCAGTGAATCACCTTCTTGGTAGGTTTTGGCATCTCCAGGGCCTTAGGCTGAGCATCTATTGAAAGATTTTGCAGCAAACCGGAGGCTTCTAACGAAAATAACGTAAAGGAAACAAAATATTTTGTTGATATGCGAGAATTAGAAAAGTCACGCAAATGACTAAGCCATGCAGATACTCAATTCTTAACCAGAGTGCAAGAAACCAAAAAAAGACTCCCAACAACTTAATTCGAATCATTCAAATCTACAAAGAAACTATAATCTCAAAAACTCAATAAAGGCCGAATTTCAAGACAGAAGCTCGAAACGCATCATAAAGAACGGAACCTTGAAGCTCAGATCTACAACACATCAAGATTGAATCCGTATGCTAAATAGTACTTCAAAGGATACGATCTGCTTGAGCAGCGACGGTAGCCATGTCGGAATTCGTCGACTGTAGGTTCGCCAGTCGAAGCTTCAAACAGAGGAGGCGATAGATAAACCTCTAAATCCCAACGGCTCCGTACAGGATAGAAGTGTTTAGAAGGAGAGAGGCCCGAAAACCCTAGACAAGGTAGAAGAAGAGGAGACCACGAACGAGGCAGCCGCCAAGGATTTTGGAGGGGTTTGAAATGGGAGGGTTTTGTTGAGTCGTTTGAGAGACTGATTTCAAGTAGCACCACCCACCCTAACACTTTTTCCACCCTACGTTTGATCACCCGCGGGTGACTATACAATCTCATAGGCATAATCTGATTGGCTAGGATAACACGTGGACGTATTTTGTGAAGTCATTCGAGGCATTTACTGGTCCGTAACGCAAGTTATATCATAGCGGGTGAAGAATTAACTTTTCTAAGGTAAACCATTCAATTGTCACTGTACCTAAACGACCGTGTATTTAAAAAATATAAATTTTTGATTAAATTTATAATATTCAGTCACATATATTTTATAAATTTAATTTAATTAAATGGTAATAAAAATGATAATTTTATTATTCCTTTTTATATTGTGTTGCTCATGGTTTTACATGTCCGAAATCTAATTTCGAACTAAAAAATGCAGATCTGGATTCAAATCGAATCCATAAACACAGAATTGAGTTCGAACAAAACCCAAATTTACGTTTCTTAGTTCGAAATCAGATTTCAGATTTGAATCGATGAATGAGATATTAAAGATGAATAACCATGTGCTTTGACACCTTCTCTAAGGAGGAGGAGGACATCATCACCATGTGCTTCATGATGCACTCCAAGGACATGTGGTCAAAGCAGAAGCGTATCTGCTGCGAAATCTGCTACAAGGTGTTCCGCTCCTTGTTGAGTTCTAACCCGACATCCTTTGGGTGACCTGACCAATGAATGACCCGAACTAGGAACGGTAGCGCCGCCACGAAGACCTGGTCATTGGAACACACCATGGAGATCATTTCCCATAGGACATGGGAAAAGGACATACCATAGTGAGACCTTGTACATAAAGGTGCGTTATACGTTGTAGCATCACCTAGGCGCACCACGCATTAGGATTGACACATGAGGCCAAACACTAGGTACTGGAAAGACAAACTTGGGGATCGACGCATGAGGATCGCCATGCATGAGGATCGACGCATGAGGATCGCAACACATCCCCTGGCCATAGCCAGTGGGGCGCGCCACTAATCAACACAAGCTCTTCCATCCTTCGCAGCTTTCGTCTAGGGGAGATGATGACACAATGCACAATGCAAGTTAGAGGAATAATCGAGTGCATACAACCCCCGATACGGCGCCCCCTGACCTACTTACGACCATTTAAGGATGTTACAGACAAATCTGACCAACAGGACAGAAAGGACAGTCTGCCAAAAGCATTTATCCACTCAGCACATTAATGAGCACCCAACCATGGTCACTTAACCCAATGACACCTGGGATGACCATGGTCAGGGCTAACACGAACCAGGTTATAGGTGATGGTTATAAATACCCTCACCCACCCCATTTCTAAAATTAATGCCACTTTCAATACACCCTCTACCAAACTCTCTTGCATTTACTCTTTTCAACGAACCTTCGACTTACTTGATCGTCGGAGGGGAAACAACGGAAACTCCCCGGGATTTCATTCTGTTCAAGTCATCGGAGCAGCAAGGAGACCGACCTGGAATGCTCTGAACTGAGTATTACCAAAGTACGTGATTTAACATCTGACACCGTCTGTGGGAACCTTGAGCAAAATCAGTCATGGCTCACCCAACAAATGAGCAAAGAGCAGTCACACCGCAGAAAACAACTCCCCCCACAACCTCCAGTATCACTTGGGGGATTCAACCTATTTGCCTATACCGGTTAGGCAACCATATGGACAAACCTCTCAGCTACCTACGCATCAAGCACCGCCGAGGCCAGCCAGCATCAGGCGCCGCCCAGGCCAGCGAGCATCAAACAACCCCAATCAAACCTGAGGCGCCCAGAACAATCGAATCAACCATATCGTCCTCGGGTAAGGCGACGCCCCGAGTGGAGGTAGCCCTGAAGGTGATTCTGTTGTCTGCCTTCATGGCAGCGTTGGACGAGCTCATTGAAAGAAGGCTTCGCACAACTCAACATGACGACACCACCCGAGTGAATGAGGCTACATCATATGCCAGCCCAGTTCCCCATGAGCCTCGCCATATCGTAAAGAGGGACGACAATGGCTCTTCCCCTTGGTTCGATGACGAGGGAGGAAATCGAGGAGATTGTTGCCCAGAAGGTCAAATAGAAGAAAAACGGAGTCATGGCTCGTCTTCGCGACAGAGCATCACACCCGTTTGCTCCCTCGATACAGCCTGTCACCATGCCTTCGCACGTGCAGACCCCCCCCCCCCCCCCCCCCGAATCGTCTATACCCTGTCGAGCACATCGAAAGGCACAAGGCTTCACTCCTAGGGCGGACGAATAATGATAATCATTTCACTATGCTTTTCCTGACCACTCTAGGAGGTGTCGCATCCCACTGGTTCTTCGGGCTACCCAATGCATTCGTTAGGTATTGGGGAGACTTGAAGGAAAAATTCATTGTGTAATACATGGGAGGAAGACAGTTATTGAAGAGCGTGGGTACATTAGACCAGCTCAAGAAAAATAATGACGAGAGCCTGGTAGGAATCGACTAGGTCATCACGAGAGGTGAGACCATACGCACCTTCGTCAGGGTGCTCGACCCGCGAGATTTTGCTTTGTACGACAACCTAAGGATCATCCCAGTTAACATCGTCGAGGAATTAGCGGCGCGCGTGAAGTCGTATGTTGACTTGGAAATATCAAAGGAAGGGAGAAATGTGCCCAAGGAATCAAAGAATGAAATACAGAAGGGCAAAAGGATCGAGCAGCACACCTCGAAGGCGTCGCACGACCATCGTTGGCCCTTCTTGGCGCACCCAAATAGAGATGTTTACGATACATCATTCACCCCCTGAACAGAGACGTTTCCGTCGTGCTAACATAAATGGAAAGAAAATACTCGGCGACGCCACCGAGCCCCAAGAAGAATGGTGCGCCTATGGGTAATGAACCAAACATGTATTGTCCCAACCATCGGTGTAAATGCCATAGCATGGACGACTGCTATATCCTGAAGAAGGATATATAAAGGTTGATTCAACAAGGCCACCTCAAGAGCTTCGTGGCGTGTCGTGAAAGGAGTCGGAGTACCCGTAGGGAGAGGCAAGCATCACCTATAAGGGGTAATGAGTCTTCAAACGGAAGGAACATAACTCTCAATGTCATTAGTGGTGGTTTCGTTGCAGGATGCGAGATGGGGGCCCCTGTGAATTATATGCGGCCCAATTCTCGGGAACAACTAAGGCAGGAAAGCGTTCTAGAGAGGAGGGGAGGTCATCATCTCCTTCTCAGAATCCGACATGGAGCATGTAATGTTCCCACAAGAAGATGCATTGGTAATCACTGCAGACATCAACGGATACACAGTGAAATGAGTGTTGATAGACTCGGGAAGCTCGATAGACGTACTCTTCTTAGAGGCGTTGAAAAAGATGGGAAAGTCGGTGAAGGACTTGAAGAAGGTAAATTTTTCCCTGATGTGATTCACGTTGAACGCTACGTACCTGGTAAGGGTCATCACTCTACCGGTATTGATCGGTGAAGGATAGAGGTTGCTGACCCTTGATGTCACCTTCATTGTGGTTGATGCTTCAGCATCGTACAACGTGATTTTGCGACGCTTCACACTCAACCCGCATAGGATGGTGGACTCCACTTATCATTAGATGCTTAAATTCTCAACTCCCCATGGCATAAGGGTAGTGTGGGGTGATCAACCTGCAGCGTAGACCTGTTACGTCCATTCGGTGCGCCGCCATGTGCTGGAAAGAAAGGAAACCCTCGTCCCTCGCTATTCAGACCGAGGAGGATCCTAGGGAAGAAAGGAGTCGCCCTCAACTCGTTGAGGGGATGAAAAAGGTCGAGATTGATGGCCCAGATAAGACAATGCAAATATGGGCAACGCTACCAAGGGAAGAAGCAGAGGCGCTCTCGATGCTCCTTGTGGAGTTCAAAGAGTTGTTCGCATTGAAGCCTACCTACATGTATGGGATAAGCATAGAGGTGATTGTGAATGAGCTTCATATCGACTCGAGCATCAGGTAGATTGCCCAGAAGTGGCGCGCGGTAGGGTAGGATAAAGCAATAGCGATCCGCCAAGAGGTGGGAAGCTGATTGACGTCAACTTCGTGAAGGAGATCCGATTTTAGACATGGGTAGCGAACCCGCTCTTAGTCAATAAGAACAATGACAAGTTGAGGATGTGCATATACTTCAGGGACCTCAACAAGGTATGTCCCAAGGACTCCTACCCTTTGCCTCGCATAGACCAATTAGTCGATGCAACACCTGACCATGAAATTTTAAGCTTCATGGATGCATATTCGGGATACAACCAGATCCAGATGGTTGAGGTAGACACTCAGCACACTGTGTTTTATGCTGATAGTGATATCTATCACTACACGGTCATGCCCTTCGGGTTGATCAATGGGGACGCCACCTATGAGAGGATGGTGAATAAACTTTTCGCTAGGATGATCAGTGATCCGATGGAGGCCTATGTCGACGACATGTTGGTCAAGTCAGTTAAAAGCGTCGACCACGTTGAAGATCTGAAGAAGATGTTTGAGTGCATACGCATCCATCAGGTGCGCCTACACCCTGCCAAGTAGAGGTGGGCATAAACAATCGGTTCAGATGAATCGTACCGAACCGTACCGTTACTGAACCAATTCGGCAGAACCGGTTCACAAACCAAACGATTGTTTTGCCAAAAAAATGGAGCGGTTCAGAAGAGGTATAAAAAAACAGTTCTCAAATGGTAAACTGTACCACTTCTTGTACCGGTTTTAATATAATATTTTACTAAAATATCTTTTTCTAAACCACTAAGACACTAAATCAGAACGGAAGACCGTACGGTTCAAACCCTAAATCAACCTCTCCCTCTTCAGTCTTCACTCAATCTTCAATTCTTCATTCGGCAGCACTCAACAGCAGCTAGGGGTGATCAAAAACGACTGTAGGACCGAATTCCCGACAAGACCAGCCCGAGACCGGTCCGACTAGGACCGAGACCAAACGGGCGCATTTTTTTCTTCAATGTCGGGCTCGGGCTCGGGCTTTTTTCCCGAAAGCCCGTTTAGGACCGGCCCAGACCGAATGTATGCGTATTTGAGTTTTTCATAATACCACACCGAAAATAATGTGAATTTTGGAAGTTTTCTATCTCTATAAAAGGTGCATCTTGATAAATTTACTAAAGAATATAGAGAGTTCATAGTGTTTCTTTGAGAGGTGAACGATTCCTTCGCCTTTTACTAAAGAATAACGTGAACTCATAATTTTTTTTTTGTTGGGTGTAGATTCGGTCTAGGACCGAGACCCGCCTGAGTCAAGAAAGACCGACTCGGGCGGGCTTTTTTGGCCGATGTCGGTCTCGGTCTCGGTCCTCCAGAAGGCAAGACCGAAATTTAGGTCTCGGTCTTGCCTTCAGGACCGGACTGGCCCGCCCATGATCAGCCCTAGCAGCGGCTTCAGCTTCTTCGTCGCGTGACTCAACTCCAGCTCGTCCAGCAGGCATAGGCCGCTGGAGCTCTTGGCGCAGCAGCAACTCGTCCTGTAGCACGGCAGCAGTGGACCAGCAGCAGCAACTCGTCCCTTTCATGGTCACCGTCTCTATTATTCCGCCGTCTCCATCCTTCTGACCTTAAACTGCGAAAATTCTTCCAGTCTGCAATTCTTATGAACAAATCAAAGAAAGAACTAGGTGCTACTTCCAGTATGCAATTCTTCGAGCTGCTACTACTGCCCCATCCCAAATTTGGACACACCTCTTGATCCTTCTCCCTCAATTCAATTCAGTCGTAGTGAATCCTCCCAAATTATTCAAATAAAGAACTAGATTAACACAACAACTCGATCAATCTGATTGTTCATTTTCTTAAAAATATATATAAAGTGGTTCGACCGAACCGATTCAGAACAGGTACACTAATTTCTGCCAAAATCTGGAGCGATCAAAAACTGGAGCGGTAAATCGTACCTATTTTAAAATGTGATAAAGGTACGGTTCTGAACCAGTTCATGCCCAGCCCTACTGCCAAATGCGCCTTCGGAGATCACTCGGGGAAAGTTTTGGGCTACATGGTCAGCCATAGAGAAATAAAATTCAACCCTGAGAAGCTGGGAAGCGATTGAAATGATGAAGAGCCCAACATGTCACTGCGAGGTGCAATGACTAAATGGGAGGCTGGTGTTCAGCCGTTTCTTGGGCAAATCATGAGAAAATTTGTTGCCCTTCTTCCAAGTCTTGCGCGCCAATAAGAAATTTGAGTGGACACCTCAGTGCGAAAAGACATTCCAAAACCTTAAGAAACACCTCATGACGCTCCCATCTCCAGCCAAGCCATCGAAGGGCGACTCCCTTTACCTTTATTTGAGTATTAGTCCTATAGTTTTTTTTCCGCCAATATTAGTCATGTATTTGTTAGCTCAGATTTAGTAAAAGAGTTATCAAAGGGCCAAGTCCATGTCTACTATGTATCCAAGGTTCTCAACAAGTCTGAAATAAATTACATCGAAGTTGAGAAGTACTTCTATGCGTTGACAGTTTCGGCTAGGAAGCTCCGCCCCTACTTTCACGAGCATGAAATTACAGACTTAACGAATCAACCATTAAAACACTTCTTACAAAAACCTAACGCATCATCAAGAATGATCAAATGGGCTATCGAACTAAGCGAATTTCGGATAAAGTTCACTCCAAGGACTGTAATAAAGGGTCAAGCATTGACAGACTTCATAGTTGAGTCGACTTGCATACTAGAAGCGCCGCCCCAACCCAAAGAACTTGGAAAGTCGTGGACGCTCCACACAGATGGATCTTCACCCATTGATGGCTCGAGGGTAGGGCTCCTTCTCACTACTCGAGATGATGGCACCCCTATTAGATACACATTGATGTTGACCTTTAAGGCCGCGAACAACGAAGCAGAATACAAGACATTGATTACAGGTTTAAGGCTTGCAAAATGGATTGGCATCGCTTCCCTGCGTGTCTATTGCGACTCTCAATTGGTAGTGAACCAAGTCAAAGGAAAGTATGCCGCGAAAGGAGAAAAGATGAAGATGTACTTAAAAGAATCTAAGGCATTGGTAGAAGGGTTTGACAAGTTCGAAATAGAAGCGATATTGAGGGAGTCAAACCAAGAAGTGCACGCCTTGAGCAAGTATGCTTGGCAGGCGCCGCCCCTAGAAGTACAATTCGTGGAAAGCATCAACGAGAAAACAAGCTTGGAGTGAACAAACATTGACAAAGTGGTCGATTGGGCGACACTCATTCATAGCTACTTGGAATTAGGGGAGCTTCCAGAGAATTAGATCGAAACGAGAAGAAGTATAAGGATAGCTCACGATTACAAGGTAATTGACAGGACTCTTTACAAAAAGGGCTTCTCAACACATTTTCTCAAATACGTCACTCAACCCGACATCACCACTATCCTAAGGGAAGTGCACGAAGAGTACGCCACATGTCATGAGGGGGCAAGGTCCATTGTTAGGAAGGTCCTCAACCAAGGGTATTACTAACCCACCATGAACAAAGACGCAACTAACTTGGTGTTAAGTTGTGAATCGTGCGAGAAGTACATACCAAAATTAACGCACCACCTTACAAAACTGACGAGCAATAACGTCGCATGACCATTTGCGCAGTGGAGGATTGACTTGGTAGGACTTTTTCCAAAATCAAATCAACGCTCCTAAATCATAGCGGTCATCGACTATTTCTCGAAATGGACTGAGGCTAAGGCACTGACATCCACTACAGAATTCCAGGTGATAAAGTTTATCAAGTCAAGAACAATTTCAAGGTACGGTATTCCAAGCATCTTGGTCAGTGGCAATGGCCCGCAGTTTGCGGGAAGATAATTAAAATGGTTTTGCGAAGAACTGAAGATCGAGCATAGGCACGCCTCAGTCAAGCATGCGCACACTAATGGACAAGTCGAGGCTACAAATAAGATTGTCTTGAACAGATTGAAGAAAAGGATGGACGCCTTGGGAGGAAAATGGACTAAGGAGCTGGAAATGTGCTCTGGGCACTACGAACCACACCCAAGGTGGCCACAGGGCAGACGCCCTTTGGACTTGTATATGGCTCTAAAGTCGTTACTCCAACTAAAATAGTCGTGACGTCTCATAGGGTCGAACATTTTGAAACGACAACCAATGATGAGCAAAGGCGTCTCGAGTTGGACTTAATGGATGAGAAAATATGGGTGTTCGAGCAATTACAAGCCATGATGCGCCTCACTACAACACGATATTACAACATGCGAGTTTCATCTCGCCAGTTATTTGTAGGGGAGAGGGTATGGAGAAGAAACGATTTCGTTTTGCAAGACAGGAATAATAAACTATCACCAAAGTGGGAAGGACCTTATAGGGTCGTTGTTATACCCCACCCGAATGCATACATTCTCGAAGACGAACATGTAAAGGCTTAAGAATACGTTCAATGTAGAGCACTTGAAAAAATTCCGCGCTTAAAATAGTGTCGCCAAAGCATCCATGTAATTTGTAAACTCATGTTTATGGAATGATGATAGCAACTCAATGAATATTGCCGCCTTAAGGCACGTTAAACACAAGCTATCTGTGTCGCCTTATCAAATGTGAGTTATCAAAGAAGGCTCAAGTGGAACACTCATTAGAGGCGCCACCTTTAAGGAATTAACCATGACTTAATGGTTAATAACTTAAGTCTAAAAGTCGACACAAGTGTTAAAAGTAGCGTCGCCAATAAAGCTTTAAATTCATTAATGACTTCTTCTTCAAACGGCTTAATGGTCAACAGATGGGGCATAAGGACGTCGATATTAACATTTATAGGGCGATCAAAAACACTTAGTCAAAAATTGTATATCAAAGAAAATCCATAAACATTCGAATAAGCGTCGCATTTACAAAAACCCCTCTTGAGTGTAAAAGCCCAAATGGCGTCGCTAACAAAAGGAGAAGCAAAAGCATCAAGGAAAACTACGAAGTAAAAACAACTACTCTACGGATTGGTCTTCTAGCAGCGCCGCATCTTAAGGGATAGGTGCTTGAATGGAAGGTTGGTCTGATTGAAGGGCAGATTGCTCCTCGGTCTGCTCAGGCGCGCCCTTCGAGGAAGAAGGAGGGGACATCTTTGAAGACCCCGTCTCAGAATCTTCTTCTACTTCATTCTCCATACGTCGCTTCTCCAAGAAACTTTTCATGCATTGGAGGCGCGCCAGGTCAAAATCGGGGGAGAAATTGCTCAAGTCTTCCTCGATTGAGCGGTAAATATCCATGAAGGTGGAGCGACACGCTATGACCGCATCCATGTCAAAGGAGGCATTCCCCTTATTCTCCTCGACTGCGTTGTCGATGCGTTGGGCAACTCCTCTCTTGGCGTGCCACCCTCTTTTCTACCTCAGCGGCGCACTGCTCTGCTGATAAGACGCGCGTCTCCATCTTGGCGGATTGGATCTTCAACAAGTCCACTTCCTTGTGAATTTCTCCACCTGGAGAGAAAGGCGACTCACCTCCGCGAGCGCCGTCTTCAAACGCTCCACCTTCTCGACTGCCTCAGCAGGGAGGTCGTCCATGTCGACTTGCTCCTCGACGAGGCGACACTTTGCATCAACCAATTGGCGCTCCAGCTCCTCCACGTGGCGCAACCTTTCAGATGTCGTCGCATATTCCAAGTAGCTGCCTGACCTTTAGACGTTTTGCAACGAGCTAACCGAACTTTGAAAATTCAAAACGGGCTACTTCAACTTTGAAGAAGGTGCAAATAGCTACCTCCGTCCAATTTCTGACGAATTTTCAACGACTTTCCAATGACTTTCCGACGACAATTGACAAAAAATTGGACGGAGGTAGCTATTTGCACATTCTTCAAAGTTGAGCTAGCCCGTTTTGAATTTTCAAAGTTAGGGTAGCTCATTGCAAAATTCAAAGTTCAGGTAGCTACTTGCTATTTAATCCTATTAGTAATGGTAGAAACATCATTTTAGTGACTATTTAATAAAATTAGTAAAACATAAGTGACTTATTATCACAAATTTAAATTAAAAAAATAACATCCTCAAACATAAATGGCTATTTAATAACTACCCAAAAGAAAAAATGACTAAAAGTTAACATGATCAAACACAAGCCTACATTTAAACAGTAAACTTGTTTGTTAATTTTATATATGAATTGAATGAAAATAATATACACGTCAAATGGTGTGTTTTTTTGGCCTTCCACGTCAAATGGTTTACACGAGTCAATTTATAGAGGTCAGATACGTGTTGAGAAATATCGACCATCAAATCTATAGGATGGTCAAAAATTGAGCTTTTAATGACCTAACTAATATTTTCATCTAAACTCATACCTAACCTATCCTGTATTTCTATGTCAATCGAACCTATTTATGGATTAATTGCCTATTTATGGAGCCAACCAGTTCATCTCTCCAAGCATCCTTCTGGGATAGCTCCAATCTTACAGTGAGTTGCTACTTTGAAGCGCATAGATCTGTCGCTAGGATGTAAAGTAATAATCATTGTAAAACAAAAAGAAAAACTTGAAACATCAACTTGCTCGAGTTATAGCACATTAGTTTGGAAAATTGAAAAAAAATCAGAGCCACTATACTATATTTCATTGCAATTGCCACCTTTGCTGCATTTCTAGCTCTCAAACGGAAAAAAGGAACATATAAAGCAAAATTAGAGAAATAAAACCACTGAAACACTAAACCAAATCTAAAGAAAAAGGAAAACTGTTAGGTATCTTCTAAAAGAGCCTACTAATAAAGATTAAGCACACAGAAAATAAACACTATTCCCAATTTCTCTCCTCTTAAAATGCTGCAGAGATGAAGTCCCCGTCTCCTTGGATTTATTGGCTTGTAAAAGAAGAAACACTG
Source organism: Chamaenerion angustifolium (assembly GCA_946814005.1). Classification (NCBI taxonomy): domain Eukaryota; kingdom Viridiplantae; phylum Streptophyta; class Magnoliopsida; order Myrtales; family Onagraceae; genus Chamaenerion; species Chamaenerion angustifolium. The sequence goes on along the minus strand of OX328277.1, from coordinate 29,062,813 downwards.
GTCTACGCAGCAACAGCTTCAACCTTTCATCACTATCCAACCTTTCATGGCCGACGCCATAATTCATGGCTCGATCCATCTAACCATATGCTACACTATTTGCTAACAGACTTTTGCTCAGACTCTGTAACAGCATCTCTAGCCTTCAAAGCAGAGAGTTTCTCAGAATGGTCTGCCTTCTCATTAGCTTCAGTAGCAGCAGCTTCTTGTGCACTGTCCAGAGAATTCACTTCCCTAGTAGGGACAGAGTCTTTGTTCTCACTAGAGAGCTTTCCTTCCCAAACCTTCATCCATAAACCAACATAGTTAAAGCGTTTTCAAAATAAGGAACTGAAACGCAGGATGAGAGTGTGTGGAGGAACAAAGATGAAACCCTACCTGCTTCTGCTGCTGTTGCTTGGCCTTCTTCTCTTCAATCGCCTTTTGACGGTTCTCATAAAACTCAAAGTCGTCAAGAAGGCAAGTTTTGGAGCTGTACTCCTTGAAGATCTTCACCATTTTCAGCCCGTGTTCCAACTTAACCTGTTGCAATTTTCCCAAAACATGCAGTTAGCCAAAATTGGTATATATATGAGACTATCAATGCAATCACTTCAAAAAGCAGAAACAATTTACCTCTTGGGTGTCTCTGCTGTTAGTGACAGGTTTGTTCTCGTTGTTCTCCAAAATAATGTGCTTCAGTGAACTGTTTGGTACATCCTTTACGATATGCCACTTCACAGGGAAACAACCATACCACTTGTCTTGTTGCCAGTACTCAACGTTCTTATTGAAATCTATTGGACCAACCATTTCCGCAATCCCAACAAATTGTCCACTCGTATTGACCTAGGCAAAGGTAAATGACAGATAAGCAAAGATTGAACAAAATAAACACTCACCAAGATAATATATGATTGAGAATACTCAATAATTTGAGTCTCTAATTTTCTTACTGAGAAAAAAAGGAAAATTGGGCAGCCACTGGATTTCTCCTGAGCTTCCTTGTACGCAGCATCAAGTTTCTTGTTACCATTTGGTGTGCTAGCCCAAACGTTGTACTTTATGCTCTTGTGAACATCATCTTCACTGTACGACTTAATAATGAAGAATTTGGCATCTGCATATTCCTCAGGGAAGTCAGCATTGTTGTATTGCGCACGATCCGGGGTTATAATATTCTTATTATTGACATCCTCGGATGTCACATCAGGAGTGAGCAAAGCCTGATCCTTCACTGCTAAAGTGACTGGTTTTGGGATCTTGAAACTTTTAGCCCTTGGCCCCCTATTAAGCTCGTTCAAACCATCTACGCCTTCATTGCCGTAACCATAGTAGCCATTGCCACGTCCCTTGTTCTTATACTTGTTGTCATAAGATAACCACCCACGTCCCGTTTGCCCATACCCAATACCAGATCTAACTGTGCTTCCATACTGACCATAATATTTGTTTGGATACATCCGATTCATGAAGGCGTTTGTAGCTCCAATTCCAGATATGGGTCTCGTCTATGTTGGATAAAAAGAGACATTTATCAGACGCTTTACTTGAATAACTCTTGAAATACAAGACATTAAAAGACAACCACCACCAACAAGAATCATGAAGTTAAATGAGAACATAAAGAAATAAATTGTTTCAATTGAATAAAGGTTCATATAACAGTCATGACAGCTACAAAATGCTACTACATATTAAATAATAAAGGAAGAACTTGAATTACCATGAATTGGGAATTTGGCTGGAAAGGCTGGTTTCTTGAAGAGGGGAAATTATTAGAGTTTGATACAGAATTAGTCATCGCACCAGAAGCTACAGGCCTAGACTGTCCATCAGAAAATACTTGGCTATCTATCCACGAAATAGGAGAGCGTACACCATCAAAGGCAAATCTTGGGTCCTGGTACCCAGAAGCAATACTGCCCTTCGCATAAGAACCATTACCATTAAAAGAGTTTTGATTTGTCGACTTTACGGATGAGGACACATTGGCACCTTTGCTTCCCAAATTTGATGTTGCATTAGAATTGGTATTACCCGTCTCCATAAGCAAAGGCTTGTGTTCAGTAGATGAGGAAACATCTGCTTGAGGTCCCGAATATGGAGCACTAGCTGGAGCCACAGGCTGGAAATAAGGAGATGGATAGTGATAGTGTTGAGTTCCATACATCTGATCATTTCCAGGAGCAGGAGTAGCTGCAGGAGAATAAGGACCATAGGGAGAATATCCATAGCTGAATAACCCCTGAAAGATAAATATGTGTTTATCATTAAAAATCACTATGACAGTTAAGCGAAGTAAAGGTATAAATGCAAAAGAAACTTACATTAGCCATATCAACTCCCTCTGCACTTGCGTATCTTGAGTAGTCTTCCCAATCATTTCCGGCTCCATCATACCCTATAAGTTTTAAAGGTTTATTATTTATTGAGTGCCACAAGAATACCAATTACACCAAGCACTTAGTTTTCAGTCAACCAACCTCCATAGTAATAGGCAGCAGATGGATAAAGATTTGGGTTGTAAAACATATTCGGATCAAACTCCATCCCTGGGGTCATAGATCGTTCAACTGGAAAAACTTGCCCGTTTGCAGCATTGCCAGAGTCAGCAGAAGGATATTGCTTATTAGCTGAAGGCTGCAGAAACAAAACTTCTTCATGAATATTTCAAATTGTATAACCAATGAATCATTCAAAATAAATCAATGAATCATTCAAAATAAATCAATGAATCATTAAAAATAAATCAATGAATCACCTTCTTAGTAGGTTTTGGCATCTCCAGAGCCTTAGGCTGAGCATCTATTGAAAGATTTTGCAGCATACCGGAGGCTTCTAACGAAAATAACGTAAAGGAAACAAAATATTTTGTTGATATGGTAGAATTAGAAAAGTCAAACATGCAAGTGACTAAGCCATGCAGATACTCAATTCTTAACCAGAGTTCAAGAAACAAAACAAATACTCCCAACAACTTAATTCGAATCATTCAAATCTACAAAGAAACAATAATCTCAAAAACTCAATACACAGAAGCTCGAACCTTTATAGCATAAATCGAAACGCATCATAAGAACGGAACCTTGAAGCTCAGATCTACAACACATCAAGATTGAATCCGTATGTTAAATAGTGCTTCAAAGGATACGATCTGCTTGAGCAGCGACGGTAGTCATGTCGGAATTCGTCGATTGTAGGTTCGCCAGTCGAAGTTTCAACCAGAGAAGGCGATAGATAAACCTCTAAATCCCAACGTACAGGATAAAAGGGTTTAGAAGGAGAGAGACCCGAAAACCCTAGAGGAGGTAGAAGAAGAGACCACAACGAGGCAGCCGCCAAGGATTTTGGAGGGTTTGAAAGGGGAGGGTTTTGTTGAGTCGTTTGTGACTTGTGAGACTGATTTCAAGTAGCACCACCCACCCTAACACTTTTTTCCACCCTAGGTTTGATCACCCGCGGGTGACCATATGATCTCATAGGCATAATCTGATTGGCTAGAATAACACGTGGACGTATTTTAATGGACCTAATTTGCACTCAATTATTTTGTGAAGTCGTTCGAGACATTTACTGGTCCGTAACGCAAGTTATATACACAATGGGTGAAGAATTAATTTTTCTATTTTCACTCTCCTGAAGTGGTAACTCGTAAGTAGGAGTTAACTCGGCATGGACGATACCATTTTTTCTATAAAAAAAATCTGCGACTGACATTTCAGAATTCATTCTTTAAGGACCGACCCAGTTGAGCCCGTCGTCTAAAAAAACGATTGAGTAGAGGGTTGATCTCAGTTCTAGACTGATTTTTTCTCTAAAATAAATATTTAAATATAAAATATAATGCAAATATTGTAGTTAAGTATTCACTAGTAAACAAAATAATAATATCATACCAAATATTCAATATAAAAATTTCAAATGTGTCATAAACTCACTATAAACTAATTAAAAAAGTACATTAAATGTTGATTTTAACCTAGACCTCACAATTTTGGAACCGACCCAAAAATAACCTGAAATTGGCACAGACCCGGGTCAAGTTCAAGTCACGAATATGATGGCGGGTTAAGATCGGGTTGATCCGTCCATAGAACCAGTTCGGGATTTGGACTTGAACCCGACCCACCCGACGATTGAAAAAACCTAATTTCTAATTATCATAAGAGCACAACATATTTCACACAACAAATACACTACCAAACTATCACTTGAATTAAATGACACTATTCAAAAGCTCTCAAAAACATGAATTCGGCTCAGTTTGGTCCTTTATCGGGCGAAACAAGAATTGATCTACACCACTTGAATCAAATCCTACCTTCGTCTTCATCGACTATGGAGGAAGACAACCAATACAACAACAACAATATGTCTTATAAAGATAAACTCACTAGTTCATTGCATGGGGCTGACGAATATCAACTTCATCAATTGCAATATCTTGATGAAGATACGGATGATGACATTGAAATATCAGGTAACAATTCTAAAAACGGCTCAAGATTGAAACTTTTTCTTTCTAAAGAGGAAAAAATCAGAATTCGTAACAAATATAAGTCTTCCCTCATCATCAAATTGATGGGGAAGAGTATAAACTATAGTTATTTGATTACTCGGTTAAATTCGATGTGCAAACTATCTAATGAGATGAATTGTATCCTGCTTGGCCAAGGGTTCTACCTTTTGAAGTTCAATTCTAAAGAGGACTATGATCGAGTTCTCAAGAACGACCCCGGTTCATCAACAGTCAATTCTTATCAATTCATCAACAGTTTTGATATTGTTGCTCATTGGATTCGCTTACCGAATTTCCCTATGGAATTATATGATATCAAAATCCTAGAGGGTGTGGGAAACACAATCGGTCCCTTGTTACTTATAGATAATTTTACCCAAAATGTTGAATGGGGAAAATACGCTTGGTTGTGTATTCAAGTCGATATTAGCAAGCCTCTATCCTCGTTAATTGACACTATACGCAAAGAATTTCTTATGATGGAATCAACTCAATCTGTTTGAGTTGTGGCATAGTTGGCCACTAAGTGGAGACTTGCATCGCCCAAAAAACTCTAATGGGAACGGAGAAACATAGCCTACCTCTCTCGAACAGGGACAAACCGAAGGAAGTCACCATGGAAGTTGTCATGCAGGTTAGTGAAACAAGAGAAGAAAAGAAAGGACCTTGGATGATCGTGGATCCACGGAGAAGGCGGAGGCTGACTACAAACCAAAGAAACTCGCTGGAAACGGCTAGCTCAACCAAGACAGATGAGTCTAACCAACCAACCGCCGAAAATCTTGCTACCTCAATCGCTGGAAAGCATGTTTCACCAACGGCCAGAAAGCTTCCCATCGGAAAAGCGACTACTTGGAGACCTAACGGGAAGAAGAGCTCGGGAAGCTGTCGGGAGGAAGAAACGATCAGGAGACTAGGGACTGTGACTGGGTGGAGAAGCAACGGTGTTGTCGTGAAGGGTGTCGACAATGTTGTCATTGATGGAGACAAATGGAGTTGTCGGCCATGTCTTCTGTGGATGGAGAAACAACGAAAACGACTGAAGAAATGGTTGGGAGACTCAGGACTGTGGTTGGGTGAAGAAGCAACGGTGTTGTCGTGAAGGTTGTCGGCCATGATGTCGTGGGTGGAGAACAAAGGGAGTTGTCAGCCATGTCTTTTGTGGGTGGAGAAGCAACGGAAACGACAGGAATTGATATTGGAGTAAAGTACTGAAATGAAGATATGGACAGGATTACTACTAGACTGAGCCGAAATGCTGGGCTGGACAATAATGATGTTGGGTTGGGTCGGAATGCTGGGCTAAACTGAAATGGGCTGGACCGAAATGATGGGTTGTTATAATATGTTGGGCTGACAACAATTGTTCCTAGGATGGGCTGCAATAGTGAAGTTGGGCTGACAGGATACTGTGCATTGGCACAAAATGAGATGGATTTGGCCCAACCCAAATCAAACGTTCTGATTGAGTCGGGTATTTGGACTATAAAGCTTAAGACAATTGAGGAAGATTTGAACTCCAACGACAAAAAATTGAAGCAGACTCTTGCAAATGCCAAGGACACAGAAAAATTGGGAAGCAGAAAAGATGTTTCTTTCAAAGGTTAGGGACACTGGAAAATTGGGAAGCCGAGATTTCAAGTGGATGTAGAAAAGAAAGGACCAATAGACATGTCTAACATCGCAAAGGTTCCCACTAATCAAGGGAATCAAAATTCTCTAACTCAAGGAATTGAGTGCCAAGGTGAGTTATCTAACATGATTTTAGATGTTAGTAGTCCAATATAATTGGGTTGGTCATGTTGATAGTAGATTATTTATGAATCAAATACAACTATCAACGAATATGTTTCCTGAAAAACCCACATGAGATCTATAGTGTGGAACGTTAGAGGATTTGGCAATCTAACAGTTGTCAAGGCGGTTAAACACCTTATCCGTAATCACAAGCCTACGGTGTTGATACTAATTGACACTAGACTTAGTGGTCAAGGGATGGTTGACCAGGCAGGTAAATTACCTTTCAACAAGTTTTTAGGGGTGGAAGCAAGAAGTTTTAAGGGAAGAATTCTAGTTCTGTGAAATGATCATGAAACTGATATTACGAAGATGGTTTCTACAGAGTAGGAACTTCATTTCAAAATCCAGGTTATCCCTTCAACTCTTTCATGGTTCATGTCTGCGATTTATACTAGCCCTAATTTAAATGAAAGATTATTGTTGTAGGATGATCTTAAGTCGGTTGTCTCTACTATATCCGGTCATTGGCTAGTTGTAGGTGACTTTAATGATGTCGCTAATAGTACTGAAAAATTGGATGAGAATAGTGTCTGCACGAATAGGGTGTCTCTCTTTAATGACATGATTAGTGATTGTAATTTGATTGATCTAGGTTTTAGAGGATCTAAGTTCACTTGGGTCAATATGTGGAACTCTTATAGATTAATCCAGGAAAGACTGATAGGATAATGACAAATATGGATTGGAAATTTTGTTTTCCTAATGCCTATGTTACCCATCTTACGAGAACTCACTTTGATTATTGTCCGCTTCTTCTTAATTCTGATGGAGATAATGGTAATAGGGTAGTTAGATCGTTTAGGATGGAACCTATGTGGCTTGATCACCCAGGATTTGAATTTTGGTCAGGAATAATTGGAACAAGTTTAATAATAGGATCACGCCTACCATTAACCACTTCCTCGACAAAGCTAGAACTGGAATAAAAATGTTTTTGAAAATGTTTTTCAGAAAAAAAAAAAAAAAGAAAAAAATCTTCGAAGGAGCTCAGGAGCTCAAAAGTGCATTGCTAATTCCCCAAACGATTTCATCGTCTCCTTGGAAAATAATTTTCAGTTAGAGCTTTCTGAGATTTTTAACCAATAAGAAAAATTTTGGGCTGCGAAATCTCGCATTAAATGGATCAGAGATGGGGATAGAAATACTAAATTCTATCATATTTCTACTTTGGTTAAAAGAAGAAGAAATAAGATTTTGGATATCAAAGGCTTAGTTGGAAATTGGATTTTCGATGAGGGACTTATTCAGGTGGAAATTCAAAATTTCTTTTCAAATCTTTTCACCACGTCTATGGTTACCTAATCTTTGTTGGATGTTTGCCCCAAATCTTGGAGAACCTTTTTTGTCTCAAAACCAAATCCGTTATTTAAACAATTTTGTACTTTGGAAGAAATTAGGAAAGCCACTTGTGATCTTAAGTCGTTTAAAGCTCCGGGGCCTGATGGCCTTCATCCGGCTTTCTTCCAGAAGTTGTGGAACTGCACTGGTAGCTCTCTGATAAATGTTATTATTGAGATTTTTAAAAGGGGGTTGGTGCCTACAAGTTGGAACGAGACGTTTATCTGCTTAATTCTAAAATGTATTCAGCCCAATTCAGTCTCCCAATTTAGACCTATAAGTCTTTGCAATTCTATTTACAAGGTGATTTCAAAAATTATGGTGAATAGAATCAGACTGACCCTGAATAATATCATTTCTCCTTTTCAGACTAGCTTTGTCTCAGGTAGAGGGGGTTATGACAATGTGAGTTTAATTAGAGAAGTGCTACATTTTTCAAAGCATAAACATGGACAGAAAGGGTGCATGATTATAAAAATTGACCTTGAAAACGTGTATGATAGAATTGAGTAGGACTTCATCAGAAGCACTCTCCAGTTCTTTAAATAACCTCATACAGTCATTAAGTTGATTATGAGTTGTATTTCCTCGTCTTCAATTGATATCTTGTTTAATGGGGGGAAACTTGAAAAATTCTACCCTTCAAGAGGTATGAGACAAGGTGATCATTTATCTCCATACATCTTTATTATCTGTATGAAATATTTGACAGGTCTTATTGATGAAAAAGTTATGCAGGGACGATGGAAAGAAATAACAGTCAGACGAGGTAACATGACCGTATCCCACATGTTCTTTGTTGATGACTTCATTCTAACGAGAGAGACAACACCTGAAAACTGTAACTGTATTAACTCGGTTTTAGAAGATTTTTGTGCCATTTCAGTACAAAAGGTTAATCAGGGCAAGTCGATCATGGTTTTCTCAACAAATGTACCTACTACCAAAATAACAAAGCTCTCAAGTACTTTAAAGTTGAAAATAGTTGAAAATTTGGGTCTTACCTTGGTTTTCTTCTGGATTTGTCAAACTCTAAAGTTAATTCCTTTAACTTTGTTCTGGATAAAGTTAGAAATAAAATTTCGGGTTGGAGGACAAATTTTTTATCAATGGATAGTAGGGTTACTTTGGTCAAATCGGTCTTGTCCATGATCTCCTCCTACTATATGTCGTGTACTATGTTTCCTATTTCAGTGTGCAAAGAATTAGACAGGATTAACAGAAACTTTGTTTGGGGATCTACAGACCAAAAAAGAAAAATCCACTTGATGAGTTGGGATGAAATTACAAAGCCCAAAAATATAGGGGCTTGGTATTCAATCGACGAGGTATAGTAACAAAGCGCTACTGGGGAGTTTAACATGGAGATTGAACAAGGAAACGACACCTTAGGCCGCGATGATTAGAAACAGAACGTTTAAGTAGAATGGAATGTGTCTCACTACTTCGAGCAAAACACCATGTAATTGGAAAGCAATCAATGAATGTATGAAAACCCTTAAAATGGGTTCGGGGTGGGTAGTGGCAAATGGAAGGGATATTAAATCCTGGCACGATAATTGGGTTGGTGGTTAATCCCTTTGATATTCTATATATGGTCCACTGAAATATGAGGAAGACAACTTCATGGTAGGAGATGTCTTCCACAATGCTGAGTGGAACCTGGATAGACCTTATTTTGATTTCCCGAAAAAAAAAATTGGACCTATTTAAGAGTACTCCAAGGGACATGACCAATCTCTATTTGGACACTCAAATATGGAATGTCTCAAACTCTGGGAGTTACACTACTACATCAGCTTATTCTCTTTTAGCAATGTCATTTATCAAATAGCCTGGTAATTGACCAGTGGGATTGGGTTTGGAAAATTCAGACTACTCCAAAGATTCAGTATTTTATTTGGTTATGCCTTAAAGACAAACTAGTCACCTGCAAATTATTGAACCATAGGGAATGCAATTTGAGCCTGATATGTAGAATTTATCAGTCTGAGGTAGAAGACATTGATCACATCTTGTGTGGGTGTGAGCATGCAAAAATGATGTGGAATGCATTCACGTTGTCATCTAGTCTTGGGCAATCTTTCAAATATCATTTAAATGAGTTGATCAAGTTTGATTGTCAGGTATCGTGGGACCTTGTTCAAGGCGTTGACTTGAGTTTCTTCTTTCCTTATGCTTTATGGAACATTCAGAAAAATATGAACTCGCTTATTTTTAACGATAAACATGTTGCTTCTTCTATTTATAATCTATATTTATCTCAAGCCAAGTTTCACCAAAATGCTTATCTTGCGACTGAGACCACTAATCAGTTTGTCTCCATTGATACTAGTTGGGTTCCACCAAAAAAAGGATTGGTTTAAAATCAATACAAATGGAGCGACGAAGGGAAACCCAGGTTTTGCAAGATCGGGTGGGTGATCATAGATTATAAGGATCAGTGGGTTGCGAGTTTCTCAAGAAATTTAGGTTGCTCTAACAGTCTCGCTGCATAATGTTGAGCAATCAGAGATGGTCTTCTACTGACAAAGACACTAGAATTAAAATCAATTCACCTAGAAATGGATGCTCTCTCGGCACATAAGGTAATCTCTGACGAAAATATGCCAAATTTAAAATTAATGTTCATTATTGCGGATTGCAGGAAACTATTAATGCAGTTCGAAAGAATGAAATTCAAACATATTTTTCAAGAAGCAAATGTGGTAGTTGATATCATAGCGGGGATAGCGATCAACCAGTGTCATGTTTTTTAAATTCATACTTCCCCTCTAAAGGAAATTATTAACGTGCTCCGTAAAGACGATTCTGGTTTTTCAAATTCGAGAATTGTTAAAGTTAGCTAATTTTGGTTTGTAATTTGAATTTGGGTGCAAAATTTGTCAAATGTAGCGGTTTATTCCATAATTACCAAAACAAATAACAGCACAGCATACAACAATCTCTTGCGTCTTGTAGAAGCCAACGGTCATCTTCACTTGTTTCATCTGCATCATTTGTTTCATTTGCACAGCACACAACAGTCAGCTTCACTTGCTTCATCTGCATCCTCCCACTGCTCCTGAATTCTTGAAAATATTCAGCTGCAACCTCATTCGGGCATTCCTCCCACTTCCGTTCTCGCATTTGGCATCCTAGAGTTCAGTCGCACTCTTCACTTTTTAGTTGTGGTCCTCTCCTCAAACAGTTGGAATTATAAGTGTGGACTAAATTGAGATGATATTGATCTGATAAGAGAGAACATTGTATTGATTGAACTTGATATTGAAGCTTAAAACTACTTGCAGATTACATACTACATATATAATGTAAGCTAGGAACATGACAGCAAATACAATTATGGAAAGTATGTATAGTGGATGGTGAGTTGTAGCACATCTTGGTGAGTTGTTCCACCACATGTTGTGAGTTGTAAAGGATGTTCTAACACTCCTCCTCAAGTTGAACACTGAGATCTCCAATGTTTAACTTGACAATATATTGTTGAAAATTCTTCCATTGATTGTTTTGTTTGTCGGCCCACCATTGGGTTGCTCTGATTTGTTGTTGAACCCTATCGAAGCTAGGGCAACTCTGGATTTGTTGTTTTACCCTATCGGAGCTAAGGCAGCTCTGGATTTGTTGTTGTACCCTATCAGAGCTAGGGCAACTCTGGATTTTTGTTAGACCCTATCGGAGCTAGGGCAGCTCTGGATTTTGCTGTTGGACTCTATCGGAGCTAGAGAAACTCTGAATTTGCTGTTTGACCCTATCGGAGCTAGAGCAGCTCTGGATTTGTTTGACCTTATCGGAGCAAGGTGACTCTGGTTTTGTTTGATGTTGATACTCCCCCTCAAGTTGAGCGGTGGAATCTTCAATGCTCAAATTGCACAGCAGTGTTGACGACATTTTTTTTACATTCATTCATTTTTTATTTTTTATTTTAAATAAATTGTCCACAACTGGACCTAGGACTTAAGAGACATATTGTTGTTGTTATTATTTGTTTTTGCTTTTGATTTGTTTATTAATTCATTTGCTTTTTCTTTTTGTTTTTTTATTATTGTTTTTTGTTTTTCATTGTTTATTCTTTTCTAGCTACCCACGTGATGTCTTCAACCAAGGAGAAGACAGTTCTGAAGCACGCGGGGGACAGCTCTGAAGACACTTACTTGACGCTCTGTTCAAGCTGGCTGGACAAAGGCTTACGCAAGAGCTTACGCAACAAAGGAGAAGAACACCTCTGGGAATAGACACTTCGGAGCTGCGGAGCTGCGACTGACTGCGGCAAACTGAGCTGGTGGAGTTGTGACTGGGCTAGGCGAGCTGCTGGGCGAGCTCTGGTATAGTTGGTGGAGTTGTGACTGGGCGAACTGGACGAGCTGGAGCTACAGACTGGCTGGAAGGACTGGATTGTGACTGGAGCTGCGGACGGGCAGCGGTGGAGCTGAGCGATGGGGTTGAACTGAACTAGGAGTGGATCTTCACGAGCTGAACTGGAGATCCGAACTGAACTGAGGTGCGCATGGTTGAAGACTGGACTGGACACGGCGAAAGACTGATATGTAGCCCTAATTTCTGATTTCTTGTTTCACGAACACTGCTCTAATACCAAGTTGGAATTATAAGTGTGGACTAAATTGAGATGATATTGATTTGATAAGAGAGAACATTGTATTGATTGAACTTGATATTGAAGCTTAAAACTACTTGCAGATTACATACTATATATATAATGTAAGCTAGGAACATGACAACAAATACAACTATGGAAAGTATGTATAGTGGATGGTGAGTTGTAGCACATGTTGGTGAGTTGTTCCACCACATGTTGTGAGTTGTAAAGGATGTTCTAACAATCTTCACTTGTTTCATTTGTTTCATTTGCACAGCGCACAACAGTCAGCTTCACTTGCTTCATCTGCATCCTCCCACTGCTCCTGCATTCTTGAAAAAATTCAGTTGCATCCTTATTCGGGCATTCCTCCCGCTTCCGTTCTCGCATTTGGCATCCTAGAGTTCAGTCACACTCTTCACTTTTTAGACGTGGTCCTCTCCTCAAACAGTCAATCGTGGTCCTCTCCTCTATCCCCTCGTGTTCGACCAACTTTTTTTACTCTGAATGAGTAAGTCAATACTGAATCAATACTTGCAATTTGTTGGATGTGTGATGCCTTCGAGTATGATGCAATATGTATAATGCCTTCCGTGATTCTTCATTCTTCAAAAGTGTATACAGTTAAGTGTATGTCTGTATGCACTTTCCTATTCAATGTTGATATACTAATGTCCTGTTTTCAATCTGTTGACATACTAAAGTTCGAGATTGTGTGCTTATGTTAAGTTGTACTCATTCTGTGCAAATGAGTGGTGGATCAAGCAGGTCAACGCGCATACCTGTTGGGTTTGGGTTGACCTGTATAGACCTGTGGGTCGCTTAACCCGATCGAACCACGCAGATCAACTCAAATTGGCAAGTGTATTCCAACCTAACTTGTGTCGAGACGGTTTATTCGATCTTTTGGGTAAAAAAGTCTGACCCCAAACCCGAGTTTGAAATTTAAAAAAAAACGATCGTTTTGACTCTATCTTAAATTCGAGACGAGCTATTTAGGCCTGTCTCGGGACGAGCTATTCAGTTTTTCAGTCTAATAGTCTTTTTTACTCATCCCTACTCGTAAGAGAAAAATTGTATGAAAAAACCTAATCGTTAAAAAAAATCGGCCTATGATGTCATTATACATTGCATTTAAACAAATTTTATTATTGTGCACATAATTTTAATAATAATAATATTTAAATAACTCTAATTTATAAATATATTTATAAAAATGATTAGTTATACGTGTTTAATTATATTTAAAATAGAACAAAATTTATATTTAGATTAATTCTTATACTTGTTATTTCTAATCAAAATTTGTGAATTTTGAAAATTAATTATAAAAGTGAACATTATATTTTTTGAATTTGTGATATCATATGAATTACCTTTTGTTCTATTAAAAAAAATAGTTATGTAATTATGCATACATAATATTATCAATTATGTCGTCATATATACACATCACAAATTGTCACGTATAGGAAATAACGCGAAAGAAATAATACAATATGAAATTCACAAATTGTATAATTTAATTTCACATCAAATTTTAAAATTCATAAGTAATTAATAATTCAGTACAAAAATAAATTTAAATATTAAATAATATAATTAATCATATTTATTAATGTGTATTTACAGGTTAGATATTTTTAGATACGTTTATTAACTGTGTCTAAACGAATATGAATTATTTAAACACAAAATGTATTTAATACATGTCATTATTGTGTAAAATACAGATCATTCATTACATATAATTTAATAGTGTTATAAAAAATTGCGATTCATAGTTTTTGTCAAGCAAAATTAAGTATATATTGAAGGAAAAATGGTGAAAAAGGTGTAAAGCAATTTACTTTATCGCTAAACTCAACTCCCTAGAAAGAAAAAAAAAAAAACTATAAGGTGTCTAAAAGAGACTCCTCCTAATAAAGCACACTCACAAAACTTTACTCCCTTCACTCAAAACTTTCAATGGTAGAGACGAATTTCCATATCCTTGTTATTTGACAGGCTGCTTCTTCATCTTAGATTCTTATACCTTCTTCACAACGAACTGTTCATTAAGGAAATCTATACGCCACCATCATAGTTGGTTCGAGCTAACAACCATCTACGACACCATTTGCCACAGCCTTGGTGGTGGTCTCAGGAACAGTAGCACCGTTGACGGCCGATACTTTCTCTGAATGGTTTGCCTCATTATTAGTAGCTTGAGCAGCAGCTTCCTTGTTCAACTGCTGTGCACCTTCCACAGAGATCACTCCTCTGTCCTTTTTCTCATAATTGAGCTTCCCTTCCCAAACCTTCATTCATTAACCAGCATAGTTAAAGACTCTTTCAAAGAAATTGAACCACAAGATAGTGTTTGTATGGACAAAGACATTAAACAAGATACCCGACCTGCTTCTGCTGCTGTTGCTTGGCCTTCTTCTCTTGAATCGCCTTTTGACGGTTCTCATAAAACTCAAAATCGTCAAGAAGGCAAGTCTTGGAACTGTATTCCTTGAAGATCTTTATCATCTTCAGCCCATGGTCCAACTTTACCTGATGCAATTTTGCCAAAATATACAGTTAATCAAAATTAAGATATGAAAAATACCATCATCAAGAAGCCATTAAGCTAGTTACCTCTTGGGTGTCTCTACTGTTGGTTACAGGTTTGTTCTCATTGTTCTCCAAGATAATGTGCTTCAGTGAGCTGTTTGGTACATCTTTTACGATATGCCACTTCACAGGGAAACAACCATACCACTTGTCCTGTTGCCAGTACTCAACATTCTTATTGAAGTCTACTGGCCCAGTCATTTCAGCAACACCAACAAATTGCCCACTCGTATTAACCTATAAAAGGGTACATGACAGATTAACAAAGATTCCACAACATTAGACTGGAAAAATTCAATGATTTGAGATTCAAATTTCTTACCGAAAAGAAAAGGAATATCGGGCAGCCACCAGCCTTCTCCTGAGATTCCCTGTAAGCCGCATCAAGCTTCTTGTTACCATTTGGGGTGCTAGCCCAAACATTGTACTTAACACTCTTATGGACATCATCCTCACTGTATGACTTAATGATGAAGAACTTGGCATCTGCATATTCTTCAGGGAAGTCAGTATTGTTGTATTGCTCGCGATCAGGAGCAACAATCTTCTCATCATTGACCTCCACAGATGTTACATCAGTAGTGGGCAGAGCCTGACCCGTGACTTCAAGAGATACTGGTTTTGGAGTCTTGAAACTTTTGATCCTCGGACCCTTATTAAGCTCGTTCAAACCATCCACACCCTCATTCCCATACCCGTAATAGTTGTTTCCCCGTCCCTTGCTTTTATACCTGTTGTCATAAGATAACCACCCACGCCCTGTTTGCCCAAAGCCATAATCAGATCCAACTGTATTTCCATAGGGACTGTAAAACTTGTTTGCGTACATCGGATACATGAAGGCGCTAGTTGCTCCAATTTCAGATATGGGTCTTGGATGGTTTAGACCCTGTGGATGATGAGAAAAAGACATTCATTATACCACCTACAATTGGCTAAATCTGATCATAAGTCCAAGTTATTAGAACGTGGGCGACAAAAAACAAGAATATTTAAATTAAATAAATATAGGACACAACAAAATTCATAGAATGGTTCCAACTGATTAAAAGGATTCACATAAAACACCTAATAAATATATAATATAAGAGGACTAAGAGTTACCATGAAGTGGGAATTTGGCTGGAAAGGCAAACTTCTTGAAGATGGGAAATTATTGACAGAGTTGGTCATTCCACCAGAAGCTACATGTCTAGACTGTCCATCCGATAATACCCCGTTTATCCACGGAATTGGTGAGCATACCCCATCAAAGGCAAATCTTGGATCCTGGTACCCAGAAGTATTACCACTTCTTCCATAAGAACCATCTGAATTAAAAAAGTCCTGATTTATTGATTTTACAGTAGAATTTCCACTAGCTCCTTTGACACCCATATTTTCTGTTCTAATAGAGTTTGCATTGACCGTCTCAATAAGCAGAGGCTTGCGATCAGCAGATGCAGAAACATCCCCCTGAGCTGCAGAATATGGCACAGTAGTTGGAGTCATATGCTGGAAATAGGGAGATGGATAATGATAGTGTTGAGTCCTATACAGTTGATCATTCCCGGGAACAGGGGTAGCTGCAGGCGAATAAGGACCATAGGGAGAATATCCATAGCTGAATAAACCCTGAAAGAAAGAAAAAAATCATTAGATAATATACCACTACGGTTAACATGACAATATAACAATTAAGCAGTGCAAAAATATAATGATTCATACATATTAGAACATATAAAAACAGACGATATTTTCAGAAATACGAAAAAGACTTACGTTAGCAATATCAACACCCTCTGATGCATATCTTGAGTAATCTTCCCAATCACTTCCAGATCCATCACAGCCTAAAAGTTTTTTAAGGTAAGCTCTTAGATACCAAAATGATATGTTCATTAGACTAAGTTTGTTTCGATTCAACCAACCTCCATAATAATATGCAGAGGATGTATAACCATTTGGATGATAATACATGTTTGGATCAACAAACTCGACTGGGGTCTGAGACCGATCAATTGGCAAGAACTGCCAGTTGGCAGCATTACCCGAGTCAGCAGCATATTGTTTAGCTGAAATCTGCAATAAAATAAAATATAAAAAATCCTCAGGAATAAAAAATACATAAGGTTTGTGTTACGAACTAATAAATAATACAACCAAGATGGTGAATCACCTTCTTGGTAGGCTCAGGCATCTCCAGGGCCTTAGGCTGAGAATCTATCGACATTTTCTGCAGCAAATTCGAGGCTTCTGAAGAAATTAACGTAAAGGAAACTAAATAGTTTCTTGACATGCAAGAACAAGAACTGGATACGCAAGATCGGTCAGTGAACCAATTAAAAAGAAATGTGAATCAGTCAAATCCTAACCAAAGTTCAAGAAAAAACCGGAAACACACCAACCCAAACAGGTAGAAAATTCGACGCGCCAATCTTCAACAAAAATATCTATTCGAATAACTCATATCCAAAAACTTAGAAACAATTACCTCTTAAGAATCTAGCAACAGCAGGGAAATCGAAAAGGCCTGAATTTCTAGTGCGCAAGGTCGCACCCGTAAAAGTACAAATCGTAACAGACCACATACAAAGAACAGAACCACGAAACTCACATCTAATCAAGAATGAAATACATATACTAGATGATAACTCAAAGGATACGATCTGCTTGAGCAGCAACGGTAGCCATATCGAATTTCGTCGACCGGAGGATCGACAGACGGCTCTTCAAACAGAGAAGGCGATAGATAAACCCCTAAACCCAAACCGTACTACCTTGTAGTAGGGTTTAGGAATAGAGAGAACAGAGAAACACGATAACTCTAGAGAAATTAGAAGAAGAGGGGCGACGACGAGGCAGCCGCCAATAACTTGGGGACTTTGAGAAGGAAGAAGGGTTTTGTTCTTCAATCGTTTGAGGCTGCGATTTAAATAGGAAAAATAAAAAGTATGAAACTGCGTCCCACATGTTTGCACGCCGCATGTTTGCACCCGAATCTTTGTACCAGTTGATAATTACATTCATATTATTTGTTGTTACATCTTAAAATATTTGTAATCACTTTTTTCATTTTAAAATGTTTGTACTTTGTAATCACATTTTTTTTAATCTATGTCGTTTTTTTTTTTTGGTATAAATTTAATCTATGTCGTTTCATTTTCATTAATTGCACTCATATATCTTATGAAATATCTTTAAGATGAAACAAACAAATCACCCTAACATAAGAGAAAAACTCTTGTTTCTCTCTTTAATTTAACAAAAGAGAGATTTTTTACCTTCTCTCTATGTCTATTCTCTCAGCTTTATTTTGCAAAAAATATTAATCACCACATATACATTTTTTCATAGAGATAATATGTATGATTAAGTTTAATATATGATAATATAACCCTCTCGATCAGAAAAATATTCTTCTTCTTCAAATGCAAATTTGTAGTGTAATGAGTAGACCTGTCAAAATATGACCCGATCCGGGGTCGGGTCGGGTTCAGGTCACAAAATAAGCGTGACAGGTCATTTTCGGGGTGACATGTCTAACCCGCCACAAGAGACGGGTCGGGTCCAGATTGACTCGTGTGACCCAAACCCGACCCGAAAAAATGAGGAATGAATCAGTGGGAGATTTTAGGAGTGGCATCAATGGAGGCACGGGAGATCCAGTTAGGTCAAAGTCCAGAGGATATCTACATTGACACCCTCTAGTAATTGGGTCAGACCGATCATTGTTCCTACCAGACTGATACAAAAGACGATGAAAGAATTAGAATAATCTTTGTCTGCTATTCTCGATCTAATGACTATCCATCCATTCATCAAAATGTTGAAAGGGTGTATTTAAACCAATTAGGGGTGCCAGAATGGGTAATTGGTTGACACATTCATAGGTCGTGTCAGAGACACTTTGACTCAAACACGACTCGTGTAATAGTATGAGTCCGTTTTTGAAACTCAAACATGACTCGTGGGTTAGTGGGTCAACCTACGGGTCAGAATGATCCGTCAGTAATGGTAAGGGTTGAGTTAAATTGACTTGTTTGACCTCCATGACCCGCGGATCAGTCGGACCCGTTCAACCACCATTTCAATAAAAAAAACAAAAACATACTAAAATATATAAATGGGACGGTTCACGGGTTGACCCGTGAGTCAAAGCTTCTGACCCAAACATGGCCCATGTTTTCACGGGTCATCTATGAGTCTTGTTAAAACGATTCATGGGTCAAAAACTCTTACCCAAACACGATCCATGGGCGGGTCACCCACAGGTTGAGTCAATTTTTGACTCCTGAAACCAATGTATTTGATGTGAGGTTGAGATGACAAACAAATCTTAGTGGTGAAAAAATGTAATGGCCTGAAAGAAAATGAGAGGGAAAGCAGAAAAAGAAAAAAAGATTTCGGATTAGTGTTCGAAAATTAAGAGTCTCGTGCAAGAACAAGAAAGATGAAAAATGAAAAGGTGGTGCGGTTGGGGGAATAGTGAAAAATTTATTGGATGGTAAGAAGAAGTATAAATGTATTTTTATTTCGGATTCTCAAAATTAAACGGTCACGTGCCTTACACATGATAATTAACGAACAATTCTGACGCTCTGGAGGAAGTCTACAACCTTCGCGTGGGATGGATATGCACTCGCCGCCTGGGCCGTCTGATGGTGGAGTCTGGGCAGCGCTCATTGTGGGGTGGATTCTGATGGTGGTGGACTTGGAGTATGATGGTGTCACAAAGTGTGACACAATAATGTTATTGGTGTAATATGATTGAATGTTTTATACAAGTGGCGCAATCTGAATGTTTGCGCATAAAGTTTTTGAACTTCCTCATGATATTTACTCGTTTATTCCGCGGGTTATATAAAAAGTATATGACGATCTATTTTTTATTATATATTTCATATCTTTATTTATTTATTATTAATATTTTATAAACAAGGGGAATTTATATAGAACTAAAAAAAAGAAAAAAAGAAAAAAAGACACTTTTTTAAAGATCGGTAAAGTCCAAAATATTTAATAAGGTTACTGTTAATATTAAACTTGTTTCTTCTGTTTAGTTCACGTGCTGTTTACATGCATATGTTTTTGACTTTGTCAAGAGTCAAGAGTAGTGGTTAGCAAAATAATAGGGGTTGTTAGCTTTGGAGAAGCTCACGGCAACAACTCCCACGTTTGTCCTTGTATTCAGGATTTTTGAGTAGTATATAAAGGGTGAAGGAGCTGCATTAATGCTCACCTCACCAGAAAAAGGAAATCCTCCTCTCCAGCTTTGTCTTTTCCAGCTTCTTCCACGCTTAGTTTTTTAGCACTTCATCTTCTACAGATTTGTTCCTTCCACGCTTAGGAGATATCATTTGGTATCATAGCTTTAAGATCCTAAGGCCATGTCTCATCTAGATATATAGAGAGCTAGACTGAGAGAAAGATAGCAAAAAGAAAGAGAGGATAGAGAGAGTGGAGCTGCCCTTGTACCGAATCACGAGAAGGAAAGTTCGGTCACATTGAAATATCCCATGTTGACGAAGAGCAATTATGCAGCGTGGGCTATAAAGATGGAGGTGTTCATGATGGCTCAAGGGGTGTGGGATCCAATTGAGTCGGAAGGGCCAGTTGACAACAGAAGAGACAAGATGGCATTGGCGGCCATCTATCAAGGAATCAGTGAGGACATTTTGTTGCAACTTGGTGCCAGGAAAACGGCTAAGGAGGCCTGGAACATGCTCAAGACAATGAATCAAGGGGCAGATAAAGTGATAGAGGTGAGAACTCAAACCTTATGGAGAGAGTTCGAATCTCTAAAGATGAGTGACTCAGAGAATGTCGATGAATTCTCTGGGAAACTTACTATCACTGTCAACAAACTTCGAAGCCTATGGAACACGGTGGAAGAAGAAAAAGTCGTAAAAAAGCTCCTACGATCTGTTTCCTCAAAATTCCTTCAAATTGCTTCGACCATAGAGGAGTTTAGTGACCTTAAAACCAAATCTGTCGAGGAGGTAATCGGGTCACTAAAGGCTCATGAGGAACGAATGATTAGTTGTGGCATGAAGTCGGACGAGACTGCCCTTCTCACAAGAGCTGAGTGGAGAGCACGGGAGGAGTCACAGTCTTCCAAGAAGATCTTCACAGAATCTGCTAACACAAGAGTAGGCAGAGGCCGTGAGCGTGGGCGTGGCTGTGGCAGAGGAAGGAGCTGTGGTGATTCAAGTCGAGGAGGTGATGATGAATCTAAACCACCAAAGAAGAAGTTCGACAAAAGTCGAGTTAAGTGTTATGCTTGTGGCCAATTGGGACATTATGCTGTGGAATGTCCTTCAAAGGAGAGAGACGAGAAGGCCAATTTAACACGAAGGATTGATGATGAGGAGCCATCCTTGTTGATGATGGAGATGTGTGAACTAGTGAGTTCAAAAGGGGTCGAAACTGAGGTTAGCATGCTGCAAGAAGGAAAAACGGAGGTAAGCCACAACAAAGAAAGCGTGTGGTACCTGGATTCGGGGGCGAGTAGCCATATGTCAGGTGAGAAAGCTTGCTTTGTTGAACTCGATGACACTGTCACTGGAAAGGTCAGGTTCGGAGATGGATCGGTAGTGGACATTTGTGGAAAAGGTTCGGTGTTGTTCCAAAGCAAAGAAATGGAACACCTTACTCTGCAAAATGTGTACTACATCCCAAGACTTAGAAGCAATATTATAAGTCTTGGTCAACTAGATGCTGCGGGGAGTGAAATTGTGATCAGTAATGGGTTGTTGAAGATGTATGACAAACGAAGAAAGTTGGTGGTGAAGGTTGAGAGACAACCAAACTGGCTTTACGAAGCTAAACTCAAACTTGCAGCACCCATAAATCTCTTGGCCAAGATGCAAGAGAAATCTTGGACGTGGCATGCTAGGTTTGGCCATCTCAATTTCAACTCCTTAAGGAAGCTCAGCAACGGAGGCATGGTGAGAGGTATGCCGAGCATCGACCATGTGGATCAACTCTGTGATGGGTGCCTTGTGGGGAAACAACACAGAACACCATTTCCCCATGAAACAACATACAGGGCAAGCAAACAACTCGAGTTGGTGCATTGTGACCTTTGTGGACCGATCTCACCAACAACTTGCGGTGGCAATCGGTACATCATGTTGTTAGTCGATGATCTCACCAGGTATATGTGGGTGTATATGTTGAAGAGCAAGGACGAGACTCTAACCGTGTTCAAAAGGTACAAAGCGATGGTCGAGAACGAAATCGACAAGAAGTTGAAAGCACTACGAACGGATCGTGGAGGGGAGTTTACATCCACGGCATTCAAAACGTTTTGTGAGGAGCAAGGGGTGAAGAGATTTCTCACAGCTCCATACTCACCGCAATAAAATGGTGTGGTGGAGTGTAGAAATCAGACCATTATCGAAATGTCTAGGAGCATGATGAAAAGCATGGACATCCCATCGAGATACTGGGCTGAAGCAGTGAGAACGGCAGTCTACATTCTAAACAGAGCTCCTACTCAAAGTGTCGATGGAATGACTCCCTATCAAGCTTGGTATGGTAAGGCTCCTAGTGTTCATCACTTTCGTACGTTCGGTTGTGTTGCACATGTAAAAGATGTATCACCTAACCTTGATAAGCTAGAAGATAGAAGCAATCAAGTTGTTATGCTTGGATATGAGGATGGAACGAAAGCATACAGGTTGCTCGATCCAAGGAAGAACAAAATCATCGTGAGTCGCGATGTGGCGTTCGAGGAGGAAAGAAAGTGGTGCTGGAACAAGAATGAGGAAGAACGATCAGATGGTGTTGGCACGTTCACCATAAACTTCAGCAAGCCAACCGAAACTGATCCAAGTGCAGGTGATGGACAGTTCTCAAGCTCTGGAGAAGGACAAATCAATGAAGGCACACCATCTCCTTCATCACGAACCTCATTGTCGCAAGGCACGAGTTCAAGCTCAAGCACGAGACCAAGCTCAAGCTCGAGCGATCGCAACTTCAGGTCCTTGAAAGACATTTACCGATCTACTCTTGAGTTAGAAGAAGATGATGGTGAATAGGAGGTTGGTCTCTGCTTTCTCACTCTAGAAGAACCAACTTCCTTTGAGGAGGCAGTCAAAAACGAAAATTGGAGAGAAGCCATGCACCAGGAAATCAAGTCCATTCAAAGGAATGGTACGTGGGAACTCACGGATCTTCCAAAAGGTCACAAACCTATAGGCTTGAAATGGGTATTCAAGTTTAAAAGAGATCCAAGCACAAGGCTAGGTTGGTGGCGAAGGGATACGTGCAAAGACATGGCATAGACTACAACGAGGTATTCGCACCAGTGGCTCGACTAGAAACGGTAAGAGTCATGCTAGCATATGCAGCTCATCGAAACTGGGAGGTTCACCATATGGACGTTAAAACAGCGTTTTTGAATGGCGAACTAGAGGAAGAGGTCTACGTTACCCAACCAACA
This sequence comes from Chamaenerion angustifolium, assembly GCA_946814005.1. Lineage (NCBI taxonomy): Eukaryota > Viridiplantae > Streptophyta > Magnoliopsida > Myrtales > Onagraceae > Chamaenerion > Chamaenerion angustifolium. The sequence goes on along the minus strand of OX328277.1, from coordinate 29,039,548 downwards.
GGATTTGAGGAGAAGAAGCATCCATACAAGGTGTTGAGACTACACAAGGCCTTGTACGGCCTCAAGCAAGCCCCGAGAGCTTGGAATTCTAAGCTCGATAAGTGTCTGAAGGCTCTCAGCTTCGCTAAATGTCCTCATGAACATGCCGTGTATAGGAGGAAGAATGAAGGAAATGTGATGATCGTAGGGGTCTACGTCGACGATCTAATATTGACGAGGGAAAATAGAGATGCCATCAACCACTTCAAGCGAGAAATGCATCAAAATTTCGAGATGTCGGACCTTGGTTTGCTCAGCTATTATCTCGGTATTGAGGTGATACAAACAGCAACATCAATCTCCCTGTGTCAAACCAGGTATGCCAAAGTCATTTTGGAGAAGCTAGGAATGGGGGAGTGCAATCCATGTCAACTTCCCATGGAGCCTAGATCCAAGATGAGCAAGTACAGTGAAGGGGAAGCATATGTCGATGAGACTCAGTACCGAAGCGTTATTGGGAGTCTCAGATACTTGATCAACACAAGACCGGATATCACATTCTCTGTTGGAGTTATGAGTCGGTATATGGAGAAACCGACTTCAACACACATGGCAGTTGTGAAGCAGATTTTAAGGTACGTAAAAGGCACTTTAAACTTGGGTTGTGTGTACTTGAAGGGGCAACCAGAGAGAAGTCTTGTTGGGTACTCCGACAGCGATCTCGCCGGTGATGTAGATGATAGGAAGAGTACAACCGGAGTCGTATATTTCCTAGGGAGAAGTCCGCTGACATGGGTCTCACAAAAACAAAGGGTTGTAGCGTTATCATCGTGTGAGGCGGAGTATATAGCCGCTACATCTGGGACCTGTCAAGGACTGTGGCTGGGAAAGGTGCTGAGTAACATAGAAGGAGAAGATCAAAGAAGAGCAACTTTGAGAGTGGACAACAAGTCAGCCATTGCTTTAGCTAAGAATCCAGTCCATCACGATAGAAGCAAGCATATCGACACTCGGTATCACTTCATTCGTGAGTGTGTACAGACAGGGGACATAAATTTGGAGTATGTCCGAACCGAGGAGCAGTTGGCCAATCTGTTAACGAAACCGTTGGGAAAACAAAGGTTCTTGGAGTTTAGGGAAAATATCGGCATGAAGACTATCAACCGTGGAGAATAAAACAAGTTTAAGGGAGTGAATGTTAATATTAATCTTGTTTCTTCTGTTTAGTTCACGTGCTGTTTACATGCATATGTTTTTGACTTTGTCAAGAGTCAAGAGTAGTGGTTAGCAAAATAATAGGGGTTGTTAGCTTTGGAGAAGCTCACGGCAACAACTCCCACGTTTCTCCTTGTATTCAGGATTTTTGAGTAGTATATAAAGGGTGAAGGAGCTGCATTAATGCTCACCTCACCAGAAAAAGGAAATCCTCCTCTCCAGTTTTGTCTTTTCCAGCTTCTTCCACGCTTAGTTTTTTAGCACTTCATCTTCTACAGATTTGTTCCTTCCACGCTTAGGAGATATCAGTTACTACATTAGAGCTTGTAGACACTCATAACATCATTAAGTAAACACAAATGTGCTTTTTTAGAAAGAGTGTTATGATTAGTTAAAGTAGTTCGTTGGTTGGTACTACTTCACGACAATGATCAAAAATGAAAATTTTCAAGATACATACATCTATTTCCATTCAATCCCAATTCTAAGTTTAAGAGATAGCCCAACTTGTATGACCCAAAGTTCAACTGTTAGTCTGTTTGCAATTCCAAGAAAACTAGAGAACTTGGTGATTCAAATTACAATGTTTTCTCGAATGACGCATTTTGCTATTCCTTTTTCTGTATTTCTTTTGAAAGCGTCGTCCGTGTTGAGTTTTTTTTTCCACCATAGGTACGAGGTTCCCATTGATGTGGATAATATGTTACTTGCCATGACCATCTTTAAAGTTGACATCTCCTATAAAAATTTTGCCTGCGAAAGAGAAACGTTAAACATATTGCATGAGGGTTGAACTTTTTTAAACACAACTTCATTTGATTTTTCCAAAAAACATTATACAGAGTAAACAAACAGAGTTCTCCGATCCATGTCATGAACATTTCTGTCTTTAAAGTTGTAGTAAGTTTTAATTAATCGGCTGAATGTAAGGGTGGAACGTTGGGACAATAGAATTTAGGTCGAATATAGAATATGAATGACTAATATTCAGAAGGTGGGTTATGATTAATGTCATAAATAATGCGGAGAAAATTTAAAAATTATAATTTTATACTATTTTTTAATAGGATTGATCGCACCATTTTAATGTGGTGCGATTATAGTAACGAAGTGTATACTCATAATGGTTATGATATTTAATAATCAATAACCGTAGTTATAAATATAACTAGATATATAAGAACTTATTATGTAAATAAATTTTAATATGTATATAATTAATTAATCTCAATTTTATTGAAATTAGTATACTTTAATAGTTAAACTAACTTGTATGACTAAAAAGTCAAATATTAGATTTAGAAACACTAAATGAAATATAATACTTTGAATATGGATATAGATGTAAAACTATGGTTAATAATTAAAATGAAATATAATAATTTAACTGTCGAATATTTCATAGGCACTTTCATGAGCATTTTTTTCAACAGTTTTTTTTACCTTGTTGTAAAATTAATTGTAATTGCGTTTTTTTTTTAAATATCTTTAGTTCTTTATAGTCATGTGAAAAGTACCTACCTACTAGAGTAAATTAGTTTCATCACACAAAATATCTTCAGTTTTCTTCTAGAGTGATGCGCTCAATTAAATTTTATTTATTTTTGAAGTGTTCTTTTTTATCGAAATACTAAACTGCTACATCAATTTATAAATGATTTAAGACTGTATACACTATTTAAAATTAAATCTTATATTTAGTTACAGTTTTACAATACTATACTACATAATATTATATTTTATGAATATTACGTATACACATATTACAATTTACTCTTACAAAACAAAGATTAATTAATAATATGTTTCATCTATCACATAATACTCTTATCAAAATAATTCACATATCACTCTTATCAAGATAATTCACGTATCAAGATCACTTACCTTATATATGTACTATTTTTGACAAATAATCTTCCAACTTTTAAATAGAATTAATGAAAAAAATAACTTGTGAAAACTTTTTATATAGATTGGATGAAAAAATGGATTTACAGATTTGTTTATATAAAAACAAATGTAATAAATCAATTTCGAGCGAGACCAAAACTAGTCTACGTGGAAGAAAAATGATAGTTGATTTATTACTTATTTTATAAGCAATGAGAAAAATAAAATTTTTGTTAAAATAAAAATAACTTTTAAGAGAAAAAAATACAAAATATGTAACAAAATTATTTTAATGTTCCAATTGGTGCATTTCATTCTATATCGAAATTAATTATAAAAAAAACATATTAAATTATCTTAACAGTCTAATTTTGATATCAACACTATAATGAGAATCGAGATAGCCTAATGACATATTTAGTTTGTGGAATAGAGTTGGAATAAAAAATAGGAATTCTGTATGAAGTTGTTTGTTTCGTGAGAAAATTCACGGAATTCGTAGTCCTGGAGAATGGGAATACGTTTTCCATCCGAAAACGTCGGATTGTGTATTACTAGCTCTCCCGAAATACGGAATAAGACGTGAAAAGAACAAAATACCCTCCATGGTTAATTATTATTTTTTATTTTATTTTAAATAATTATTTATATTTTAGTTATTATAATTTTTAATTAATTAATTAAATTATTTATTTATATTTATATTTTAATTAACTTTAATTTAAATAATTAATTATATTTTAATTAAAATGAATTGTTTTTATATTTTAATTAAATTAAATTAATTATTTACATTTTAATTTAATTAATTAATTACATTTTAATTTAATTAATTAATTACATTTTAATTTAATTAATTAATTACAATTTAATTAATTATTTTAAAATTTAATTAATTATTTTTTTAATAAAATCTATTTTTAATTTAATTAATTTTAATTTTTGCTTCCCAAATTAATTAATAAAAAATTATAATATAATTGTATTATATATTATACATTTTGAAGTAAACGGTATATATTGTATTTTATTATATTCCATTCCATTTCCTTATATCATTCCATCAACCAAATAATGAAATTTCATTTTATTTCAATCCATCAACCAAATAACATAATATTATTATCTCTATTTTTTATTTCGTATTCCTTACTCCGTATTCCACCAACCAAACGCAGCGTAAGACTTTAGTTTTGTATACTAAATCGAACTGAGCCTACCAGATCAGATCAAAATATTCTTTCCCTAATGAATACTAATGTGATAAATGATAATACTAATTTATAGGGTGTTGCTTTGGAGTAAAAAAAAAAAATATATTTTTTATATCGCAATCCTTTATTATCAAATAAAATATTTGATCGTACAATTTTATTCAGAGATTAACTTTACATAGTAATTGTTAAAAGTAATAACTAAAACTATTTATATTAATTATTTTTTGAAAATTAATATTTAGAACTTGTATAATAAAAAATGTTATATATAAATATTTTATATGTATTCTTTTTTAACTTTAAAACTTATATTTTTTTCTTGCAATAACTTAATATTTAACTAATGATATTAATTTAAAGGATTAATAACTAAAACAACTACCCAAATTTGCCTCACTTTACAAAAATCTACCACTTTGATTTTTAGATTTTTGTTACGTGAATTGTGAACTTTTAGAGTTTGATCCATAGTTATTAGAATCGGACCAGCGATCCGATCGGGAACCGGATCCCTGTCCGGTTTGGTTCAGTTAAAATATCGTTTTACAAATGAACCGGGTTGAACCGAACGGTTTTTGGGAAACCGTCCGGTTTCCTGTTCACGTTTTAGCTTCTTTTTTTAAGGTAGAATAAAGAAAAAAAAACAGTGTTTTGTTTTTAGAGTGAAAATTTAAATAGACTAGGTTCTAAAATATATTTTTAAAAAAAAAAAAAAAAACTATTTTTTCTATTCTACTTGACGTCCAAATTACCTTAAAAATATATTTTTTTTCAAAATATTTATTTTATAATTTGCATCCTATAGTATATATTATGCTGCAAAAGAATCTAAAGCGACACATATAATATAAATAAATCAAGAAAAAATAAGTAGATGAAATAGAAGAATTATAAAAACTTTTAAAAAATGATAACTATCAAACAAATATTAAAAAAATGTTTGTAGGTTTTAATTTACACGACTAAAAGTACAGAACTATAAGAGAAATTGAAAACCAAGTTAGAACAAACATAATATGATACAAAAAAAAATCATTAAAAAAATGAAAAAAATCTATACAAAACTATATATATAATTTTTTTTATGTTAGTATATCATGTATTTTTTCATCACTTTATATGATTTTATAAATTTTATAGGTTCACTGTTAGGTTTAAACCTATTGTCATTGTGTTTGATTTTGACACTATTGTGTATTGTGTTTGAGAATTGAGAGTAATGTGTGTTTGAAATTGAAACTACGTAGTTTGTGTGTGTGTGAGACTATGTAGTTTGATGTAATTATGTTTGTGTTTGAGACTATGTATGTATTTTAAGTTTTTATTTTTTTCTCTTGTGAACAGTGAACCGCACACTGAACCGGGTTAGACCGGCCGAACCGTGAACCGCTCCTCACCGGTTCGGATGGCCAGTCCGGTGCTTATAACTATGGTTTGATCAAAACTATATATATTTTTTTATTAAATCTAACGAGATAGCATGCAGTTGGTATAAATTGTACAAAATTATATTATTTTTAAAAAAATTAAAATAGTGAAAATGTGAAGAAAAAAAGTAGAGAGTACATTTGAGTTTTAAATAAAATATGAAATAAATTAAAAACATTTTTCAATATTGTTTTTGTATTTTGATATAAAAATTATTTTAAAAACACAATTTTATTGTCTCAATTTTCTTTCCCCATTTTTTTGTATTATTTTTTTACAAATAATAATATATATTTTTTTTAACAATTTAGACCAATCACATAATTTTCTGTTCAACCTGAAAAAAATATAAGATATAGTTTTATTTATTTATTTAATTTTATCCCAATCCAATAGTGAAAGTACATATAATTGAATTTGAAAAATAGAATAAAGTTTTAACTAGTTTAAGATAAATTTAAAAAAGTAGATATGTCAGAAATTTTTTTTGTAAAAGTATGTATGTAAATTTTTTTTTTAGCAAACTATGTATACGCGCACCCCGGGGTCGCGCCTACCGGACATAGGCGCATCCCAGGGGTGCGCATATTGCATAGGCGCACCCCAGGGGTGCGCCATTACCACGATATTTTTTTTTTTTTTTTTAAAAACAATTTTTTCAATAACGACGACTCGATGTTTAATTAAATATAAAATTATATATCTATTAAAAAAAATTTAAAAAAATTATAGTAAGTAGATATTTTAATTGCGATTCAAATGATGCAAAAAAAAATAAATTTGGATTTACGGATTGACTGTACGGCATGCCGTAAGTTGAGATATGAAAATTGTACTTAAAAAATTATAACTCGGACCATGTAAGTCCAAACTCAACACGGTTAACGTCATTTAGGTCGTAAATCAATTATCTACGTAGGATAATTTTTTGGATTAAAAATAAAGTGATTTTGTAACCCCCCATCGTTTACACCCAAATTTGACCGAAATAAGTAAATGCATTAGGTGAGAAATTTAATTATATACTTACTCAAAAAATATCAAAAAAATTACAGTGCGTAGATAATTTAATTACGAATTAAATGACGCTAACTATGCGTTAATTTTTGACTTTTAGACTGACTGTATAATACGGTACGTAAAAAACTCTACATACGATACAAAAACTTCCAAATAGTGTTTTGTACAGTAAAATCACTGTTTAAATACTGTACAAAACACTATTTGGAAGTTTTTGTATCGTATGTAGAGTTTTTTACGTACCGTATTATACAGTCAGTCTAAAGGTCAAAAATTAACGCATAGTTAGCGTCATTTAATTCGTAATTAAATTATCTACGCACTGTAATTTTTTTGATTTTTTTTGAGTAAGTATATAATTAAATTTCTCACCTAATGCATTTACTTATTTCGGTCAAATTTGGGTGTAAACGATGGGGGGTTACAAAATCACTTTATTTTTAATCCAAAAAATTATCCTACGTAGATAATTGATTTACGACCTAAATGACGTTAACCGTGTTGAGTTTGGACTTACATGGTCCGAGTTATAATTTTTTAAGTACAATTTTCATATCTCAACTTACGGCATGCCGTACAGTCAATCCGTAAATCCAAATTTATTTTTTTTTGCATCATTTGAATCGCAATTAAAATATCTACTTACTATAAATTTTTTAAATTTTTTTTAATAGATATATAATTTTATATTTAATTAAACATCGAGTCGTCATTATTGAAAAATTTGTTTTAAAAAAAAAAAAAAAAAAATCGTGGTAATGGCGCACCCATGGGATGCGCCTATGTCCGGTAGGCGCGACCCCGGGGTGCGCGTATACATAGTTTGCTAAAATTTGTTTTTGCATACATACTTTTTCAAAAAAAAATTCTGACATATCTACTTTTTGAAATTTATCAAATATTTAAATATAGTTTCCGACGTGAATGAGTATTCCAGACTTCCAGTTCTATTAAAAAAGTAACGGATCTATACTCCAATTTCCTCTCTCCTCTTTCGTCGTTTCTCACATGAACGTCCACCCGCCAGATTAGTCAGACGATTTCGCACCAGCAAATACACTCCATCAAGTTGGCACTTTGATTCTGAGGTGGAGCTTGGCATCATCCCCTCGTGTTCACGATCTGGTCATCAATTTATCCGCCTCTCAGGAACCCAAGGTGAAGTTACGTTCTCCTCTGATTTGATTTTGTTGGAGAGAAAACAATGCGATTGATCTTTAATTGGGGGTTTGAGGTTTCTATCGGTGGGGTTCAGTCTGATTGATGTTCTTACTGTTTGGCCATTGCCAGTTTTCTGTCTACTCTACTCATCATAAGATGATCAGTTAACATGATTGAGTCTGAAATTGCGACGAATTTCACGGCTAGAGTTAGATGAAAGGAGTCGGATTATTGCTGTTTGCCAATGGGAAATAGATTTAAGGCTCTGAATGATATATTGTATTCAAATTCTGATGTAATTGCGATTTGAGAAGAAAACTGATGCTTTTGTGGAGTTCGAATATTATATTGGAGACAGTTCAAAGGAATGACCTGGCCTATATGAAGCTGAAAGAGTCAAGATTTCCATTCTTCCATACAACGAGTCGTATTTCCACAGATTCTGGTCCTCAGGGCAAAACTGCTTTGTTGATAAGTGAAGATTGATCAATTCCCTCAAAGCAGAATTTGTCCATTAGTACAGCTAATTCTGAGGGAAAAGGATTAAACACTGTTTTGTGTAAATGCCATCCTCTTGCTTCAATCTAGATACCCGTCATACTTTTGCTGAATTGGTTTTTCCTTTGTATAATAAGTTCATAACATGCTTATAGTACAAAAATTGTCTACAAGGTTTGATTTTTGTTGCCAATCGTATCAGCAGTGGACTCATTCACTTGCTCATTAGCCTTTTAGTGAAGTGGAGAGTTCATAACCGACTTACTTCCATGTATTTTCTCATCGAGTGCTCAAAACCGACTCGTTTATTGTCATCTTCGGTTATAATTATCAGCAGATAGAAACTCAGTTCCTTAATTTTGAGTAGATTAGTCTCTTGTTTGCTTGTTAAACCTTGTTTCTTTTAACTGTTTCTTTTACGTTGATTAATTTTTGTGTTGCATATCTGATTTTGCAGTGTGAAGATGTCTGGACAGACTCAAAGACTAACTGTGGTTCCAACCGTCACAATGCTTGGAATCATGAAAGCCCGCCTCATTGGTGCCACAAGAGGCCACGCCCTCCTTAAGAAAAAGAGTGATGCTTTGACAGTACAGTTCCGCCAGATCCTGAAGGACATTGTATCCACAAAGGAATCCATGGGAGACATCATGAAAGCGTCGTCATTCGCCTTAACCGAGGCAAAGTACGTAGCTGGTGAAAATATCAAACACATTGTCTTAGAAAATGTAGAAACCGCATCTCTCAAAGTCCAGTCCCGCCAAGAGAACATTGCTGGAGTGAAGCTTCCAAAGTTTGATTATTTTACTGAAGGCGAGACTAAGAATAGCCTCACTGGACTGGCTAGAGGCGGGCAGCAGATCCAGCTCTGCAAAACTGCGTATGTGAAGGCAGTCGAGGTTCTGGTTGAGCTTGCTTCACTCCAAACATCGTTCTTGACCCTCGATGAGGCAATTAAGACCACGAATCGGCGAGTCAATGCTCTGGAAAATGTTGTGAAGCCTAGGCTGGAGAATACCATCAGTTATATTAAGGGTGAGTTGGATGAGCTTGAAAGAGAGGATTTTTTTAGGTTGAAGAAGATTCAGGGTTACAAGAAGAGGGAAATCGAAAGGCAACTTGCATCTGCTAAGCAATTTGCTGAAGAACAGTTTGCGGAGAAGGTCTCTTTAAAGAAAGGTATTTCTTTGAATTCTGCTCACAACCTGTTGTCTGCTGCGATGGAGAAGGATGATGATATTATCTTCTGAGGTGCGTTTTAGATGCTGAATTTCTTGTTGGAACGAATGATTTGTCAATTTTGTTCTTGATCATAGTTTAATTTGAGACTAGGGTTGTTGAATTGATGAGCCGTAGCTGTGTTTCTTTTAGTTGTAGGTAGAGAATGTTAGGATCAAACACTCAATCGGATGAAGAAAACACTAAGGATTGAGAAAACACTCAGTTTTCAGAGAGGAAAGGAAGAGAAGAACTTTATTTTTTCGTGGTAACACCCAAGTGGGTAACCTCTATGCGGTTTAGCAAATTATATAGATAGTGGTTACTGTTACAAAATACGTATACATGAAAAAATACAGTACATTACAAGCAAAAATACATACATTAATACATAATATACCATTACATATTAATCAGACTACAATACCTAACATTATGAAAATTTAAGATTTGGGTTTTAAAAAAATGGACCTTTTCTCAACCTTGTTGATGCTTTTGCAGAAAAAGTGGCAGGTCATGCAGACATGCACTAATCTACTAAAATATCAAAATGACCTACATTTTCTCAATGAAAAGTGATAGTAATATACCCGTCAATTTAGTTTATCACAATTGAGTCCCTAGACTTCATTTTTGTTTAAAGTATCAAACTCAGACCATCGATGAATGGCCCTTAACATGCCCAAACATGAGTTCAATACGATCTGTTCATCTTTTTCCACCCTAACTTTTTCTTTTTAGATGATAAAATAAGCTACAACTTCTCATCCTCAACAACTATGTTACAATTAAGTAGTTTGACATGTTTGTTCCTATACTTCGATTGAAACATTAACTCCACGTGGCGGCTTAGTATATAAGTCAGTCTAATATTATTGGAATATAAGATAGTAAGGGTTTGATTGAAATCCGAAAAGGAAAACACCTAATAACATGATGCAAAGAACAACATTCAAGGAAGGTTTGAGGTAGCAGGACCTGCACCAAATCCACCACCGCGGCCAAATCCAGGTCTTCCACCAGGACCCTAAATCACCATATGACAATCAGGAAAATGAAGGTGGAATTCACAAGAACATGAACTGAAGTTACTTGAAAAAGAGCTTCCAAGCTTACCCCAAATGAAGGTCTGTAGTCAGCGGGGGCACCACCTTTGTCACCAAATTCACCAACAGGTCCCCTAGGGCCTCCACGGTATCCCTCACGGTCACCAAATCGGCGCTCTCCATCACCAAAGCGTGGAGGGCCACTAAGGAATGGAATTTAGAATCAGAAAATGGAAACAAAGAATACCATTTACAGAGGAAGACAGAACATGAACCATGCAATGTTTTGCAAAGTCAAGAATCTAATTGTTGTAGTATAAACAGGGCTTGAGCTACAATTGAATAAGATCAATCTTACAATATATATACAATTGTATGTATGATAGGTTATAAAAGAGCTTACCGGGGACGGTCACCACCTGGACCACCGAGGGGCCTGCCAGATGGCTTGGCTTGTTTCTTCAGCGTAGCTGGAACAATTTCAGATGGGAGATTAAGATAGGTCCTGAGGAACTCAATTCCATCATTGGTGAGGTACCAGTAGTAGTGCATCCATGCAAAGGTCTCCTTGACATACTCCTTCGACTTGAAACTCTGCATCAGCTTGATCACCTGGAGATTTGGAACATCAATGTCTGGGTGCTTTGCAAGGTTGTAGTCTTTCTTGGCATAGCAAACTCCCTCTGGATATATCGGAAGATTTAAAAATCAGACATCCATACCAGTAGCACAGCACTAACACTATCAAGTCATAATAGCTATCTAGGTGAACAAATCTTGTTCTTTAAGTATATCTATTATACAGCTCGTGACATTTCAAAACAATTTCAGTCCTCAAACATGAAAAGCTTATAAGCAAGCTGCTCATGGATTAGCTATTCGACAATGAACGTGTGAAGATGACCATCATTATAAAAGTAGCTAAGAACCTTAATCTTATCAAGACCAATGAGCAATGGTCTATTTAGGCATTCTATAAAGCTCAATCAACACCCGCTTTCCATTTTCTACATGATGTTCTCAATAAGCAAGTGTAGTTTTTGTCTAATCTTTTACTAGGCTAGCACAGAGTACATTTACAGTATAATCCCAGCAATTTACATTAAAACATAATATTGGAATCTGGAAGAATCATAAACTACAATATGCATTCAATCCTAGAGTTTCAATGAATACGGAGAAATAACCACATACAATGTGCTTCAATATTACAGATGTGAGCTGAAAGCAGGCTGACCTTGAAAGAGGTACTTGGAGATCTCACGACGGTTCTTCTCTGGAATAATCTGCAGCAACAAAATAACAGATCAGAAATACGAAGACCCAAAAATGTTCACTTTTCACACAGACGCGGCCATTTTAAACTAAAAGAAGCGTCGTTACTCTCGTATTCCAGCAACTAAACATACAGACACTAGAGAAAGCTTCACCAACCAGTTTTTAATTTCTTCCAGCATAGTTCTCAGAGCATAAAAAAACAAAGAAGAAACCTAGGTTCAGCTATGATAATGAAAGATTGAAGCAGCAAGAGATCGATACCATGTTTGCGAGGAAGCGAGGGAGATGACAGCTGAGTCGGCAAAAGGGCAAGAACAGGGAGACTCGTGTGCTGCAGAAATCCCCGTAGAGCGTAACCGTGATTTTATAAGCAGCGGCATCACTGAGCCTGCCAACGTTGGGCTTACGGCCGTGATGTTTTCATTATCTTGGCCCAGTAGCTTGACATGAACGAAATCCAATACGTGAATAATTATGCTTATTAATTAAAATAAATAATAAAATCCGTCAAAATTTGTAATTCTAGAATTAAAAAAAACAAATATATTATTTTGATATGTATGAATATATTTATTGAATATAATATTTTCTAAATTTAAATATTGTAATTAAATAGCCATGTTTTTTATAATAAATTTATTTTGTGTGATAGTAAACGTGATTTTTTTAATAACCCATGAATTATATTTTTTTATTTACATATATTATTGAAACAAAATTTTCAAAAATGAGATATATATATATATATATATATATTATTTTTGTATGTAATAAAAATAACATTGCACTCAAAAGTCATTTTTTATTAATTAATATAACATAAGTTTCTGTTTAAATATTATTGAAAACACTATCTATTATTTTTATATATAATATTTCAGTAAATAATGAATGGGTATGGTATAAATATAATATAGGTTGAAGACAGCGAACTAACGAATGTGTCTTCAGAACCACTAGTTGAAAATATGATTACTGAGGCTATTAATTGAGTTTTTTCGCCTAATATCATTAGTTTTAAAATAATTAATATTGCATTTTTATTGTATCAATTAGAAAGATTAATTAATCGTATATAAACATATAAAACTGTTTAAACATGAAATATGTTTATGTTAAACTCATATACGCTTAAATGCAGATCATTACAAATCATGTAATTGTGTCATGTAAAAATTATCAGTCCAGTTCTTAACTTTAAAATACTTAAAACCAATCTCAATGTAAATTCATTTGTAATTTAAAAAAATGACACATACGTATAATTATTTTTTTTTTAACGAAATAATATATTTTTTAGTGTTCCCATTTCATAAATATAGATATGCAGATTAAGAATTCTAAGTTTCTACCAAATATGTATGTATGCAGCATGTGTAATCTAATTATCATAATACATACAATATAAAGCACATGCTTGCTTCTTGCTAAGTAGCCAACCCATGCATGAAAATGGAATGAATGGCTTTATTTGATAACCAAAGTTTTTCTTTGTAGTTGGCTGGTTTGCTGCTCTTCCTTCCCTTTGGCTTCCCTGCCATCTCTCTCTCTCTCTCTCAAAACTCAGTCTTCCTTCTAAATTCACTCATACACACTGACCTCACCTACAACAGTCTGCCACTCCCTTTGCATTCCCCTCTGATTTCACCAGATCGCCTCCGCCCCTTCACACCGCATTCTTCACCACAAAGCTCCCGCCTTTACGGCCTCAATCCGCCTCCATTGATCACCCACGACGTCCGTCATCGACGTTACGGCGTTTCGCTTTTCAAAGCGTTCGTTTTTTGCCGTATACGGGTACTGTGCCGTTTTCTTTTTCCAATATTCTTTTTTGTGTACGGATTGTTCTTTTCTTGTCAATGTGATCGGAACGATCTTCGATTTCCGGTCCTGATGAAATTCTGGACGTTTCTACTCTGAACTCGTTCTGCCTTGTCGGACGACAAAATTCGATGATCACTGCTTGAAAGGCATTTCCGTATTCGACGTGTTTCCAAGGCAGGGTTTTGCAACAGTCTTGGTATATGATTTTCTTAAGAGTGAAGGCTCCAAAGGTTCAATTTTCAGCATTTTTTTTTAAATTTAATCGATGATTTTGAGAATCGTCTTTTATGCTGGAAATGTATTCAATTTCAGATTAGATTGGTAGGTTCTCATTGTGCTCAAGGTTTTAGCTTCAAAATTCGACAATCTGCCTAGATATTTTGACTGGATATTGAGCAAAATCTATTGCTAACATTTCATTATTGTTGATATATATTGCTGTACTTTCATCACTGTTAAAATATATTGCTATAATTTCACATTGTTTGGTTTTGTGGATATGATGATCTGATTTAGTTCAAAATGTGTCTCACTGCAATTGGTTCATGGTGGAGCTTGCCATTGTAGAAAGGACTTGTTCACAAATTACAATTTTTTGTAGTTATTCAAGTAAATGGGAGAGAAAGTAGAGACTGATGAATTGGAGAAGCTCCTTGGCGAGATTCCGGATGCCACATCAGCTAATCCATATTTTGAGGAATATAGTGGATCACTGGATGGTAGAGATTTAAGAACTGCTAATGGAATTCAGCATCCACTTTCTAAGAGTGCTCAGTTGATGAACAATGTTAAAATGCCTGATGAACAGTCATTGGCATCTGCACTTGGACAACTAAATATTATCAGTAATTCGAATGTGTTTGATACTGAGAATCTTGTAGATTTTATTCCAGTGACCAATTCAATTCAGTTCCCCACAGCCAATCACCATTCTTACTTGATGAATCCACAGTCTTCAGTTCCTTGCTTCCAATCACCACAATTAAACCAGTCTCATGCAGTATGGAGGAACTTAGATCAAGAACATTACTACAGATTGTATCAGCAGAATCTTTATTATCAGCTTGAAGCTCCAAATTTTGCCTCTAGCATGGTGGCTCAAGGTCATTTTTTTAACAGTAACATGTTTCCTAGTTGTTTCAAACAATTAAATTTAGGACATTCCTCATCGGATAGAACATCACAGCAAATGTCTTCAGAGAGAAATGTAGTGAGAACTAATGGTGTTAGTTCATTGAGGTCCATGAAGTTTGGTGCAGTAAATTGCCTTAGAAGCTGTGAATCGAGGCTGCTGTCTTGGAAACAAAGTGCTGATGTCAGCAACAACAGGACACATCTTATGGCTAAGGATCAACATGGCTGCCGCCAATTACAGAGGAGAATTTCAGAAGGCGGCACGAATGAAGTGGAGAAGATTTTTGTTGAGATCATTGACTACATTGTTGAGTTAATGACAGATTCCTTTGGAAACTACCTTGTCCAGAAACTTCTAGAAGCTTGCAACGAAGATCAGCAGACCCAGATACTTAAAGTCATCACAAGAAATTCTGCTGATCTGGTTCGCATTTCATGTGATATTCACGGGTAAAATTATTAATACAAAAAGGTTTTGTTAATTAGACAGTTCATGTATCTTATTGTTGATATTTCTTCAATTTAACTCCTGTAAAAAACAGGACTCGGGTCGTTCAGAAAGTGATTGAAACTCTTAGAACTCCAAAGCAGGCTTCCCTTGTTCTTAGCTCACTGAAGCCCTGCATAGTAATTTTGATGAAGAACGCAAATGGAAATCATGTTGCTCAGCGCTGTTTACAGCATTTAATGCCTGAATATATTATGGTGAGGAATTTTCTATCCATTTTTACTCCATCAGATAGGATTATATATTATATGACTCTAAAAAATCACAACTCGGCCTTTTTACTGCATCAAAATTTGGTTATTACATTTTCATTCTTACAATCTGTGCATAAGTTCTAAATGAGCATGTGCTATATACTATGCAGTTCCTCTTTGATGCTGCTGCTGCTTATTGTGTTGAACTTGCAACAGACCGACACGGGTGTTGTGTGCTGCAAAAATGCCTAAGTTATTGTGGAGATAAGGAAAAACTACATTTGATTCATGAGATAAGCTTGAATGCTCTAATCCTTTCTCAGGATCCATATGGGTGCGTTTTCTTGATTTTTGTCTCTCCATTTCTTAAGGATTCATAGTACTCAGAACCTTATATGGATCTTTATGCTTGATAAAAATGGCAACTTGTGTTCGGATAAATGCTATTTGAAAATCTTTCACTCTATGTTTGTTCTTCGAATAAATGTTATTTGTGTTGTTGTCATTTTATGCAAAGTTAAGACTGATCTGCAAGCCCTTAATGTTCAGGAACTATGTAGTGCAGTTCATATTTGATCTTAAAGTGCCACAAGCAACAATGAACATCCTCAACCAACTGAAGGGTAATTTTGCACACTTGTCAATGCAAAAGTACAGTAGCAATGTTGTTGAGAAATGTCTAGAACATTCTGGAGAGGAACATTGCGGTCGTATCATCCATGAGCTTATCGACAGTCCCAAGTTGGACCAAATCGTGAAAGACCCTTATGGCAATTACGTTGTCCAAGCTGCATTAAAACATGCAAAGGTGAGTAAAAATCACATATTTAATCAAAATTGTATCCGAAACATTGAACTTTAAGGTATCTATGGTACCATCTGATGTTAATTTCGGTTGGTTTATGGGCAGGGAGCTATAAAATGTGCACTAGTGAAAGCGATAGAAGCCCGTGTTCCACTGCTTCGGACCAGTCCTTATGGGAAGAAAGTCCTATCATGTAACTCACTGAAGCATAATCTGTGATGGTATTGATCAATTTGGAAAAATATAATTTCCTAATCATACTATGCTAATTCAAATTCTTTTCAACTGATTGTTTATTTTGATTTACGCACAAATGCAGCTCGATACTGACTCTTGCTGTAAGGTTCACACTGTTTGTAAATTCGGGATGCAAATGTGACGGTAAGTTTTGGATCGGAATTGCTGTTCTAGACTCTCAGGTGGGTTTTTGTTTTGTAGAGTTGTGTTTTATAAGGAAAAGGAATAAGTCTACTGAAGACTAGAGTCAGTCTTTTTCTCTTTCCCTAGTGGGATGGGTTATTGATTCCTCATTATTTCATTTTAATGTTATAAACTTGTTTGCTTTGATAGTACATGCAATGCTATGAAGCAGTGTTATCAGAACAGGACAGAACATGACCGACCATCGAACCAGAGAGGGGGCCAGTTTTAGATTTGTCCGGTCCAAGTTGATCGAATCCAGTTCAATGTGCGGTTCAATGTTTATAACTAAAAAAAAAATAAAACTGTTTCATCTCCCCAACTTTCCCGCCCGTTTTAGCCCCCTCTCCCCTCCCTCACGCCCACCCCTATACCCAGACCCCTCCTCCAGCCGCCCCTCGTCCCCCTTTCAGTTCACATGTCCCGTCTCCTCCTCCCCGCCATCCCTCCCTCCTCTCCCCTCCCACCCACTCTCCCCAGCCCCCTCCTCCCTCGTCTCTTCCAGTCGCCCCCTCCAGACCCCCCGTTCCCCTTTCAGTCTGTCCATTCCCTCTCCTCCTCTCCCCTCCCTCCCTCCCTCCCACCCTCCCACTCTCCCCAGCCCACTCGTCCCCCTTCCAGTCTGTCCGTTCCCTTCCTCATTCCTGCCCCTCCTTCCCGCCTCCCCCTTCTCCTCCCTCTTTCAGTCCACCCAATGTCCTCCTAAACTTTGAAGACAAACTTTAAACTGGTCGGACCAGCTGAAGAGAACTGGCCAGACCAGATGTAGTGAACAAAATAAATCGATTTAAATCGAAAAGCAACCGAAAAAAGAAACAGCAGAAACCGATCGGTTTTCGCAAAAGCGGTCGGTTCACACCAGTTTAAACAATGTTGCTATGCAAATTAGTCTTTTAACTGAATCAAACCGAACAGGGGTCCGATTTTCGATCGGACCGTCAGTCCGATTCTGCTAACACTGCTATGAAGTATGCATCAATTTGTTTAAATACCACAGTTAAATCCACACTGTAAATATGCATGTACTAAATATCCTGGATTAACTAGTAAACTAAGTTGCGATTTCACTAAAGACACCACCTTAAAGAGTGTTCTAACATTTATGCTCTTATCTTAAAATTAAGGGTTAATATATTCAATGGTTACACATTTTTGTCTAATGTGACTATTTAGTTATACATTTTTTTCGCGTAACTAAATGGTTACGTATCTTTCGGCATGTGACTATTTAGTTACAATTTGTGCTATTTAGTTACTCATGTTTGACAAATGTGATTAAATGGTTACTAAAATGACAATTTTGCTCTTCCCTTTATCTTCATCATGTTTCATATTCATCTTTATGTTTTTCATGTACATCTTCAAGTTCTTCATGTTTATCTTCAAATTCATTTTATTCTTTGCAAATCGAACAAAAAATTTAGTACGAGATTGTTTGAAAAAGTAGAAAATTTCATAGAAAATTTTTGGATTTCGAAGAAAAAATATTTGAAAAAAAGAGAAAATTTTGAAGAAAGCTACCATGAATGAAAAAATGAAGATAAGTTCGAAGGATATTTGTCTTTTTATTTCATAAAAATTATTGTAACCAAATAGTCACATGTACAAAGATACATAACTATTCTGCACAAAGAATAACAAATTAGTCACATAGGGAAAGATACGTATTAACCCTAAAATTAATGTAGCAATCATATATTTATATTAAAAAAAAAAACTGACAATTCAAAAACCGACCATGTTGCGATATTTAGGGTTGATCATGAGCGAGACGGTTCGGTTTTGGAGGCAGGATCGAGATCGAAATTTCGATCTTGACTTCTGAAGGACCGAGACTAAGATCGAGATCAACTTCGGTCAAAATAGCCCGCCCGAGTCTGTGTTGCTTGACTCGGGACAGTCTTGGATCAATATTTTTTTGTCCAAAATAAATAAATAAACCGAATATGAGAATACAAAAACCATAGACGAGAGTCGTGGAGGAAGAGATCGTCTTCAGGAGGGAATCGAGAGTGTGCCGTAGAGGAGTGCTGGACGAGAGTGTCGTGGTGAGAGTGCGAGACGAAGAGGACAAAGGAATCTTCCTCAAGACAGGGTGGAGGTCTTAAGCTTTCAGTGGACGGGTTGGACCTCTAGATTTAAGGAGGAAGAGAACGGGGTGGAGAGTGCCTATGGAGTTTATTCTGGGCCTATTCTATTTGGTGGGGAAGAAAACTTCATCTATAGGTGGGCTTGATTTTGGGCTTATTCTATTTGGTTTCTGGGCTTCTTCTACGTGGACTTCGTTTCCACAAGGTCGAGCCAGACCGGTCCTAATCGGGATTTTGAGATAAAAGACCGGGCTCGACCTTGAGAAAATAGCCCGCCCGCTCGGTCTCGGTCCTAATCGGACCGGTCTTATCGGGATTTTGTTCCAACTAGTCGTTTTTTATCACCCCTAGCGATATTCATTCAATAGAGATTAAAGTGTATGGAATCCCTCACAAATCCTAACATGTATAAGAATGTGAACAATTTCAATTATAGATATCTCCAAGGACTACCAAAACTGTTTTCCTATAGCTGTCACTGACAACCTCAGCACTTAGTCGGCATTAATGTCGATGAGAGAACTCACTCAATAGATGTACCTTGCAGATGCATGGATAATCTACATTGTTTGCTGCTACTGTTGAACCTTAAGGACTGGAAAAGCAATCACGTCACGTATACTTGCAGAATTTGTCAACAGCATCACAAGCCTGTCGATCCCAAGACCCTGAAAACGAAAGATGAGCAGTTATGGATTTCCATACAGTTTCATTACATAGGTCCAGTTTGGGGTTTGGTTTGGTTATGATTCTTGGGAGAAGCCTGCCTGCGGCTCTAGGTTGTTAACCAACAAGACAGATACTGTTGTTGGGAAGCTACAAGTCTGCGCTTTCAAATATGGAAATGAAGAGTTTGAAACTTATAGTGAAAGTGAAAAAATGTTACTTTTTCAAAGAAGTGTCTGGTTTGAAACAGTTCACTCTAAAAGTTGCACATTTTGCAGTATTCCGTTTCAAATAACAGAATATACGGAGCTTTACCATTCCAGAAGCCGGAGGCATTCCGTATTCAAGAGCTGTAAGGAAGTCATCATCAAGAGTCACTTCGTATGAATCATCATCTTCTTCTTCTTCCGGTTTTCCAACTTTGGAAGACACTTTTGAGAGAACTGCAGCTCTCTTCTCATTATGCTGTCTCACTTGCTCTTCTAAACGTCCCCTCTACCAACAGAAAATATATATCAATATCGATATGATTCTTGGATGAGAGTTTCAAATGAAGATAATCAGATATTTTAGCAAATTCAGTGCTTACCTGATCCAACGGATCAGTTAATTCAGAGAATGCATTGGCAAGTTCTCTCCCACAGATGAAGAGCTCAAATCTCTCAGTCAATCCAGGATGCCTAAGATTAATACTCTGAGCAATAATTTTGGAAAATGGGTCCCTACAAAGTATATAACCTTATATATCCAAGCTATTGTCTGTTACGTATTAAATACCTTCGATGAGGTTTTGCCAGAGGAGATATCTCAATTGGATAGTCCAAAACAAATGTGGGTTGCAGAAGTGCTGGTTCCACAACTATCTCAAATACCTGCAATTCAAAAATATACGGATATTTATGGGAATACAAAATTCAATTTCTAAGGCAAGGAAAGAGGAAAGACTATGGGAGATGAAATGACATAAACTGATGAAAAATGCATAAGCAAATAGATTAAATTCTGAGAGGAAAGTTGCATAACCTCATTGACAATATTTCCAATAGATGAGCACGATTGAATGGCCAGTTTATCTTTATGTTCAATGGAAGTGCCGAGCTTAGTCAGAGTAACTTCTTTGGCAGCTTCCACGTCGCTACTGAATTCACCAAAATCGATTCCTGTGGCTTCTTTGACAAGATTGTGCATAGTTTCCCTTCTCCACGGCCTTTCTAGACAAATCTCAGTCCCCTGCATCAAAGTATTAATATCACATTAGCGTTAACATTAAAGCACCAAAAAGTAGCAGATGCTGTGAAACAGGTAAAACCACAAAACAAGATGAATAGTAAATTCCATGTACCTGGTACTCTATGGTAAGATTATCATGAACTGCCAGAGCACAACGAGTTACAATCTCCTCTGCCATGTTCATCATACTCTCATAGTCGGAGTACGCTTCATACATCTGAATCAAGCTAAGAATCATTTCCAAGAAATAAGAAAGAAAAGTAGCATTGAAAAGTATTCCAATTAATAAACTAATGGTTAGAAAGCTTTCTAAAGAATCAGAATCACAAAATTTCAGTTAAGCAGATAGAAATATAGGTGAAGGTTTCACCTCTATAGTGGTGAATTCAGGATTGTGGCGAGTTGAAATGCCTTCGTTTCTGAATATGCGGCCAATTTCATATACCTTCTCAAACCCACCAACCTGAAAATGGATTAACCTCATTTATTGATTCAAATCATAAACTAAGTATAAACAAACACCTCTATCATTTTCTCTTTTGAAGGATTGCAAATCACCCAACCAGTTCTCCAATGCACTACCTAAACTACAAGCAGTGTATCTAACAGCTATACAACAAGTTAAAAGCAATCCGTTTGCTTTTCATTTATTACATATACTTACAAGCATTCGCTTTAGGTGAAGCTCTGTGGCAATTCTCAAGTACAGATCCCTTCCAAGTGAATTATGGTATGTCACAAACGGCCTAGCCTCTGCTCCACCAGCTGCTCCCTAGCCAACCATATCATAAAAACAAGTTCCAAGAATAAAGATTAAAGACTGCATATCTTCTTCTTTTTTTACAAGAAGCTTGACAAAAAAGATTTATTATTTATAGATAAACTCTCTTTTCATCTTACATGCATAGAGTGGATGGACAATATACAGGATTAAAGTGCCACTGGGTCTATAATGAGGAGACAATTTGCATGGAATGCTACTTTACTATGACAAATTTGACGTATAAAAATTCTCCACTTTTGCCGTAATATTTAAGAATATTAGATTAGCATTGGCAATCAGTGTTGAGCACAATTGGTTCTCATAGCTGTTCTTCCGAAGTATATTTTAGATACAGATATACCTGTAGAACTGGTGTCTCAACTTCAACAAAACCAGAAGATTCAACTGCCTTGCGTATCTCCGAGACAATCTATTCAACGAAAAAGAAGTAAGTCAACTTTTTGATTTTTCTTTTTGTCAGAAAATCTAAGCTAGGCCATTGAGTATTGACAGAACAAAGAAAGCTAAATCATTTATTTTACCTTTGCTCTTTTCCGGAAAACATCAGCAACTTCGGGATTAGCAATCATAGCTACATACCTGATAGAGAAAGTACAAGCATATATAAGGTCATAAAAAGTCAGTAATTTGCATTTGGCCAAGCCAAACTGACTATTACACAAACATATTTCCACTATAAGCTGGAAAGGACATATTTGATCCAGCCGCACCTTACAGTACGTCTACCTTGTTAGGACTTCACTCTAGTCTTTCTTAAAGTTGTTTGCACAATAATGTTAAGAGTCCATCTATATGCTTATATTATTAGCAAACTGTACGTGTATATTTACATCGGGCATCACATCCATTGTAATTGCTGTACTCAACTTAGATCTGCTATGGTGGATGATAACCTATATTTGGTAGAAAGCATGTTAAATGAGGAAAAGGATTGCAAATAATATAAAGAGACTTTAAAAATCAAGTTAGTTTAGTGTTTGACAACAACTCCCATTCTTTAGCTATAGATTTCAAATATAAAGTGCCATAATTGCTATTTCAGCTAGATTTTATGCCAGCTTCAGAATTCAGGCATTAAAGGAGCAAGAGTAGAGATCAAGCCTCATAGTATATACAGAAGAACCACGATAGCTTTCAAGTCGTAACAATATGAATAAGAAATTCAGGAGTGAAGGGGTATTTTTTATTTATTTTTTGAATGGAAAAGTTATATAATATCATTAATAAAAAGGAGCAAATATCTTGGAATACTAAACAGAGAAATATATACCTTTGGCGGTATCGCTTGTCGATATCAGTCAAACCATGATATTTATCAGGAAGGGGGAGCAAGGACTTCGTAAGAATGGCAAAAGAATTCAGACAAACAGAAAGTTCTCCTGAAGAATATAAGGTAGAAAAAAAGATGTCCAGTTGGTCAATATATAATGAGAAGTCTGTCGTGAAATAGTAAAAATAACTTGATTGCTGATAGTGAACACGTATTGATGGAGCTGAAAAATCAGGAGAAACTCATAGAAATTATACAGAAACAGCAGACATGGCAATACCAACCTTTTTCTGTCCGCTTTATTGTACCCTTTGCACCCAGTATGTCACCAATGTCTACGAGTGTCTTCAACTGCTCAAATTGTTCGCAGAGACGTTCCTTCTCACAATAAAGCTA
The DNA here is from genome assembly GCA_946814005.1 of Chamaenerion angustifolium. NCBI lineage: Eukaryota > Viridiplantae > Streptophyta > Magnoliopsida > Myrtales > Onagraceae > Chamaenerion > Chamaenerion angustifolium. The sequence continues at coordinate 29,016,274 of OX328277.1, read as the reverse complement.
AAACAAATGATTGGTTTTAGTCATTACTCGATTAAACTGTACTCCAACCAGATGACCACCTAATTAAATCAGTAGCCATGGAAGTAGATAAATTTAAGCATGACACAGAGAATCAATCGCCTTAATCTGGTACATGCTTCAAGCAGATATTTTACACCTTTACTAACCCCGGGAATTTACTAGAACTCTTGAAATTGCACTCTCGGTTGGAATTTATTATCAGCTTGTAATTTTCCAGTATGAACTTGAAACGGAATGCCCAGTCCCGTTCTAGTTAAAGATGGGAAGAAAAGCCAGACGTCAAGGATACTTACTCATCAGTCTTAAATTCTTAGGCAGGATTTTCATTAACCTACGTGAACTTATTAAGCTTACATGTCAGTAAATAAAAGCATCAACTAAAGAGGCAAGCAAAATTTATAAAAAGCACAACAATATTATCGGACATATGAGAGTACCTGAATTGTCCCAGAATCATCTCTGAGGGTCAAGAAAGCAAGCTTTCCAAAAGCCCGGCGAGCTGTAACTCTTCCAGCAATGGATACATGATCTTTCTCACTATTACACTCTTCACCATCTCCTAAATCCTTGTATATCACTTGCAGCTGATTTGCCGTGTGTGTTCTGTCCCACCTATAAGCATAAGGCTCAAGACCCTTGCTCCTCATTTCTTCCACCTACAAAAAAGAATATCTGAAATTTGAGTCTGTTCCAACCGCGCAATTCGATTGCCCCTTAAGCTTAATTCAACAGCTCAAAGTCACTCAGGATCTTGAAATTCCAAATGTGGCAACATAGTGATTCAGATAGTACAATAGAAACGGAGAGCAACGGATAAAAATTTCACCTTTTTCAACCGAATGGCGCGAACTGATTCCTTATCTGAAGTGTTAGTGGAGGAAGAGGACGCGGTCCGGCGATTTCGGCCGACGGCGGGAGTGATGGTAGCGGCGGCGGGAGAAGACGGAGACGAAGAAGAACAGCAGCGAGGGAAGAAACGATTAGGAGGAAAACTCCGGGCGGGACCGAAGCGGAGGAGACGCCTCAATGGCTGCGACGACATGGTCCAGACCTTGATGTTGAGCGCCTCCATGCTGCTCTCAGCACAGTGATCGGAGTGACTAACGGGAGGTTATCCGCAGAAGAGATGTTTCCTCTAGTTTGCAGGATGGTGTGTCCTCCAAGTTTGCTTCGAGTGCATCTTTTACCCAAATCTTTGGTATTATTTTAAAATAACACAATGTTACAAGAGTGGTACAACTTCAATCCTCTATTTTAACCTTATTATTCGATTGTATGTTTAAACATAATTTGACTTTTATTCTTCAATATCAATATCATTTTGTAGCAAAAAAAGAAAAAATAATATTACATCACAACACAGTAAACTAGTAAAGGTACTAAATTATAATGTTACAATAGTATAGGACCAATCTTTGCTTTGGGTCTTCGGAGCGAAACTGAAAAGGCACTAGGACGGAGCTTAAGAGGAAGGGGAAGATGTGAAGACTGAAGACAACCCAAACACTAATCTCTTCAGCCTCCCAATTCCCATCCAGTTACCTACTGTGACCTGAGAGGCTGAGACAGCATATCTCCGTTTTCTGTTTCTCTTCATCTTACTCGTCAAGAGAACGCCGTCTTCTCCACCCTGTCCTGCTAATGTGCTGTAAAGTCGTGTCCTTTAAGCTTCCTCTCCAATGGTGGTCTGATTATTGCGTCAAACCAATTGTGGGTTATAGGATTTTGTGACTGGTTGCATTGATTGTGGTTGGGGCAGGAGTTTCTTCTTTCCCTCGTCTACAGTTTCTCAGCAGCCAAACAGGTCACTGGAAAGTTTCGTTTTTGATTTCTTGTTTGAGTAACAGATCCCACAAGGGAGATTCCAGTTGCACACATATTACAGATCTTGAGGCTAGTAGTGTTTGGCTGCGATTTGTTTTTGCTATTTGTGGTAAAAACTAGGCCTAAAATGGAAAAGGAAGCGAAGAAGGCAAAGGAACCAGATTTTGTGTTGCAGTGGGGGAATAGAAAGAGGCATCGGTGTGTGAAGGTCAAAAGCAAAGACCACACCACCAGCACCACTGCAACGAGCACAAGCAACATCAACGGCAACAACCTTGGAGCAAAACTGTCGTCTGATTCTGTCGGGAAGAAGAAATTTAGTGCCACTTTGGTCAGCACCAAGAAGGATTCCTTTTCACATTCACCTCAGCGCAGTCTCAACAAGTAAGCTCCCGATTAACTTGTGAAATAATGAATCGTTCTTGTCAGTGTTGCAAATTAATGAAATTGGGATGCTTTGGGTTGCTGTTTATTGTGAAATTGCTGGGTTTAGATTGAGAAAGTTGTCTTGTTGTTGTTATGTTTGTTTGGGTTACTGGTGAAAATGGAATTTTTGTCTTTAGTCTGATGTTCTATTTATTCTAAATAAAGGAGCTCGGAGCAGACATCTAATCGGCGCAAAACATTGCATCACTCACCGGAAAAGGACGACCGTATCTACACGATGAGGGGTTCCTTCGTGGCAGAAGAAAATGGAAAATTATTGCTTGACCACGGCATGAAGAAGGAGAAGGAGCCCGTGGTTTGGCCAAGGCTGTTCCTTTCCTTGTCCTGCAAAGAGAAGGAAGAGGATTTCATGGCAATTAAAGGGTGTAAACCCCCTCAAAGGCCGAAAAAACGTGCCAAGTTGATCCAAAGGAGCGTTCTTGTAAGTGGGTTTATGTTCTATGTGCCATGAATGAACCGAATCACTGATATCTGGCCTTTGTTTAGTTGGTTAGATCTGTTATACAAATGCGTTGTTATGTTGTTGCAGTTGGCTTGTCCTGGCACTTGGCTATCAGACGTGTCCCAAGAGAGGTACGAGGTGCGGGAGAAAAAGGCTTCAAAAAAGGTGATGTTTTTTTGCTCTTCAATTGTCGATGTCTTGTATAGAAAATGTTTGTATTATATGTTATGTATGAAGAATGTTTAGATGAACACAGAATTTGCTTTCAATTTGATATCCTTTGTATCCCCACTCCCTCACTCCCACCCACCCACCCACCCACCACCACCACCTCCACCACCACACCCCCTGGCCCCTACCCACCCACCACCACCACCCACACCTCCACCCCCACCCCCACGAAAAAACAAATGTTGAAATCTGTTGATTGCTTTTATTCCATGCTTGATATAAGCCTTGTTCAGCATTTGGTCCAATTATAGCAAATTAACTCTGTGGCACCTCATGAAAAATATTACTTCTCATTTTTTTTCCTTAAGCTACTTAACTTAAAGAGAGTGTTACTGTTATATTGTGTTGATTCATTTTATTTCGGTTTAAGCTGTTAGATGATGTAAAAATAAGCATTTAGATTATTTTGTGTCTGAACAAATAATTTACCTAGAAGTTCATTTTGACTGCAAGGTGACTTAATCTCTTTTGTAATGTAGAAGCCGCGAGGCCTGAAGGCAATGGGGAGCATGGAGAGTGAGTCGGAGTAGTGAGACATGTAGAAGTCATCTGACTGCATGATTTTGCTACAAATTTGTTTTTCTGGATAAATGAATGAGAAATCAGAACATCTGTGACTGTATGAATGTGTGAAGGTAGTGAGGCCATGAGTGATATTGTTGTTAGAAGGCCATGTTGCTCAAGTTAGTTTAGACTGCAGAATTCTATGGATGTAGAATGGATGGATTTCAGTAATTTGGATGGGTTTCTGCAAAATGTGTCAATTCTCTTTCTTTGTTTATGACAAGCTAGGATGCAAAATTAGTGACTGGCTGACAAATCGAGAAATGCATATACGTAGGTTTGTTCAGTTTTAATTTCTAATTAAAAAAACATGGAGTTAATAGTATTAAGACACCACCACCAAATATTTATAATGGATTTTTAAACTTAAATTTATATAAAATATTATATTTAATTAAAAATGTATTATTGGTTTTTGGTATAAATAGAAACTAATATATTTTATTTTATAGAACTTAAAATACTAAATGCTGACAATACATAATATTTCAATACTAGCTGTGGTGGTATGTAAATCTTAGACTTATATATTAATATAGATGGGTAAATATGTATAAATAAGTTATTATCTAAACTTTTAAATTTATATTCAATGTAAAATTAACTGGAGAAAAAAATGTAAATAAAAATACATAATTTTTTTTTTAAAAAAAATAACATAAAATTTATTATTTATAATTTTAATTTAAAAAAAAAAAAAGACAAGGACCTCTTGAATCCAATTGATCTAACCACGGTCGAATCCTGGACTTGATTCAACCTAGACCCATATTCAATTGGTCCCACTAGGTCATTGTCTAATTGTTTTTCTTCGTTTTTTCCATACAAATAAATTTATAAATAATAAGTTTTAAATTTTCTAAATTTAGGTTTAATAAAAAAAATATTAAGTTTTTCTTCTACTAATATATATATATATATATAATTGATAAGATTATTTTCCATTAATTTTTTTTTTTTTACTTTTCATCTGGTACGGTACTTACACGTCATTATTCCGTTGCCGGTCAATAGTAATTTGAACAAAAACAATATTATTTTAAAATATAAAGTATCATAAAATAATATAAGAGTACTTACCTATATCAACAGTTAGATATAAGGAATTATTAAAACTATTAAAAAATATATATAACAATAACCATTCTTTTTTATATATTTTACCCAAGTCATTCCCTTACAAAGCGGGTATTTAGTATTTACAAAGAAACCTAATCCCATCTAAAAAGAAGAAGAAACTGAAATAGTCTAAAAGTCAACGTAGACCCCAGAAAAATAGATATCAGTGACTAAAAATATAATATAAAGCTGGTATAAAACAATGACTTGTTACCTTTCTTCTCTTCAATCCTCAGCCCCTCTTGCTTATAACTACAATAATAAATAAATAAATAATACCAGAAAATTCAACAAGAAGAGATGGCAGCAATGAAGATGAAGGCTTTAGTCACCCTCATGGCTGTGCTCATGGTATTCGCTGCCCTACAGAGGGCTGCAGCAGCTGCAGCTACCACCGCAGACACGGCTCCAGCCGCTGCTCCAGCCGCTGATGCATCGGCGGGTGCGGTGGTTACAGCCACCGCTTCGGCCCCAGCTCCAGGTGCAGCTTCTGATGCAACTGCTGTCTTTGTTCCCGCGTTCATCGGCTCGGTGGCAACCGTTGCGTTAGGGTTTCTTTTCTAAGTAAGAAGACAAGAAAAAATGAGAGCAAATCCATAATGATCTGTTTTTGCTCTTCATATTTTGAGGGGCTCTCTTCATGAGGACGATGATGTTTTTTATTTATTTATTATTATTTCAAATTTTAAGTTTGGAAAAGAATATTTATTTATTTATACAAGTCTTGTAGTAGCATCACGTTACATAATACATCATAGAATATAGAGTTATAATGAGCATCCTCATAACTATATCCTAAATGTGTTTGACGTGGGATTGCCAAATTATTCAATTTGTTAATTTATTTAATTATAAAATAATGAGATTGTGTTTCATCAATTTGTGTAAATTTATTATGTGTGTGCAGTAGTTACTGTAAATATATATGTATATATTGAGGGAGATGGATCGATACACATATATAACATTGATTTACTTCAATTATATTATATAATAAATACTAGACTCCAGCACGCGCTACACGCGTGTATCTTGTCGTCGTTTGTTTTGAGTAGAGTATTAGGAGGACATGATCGACCCGACTCCTATTATAGTACAAGAATTAAACACTTGATTAAAAATATTATTTGAATTGTAAAACTAAACTTAAATTACCTAATATAATGAAATAAAATTAATTTTATTTTACATATTTTTAAGAAATTGCTCGAGCATCCGGGAGTAAAGAGACTTTCGGATGTTCAAGCAATTTATTAAAAATATTTAAAATAAAATATCTAAACTTAATTATCTAATTTATAATACAAGATATTATAATAAGAAATATTTAAAAATATTTTATTAAAATATTTTAAAAAATTGTAATATTTAAAATATAGCAAGAACCACTACTAAAGAGGCTCTCGGTTGCTCAAGTAATTTTTTAAAAATATTTAAAACAAAATTAAGTTTATTTAATTATATTATGTAATTTAAGTTTAGTTTAGTTTTACAATTCAAATAATATTTTTAATCAAGTGTTTAGAGTAAAATTGGAATAAACTCAACGATGATGTACCTTCATAATATGTAGATATGTGTTGCGTATATATATAGATATATATAATTAACTACTAAACTATACTGAAATTTTTGTAATCCACTTAAGTGTATTTCCCTAATGGTTATACTAGACCCCGGCACACGCTACGCGCGTGCATGTTGTCGTCGTTGGTCGTGCGTGAGGTCTTAGGAAAACATGATCAACCCAACTCCTAGGATAATACTAATTTAAAATAAGGGTTGATCATTTTAATTAAAATATTTAAAAGTTAATCAAATATTTAATTTTCTTAAAATTACGGTGCACATTATCTAATAAGAAATTTCAGTTGCTCGAGCAATTTCTTAAAAGTAATTAGAGTTTTTAATTTTTATTTCATTATTTTATGCAAATTAAGTTTAGTTTTACATCAATAATATTTTAATCAAATGTTTAATTCTCGCACTATTCTTGTATTATCTTAGGAGTAAGAACGATTGAATCATACCATCGTAACACCTCACACGCGACCAACGACGACGACGTGCACGCGCGTAATGTGTATTTAATTATTAGAGTATGTAGATAATTGAATTCCGCCATAAATGTTGTTAACCGTGTTGAGTTTGAACTTATAAGGTCTTAGTTATATTTTTTAAGTCAAATTTTCATATCTCAACTTACAGCAGAGCGTACAGTCAATCCGTAAGTCCAAATTTAATATTTGTTTTTTGCATCATTTGCATCGCAATTGAAATATCTACTTACTATATTTTTTTTAATAAATACAAAATTTAATTTTTAATTAAACATCGAGTCGTTATCAGCGAAGAAAAAAAACAAAACAAAGTTTATCCCATTGGGCGTGTATTAATATTTTGGTAATACAAGCCACTCCACTTGGGGTAGCGTGTATTGCCAAAATGCAATACACGCTACACTGGGGTGTGCGTATTAGCACATTGGGGTGCTCGTATACCCAGATATCGAAATATGTTTTTATACACTTATTTTTCTAAAAAAAAACTTTAACATCCCACTTTTTTTAAAATTTCCAAATTGTTATTACCTTTAAAATTCATGAAGTAAATAGCCATTATTTATATGTATGACACAACTACGAGACTTTTCAAATTCTAAACCGCACCAAAATAAGAAATTTTTATCAAAATATATTTCATTTAATAAATATATACCAAAATGTATTCGATTGGAAAATAAAACAAAAGTATACCTACCAGCGATTCCCATTCGCGGGTGGATTTTCCACCTGCGACTCCAAGTTGCATGTATATATTTTGGTTTGACCCAGTCCCACCCGCGACATTCGCGGGTGGAACAGTTTTTTTTTGCCATAAAAAAGAAGTAAAAAAAATATTTATTTTATTTTATTCAATCATTTTATTTTTTTGTATTATGATTATTTTAAATATTTTTTTCCTCACATGATAAATTTGTATTATGATTATTTCCCTCACATGATAATGTTTTAGAAAAATGTGAAAAATTATCATGTGAGGGAAAATATTTATTTGAAATAATCATAATACAAAAAATTATAATTATTTTCGTTTCTTTCACATTATTTATTTTTTTCTACAAAATTATCATATGAGGGGAAAAAATATATTTAAAATAATCATAATACAAAAAAATAAAATGATTAAATAAAATAAAATAAATATATTTTTTTCTTATTTTTTATGGAAAACAAATCTCAACGGGAAGAATTGACGACCCAGTTCCATCCGCGAATGCCGTTCGCGGGCGGGACTGGGTCAAACAGAAAATCCATCCGCGACTCCAAGTCGCGGGTATGTATACTTTCATATTTATTTTCTAACCAATGACATTTTAGTATATATTTATTAATTGAGGTATATTTTAGTGAAATGTTCCCAAAATAATCCATATTATTAAATAAAAATATATTTTAATATCTATCTATCTATATCAATCATTAAACTAGACGTTCAGACTTAGACTTAAATGAATATATATTAAAAGAATATATGTATATTTTTCTTTTAATTTATTACAATAATATACATATAAAAAACATATGACATTGTAAAGTTATATATATATATACTCTCATATAAAAAATAGCTGGTAAATTAGTAGATTATTATATCCATCTAAAATTTAAAACTTTATTTTTGAATTATCTATATATAATGTATATACTTTCTTATATTTTCGGTATTTCATTTATTATTTCAACTTTTTTTTTTACATTTTGAATAAATGAATCTTACATTTTAAATTAATCATAGTTTTTTTTTAAATATATTAGATTGGTATACAGTAGGATTTCGTATTGGAAGTATAAATAAAAGTTTTGTTTTTTTTAATAATCAAAGTGTACAATTCATTTTCTACACTTTGCAGTTTGCTATCTGCCAAGAAAGAACTACAGGTCAACTTTTTCAACAGACTGCAGGTGAAATTAGCAAATTTACTATCAGCTACTAAATTAGCTAATGATGGTAAACAAATTATTACTGAAAATAGAGAGTAATGACTGAAAATAGAATTTACAAGAAGTATAAAGCCATGACTTGTTACCTTTTCTTCTCACAAATCTCTCAAACCCTTCTTGCTTATATAACTACAATAATAAATAAATACCAGAAAATTCCATTAGAAGAGATGGCAGCAATGAAGATGAAGGTTCTAGTCACCCTCATGTCTGTGGTCATGGTCTTCGCTGCCCTACAAAGGGCCACAGCAGCTGCAGCTACCACTGCAGACACGGCTCCAGCCGCTGCTCCAGCCGCTGATGCATCGGCGGGTGCGGTGGTTACAGCCACAGCTTCGGCCCCAGCTCCAGGTGCAGCTTCTGATGCAACCGCTGTCTTTGTCCCCACATGCATAGTCGGCTCGGTGGCAACCGTTGCGTTAGGGTTTCTTTTCTAAGTAAGAAGATAAGAAAAGAAGAAAAAATGGGAGCAAAACCATATTGTTCTGTTTTTGCGATTCATATTTTTGCTTTAAAGTCTGTATTCAATGGTGGAAGAGAGGGTCTTGGGAGCACGACATGATTCATGATATTGCAATTACAAAACAAAACCTGTAATTATTTACATTTTTTGACCATGACATACGATATGATATTATTATGTCTATGCATATAACACGATAAATTTATTTATATATATTATATAACACGTAATTTGCCACCCCAATTCAGGTCTAACACATAACTGCTAATATTGGATACATTTGTATTAAAAAGAGAAGGTTGGAATATGGGCTAATTTGAAGATTGAGTATTTTTGGGTCAAATTAGTAAAAACTCAAAAATTTGATCCAGCCTCATTGTTGTCAATGACATATGGTAAATTTGGTTTCTCCACTTAGTCCACACTAGTTGAAATAGAGAAGGTTTTGGCTAATATATATTGGTTTTCACTTTATATAAGTATAATAATTTATAAGATAAAAGAATTTTCCTCGCACATAATAGTACCCGGTTCATAAGTGTGCACGAATCATGCAAACATATGGTTTTTATCGATTCGAAAAGTTTCTCTTGCATAATTTTTTGACAAAACCCTAACGAACCTTTTTTTTTTAATAACTGTTGAAAAAACATTTATTCCTACCCGGTTGGTACATCCTGCTTCAGATCGGTTCATGAGTGTGCACGCATCATGCGAACACATGTTTTTTATCGTTTCGAAAAGTTTCTCTTGCATAATTTTTTGACTAAATCCTAACGAACTTTTATTTTTTAATAACCGTTAAAAAATTATTTATTTCTAACTATTAGAATTATTTTGTTATTATTATTATTATTTTTGCTGAATTAATTCCTTTAGTTTTTATTAAATTTAACTAAAGTTATTATTGCCCTATTTATTGCATGTTTGGTGGATAACCTTATAAATAGGTGTGACTTCTTCACAATTAAGTACACTTACTAAATTCAAAAATTACATTTGTGAAGTTGCTTTAATTTTGGTCATTTCATATATCGTTCAGATTTTTCACCTAATTTACCGTGTTATTTTTTACTTTAACGATACTGTTATATCTTGAAAGGTAATCGTTAATTTCCCCCCTTTTACACGAACCAATTATAACGGAGGACGGAATTACCTTAAAAAGATAGTGCATCCATACATTTTTTTCTTCGTTCAATTTCGTCATTTTACAATACTTAGCATATTATTGTAAAATTTCTACAAATTTTATTATTTTATTATTGGGAGATTCTATTTGCAGACCCTCGACTACTTTATACAGACTACTTTTGTTGAAATACTAAAATGCCCTAATAGCATTTTACATATTTGTCCTTATTAATTTTAAGGAAATTAATTATCAAATCGACCTCATATTTGTGTAGTTACTAAATTGACCCCATATGATCAAAATGGTGAAAAATTATGCTGCTAGCAAGTTTTGAACCCTAAACCTTTTACATACTAAATTACTAACTAAATTTTTTACCACTATACTAATAATTCCAATTGATTTCTTATATACTTCAAATATAGTTATCGAAGCAACTCTAATATTATTGTATTAAACACCTCATGTTTATTTATTGATGCTCTTTAGTAATTAACATTAATTCAACGTTGTTTGTTTAATTATAGTTTTAATTTAATTATGTATCTACTTATTAATTTTTGAAAATGGTTGAAAAATAAATAATTTTCTAAATTTACCATTTATAGACTACCAGAATATTCATTTTGAAATTATTTGTTTCAACCGTCTCTAAAACAAATCATAAAGATTATCGTATTTAGATAATTAAATTAGAACTCTAATGACATATATGGTGTTATGTTTCAATTTTCTTATCGATTATAAAATTTGGTCAAAGTAGTGTTAGTAATTTTTGACAATTTTTTTAAATTTGACCAAATTTTATGGTTGATGGGAAAATTGAAGCTTAGCATCATATGTGTTAGCGTTCTAATTTAATTATCTACATATTATAGTCTTTCTGATTTTTGTAGAGATAGTTGAAAAAATATTTTCAAAATGAGTATTTTGGTAGTCTATAAACACTAAATTTAGAAAATTACTTATTTTTCAATCATTTAAAAAAAAAAATTTGATTAGTAGATACATAATTAAATTAAAACTATAATTAAACAAACAACGTTGAACAAATGTTAATTACTAAACAGCATCAATCAATAAATATGAGATGTTTAGTATAATAATATGATAGTTGCTTTAATAACTATATTTGAAGTATATAAGAAATGAATTGAAATTACTAGTATAGTGGTAAAACTTTTAGCTAGTATGTAAGAGGTCTATGGTTCAAAACTTACTAGAAGCATAATTTTTCACCATTTTGATAATATGGAGTCAATTAAGTAACTATGAAAATATGAGGTCGATTTGATAATTAATTTCGTTAAAATCAGTAAGGATAAATATGTAAAAAGCTATTAGGACATTTTAGTCTTTCAACAAAAGTGGTCTGTATAAAGTAGTCAATGGTCTGCAAATAGAATCTCTCTTTATTATTTAATCTGAATTTATCATATTATTACGTATTGACCCTCAACTCCCCTAACTCGACTGATTCATACATATTTTCTACACCCATCTAAATCTATCATTATCATTGTCTTGCATACATCAAAATCTAAAATGATTCCAAAATCTTTTATGGGGTTTAATTTTCCAGCTTGACGTGACAGTTTCTGCTTGTTAGCAAAATCGAGAAGACACATACATCTAAAAACCATATTGCAGTGGAAAGGAAATGATAAGATTTTTTTCAAAAATAACTGTCACACAACAAATTGAAAAAAGTAAGTACGGTAAATAAATATTTAAAAAAGTGTTCATAAGTGGAACTTTTTCAAAAAGTAGACATATTAGCAAAAGTATTTGAAAAAGTATACCTCGAATTTTTTTTTTTAGCAAACTATGTATATGCGCACCCCGGGGTCGCGCCTATTGGACATAGGCGCACCCCAGGGGTGCGCCTATACCAAATAGTTTTTTTTTTTTCAAATTTTTCAATAATGACGACTCGATGTTTAATTAAATATAAAATTATATATCTATTCAAAAAAATTTAAAAAAATTATAGTAAGTAGATATTTTAATTACGATTCAAATGATGCAAAAAATATTAAATTTGGATTTACGGATTGCCTGTACGGCATGCCGTAAGTTGAGGTATGAAAATTGTACTTAAAAAATTATAACTCGGACCATGTAACTCCAAACTCAACACGGTTAACGCCATTTAGGTCGTAAATCAATTATCTACGTAGGATAATTTTTTGGATTAAAAATACAGTGATTTTGTAACCCCCCATCGTTTACACCCAAATTTGACCGAAATAAGTAAATGCATTAGGTGAGAAATTTAATTATATACTTACTCAAAAAAAATCAAAAATTTTATCCTACGTAGATAATTGATTTACGACCTAAATGGCGTTAACCGTGTTGAGTTTGGAGTTACATGGTCCGAGTTATAATTTTTTAAGTACAATTTTCATACCTCAACTTACGGCATGCCGTACAGGCAATCCGTAAATCCAAATTTAATATTTTTTGCATCATTTGAATCGCAATTAAAATATCTACTTACTATAATTTTTTTAAATTTTTTTGAATAGATATATAATTTTATATTTAATTAAACATCGAGTCGTCATTATTGAAAAATTTGAAAAAAAAAAAAACTATTTGGTATAGGCGCACCCCAGGGGTGCGCCTATGTCCAATAGGCGCGACCCCGGGGTGCGCGTATACATAGTTTGCTAAATTTTTTTTTTCGAGGTATACTTTTTCAAATATTTTTCCTAATATGTCTACTTTTTGAAAAAGATCTCATAAGTGTTACCCTGACAGCATTTAATAATTTTGCGCTACTCCCGATAGTGTAAACACGAAAAACGAATCAATTATTAGTCGTTTCTCGTCTTCAAATAGCTCGACAACAACCGAACGTCCTTCATTTCTAACATCTCCCCCTTCTCTGTAATCATCCAGCATACATGTTCTTCATTTCTAACTCTCCGACCGCCATATACTCTAAGGTGTGTAATATATGTTTTTGTATTCTTTAATTACAATGTTTTGAAAATTGTTAGCAATTATATTTACATAAATATTATGTTAACTAAAAGATAAGCAAATCTGATACGAACTTTTATAATATTAATTATTTAAGATCAAACATGACAAAAATTGGTATCATTTGCTTGTATGACGGTGTAATATTGTCTCAGAATGGTAATGAAGTCTATATAGGTGGTACCTCCAGCATTACTACAATTACCTTGGATATCTCTCTTTTTAGAATAAAGGAAATTATATGTACGGAGTGCGATTGTGATGATATTGAAGCTCAGTCTATTAGCATTTCGTATAAATTTACATTACTAATGGACTTTGCAAGTTTGTACGGATTCGATCACAAAGTGCATTGTATTTCGCTCCGCAGTTAAGCGTTGCTAGTCGATTTATTGTGTTTAGTGTAACTAGAGGAGTTAACTTGAGGCCAAACATTACTGATAGTCATGAGACCGTGAATGTTTTGCATGGTCACACTCATGATCTCTCTGGTGACGAGGTCGACCTTGATGCACTCTCAGATGCATCGATAAATGAAGAAGATTCGTATATTGAGCATTTTACGTGTCACATTGATGAAGACAATGAAGAGGTGTTTGAGTTTTGCGAGACTTCTGACAATGTACATGGAGGCGACCATGGTGGAAGTAGCTCCCACAACCTTCAAATGATGCAACCCACTGCTGAAAATTGGATTGATAGTAACTCGATCAACCACTTTCAATCAACACATGAGTTGTGTAAGGATGTTGATAAACTGTCGACTGAAGGTTTCCTAAACACAAATATGATGTTTAGTAGTAAGGACGAGTTATCTGCTGTTGTGAGGAGATGACACTTAGCTAATTTTAAGATTTGCATTGTTGAATCATCGAATCCAAAATCAATTGTCTTCAGGTGTAAAGTTGATCCCATAAATTATTTGTGGTCATTAAGAGGAAGCCTTTTTAAGCATACTGGATTGTGGAGAATATCAAAATTGTATGCTCCACATACATGCACGAATGAAGTCCTCATTGAACGACACCAAAACATCGATTGCAAGATGATATTGTCTTTGATAAGAAATTCAATTTTAGCTGGCACTGTGTTGAAAATTTCAGTAATCCAGTCGATGGTAGAGAATGAGTTTGGTTCGAAGATTGGATATTTGAAGGCGTGGTACTCCAAACAAGTAGTGTTGGAGTTTTTATACGGAACACACGAAGAAAACTTTGTGAACCTCCCGCGGGTACTGTCAGCCATGTTCGTATACATACCTGGGACAGTCTATGATTTTTTTGCCCAAAAGAGTAAATGTTGAAACTCAAGTAGCTACATTTGATATGACGTTTTGATCATTCGGTCTATCCATTGAAAGATTTGTCCATTTTCGACCACTTATAAGTATTGATGTGGCACATTTGTATGACAAATATAATGGAAAGTGCTCGTCGCCGTATCAAATTATTCGAACAACGAGATTTATCCTTTGGCATTCGGTCTTGCAGACGCAGAGACAAATGAGAGTTGGAACTGGTTCTTGCAGCATTTGTGTGATAACCTAACGAATGATCGCTTTGTCTGCCTAATGTCTGATCGACACAGAGCAATAATTAATGTGGTAGAGAATGTATATGCACAATATGGTGTTGGAACACATCGCTTTTGTGCACGTCATCTAGCGAGTAATTTAAACCACACTTTCAAAAGCATAATCCTGAAAAAACATATGTATACAATGGCTAGTACCCCCGATAAATGTAAGTTTAATGTGTGGTATGCTAATATATTAACTCTTCATGATGGCATGTACTGCGATTTGATTTCCAACATACCCCTTGAGAGATGGTCCTGGCGTACGATGGAGGAGCTCTATATAGAAACATGACAATGAATTTGGTAGATGTGTTTAACGAAGTTCTGAAAGGCGCAAGGGCATTACCTGTGACGCAATTAGTTAAACTTACTTACTGGACGCCAAATACGTATTTTTTCACGCGTCGCCAGGAAGCAATGGTTGTCATTGAGGAGTCCAATGTATGGTCTGACGTTGTCCAAAATACCATTACTAGGGCACAAAAACAACTTGGTAGGATGCAAGTTGCCCAATTTAGTTAAGAACACGGTGTGTTCCAAGAGCGTGATATTGGTAGATTTGTCCAATGTGTCGGTTGGACTACTCCGAGGAATTATACGGTCAACCTCGTTGGAAGAAAATGTGAGTGTGGCTTATTACAAATATATCATCACCCTTGTTCACATGGAATGACAACACTCACCAAGGCAGGGATGCAATAGGCTCCTTATGTAGATCCTCTATATTCAAATCAAGCACGTCTGGTTGCATACTCTCCATGTTTTCAACAAATACCAGACAAATATTGTTGGCAGCAGTTTGATATTCCAAAGTACGCTCATGATTGGATAGGTGGAGGACAAAGCGTGGTAGAAGAAAAGTCAATCTTATTCATAATGAGATGGATGCTAGGAAATGATTGACCAAGAGAAACAAATGCAGTTAGTGCGGTGAAAGTGGGCATAACAGGAAGACATATAAAACTATATTATAGGTCTTGTTTTGTATTATATTGTTTTGTCGGATAGTTTTTTTTTTGAACCTATTGTATTTATTATGTTTACCAAAAACAAATTATAAGAGAAATGTGAATGTCTAAATTAGATGCAATATGTGGCATTACTCTTTTCATATAAGTAGGTACGACCATTAAATTTTTTTAAAAATAGTTGAAAAATTACCCACATTTTATTTGACGGCTTTTAGGTGATAAATGGATGTTCGGTAAGAAATGTCATTTTTTGAAATTTCTAAAAAACAATTAAAAAAATTAAGACAACTAATTACATAAGAGAAAAGATGAATGCAATAGTTAGTTATTGCAGTTAATTATACTACGTTCACATCGATATCATCGAATTAGGACCAACAAAAAACGTTCGATAATCAGCAAAACATACATTGTCTGAAATAAGACACACAATGAAACTAAAAACTACTCTGAATCCTCATCCTGCTCTATTTCTTCTGTTGAGGAGGGTTGTTGGCGACCAGGTTCAACAACTCTAACTTTACATGACAGTCCAAATGACCCTCGACTTGAACTTTATTTGTCGCGACCACGTGTTTGAACACCACGTCCTTGAGCTATTGGACCACTTCCTCTCCTAACAACTGGATCAAAATACCACGAAGTACGAAGTCCCTGCTCCTCACGTGCATTTATTTCAAGTGACTGGCTAACATGTTCTTCATACACGGGTAGTTGACCAACGACGTCATAAGACAATCGACAGGTATCTAGATAAGTCTCTCCGAGTAGTGTGAAACAGCTTTACTAGCTAGGTGAATTCCCCTATCTAGAATGCCCATCTGCAAATAAATTGGAAATAAGATAATTGTCAACGGTTAATTGGTAATGAATGGAGAATAAAATAATTTTTATGTAATTACTTACTACTGTCTCAACTTGGCCCCCCGTGAGGAACATATGAGGTTGATGGATTAGGACTAAGTGAAAAGCTACCAGTCTCTGAAGTGGGGGTCGTGATGAAATGTCGCGTTATTCTACGATACCATGTCATATGCTGCGCCACATCCGTCGAAGGTCGACGTTCTTGTTGTACATAATCAACCCGATTGATCCATAAATCAATCAAATTTTCGTGAGTTGTTGACTAACACCGCGTCTCCGGTAGACCTTTACGTAGAAGCTTATGCAGCCTAACGTGCTCCTGTACCTCATCGTGTGCCATCTCTAGGATGTGTTGTTGCATCCCAAATTGTCGCATGACTCTATCTGGACGGTGACACTCAACCACATTAAAATGGATAAGTGACACCCTCGATCGAAATATCTCGGCATGCTCATGATATACAGGTGGTTCAGTTGTTAACATAAAGGCGTGATATGACATCCACGTCTCCTAATAGGAAGGTTGTAACGATCATATGCAGTAAGATTAATAATATTTCAAAAATTACGACGTGTGCACCTGGACTACAAATATTTTACATGATCATGCAATTGAGACTTCAAATCATCCTTATAGTACACCAAATTAGCATTTTTAACTTTGTGATTGAACGATCTTTTTAGGAATGCTCACCTATTCAGAAAATTATTGTCAATTAACATTACTACTTATATATTAACAAGCATGTTTAATGCGATCAACCACTTCAAAGTTGAAAAAATAAGTCACATGTATCCTAATGAATGTACCTCTCCATCAGTTACTTCGCCGTGAAGCATGGGTCGACCAATATGGAGGTGCTCCCACGATCATAACTGTAATAGACAACCTCATTATAAAACATCTAATACACAATATAAATTTTTAGACAAGAATTTATATTTACCACATACATGAACAAGGATTGCACACCCCTAGAATGTTGCACTGTTAAGTTCGGATGCCTCACACAGCCCACAGTATGTAGCATCCAACACTGCTGAACCTCAATTGTACTCTGCTGCTCTTTCTAAATATCGTAGTAGGAGCAAGTAGATCAACGACACGTTATCTTTCTTTGTCGTAGTAAATAGAACACCACCGATTATAATCAACATGAATGTTCTCGCTTGTTGTTCGACGGTAAGACCCGGTTGAAGGAGATTTTGCCGTAAAGTAGTCATCTTCACAAAATCTCTACAATTTTGTAGATTCAAGCCCAACAATTCTAGACACGCGACCACCATGTCTTCCTCAGGTGCGTAGTCATCAGTTACGACATCTCTGTGTATTCCTAGTCCTAGTAACACGACTACTAGGGGTGGAAGCAAAAACCGATTGGTCCGAAAATCTAGATAAAACCGAATCGGACAGGAAAAAAAATGGTCTAAAATGTACGATTCGGTTTATAGTCGTTTGTTTTTCTCCTTGAAATGGTTTTTTAGACCGTTCGGTCTACAAATCTAAAAGACAGTCGAGTCTGGTCTGACCGTTAATACATATAATTTTATATAATATATTAATTAGTATTAATTAATATAGTTAATTAATGAATATAAATAAATAATATTTTTATGATTTAATAGTTATTTTAGTTGTTTAATCGGTTTAGTAGAAAATTATGTAAACATTGTTAAATCGAGTTATTTTGTTGTTTAATTTGATTTTGAATACTTATTTTGATTTTGAATACTTATTTTGGTTTTGAATGTGTATTTTTTTTTGGTTTAAACTGAAAATCCAGTCCGAAAATCCGAATTTCGAATGAACGATTTATTCTTCTTTATACGGTCTTTTAGTCGGATTTGTTTTTGAAGAAAATCTTGTCCAAAAAAATCGGCACTCAACTGGAATAGTAAAAAAAACGGTTTGGCTGATCCGGTTTCACCCCTAACGGCTACATTCTCAAGTGTGACCGACATATCCCCATGTGTAAGATGGAAAGTGTGTCTCGGGACGCCAACGCTCGCACAATGCCGTCAGCAACTTACGATCAAGCTTGGGATGTGACATAATAACCACATATCATAATCCAACAACTTGTACAATGACTTTAGCCTCGTATGATATCATATTTTCTTCTAATTTTAAACATTTAAACGTGATTTGTTGGCTCCCACTCAAATCTGAGGAACAATGTTGATCTTGTCCCCAAAGTACTGATTGGTCCAACAGACCAACGTTTAGGATATGTTGGGCAAACGAATTACTTGACATCATTACACGCGGCGCCATACTAGCTCTACAATTAAAGAGTATATATTTTTAATTTTTAACAATTTATAATTTCTACGCATATTTTTTTTAATTATTATGCTATAATAATTTTAATTATCACAATAATTAATAATAAATTTTTTAATTAGCAGGCATCTTATATTAAAATACAAAAATATTTTAAAAAAAAAAGTGGTTTCTTACTTGGTCGACGGCAACGACTGCGGCGAGGTCAAAGCGACGACGGCTACGGTAATGAAGAAAATACTATTGATTTTCCAACATCGAGGAAGCAGCAACTACGGCAAGGACGACGACTACGGCGAGGAAGACTAACGTGAAGAGGGAGAAGGAGGTCGACGACGGGCTCCGGGAAGGAGGCGAATAGGGAGAAGGATGGTTGAATGTGGAGAATGAATGGAAGGGTGAAGGAGGTAGACAACGCCGAAGAGATAGAATGAGGGGTTGTTGAGCTGCGGGAAAGAAGGGAGAGAGTTTTGGCAAGGTGGAGATTGGACGTGGATAGAACTGCGACTGAGAGGCTATTTTGAGGAGAGGGAGAAAATAATGGAGGGTTGCGGTTGAGGGAGAAGGAGGGGGATGAGTGGGGGATTTAATGGTCGAGTTAGGGTTTCAAAGATCGAAACAAAAAAGAGGGAATAGAGACGGAGGGAGTAGTGCTGCAAATTAAGGGAGGGAGCACTACATGTGGTAGCGTTTTCATTAAACGCTACCATCAGGTAGTGTTGAATCATACATGCACATGCTGCACACACTTGAGGAATATCAAATTTACAACATGGAATATTCAATAGCACATACATTTCCATTATTATTGTTTCACCCATAAGATTCTAATGTACTTTGTATGGGATGTTAAGTAGTTTAATTATCTGTCTCAATCATAGTTGTAATATATGTAGAGGTAATCAATGAATGAATATTAGAGTTGAATGCTAAGTGTTCTAGCTTCAATATTCATCAGTAATTCAGTTTAATATGGTATCAGAGCAAACAATAAAAAATTAGGGTTACCTCTGTTCATCATCCAGTCGGCAATCGGCCTCGTTCGCCATTGCCTCGGCCAATTCAGGTCGGTCGTCCAGTCCGCAGCTTGCCCAGTCTGAAGCTTGTCCAGTCTGCACCAGTTCAGCTTCTCGGCCTAGTCTCAGTTCAATCCAGCTTCTTGGTGTAAGCTCGCCTCCGTGCTCCAATTCGCACCGCAACACTGCACGTCCGCAACTCCAGTTCGCCTAGCTCCGTGCTCAGTCCGCTAGCTCTATGCCCGAGCAGCTTCGTGCTCAGACCGCCAGCTCCGTTCCCGTGAGTAGCTCCCGTTCCAGACGTTCCCGTGAGCAGCTCCTCAGCAGACATTCCCGTTTCAGCATGCGGACAACATTCCAGCTCTGTTTCAAGACGTTCCCGTGAGCAGCTCCATTTCAGACGTTCCTTCAGAGGACAGAATTTCTCTCCACTGCTCCCGTGCAGCTCCACGTCTTCAACTGGAACAACACGCCTAGTTCTGGTTCCAACCTTGAGGATTCCTGTCTTCAAGGACTCGCGTGCGACTCAATCTTCAAGGTTTCCTCTGCTCAACCGAGAGGATTCCTCTGTTCTATGTCGTGCTGTCGTTCTGGCGAGGGCATCACGTGGGTAAGACATCACTAAATATTAAACTGGTTTGATTGGCTGGTTTAATCTGGACGGTTCAGTATTCCGGTTCACTAATCCGGTTCAGTAATTCTAGTTTGGTTCACTAATCCAGTTTGTTTGCTGATTCAGTTTACTATTAGGCATGGACCAGAGGAACATGAGATGCAGTCATTGTGGAAAGTCTCGTCACAGTCTGGACGAATGCTTCTAACTCGAAGGATTTCCCGAAGGATGGCAGAGTCAACGACGAGACCGCGTTGACCGTACATTCGGTGTTAGGAACGCAACCACAACACCAATCGGCACCGCAAGCCATGTCGGAACGAAAGAAAACAGTAAATGGCTAATTTATTCAGGGGTCACAAACAATATGAATTTTGACAAGAAAGATTTTATAAATCAGTCGGCACCAAGACGGGAAATGATTCAGACAGCAAATGGAGACTTAACACCGGTTCATAGAGATGGAACCATTGATATCTCTCCAACAATTAAATTGCAGAATTGTGTTTATGTGCCTAGCTTAGCGTGCAAGTTACTCTATATTAGTCATGTAACAAGAGAGTTAAACTGTATGGTACTAATGTATCCCAATTTTTGTTTACTACAGGATATTCAGTCGGGGGAAGTTATTGGGCGAGGAATTGAACATCAGGGTCTGTATTATGTGGAGAAAATGACTCAACACGGAACTCTTGCTTACGGGACAGTCACCAGGCAACAATGGTTGTGGCATCGAAGGTTAGGTCATCCATCTGCATGGTACCTTCATAAACTATTCCCTAGTTTATTTCCGTCAAATACATAACTTGTGTGTGAAACCTGTATTCTTGCTAAAAGCAATAAACAGACATATTCATTGTCTGAATCTAGAGTCAAGTCAGCCTTTTCTTTAATTCACTCTGATGTTTGGGGCCCTGCTCCAAATAATGGTACGTGCATGTCGAATAATGGCTTTAGGTACTTTGTGTTTTTTATCGATGATTATTCTCGCATGACCTGGGTATACTTTCTTAAACATAAATATGAAGTCTTCACTAAGTTTGTAGAATTTCACAATCTAGTCCAGACTCAGTTTAGTAAAAAAAATCCAAGTACTTCGTTCTGATAATGGCGGAGAATTCATAAATTCATCACTTCAACAGTTCCTTAAAGACAAAGGCATGATACACCAAACCTCTTGCTCACATACTCCTCAACAGAATAGAGTGGCAGAACGAAAAAAACGACATATTCTAGAGATGACTAGAGCATTAATGCTAGAGTCACATGTTCCAACTTCTTTTTGGCTAGAAGCAGTTGCATCTTATGTCTATCTTCTTAATCGTCTCTCTACTAAGGCGATTCAGTTCCAAACACCTCTCCAGGTTTTATCTAGTCATATGAGTGTTCCAACAGTCTTGACACTCCAACCACATATTTTTGGGTGTTATGTTTTTGTACATATTCCTAAAACAGATCGTTCTAAATTTGATCATTGTTCTGTGAAATGCGTCTTTGTGGGGTATGGGATTCATGAAAAAGGCTACCGATGTTTAATCCTAAAAATCATCGCATGTATACTACGATGGATTGTACATTTATAGAAACTGAGTTCTACTATCCATCCCAATCTTCTGTCTAGGGGGAGAGTCGTGATAGTATTCCATTAGATTAGTTGACTGTGACCACTTTGACCACTCCAGTGTTCCCTGAGATAGTCCCAAAAGAGCAAGTTGGTGGAACCACCGAGACGTTGACTCCCATCATACAGGTCTCGGATGCTTCAAACCCGTCAAACCCGACTAATATCCCGGAGGTTAGTAGTTCTAATTGGGTAACTCCTGGTTCTAATACTTCTAATGACAATGGTTTGGAAGAGTCATCAATACAGGAGAGAAACATACCAGTACATGAGAGATACGTACTACCAGTCAGGAGAAACAGAGGTGTTCCTCCTATACGATATGAACCAGAGTACAGTCCGAAGGCAAGCCGGTACCCCGTAGCAAACTTGGCAAGGAAGAGTCTGACACCAGCTGCACAAGCCTTTACCACTGGTATACACACAAGATATACCCAGCACCGTGGAGTCAGCATTGAAAATCCCAGAATGGAGGCAAGCCATGAGAGTAGAGATGGAAGCCCTAGAGAAGAATCAAACGTGGGAGAAGTGTGATCTGCCTCACGGGAAAAAGCGGTTGGCTGTAGATGGGTGTTTACAGTAAAACACAGGGTTGACGGATCCGTGGAGAGATATAAAGCAAGACTAGTGGCCAAATGATATACTCAAACCTATGACATTGATTACTCGGAAACATTCTCCCCAGTAGCTTGAATTGATACTATTCGAGTCTTGTTTTCTATAGCTGATTTATAGGAAGAAGTCTATATGGAACCACCGTGTGGTTTCTTGTCAGGATTCCAGAGATCAGATGTATGTAAATTAAAAAAGGTCATATATGGACTCAAACAATCGTCAAGGGCATGCTTTGGGAGATTCACATTGGCTATGAAGAAATATGGCTACCGACAGAGTAATTCAGATCATACTATGTTCATCAAAAGAAGAGAAGGTCGAGTAACTTGTTTGATTATATATGTGGACGATATGATCATAACATGTGATGATAAAGAAGAAATTGTTCAGCTCAGGAACAATCTGTTTCAAGAATTTGAGATGAAGGATTTGGGGGAACTCAAGTACTTCTTGGGGATTGAAGTACTACGGTCTAAGACAGGTATTTTCATTTCACAAAGAAAATACATTCTATACTTATTAGTAGAAACATGATTGGTGGATTGTAAGCCACCACACACACCAATAATATTGAACCATGGATTGCAGATAATAGAAGGAGCTGAACAGACAGATCAGACTCGATTCCAACATTTAGTAGGAAAAATTATCTATCTCTCACATACCAGACCAGATATTGCATATGCAGTAGGTGTGTTAAGTGCATAAGCCTCAAGCAAATCACATGGAAGCTGCGTTGAGAATCCTGAGATATTTGAAGGGTTCACTAGGGACTGGGGTGCTATTTCAGAACAACGGTCATCTCAAAATAGAAGCATACACAGATGCGAATTGGGCAGGAAATCTGACAGATAGAAGATCCACGTCAGGTTACTTTGCTATGGTAGGAGGAAATTTGGTAACCTGGAAGAGTAAGAAGCAGAAGGTCGTGGCACTTTCAAGTGCTGAGGCAAAATTCAGAGCAATTGATCGAGGTGTCACAGAAGTATTATGGTTATACAAATTGTTAACTGGGATTGGTTTTCCTATCCAGGAACCATGTAAGTTAATGTGTGATAACCATGTAGCTATAAGTATTTCGGAGAATCCAGCTCAACATGATCGCACCAAACATGTTGAAATTGATCGACATTTTATAAAGGAGAAACTAGAAAATTGGATTGTCAACATTCCATTTGTACGCTCTGAAGATCAATTTGCAAATATACTCACCAAGGCAGTAAACGGAGCAAATTTCAAGAACATTATGCGCAAGTTAAATATTGGAGATCCCACTATTTAACTTGAAGGGGAGTGTTGAAGATACTTGCACATGCTACACACACTTGAGGAATATCAACTTTACAACATGGAATATTCAACAGCACATACATTTCCATTATTATTGTTTCACGCATAAGATTCGAATGTACTTTGTATGGGATGTTAAGTAGTTTAATTATCTGTCTCAATCATAGTTGTAATATATGTAGAGGTAATCAATGAATGAATGATAGGGTTGAATGCTAAGTGTTCTAGTTTCAATATTCATCAGTAATTCAATTTAACAGGTAGCATTTTCTAATAAATGCTACTTGTGGTAGCGTTTTAGATGTAAACGCTACCATTAGTAGCGTTTATATCTTAAACGCTACAACACAATATACGCTTATACATATTTCTTTAAATACTTTTTGTGAATATTTTTTTTTTAATATTATTTCTGAAATAGTTACTTTTTGAAAAAAAATAAATGATAAGGCAAGTGGGGTCAGGGACGGAGCTTTGGTTGGTGATGGCCATGGGAGATTGGGATCTATGGCAGAACATGGATCGGTTGTCACTAGTGCAAGTGCAGTAGCTTTTATATCTAAAATGCTAACACACATTTATACATATTTCTTCAAATATTTTTTTGTGAATGTTTAATTTTTAAAATTGTTATTTTTGAAAAAATTTAAATGTTAGGCAAATGGTGCTGGGGACGGAGCTTTGGTTGGTGATGGTAATGGGATCTATGGCAGAACATGGATCGGTTTTCGCTAGTGCATGACTTCATCTCATACTTTTTCATTATATTAAGGGTTATTGGTCAAATTACCCCCTAAAATTTGGACGAAATTTAAGAATTTCCCTTAAAGTTTAAAATTTGAAATATTAGTCCTAATGTTTGAACGAAATTAAAAATTCTCCATTTCCGTCATAAAACCGTTTATTTGAGACGGTAAACACAACATGTGCCCTACACGTGACTTTTCTGAAGTTGAAATGACACAACTGCCCTTATTATGTAACACCCACCCTGTCTCTGGCCTATGTTCCTCTTCAATTCTCTCCAGCATCGTCTGTTTCATCGTCCAGCAAATGTAAAACTTCCTTGTATTGGACTTAGTTTTTCTCAAAACCCACCAAACAAAGTTTAAATGAGGCTAACTTGGCTTGAAGCTTTCCTCTAGGTACGACTGTTTGATCTGGAGCAGACTTAACCTTCCATGCCTTGTTTATATCCACCTATAGTAAGCAAAAACAAGAAACGTGAGCGCTAGGGCGAAAACGCGAAAGAAAAAAAGGGTGATGGGCTTAAATTTAGAAGATTATTTTCATCATCATCGAGAGGAGTAGTAATACCAGAAGCCGCGAAACGTCACCTATAGAAATGGCCCAAAAAGAGAACGTTAAATCCATGCAAGATGATTAGTTGAGATACAACCATCATCGTTTAAAATTGAGATAAATAAACTAATACAAACTGAAGAGTAGTACCACATAGGAGTTCCACTTTTCGCTGATAAACAATTACAACTCCACCTGAGAGATTGCAGGCAACGAGCACGGTAAATTTATGTGCAGATTAAAAAACATTGATAATCGGAAACTGAAGAGAAACAGAGCCATGAAGAAAACCCATTAATATTCCAGAGAGTCGGAGGGCCATCGGAACTGATGGATTCAGTATCTCTTCGCTGTTAATTTCAGAAGGAAAACTTAGATACTGATGTAATAGATTTGCATCGTATAATCAAATCCAAACTAAAATCTGACAAAATTCTACCATATCTGGATAATATTGAGCCTGCTAAGCTCAAGGAGGTTCCAGCGGCAGCTGGAGGTGGACAGCGATGGAGTAGTTACAGTGGAGGGCTTCGGGGTTGACTCCACTCAGGTAGGGCTGGCAATGGTGCGGTGAAAAAACCATAACCACGGTTATAACCGTTACTGTTTAATATGGTTAACCGTACCATTATGGTGCGGTGCGGTTATGGTGATGAATTCTCTACCCATAATGGTTATGGTTATGGTTATGGTATTTGAGTTATACCCATGGTTATAACCATGGTTATTTTATAAATATAATAATTATTTATTATTAATAAACTAATATATATATATATTATACTAAATATAAATTACAACATAAAAGTGAAATCAATTGATGATATTGAGGAAGATGATGATTGATAGAAACAGATACGACAAGTGTGAAATGGTTAGGGGTGTTGAATCATTACTCGTTATGGGTGTTTGTTGAATTTTAATGTTAATTCAGTGGTGTGAATGTTAATGTTGAATCATATGAATGTTGAATGATGTTAGTGTTAATGTTGAATGATGTTAGTGCTACATATTTTTATTGTTGGTAATATAGATATATGTATTTTTTAAAATTAAATTTTCGATCTTTTATTATATTACATGTGGAAAAAATATGGTTATACGGTTAAAACCATGGTTAATAACCACGGTTATTTTGATGGTTATGGTATTGAAAATTATACCCATAATGGTTATGGTTATGGTTATGGTATGTGGTTTAAAAATATGGTATGGTTATGGTATTTGACATACCCTGACCATACCCTAACCATTGCCAGCCCTACACTCAGGTCTCAGCCAACAATTTGATTCAAATTTTGATTTTGCGAAGTGTTTTTTGGAGAGAAAAAAAACTTGTCCAACGAAAAGTCACGTGCCAGGGACAGAGTGGGTGTTACGTAAGTGCAGTTGTGTTATTTCAACTTAAGAAAAGTCACGTGCAGGGCATATGTTGTGTTTACCGTCTCAAATAAACGGTTTTATGACGGAAATGGAGAATTTTTTATTTCGTCCAAATATTAGGACTAATATTTCAAATTTTAAACTTTAAGGGGAATTCTTAAATTTCGTTCAAATTTTAGGGAGTACTGTGATCAATAACCCTTATATTAATTATTATTTTTAATTATTTATTATTATATATGTAATACTTTTAAAACACATAGTTACTTTGTTTAAATAAAATTAACTCTAAAATAAATTTTATAATATAATTTTTTTCGATCTACAGTGAATTATTATGTTGATACCATCCTATTATAGTAATTTATCTAACTGATATTATATGAGTAAATTTTATTGGATAATATAATTATTTCGATTTCAAGTTTAAAATAAAAAAAAAGTTCAATCAATTTCATTTTAATTTAAAACGAAATTGGTCCGATTAATAAACGTTTACTTAATATTACATATTTTATAAAGAATGAAAAATATTAAATTAATGATGGAAATGAAAAATAACTCTTTTAAAGAATAAAATAATAAAAATAGGCATACATTTTAGTTTGCTTATTGAAGCTTGTGTTGCCTAGTAATAGATGAGTGACGACGCCCAAGACAGAAAATCTCGAGCTTGATTTTGTCATCCTGTCATGGGTTATTTTGTCATCTGTCATGGGTTAAATACGAAGTAGCTACCTGAACTTTGGACATTTTGCAACGAGTTACCCGAACTTTAAAAGTTTAAAACGGCCTACGTCAACTTTTTTGAAAAATGTGCAAATAACTACCTCCGTCCAATTTTCTATACTGTCGTCGGAAAGTCGTTAGAAATTGAACGGAGATAGCTATTTGCACCTTCTTCAAAGTTGAGGTAGCCCGTTTTGAATTTTCAAAGTTCGGGTAGCTCATTGCAAGACGTCCAAAGTTCAAGTAGCTACTTAAGAATAGTGTACGAAATCAGATTGTAGTCTTGTCATTTAACCAAAATGTGGCGGACTTAAATCAGGAACCACCGAGTCGAACCTTGACCCAGACCAGGTAGGCACCTATGGGAAGCCCAGTGTGTGCGTGTACCAGGTGGCTCTTGGATTGGGCTTAACGAGCTCTAACCAGGTCAAATACTGGGCAGCTAGATCGTTAGGTTGATATCCAAGCCATGCTATTTTTTTTTAATGTTAAATCGAACCATATGTTTTTGTCCCGAACACATAATAAAAAGGAAGAGCAGCACAGAATTTTGCATTGAAAACAGAACTCCGCTTCCGGAAGCGTTCTATCACATTGCAGACCCAATAAAAGAATCACCATTTACTCAACATACACTGCCACAATATGTGTGAACAAGGCAAAAAAAAATAAACTAAACGACACGACCCAACCAAAACTGCGACAGAGCCGCCTTGCCTCCCCTGGCAAAACCCTCACATGACATCGACCACACAACGACCAACTGAACCTCAGCATGCTCCTCCTCTCTATCAACCCAAACTGCAACCAACCATCAATCCACTCCGTCCTTCCACTAATAATATACACACAACTTCAACTCCCTTGCTGGAAGAGAGCATCTTGAAAAGTGACCGACGTTTACAACTTTTTTATGTAAAAAGAATTGGGTAGAAATAAATATATATGACACACCAGCAACGATCACTGCAGTTTCCTTAGCCACCCCAATCCCCATCCATAGTAGCATGCATTCAGTTCGTACTTTACCACATACCTCGAAGAGGGTAACTAAGATGAGAGGATGGACTGCAACGCGAGCTGCTGTTGTGGCTGCAGGGACGACCATGTGGAGGCCAGTGTGGCTGGTGGCAGGGTTTGCTGAAGCTGTCTCAACAGATTGATCATTCTGATGGCTGTTTGCTCCGTTGCTAACTCCTTTCCAGCACATAAAACCTGTCATCAAGAGATATTCTTAGCTACTGTTTTAATTAAAAGAACGTGACATACTCATGCAGTACAGTAGACAACTTAATAACGCTTAATTGCATAGCGAAATTTTAAAATCTAACAAAAAGCTGACTGATGATTCACCTCTGCAAATACTGCAACGATCTTAGGAAGATATTGATTGCTAGGACCCAGGATTTCTCTGTCAGATCTGCACATATGAATCATTCAATGAGTTTTGTACTTAACATTTAAATACAGGGGTCACTGTCAGAGCATATGTTCGGGTTGTAAGACCGTCTCACCTCTCCACCATCGAACAGAGCATATCATGAACAACTTTGGCCTCGATCTGATCACCTTTAATTGGCAAACAATTTAGCCATGCTGGAATGACCTACCATGTCCAAAACCAAATAATATAGATTATACACGAATTTAATTGCAGAAAAACATTCCAATGTGACAAAGTGTACAAAAAAATTGATGAACCAAAGGAAAATATGGATGTATACATATATATATATATATATACCTGAGAAGAATCTATGCTATCACGGTGGAATTGACATATCTTTCCAAGTGCACAAACAGCATTGTCATATGCCATTACGTTGTCAGACTGCAGAGCATTGGGGTCACGGATTACAATGTTCAACCTTGAAAGGGCCTCTGCAAAAGTACTTGCAAGTTAATACTATAGATTTATTTGAATTTATTTGAATATAACAAACACAGAATGGTATATCAAAAGTTTAACCTCCAACAAGAGGCTTGAATGCAGATCCACCAAACTCGGCACAGACACCCAAACCATATACAGCCGCCTGAAAGTATTAAAAGATTGGTAAAATGGAACAAGCGTGATTAAAGAGCTCAAAATTAGAGAGTCATACCTGTCGAACGTCTGCATTTGCATCAGTGCATGCCTCTAAAAGAAAAGGAAGGTAGGTGTTGTAGTACCTGCACAATGACAAAGTAAGATCCAAGTCCAATAGTTTCCATTAATATAACATTAAGTAGACTCTAAGAAGTTGATTTACTTGAGAGCTGACTCGTGACACTGCTCTGCAACATCATCAAAAATGCATATAGCAATCCTCCTCTCCTCAGCTGTCTTATCCTTGCCCTAGGTTTAAAACCAACAAGTTATGAAGACTGAAGAGTGTCAAGCTACCAGAGAAAAAGATCCATTTGATAGCAAACTGTGCTATCAGACAAACAAGTAACGATAGGATTAATTGATATTAGGCAAACATCATGATTCAAAGCATCAAAAAGGTATCATAATGAGGACACCAACAGTGTGTATCAGCTAAAAGCTATATCTAGCTCTAATAATGGCAATAATGATTATACGTCTTGAGCATCATTCTCATTCAGTGAATTCCGAGAGGAACTACAGAGAAGGAATACGAGTTCAGTGTCAACACTTACCCACATTGGTGTCAAATAAGATGATAGCTCATCAAAGAAAGGCAAGAAGGCAGCTTTGAATGACTTAACCAAAGTGCCCAAGATTTCACCAACCTAAATTAAGAGGTTAGACATTAAGCCTCTGAAAAAACCTTTAGCCTCTTCAAAACAAGCAGAAACAGCTAACGAAGCAATATCATCAATCAAGAGATGATGTGTATGTAAAAACAGTAAAGAAACAAACCTGCTCGAAGACTTCTTCTTCTTGCTCATTCTCCTCCTTAAGCAACTCTCCCTCCTCAGCATCAAAGTCTTCAGCTTTAGCCCGTTCAGCTCTCTCTTTTTTTCTACTAGAACTAGCTGTGATCACTTGCTTTATTTCATCTACAATGGATTTAACTTGATTTTGATCCAAAAGAGGTCCAGAAATCTGAAAAGAAAATATTTTTAAAATAATCAGTATAGTTGAATTCTCCTAACAAGTCTGTTCTTAAGCAGAACAGATGAAAAAGGTTGAACAGATTTTGTAGGACACAGAGTAACTCTAACAAGTGGCAGAGAATAAGATGAAACTACCAAATGATTGTAGTATCAGTCTAAATATCTAAATGGGGTTATAGTACATGCACAGTGCTCCCCCCCCCCCCCCCCTAAAGAACCCCATCACATTGCCCTTTATACAGCTTTTCTTCTCAAAATTCACATGATATATAAAATCATACATCTTAATGATATCAGGTAGCATATTAATCATCCAATTTGTAAGAATATACAGTTCCATAAGACATCTATAAAAGCTTCTTTTTTATTGAATGATACATACACAAGTAACGCAGCAAGATAGCACAAACCTGTACACATTCATTTAATGCATCCAACATATTTGCACAGATTTCTGTGTCGGGCTCCTGTATTAAACATTACACTGAAATATCAGAATCAATAATTACAAATAGCACAAACCCACCTATTTATTCAAATTAATCAATCACCTTAGGTAAAGCCTCCACCAAAGCTGGGATGATATAGTCAGACAATTGCTTTATGTACGCCTCATTGCGACCCTGAGCGAGCCCTTTCTCTACAGCTAATTTGGCAGATCGCAGAAGCTCCGGCATGGCTGCATTGATAAACAAGTGCATTACTGAAATCTCAAATTTCAAAAACTAAAACATACAAATAAGAGGAGGTTCCAGATGAATTCAATAATTTTTATACCTGAAACAGCTGCTTTTCTAACTTCTTCGTGGAAATAAAATTTTAGAAGAGGTACTAAAATTGGAGCAACCTGAAGAGCAAAGCATTCTGTGAGATCTATAGCGTGAAATTTGCAAAGTTATAACAGACCTATGGAGTAGATCAGCAACCTGATCGATCCAAGGGTAAAACCCCTCCTTTAACTCATCCGCATAGCAACATAACATATTGCAGGCAGTGGCTTTTTCTTCCAGCACACTGGTTTTTATTCCAATTCTTTTATCACCAAGTGTTATAGTTTCCATGCTGCATCAATTATATAACCATTAGACAGGAAAAATATTGAAATAAGCGAAGTTAATATCCTTCTAAAGATAAATGAATACAAAGAGAAGAACCAAAACAAACAGTATTCAACACTGTTCATTAAGTGTTAGATCTATCATCTACACTAATTCCTAGAACACAAAAAACTGTCACTGTGTCGTCTGGTTGATGAAAAATAACAAATGCAGAACATGTAGATACTGAAAAAACAAAACATGCATGAACGAATATTCTAAGGACCAACATATAATGGATAGTATAATAATAAGTACGAATAATTAGAGTAAAATCATTACCCTTCATCCTCAGAATCATCATACTCATTATCTGATTCAGCAGATGTTATAGTAACATCAGGTTTGAGCTGAGCTGACTGAAGCAGTGGGGGCATCACAACACTCATGTAAGGAAGAAAATCTTGTCCCAGACATTTGCAAAGTCTTGCCCACGCCTAGAACGGAAAGAGTTGATTGTGAATGTGAGTAACGTAAATTGATCAAAAATTGAATAATCTAAGGCAATGATTGTACTTACTTGTAACATATAACTTGTTGTTGGGTCATCCGTTTCCATCTGAGATACTTGCAGGGACATCAAAACTTCCATAACCTAGCATTACAGTATTATAAACTTAACTCATGCCAGAATATAACAGCATTGTGCTGAAAAAGAATTTAGTAAAATCTCCTACACTTGTTTAGCAAGATGAGAGCTGAGAAGTACTAGTTATCACTTAAGCTAGTCTGCTATCCACACTTCTTGAATCTCAAGCTCTCAGCTTTCCTAAACTAAAGTAGTGCCACCCAAAAAAGCTAAATAGGATTCTAAAGATATCATTAGGTTATTAATAATAATGGATTATAAGAGAAATTCAACATCTTTAACCCCTCACTTCTATGTCCTATTTTGTATATCATAATGAACTGCTATTCAATATTTACCTAGTTCTCTCTCAGCATATGTTGATACTGTTGATTAAATAAAAATTTGTTTCCTTACCTGTTTAGCATCATCCCTGAATTTATCCTTCCCAACAGCCATCCCTACCAAGCTAATGCACTCCATGGCCTTAGCACGCAGCATTCTGTTTGATTTATCAGTTGCATTGATCAATATTGCTTTCAGGTAAGGCATGACAGTATCATAGTACTTCTGGAAGTGCTCCTGCAGACAGAAACATATAAACCAATCAACCCTGATGATAAAATAACAGCAAACAATAGCACAACCATACCTGAGAAGAATCAGCAACTGATGCCAATGCTGTCAACGCGCCCTCTTGTACCATTTGTTTACCATTCTATATCATTACCAAAACCAAACCAAGACAGCATCAGCATAATGTTATATCAGACTTATAAAGTAAATAACATAGAAAATGAATGCTCGAAAGTACCTGTAGGAGGACCAGTAGTTTACTCACTATCCCATCTAAGTATGGCGTCAAAATATCTGGAGTACAGTTCTCGCTGAAGTTTAGTATAGCAGAAGCAGCATGTGCCTAACAAGGTAAATGATAGAAAAAATGAAGTACCTACCTCGAAAATTATGGCATCTACATATTATTAGTTTAAGCAGCGCTATCCTTGAACGAAATAATACTTTCAAGCCTCATTTTAGATTGTCATGAGCAGAATGGAAAAAAGATTTATAAAACTATGACATTTAAGTATAAATTTATGACAATAAAACAATACTCGTATTTATGCAACTCCGTCAAAGGTGTGTTAAACAACTTGTGCAAATAGACTTAAAGACAAGCAAAACAGGCTCAAACTTGGCGTATATCACCTTTGCTTGAACATACGAAATGAATAATATAAAAATTTGAACCTCATTGCAAAATTACATAAATCAGGGATAGCATATTTCAACAAACAAGTACTAACCTGCACTCGAGGATTCTGAAAATCATCCATAGCTGCAGCTAATGAAGGAAGGACCTGTTGGTGGTATTTCACTTGTAGATCTGGACCTAAGTCAGTAGACAATTGACCAATTGCATTGATTGCCGCCCACCTCACACGAGGATGGAGATCTTGGAACGAACTCAAAACCATTGATACAACACTATCTAAATTCTTTACCATTACCTGTAGGGAATGGCAATTCCATGAGAAGAAGACCCCAAAAAACAAGAACAAAATGCACTCCACTCAAATATTAAAATGCAATAATACCACCAAGCATAACTAATAACGCATACAAGGAACTAATGTGATCAACAGAAAAGTATAATTAAGTTGAAATGGAAAAGAGAAGTGTCTGTATCCCAATTAGGAGACCTGAAACTAGTTTATGCTTAATCATTTCAATCATCTATCGGATGCTTTAGCCGCAGCACAAATCCACTATTTTTATTTGATATATGAATAATCCAACCAAACGCACAAACTGAGAGTATTACCTTTGCACATCCCTCTGCAATCTGAGCTATTGCAATCAAGGCGGCATGGTGCTTTTGCCACTCTGGCGCTGCTAAATATGCAGGTAATTGTTCAGAAGCAACAGGAACAATGGTATTGCCACCAAGTGATATTGATAGTCGATCCAAGCACTCCTGCCCAACACTGTAATTACTAGTCTCCCCAGCATCCTCATCTTCAGTTTCTGCACTGTGCCACACTGGTTCATCTTCAATATCCAAAAGCATCTTCATTAATATTGCAAAAAGTCTACTAATAAACTGGGGCAACTTCCTCATCATCCCAGGTGCCTGCTCTCTTGCCTCTGTGAGTGTGATGACAAATTCGATTGCAAGATGTCGGGTGGCTTCCTCCAACTTTTCAGCCTCTGCAATCTGCAGCATAGACCCCACGACCTCTACAAGTTGTCTCCTCAAAAACCTTGGCTCCGTCCCAGCTAATTCAATCAACAACTCAAGAGCTTCCTGTGCAGTGACCTCTTGATCGTGATTCAATGCCTCCGTCAAAGTATGCATCATTGCCGGCAATAGATCCTGAAATCTGCCAACATCCCATCACATTGGATCAGTCATGACGTACACACTGGACTAAGATTCTAAGAGTAACTGACCGATCAATTGAGAATAATACAGAATATCGAATACCACTTACAATCCATAGACTAAACCAAATAAGCCGTGACAGATATATGGACGAAAAAACATCAAATATAATCAGGTAGAAAACAAGTAAGGTACCTATCCCGATCGGATGAATTCGTCAAACACTGAATGAAATTGATAACAGCATTCAATGCAGCAATCTTCACATCCGGATTTGTAGAAGAGGTCAAGCACTTCATGAAAACGGAGTGGAGTTCCTTGATGTATGGAGTCAACATTTCCCCGATGTACTGAGCTAGCTGCGCGAATATAAGGAAAGACGCCTCTTGTAGCTTTGGCAGATCAGATGACACACACTGGAACATGAAGGGGAGCAGCTCTGGCCATCCGTTATCTGGGAGAATCCCAGAGGCAAGCTCGGAGACTGTGTCGCAGAGCTTCTTTGTGATTGTCTTTGCTTCCTCTCGCTGAAGCGAGGCTAGGAGCATCGATTTAATGGTGGACTGCGTCTGAGGAGTAAGCCGAGGATAGACGTAGGAATCATCGCGAGTTAGGAGCTTTCTGAGGAGGATAGCGGACATGGCGCGTAGCTCCATGTGAGGAGATGAGTGGAGAAGGTGCGCCAGCTTGAGAGACAATGAATTCGGATCGGTCTGCTTGGCGAAATTGAAAAGAGACTCGGCGGCAGATCGCTGGTCATTTGCGGATGACATGAGGTGAGAGATTAGGTTTTCGAACGGCGCAAGGTCGGGGCCGAGTACCATGGCGAGCTGAGCCTGCTGGAGCTGATTGGAGCTGGAATCCATAGCGACTGCTGATTAGGTTTTTACAGAAATGATGGATGACAGAAGAAGAAGAAGAAAATGGTGGCGGGCGATTTCAGCACCCTCTCTTACTCTGCGCTGGAAATGTGGAAAGGGAATGGAAAAAGAGCGGGTGCGTTTTGGGGAAGGGTTTGGCCGTTTGGGATTATAAAGCGGCTGCCAGGGGTTTTGATTTTTGCGATATTGTCTTTGCAAAAATAATAATAATATTATATAAATAGAAATATATAAATGGATAAATCAGCAAA
Source organism: Chamaenerion angustifolium (assembly GCA_946814005.1). NCBI lineage: Eukaryota > Viridiplantae > Streptophyta > Magnoliopsida > Myrtales > Onagraceae > Chamaenerion > Chamaenerion angustifolium. Next base: position 28,980,518 of record OX328277.1, on the reverse strand, counting down.
TACATTTTTAAGTAAATATAAAATTTATTTTTTACGTGATTTTTTTTTCATTTTCAGATTTCAAAACTGAAAAGAGATCAAATATTAAACTATTACATTATAAATATTAAACTATTACACTATGTTACTCTTCTTTTTTTGGCCACCAAACACTACTATATGTTACTCTGATTAGTTACTTTACGCGGTTGACATAGTAATATTATTTTAATACAATTATGAAAAATTACTTCATCAATCACTTATTTTGGTATTGGCAAAAAAAAAAAAAATCACTTATTTTGGTATATCAGAATGAACATTTACTTATGTTTCAAAATGTGACTGGATGATTACAAAAAATAAATAAATATATATATATATTGCAAAACAATTACTACAATATTTTTCCATTGTTCTACATGTTCATTTGAAAGTTCTTCATTCTCTTATTCCTCGATTCAAATCTGAAATTTAATTTTGAACTCAAATTTGTGCAAATCTAAGTTCGAATCGAACCCATAAATGCAAATTTAGGTTCAGTTCGAACCCAAATTTGCGTTTCTAGGTTCGATTTGAACTTAGATCTGTATTCTGGGCTTGATTCAAACCCAAATTTGCGTAAATTTGAGTTCGAAATCAGATTTTGGACATGAAAAATCATGAAAAACACAAGATAAAAGGAAATGGTAAAATTGTCATTTTTGTTACCATTTAATCACATTTGTCAAATACATGTAACTAAATATAATATGTTTAACCAAAAAGTCACATTTTTTAAACGTACATGGTCGTTTAGCTACACAAAAAAACATAAATGATTATTTAGTCACATAATGCCAACATAAGTGACGGTTGAGGTGATTTACTCATACAATTATTATACTATTTTTTTTTATCCATATACATATATATATTATTTTTTTATATATATCATATTAGTAATTCTTGATATTCATTTTTAGTGTCGGATTTTGAACTATCGGTTATTTTAATAGAAAATTTACTTAATCCTTATATTTTATAATATTATTCGTATAATAAAGATACAAGTACATTTATTATCAAAAGAGTAATATATTTACTAATATTTTGTTAAATGCAGTTCAAATATTAAAATTAGATTTAAAAACCTTGGATTTCCTAAGCCTAGAAGGCAAGGAATCCATAATAAGGACGGTAATGACTATTTTGCCCTCACTAACATTTCATATTTCCAAGTCTGTCCTTCGTTATTACTTTTCTCCAACCGTTTTTATCCTTCTCGGTTCATCCTCCACTTCAGTTAACCAAGAAGCTCCCTCGAAACTCGCTTTTATCGGCCATTCCAGTTACTTCTCAGATTCTATAATTCCAGTTCCTTATTCCCTATTCCTATTCGCTATTCCTTATTCAGAATTCCGTGAAAGAAACGCGCTTGTAAGTGTCATGCCATGTAAATCACTTTAAAATCCTTCAAAAATTCTCATTCATTCTCAACAGAAATTACAAAACCTTAATCATTTTTCTTTAGTTCACATATATATTTATAACCTTACCTTAAATATATTGTATATAGTGAAATTTATATAATACTAAAATATATATTATTACAATGAAATACATTAATTAAGAATGCATTTAATTTATTAAATAATAATTTTATCATAGTCACTAATTAACATCATGTGCTTTATTATAATTATAATTTAATATCAAATTGAACACTTTAATAATAATATGAAGGTAATTTTGTAACACTTTTATATAAGTGTATGAAACTAATAGAAGTCTTTAAACTTTAAAAGTGGAATTAAAAGTATTATATGGACATTCATATATTTTTTTAAAACATTATGTAACATATATATTATATATTTATAAACTTAGCATATTTTATTAATTCACAAATAAATAAATACAAATTTGTTGAGATGTTCAATATTACTAATATAATTTTAAAAAACTAATGATTTGAACATTTTTATAAATGTATTACATTAAAAGAAGTCACAAAATACCAAAAAAAAATTATTAATGAGCATTGTATTAGTAACTGTTAATATTAATTTTTAATATCTATTCATGTATTTTAATTATTTTTATGAATAAGAGACTTAATATTAATATTCTATGATATAATTTGTAGTATTAAAACAAATTAAATAATTTATATTATAAATAAATACTAATAGGATTATTTATTTTTTATAAATATACATAATTTTCTTATTGTATAATATTAAGTTAAATTTATTCTTAACTAAAACTTTTATAAATTTAAAAATTAATAAATAATAAATAAGTTATGCATGTATATTATATAGTTTTTCATTTAATATATAATATAAAAAATATTTATTACGCAAAAATATACATATATATCATGTCATTGTCATATCAATAATTATTTAATAATATATTCAATTTTATTTCAAATACAAGTATTCTATTATTGGAGCATAAACTAATTTTATCATACATATTTTTTTTAAACTCTACGACTATAATACCCAACATTTTATACTAACCATACTCCATATATTAATTTTGAGTAGATTTTGGATCTAAATAGATATTTTGTTCATCATCATTGGACCAATGTTGAACAAAATTAGCTTGAATCGGTAGGCCGGTAGGGCATATAATATCTCCCTATCTCTAACTGTAGGGATGGAAGTGAATGCACGTGAAAGTAGAGACACCTATTGTGATTGTAACAAAATGATAAATGACAGAAAGTCGAGTCTCGAGTGGGTCTAATTCGGGTACACACCATGACCAAGGTTAAATGGATGCTTAGCTGTGTTCTATGTGTCATAATGATTAATGTCTTTTTTTTAAGGGCTCTCGGAGCCGGAGGGGAATAATTTATTTATGGAATAACACAAAATTATTAGAAAATAAAAAAAAATTATCCAGGCAATTAAATCAATATTTTCCCTAAATCATTTCCTAGCGTAGTAGTTTGAAGGTAAAAGTACGAAAAAATATTCGGATGTTTATTTTTTTTGTAACTGCACCAAAATATTTTTTTGACGCAAATAAGTTCACCAAGATGTTTCATTTTGTTTGTAATTGCACATTCCATTAATGTTACTTGTTAAATGTCACGTGAAAGTCATGCGCACCCGTTTATTTCGAACCGATGTCCCCCACCAGATTCAAATTCATCATCTTTTTCAGTTTGAATACCCATTACTCCCTGAACATTTTTCAGTTTGAATACCCATTGCTCCCTGAACCGATGTTCAGGGAGCTTCCCACGGGCGTGTTGGGCTATCTCTCGCCCGAACAGGTAATGCAATCACAATCAGAAGAGGAAATTACTCATCTTGTGAGGCTTCTTCCACCTATGGACTCCGCCTTGCTTGATTGGGCTGTAAATTTGATGGCAAATGTGTAGGAAACTAGATACATAAAACAGGGAAGCATAAAGTAAGGATGCATAAAACAAGGAATGTACAATTTTTCCTATATTTAGGCATTATATTTTTCCTTGTATCTAGGCTTGTGTTTAGACTCTATGTCTTGAATATATGAGTTATACTACAAATTTGTATCTTTAAGTTCAACATGGTATTAGAGCCAAGTTTTTCAATCAATTAGGATCAAACACTTCCAGCAATCATCATTTACCAGACTTACCTAGATGGGTCATGTCGGAATTCGATGAAAGCATCAATTCCAATCAGGAACCATCCACAACTGATTCGTTGGCGGCTCAACTGACGGCTCAACGAGCTCAACTGGCGACCATCGTGCATAACCTGTCACAATCGGTAAGTCTCAGTGAGAAATTGTGACATAACAATTACTCACTATGGGCTCAACTGATGCGAATGACCATTAGAGGAAGGGGCAAATTGAGTCACATTACCGGGATTCCACTTGCACCTGCGAGAGGAACAGAAGAGCATACACAATGGGAGCAAACCGACCTTATTGTATGTTCTTGGATACTAGACAACATGGAACAGGAACTTGTGGTAAATTACCGTGAGTATCTTACACCCAAAGATATGTGGAACGGACTTGCAGGAACATATAGCAAAAAACACGACGGGTTCCAAATTTACGATCTTATAGTAAAAGCAAACAACATGAAGAGATGAACCGATATCGTGGAAATCTATTTCAGCAACGTTCAACGAGTTTGGAGGGAAATTGAAATACGACAACCAAATCCTATGGAGCATCCGAAAGATATCGAAACATTCAACATAATCAAATCGAAATTGTATCAATTTCTTGCAAGTGTAGGAGACAAATTCGATTATGAAAAGAGGGACTTACTGAAGGGTGAACTGAAACCTACACCCGAAGAAGCCTACACAGCAATTCAGACCGAGAGGGACCGAAGGCGGATTATGTGAGGTTCGGACACAGGTGGAGAGGGGTCAGGACCATCATCGGTCGTTGCCTCAGGAATCGGAACGGGACTAGCCGCGAAGCCTCCAAGTGGACCACCGGTGGTTGCGGACGACTACGGAATCAAAACAGGGCAGGGTCTCGCGACTACCAAACCACGCTTAAGATACAAGAGATGACTGGAAATTACCGCTTCATTGTGTGGTGGCAACGACGGTGGCGACCGAAGCAAGCTGAGGTGCGGACATTGCGAGAAACCGCGTCACTGCAGAAATGAGTGCTTTCAACTCGTCGGTTACCCGGAGGGATAGAGGTTCCCTCGAAGGCAGATGGGTCCAAGCGAAGGCGCGAAGGCCGGAACTGAGAGCACCAGCAGAGGATCCGACTTCGATCTTTTGACCACAAGGGAATCGAATGGAGAACCTGTTCAAGGAGTTGCGGCTGTCCAAGCAGATGCGACTGGTTTAGGTATTAGGGTTGGTTGTAATTGTGATAAATATCAAGTTGGTCCCCATAATTTCAGCAGGTGGTCAAAATGGTCTGAAAGATGCAACATTGATTCAAGTAAGTCCAAGATAAATATACCCGGTGTACTAGAAGGAAAAAGTACGAAGTGGCTCCTGGATTCGGGTGCTACAGACACGCTGACATTTGATAAAGGTGACTTGGTAGGACAGAACAATCCTACTCGGACATGTATTCAAAGCGCGAACGGTGAATTATCAGCAGTTTGTGGAGCGGGGTCGATAGAAATCTCGTCATCGCTTAAACTGAATAATTGTCTTTGTCTCTGGACTTTCGTGCAAATTAATGTCTATAAATCATGTGACTAAGGAGTTGAACTGCATGGTATTGATGTATCCATGCTTTTGTTTATTACAGGATATTCAGTCGGGGAAGACGATTGAGTGTGGTACTGAGCGTGGAGGATTGTACTATGTTGACGAGGTGGTTCAACACTGAACTGCAGCGCTAGCTCACAACACTGTTGACAGACAACAATGGTTGTGGCACCGACGGTTGGGACATCCATCTTCAGGGTATCTCTGCATGCTATTCTCTACATTATTTCCCCAGCATAATAATTTCTCGTGTGAAACATGTATTTTATCCAAAAATCATAGACAATCATATTAACTTTCTAAGAGTAAAGCGCATTCAGTTTTTTCCTTAGTCATTCAGATGTGGGGGGTCCTGCCCCAATTTCCGGGTCTTGCATGAATAGTACTGACTTTAAGTATTTTGTGATATTTATAGATGATTGCTCTAGAATGTCTTGAGTTTATTTCCTTAAAACTAAATCTGAAGTGATTTTCAAGTCTGTTGCCTTCTATGAAATGATCCAAACACAATTTCATAAACAAATAAAAATCTCACAATGGAGGTGAATTTGTTAATTCCTCCATGCAAAATTTCTTTAGGAAGCGAGGTATGATTCACCAAACATCGTGTACACATACTCCACAACAAAATGGAGTTGTAGAACGAAAAAATAGGATTATTCTTGAAATGACTCGTGCAATTATGATTGAGTCACATGCTCCTACCTATTTTTGGCCTGAAATTGTAGCAACTTCCGTATACCTACTAAATCGCCTGCCTACTAAAGCAATCAGTCTTATAACCCTAATACATGAACTCTCACAACATGTTAGTGTTCCCTCAACATTAACTCTTCCACCATGTATTTTTGGGTGCTTAGTCTATGTTCATGTACCACGTTCTAAACTCGATCCATGCTTAGTTTATGCTTAGTCTATTTTTGGGTGCTTAGTTTTTGTGTCTTCGTAGGATACAAAATTCATCAAAAATGCTATCGTTGTTATCATCAATCTACACATTGTTTATATACAACGATGAATTGTAAATTTCTCAAAACAGAATTCTATTAGGCCACCCAACATAATGGCCAAGGGAGAATCAGTCAGACCCACTAAGTTGGGTGTCAAGTCCGGAATGGTCTGAAACGGTCCCAAAAGAGTCAGTAGGCGGAACCACCGAGCTACTTCCAAACATAGTACAATCTGACCAGGCAGGCGCTGGTATCATACCCACCCCGACTAATACTCTTGAGGTAAGTACCCAACTCTCAGAAAATGATTACACTAGTTATTTTGATGAAAATGGTACGGGAGAACAAGAGCAAGGGGAGATAGATACATAGAGAATGTATCTATTACCACCCAGATCAACCTGGAGAGTACCACCAACTCGGTTTGAACCGGAGTATGTGCCAAAGAAAACAAGATACCCGGTTACTAATCTAGCAAGAGGGAATATGTCACAAGTTGCTCATGCGTTCTCCACGACAATTTATTCAGAAGATCTACCAAGGCACATTCATGAGGCTCAAACCAAGGAAGAATGGCGTCAAGCAATGAGCGTATAAATGGAAGCACTGGAGAAGAGTGAAACATGAGAGAAATGTGTACTCCCACCTGGGAAGAAGTCGGTTGGATGCAGGTGGGTATTCACGATAAAACATAAGGCAGATGGGTCAATTGAGAGGTATAAGGCGAGACTAGTAGCCAAAGGATACACTCAGACCTATGGAGTCGACTACGTAGAGACATTCTCACCAGTAGCAAAGATTGATACTATCAGGGTGTTGTTTTCCATAGCAGCAAATAGGGACTGGCCGTTAAATTAATTTGATGTGAAGAATGTCTTTCTCCATGGAGAACTTATAGAAGAAGTATACATGGAAGCACCTCCAGGCATGCCAGAAAATTTTAAAAAGGGAGCACTATGTCAATTAAAAAAGGCATTGTATGGGTTGAAACAATCTCCTATAGCGTGGTTTGGGAGGTTCACCACTGCAATGAATAAGTACGACTACACGCAGAGTAATGCTGATCATACGTTGTTCCTAAAGAAGAAGGACGGGAAGGTAACCTGCTTAATCATTTATGTTGATGATATGATAATCACAGGTGATAATGCAGATGAGATACATCAACTAAGAAAAAATTTGTTTCAAGAATTTGAGATGAAAGACTTGGATGATCTAAAGTATTTTTTTTGGGAATTGAAGTACTTCGATCAAAGAGGGGTATTTTTTTTGCTCAACGAAAGTATATCCTAGATCTACCAGTGGAGACATGAATTACTGATTGTAAACCCGTTGATACTTCAATTATCGTAAATCACGGATTAACAATCAGCCAAGAAGCGAGACCTGCAGATCAAGGACGATATCAACACCTAGTGGAGAAGTTGATTTATCTGGCACATACTCGTCCCGATGTAGCCTATTCAGTAGGAGGGGTTCTTAGTCAATTCATGCACCAACCACAAGAGGAGCACATGGAAGCAAACATGCAGGTTATAAGGTATCTAAAAGGTACACCAGGAAAAAGGATCTTATTCCAAAATAATGGACATCTTGAGCTTAAGGCATATACAGACGCAGATTGGGCAGGTAGCAAGATGGATAGGAGATCAACTTCTGGATATTTCACGTTTGTGTGAGGAAATATGGTGACTTGGAAGAGCAAAAAACAGAAGGCGGTTGCTCTATCTAGTGTTGAATCCGAGTTTAGAGGAATAACTCGGGGTCTAACTGAGATACTGTGGATAGTTGCTAACAGAGATTAGGTTTCCAATCAAAGGGTCACGCAACTTACTTTGCGACAACAAAGTCACGATCAGTATATCAGAAAATCCAGTTCAGCACGACAGAACTAAGCATGTTGAAATCGACAGACACTTCATCCGGGGAAAGCTAGAAGAATGTGTGGTAACTCTCCCATATGTACGGTCAGAAGATCAACTTGTTGATGTACTAACAAAGCAGTCAATGAGAAATCATTTGAAGAAGTATGATGCAAACTAAATGTGTGTGATCCCACAATTCAGCTTGCGGGGGAGTGTAGGAAACCAGATACATAAAACAGAGAAGCATAAAGCAAGGATGCATAAAACAAGGAATGTACAACTTTTCCTGTATTTATACATGAGATATATAAACCGCATGTAATCCACTAAAGAAGTAATGTGAATACATGAGTTATACTACAAATCTGTATCTCTAAGTTCAATAAGATGTTGCTCAAATGGAGCATATGAACAAGATGAATGCGTGGAATGTTGCTGTCGTGTTTGCTCCAAACATGACCAAGATAATGTCCCAACCCTTTGATCGCAAATGGCAGATCCATTAATAGCTTTGATGTATGCAGTCCAAGTGATGAACTTTCTCATGAAAGGCTGAGGGAAAGCGAAGAGACCATGGTTGAACCATTGCATCCTCCTATAGTGAACCCTTCTTCTGATGATGAAAATGGAGATAATGGCTTCTCTATACCATTGAAGGAGGACAAAGTTGAGAATAATCAAGAAGATGAAACGTTTCTTGACATATCTCCTTCTCATTCCACTAGAAGTGAAGTCATTACTGAGACAGAGTCCCGTAATCTTCTGGTTTCTATAGAGAACATAATACCAGGAGGGAATCACTGTCTGGTCAATAGATGTCTTTGGGAGCCTGCCTCTCAGGTTAACTCATTCAGAAGTGAAAGCCATGAGTCTAGCTCTGCTGTCCCAAGCAAAATTTTACCTATATCTAAAGTGAAATCGAATCAGCTCAATGATTCAACTTTCAAGAAAGAAGCAGCAAGGAAGGTTAGAGAGAAGAAAAACGTATTAACAGAGAAGGGATTGCAGACCAACATTGTAGGAATCAACCGCATGAAATCAAGAGCTGAGTGGACAGATGCTTGGCGCTGAAGTAAGTATGAGATTTGGTTACTTGGGTTCGGGTTGTCAGGTTGGTTGGCAAGTCTTTGTCTGTGTTATAGTTGGTTAGAAAGTTCATATATTCGAACGTTGATGATTTCTTGTCTGTTTATAGAATCTTTTCTTTATCTGTCAAACTCATTTGTGTTCTTTCTTCACTGTTTAACTTATGTATCGTAACTTTTCCCCAAACCTCGAAAAACATAATAATCTTAGCTGCAAAAACAGAGCAGGTGCCATTGTTGAAATGCTGGAACCTTGTTGCGTTTCAAACAATAAAACGTCGATCTTGCTGACCAATTTGATAAACAAGTGACAAACATTCCCAAATCCTCAAATTTCTGCAATTTACATAAGAAAGATATTGGTTAAGCTCAATTATTCGATGCTTCAATTGTTGTACCCTAAACTCCAAAGGACTGAGCCACCCTCATAAACCCAGGCTCCCTGCTATTGCTGTTGGATTCAATCAGTCGAATCTCTTAAACTTAGCTGACTTCTATAAATCACGCACAAAATGAAAAATTCATGCAAAAAACTAATCAGAGTATTGTTGGATTGTATTGGATATATATATTTGGTTGTATTGAGATATTGAATTGAATTGAAAATTGTATATTGTCAATCTGTGTTTTCTTTACATGTGAGGTGCCTATTTGTACTGCTAATTCTAACCGTCATAATTTGTCTAAGAACTATATTTCTAACAGCTCTATTTCCTAACAATTGTTTTTCTTTTTCTAACACTCCGCCTCAAGTTAAGCAGTGAGATCTCCAATGTTTAATTTGCCAATGATATTGTTGAAAGTCATTTTGTTGTCTATTTGTCGGCCCACCATTGGGCATCTCTAATTTGTTGTTGTACCCTATCGGAGCTTGGGTCGCTCTGATTTTGTTGTTTGACCATATCAGAGCTAGGGCGACTCTGAATTGTTGTTGTTGTTGTACCCTATTAGAGTTTGAGCGACTCTGAATTGTTGTTGTTGTACTCTATCGGAGTTAGTACCACTCTGAATTGTTGTTGTTGTAACATATCGGAGCTAGGGCGACTCTGAATTGTTGTTGACACCCTCTCAAGTTGAACAGTGAAATCTTCAATGCTCAACTTGCACAGCATAAAGTACTAAGGAGTGTAGTTTTTTTTCCGTTTTTTTTTTCTTTATGTTTTTGTATTTTTTTTTACGAACATCATCATTCACATCTTTTACTTTTGTGAAACATCATTATTTTTTTTTTCTTTTAACTTTACCTTTTTTTTGTTCTTATTCTTCTACCGCTCCTTGTTCGTGCACCATCCTTCGACCCTTCTTCTCCTTGTGCCCCTTGTCGTCGCAGCTCTTCCATTTGGTCCTCCTTTCCTGATTCGTCAGTTTGTCCATTAGTTCATCCATTCAGTTCGTCTGTTCCCTCGTTCGTTCCATGGAGAATTGGTGGCGGTGACCTTACCCACAACTGTCGTGCTGAAGGCTCCCCATTCACCCGTTTCTCTGTTGCCTCCTCTGCCGGTACTGACAGACTCTTGGTTGCTCACGGCTGCTCCTCCACGAGCTTTTTCTCTATTGATTTTCGGTTGTGTCCTGAGTAGTGCTGCAATTTTCAGCATCAACTCCTCTGGTATGTTGGTTGAATTTCGAATTTGGTTGATCTGGGTTTTGGGTTGATTTGGTCGAGAGGTATGGAACGATGATGATCTTGTTCTGAGTTCCAGAATCAAGAACACTGCTCTGATACCATGTTGGATTGGAATGGATATTGATATTGGGTTGTATTGAAAGATTGTATTGAATTAAGAATTGTATATTGTCAATATGTGCTTTCTTTACACGTGAGATGCCTATTTGTAATGCTAATTCTAATAGTCATATTTGTCTAACAACTATATTTTCAACATCTATATTTCTAACGGCTCTATCTCCTAACAACTGTTTTTCATTTTCTAACAAGCATCATGTAATTCTCTTTGCTACATCATAACGAATATTGATTCTTCAATTCCTTCAAAAATTGCTGCTGAACTCAGTAGGGAGGAGATGAAGACTTTAACAGAACATGCTAGGGGTATTTTCGAAATATTAATTTACTATTACATCACATGAACGAAACGTGATTAATATTTGACGGACAACAATGAACGGAAAAGTGCAATTACAAATAGAATGAAACATATGGGTGTTAAAACAAATAATATGAATGCAATTACCAATCGAGACAAACATCCGAGTGTTTTTTAATACTTTTCTCTACTTTGAAAACTAGGAAGAGTTACTGTTAGAGTCAGTGTTATCATAACCAGACCGACCCTCGAACTGGCGAGGGGGATGGTTTCCGATTCAGTCGGTCCAATCCGGTTGGATTCAGTTTGACGTGCGATTCACTGTTCACAAAACACTAAAAATACAAGTACAAACTACATAGTCTCAAACACACACACAATTACCTCAAACTACATAGTCTCAAACATACACATTACTCTCAAACACAATATAACACAACATAATTACCTCAAACTTTGAACATACATAACACAATAGTCTCAAAATCAAACACAATACGTCTACACTTTAAACATAACTTCTAAACCGAAGAAGTTGCTCGATCGAACCGAAGAAGTCGGTTTAAACCAAAGAGAACCACCCAAAAAATTTAAACCCCCAAAAAAACTAGTTCAAACCGATTTTAAAACCGGTTGGTCCAACCTAGTTCAAACACTGTTCATATGCATTTCAGTATTTTAGATGAACCAAACCGGATAGGGGTCCGATTTCTGGTCGGATCACTAATCCGGTTCGGTTTTGATAACACTGGTTAGAGTTCGCTCCTCTCCGTTATCAGTTTTTCTTCCATTCCTGTTAGTTGGGCTGATCATGGGTGGGTCGGTCCGGTCCTGAAGGCAAGACCGAGACCGAAATGTAGGTCTTGCCTTCTGGAGGACCGAGACCGACCTCAGCCAAAAACAACTGTCTGAGTCGGTCTTTCTTTACTCGGCCCGATTTCGGTCCTGGATCGAATCTGACCAAAAAAAACCTGAATTTGTCAAAATACAAACATCATTGGAATCAAAGTAACAAACATACAAAGTAACAAATCAAGCAAGTAACAAACTTAAGTTCTAAACAAAGTTAATTTTCTCCCATAGTTCCAAACATACATCATTGGTTTTTGAGGTTTGCATAGTAAATTCGGTTCGGGCCGGTCCTAATTGGACTTTCGGGAAAAAAAGTCTGAGACCGAGCCCGACCTTGAAGAAAAAAAAACGTTCGCTCTGTCTTGGTCCTAGTCGGGCCGGTCTTGTCGCATTTTTATCACCCTACCTCTTAATGTTAGTGCTATTTATCCCTTCATGGTGGGTTCCTCGCGCAGCATCTATTTTGTCCTTTTAATTAGTCGTCGATCGATCGCTTAGTACGATTTGCACCAATCTCAAGCGACACTGGAACTGCTCCAAATCCAAGTATGCTTTGCTTATTGACCTCGCTTGAGGTGATTAGGGTTTCTTATTTGTTATTAGTTTACTCATTGTCATTCGTGGCTGATTAGTACTGCGATTTGCTTTGATTATATGTCTTTAGCGCCTCTAATGTTGATTGCACAACGTACGATCGAAAACCCTAAGATTCTGGCATCAATAGTATCTCCACGGTTCTCCATGGATATCAATGAAAGAAATATGTACTAGTATATGTATAGATTTGAATGTGTGTGCGTTCTTTTGTGGACCTAGTAGCGCAGATTTGTGCATTTTCCTCGAGTCTCAACTCGTGTTTTCTTTTGTCCATAAAAAAACACTTGTGTTGTTTTTGATAAATGCTATTGTATCAATGTAGATCCGCAATTATAAGAGGAAGAAGTTGCACTCCATCACCACCTAGTGGATATGATCGCAGAGGGCGGAGCCCTAGTCCACGTGGGCGATACGGTGGGGGCCGCAACAGAGATATTCCCACTAGGAATCTATCCACCAGCCCTGTTGTTCGTAATCTTCGTCATGATTGCAGGTATAGTGGTAGCTAATTCATATTGAACAACAACATTCCCGTTCTGCTTAGTTCTTAAGCATTACTGTCCTAAGCAGCATTCCTTCCTTGTCTTTGACTCTTTGTATTACAATAAGAGTCATTATGGACGTCTAGTTTGTTAAACTGGATGACTGACCGAATATTCAAGCTGGAAAACTTATCATTCAGCTTGATTTCATTCATTGAACTACCTCTCTATATATTACATTATGTTTACTGATAGAAATATTTATCATGACTATTTTGGTCATTTAAATGTTTTCTCAAAAAGATTATAAAAAATATTTCCACGAATACTCGTCTATATTATTAAGGCAGAAGTGATTTTTGTAACCGCCGCATGTAAATTGACACACATACCCTTTAATAATCTAATTAGTTTATATTTATCATGACAATTTTGGTCATTTAAATGTATTCTCAAAAAAATTATAAAAAAATATTTCCAAGGATACTTGAGCTTATGACCTTATAACTTAAAGACATACGTATTAACCAGCTACACACTTATACACCATTAGAAATTAAACAAGATGATAATTATATTTTATTTATCACTATCTCTTTCTTTTTTCTCATGCATCTATATTATTAAGGCAAAAGTGGTTTTTGTATCTGCCGCCTGTAAATTGACACAAATACCCTTTAATAATCTAATTAGTTTATATTTATCATGACTATTTCAGTAATTTAAATGTCTTCTCAAAAATATTATAAAAAAAATATTTCCACAGAGACTCAAACTTATGACCTTATAAGTTGAAGACATACATATTAACCAGATACACACTTATACACCATTACAAATTAAACAAGATGATAATTATATTTTCTTTATCATTATCTCTTTCTTTTTTCTCATGCACAAATTTTTTAGATCTGTGTATTTATATATATATATATATATATATTATTAAGACAAGAGTGATTTTTGTAACCGACACCTATAAATTGACACAAATACCCTTTAATAATTTAATTAGTTTATATTTATCATGACTATTTGGTCATTTAACTATTTTCTCAAAATGTTAAAAAAAATATTTGCATAGAGAGTTGAACATATATGACCTTATAACTTAAAGACACGCATATTAACCGACTACACACGTATGCAACATTACATACTCAACAAGTTGAAAATTATATTTTTCTATATCACTATCCCTCTCTTTTTTGGTCATTCAAATATCTTCTCAAAAGATTATAAAAAAACTATATGCACGAAGACTCAAACATATGACCTTATACATTAAAGACATACATATTAACCAGTTTCACATGTAACATTAAAAAATTTACAAGATGATAATTATATATTTCTCTATCACTATCCATTCATCCTTTCTCATGCACCATGATTTTTTATGTCGCTAACAAATAAAATTATATTTTCACTTTATCGGACGTTAAGATAACAGTGAATCAATCAATAAACTTAAATCATTTATAAAATTTATAATTTCATCTACAACTAAGAGAATTTAGATTTAATTAATAATGTTAAATATGCATTATCTATTATTTGAAGCAATGAATAATTAAGATGTACAATATAATAAAGTTGTAAATTTAAATTAGAGTGGAAAAAGAAATCGCATTCATTATTTATCCATTTTTTAATTAATTTTATTTTAATTAATTATTATATATGTTATTTTATATAAATTTACAATTTTACATAATAATGATAATTGTATATTATGTTCTGTTTTTGGTAATTTTGACTTTTAAATGTTTCTACAATTATATAGATTTTTTTCTTCATAACATTCTCTCTTCTTGCCAATAAGTTATAGATTTTTTGAATTGTGAGCAATGTCGTTATAAAAATACATTTCATATATAAAATTAACTAATTCAGATATAATTAAAATCGATCAAAATTGATGTATATTTATGTGTTTAATATACATAATCTATCGCGTGAAGCGGTAAATACAAATAAAATAATCAAATTTTAAAACTTAAAACCAAAAGGAAAGGAGATATTTGATTAATGTATATATTTTTTATGATAATAATTATGTATTATAGAGTATTTTCAAATAAAACGATTATTAAAATGTTTTTAAAAAAACTTATAGATTTTTTAGTATTATTAATATTAATTCATAGATGATTCCAACACTTTGACAAATTTATTTTAATAAAATAGTAAAATATATTTCTTCGTTATTTTATTTTTTTGCCAAAAGTTCTTAATATGTTATTACTCCAAACTAATATCATTTAACATTCAGGTATTATATGTCGAGAAAAAAGTAACAAAATTAAAATAACTTTGGCGATGTGTTGAAATAATATTTTGCGAATTACTTAAATATAAATATCAATATTAATTTTCAGGGTTTATTATGTATTATCTTTACAAAATATTTTTAGGATTGTTCAAATTTAGATTCTATGAGTATTTCTTTACTTAATCGCACATTCCAAATAAATCTAAAATTAAAATATGAATATACTTAACTAACCTTACTTTATGAACTTTGAAATTATTAAAGTAAACAATAACTGTGAAAATATCTAAACAACAAATAAGGAAGAATTTAATCAAATATCTAATTTTTATTTTTTGTGCGAATTTTACGGTAATTTATTGATGTTGTCACAATATTTTTTTTTATAGCCGTTGTTTCATGGTCATGATAGTGAGATCGTTAATATATCTTAAGAGTATATTGAATGTCTTCTCTAACATGTTCGAACTTATGAGACAGTTGGTTAAGGCGTACGTTTTATATCATAGATAGTAAAAGCGCCCAGGTTCAATTCTCAGGGATGTCAGGAGTATAATACTCAAAGAAATGTCGGATGTCGGGAGTACAATACTCAAAGAAAGGCCGGATGTCGGGAGTATAATACTCAAAGAAATGGAAATGGTAAATGTGTCAGAATGCCCAAGTTTTCAAATTCTGGGGCCTAGGGATGTGAGGTGTAAAATACTCAAATAAGGTGCAATGTCAATTTTGTCCAAATATCGGCATATATTTTTATATCATATTCTTATAAACAAATATGATAAATATTTATCGTGTGTGAGATGTTAAGATGTCATAAGAGTATATTGAATGCATTCAATGACAAATTCTAACTTATAAGCGTACGTCTTATATTGAATGCATTCATATACAATCTAAAATAAAATTAAAATGGAAGTTCTAGAATTCACTTAAGTGTATTTTCCTAATGGTTATACTAGACTCCAGCACGCGCTACGCGCGTGCACGTTGTCGTCGTTTGTCTTGCGTGATGTGTTATGATGACATGATCAACTCGATTCCTAGGATAGTACAAAAATTAAACACTTGATTAAAAATATTAGTGGAGTTGTAAAACTAAACTTAAATTACCTAATATAATGAAATAAAATTAATTTTGTTTTAAATATTTTTAAGAAATTGCTCGAGTATCTGATAGTCTCTTTAGTTGTGGTTCTTGCTCTCGGATGCTCGAGCAATTTCTAAAAAATATTTTTAAGAAAATTAATTAAAATTATCTATTAGAGCATATATTTATGAGTATTAACCATACCAAATAATAAATGTACGACATTTATTAAATTATCTAATTGCGTTGTAATTAGAGCAAAGAAATTACTCGAATATTCGGTAGCAAGAACATCACTAATGAGACTCCCGGTTACTCGAGCAATTTCTTAAAAATATTTAAAATAAATTTTATTTTATTTTATTATGTTAAATAATTTAAGTTTAGTTTTACAATTCAAATAATATTTTAATCAAGTATTTAATTCTTGTATTGTTATAGAAATCAGGTTGATCATGTTCTTCTAACACCTCACGCAAAAAAAAACGACAATAACATGCACGCGCGTAGTACGTGTGGAACTTTAGTAATAATAATTATTAAAAAAAAAAGAAACCCTGGTTGGAATAGATACGTCATACGTGGTCATCCCTCTGCTTTCGGACTTTGGACTTTGGAGCCCTAGCCGCATTTTTTCTCTCCCTATATATAAATTCCTCGCGCAGCATCTATTTTATCTTTTTAAGGAGCCGTCGATCGGTCGATTTGAACCAATCTCAAGCGACGCCGGAACTGCTCCAAATCCAGGTCTGCTTTGCCTATTTGACCTCGCTTGAGGTGATTAGGGTTTCTTATTTGTTATTAGTTTACTCACTGTCATCCGTGGTCAATTAGTACTGCAATTTGCTTTGATTCTATATCTTTAGCGCCTCTAATGTTCATTGCACAACGTACGATCGAAAACCGAAGATTCTGGCGTCAATAGTATCTCCACGGTTCTCCATGGATATCAATGCAAGATATATGTATAGATTTGTGTTGTTTTTTTTGCCAATAATATATGTATAGATTTGAATGTGTGCGTTTTTTTGTGGACCTTCAAGGAGCGCATATTTGTGCATTTTCCTCGAGTCTCAACTCGTGTTTCCTTTTGTGCATAAAAAAACTACTTGTGCTGGTTTTGATAAATGCTATTGTATCAATGTAGATCCGCAATTATGAGGGGAAGAAGTTACACTCCATCACCACCTAGGGGATATGGTCGCAGAGGGCGGAGCCCTAGCCCACGTGGCCGATACGGTGGTGGCCGCAGCAGAGATATTTCCAGTAGGGATCTACCCACCAGCCTTCTTGTTCGTAATCTTCGTCATGATTGCAGGTATAGTGGTAGCTAGTTCATATTGAACAGCAACATTCCTGCTTAATGTTGAAGTTCTTAAGCATTACTGTCCTAAGCAGTATTCCTTCCTTGTCTTCTTATTACAATAAGAGTCATTATGAACGTCTAGTTTCTCCTCTCCTCTTAAGATGGTATTTCATTGCACTCCTTTTTACTGTGTTTTCAGGCCGGAGGACCTTAGAAGGCAATTTGGGCAGTTTGGTCATCTTAAAGATATCTATTTGCCTAGAGATTATTACAGCGGGTGTGTAGCTTCATATTTTTTCTATATTTGCCTGAATTGATTGAGGATTCTTTGAATTGATAGTTTTTTGTTAATTTTATTGATTTTTGTTTCCACATAGACTCTTCAGTACTTTTTTCTAATTTTTGTTATCTGCTAATTTTGTTTCTGTCTTCTTGAACATCTTAACAATTCATCAATATTCCAAAAG
This sequence comes from Chamaenerion angustifolium, assembly GCA_946814005.1. NCBI lineage: Eukaryota > Viridiplantae > Streptophyta > Magnoliopsida > Myrtales > Onagraceae > Chamaenerion > Chamaenerion angustifolium. The sequence continues at coordinate 28,962,330 of OX328277.1, read as the reverse complement.
TGGCAGTGCCTGCAAGCTACTCCCAGATTCCTTTTCTGATATACTGTCTTGATGGACGTTTTTTTCTTTTGGCTGCATAAACTGTTGTTACTATAGGTTTGATGAGTTAATTGAAGTTGCTGAGATTTATCAGTGTTATTAAAGTGTGAAGAGATCAATGAGGTAATAAGAGTTCATGTGAGGATGATGTTAGTGGTAATGAAGATTGGAAGGAAGTCTGGTAATGATTTCTTTTGGAAGATGTTCCAAGTCTTGAAGAATATCAAGTCATCTTAAAACTATTACTTGCAAGATCAGAAGCCAAAGTGCTTGCTTTTTACTTGTCATGCTGGCGTCCCATGCTTGTGTTATTAACGTGTGAAGAGATCAATGAAGTAGTAAGAGTTCATTTTGAGGATGATGTTAATGGTAATGAAGATTGGAAGGAAGTTGGGTAGTCAATTCTTTGAGAAGATGTCAAGTCTGGAAGAATATCAAGTCATCTTAAAACTATCACTTGCAAGGTCAGCAGCCAGAGTGCTTGCTTTTTTACTTGACATGGCGACGTTCCATGCTTCTGGACTGGCAAGTTATAGGCTTATAGTGTATCCTAAACTATAATTAATAACAATAACAGTTAACAGCATTTTCTTAGTTGTACCTATTTATGTGTTCTTTATCCATACAAGTTTGATTGCATCTTTGCAGGGAGCCACGAGGGTTCGGTTTTGTCCAGTTTGTAGATCCTGCTGATGCTGCAGAGGCCAAGTATCATATGGATGGTTATGTTCTACTTGGTAGGGAACTGACTGTTGTCTTTGCAGAAGAGAACCGGAAAAAGCCAAATCAAATGAGGCAAAGGGATCGTGGAACCGGGAGGTACGACTATCATACTCCCCTAGACATTATCTACTCATGTACATAATCTCTGGAGGGGCATAGTTTCCCTTTTAATCCTTGCACTACCATCGAGCAAATTGTATTATTGGAGCATAACAATTATCGAAATTCTCTACTGGAAATATTATAACATGTGATTTTAGTTGTAAAGACACCGCATATGGTTTAGAGGTTTAGAAATTTGGATGTAGTTAGGATTCAGATTTAGGGACTGTGAAGTGCTATTTGATTATTCGATAGATTTTTTTTTAAATAAAATATCTTCGAGACATTTAGCCCAGAGAATGGTGGAAACTGAAACAGTAACTGCTCTTTTTTAGCAGTAGGGGTAGCAGTAGGTACGACAGGGGCCGCTCACCACCACCTCGGTCATCAAGGTATTCTCGTTCACCTCCTCCTGCCCGCCAGCCAAGGTCCCGGTCCCACAGCCAAGGCTATGACTCACCTCCTCCAAGAAGAAGGTATTCTAGGTGCGTACCCTGTTTCCTCCCTCAGTCATTTGCAGTTTTTTCATCTGTTCTTCTTTTGCTTTTTATCCCTTCATTGATGATTACGATGATGAAACACATGGTTGCTAAATGGTAGGTCGCCCTCTCTGCCTCAAGAAAAGAGAAGAGACAGTAGGGAGAGGTCATACACGCCACCTAGGCACAAATACTCTCGGTCTCCACGAATATCTGGTTCCAGAAGCCGTAGTCAGAGCCCAAATGCAGGAGGCAGAAGCCCGATCCGGGTCCGAAGCAGGAGCCCGCTTGCTGAAAATTATGCAAGAGACAACGGTGGGGACAGGTCCCCTAGTCCATGATGAACTATAGCTCGACATTGGAGAGGGAGATGCCTTTGCTATGCCATTTTCATTACTGTGCTCTAGTTTTAGTCAAATTGCTGCGTGTGATGGATGGAAGACTGACTGCATATGTGAACCGTGTGTCTCCTGTAGAACATGGTAGAATGTTGCTGTTATTCGACTGCTTTATGCGATCTGCATGCAAACCTTATCCAAATTTGAGTTTTCGTAAGTTACTCATCAGATTCATGGTCACACAGGTTCCTAATCTCTGACTTTAACCCAAGCCAAAAGGTTAGGCAACCGCATTAATAAATTCCTTGGGACCATGGTTTAGAATCAACTATCAAGGCGATACTACTATTATGATTATCAGCAGCTGGAGCTCGTCGCTTCTAAAATCATTTGTATCATATATCTCTACGTACTGATTTTGTTGTGGTAAAGTTGAAACGTGTTAAGAGAATATACTAATTCCATATATGGTGATTACTATTATATTAAACTTACCACAGAGTGATTGAACAGAGTACAAAGAAAGAATCTGAAGGTGTGAAAATCAAGGTTCTTGAAACTCATAATCATTCATTTCCTTTTTATTACATGGTAAGAGCCTTCAGATTTACGCATGGTTTCGATCTAAGAGGAAGTCTCGTCAATCACTGAAGAGCGGTCAAATCTTCTCACCGTAGGTAGGTGCGTCTTGTTTTTTTTCTTTGCTGTTCTCCTTGTCAGCGTAACTGAGTCAAAGTTAACAAAAGCGAAAGCAAATAACAAGATTGTCAAAATTAAATAGTAAGGTTGAAATTAGTAGTCAAATGTAATGAGTATGTAGCTACTAGAATAGGAAGACAAAGTAGCATATGTACCTGTAATTCTGGTTGAGCTGGAAATGAAACACATTCAAGAGAGAAACATATTTTACCTTGTTAACATGGTATTAAAGCATGGTTTAATCCATAGGGATTAACATGTTTTTTCTCATCATTTATCACCAACCATGTCCGACAATGAGAGCATCAACACCACAAACCAACCAGGTTTCGGCCTCAGTGAAAAGGACCTAACCATACGCATAGCAAGGGTACTAAGGCAGGGACTAAATACCAGTCAACGACAATCTGGAGAGCTACCAGGTACGATCGTAATCAGCACCAAGCTCAATGGGGCAAACTACCACCTTTGGGCACGACTCTTGCAAATAGCAATACGAGGAATGGGTCGGTTACAACACTTGACCGGGGAACCAGAGCCCCCAGCCGAACCAGAATATCAAAAATGGAAACAAGACGATTTAATCGTGTTTTCATGGATCATACAAAACGTGGAATCAAGATTAGCTAACAATGTTGCTCACTATCCTACGTCAAAAGATTTGTGGACATCATTGCAGGTTACATACGATAGTGGCAAGGATTCACTACATGTGTTCGACCTCCACAACAAAACGACAAAAATGGTACAAGGCAACTTAAGCATGGAGGAATTCTGGCTAAACATGCAATCATTATGGAGGGAAGTAGAGGCCCAAAGGCCGAACACCAAGAGGGGTTCATCAGATATTGAAGCATATAACGGAATCTGGAATGAGACTAAACTCTACCAGCTCTTGGGAGGAATCGAATCAAAGTTCGGCGGAATTAAACGGGACATCCTAAGGGAGGTCTCGTTGCCCTCAGTCGAAGTCGCCAATGCCTCGGTGAGGAAGGAGGTCGCCCGACTCCAAATTCTTGGAGCGACGACCATTGACAACGGAGCATCATTAGGCATAGGGAATGGGTTAGTGGTGACAGTCGAGCAACAATATAACGAAGGGGCAAGAAATGCAACAATCAAATCGGCAAGGACAGAATTGGCCGAATACGGTCGGCACAACCGGAGTATCCTCATCCCGAATCGACAAAAGTAAGTTGAAATGTACTCACTGCGGGAAAAAAAAAGTCACCCAAAGGAAGGTTGTTTCCAATTGGTGGGGTACCCCGACTGGTGGGACGAGAAGGAGTGAAGTCGTGACGCCGCCGCGATGAGCAACCCTCCGACTAGAAATGCAGCGAACGTCGCAGGAGCTCCTCGACGAAACCCTCATCGTCCCTTAGCAGCACCGAGTGAAGACCCACGCTTCGCCGGAGCCACCGAACGAAGCTGCGACGCCTGGAACCAGTTCGACAGAAACCGTCGAGGAGAAGACCAGAGGAGGGACGAGAGGAAACCTGATCCGAATGAAAGCTGCTTGGGAGAATGCGATTGCTCAACAGGTAAAGGGATTTGGATTTTACATCCAAGTCCCTCTACTTCAAATCCTAGCTATTTCGAACCCGAAGTTATGAAAAGTCACGAAATGACCCAAAAATATTTCAGTTCAGTCCCTGAACATAAGACACGTGCATATTCAGCCCAAAATAAATACAGTTTAAAAAATTGCCAGTGAATTTTTTATTGTGGTGCAACCGATACTATGACGTATGATGCACGTGATCTTAGGAATATTGTGAAGTCCCAGGTTGAATATATTAATACTGCAAAAGGGGCAAAAGTTCAAGTGACGGGAATGGGAACAGTTGAAATTTCTCCAACCCTGAAAATTTCAAATTGTTTACTTGTTCCAAATCTCTCAAATAAATTATTGTCGGTATCTCATGTCACTAAGAAAATGAATTGTACCATGGTGATGAATCCGATTTTTTGCATACTGCAAGATATCCAAACGGGGGTGATTATTGGGTGTGGCACTGAACGCGTTGGTCTGTACTACGTTGATAAAGTGGCTCAACAAGGTTCGGTGTTACTTGCTCATGGATCATCAGAAAGAGAGGCTTGGTTATGGCATAGGAGATTGGGTCATCTATCCTCGGGTTATCTAAAACTTTTATTTCCTAAGTTGTTTTTGAATAAGAGCGATAATCTTTTTTGTGAGACTTGTATTCTTGTAAAAAGTCATAGGCAAACGTTTAAGCCAAATAGTACTCGTGTGAATTCCATATTTTCCTTAGTTCATTCTGATGTGTGGGGTCCAACACCTATATATGGGGGTCAATGTCTTAAGTATTTTGTGTTGTTTATCGATAATTGCACTTGTATAACATGAGTGTATTTCTTAAAACAAAAAATTGAAGTGTTTGAAAAATTCACTCACTTCTTCCTAATGATCCAAAATCAGTTTCAGAAAAATGTTCAAGTTCTTAGGTCTGATAATTGAGGGGGGGGGGGGGGGGGGATTTGTCAATGAAAAATTTCTTTCCAGAAAAATGAATTATTCATCAAACCTCTTGTCCTCATACTCCCGAACAAAATGGTGTGGCCGAAAGAAAAAATCGGATTCTCCTTGAAATGACAAGATCCCTCCTCATTGAGTCCAAAGTACCAAAATCATTCTGGCATGAAGCTGTTGCCACGACAACATACCTCCTTAATCGTCTCCATACAAAAATCCTGAATCTCAAAACTCCGCTGGATATTCTCTCCGAGATTACCAACGTACCCTCAACACTCAGTTTATCTCCTCGGATTTTTGGGTGCTCTGTATTCGTTCACATACCAAAAAAATGATCGCACCAAATTTGATCCATGTGCAGTCAAGTGTGTATTTGTAGGATATGGAGTTAATCAGAAAGGATATCGGTATTATAATCCTAAAACTCGTCACATGTTCACCACCATGAACTGTGATTTCCTTGAAACATAGTATTTTTATCACCAGTCCAGTGTTCAGGGGGGAGTCTTACAATAGATCCACTGGATTGGGTGTTCGGTTCAAATATCTCCTATGATAAACAAAGTCCATCCTATGATGATCCAACCGAGCTAGAAAATTGAACTATCAGGCCAACTTCTGATACGCCGGCCATGACTAGCGAACTAAGGGTCACACCTGATACTCCGCCATTTGAGATATCTCAGGTAAGCCTGGTAAGCCCATCTGAACCACAAGATGAAAATGTTCTGGTTGAAGAAACAGAAGAACAAGAGGAGGGGATGACTGGAAGGTACAAATTACCTCCAAGAGAGAATCGAGGTCGACCTCCTAAGAGATACACACCAGAGAAAGGGTCAACCAGATCCAGGTATCCGGTGGCAAATGCAGTAAGGGGGAGACTAAGTAAGGAGGCAAAGGCATTTACAATGGCTATTCTCACATAAGAAATTCCAAGAACGATTAACGATGCTCAACAATCCAAGAATTAGCAACAAGCAATGGATGTTGAAATGGAGGCTCTAGAGAGGAACAAGACATGGGAGATTTGCAGGCGGGTGTATACTATCAAGTACAGGCAAGGCGGATCCATTGATAGATACAAAGCAAGATTGGTGGCAAAAGGATACACTCAGACATACGAAATTGACTACTCCGAGACATTCTCGCCTGTAGCAAAGATGGATACAATGAGAGTATTGTTGTCTATAGCTGCGATTAAAGATTGGCATCTCCACCAGTTTGATGTGAAGAATGCATTTCTTCATGGAGACCTTGAAGAAGAAGTGTATATGGAGATTCCACCAGGATACAGAAATGGAGTTCAAGAAGAAAAGGTGTGTCGACTAAAAAAGGCACTTTATGGTCTGAAACAATCTCCTAGAGCATGGTTTGGGAGATTCACTATAGCCATGAAAAAAAATATGGGTATAAGCAAAGCAACTCGGGCCATACCTTATTCTTGAAAAAAACAGGAGCTCTAATAACCTGTTTGATAATTTATGTTGATGACATGATTATCACAGGGAATGATATAGACGAAATGCACAGGCTCAAGAAAAACTTGTTTGAAGAATTCGAGATGGAGGATCTCGGGATGTTGAAATACTTTCTTGGAATCGATGTACTAAGATCAAGAGAGGGGATCTTTATATCTCAAAGGAAGTATACTCTGAATTTTCTAACAGAGACAGGGATGTTGGAATGCAAACCAGTTGAAACTCCAATGGTGGTAAATCATGGCTTACAACTATCAGAAGGAGTGAGACTAGCAGACAAAGAACGATATCAAAATATGGTGGGCAAACTCATATATCTCTCACATACTCGACCAGACATAGTGTATGCGGTTGGGGTGGTAAGTCAGTTTATGCATCAACCTCAAGTTGAGCATATGGAAGCAGTCATGAGAATTATGAGGTATCTGAAAGGCATCTAAGGACATGGAGTTTTGTTTAGAAGAAGTGGTCATCTGGAAATCCAAGGATATACAGATGACGACTGGGCATGCAATCCAGTTGATCGGAGATCCACGTCCGGATATTTTACCTTTATTGGTGATAATCTGGTGACTTGGAGCAAGAAGCAAAAGGTTGTGGCTCTCTCAAGTGTAGAAGCAAAATTATGTGGGATAGCTAGGGATTAACGGAAGTATTGTGGCTAAGGAAGTTAATGATAGAGATTGGTTTTCCACCAAACAAGTCATGTGAGTTACTATGTGACAATAAAACCGCGATAATTATTTCTGAAAATCCAGTTCAACACGACCGGACCAAACACATTGAGGTGGACAGACACTTCGTAAAAGCGAACCTTGAAGCTGGAAGTATCAAACTGCCATTTGTTCGTTCAGAACACCAATTGGCAGATATACTGACTAAAGCAGTAAACTTGAAGGTTTTCAAAGAAGTACTAGGCAAGCTGAGTATCGGAGATCCGACCACTCAACTTGAGGGGGAGTGTCAGCATGATTGAATGACTGAGTCAAAGTCAACAAAAGCAAAAGCAAATAGTAAGATTGTCAAAAGTTAAATAGTAAGGTTGAAATTAGTAGTCAAATGTGATGAGTATGTAGCTACTAGAATAGGAAGACAAAGTAGTATATGTACTGGTAATTCTGGTTGAGCTGAAAATGAATAAATGAAACACATTCAAGAGAGAAACGAATTTTACCTTGTTAACACTCCTGCCTCCAAGAAAGAAGCGCGTGAATCTCACACGTCGCTACCTTACTTGCATTCATTGTCACACGATGTCACATGTAGGTGTGTTCCTCGTCTCTATGTGTCGCTCTCGGTTTCCTACATCTCCAAGGAAGGTGTTTATTGCTCGTCTGTGGTTGTATTTTTGTGATTTGTGACACACATCTACAAATTTTGTCTCTCAAAGTTCGGTTGTCCTATGGAGTCGCATTTGTTAGAAATGGAAAAATATGCTATTTGGAAAAACGATTGTATGATTTGAAACAAAACTATCGTGTTTGGTTTGGGAAATTTAGCGAATTTACTCTGCAGTCGGGATTAAAAAACAAGTGTGATCACTCTGTATTTTTTAAATAATCAACAACAGGTATTCTTCTTCTTGTCGTGTACGTTGGTATCACAAGTCTTAAATCGTTCTTACATATGAGATTCAATACAAATGAGATTCAATACAAAGGATTTAGGTCAATTAAAGTATTTTTTGGGTGTGGAAGATATAAGAAGAAAAGAATTCTTCTTTCACAAAGGAAGTGTGATTGATTTACTTAGTCATCTAACACTTCGATGACTCCAAATACGCACTTTTGAAATGATGATTGTAATTTGGTTGATGATCTTGAAAGGTATAGAAAACTTGTGGGAAAGTTGAATTATCTCACATCACTCGGTGACAAGATTTGTATGTTATAAGTGTCATTGGGCAACCTTATAACAAATTTTGTCACTTGAAGGGAGCTCCAGGGTTAGACATATTGTACTGGGATAACAGACATACTCAAGCTAAGTGTTTTACAGATTTAGACTGGGCAGGGTCTAAAACAGTAGAAGGTATATTACAAGTTTATGTCTTTGTTAGAAGAAATCTAGTTTCTTGGCAAAGTAAAAAAATATAATGTAGCATTTCAGTCTAGTGCTGAGATTGAGTACCGAACTATGGGACAATCTACATATGATGTTTTGTTGGTATATCATCTCTTGATTGAGGTTGGATTGACATCTATAGACTTCTAAGTTTTGGTGAGATAATCAATCATCCCTTCATACTACTTCAAATTCAATGTATCATGATCGAACTAAGCATATCGAGATGAATTATCATTTTACACGTGAAATAATTATGGAGAACTTGATGTTTACCAACTATGTCAAGACCAGCGATTAGGGGTGTCAATTTTGGACACAACCTGTGGGCGACCGGCGGTTAACTCGTCCACGGGTTGTGTTTAGGTTCAAATTTTTTTATCCACATGCCATTTTGACACGACTCATTTGATCCGTCCAAAAAATAAGTTGTGTTTGGGTCATAACATTCTACCCATTGAGTTAAAGGTTTGGAAATTATTATATTGGGGACCTCACAAGCACTGTCTGAAATGAGCCCATCTAAGCTATCAAGAAAGCTTTGAATCAGACGACTAGTAGCGGCCCACCCTACAAATATGTTATGTTCTGTTTGGACGGTGGGATTAATTTATAATAAATTATTAAATATTATATAAAAATAAAATGAATATATTATAACCCTAAACGACTGAACTTAGAAGCACAACTGCACAGTCCTTCACTTCAAAGTTCAAACACGCAGCCACTCTCCACTCCTTGACGCCTTGTAATGCCACACTAACTAAAGCTCTCGCTCCTCTGCTCGAAGACCTTCGCTTTGAAGACTGGTCTCCTGCAGCCCAACTCCTCCGCTCAAAGACCTTCACTTTGAAGATAATCTCCTACAACTAGGGGTGACAATTTCTGACACGACTTGATTAAACGACACGACACGATCTGTTTTAAAGCGTATATGGGTTTGACCTTAACGGATCTCGTATCTAAACAACTCTTATACGTTTAGACACGATTAATAACCGTGTATAAACACCTCAGATCTGTAGATATCTGTATAAACACGATTAATTGTTCGTGTCTAATCGTGTTGTGTTTAATCGTGTACACAGTTACTTCTATGAATTGGGTTAGGCTTAAATTTCTACTAATAGAATAAGTGACTCATTAATCAAACTCATAAGTTCTAATTAGAATTAAGGGTTAATAGGTCCAATGGTACCATAAGTTTGGGCCATGTGATCGGATGGTACCCCTATGTTGTTTTATGGTACCATATGTTTGGTCAATGTTGTTATTTGGTCCACATTACTGTTGCTGTCAAGGTTAACTAACGGAATGCTGACGTGGCACTGTCGTGGCGCTGATGTGGCGGATAAAAATAAAAAAGAATAGAAAAGTTAATAAAAATAGAAAAAATCGGAAAAAATTATAAAAAAATATTTAAAACTTTATCTATTAATAAAATTTATTTTTTATAATTTTTTTTAAAAATAAATCGAAAAAAAAAGCTAGGGTTGGACCCAAGGGTCCAACCCTAGCTTTTTTTTTTTTTTTCAATTTTTTTTAACAAAAATTATAAAAAATAAATTTTATTAATAGATAAATTTTTATATATTTTTTGAATTTTTCCGATATTTTTCATATTTTTTTCCTATTTTTAAAATATTTTCTATTTATTTTTATTTTTTTAATTAAATATTATATTATATATCTACGTGGCGCTGATGTGGCGCTGATGTGGCGCTGACGTGGTGCTGACATGGACCATTTAACAGAAAAATCTAACGGTTGACTAACAGAGTACCATAGGACAACATGCTCCAAACATAACGGACCATTTAACCACATCAAAAAACATACGGTACCATCCGATCACATGGCCCAAACTTATGGTACTAGTGGACCTATTAACCCTAGAATTAATTATTAAAAAAATACTCAAATTTTAATCTACTTAAAAAAATTTAATTTATTATTGTTAAAGGTAAAGAACGATAGGATATTACCGTTAAATTACCGTTATACTCAATCTATAAATTGAGATATATTTGTGTAGATTGAAAACAATTCAGAAAACAATTCAATACAATGTAGTCTTTAGATTTTTTACATGGTATCAGAGCTTCAACTGTTCTGCTCCTGCCTGCCTCCCGGTCTGTCCTCTGTTCCCGTCCTATGCTCGCTGCGTCTGTCCTCTGTTCTTTGGTTGTCCTCAGTTCGTCGTTCATATGTGACATCTGTTCACATTGGTCTCCCGTCCAGGCGTGTCACCCATTTGGTCACCGTCCGCCACTGCTCTCACTCTCCAACTCCAGCTCGTCAGCTCCTGTTCGCTCTGCTCCGAAGCTTGCTCCGGTCGCCTCCTGTCCCGCCTGGCTTTGCTCTGTTCTCTGCTGCTCTGTTCGACCATCGTCAGTTCTCATCTGCTCAGCTCAGCTCGTTCCTCTGTGTCGTTGATCATCCTCCGCCTGCTGTCGCTGCATTCAGTCACCGCCTCCTGCTGCTCTGTCGCTGCCTTCTGTCACCAGCCTACCGTCTGTCCTCGGTTGCGTCTCGTCCTTCTCCAGCTCAGCTGGCCTCGTCTCGGCCTTGTCTAAATTTGCTTCACTGCCTCTCTGCTTCCGCCTCACTATCTGACTACGTCCATCTATTCGTCGGCCCTGTTCGCTCTGTTCGTCGGCCATCATTCGGTTTGCCCTGTTCGCTCTGTCTGTCTGCCCTGTTCGTCATGTCCGTTCAGACGTCCCTCGATCATCTTCTGGTCGTGCCGACCTGTTCGCCACTCTTGCTGACCACCCACCTGCTGCCGCACAGTTGCTCTGGTCGGCCTTTTCAAGCGGGACGGGGAGAGGAAGTTCCAGCTTGACGGAAGGAAGCTCCAGACGTGGAGAGGACAACGTGTGCTCCTCTTCTTCGTAGTGGCCACAGACAGCTTTCTTGAAGACATCTCTTCTTGTTTGCCTCATCAGTTGAAGACAGCACGCGTAGCACTCACCAGCTGTCTTCAATCAGTTTTTTATCTGATCCGGTCCGGTTCAGTTTTAATCTGGTTCAGTTTTATGGTTTGTTTTTCTGGACCTATTTGCTTTCTGGTCTGGTTTGATTTTCTGCTCCGGTTTAATTCAGCTTTCTGGTTCGGTTCAAAGCTACGGTCAGGTTCACTGCTCCAGTTCGGTTCAATAAATCAGTATGTGTGCTGATTCGGTTATGTTCACACATTAGGGTAACCGTTCAGCCAACCACAACCACCTTTGTCCGTGACGGTTGCTCCTCCGTGAAGATTGCCTCCGTGTATGCAGTCTCGTGATACGAGATGCAGCAACCGAGCTTCCGTCGCATCTGTCTCTACCACCACCGTGAATGTTGCTTCTCTGTTATGGTTGCCTCCGTGATGCAATCCCGTGGTACGGGATACAGCAATCGAGCTCCTTAGCGTCTGTGGTTCTCGCCTCTGTATTGTCCGTCCTGATCCTTCAGTTGTTCCTGATCCCGTTGTTTGTCCCGATCCTGTCACATCCAATAAATACTATATGTAACAAGTTGGGCATAATAGATATATATGCTCCAACATGAGGATGAGTGTTAAAGGTAAAGAACGTTAGGATATTACTGTTAGATTACTGTTATACTCAATCTATAAATTGAGATGTATTTGTGTAGATTGAAAACAATTCAATACAATGTAGTCTTTAGATTTTTTACAATTATTATTTATAATTTCAGGTTCAATATTCAATAAAATAACCTAAATTTGAGTACTATCTTTTTATAATTAACCATTTTCCGAATAAAATAATTTCTATAAATCTTTAACGAATCATGTGTCTAAACAACTCTATACGTTTAGACACGATTAACAACGTATACGTTTAGACACGAGACATGTTTAGACACGTTTAAAATTTATCCGGTTAGACACGAGACATGTTTAGACACGACACGATTAATGACACGACACGACACGACACGATTGTCACCCCTACCCACAACCCCAACCCCCCGCTCAAAGACATTCACTTTAAAGATCGTCTCCCACAACCCCTCCCTTCCTCCTCATTCAGCATTGTTGTAAAGTGGACGAACAAACTGTTATGTCGGACAAAGCTAACAAGCCTACCACTGTTGTGTGAGTCGCGTGTGTCACACAAGTCGTGGGTTGACCCATAAGTTGGTTAATAACAAGTCTACCACTGGCGATGATCAATTGGTTAATTCGTTTACATAAGTATAAGTTACCCTCAAGGACATGATTAATATTTATACTTCACCTTAAAGGAAAGTGTTAGAGAATATACTAATTCTCATATATAGTGATTATTAAATATCACCTTAGTAAGAGTGATTACTTGAATATAAAGAACAAATCTAAAGGCATGAACTTTAAAAAAAAAAATGATAAATCCTTACATTTATATTACAAAACGAAATATAAAATTGAACTTTTCCATGCATCAAACTCCTAACCAAAGGGGTAGTAGAGAAAGAGATGTTCATTGAATGAATAAACCAATAATCATTCATACTTCAATAATAATACCTTCAATTTTGACAGTAGCAAAATCATCTGAATTGCATACATATCATCTCAAGCATTACCTTCAACAGATGAAGAAATTGAGTCCAGCTTGAAAGAAAACTTAGGAGGTAATTGAATCAACGTAGAATCACTGCACTTACCCTGCAAGGCCAGAGACAAACCATATCCTAATGCTCGAGCCACAGGAACAGCCACTGCATTCCCAACTTGAATATATCTGATACAGAAAAATTTTAACAAAATTTTGAGAGATTGGACAATTTAATAGTTTGATTGAGTTGTTAAATGAACTTATGCAAACTTTGGCTAAATTGATAATAAATGGGGAAAGAAACTTGTATGTAAGCTGTCATGTGACATCAGGACTCAATAAATTGCATGTTTCCAAAACTTTAGCTAGATTTCAAATTATCCAATATCATTTAAGAAATTGTAAATTAGTTCAAGTTGTTGCAAATTACCTTTCTTTAATCGGACCTGTAAGCTTGTAGTAATCTGGGAATCCTTGGAGTCTGGCATTCTCCCGGATAGTGAGGACCCTATCTTGCACAGGATGCAGTATAGCCTTCAAAAACACATGGAGATCAGTATATAACATACTATTATCTAAAATTTAATGCTGCTGAAGCACTGGAATCAAGTACAATTCCATTACACGTACCTGGTTGTGGGGCTCAGCTCGGGTGACAACCGTTGGTACAGTCTCATCCCACCACAGACGTGCGAAAGGCCTTCACATATCATAAGTGTGACCAATTAATTAAATTTCAGATATAATGGTTCATGACAAAGAATTGTTTGTAACTTACTTTGAAGAGGAACCGCGAACGAAACTTATGGCATAATCAGGAATCTACAACAAATACAATGTGATCAGAACAGCAAAGACCAAAAAAAAAAAGTAGATAGTTACAATATTACCAAGAGTTTTCCTGATTGTAGTAAGACTGGATCTGTACCAGGAATCCGCTCAACCTTGTTGTTGACAACTCGAATCCCAGGCAAGTCCCTGAAGTTAGCTCCCTTTTGGATCAAAATACAGTGAAATGATTTGATTAAGTAAAAAACAATTAACAGACATTTCCATTATTGATACTCAAAATAGAATAATATACCAACCTTTCTCTTAGGGATGTGGCATACACGATCATAATCATCTCGATTTAATTCCAGAGGACGATGATCATATAGGATCTGGTGAAGCTCTTCAGGGGCAAACCCTGTCAATGCTGCAGAACAACAATTATATGGTGTGAAATTTGGGATACACCAACCGTATCTAGAATATGATGTTTTTCTATCTATGTGGATCAATTAGTTCTACAAGGGATTGTTTTACAGCTTCAACGTATATCACAATCCAGAAGAAAACTACAAACAACAGGAAAACCTCTCAGTGGAAATAAGAAAACTAACAGCTTGAACACGTTGCTGGGTGGGGGTGAGAGACACATATCCCTTCAATGAGGGTGCATGAAAAGAATGGTGAACCAACCTGCTTTGGTTAATCTGATAAGCTTCTGAAAATCGGTCTTTGGAGGATGATCATAAGCACTTTCATCCTGAGCCCCATAGGTTCCAACCTAAGAAATGATACTTTCAATTAATAGAAAATCCCAAATCACAATAAAGGTTTCAGTTAATCGGTATGCCATATATCAGCTTACTTCAGGAAGGTCTGAAATTGCATCCTCTAAAAGTAACTTCTTTTCCAACTGATCCAGGCAATAGCCTTCATTATAGGCAACCGTATGATTCTGCAAGTTACAGCATTATATTTATGAATGAGTAATGCTCAAAATTCAAGCCAAAGCAGAATCAAGATGTTCATACCTCAAATTCCACAGGTACATTTCCCCTTAAAACCACATTGTGAGTTGGGAGTGGGTACTGGGGCAAACTCTATAACAAATAATTTATGCTGCTAGATTAGAATTCTGATTATGCCTGCTTATGAGGTTAATACAAAAGTATGTTTCTCCACATGAAGTGTAAATGTCAATACTGCTATGCATGCTTGTATTAATATTTGATCCAATTAAAAAATTAGATGCTCATCATTGAATGTATTGAAATAAGTTGTTTCAAAAAAAATATACAGCAAAATATTTATATTGTTGTACCTCAGATGGGTGAGCTCCCCAAAGGAAAACACGCATGCGAAACTGGGGTAGACCATAAGATCCTGCTGCCATCATTCCCATACGGACTTGGTAGTTCATTTGCACAAGACGCCCCAACCCGTAACGCCCGAGATATCCATCTGAAAATTTGACCAGATCAACTACATTTTCCATCAAGACGAACCGAGGCTTCAGATACTCAACCACTCCCATATATACTAACAATTGGCTGTTCTTTTCATCAGCCAGAGGGTCTTCTCTGTTGCGGAAGCGGTTAAAACCACTAATACCCTGACATGGGGGGCCTCCACATACAACATCAACATCACCCTGAGAGACAAGACAAACCACAGTATTTAAAAAAAAAGAATTGTAAGACCAAAACACAAAAGAGAAACAGATTGAGAGAGCTCACTCTAATAGTAAAGACTTACTGGCAACGGAAGCAATTTTTTATCGTAACCATTAACAATGAATTCTTTGATCTTTTTTCCACAGTTGCTGTTGAAAGACGAGATGTAAGAGAAGTGGAGAAATAAACTATACAGACCATCCTGTAACGTATTAACCTAATTATACCTCAAGCCATCTATTGGCTCCCAGGTGTCTTCTTCAGATCCATAACCCTTCCAGCTTACCTAGAAGAGATAACACACGAAAAGCAAATAATTTATTTCATATATTTGGACGAGCCACTAATGACTAACCCAACAAACAGAGAATTATAAATGGATCCATTCAGCTGACCAATTAATTGAATTTGTAAGGATTAGAAAGCGTGATTAACCAACAAATCCAAGTATAAACAAATTGATTCGATCAAATCCAAGTAGATTCCTCTTGCTAAACTTCAATGGCAGGCAGCTGGTTTTCTTAGCTATCACAATAGTCTTAGAAAGCAACCAAAAAAACTACAAAATTACTACCTTGCCATGCAATCAACTATAGCGTCTAAGTTTCAAATGAAAGTGTCAACTTTCTATGATTATTATTTTTTTTTTGTGTGTAGATAAATGATTTCTACAAACTAACCAGTGATTATTGAAAATGCTATAAAAAGATACTTAACCGCTAACTTGATAATTTTTTAAGTTATACACCAGTTTTTGCTGCATTTTTCTTTACTTTCAAGTAACCTTCCAGCAAAGTGAACGTAGATTGAGATTTACAAGTACCTTTAAGTATAGTCCACATTCTTTAATTTTTTTTGGATCGCCATAGCAGATGTCGATAACTTTCTCTACCTCAAAAACTTCTTCATCTTCACCCTCGTTATCATTATCATCCTCTCCTCCAGTCTCATCATCATCGTCTTCAGCAAAAAGACTTGCATATCGGTCTTTATCATCACCCTCAACCAATCCAACTGCAGTGCACAATTTCTTCCACTCTTTTAATAAGGTTAGAAAATCATCTGCGGCTTCATTCCGAACCTGAGATTGTACGCATTTATTACAATTTCTTCACTGTTCAACTTCACAGCTGAAAAGCATAAATGCAGATCATAATTTTTTTACCTCCGTCTCTGGATGGTTGAGTTTGAGACTCTTGCAAGCATACTCATTTATGTCCACAGCCCATCTCTACAAAATGGAGATATTACATTTTTAATACGCAAAAGAAACCAATAGACATAGAACGCATATTTGTAGGTCTTCCTTAAATAAATCAAAAGCCTGAAAATATTAATTGGCCAATACCGTAACAAGGTTTACACCACCAAGATTGGCACCAAGGCATAATCCTGTAGACATAGCTCCACATCCAGAATACATATCAAGCAACCGAATCTCATCATTTTTACTTTTTACGCCAGCATTAGCAGAGTCCACCTCAGGGCTTGGAACAGACATGTCAATATCACTTGAGAGAGTAGAACTGCTCTCATTACCATCCTTTTGGTCATCTGCAGCTTCAGCGAGAAAGTTAAGAATCACAGTATAAAGTCACAAGAAATGTATTTTTGTACAAAAAGAAGGCAAACATGTTCAGCATAAGTTTGGATCACAACCTTCCGGGACTTTCACGAAGGTAGAGTAAGGTAAAAGATACAGAGTGTCATAGTAGAAGTTGCATCCTGTAAGAGTTGCTTGTTTTGCCACCAAATCCACCTAGATAAGCAAGACCACATCACTTCAAGTTTATAAGTAGGACTGTCCATATGAAAAATGAATTGAAAACATACATTCAGTGGGACTTTCACAATGTTCAGCTTCTGAACTAAACACTCCAAAGGGTTATCATCATGGACTTCTGAAAGGAAAACACGCTTGGCATCTATAAGATGACCCACTTGCTTCAAGACCTGGAGTATATAAAAAAAATATTAAAACATTTTCAAATAAATTGACCATTACAACCAAATTGATAAATTTGTACTTACTGTGTCAGAGGCTCTATAAAACCAACGAGCTCTGAAGCAATGAGAACCGTCTACTGCCTCAAAAAATTCAACAATTCTGCATATGTAATTTTCTTCGTCCGAGTCAGCCTAGATCAATGTTATTAAATGCATTAGACGCACTTAGGCGTAAAAGTCAAATATCGCCTCAAAATTGTGGAACATAAAAGGTGCTAGCCTCATTGAATGGGGCATGATTGTTTTATCACATGTTATAGTATTAAAGTTTCAAATACGATCTACTGCACTGATTTCATTCCTATAGTTTAAAATTGAAAGGTTTGCCTAACATATGATTTTCTCAGTAAGTTCTTCAGGTTTGTCAAAATCAGGGCGACTGCATTAGCCACAGATGCAGCAACAACAATAATTGGTGTGTTGATGCTGGTGTCACTGCAGCAATTGGAATGATGACAGTAAGTTCTTACACTTCTTTTTATCTGATAATGAGTGAGACAAAGTGTACGAGCAAGCTATATATAAATTTAAAAACAATTCATTGAATTTTTTTTTAAAAAAAAAATCGAAAATCTAATTGGGTAAGATAAATGGTGTTGCATTTCCTTGTTTACTTATTTGAGTCTGAACAGCTTAGAAGTTTCTTTAGGCTGAACCATGCAGGCTTTTGTTCATTACTTAGTTTGATAGCTTCATGGCATAACAAATTCAATAAATGCCTAGTATTTTGTTTTCCTTGGACTTAGGTTCTGTTCTTATTTTGCTTGTCACAGAAACCACTCCCAAAAGTATAACAGTCCATAATGTTACTGAGATTGCTACGGTTGTGGTATATAATAAGTTTTTTGCTACTAAAGTACTAAATCATAATCAACACAAGGAACAGTTTATAAGGCCATCATGATCACTAAATAATAATTAAAACAGTTGTTCAGCATACTTTGTAGTAAAGGAAATAAACCAAAACAGAACGGAACAGACTCACAGAATACTTCAGACATGAGACAAGCCAAAACAAACTCCAACTTCACTGAAGTGGCTAAGGTGTGCGCCTGGTTGAAGGGTTTGCACCTCAATATGCTAGACCCTCCACTAGACCTTACCTCAAACGCCTAGGCGCTGAGGTGAGCATTTTTATAATCTTGCTAGAGATAAGGTAAAAACAATCATAATTCATTGAGAATAACCCAAACAACTGTCACCACTCCAAGTTAGATTGCCGAATAAGCAAGTTCGTTGAGTGACCTAGGCTGAAAGCTTTGAGAAAGTATTATAAAGAATAAGCATGATTTGAAAGGAACAAATAAAAAAACATATATCCCAGTACATTAAGGATGAACTCATCTTTTTAACGTATAAAACACCCCCTTGTGCATCCACCATCATAGATCATACATACCAAAGCAACAGATCAGTTTTTTAAAGAAAATGCTAACATAAAGTAAAGCATACATGATGTTAAGCGTCCAACACAATGGATTACAAATTAAACGGTTTAAACCATTAAGCATGAATATTAAAAAGATTGGAATAAACATGATTTTTCAAAACCAGTTTCTCAGCAATTCAACATAGTATACACTATACTTCAGTTTAGAATTCACCATTTTCTTAACACTTCAACTCTCTCCATCAACCAGACATTTTGCACCTACATCCCAAGAAATTGCATCACTCATTCATAACAATTAGATCCATCAAAAACACACATCTTACTACCACATTCGAATGCTTTTATATTCTCTATATGTCTATGAAATCTTCTTATCTTGTCGTCTCAGTCCTAAAGTTCGTCATATATATGTCCAGACATTGACATTGTACATATGGTCCCTTGTCCAACATCAATCCCTTGACATCACACATCATTATATATCTCAAAAGAATTAGTCAACTCACTTTCACATGAGCGTGATCATAGAGGTTATAAACAACTCCATCAACTTCAGCACGCATATAGTGGTGTTTCGCCTGTACCAGCTCCTTGTCATCCGCCCTGGACAAAAATTAGAAGAGCGAATGTTATTTAATGTGAATCGAGAATAAACAACCTTCCAGTTCAGAAAGTACAAGAAACCTTACCTCGCACATGGCACTTTCTTCTTTTTCTGCCAGAAAATAATAATTGCAGAGGTGTGTCAGTCAATCGAAATTACATAGACCAACTAATGAATGGTCATTCTTCTATTTCTCAATAAAGGTTCGACATTTGGTCAGGCTTTTTCTCAGTTCATTCACTTTCATCGAGCAAAAGCATAACAATGTACTTACAGCTACCTCGTATCTCATGGGCCACCTCCGGCGAGCTTCCTTATCCGGAATCGGATCTCCAAGGAACCTGAACTCCGACGACTGTGCCTCACTCTCATCTAGCGATACCTTCTTACCGCGGTCATCGCCAGCGCCGTTCTGGTGTGGCTTTAACACCTGACACTTCTCCTTTTTGTCTGTCCTCTTTCCCTGAGCGGCACTTGAACCTCCAAATTTCTTGGTCCTGTGCTGTGCGTCACTCTCCTCGCATTCTCCGCCATCAATCTGGTCCTTCACCTCCTCATTCACATTTCCAGGCTCGATCTTCTTCTCCTCCTCAGCAGCGTCCCGGGCCGATCTAAGCTTCCTTGGCTCCGAATCCGGCACCTCTGTCTTTGGCTTCTTTGTCGTTGGTGTAGCTGGAGCTGCCTTGCGCGAAGACTTGCGCTTGGTCGGCATCGGTCTGGAGCGTCGGCCGAAGAAGATGATCGGAAAACTGAAACAGAGAGAGCGGCGGTGGCGACACAGAGAGGGAATAAGGAGTCGGGACTTATTAGTCGCGAGAGGTGAAGTGGAGGGGCGATTCTGGGGAACTGTGAAAATACGGGATGAATTGAGCGGGAAAATGGAAATTTTCGTGGTAAGAGAGGATGGATTTGAATTTTCGCGAGGGAGGATGACTGAAAAAGTTCACTTTTGAACGTTGGGAAGTAAGAGAGAGTTAAAAAGAGTTGCTAGACCGAATTCCCGACAAGGCTGGCTCGAGTAAGATCGAGATTGAACGAGCAGATTTTTTCTCTCAATGTCGGACTCAGTCTTTTTCACCAAAATTCCGATCAAGACTGGCTCGGTCCGACTATTAAGCCCAAATTTTAACCTCAACTTTTCTCTAACGTCAACCCAAATATTCCTTTTATGTCAAGTCCGTCAAGCCCATATCATCAAAACATAGAGCTTCATAATTGGAAGTCCGTAAAATCTGTTTTTGTTCTCTCTTTGCATCTTTTGAAACTAATTGCCGAGAATATCTTCTTTTTAATACAGCAAATTTCGAACAAAAAAAAATTTGGTACAATACCGAGACCGGGTCTATCCAACACAGTGCATAATTTCTTATACAACAAAATAACTCTACATGAATGCGTGAAAGCATATGAAAAAACGATAACACGAAAGTATTTTTATGTTCGTACTTAGGTGTCAGAACATGACACACACAATAAAGTTAAACTTAAAAATCTATTTTTTAAATAAACTTCGTTTAATAATTCTTAAAATTCTATTCAAGTGCTTAATTTTTAGAGTTTGTCAATTATTATACATTAAAGACTCGTAAAATCTGATATCTGAATTAATAATTTTTATTAGGAACAATACGTTACATTGATATATTTTTTTGTAAATATTGTATGTGAACATATAAGTGATTAACTTAAACTAACACAACATGAACTCACACAACAAATTGTGTGTGTTGTGTTTGTGTTGAAAAACATGACACGTCAAACTTATCGTATGTGTTTGTGTTTAGTAAATGTCATATAATAAACTTATTAATATATACGATAATACATATGTATGCACAATTTGTCAACCCCTAATTATTCCACTCATATATTTAATTAGGGATTGAACTATTTGAGAACTACGGGGCGACAATTAAGAATGACAAACCAGTTTCGAAGGACTCATTTATTTACTATTTCGTTTGGATGTAAATATTTTTCTATTTGGGTTAATAATATACAAAAACAAACTTTGAGGAAAAAACAACAACAAATCAATTTATTTATTTTTACAAACAACAAACCAAACTTTGGGAATTGAGCAATCAACAAACCAACCTCAAATTTTCATTATGTTTGAACGATTTTTTCAATGTTTAAGGGAGTTATTAAGTCTTAATACCATTTCCTTAGAATATTTCAACTAATTATGACTTAATAACTCTCTCAAACATTGAAAAATCCGTTCAAACATAATGAACATTTGATGTAAGTTTGTTGATTTTTCAATTCCAAAAGTTTGGTTTATTGTTTGTAAAAAAAAAGTCGTTTTGCTGTTTGATTTTTTATCTTTAACCCTTTTTATTTATAAAAATATATGATAAAAAACTGTCCCCAACGTCATTTTGAATAAAATTTGGGTTAATTACTTAATTGGTAACACGTGTTTGATCATTGTTCACAATGGTTACACATGTTTCAAAATATGATTAATTGATTTTTCTATGTGACTAATTGTGTTTTTCTACTGTTCATTGTCATAAATCACCGTTAACTCAGCCACGTGCCTAGCACGTGACCCTAAACCCATATGAAGTTACAAAAATACCCTTGACTCCTTTATTATAATTGAATAGTAGTTGAACCCATATGGACAAATGGAGTCCCACCTAATTCGAAGATGCCCATGAGAAAGGAAAGCACTGAGTTCGTCCCCCTCAATCAGCGAGATCAGTTTGGGTATGTTCGTTCCCACTCTAGTATATTGTCTCACTCTTGTATTTTGAGAATACTCTCTCAATTTGACTTTCTTTTGTTATCAAACCTAATTGTAGTAAGAACCCTAATTGGCACAATTATGGTTAATTTTTGATGCAAGAGGTGATGTAGTTAAGGGTGAAAACAAAAAACAATTGGTCCGAAAATCTGGTGAAAATTGAATCGGTAAAAAAAAAAGGTCTGAAAATGAACGGTTCGATTTATGGCTGGATTTTTTTGTTTGAAACGTTTTTTTAGACCGTTCGGTCTACAACTCTAAAAGACCGTGGAGTTCGGTTTGACTGTTTATATGTATCTTATTTTATATATTGTATTAATTAATATAATTAATCAACGAATACAAACAAATAATAATTTTATTATTTAATACTTATTTTAGTTGTTTAATCGATTTAGTAGAAATCTATGTAAACATTGTTAAATCGAATTATTTTGTTGTTTAATTTGATTTTGAATACTTATTTTGGTTTTGAATGTGTATTTTTTTTTTTTCGGTTTAAAACGAAAATCCAAATGGACAACTTATTTTTCCTTATACGATCTTTTGGTCAGACTTTTTCTTGAAGAAAAAACGGTCCGAAAATATAGGTACCTGACCGAAATAGTAAAAAAACTTATCCGACCGGTCCAGTTTCACCCCTAGCTGCAGCTGCTGCAAATCAAAACCTTTGGAAGTTGTGTGATGCATTAATTGTTGTCTTTGGAAGTTGTGTGATGCATTAATTGTTGTGTATTCTTTACTTTTGATCAATATATTGATGAAGTAGTTGTATTTCCATATGTTGTGGAATATTTTATTGAAATGGAAGCAAGAAGATGTATTATGTAATGATGTTCTTCAGAACTTGGGTTTCAGTTGTTCAGATCATGAGTTTCATTGAATAATAACTTAATTAAAGTGTTCATTCTAAATTGAAATTTGATTAAATGGTTATATATGTACGCATATAATGTGATTAAATTGTTATATATGTTGTCTTGTAATGTGATTAAATGGTTACGTATGTTTTCTTAAAATGTGAACTTGTAAGCGTAGAATGTGATCAAATAGTTAACACATGTTTCATATAAATGTGATTAAATGTCTAAAGTGCCGTAATAGTATGAATAAACTCATTTCATTCCAAGGTTCACAGAAACATTCATTTACAACAAAACATGCAGAACAAGTTCATCATCAAGGACTGCTGCTGAAAATACGACATTGTCTTTGACATCCACATATGTCGTCTTTGGAGAAGTATATAACTTTCTTCCCTTACCTGCTTTTGATAAGGTGTTGTACCCAAAGCTCTGTAGTATTTATTTTAAAATTTAAATTGAATCTTTTACAACCTGTTTACTCATTGATTAATCTCTGAGGCAACAGTCAATCAAAACAAGTTTGGAACTGCAAATCCTGTATTGTTAACTTTGAAATTGGTTCCTTCTTATTAAAAGGACTTTGATGTCAGACCAGTCCATTAGGGGGTTTAATGTATAGTATTGCTTCTTTTTTTCCTGATGCTATGCTTTTAAACAAGATCCCATTGTTTCGTTTGAGGAAGCTAAATTTATGAAATAGTTTGGGTGGTTGACTTCATTATAACAAGAACAAATATTGTTGCAATAATGATGCACCATTTAATTCTTGCATTGCTGACTCTTTTGAAGAGATCCCAATAGTCAAGGATGGGTGACTGACTTCTATAAGATTTTTGAAATGTTATGAATGCCTTATTCAATGCTCTTATCTATCCAATTTGAAAGGAAGCGGATTTGATTCTGGGAGGTGATGAAGGAAAGGAGTGCACCTACTCTAAGGACTACCTAAAGAGGCAAGCGATCTTTTCATGTTTCACATGCACTCCCGATGGAAATGCTGGAGTTTGTCCTACTTGCAACTTATCTTGCCATGATGGCCACAAGGTATTTAGTTGTCTCCCATTTTGAAAGGTGTTAGTATTGTAGTCTGATTGATATGAAATGGTCGATTATGTATTAATGTACACGTCTCGCAGTTCAACCTCCGTGGTGAGGTTGCCGGGGGGCGGTAGCCCCCCACCCGAAGGCGGGGTTCAGGGCAGCGTCCCGAACCCATAAACTATATTGTACTGTATTTCTCCATGTATACGTATTTTGTAACAGTAACTGCCATGAATATATCTTCTAAAACGTGTGGAGGTTGCCCACTTGGGTGTTACCACAAGAAATCAAAGTTCTTCTTCTCTTCCTTTCCTCTCTGAAAACTGAAGTGTTTTCTTATCAATTCTTAGTGTTTTCTTCATCAGATTGAGTGTTTGATCCTAACAAAAGGTTGGATTCTTGTTGACAAACATTGGTTTCTGGGTGACTTGTTGACTCTTCGAAACTATAGTTTCTCTGAAATCGTGTAGAATGGATAAATTATCGATAGATGTTAAACAACTAGTTTAAATGTACCAAAATGCTACTTAACTTGGATTTTTCTTACTGATATTTTCTATGTTCATTTGGAAGTTAAGTAGAAACTGCACATTCCTATTAGTGATTTATGTAAAAAGGTTTTTCTAAAGGAGTGTTGAGTATAATAAGTAATGGATCACGTATTTCCTTTAGCATTTGTGACAGCTTTTTGATTGTATAACTGAACCAGATTGTGGAGCTTTGGAACAAGAGAAACTTCTGCTGTGATTGTGGAAATTCCAAGTTCGGGGAGTTTATTTGCAAATGGGGAAAATAAGTGAGAGACTCATGTTTAAGGGTAGAAGAGTCTTTTCAAATGTATAAATTAGTTAAACAGGGGCCACGTGTTACACGCATGCGAAATTGACGGAAAAATTAACGATTCAATAAAGGATTAACCATTTAATCACATTGTAAAAAACATGTGTAACCATTAAGTCACTCAACAAAATAAATTAATCACATTTTGAAACATGTGTAGTCATTCTGCACAATAGTCAAACATGTGTAACCAATTAAGTAACTAACCCCCCAATATTTTGTTTTGAAGAAATTATAACAGTATTGGTTTGCACTCGTGATGCCATCCACTCTCTTACAAATAGGGTGAGCTTTGGCGGGCCGGACTGTTTTTTTTGGCAAGACCGCGAGTCCGATCCCAAAATTTCGGTCCTCACTTGTGGAGGTCCTTAGGGGTGATCAAAGAAGACTGTAGGACCAAATTTCCGACAAGACCGGTCTGAGACCGGCCCGACTAGGACCGAGACCGTCTAGGACCGAGACCGTCTAGGACCGAGACCGAGCATGCGTTTTTTTTTCTTCAAGGTCGGTCTCGGTCTCGAGCTTTTTTCCCGAAAGCCCGTTTAGGACCGGTCCAGACCGAATGTATGTGGATTTGGGATTTTCATAATACCACATCGAAAGAAATGTGAATTTTGGAGGTTTTCTATATCTATAAAAGCTGCATCCTAATAAATTTACTAAAAAATATAGTGAGTTCATAGTGTTTTTTTGAGGTAAACTATTCCTTCACTTTTTACTAAAGAATACCGTGAACTCATAGTTTTTTTTTGTGTGTGTAGATTCGGTCCAGGACCGAGACCGGTCCGAGTCGAGAAAGACCGACTCGGGCGGACTTTTTTTTGCCGAGGTCGGTCTCGGTCCTCCAGAATGCAAGACCGAAATTTCGGTCTCGGTCTTGCCTTCATGAACGGACCGGCCCGCCCATGATCAGCCCTAGAGGTCCTAGACCGAGACCAATTTCGATGTAAAAAGCCCGTCCGAGGCGATCTTGCTTGACTCGGACCCGTTATTTTTATTGGAAATTATTTGACCTCAAAGTGTCGGATTTTTTACATTGTCTATCCTTTATTTTAGGCCTTGAACTCTTGAACTGCAGAATCCCCATAACCAACCAACCGTGTTCATTCCTTGCAATCAATATACCCGTTTCTTTCCTCAACCTACTATACTACATACAACGCGACGACTACTTACATTGACCGTACCTTTCTTCCCGTAGAAAGATTTGATCATCATCCACAAAATGGAACACTCAAAATGTTGTTAGTAACTCACTTCCATGTCACTCGTGTTCCTCCATATCCGACCTGCAACCTTGAGCTTCAGCTCTCCACCGTCACCTCCTGAGAAGAACAGTGCAAGGTCTCTCTGAACAATGAGGCCGTCCTGGCTCTCTCGAACCTTCCTGTGGCTATCACGGATGCTTCTCGGGATTCCCTGCCAAACGAGCCTTCTGCCATTGCCACCAACTTCAAGACTGTAGCTGAACTGTCGAGACTCGTCTTCACCACCCATGAAACGCAGGAAGGCCAAGTAAACTGGAGCAGTGCCGAGTTGAAACGCCTCGAAATGCAGGCAGAACTGGCGTCCGTAACAGTTGAAGATCTGGTATAAAGGACAACAGATCATCTCGAATAAGGGTAGTTTAGTCTTATATGTATTAGCTCACCGTCGAGTTAAACACACTCACAATGTTTAATATGCGAAATAATAAGAAATGTGAATCAAATGACATGCATACCCCTTGCATTTCCTAATAACCCTATAATTAATACTTCAGTATTGTTCTGATACTTAAACACGAACAGAAAAGTAGTTTCGTGTTAACGTGTTTGTACTATCGTTCTGTCATATGCTTCCAAGAACACAATTTTTTCTGTGCGTGTCCGTGTCGGGTTATCGTGTTTCGTATGAAATTGCCAGCCCTAGCTAGCAACCACAATTGGTCACCAAATTATAACTAAAGCACATCATACTCATCCATATTCCTTAGTTTTAAATTTACTCCTATACCTTACACTCTTTCCATTACTTTCACCTGAGCCATAAAAAGTACGAAAATGGAAAGGATGAATTACTTACAGTCAACATCCATGTAGCATTGCTAACTTCTTGAGGGTTTGACTTGACATATCTGTGGTTAAAGGTGGACCCGTCATGCATATCAACCTTGTGATCGTCCCTAAGATGTTTAATAAGATGAGGAATGTCACCAGCAACAGAACAGTCGGCTCCTGCATAAGGGCAGTGGAAGGGTCTGTAAAGACAGTTCTTTTCGTGCTTGAGTTTGCCATAGTAAGGGAATATGTCTTGGCAGCCAAAAATCTTGAATCTGCAAGGGAGCTCCAATGACTCCGCTACTTTTTCCAATGCCAAGCACCGTATATTGCCGAGCTCGTATCGGCAACTCAGACAGACTTTAGGTACTCGAGTCTTGCAATTTGAGCATATTGTGTGTCCATTTGGACACTGCCAAGAATAAAAGACAAACTTTTGTTCAACTAATGAAAATAAAAGCAATTTTATAAATGTCTACTTAGCAACTTACTAGTTGAACTTTGAAGGCGTGAGTAAGATGAACTTTTCAAGGGGAAAAATTGATAGTTAATCTTATGCAAAATTGGAATATGATAGTTTTGTCTAATTCGTTCTTAAATGACGACAAAAACTTACACGTCTCATCATAATTCAGCTAGCAAATTGTAAATTTTCTTAAAGTTTATCAAAAAAATTAAAAATTACCACAAAGTTTTAAAAAAAAAACATTATTCAACCACCAAAGTTAAAATGAATCCTGAGAAATGTTAGAACTTGATGGGATATGATCACTTAACAAACCTAAATAGTTGCTATTCCTAAAAGACATAACAAGATGAGGTTCTAAATGTTTCCCTTATGACTACTGATTGGAGAAAAAGTAACACTACCCAAATTATGCTACATTTGCAGGGTTTTAACCTTATATACATGAAATCATGAAGAACATAGAATCTCTATATCGTGGATATACCTGGTTCTGATAGAAAATACCTGATAAATAGGAGGATACATTAAACTCATGCAAACTGGACAGTCGAGTAGCTCATGCACACCATCATTAATCGGGGGCCTTGGACTTCCACGCAAGCTGGTTACAGCTTTTCGTGAAGGTGAACTTCTCCACTCAACATTCAAAGCTGTTGGAGCATCGGCAAGTGTAATTCTAGATTCAAAGATTTCCTTGCTTATACTGCTACCTCCAGGTGCCATACTTCCTTTCTCAAGCAACCACTCTAACCAACTACAAATCAAGCACTTAATAAGCCTTGTCGAGTATCTGAAATAAAAAAAAATTAAGGTTGTTGACACAAAAGAGTCACTCTAAGCAGCAAAGTCTCGTGAGAAGCAGTGAGGAATGCAGGAAATGGAAGGAAAGTTCATAACTTTCTTCATCAGAAATCCTCTTCGTGACTCAATCTACCATGAAAGTGTCCATGTTTCAAATCAGTCGTCAAACTTTTAACATGGGAATAGATAATAGCTAAAACTACCTAAGAAACAAACCCGAGAAAGAGTGAAGGATCATAAAAGAACTGCTTCATCGAGAAAATTATGAAAATCAAAGAGAACTAACCATTACTCAGATGAGAAAATATCTAGATGAATAAGGCCATGAAGATGCTCAGGACAATAACCCCAAACCCAATATGAATCGAATGTACCAATGGTTTTGCTATTTACCAGAAACCCTTACTGAGCAATCAGTATCCAGGGGACAACATAGGACTCACCAGTTGGGATGAACAAAAATATCTCAAGAAAACTACAAATAGAAAAGAGCTGGATAAAAAAGTAGGGGCTACTGAATTTTAGCAGCTTCTATTCATATGGAAAAAAAATGTGGTAGTCTACTTTCAAACATGATCCATTTCTTGATTTTGCTCTACTTTTCTTGATACTTCCAGTATTTGTCAATATTCCCCCAAAACAAATCACAAGAAACTTCATCTATATTCAATCCACTGCAGAACCCTACGGCTAAAAAGAAACCTGTTTTCTTATTCCTAAATGAACAATAGAATCAGAGTGTCACGACCTAGTAATCAAAAGGACAAGCTCTATGGCGCATAGGCAGAAGAATGTAAAAACTTGAATTTTGATACAGAGATCACACTGACCATTTTGAGAGATCACGGAAGAAATTTGTCCAGAACAGTAAACTCCAGACGGTAATCTTCACTTAAAATGCTGGGCTTCCATAATGCAATCGATATGGACTGCAATTATTGCACCATCTATGGACCCAGTAAGGGAGGAGACGACAAGGGGCAAGAAGTGGTTGAGCTGGAGAAATGTCCGCGAGGGAAAGAGCTGGCAGGACCGGCACGATTGCGTGATGGAGGTTGATTTCAAATTAAGAATTGCGAAAATTGAGGAAAACAGTCAACAGCAGCAGCACAAGGTCTGTCCTGTCCCTCCTGGTTTTGGTTTTGGTTCTGGTTCTGGTCTTTACCCTTGTAAAGCAAAGCAAAGCAAAAGCAGAGCACAGTCCCTGGTGCGGTAGAGGAGGTGAGGAAGGAATACGAGAGTCTTCTGCTCAGAATTCTGCCAGGTTACAGACTTTGGTAGGAAAAGGAAGGATTTTTGACCTCATTGAAGGATGACCCATAAATTCTGCAGCAGAGAATTGAATAAAGAAATAAATTATTGGAGAAAAATTACGCGATCTTCTTCTGCGTGGATCTTTAATGGCGGTCTCTGTGTTGGCCTTTTCTCCTTGAGTTTCCCACTGGTAGTGAGTGGGAGGGTGACATTTCCCGCACGCAACGTTGAATATTGCACCATAGAGAGGCGATCGAACCGTTAAAAACTTAAAACTTAAAAGAGAGAGATCAAACTAAACAAAGGGTAAGGGTCGCCTAGGGTGATTCTGGAGGGAGACGACACGTGGTCTGTGTTGATTGGGTAATATTTGCACAAGAAGTCAGCGGTGGGTCGTGTCGAATTTTCATTGGAGATACTTCATGCTTAGTATAGTGTGAAGGTGGAACGGAAAAGGGTGATGGGATTGCATGGCATGGGAATCCGAGGAAACGGGCGTGCTAGCTAGAACTACGGGATATTGTTAATGGCGATGAATTTTATTGGGCCTTATTTAGGGCTAGGCAGTACGCAAATCCATCATTAATTATAATAATAATATGAATTTTACAAGGAAAAAAATTAATAAAAATATGAGATTTTATACATTTATTTTAATAATATATTATGCTAGTTATAACTATACGATAAAATTAATATAAAATTTAAACAAACTTAAATTTGAGTCCATTCTCGATAGACTACAGTGAGTGGGTATGAATTAATTCAGCCTCAAACCTGTTTAAAAACTGTACTTTATTTAAAATGGGGTAAGGTTCGGTTCAGCTCATCCGTTCGAATCGTTCTATTTTTTTAGCGATTTATCATAACACTTGTCAATAAATTTAAAAATTGGTTCAAAAGTGATTTGGTCATACATTTTCTTTAAATTGAAAAAAAAACGAATTAATTATTCCAAATCTATAAATTTTAACACATAATTTGATAAAATAGCGAAAACACTTATGAACAAAATTATTCACTTAAAATAATTTTTTTTAGCCAATAAAATGAATGAACTAGTAGTAGCGACCAAGGTCCACTTCGCTACGTAATGTTCGGACTTTTGTGTTACGCGGTTGACATAGACTCCCTAAACCACCAGCGCATGCACTGACTCCGTCAACGTAGACCCACCAGCGATCTGCAGTTGAGAGACTGACTCGTTAGGCCAAAAGTCGTAATCCTTTCCCCACTTTTTTTACGTAGGGGGATTCAGACTCGTGACCCTGAAGTCAAACCACGTGGGAGTCAACGTTCTCAGACACTAAACCACCATTGCTGGTGGTAAAATACAAAAAAAAAAATAGATAAAAAATATATATATATATATATTAAAGTGGTTCATAAAATTGTACAATTACCACTTTTTTTTATCAAAGGTTTACCACTTATGAACTGAGGTTTTATTATTAGGTCGAACCGTTTCATATTTCATTCAAAATATCATACTGGATTTATCAACCAGATCAAAAGAAGTATAGTCACATATGGTATGGTTCAGTCGAACTAATTTTTTCTCCAACCCTAACTACAACTAGGGGTGAATCGGATCGATCATATCAATTTTTTTACTATTTCGGTCGTATATCTATATCTATATTTTATCGGATATACAATCTGGACTCATGAGAACTGAGAAGCCCCAAAGTATCCAAAACCCCGACCGAGCCCACGGAGGGAGAAGCTAAGCGTATTACTCTGTACTGGGTTGGTCATCATATGGTCTCGGAATTAGCTTGAGAAGTCTCACAAAGTGGATTTGAAGAGTTGGGTTTTCACTCAATCATTGCATCGTGGATTAAATATAAAATTTATTTATTTTAATGAAAATATTAAAAATTAGCATATACTATATATAAAGTTAATTTATAGAGATATTTCACATTAATTCTTAGTTTTGTTTATCAATATTCCATGCGATTTTCATCTATCAAATAACTGTTATACAGCTAATTCTTTTAAAAATTCAACCTCACTTATTAAAATTACAGGACAAATAATATTACATGAAAAATGTAATTGTATATTTAATTATATATATATATATATTACACCGCATAATAAATACACTTTCTATTATAAGTATGTAGATGCGTGTCATATGTCTAACCTCTAATTTGGATAAAAGGTTTCCTTAGATTTGGGGCATTTGGTATTATGTTACACACAAATAATATATATATATATATATAGTTATAATCAATATTATAAATAAAATAACATAACTGAAATCATATCTATTATGACTATAAAATGAATTAGTATAACAGTATAACTATAGTGGGAAAAATTATGTTTTTTGAATTTCTTACCCCGCCGGTATAGACACACTCCTACGTTCAATTATAAGAAGGAATTATGGAAGTTTTTTAAAAAGTAACCTTGTCAGAAAAAATATTTAAAAAAGTATATATATAAAAAAAATATTTAGCAAAATGTGCATTTGTGCAGGTAGGTCAGTAGCAAACGCTACTACCAGTAGCGTTTTTCAGAAAAACACAGGTACCAATAGCGTTTTTTTTTTTGAAAAAAAAAATAAGAAAAACACAAATACACATTTTGCTAAATATTGTTTTTACATATATACTTTTTCAAAAAAAAATTCTGACATAAATACTTTTTAAAAAAGTACGGATTTATGAGTTAAACATATTGGTCTATTTCAATAATTAAAGTACGATATATTCAACGTAATATGAGTATTTAGTTTTTTTTCACTCCTACATTAATTGAAGTTGTATTTCCTAATTAATACTAATAATTTATTAAAATTGTGTATATCTTCTATATTATTAAGTACAAGCACGTTTCTGTATCTATTTTAAAAAATTTATTAAACTAATCTTTATTAGTTTAATTATATTCAATTTAACAAAACTATTCTAGTTTCTTAATTTTTGTTCTCATTCTCCATCAATCATACTTTTCATCTCTTCTTCGCTTACCATTTATTTTTCTGTTTTATAACGACTAAAAGCAAAAAAACATTACTGAAATTAAAAATATTATTTTTTTATACATTTTATTTTGTTATATTATGTAATTTAAAATTAATTTTCATTTTAATTAATATTTTGAATCCAGTGTTTTATTTTTATTATTATAAGAATTAGACCAATCATACTTTTGTAACAGTTCACACGCAACAAAAGAGAATTGTGCACGCAATGCGTATGAAAGTCGAGTATTGATTTAATCTGTTAAAACTATGGCCCACTTGCTACATTCAGCCTGCATCCTTCTCGATATGGGCTTCTAGCCCACCCACACACATGAACCATCATTCTAGAGTCTTCCGGCGGTTCGTCTTCTGGTTTGATCGGTTCATCTTCTGGTCTGGTGGTTTAACTATTGCGACGGTTCAATTATCATTTATGGTTTCTAGACTCTTCGTTTCCTTTGTTCATTCATTCAATTCTTCAGACGATTGATTTTCCTTTCTTCATTGTACTGGATATTTTAGTATATTAGGGTTTTAAGGTGAAGGGATTCCAAATGAAGGAATAATCCCTAATGATCCTTACGTCGTTTTGTCAGTTCATTGTGTAGCTTTTTGGGATTCTCCATAGTTTCCTTCCTCAAATCTCATCTGATTCTCCACAAAATAACATGGTATCAGAGCATTGAAGCAAAATCTTGCTTCTGTTTTTCATCGATCCTGTGTTCTTTCTCTTGTTGGTAGTCTTGGTGTGTGATTTTTCCTGTAAGGAAAAATCATTCCTAGCCACGGATCTCTTCACCTCTCTTGTTCAGTCCCGCAGCGGTTATAGGTTGCGATTTTCATCGCAACCGTCGGTATCCTCTATCTTGTCTCTTGAGTTTTGCGCCTAGCCTATTATTGTTGCTGTGATCTGGATCTTGCTGAAATCTGTTGGTATTGTCTGGTTATTCGCTGGATCTTGTTAATAGCTGTTGGTATTTCTTGGCTCATTGTTGTTGTGAAGTCACTGCTGGTCGTTTTTTGTTGGTCTCGTTGTTATGGCTGAGGAAAAGATTCATCAGGAGGCAAAACTTGCCACCGATGATACTAATCCAAATACTATGGCATCTGTTGATTCCCATCATCCCTTGTATTTGCATGCTAGTGATAATCCTGGAACTTGTATTGTTGCTGATAAACTGACTGGTCCTGAGAATTATGTTATGTGGAGTAGGGCCATTCGGTTTACTTTGCTAGGAAGAAACAAACTAGGATTTATTACTGGCACTTGTGTTCGTGAAAAATATGATCCTGTCTTTCACCATTTATGGGATAGATGCAATGTTGTTGTTCTAGGTTGGTTGACAAATTCTATTTCAAAAGATTTGGGTGGTGGTTTGATGTATACTGAGGATGCTTATCTCATTTGGAAAGATTTGAAAGAAAGATTCGATAAAGTTAGTGGCCCTAGAACTTACCAAATACATATGGAAATTGTGATGACTAGGCAAGGTCTTGATTCTATCTCTACTTTTTTTTCGAAACTGAGAGTTCTTTGGGCTGAATATGATACTGCATCTGCTCTTCCTCATATCGATCATGAAGATTTTAAAAAGCATGTTGAGCATAAAGATAATCAGAGGCTGTTTCAATTTTTGATGGGTTTGAATGATAATTATTCGAATGTGAGAAGTCATCTATTACTTTGGACTCCTTTGCCTACTGTTAATCAGGCTTATAATCTTTTGATGCAAGAGGAAAGCCAAAGAAATGTTTCTACTACTATGAATTCTGTGATGATGACTAAGTCTGCTAATGTGTCTCTAAGTTCAGATAAACCGAAAGGAAATCAAAACTTAGAGTGCTCGTATTGTCATAAACGTGGGCACACTGCTGACCGATGCTACGCAAAGGGGTGTGACTTCTGTAAAAAGAAGGGTCACTCCAGAGACAATTGTTTTAAACTCAAAGAGTTGAAGGCGAAGGGTAACAATCCTAAGGGCAGCAGTAACTCCACCAAAATTGGTGACACTGATCCTATTTTTTTAAATAACTCCACTAATAATGATGTCTCTTTGAATTGTGGAGTACAAGGTGGAATTACTTTCTCACATGAACAATTTGAGAAATTTTTGCAGACAGTGAGTGGAGCTGGAGGCACTGCTTCTGGGGCAGGAGCTGGAGGCACTGCTGCTGGTGCAGGTGCAACCCTCTCTCACGACTCACATTCGAACACAGCTGGTATATCTTTAAACTCTGTATACAATTGTGATAGAGATATATGGATTCTGGATATAGGGGCAACCAACCACATGACCAACAGAAATGATTGATTATGTGGTATTAAGGTAGCCCCTGGAACCAAAGTCCATCTACCTAATGGTGAATACTCTGAAGTGCATAGTGTTGGAAATGTGATGCTTGATTCTGGAAAAGAGTTGCGAAATGTGTTGTATCTGCCCAATTTTAAATATAATCTCCTTTCTGTTTCAAAAATTACAAATGACTTGAACTGTTCTGCATTGTTTTACCCTAAGCTTGCTATCCTGCAGGACCTCTCAAATGGGAAGGTCTTGGGGACTGGTGAGGAGAAATCTGGGTTGTATTTCATGAAAATTCCTTGCAGATCAGTCAGTCAGTTTGTAATTAGTCCCGCTGTGAATAATATCATGTTGTGGCATAAACGTTTTGGACATGCTTCTTTTAAGGCTCTTGAGCATGTAGATTCTGTTGACATTGTTGGAAATAAGAAATTAAGCATGAGTGATTGTTCTATCTGTCCTAGAGCCAAAATTGCCAGAAATCGTTTTCCCATTTCTGCTTCTAGAACAGATACTATCTTTGATATGGTGCATGCGGATGTCTGGGGGCCTTATCATTGCCCCACTTATGATGAAAAAATATATTTCTTGACTCTTGTTGATGATCATTCAAGGGTGACTTGGGTTTTCCTTATTCAGTTCAAATCGGATGTGTTTTTGGTCCTGAGAAACTATATTGCCATGATAGAAAATCAGTTTCAAAGAAGGATAAAATGCTTAAGAACTGATAATGGAAAAGAATTTTTTAATGATCATATGGAAAAATTGTTGAGTGATAAGGGTATCATTCATCAAAGTAGTTGCCCCTATACCCCTCAACAGAATGGTAGGGTAGAAAGAAAGCATAGGCACTTGCTAGAAATAGCAAGGGCCTTAAAGTTGCAAGGATCAATTCCAAATATTTTTTGGGGGGATTGCATTCTTACAGCTTGCTACCTTATCAACTTGATGCCTACCAAACTGTTGAAGGGTAAGTCCCCCATTGAGGTTTTAAGTGGTAAGAAACCTGTGATACATCATTTGAGAGTGTTTGGTTGTCTTGCATATGCTAAGAACATGGTCGTGAATGATAAGCTGGCTTCCAGAGCTATCCCTTCAGTAATGATGGGATACTCTGTGACCCAGAAGGGATACAGACTCTATGATTTAACAGATAAATTTTTTTTCGTTAGTAGAGATGTCATATTTAATGAGAGCATCTTTCCCTTTGGGAGTAGTAAGCTTGATCAATTACCCGTGTTCTTTGAGCAGCATATAGATTCCGATGATGTTAGCAACCCTGAGAATGTTGAAACTGAGGATATCATAAGAACTACCGAGAGAAACACATCGGATGAGACTCATGAGATCTCAACCGAAACTCTCTCAAGTGATGAGTCTTCTAATGACCCTGATGAGAGAGGTGGTTCTCAGGTAGATGGAGATTCTGGACCTGTTAGGAGTAGAACAGGTAGAATCATTAGGCCTCCTATATGGATGAAAGATTATGAGGCTTCTAATGTTCATTGCCCATATTCTATTGATAAATACATTTCGTATGATGGATTGTCCCATGATTATCAGTGTTTTACTTCTTCGATATCTAAATTGGTTGAGCCAGAAAGTTTCCTTGAGGCTGTGAAAGACAGGTTATGGGTTAATGCAATGAGAGAAGAAATAAAGGCACTTGAGGAGAACCACACCTGGGACTTAGTCCCAGCCCCTACAGGTAAATCTATAATTGGTTCTAAATGGGTATACAAATGAAAATATAATTCTGATGGCAGCCTTAGTAGATATAAAGCTAGACTAGTTGCAAAAGGGTACAATCAAAAACACGGTATAGATTATTTTGAGACCTTCTCGCCTGTTGTTAAGATGAATACAGTGCGTACCATTTTGGCTCTAGCTGCTATCTATAAGTGGCCGCTCTATCAGATGGATGTGCACAATGCCTTTCTACAAGGTAATTTAGATGAGGATGTTTACATGCGTATTCCT
This sequence comes from Chamaenerion angustifolium, assembly GCA_946814005.1. Taxonomy (NCBI): domain Eukaryota; kingdom Viridiplantae; phylum Streptophyta; class Magnoliopsida; order Myrtales; family Onagraceae; genus Chamaenerion; species Chamaenerion angustifolium. The sequence goes on along the minus strand of OX328277.1, from coordinate 28,925,588 downwards.
GAGGGGTTCAGTGATGGTAATACTGATTTGGTTTGCAAATTGAGAAAATCCCTTTACGGTCTTAAACAGGCTGGTAGACAATGGAATATGAGGTTATGTGATGTTCTGGTTAAAGCTGGATATAGTCAGTCTAAGAATGATTATTCCCTGTTCACCAAGCATGATAAAGATCAAATGGTTGTTTTGCTGATATATGTTGATGATTTACTCATTTCTGGTAATAGTGAGAATCTGATAAATGAACTGAAAACAGTCTTACAATCCAGCTTCAGGATGAAAGATTTGGGCGAGTTACGGTATTTTTTAGGAATTGAAATCGCTCGGTCTGAAAAGGATATTTTTTTAACTCAAAGAAAATATGCTTATTTCTGAAGTTGGATTGTCTGCTGGAAAGGTTAGCAAAACACCAATGGAGATGAACTTGAAATTGACCAGTCGGGATTGTGATAAACATCTGAATATGAATGAGGATGATAAACCCGTAGATGATGTTAGTCTTTATAGACGACTGATAGGGAAGCTGCTGTACTTGACTATTACTAGACCTGATATATCATTTGCAGTGCAAAACTTGAGTCAGTATATGCAGGATCCAAAACACTCCCATCTTGATGCAGCCCTAAGGGTAATCAGGTATGTCAAATTTGAACCAGGTAAAGGTATTTTACTATCTAGTGACTCTGACCCGAGCCTAGTTGGTTTTTGTGATTCTGATTGGGCTGGGTGCATAGAAACTAGAAAATCTGTCACTGGTTATTGCATCATGTTGGGAAAATCTGCTGTTTCTTGGAAAGTTAAGAAACAAAATACTGTCTCTAGATCTTCTGCAGAATCTGAATATAGGAGTATGGGTTCAGCTTTATCTGAAATAATATGGCTTAGAAATTTGTTAAATGAGTTGGGTATGAAACAAACTGAACCTGTTACCCTATATTGTGATAACAAAGCTGCTATTCAAATTGCTAGTAACCCTGTCTTTCATGAGAGAACCAAGCATATTGAGATAGATTGTCATTACATTAGAGAGAAGTTGCTTGATCATGTTATTAAACTTGAGCATATTAGTTCTGTAAATCAGTTGGCTGACCTGTTTACTAAGGCATTAGGGGGACAACAGTATCATACGTTATGTGGAAAGTTGGGAATGAGAAACCTGTTTGCAAGACAGGGGGAGCAGCAAACAAGTATGGAAATTATGAAAGGAATGCAGTCTGAGGGGGAGTGTTAAAACTATGGCCCACTTGCTACATTCAGCCTGCATCCTTCTCGACATGGGCTTCTAGCCCACCCACCCACATGAACCATCATTCTAGAGTCTTCCGGCGGTTCGTCTTCTGGTTTGATCGGTTCATCTTCTGGTCTGGTGGTTTAACTATTGCGACGGTTCAATTATCATTTATGGTTTCTAGACTCTTCGTTTCCTTTGTTCATTCATTCAATTCTTCAGACGATTGATTTTCCTTTCTTCATTGTACTGGATATTTTAGTATATTAGGGTTTTAAGGTGAAGAGATTCCAAATGAAGGAATAATCCCTAATGATCCTTACGTCGTTTTGTCAGTTCATTGTGTAGCTTTTTGGGATTCTCCATAGTTTCCTTCCTCAAATCTCATCTGATTCTCCACAAAATAACATAATCCATACTTATAAAAAAAAAAGATGATTAATTAATGAAAATGTGTAAAGTTAGACATGTTAATTCGGATTGACACGCGCAAACTCGGGTTGAATCAATATGACACAAAAGTATACAATGATAACTCAAACTCAACCCGCGAACCTCCACGAATTACTATGAGTGACCTGAACCTAGGGATGGCAATTTTGGACATGCTCCGTGGGTGATCCACGGTTGAACCGTCCACGTGTCATTTTTTAGTTCAAAGTTTTTGACCCACGAGTCATTTTGACACGACCCGTCTGACCCATCCAAAAAATGGATCGTGTTTGGGTCGTAACCTTCGACCTACGGGTCAACCCATCGACTCGTTGAATAATTTATAATATACCTTCGACCCACGGGTCAACCCATCGACTTGTTGAGTAATTTATAATATATTATATAAAATTAAAATAAAGGTATTATAACCCACCCTAAACTTATAAGGTCGCACGGATTGTGTGTTGAACCGTAAATTTGCAATGTAATTTTTTAATCGTGCGGGTTGCGCAAGTTGACCCATCGACCTGTGAGTCGTGTTTGAGTCACGAGAATTGACTCGTCGAAACTTATGAGGGTGTGTTTGGGTTTAACAAATCTTGATACGACCAGTGGATGACCCAACCCGTGGTTGACCCAACTCGCAGAATTGACACCCCTACCTGAACCCAACCTTGCGGGTCGACACGTTTAACACGCCATATTATTTAAAAAGAATAGCTTGAAAAAGTGTTGGACTAATGAATATTAGGATCGATTTAAACATGCTCATAAACTGAATAAACACATTTAAATCAAATGGCAGAATATTGAATCGAATTCGTGAACTTACCTCTAGCCATTGCTAAACCGAGTTTCGTGAATCGTTTGGAGCTTCTAAACTCTTACTCTTCACGGTGGATGGTGTATTCGAAAGTGGATTGAAGAGGAGTGGTGTATAAGGACCAAAACGAGAATGCTATTTATAATGCTCTATCCATCAAATAACATAAATGAAAGCATTGGAGGATTGAAATCGTGGACGAATGGTTGTTGAATTCGTGGACCAATTTCTGTTGTTGATTGACTATAGAAGAAGAAAAAACCAGATTGGATTTCTCTTCAACAAGTGCATGTGAAAAAAACATTCAAAATGTGAGTTGTTGAACTGTGCAACGTGGGCTGCTGGACAGATGCAAACATGCCACACACGTTTTCAACAACATTCTCCCATTTGGTCCACATATATATTCCACCATTCACCTTGATGAGAAAAATGAAATATATGAATCATGACGATATGTCCTCTTATAGTGAGTTTTATCTTCCATGTATTACAATATATATCAAATTTCTCAACGATAGTCCATAAAACTTAATGAATAAACCCTATGTTTATTTAAGGTCCAAACTTTAGTGATATTTTCACAAAATTAACAAACATATATGTGCACAAAATCAAAAGAAAAAACATTGACTCAATAAGAATATCAAAATATCAAATGAATACTTACATCATGGAACCAAGTCCCATTCTTTCTACATGATCCTTGAAATTATTTGGTGGCATGCCTTTAGTCAAATGATCAGCAATCATCAACTCGATTGCTAACATGCTCAATGACGACTTTCTTTTCCTTAACACGTTCTCTGATGGCCAAGTATTTAATGTTGATGTGCTTACTTCGACTATCGCTTTTATTGTTCTTAGCCATAAACACAACAACTGAGTTGTCACAATACAATCTTAATGGCCTAAAAATAGAGTCAACTACTCTAAGCCCATAAATGAAACTCTTTAACCATACACCATGTGATGTAGCCTCATAACATTATACGAACTCGGCCTACATGTTGGAAGTAGCAGTCAAGGTCAGCTTTGCACTCCTCCAAGATGCGGCTCCACCGACAAGCATGAAAATGTAACCTGATGTTGATTTACGTGAATCAACACAGCCAGCGAAGTCCGCATCGAAGTAGCCAATCACCTTTAAATTATTGGTTTGTCTATACATGAGCATGTAATCCTTTGTTTCTTGAAGGTATCTCATAACATTCTTTGCAGCTCTCCAGTGGTCAATACATGGGTTACTTTGATATCTCCCAAGCATCCCAACAACAAATGCAATGTCAAGTCTAGTACAGACCTAAGTATACATCAGGCTTCCAACAGCGGAACCATATGGAATGTTTTTCATCTGTTCCCTCTCCGGCTCATTTTTAGAACATTGGATTAGACTAAATTTATCGCTGTTAACAATGGGTGCTATACTTGGCGAACAATTTTTCATTTGTAATCTCTCTAAAACTTTGTTGATATAAGTCTCTTGAGACAAACCCAAAATGTCTCGAGATGCCTCATTCATATCCTTCATATCAAAGTTCTTCGAGATAAATTGTTTCACATTATATAGCAAACCCTTATCATTGGTTGCAAGCAAAATATCGTCCACATATAGTACGAAAAAACAAGTATTGCTCCCACTAACCTTCTGGTATATACATTGATCCATGACGTTCTCATCAAAACCAAATGAAGTGATGACATTATGGAATTTAAAACACCATTGTCGGGAAGCTTGTTTTAATCTATATATAGATTTTTAAGCTTAGATACCAAATGTTCACCATTAACAAAGGAGAATCATTCAGGCTGTTTCATATAAACCTCTTCCTCTAGGTCACCATTAACAAAAGTCATTTTCACATCCATTTGATGCAAATCCAAATCAAAGTTGGCAGCCAATGTCATGATCACGCGAAGTGAATTTTCTTAGATATGGGAGAGAATGTTTCTGGGTAGTTAATTCCCTCCCTTTGAGTGAATCCTTTGGCAACGAGTCTTGCCTTATATGTCTCAATGTTGCCTTGTGAGTCTTTCTTTGTTTTGAAGACCCATTTACTTCTAATGGCTTTTACACCATCAGGCAACTTGACGAGATCCCAAACTCGGTTAGATGCCATAGAATCCATATCTTCTTTCGTGGCTTTGTGCCATACGTTCGAAACCTCAGAACTCATGGCTTGTAAAAACGTCTCATGATCATTTTCGGCTCCAACATTGTAGTCACACTCTTGTAGATACACAACATAGTCACTAGGAATCACTGATTTCCTTATCTAGTAGATCTTCTTAATGCTGCATCAACACTCTCCTGAGGTGTAGGATCATGTTGTTCAGCAGGTTGTTCAACAGTTTCAAGCATATGTTGAACTTCAATATCTACTAGATCATGATCAACAACTTGTGGTACTTCCGGGACTGGCTTTAACACGTGTTTGTACTCGAGGCACGTTGTTGACAATAATGATCAATCCATTACTTGAAATGGCACACTGAGCATCTGAATGATCTTTCTCAAGACCTACGCCCTGGGATCGATCGCTCTCACTTATCAAGTCATTCTCAATAAATTTTGCATTTCTTGGTTCCACAAACCTAGTGCTATGAGATGGACAGTAAAATCTATATCCCTTAGACCTTTCGACACATCCAACGAAATACCCACTTATGGTCCTCGGGTCCAACTTCTTTTCTTGTGGATTGTAGACTCTTACTTCAGGTGGACAACCCCAAACGCGTACATGTCACAAACTTGGTTTCCAACCTTTGAATAACTCAAAAGGTGTCTTTGGGATAACCTTGGTTGGAACTCGGTTTAATATGTACACGACCCTCTTAAGAGCCTCAATCCACAAGGATTCAGGAAGTTTGGTTCTAGCAAGCATGTTTTGCACCATGTCCAATAACGTTCAGTTTCTCCTTTCATCTACTCCATTTTGGTCCAGAGAGCCAGGCAAATTGTATTGGCAACAATCCCATTTTCTTGAAGAAACTTCGCAAATGGACCATTCGTTTGTCCACTTTCAGTGTATCTACCATAATACTCCCCGCCTCTATCGGATCTCACGATCTTAATTTGCTTATCACATTGTTTATCTATTTCAGCTTTAAACACCTTAAAAGCATCTAGTGTTTCATTCTTATTGTTGTGCAAGTAGAGATACATGTATCGTGAGTAATCATCTATGAAGGAGACAAAGTACTTATTGCGGTATGCATCCATGTCTGGACTACAAATATCTGTATGTATGATTTCCAATAACTCAGAGTTCCTCTTGGCACCTTTCTTAGACTTGTTAGTCTGCTTACCCTTAATGCAGCTTATACAAGTCTCAAAGTTAGTAAAATCCAGAGTACTAAGTACCCCATCATTCACCAACCTTTTAATTTAGGGGTGAGCAAAAAATACTGGTTGGACCGAGACCGGCCCGACTAGGACCGAGACCGAGCGGGCGAGTTTTTTCATCTGAAGTCGGGATTGGGCTCGGGTTCGGAATTTTCCCCAAAATTCCCGATTAGGACCGGACCGGCCCGAGTTGCCTAAAAACCTAATACATAATACTATATATACTATACAAGTATAGTAGTATACAACAACTCACAAAGTCTCCATGTGTGTTTGGATTGTATGTTCTATATTTATAATGTGTGTTTGGATTGTATGTTTGATACTTGATTTATTGTGTTTTTATGTTCTAAATTTGGTGAAAATTCGGACAATTTTTTTTTTTTTAATTTGGATTGAAAATTTCGGTAATGGACCGAGACCGGCCCGAGTCAAGCAAGACCGACTCGGGCGGGCTTTTTATACCGAAGTCGGTCTCGGTCTCGGTTCTCCAAAGGTGAAAACCGAAATTTCGGGCTCGGGCTCGGTCTTGCCTAAAAAACCGGCCCGGACCGCCCAAGCTCACCCCTATTTTAATTCTCTCAATGGAGATGTGTCCCAATCTCCGATGCCACAATATAGAAGACTCTTCATTCATAACACATTGTTTAGTACCAACATTTTCGTGAACGTGCATAGAAGTATGGTTATCATTATTTTGCAGATTAAGGAGAAAACGACCATCACACAAAATACCGCATCCAATAACATTAGACTTATAAAATACATTAAATCTGGAGTCTGAAAAGTTAAAGGAGTAACCATCTGATACAAGTCTGGAAACTGAAATTAAATTCCTAGAAAAAATGGGAATATAAAATGTATTTTTCAAATTTAAAATGAAACCACTACTTAAAACTAATATGCACGTCCCAATGGATTCTACATATGAGGGAAGCTTATTTCCTGAATAGACGCTACGCTCACTTCCCATCGGTTTCTGTAGGTCTTGCAAATCCTGCAATGAATTGGTAACATGGAGAGTAGAACCAGAATCAATCCACCATGTATTATGATTGACATCAGTCATATTGGTTTCATAACAAACAAATGAAAGTCGAGTACCTTTCTTATCAAGCCAATTCATGAACTTGAAGCATTGTTTCTTAACATGCCCCTTATTCTTGCAGAAGAAACACACAATCTCCTTCTTAATGTCCTTCTAAATAGGGTTTTTTCCCTTTCCCTTGTCCTTGGATCCTTCTTCTTGTTCTTCACAGGGGTCGTCAAGTTCACATTTTCCTTTTCTATTTCATTTTCCTCCATTAGCAGTCCACCCTCTTCCTGAACACACATGGTCAACAATTCATTGATTAACCATTTATCCTTATGTGTGTTATAGGATGTCTTAAATGGGTCATACTGTTGAGGTAAAGTACAAATAATGTAGTGAACTAAGAAGAATTTTGACATCTCAACCTCCAATGTTTTCAATTGGGTTGATATATCCCGCATGCGCATGATATAATCACGCACACCCCTAATGTTGGTGAGCTTCAGGGACGAAAACTATATGATAAGGGTGCTCGTCATTCCTTTATTTGACCTTTAATAAGTCTTGTACCTTATGATAATGCTCGACGGAGCCTCTGATACCAGCATATATTTTTGCCTTTACGAACATAACGGAGAGACGATTAGATCGCCCTTACTTATCATAAAGAACAATTACATCTGAAGAACTGGTTTCAGTTACTGCAGGGGGCTCCTCCTTCCTAATAGCATAATGTATTCCCATCCAACCCAAGTGAAAGAGAATTCTTTCCTTCCAGACCTTATAGTTGTCCCCTTTGAGTTCGGGAAAATCACATCTCATATCAGAGTAATTAACATGTTGAATTGATGCAATAAATTAAATATTCATGCTCATGTTGCTGAATTTGAAGCTATAAAAATATGACATATACTACAAATGTAGAATTATGCAAAATGATGAATCTAGTGACATAAAACTTGCATGTGGGCTAACGTTCTAATTCAATTAGATTCATCTTACCTTTATAATAAAATTAGGGTTAATTACTTAATTGGTTACACATGTTTGACCAATGTTCAGAATGGTTACACATGTTTCAAAATGTGATTAATTGGTTTTGAAATGTGACTATTTGTTTTTTTCACTATTCACCGTTAAAATCACAGTTAAGTCACTATTTAGATACGTAAAATGACGAAATTACCCCTAGAATCATCTTCAAGAACACATCATCATCTTCAAGAACAATAATTGAAGAAACCAGAAATCTGATTTCTGGGTTCTTGAGAAACCAGAAATATGATTTCTGGGTCTTCAAGAACCCAGAAATCAGATTTCTGGGTTCTCAAGAACATCAAATCGAATTTGATTCGATTTTGGTTCTTCAATCCTTCCAATCTGTTCTTCAATACAACTAAGGGCATAATAGTCCTTTCACAATTCAATAATATGTTAAAAAATGAATTAACGTTAAAATTAACGGTTTACTAACGGAATAACCAATTAATCACATTTGGAAAAACATGTGTAACCAATTAGTCACATAGCAAAACCAATTAATCACATTTTGAAACATGTGTAACCATTCTGCACAATGGTGAAACATGTGTAACCAATTAAGTAATTAACCCATAAAATTATCAAATTATGTTCTTTTTCCTAATCCCTGTGGGTAAATTAGAAAATATAATTTGATATTTTATTATAATTAATCATACAAATATAATAAAAAGTTTATGTGAGATAAAATTCTATTATATCACGTATGATTAATCACAATTAATGTTTATTTTCTAAATGTGATCCTGAATAAACTGTAATATATGTTTCAATTAATTAAGGATGATGTGGATACTCCCTAATTAATTTAAACTATATGAATCACATAAACATTAACTAAATCATTTGGCTTAATTATTGCATAAAATTATAAGCAATATTTTACGAATTTAATTCCAAATGTACTAATAGTCTAATATTATTTATATTAAAAATTGCACGTATAAATGAAATAATGATGAATTATACGAGCAAATAATAAAAGTACAAAATACTTATAATTAAATTCACATATCCATGTAGAATTAATTCACCAAAATTATACGTTGAATCACTCTTCATGATTGTTACTATTCACGACTGGTATTGTTCATAACCAGAACTGTTCATCGATCGTTACTGCTCATAGCCACCACTCTTCATCGATCGTTACTGTTCATCATTTTACTGTTCATTGTCTTCAACATGACAAATTTGAGCAGAAAAACAGAGGAAGAACACAGAGAAGACATGGGCAAAATCAACGTTGCTCTAATACCAAATGTTGGACTAATGAATCTTGGATCGATTTAAACATGCTGAGAAACTGAAAAAACACATTTAAATCAAATAGTGGAAGCTTGAATCGAATTCGTGAACTTACCTCTAGCCATTGCTAAATCGAGTTTCGTGAATCGTTTGGAGCTTCTAAACCCTTACTCTTCACGGTAGATGGTGTATTCGAAAGTGGATTGAAGAAGGGTGGTGTCTAGGGACTAGGCTTGTTCATGAACCGGTTCAGGGTCGAACCGATTCTGAACTGAACTGGTATGGTTTGAAAAAACCCGGTACATTTTTCTGTTTCTAAAAAAACTGGGCTAGTTTAAGGAAAAATAACTGGTCTGGTTCGAACCGATTCAAAACCGGTTTGAACTGTTCTGGTCTGTTTTTTTTAATAACAATTTTGGTTCAGAAATAATCTTGTTCAAACCGAACCTAAACCGGCTGAAAATCCTGTCCAACACACTGAACCGTATGAAAAAATACTGAATTAACTGAAAAACATTGAACCGGCTGAAAAAATACTGAACCGACTGAAAAACACACTGAACCGATTGAAAATTTGTTCCGCAACCGACTAAAATCCTGTCCAACATCAACATACGAGAGTCCAATATATCTCTATGTTTGATTTAATTTCGGATCGGTTTAGTTGATTTTGCTTCAAACCGGTTCTAAAATTACATAGGTTTAAAGTGGTTTGATTTAAATTTAAGTATAAACCAGTATCAAAAAACGATTCGAACCGATTCGAACTGGATTTTTAGTACTAGTTCGGCTTAAAGTGGTTTTGAATTGTTCTATTTGAAGGTTAAAAACACTGGTCTGGTTTTGGAACTAGTTCGGCTGAACCGGTTCGAACCAAACCAGTTCGCCCGAACCGATTCATTTGGACAAGCCTACTAGGGACCAAAACGAGAATACTATTTATAATGCTCTATCCATCAAATAGCATAAATGAAAGCATTGGATGACTGAAATCGTTGACGAATGGTTGTTGAACTCGTGGACCAATTTCTATTGTTGATTGACTACAGAATAAGTAAAAACCAACTTGGATTTCTCTTCAACAAGTGCATGTGAAAAAACATGCAAAATGTAGGTGGCTAAACTGTGCAACGTGGGCTGCTGGACAAATGCAAACATGTCACACACGTTTTCAACAACAAAAGAATGTAAAGTTGACTCGCACAATGAGAAAGGGAATGGAAAAAAGCTTGACTGTCAAAATTCAATTACTACTCATCTTGATTCCCACACATTCCTCTTCTTCTTCAAATCAAAAGTGACATATAAGAATAAGGAAAACACTTTAAATTGAGCTAGGGAGAGAAATAGGTTCCTGTTAGAGCTTAATGCGAGTGTGGAAGCTAGGGTGAGTTCAGAACGGGCGAGACGAACTTTTCAACAAAAAAAGTCTGAGCTCAAAATTTTGGAATTCATGTCTGGAAAATCGAGATCGAGTTCACATTAAAAAAAAAACGCCCGAGACGTTTTTTCTTGATTTGGGCCGTCTCGGTCATGGAATAACTTTTTCTCAAAAAACAATTAAAAAAAATATTCAAAATTTTTAAATACAAAATACAATACATATATTATACTAAGTATTCGATACAAAATAAAATACAAATATCATACCAAATATCTAATACAAAAAAGTTCAAATTTCAACAACCCTAAACACACAATAAACACAATAAATGTTAATTTCAACTTATACTCGGATCAGACCAATTTATTTGGTCTTTTGAGCAAAAATACAACTAAATCCGACTCGAGTTCGAAATAAAAAATTCACATGTTTTAACTCAATCTTAAATTCGGACCTGTCCGTCTATGAACAATTTTTTCAATTTTTCGGTCTTAGTCTTTTTCTCTCACCAATAGTGGAAGCACGGTATTTGGACTTGGACACGGAGGATGACAATCTTATGTACGAGGATAGTGCTCTTGATGCCGAGATGATAGTGGTGCTCCTGATGCTAATGCCGAGGCGAGGATGGTGCTCCTAAATCCTAATGCTAATGCTTATGCTGAGGTGAGAGCGAGGCGAGGTAAGGAATAAGGATGCTGAATCGCTGATGCCAAGGTAAGGGAAAGTGTAGTGAGGACTGTGCTTCTGATATTAATGCTGATGCCCAGGTGAAAAAAGAAATGTGTTCTACTAATTAGATTAGGCTTTTCTTTTTCTTCAAGGATAATACGATGTTTCCGGGTTGCATCTGTTTATACCCGACCCGACACCGCAAAGCGGATACGGAACTCAAACTCATTCATTAATCGTGAAACTTGACTTTTGAAGTCCGCTTGCTGCTCATGCTATTGCTGGCTGAAACTCAGACCTCGGCCACTACCTTCTTCCTCGTCTATGTTCTCAATCGTTTTTCTTCTCTGCAAAAATTTCGTCTCTAATTTAGCTTCTTGCTTGTATTTCTTCCCCAAGCTCACATTGAGCACCGCCTGAACGAGTTTTCTGTCGTGTGTTTTTGGCGGGCCAAAATCAGCCTCACTGAGTTGTGTCACTGCTCTTGATTGCGCTGACCAATCACTTATCTCGAGCTGAGTCTGATAGTTTTGTAAGGAGTCTTGAGTTCCGGAGAAGGGGATGGAATATGGGGTGTCAGACAGTAGCGGTAAGTTCACAACAATAGCGAAATTTGATATGTTCCTTATCAAAGGTTATGTTGTAGCGTAGACGTGATTATCCAAGTAGGAACCAGTTCATCTGCTGCATATTCTTTAGTTGGGGAGTGATGCCGCACAATGAATTGTTCTTTCCATTCATTTAAGAGAAGAAATTTTAAAGAATTGATGCATTGGAAATTTTGTTAATAGCATATCCGTAATCAATTGATCGTGGTAGACTTTGCCTTGAGATTTTAGTCAAGAGGTAGATGAATTGGTCCGGGAGGGGTTATGAAGAGGTTGGAGACAGGTTATGGACAATGTTGAGACTGCAAGATTGGAATTTAGTTTTGATCCATTCATCAAATCATATGCCATGGCCATTCACGATCTTAGATTTTAGTAATACTGTTGCAACAACCACTGTCAGGATGTGAAGGAGTATCCGTTACAACCAAGACATTTGAATTTTTTACATCATTTTGTAACATCTTAGTAGCTTATGACACTTGGTAACGTGAATATTGTGAGGCATCTAGTGAACTTGAATTTCGGTCTAGCATTCATCTTTCACTTGCTCGTGACACTGTCCCATGTAGATCCTTCTTAGTTTTGTAATTTAGTCATCGTTAATGTCCAAGCACATTCTTTAATACTGGCCTTGCTCTTTACTCACAGGAACAGACGATGATCTCCCTCCAACCCATCTGAATAGATATCAGAAAGGGCCCCAAGCTACTGGCAACATGCGTACTGCAACAGTGGGCCCTGGACCGTTACCTGTTATGCACGGAGACATGGAGACCCAGATCCACCTAATTGAACAAGACGCATACTATTCACTCATCCGGGCCTTCAAAGCACAGTCTGATACTATCTCATGGGTAAGTTTGTTAAGTTACTTCCCCGAATACCATTATGCGCTTCTACTTCCTCCAGTCTCTTGTTAAGATAAGTTAATGTACATTGTCTTCTTAACCCTTTTTTAGGAAATGGAAAGTTTAATAACTGAACTTCGTAAAGAGCTGAGAGTATCAGATGCCGAACATAGTAAAATTCTCTCCAGGGTCAATGCTGATGAGACAATTCGAAGAATAAGGTTTGTTTGTGACAAGCAACTACTAACGCTTGCTTAAATCTCAGCTAGCCATCTGTATTGATTTAATCCCTAGTAATCGTGGCACCAGGGAGTGGAGAAAGTCAAACGGGCATCAACCTAGGATCCTTAGTTCATCTCAACCCGTTCATGACTTTGCACCTAGTCCAACAGTTTCGGCATCTCGTAAAAAACAGAAAACATCTCAATCTACAGCCCCTTTACCTATGGTTACACCTCCTCCAATAATGCATCCACCTGTGCCACCATCTTCAGGAACATTAAGGCGAGGACCCCCTCCTGGTGCCAAAACCAAGAAGCCGAAATCAGTAAGTCGAACAATGTTGAGTTCTTGTTATGTTGTATTTTTAAGGAAATTATACAAGTTGATTCATTACTGACATTCAGCTGCAATCAAGTTCATGCAGCACCCTTCTGCAGGGGCTACTGGAAGAATCATGGGTGCCAACCAGGGCCCATCAGGTGAAGCTGCTGCAGCACAAGTTTATGACCCACTTCCTCTTATAGGAAAGAAAGTATGGACTAGGTGGCCTGATGATAATAACTTCTACGAAGCTGTAATTACTGATTATAATCCAGCTGAGGTACTTTCATCCTACTGCTTAAGCTGTGCAATGATTTGTGGGGAATATTAAGCTAATTATTACTCTTTTTTTTGTCCTGTAGGGACGCCATGCGCTTGTTTATGATATTAACACAGCAGATGAAGCATGGGAGTGGGTCAATCTCAAAGAGGTGATTTAAAAGGCTTCATCATGCTTTGATGTAGTTTTTCATTCTTTTTTTCAAAAGGTGATGAGTTATATGACAATTGTCTTCTATTTATCATGCTACTGGAATTAGGGTTCAGCAGAATTGACTGTGCTGCCCTCTTTAATTTACTGTGTTCTAGATTTTGTTTGCTTGTGCTCTTGGTAAATTGAATGCTTTTACGTTATTTTTATAACTGCAATCTTAGATTAAGGTAAAAAATAAATCAAAAGTTTTGATTACTAAGATCCTATGAGGTAATTCTGTTGTGTAAATGGTTCAAACTGGAGTTCTCCAAAAAGGAATGCATGGCACTGACAGCTGTTAAATTTATATGCCTCATCTTTATAGTGCATTGTACGCATTCGCTTGATTTTTCCTTTATATACCGAATTGATCTGATTATAGATGTGCATGCTCTTGCAATCTAGATATCACCAAACGATATTCGGTGGGAAGGTGAGGATTCTGGAGCTTTATCTCGGAAAGGAGGTCGCCCTGGTCCAGGTCGTGGAGTCAAGAAAAACATGGTGCGTGGTAGTGGTCCAAGTTCAGGAAGAGGTAGAGGGACCTCAAAGGGTGGGGCCAAGAAAGATGTTCCTATTTCTCAGAACGGTGTCGGAAGAAAAGTACCGGGAAAAATTCAAATACTCCACACTGATACTCTTATTAAAGAGGTAAGGAGCAGATCAAATAATTTTGAGAGATTAATTTTGGAAAAAATTCTGATGATCTATCTTGGTATATAGGTGGAGAGTGTTCTTGGATCAAGTCAACCAGATCCTGCAGAAATTGAGAGAGCTAAGAAAATCTTAAAGGTAAGGCACGTCTGCAAGCTCTAGAATCTTTGCATGTGGGCAATCCGAATTTTTGTACTGTTTTTGTATCAGAAATTGTTTGCTTTTTGCCATAATGCAGGAGCATGAGGAAGCTTTGTTGGAAGCAATTGCAAAGCTTGAAGATGTATCTGATGGTGAAAGTGGTAATAACTAATGACTTTCTTTTTCACCCTCGTATATAGCATAGGCTAATAGGAAAAGGGATGTTGACTGCTGTTGTAACTGTATTTTACTAGAAATCTGCTTAGCCTTTAATTGATCCTGTACTGCCGCTCGTGTGAAATTGCATTGAGTAGTGAATGGAATAATAACAGATTTTTTTGAGTTGAATTTTCTTCTTTTCCTGTCTAGGTTTTGCACAGCTTCGGTAGTTTCCATTTAGTCCTGTGGACTGTAAACTACCAATTTGTGTAAAAAGTAGTCATGCCAATGTTCAATTTGCATTGATACCAAATGGGTCTTTTGTAAGTGGGTGCTTTAATAGTCCCTTTTCATTGTTCTTATTTCTGCCTTATGAATCAGATGGTCAAGAACCTCCTCGGGGAACATGATCCGATGGTTCGAAGTGGTCAAAGGCGCTTCTAATTGTTCTACTTTTGGAGAATGTATTGTATGATTATGTCAGATGTTGCCCTGGTAGTATAGTATAGTTAGCAGCTTTTCTCAAGTCGTATCTTGGAGGGTGATTATTGATAAGCTTTGTGTAGTGTCTAGCAGATAGCCAGCCAGTCTCCTCTGTATGTAAAATTAACCTGGTCAGATCAAAGGTTTCTTGTATATGTTTCTTGCATAGTAAAATTCGTCATTCTCTTCTCTTTGTAATAAGTTTAATAACTCTCTTTGTTGGATACATTCGACTCACACAGAATGTAGAATGCCCGTTTTTTCTTTCCCCTGCCATCGAATTGAAGCATTATTTATATGTAATTTGTATTCCAAGAACACACCATAATCATCTGTACATATGCAAAAATAACAATCTAAGCTGTGTGTGTGTGAAGTTACAAATACCATGACTGGCATTGACCCAGCCTGAACCGACTGAGCTGCAGATTCTATCTGTATGTGGTGCCCTTGTGTGTGCTATATAACAAAAGCTGCAGAATATCATCAAAAGAATAAAGATAAGTGTTCCTGCTAAACTGGGAATGCAAAATCTGATGATTACCAAAAACAATTTCCAATTAATCGAATTGATGAACAGTTGTATGCCTAGTTCGTCCGATCTTCTACGTATGCTGCTGAAACTAATATGTAAATTTAATTGCAGTACTCTTGCCATGATCAAGTAATGAATATGAAGGCAGCACTGCACCTGGATGTGAATTACTACCAACAAGAAGAACAAGTTCAATCACACGAAACAGCGACAAAGTCACTTGTTCAGTGCATACTATAAAACCTATAGATAGTGAAATCGATACCAATGAATGCTAAATTATCCATCTGATCTTACACAATCGAAAAATCGAATTAGAATCTGTATCTATAAGTCAGTTGAAATCTACCACCTTTAGACTCCCTTGAACTGAAAAGAAATATGATGGATTCAAAGGGTTTGGTGCTGCCAACTGCTAAGTATAGAACAATACTATAGATGACCTATCTGTGAATTATGTAGACATTATGAACATCACTCAATACTATATTAATTAATCCTATTCCTTTTTAGGATTTGTCCCATATACCAATATAATTTCACTTGAAATCCAAAGGAAAACCTAACCTGGAAAGTATATTCAAGAAAAGAATCTAATTCCTGACAAAGGACAGAAACGCAAGATGTTCATCTATTTCTGGCATATACAGTCAAGAAAAGAGTCTCAATTTGTTGTCAATTGGCAAACAAAATCATCAAATCAATCACCAATTTGTCAGATCTAAATAATATCTACTGCCCTCCAGATAACATGATCTTTGTTCAAGACGAGACAGAATAAAAAAAGAGAATCTTAAAAAGAGTACGCACCCCAGTTGGCGGTGATTCGCAGGATAATCTTGAGGCCTTTGTTCTTCTTCATCATCGTCATCGGATCTGGTTATGGAATTGGCATCCTCTGTTCTGTTTCTTCCATTGAATTGAAACGAAACGGGAACAAGGAAAAGAAGTATCCTTCGTTGTGGTATGGGCTAGGTTAGGTAGGGACCCTCTTATTGGTTATGTGTCACCAGACCACGTCGCCATCATCCAACCAATTTCTTGTTTGGTTAAACACTTTACCAGTTTACTGTAAGTAAAATTTGCTAATGAACTTTTGGTATTGTAAAAGAAAAAGGGTTAAATACCAAATAACTACCCGGACTTTAGACATTTTATAAATAACTATCCGGATTTTGAATTTTTAAAAAGACTACCTAAACTTTGGACTAATGTGCAAATAACTACGTCACATTTGACACATGAGGTAAATTGCTACCTCCGTTAAAACTTTCGATAAATATTGACATAAAATAAAGTGGCAACATATGATTAGTTCATAACTTTAAAAACTATATTATTTTTTTAAAATACTAAAAAATACAAAATAAAAATAAAAAACTGAATTATAAAAATATAATTTTTTAAAAATATAAAAATAAGAGTTTTTAAAATAATTTTTGTATTAAAAAACATGTAACAAAATTAAAAAACAATCTAATGATTTATTTTTATTTCATATTTTAATAAAAATATTATATTTATAACTTTTATTTTCGATTGCTATTAATTTTCTAGCTTTTTTTAGTATTTAAAAAAAAAACAATATAGTTTTTAAAATTATGGATCAATCATGCCACATCATTTTACGTCCATATTTAACGGAGGTAGCTATTTACCCCATGTGTGTCAAAGTTGAGGTAACCGTTTTTGAAAATTCAAAGTTCGGGTAGCTATTTGTAAAACAATCAAAGTTCGGGTAGCTCTTTGGTATTTAACCCTAAAAATTTAGTCTCATTAATTTTTCTGTAAAATTTAAAAAATTGCAAACAATTCAAAAATTTAATATCATGATAAAATGATCTTTAAAATTTTATCATTCAAATTGTAAAAGAAAATTATCATTCAAATTGTGATTTTAAGAATTTTATTTATTTTAATAGAAAAAATAAAGTTATTTTAGAATCATAGTAAAATATTATAATAGTTTTTTAAAAGTATTTTACGTCAAGTTTAACAAAAAAAAATTTAACAATTTTTTTACAATACAAAAAATTCAACTAGAAATTGCAGTCATATAAAGTTGAATAAGTAATCTAATATTTAAACCCCAAAAAAATGAAATAAGACATGTACAAGTTTGGTCGCACGACTCGCACCAGTGTCACCCCTAATCTCATTTCCCTCTCTCTTTTTCCGTCCGCCATTTTAGCTGTTCTGACTTCTGAGGACCATAAATCTTTTTGTTGAAGAGATTCATCAATCTTTGATTAATTCAAATATATAATTCTTAACTTTAAAATGAATTAAAAGATTATATGTCTTTAAATAATATCATTCTATTGATTAATAAGAGATGTATTTGTTTACTTTATTTACCAATCTTATTATAATTTTGAATTTCAGATATATAACTTTTTCGATGACATTTGAATAATTATTATTTTTACGTAAAAACATATGTTAAGAGAGCTTTTAACGACGTATGATATATATATATATATATATATATAGTTTAATCACACACTACGGGAGAATAATTTTTTAACGGCTCAAATTTGTTTCATTAACGGCTCAATGAAAAACGAGTCGTCATAATAAGAGTCGTCTTATAAATGACGACTCGTTTTTCATTGAGCCGTCCAACCTATTTTTTTTTTAATGATTTTAATAGACGGCTCAACAAAACTGAGCCGTCTACAATAAATTTCGAAAAAAAAAATCATTTTACGTGATGGCTCAATTGTTTGAGCCGGTAACTCAATTTCTGGACGGCTCATTAATCATTGAGCCGTTAATAACCATTATATTAAATTTTTCACGGTTCAATCATACTTGAGCCGTGGAAGTGAGCCATTAACTCAGACTTCTCCCGTAGTGACATCAATAACTGTAAAAAAATCATTCCAGAATAAAATGTATGCATTCTTTTAGTATATTAATTTAAATAAAATTCCACATATAATGAAGTTTGGATTAATAACTTTTAATGTAATATTTTTTATTATTAAATAAAATAAATCTCCATTAGAGACTAGTTTATATATAAGTACTTTTGTTTTGGTAAGTTATATATAAGTACTTAGTCTAACTAGTGTCGTCTATATCAAACTTATGATACCATCTAAAATAAAAATTAATTTATCACTATCTTAAATATATGAATTATTACTTTATATTATTTATAAAACGTAATAAATCTATTTTGAACAAATATTATCAAATCTAATATAATCTCAATGATATAAAATATTATTTTAAACAGAATCGGATATCATCCTAGTTATTGCTATTAATAAACCGTTATTATTGTTATAAGGTATCCAAACTCCAAAGTATATGATAAGGTGAGACGACCCAGTCCAAGTAAAAAATGACAAGTACTTAGTAAAACGTTACAGCATGTATTTTGGAGATATACGAGGTAAAGACGACACAATCCGATGCGTTTTTTCATCTCGATCCACACTTCCATACCCAAACCCTAGAATCTCTCCATCTTTCTATATATACAAATCTCCATCTTTCTCCAGTAACGTACTCAAATATTCTTGTTCAAACTCCCACAGAGACAGATTATATATCAACACGTGATCATTTCATTGAAGTTATTAATTATTACCACGTGTGTTAATTCTCCTGCCTGTCTGTCTGACTTATATATATTCCCAACAAACACCATTTCGAGAAAGCACTGTCGTTGTGATAAGGAGTATCGATACCGTCTCATTTGTTTGGAATTCTGACCATAAATGACAAAAAGTCCTGGTGCGGTAGTCACTGGACCGGTGTTTGTTCCGACCGACACGCAGTCGTCTCCCTCGCCGGAGCTGCACATTATTTTGTCGGCTAGACGATTTCGCCCGAGGTACGATGTATAGTTAGTCAATCTCAATTATACCGTATAACGGGTGTCGTGATGTTCGGTTGGATTGTATTGGAATGATGCAGATAAATTATCATTGTATTCACAACAATGGCGGACAGTATCGAGCTTAACAACCCTAACGAAGAGTGCATCTTCAAGGTCTGTAATGCTTGCCCTAACATCAACTTATCATCAAACTATATATATATATATATATTGAACGAATTTGTCGATGCGGATCAGGCGAGAGAAGACATTATTAGTGCATTGGAAGCCGAAAGAACTGAGGAGAAGAAAGACAACCATGAATTTGAAGTCGTTGCAAAGAAGATGAAATCAAGAGGAGGATGGAAGTGGACTTCCATATTGCTTGGTATATATATACGTAGTCATCTTCTTCTTCTTCTTCTTCATTCGGAATTCGCTTACGATGTTTTTGTGATTTTGCAGCAAACCAAGCACTGGCAACGCTAACATTCTTCGGCGTTGGAGTAAACCTGGTACTGTTCTTAACACGTGTGATGGGTCAGAAAAATGCGCAGGCGGCCAACAGCATCAGCAAGTGGACCGGCACGGTGTATCTCTTCTCCCTCATCGGTGCATTTCTCAGCGATTCGTATTGGGGAAGGTTCTTGACTTGCGCCATCTTTCAAGGAATCCTCGTCCTGGTAAGCAAAATAAAGAAGCTTCATTAGTTTATCTATAATCTTCGGACAGAAAAACCAGATTGAATATTATGTCGGTAGAGGGTTGATGAATGATCATCAATGGTAGGGCGCTTCGCTGCTGTCGATCACATCGGACCTCTTTCTGATCAAACCTAAAGGATGCGGCGATGGGACACTGCAATGCAAAGATGCCTCCACTGCCGGAACCATAATCTTCTACCTCTCGATCTACCTTGTAGCCCTTGGGTACGGTGGGCACCAACCGACCCTAGCCACGTTCGGGGCAGACCAGTTTGACGACTCGAACCCTAAGTCTCAGGCCTCAAAGACAGTCTTTTTCAGCTACTTCTACTTTGCCCTAAACGTTGGGTCCCTTTTCTCCAACACTGTCCTGGTCTACTTCGAAGACAACGGGGAGTGGACACTAGGGTTTATTGTATCTGCAGGAGCAGCTGTGTTAGGGTTGGTGTCTTTCCTGCTACCGTATAACAGGTACCGGTATGTAAAAGCGTGTGGGAACCCACTTCCACGTGTCGCTCAGGTGTTCATTGCCACTGCTCGGAAATGGAGCGTGGAGCCGGCAAAGGGAAACGAGCTGTACGAGTTGGAAGGGTCGGAGTCCGCCATTAAAGGAAGCAGGAAAATCCATCATAGTGAAGAGTTCAGGTTATTACTACTCTTTCTCTATACAACTCTTCATTTATCATCCTTCTCGGTTCAAGAGTCCTTTAAGATCTCTTCGTAACTGGACAGGTTCATGGACAAGGCGGCCACGATGACGGAACATGATCTTCAGGTGAACAACCCATGGCGGCTCTGCACTGTGACGCAGGTCGAGGAAGCTAAATGCGTTCTGAGAATGTTGCCGATCTGGTGCTGCACCATCATATACTCTGTCATCTTCACCCAGATGGCCTCTCTCTTCGTCGAACAGGGCGACGTGATGAACACCAAGATCGGGAACTTCCACCTCCCAGCAGCGAGCATGTCCACCTTTGACATTCTGAGCGTCCTCATCTGCACTGGACTCTACCAACAGTTCCTCGTCCCACTGGCAGGGCGGCTCACCGGAAACCCTAAAGGCCTGTCGGAGCTTCAGAGGATGGGAGTTGGAATCATAGTCGGACTCCTGGCGATGGTAGCAGCAGGTGCCACAGAGATCGCAAGGCTCAAGTAGGTTATTATAGGAAATTAGATTATATACAATAAATTAGATATATATACACATTGTATGTAAGTATTATACATTTCCAGATACGTCACTCCGCACGAGAAGCGTAGCTCCCTGAGCGTGTTCTGGCAGATCCCGCAGTACGTCCTGGTCGGAGCATCCGAGGTTTTCATGTACGTCGGTCAGCTTGAGTTTTTCAATTCTCAGGCGCCGGACGGGATTAAGAGCTTTGGTAGTTCGTTATGCATGGCTTCGATCTCGATCGGGAATTACGTGAGTAGCATGTTGGTGTTTATGGTGACGGCAATCACAGCGCGTGGGGATAGCCATGGTTGGATTCCTGAGAATCTTAACCATGGGCACGTTGACCGGTTCTACTTCTTGATCGCGGGTCTAGCCATCGTGGACTTTGGGATCTACTTGGTTCTTGCCAAGTGGTACAAAGGGACCAACTTTGATGAGAGCAGCAGCAAGAAGCTGGTGGAGTCCAGGAAGGAAGATGGAGAAAGTAGCAGAGTTTAGGGGTGAAGATTGAAGAAGCTTCCATTGTGGATACCGTTAGAATAAGGAGAAAAAATGGGGAAACTTTTGAATTTTTTTTAAATGGAGGACTACAAAAGTCAATAAATGTTACACCAATTATGATTGATTTGTTAGTTAAGGGTTAAGGCAGAGCCAATTGAAACATTATGTTATCCTTGTCTTCTTTTCCTATTTTTAATGCAGTTTACACTTTACACCTTCTCTTCTTTTTTTCCTCCCTATTTTCTATAAAAATAAATAATATCAATTCGAGTCAATGTATTCGGTCAAGATTTACCGAACTCAATCTATGAATACTAGGGCTGATCACGAAGGCAAAGACCGAGACCGAAATTTCGGTCTTGCCTTCTAGAGGACCGAGACTGACCTTGGCCAAAAAAGTCTGCCCGAGTCGGTCTTTCTTGACTCGGGCCGGTCTCGGTCCTGGACTGAATCTACATAAAAAAAACAACTATGAGTTCACGGTATTTTTTAGTAAAAGGCGAATGAATAGTTCACCTCTCAAAGAAACACTATAAACTCTCTATATTCTTTAGTAAATTTATCAAGATGCACATTTTATAGAGATAGAAAACCTCCAAAATCCACATTATTTTCGGTGTGGTATTATGAAAATCTCAAATACACATACATTCGGTCTGGACCGGTCCTAAACGGGTTTTCGGGAAAAAAGTCTGAGACCGATCTTAAAGAAAAAAACCACTCGTTCGGTCTCGGTCCTAGTCGGGCCGGTCTTGTCGAGAATTCGGTCCTACAGTCTTTTTTATCACCCCTAATGAAAATGATTGATTTCTAGGGTTCACATAAAGAAAATAATATTTAAATTAATATGATATAAAGTTATATTTAAATGTTCAAATAGGACAATATATTTTTTTTGGCCAATAAAAAAATACGATCTTGTCTTGTTGGAACCCTCAAAATTATCAATGCATTTTTAGCTCAACTGCACCATACAAAGTTGAGTAGATTCAAAAACACAGTAATAGATTCCTTGGCTTACTCAACGTCAACTGCCATATTTAATTACGATTATTAATGGACAAAACTAAGTTCATATTCATCAAATCAGTAGATAAAAATCCTATAGAGTCGCTTAAACTGTAATACCACAGTAAACATGAGTTAAAAAGATAGTTTTTACACACCAGATGTGTTGAGTTCATGTGCACCATGTGCAAAGTGGCATCGATCTCCGAAAGTGCAGGTACCTTTCATGAAGTTATCGCACAGCTTTGTCTTGAAATTACTCCTCGGTTGATGTCCACCCTGCCTCTTCCCTGGTGGTGGTCCGAATGAAGACCTTGCACTTCCGATAAGCTCCTGAACCATGGCATGGGCCTGCTGTATCTGCTCAAAGGAACCCTCTAACTCGATGTTCCTCAAATTGGGATCAGATTCATGGTCTCTAATCGATAGCTTTGCCCCTGTCAATCTACAAACATGCTTAGAATTCACACCATTTTTCCCAATTATGGCACCGGTGAGCTTTGAATCGATGCTGATCTTAGCGGTGGCAGTGGCCCCAAAGCTTGCTGCCGCAGGACCTTGGGGATGGTGAGAGGGAGGAGGAAGAGGATCATATCTGCCCCCAGGTCTGTTCATTGAGCGAGGGTCATCATAGGAGGGGACAGATGGCTTCCCAAGCTCCCATTCACCGTGCGCAAAATGGCATTTATCGCCAAATTTGCAGCCTTCAGCCGTGTTGAATTTGTTGCAGAGTCGGTTCTTTACAGTTGGAGAAGGAGCATCTATTGAGCTTTTAGGAGGGGGCTGATGATGTGGAATAGATGGGTTGGGCACGAAATTCTGCATCTGAGACACTGCTTTGAAGCCCCCAGGTACGTAATGCAGAAAGTGACACGATTCACCAAATGGACATCCCGAAGTGCTGGGAGTATAAATAACTGGTGTCAGAAATTGTAATGATCCCAAAAAAATTCAAGAAAATGTCTAGAATTTCAACTGAAATATTTCTACATAATGTATTGTTTAGAGGAGAGAAAATTAGCAAACATATGCATGGACAGCATCAATATAAATTGTTATTCTGCAGAAATAATGCAAAAGGTTCAACAATGAGCGCTCCATCAAACTCTGGACAATAAAGAAGATTGCCTTACAAATTAAGAATGTAAACAGCATGCATCCACTTGGGAATCCTCAGTTCAATTAGAAAATACTACAACAAAAGATTGAAGTAGAAGAAACATGCATCAGTTTTGTGAAACCTTCAAGCCAATAAGCATGTAAATCATCACATCTCAGAAAATGAAGCATGATAGTGTTTTTTTTTCATAAATACCAAATAATTGTCTGGAATCATGACGACTGCATATCAATGAGACCTATGCAATACTCCACACAGTATTTGAAGTTTGAAAACATGGAAATGAAATGTAAATTCAGAACGAATCATGAAGAGATTGGTCATATTATCGTAGAATTCCACGCTGTAACATCATCCTGTCGACTATGGTAAAAATCCAAGTGTACATAGAAAATTCAGATCACTCCTTAAGCACCATTTCTGCTCCAGCTTCATTATTAAAGCTAGAGAAGGCTACCTCCAGCACAACTTTTTTACCTGGTTAGAAATTGGGAATGGGGGGATTCAAATAAATTTAGTAGAAGCAAAGTTGAAAGTATAGTATCAACTTATGTTCAATGTTGACCAATGATATTGACATATTGCTGAATAGGAAAATGCCCAAGGCACCAAATTTATGTGCATTTAGTAACTGAAATTGCTCCAGCAACAAGTGCAATCTCAGCTTTACTTGGCAAATATATTTCACATCTGATCATCAGCTTTCCATTATGATTACGCTTCAGGTGATTTATCCGATTCCAACCAATCCTTTCTCATCAATCTTTTCTGTTCAATAATCTTTCTTAGATTCAAAGACAGAGCAACCTGTAGCACACTTTAACTTCCAGTTCATTAGTTAATACAAGATTTATTTAATCTGAAGTAATATAAAACTCAGGTAAATTATAAGCATTACAAACAGATTATAGTCATATTTTGGATAGGCTAAGATTGAAACCTGAAAAATTTTGTGCATGGCTTCGTTTTGCTTCCTAAACCAGATCCAAAGGACTCCCCTTCTGTTGCACAACATTGATTAAGTTCTCAGTCAAGAATTCAATTGGTTCTTTACCTCAACTCAGTGTGTTAAATTGTGATAATTTTTTAGCCTAAACGATATAAGGTAACTTATTATCCATCATTTTTTTTCCTGAAAAATCAATCTTGAGAAAGCATATCACTAACAATGTGAAGATGAAAACATATTACTAACATAGACTTCCTCACTAAACCATAAATTCCTGACCATGATCAAGACTTTCTTACTGGAGAAACATGCTAATTCAGTGACGTCATACCTCAGATCCAGATCTTGCTGGTCTTTCGTTTTTGTTAAATACTTCATCTGATTTAAACTCGATAAACTACTTCAAGAATATAAAAGCTAGAAAAAGAAAAGAAAAGGGGGGAAAAGGAAAGGGACAGTAATAGTTTTTGCTTAGATTTGCAACTCATCAAATAAGCAATTGCATAAGCAGTATGGAGAAACGTCGTCGTAAGAGCATATACGCCAGATACGACTGTCTGGTAAAACATTAGCAGCTAATTTATCCACACACTTTTCAAATCAATCCTTAACCCTAAATTTCCATATCGCAATCAAAGCAATCAAGTATTAGGCCATGAAATTTGATATGAAAGATGAAGCAGGAGAAAGCCAGTTCAAAAAGTAAGAGAAATGAGTGATAGACGAACCTTGCTTGTGCTTCTTCGCACCTCCATTGCTGTTGAATGCTGATTCAGGCCTCCCCCTCTTGTGTCCTCCTTCAAACTCCATTCTTTCAGTTGAGTATTACAGTAGGCGAACTGTGTCCTTGCGTACTCGGGTGAGGTAGAAGATGACTGAAGAGTGAGCTATCAAGGAGAAATCGAAGAAGGCAAACCCTACCCAGACTAGAGGGAACGGAGCTAGGGTTTGAAAAAGAAGGAAACGTAAGGGAAGAACTTTCGTGGTGGATATAATAGGACAAAGAGAGAATACAGCGCGCGGCTCTACTATAGCTGTGCACGACCACACGTGCAATGGGTGATCTCACGTGCTATTGTCTATGACGTCAGACAAAAAGTAAAAACTATACGGTCTGGGCTTAAAGATTAATTGGGCCATTTTGGTATTGAAACCCATCCTCTTATATTTGGAATCGAAATCTAGGATTAATTACTTAATTGGTTACACATGTTTGACCAATGTTCAGAATGGTTACACATGTTTCAAAATGTGATTAATTGGTTTTGAAATGTGACTATTTGGTGTGTGTTTTACTGTTCACCGTTAGAAATCACAGTTAAGTCACTATTTAGATACGTAAAATGACATAATTACCCATAGAATCATCTTTAAGAACGCAACATCATCTTCAAGAACAAAAATCGAAGAACCCATAATCTGGTTTCTGGGTTCTTTGATTCTTGTTCTTTAGGGGTGAGCAAAAAACACTGGTTAGACCGAGACCGTCCCGAGACCGGTCCGAGACCGTCCCGAGACCGGTCCGAGACCGTCCCGACTAAGACCGAGACCGACTAGGACCGAGACCGAGCGGGTTTTTTCCTCTAAAGTCGGGCTCGGGTTTGGAATTTTTCCCGAAATTCCCGAATCGGACCGGACCGGCCCGAATTGCCTAAAACCCTAATGCTTAATACTATATATACTGTCAGTGTATAGACAGCAACTCACAAAGTCTCGCCCGCCTCTGGACTCCCCTCTACTTCTCGTCTGTCTCTCCCTCGCCAGTCGCCTCCGCAGCTCCGCATCTCCGCATCTCCGCATCTCCGCATGCTGTTTCTTTGTTGATATCAGAATTTAAGGTTCAGTTTCTTTGTCCATCATTTGAACTTTTGGACTTATTCCAATTGTAAATATATCTTTCTCTCAATAATTGATATGATACTAAAACATTTCTTCTAAGCTAGCTGCATCTGTTTACACAGGATGAAGTCGAGGCAAAGATTGTTGTTGCTGGCTTGTCAACAACATGCAGTCAGAAAATTCACAATCAGTTGGTATGACACTGTGAACAATATCCTCTATTTTTTTCTATTTCGATGCAAGTAGCTAACTTATGAGAAAACTTATCAAGAGGGCAAACTTGGTTATGATATTGTAAGATCTAAATTTGAGTTATAATGGTTGCACTGCTATTTTTTCTTTCGTTGTGCTATTAGGAGCTTAAGAATGAGTCTCTGCCTTGAGAAAGAACCATATATAGATAAATGAAAAGTTTCTTGCAGTTACTTCTCCTTTGAATATCTCCTCAACCTGTGCCTCGTTCATTAAGCACTTAACCATTACTTTCTATTACACTAGTCCATTATTTTCATTTTCCTGCCGAACAATTATTTTCTATTACACTAGTCGATAGTTTTCATCTTCCTGTCGTTCCCTTTTGTAGATTGGAGTTGAGAACATGCACAAAAACACAAAATATGTCCTATTTTTGGATGATGATGTGCGGTTGCACCCTGGATCAGTTGGAGCTCTCACATCTGAGATGGAGAAAAATCCTGAGGTATAGCTTTATAATTTGTCCATCATTTCAACAGTAAAGAAAACTCTGTTTTTTTCTTTCTAATTCTTCAATGTGTTATATTCATGGTATGACACTCATTTTACTGATTCTTTTCTTCTTGGGTATTGGCAGATATTCATTCAGACAGGGTACCCTCTTGATTTGCCATCTGGAAGCCTTGGCAGTTACTGCATATATGAGTACCATATGGTATGGGCTGATTATATTTATTTGGCTTATGGTTTCATCAGTTTTCTCATCATGAACTTCCTAACATCATAACTATCCATGAGATGAGGCCACGAAGATACCATAAATATAAAGTTGTATATGCAGAAGTCTTCCTGTTCAATCTCAAAATCTCTTCTATTTCCGTCAATATACTACTTATGCATTGATTTTGTATGCAGCCTTGTTCGATGGGCTTTGCTACTGGTGGAAAAACATTCTTCTTGTGGGAGGATGTATGATGGCAAGTAGCTTTAACTTGATTACTATGTTATGTTTTTGCTTAAGCAGATCCTTCTGATAGTCCCAAATGTCTTGTTTTCCAGATGCATGCTGATGATTTTAGATTTGACCGCCATGGTGTAGTATCAGGACTCCGAGATGGTGGATACTCTGACGATATGACTCTTGCAGCTATCGCTGGTAAAACACATTGTGTAACCTCTCTCTGTTACCATATAACCTTTTGTGTTTGATGAGTTGATCAACCTTTTTGACAGTGTATATCAGTAGAGTATAATAGCCATACACTCCTGCTCATTCAGTAGAGTATTATAGCTCTTGAGTGCTGCCATAAGGTGAGTATTATTCAGATTCCTATGTCAATGTTCTCTTTGCAGGTTCGGTCCACTGATAAATGAGAGTATTATTCAGATTCAAGAACGCGTCGAGTAATGTTCTTCCTTGCTGAAAATGCAGCATTTGTGGAAATGTGTCATTCAGTTTGAATTTGGATGTATTTGGTACTTCGTAGTTTGTAGTAGTTTGTACTGATGGGTTTCGGTAATTTTACTTATGGGTACTAATGTACATGTATGAGGTGCATTCAGTTTGGATTTGTACTGATGGGTTTCGGAGTTTTTGGATTTGTACTGATTCAGTAATTTTATTTTTTTTTATTGAAAATTTCGGTAATGGACTGAGATCGGCCCGAGTCAAGCAAGACCGACTCGGGCGGGCTTTATAGACTGAAATCGGTCTCGGGCTCGGTCCTCCAAAGGTGAGGACCGAAATTTCGGGCTCGGGCTCGGTCTTGCCAAAAAGACCGGCCCGGCCCGCCCAAGCTCACCCCTACTGTTCTTGAAGATTATGATGTGTTCTTGAAGATGATTCTAGGGACATAATAGTCATTTCACAATTCAATAATATGTTTAAAAAATTAATTAACGGTAAAATTAACGGTTTAGTAACATAATGATCAATTAATCACATTTGGAAAAACATGTGTAACCAATTAGTCACATAGCAAAATCAATTAATCACGTTTTGAAACATGTGTAACCATTCTGAACATTGGTCAAACATGTGTAACCAATTAAGTAATTAACCCTGAAATCTATTCAAATCTATTTATACCAACTGATATCGAGTATCCTATTAAGAACCAGTTTCAAAATAAATTACCTAAAACATTTTTAACTAATCGATTTTTTCCCAGAACAAATATGAATGGTAACAATCATATAAAAGGATCATACAAGCATTCAACAATCATAATTTTTTCATACAATCATATACTTAGGAGAACTGAGATTGTGTATGTCATGCAAGAGAAAAGAACTGCATTGTGGCGTGGCTCGTACAACAGAAGAGAACATTGAGAGAAAAATGAGAAAATGAAATGCAATAGTTTAATAAATAGCAAATTTAGGTTTAGAAACTTAGAAATTATAATAAAACGACAACTACTGTTTAGGGTATCGTGTTATCTGGACCGAAACTGAAAATGCATGTTCTTAAAAAAAATAAATCTTAAACTCTACTCTATTATTACAGTTGCTACCCAAACCTACCATAAATCCCGATTTAGGGTAGATTCCAGTTGCAAAGAGGTCATTTGCTCACCTTTATAAAATATACGATTACAGTGTAAACTGCCTATGCACCCTAATATTAGATACATATAAAAAAATTACTTTTTAAAATATTTTTTTCTTTAAATTTTCATTTCGAATATTTGGATTAATTCTGAATTTTTTTTATATCTTTTTGACATTCAAATTTAATAGAAAACGTTTTACAAATTACAAAATTAACTTAATATTTTTTCAAATATTATAGTTAAACTTTTTAAAAAACTTATATATTTATATATATATTGCAACTAAATTTAATTCGATCATGATAGTCACTCAATCTATTGTGTTAGGATATAGGTCAAGACCCAAACAAAATTGCCGATGAGTTAGGATTGGTCTGAGTCTTGATAGAGATTTTAGCTCCTTCAACTGACTCAACCGAATTAGAGTTTAGCTCTAAGTTGATAGACTTAATTGAGTTTTGGTCCAATCGGATATCAATTAACATATGAAAAATTATAATAGTTTAATTGTGATATTTAAAAATATTTAAATACATTTACAAATTTTATAATATATTCTATTAAATTTGGATAAAAAATTCAACAAATAAATCCAAAATATGTTCAAATTTTTAGAATATTTTTTTAACAAAATAAAAAATTACTGGATAATGTTATCGAAACCTACTCTTTTTTTTTTGTTGTCGAAAAAGAGGAATGAACTAGTAGTAGCGACCATGGCCCACTCCCCTACGCAATGTTCGGACTTTCGTGTTACGTGATCTACGTAGACCCCTGAACAACCAGTGCATGCATTGACCCCGTCAACGTAGCCCCACCAGCAACCTACAGTTGAGATTACTCAAATCCTTATTGAAATTGATATGAAAATGCAATTTGGGCAAGAAAAAATGTATTATATTTGAATCAATTAATCTTATGATATTGTATCACTCTAGCTTACTTACTAACTTCATAATTTTACAATCCATCTCAGCCCATATGGATTTTTTTCAAAGGAAAATGCTAGTTTTTGTTTTTCTATAAGGGTACCAATGTAGTATAAGCATACACAATGATATGTTAAACGTAATTATGTTTTCTACAAAGATAAAAATATTGATTTCAAAAGTTATATAGTTAGGATTAAAACTAAACTATCTATAAGATGATATTTTTACTTTCCAAAACTCTATTTGCGGTAATGTATCATAACTTGGTTAAAAAGATATAATTTTTTTTAAGTCATCATGTTGGATGAGTATGTCTAAAAGATATAATTTTTTAAGATTTTTTTTTACTTTGAGATATCTAAAATTTTAAAAGTGTTACTCCGATTTTTGATCTGTCAATTTTAGATGAAATGTGAAAATGTGTTTTGCCATTAAAGTATTTGTGCTTTGTCTTATTGTTGCAATTTGATATATGCATTTTTATTTGTAAAAATGTAATTTTTCAAATGCGTAAAAAAAGTTTATCCCTTTAAATCTTCTTCAGATTGTTTTGTAAATCATCAAAATAGTATTCCAATCAGATTACTGATACATCAAATAAACATTCAAAACTAAACCATGCCACATATTCTTACATCACAAGAAACAATTTGTACAAGTGAAAGCAGTGACTGACTGCAAGAACAAACTAGACTGTACCGACAATGAAGGTCAAGATCCTATTCGTCTTCAGAGATGATTTCGTATAACTGTTTCGCTGTCCATGTTTCATTTGATATAATCCTGAGAGGAGCAGCAATCTCTTCTGCAATGGTCATCAAAAGAACCCTGCATTCTGTCATGGATGATAACAAACACACATGATTTCATATCCCACCATCATGAATGTGCCTTTTATTTGAAAATGTGCAACAAACATATCTATGAACATTGATTAATTATGGTTACCTGGGATTTTGCAGAAATTGAGGAGAGTGAAGGAAGCAAGAATCTTATGTTCTGTATGTTCATCGGTCTCCAGATGGTCTTTCAGTTGCCAAACAAGGGATGAGAAGGCTTGGAGATGCAACTCTGCATCAGTAAAGGAAGAAAGTGCAGAGCTCATGCTTGCCACCATTGTTAAGCACGATCTGACTAAGTTTGTGTCTCCTGAGCTCAAGCACTTTGAAACTGCCGCCAAGAACAATTTATTTCCATTACAAATGAGTGATTCTAACAAGTTCTTCACACCCTGCATTTAAAATGAAATCTCCATAGTAAAATTTATTTGCCAAAAAAGGATCACAATATTAAAAATGCAGAGGAATTACGAATCATACGGGTAAGGAATTGGTATCATTAGCTTCGGGTAATTCAGTAGGTCCTGACTGATTTAGGATCAAACTCGGAATCAATGTCTCTCTAGAGTCTGAGAAACAACCCTCCAAAGATGAAAGTGCTTTGCAGCACTGTTCTTTGACGGGTTCATCACTCAAGCTTAGATTTAATGCCAATGCTATAGCATCAACAGCCTCTTCTCTGCATATGCTGTACATTTGAGGATCGATCTGTCAAAAAAAGTCTTTTTTATTAAGATAAAAGATGATTGCTTCATATGCAGCTGAGACGCACGCAGAACATAATATGAAACATAATTCATTATGTGTCGTTAAAAAAAGTTTACCAGCAGACCGAAGTGTAACAGAAGTACAGCAACCAAAGGCTTTTCTTGACATGGACAGCTTCGGAGATATAGAAGAAGAACATGCATGGAATTCGCTATCTCTTCATCTTTCAGGTAGCTCAAAAACTGTAGACCGTCATTTCTTCTGCAATTCAAAAAAGAAAGAAAAAGAAAATCAAACCAAAAAGAAGAAGAAGAAGACTTCATCAGAAGGCCATTACAAGGTTAGAAGTGATTAACACAAATAACCGTACTGTAGAAATTCCTTTAACAGAAAATGGAAATCAAGAATCTTTTACCTGTTCAAACAAATAAGTTCAGTGAGCAAGTACACTGCATTTGTTCTGGCTTGGTTCTGCTTGCTATGAAGTAAATCAAGAAGAAGTTGTCTATTGATGCTTTCTGCAACCTGGTTTCTACAACCTACATCTGCTTCAATGCAGCACCGCATCAGTGCAGCGATATGGATTTTCTCTTCCATCACTCCAAAATCGAACCTTCGTATAAGATACTGCAAACCTCCAAGGGATATTAAGTTCTTCGCATTTGCTATTCGTTCTTCCCTGCTATAAACAGTTAGAAGCTGCACCAGTATAGAGATGGCTTCACCATCCTTGTTTCTGGATCCCCTTTCCTCTAACATTTGTGAAGCAAAAGCTAAAAGATTTCTACAGTGATCTGACCTCCAGCAAGCAATCACTTGTTTTATCACTAAGTTGGTGAGCGGCAAAGTGGAACGTTCCAACGTTATCCCTGTTACAGGACAAGTTCCATTTCCCTGGTCGAACCATTTTCTTATTGCATCTCGTTCACATGTTTGACCAGTCTCTAAGGTTACTGGATCTTCAAACAACTTCCCAGTCAAGGGACAGATCAAGTGTTGGGGAATTGCAGCGGGACTTTTATTGGAGAAGTCATGGCTGCTCAGCAGTTCTGTGCATCATAAATTGATAGTTTTTCCATTAACCAACCTTAAAGACAAATGTTTATATCAAGCATATAGGGCAGATTTTCCTTTACTCACCTTTGGAGAAATACTTTGCTTCTCTGGACTGTAAAAAGTAAAGGACAGAAACATTAATACAGGAAAGAACATCCAAGATGCTGCAACAAACTACCAAAATGTGAAAAAATTACATTTGATAGATGACCAGGGACTGTTTGTTCGCCGAGTTGAGGGAGAGACATCATGATTGTACTCGGAGAGTCTTCAGTTTGAGGTTCAAAAATGGATTCTGCAAGCATTCTAAGGATAAGCTCAAATGCATATTTATTTGCATTCTCCTCGATAGTGTTTCCTCCCGAACTAGAGTTATTTCTGCCTTCATGATCTGCTGATATATTTTCTTCCTCAAGTAGCGATACCTGTCCATCTGCCTAAACAGTGACAAATGGTTGGATATTAATTTGCATATTAAAGACACAAGAAGGAAAATGTACGTTTATCATGTTCCAAAATTGTAAGAATGAATTTTTACTTACAACGAATGCTTCATCTCCCAAATTCTTAGTTGAATTTTCTAGACTGTATTCATCGATATGCTTGACCATCTCAAAAGGGTGATGCCGTAATTCTTCTTGAACTTCACCATCAGATCCATTGGAGCTTTTTGAACAACTGCAATCATCATCATCCTCTCCCTCATCCACATTATTATTAATACCAGGATCACTTGAGCAGCCAAATACAGATTCATATAACCTTCTACTAACCATCGGTTGAGAATAGGGGGGATCATCTGGACTAGACATCTCTACAGAATAAGGGATGCTGATTGAAGGAAAAGGAGGAGCCTCTAGACCCTCCGTGAGCCAATCCTTGTAATAAACTGCAAATTGGTTGGTACCAGAATCAAGAATTTCATTGTAGACCTTGTCTAGATGCTTCAGTTTCTTCCCTTTGTCTAGAAGCGACTCAACTTCTTGAGAATGCCACATTTTCAAATGTGACAGATGGGGAAAAAACAAGTGTTCCCAGAGATCCGATAGCAAAACTGTTCGTGCTTGGAGAGGTGAATCAGCAAATACTTGCAAGAGATGCTTCGCAGATACTCTATCTTTCCCTTGTGTCTTGTATATCACGCTGAGGTAGAGATGAGCAACAGCTGATAACTTATAATTGGGAATCCCACAAGTGAAAGCATCCTTTAAGTCACCAGAATTTAAACCTGTAATAACACTTAGCTGCAACAAAGACTTCCTCAAATCTCTTTCACTTCCAGGCTCTTCAGCTGCTGCTTCAACCGTTTCAATTGCTTGTTTTAGATTAGAGATGACTTTTCTCTCTGCATCATGGTATTCTTTCGAATCCATGAAGTTGAGGGACGAGAAACAACTGAACCTAAGTGTTGTGCGGAACTCCAGTTCTTTAAGGAAGCGTGTGATATAACCAGTCACGATTGAGATAGTGGCTCGGATGGCAACTTCATCGAGAGCAATCACAGAATCACTCAATCCATTAAAGGTATCCTTTTTGTTCCGGTTATCTTGCAAAATTTTACTACTACTTGATTCTCTATTAGATCTTTCACCAAAACTTCCATTGCTTTTCCGACCATTACTACTATGTCCAGAAAAAAGTTTCATTGAATTATGATCCTGCTTACCAGACTCCAAAACTTTTCCTAATCTCCTGTTGTAATCTTCCCTTCCATTTTTACCCATCTCATCATACTTTTCTGTTTTCCTAGCACCTGTTTCTAAGCAATCTACAATCTCATTTTCTAGTAGTTCATCAGAACTGGCATTAGACCTTCTATTATCTTGCCTTTCAATTGCGCCTTTCGCCTTAAAAATTCTCATTTGTTCTCTTGCAATAAGACTACCACGTGTTTGTGCCTCTCCATTACCATCACACTTAGACAATTTGCCCTTGAAACTATATCTAGACACATCAGATCTCGCTCTTTCAGGCTTAACTCTATTATCAGATAATAATGGACCTGACTTGGGAAGACGGTGTGGCCGGAAGGAAGGTGTAGTGACATTATCGGATCCAAATGATGTTCTTGCCCGAGTCATTGACCTTCTTCCTCTAAACCCTTCTTCCTTCAGAAGTTCCTCCAAGGATGATGCCATCTTCACAAACTTTGGAAGCTTATAATCTACTGTAGTAAATTCAAAAGGAAGAGTTTAAGGGAGATCTATTTACATTCTGTAAGAAAAGGTTGAGCAAAGAGATGCACAACTAAGATTCAGAAATCACTTTGTTCGTGGTTTCATCTGTATATGCATGTAACAACTTCAGACCCTTCATATCAAAATAAGTATCTGGATTGGCCAAAAAAAGTATCTGGAGATTGTAATTATCAAGAACTGGAAAAAGAGACCACAATTGAAAATGATAATATGAAGGAGAAGAACAATATAAAACACAATAATGGAGTTACGATAAAACTTCCACACAAGCCTTAACAGGAGATTTCACAAAGTACGATCCAATCACAAGGTCTGGAATCTTAGATTTGGGTTTATCTCAAGCAAACCAAAATCAAATTCATCAAATTTAGACCCATGTTTACTCAAATCACTACACAAATAGCTTCTATCGTACCTGGAATCTTCCGAAGCCTCAATTCCAGATACTATGGTCTCAATCTTCGACGAGAAACACGCCAGAAGAAGCAGATTCTCTTAACATGACAGCACAATTGGGCGAAACCAATAGGCAATGCTAGTAGACATGCTGTTCGCGAAAACTCCATGGGGGACGGCGTATTTATAAGAGGAGACAAAACGATATACAGGAGGAAAGAACGAAAACGACGGAGAAGGCTGACATCAGGCAGCAAAGGGCAGAACTAGAGCTGAGACAGACAAAAAGAAGCTGACGAAGGAAAGAGACGAGCTGCAGGATACAGCAGTTGGAGTCTGGAGAAGTGTGAAAGTGTCGTTGTCTGTAGGAGAAGGTGATGACTTCGTCAATGGAGGCATGGCAGCAGCGACGACGGTGCAGACTTGGTCGGGCCGGCGCTGCAGATTCCTTTTAACCGTTTCAACGGCCGTCCTCACGTGGTAAGCAATAGATGGTCACGTGCAATATATCATGAAGAACAGTATGCTTTAGATGTTCATAGATACTCAAATTCTACAACCTTACCAAGTAAAGAATCTACGTATGAAGATCATGTCCTCTTTTATAGCAATTTTGGGATTAAAAAGCAAAAACCTGCACGGCCACATTTTAGAGAGAATGATGAGCTTAACGATACCCATAATAGGAATAGCTAGACTAATATCTAGGGTCAGTTGCATACGCTCACAAGGAGCAGTAAGTAGAATATTCAGTAGAGAATAATAGTTGTTCGCATTGGGATTGGGACAACTACCTCATTTATATGGAGTAGTGCTGTAACAGAAATGACAACTTCGATAATGAATACAACACCCATATTCTTGTATTCTTTCGTTACGACACGATACAACACGACACGATTAGACATGATAATACGACACGACAGACAAGAAACAACACGACACAATAAAGCACGACACGATAAAACACGTTTACTGGGTTAGTGAAAATTATACACGACACAATTAGACACGACACGATTAGACACATTTAGACAAGATTAATTAATTGTGTTTAACCGTATGTTTGTTGCGTTTTTAGCAGGTTAGATGTGTTTAGACACGATTATTAATCGTGTCTAAACTTATAAGAGTTGTTTAGACACACTTAGTAATCGTGTCATGTTATTATCGTGTAAATTGTAGGTCGTTACAGGTCGTTTAATCGTGTCGTGTCATAAATTTTCAGTCTTAGGCGACACCTTGCTTTTACACCAATCGTTCGTGTGGTTGAAAAAAATCACAGGACACCTCTGTCACCTGGGATGGCTACACACAACAATCATCTCGAGGTTTGGCCTTAGCCCCTTAGACGGCCCTATTTTGGACTTGAAAAATTATAAACAGTATTACCGAGTATTATCGCACCTTCATTGCATTATTTCATCGAGTTCAGCTACTGGACCTTATGACTGAACGGCAGGTGTTGAGTCTGTATTGACTATTGGTTTCGGCAGTTCGAGTTCGTCTATCTCCATTAGGAACATATGTTGTTCTTGCAACGATGACTTGGTGTGTGCTTCTCATTGCAGCCAAAACAGAGCCCCTTCACGCGTTTGTCATCGATCTCCTTGTTGGTTAGTATTCGTCTCGCCCACGGGTTGGTATTTAGTCCTTGAGGTGGGTAGGTAATGGTGGTCTTGGTGGTTCATGTGTTGCATGGTAACGTGGTTTAGAAAATAAGATTTTCTCTGCACCAACCAACAGGGACGGAGCGACGTAGGGGTGAGGGGGGGCAATTGCCCCTCTCAACTTTTGGATTTGTGTCAATTCTCCCCTGAACTTTTGGATTTGTGTCAATTTAATCCTAAAAATTCTTACATTTGCCCCCTCTGAAAGGAATGCGTCATACATCGTACGTGGTTGGACCATTCTGACAGGGCCTTGGAGTTCCAGTTTGAGACCACCAAGGAAGTGACTCAACGCGTGACGTTCAGTCATAGGGTCGAGTAGTTGAATTTGATGAAATAATGCAGTGAATGTGTGATAATACTCAGTAATAGGACCAGATTGTTTAAGGTTTTCCAAATCCAAAATAGGGTCGTCTAAGGGGCTAAGGCCAAACCTCGAGTTGATTTTCATTGCGTAGTCATCCCAGGTGACGGAGGTGCCATGTGATTCTTTTAGTCGCATGAACAATTAGTGACAAAGCAAGGTGTCAACCTCAATGTGTATTGTGGCTAAGTCCACTTTCATGTTGTCCAGAACTGAATCAACTTTGAAATAGTGATTACAACGGTAAAGAGTCAACGCCGTCGTCGCCATTAAAATTCGGGAAGTCGAGTTTACTGACACGGAAGGAGCAATGGTTGAAGGCCGAAGCAGTATTAGAACGGTCCAAGGAAGTACTGTCACCATCAGAGCCGTCGACAATGCCCTTCTATCGAGCAAACTCAAAGTGCTTTAGGAGGCCATTTATGGTTATCTTGAGTTCGTCCATGGAGGAAGCTTGGTCGTCAATCATCTAACAAAGCTACGTAGTGCCCGATCATTCTGTTGCCATAGAGTTTCAGAAGCCATTAGAGAAGGTGGAGAGGAAAAAAAACGGAGAAAAAAGAGAGGCCAAGGAGTATACGTAGAGAAATGAGTGGTGACTGACTTTGATACCAGTGACACCCTACTCAAAAGGTAATGAGTAGAAGAACGAGAGATTGCAGGATAAAAGTCATTTAGCAATCTCATAATTGCATTTTTACAAATAAGTACTTTAAAAGAAATTATTTTCAGGTACTTCAAAAATTATAAATGTATATACCTTAATATTTCAGTCATGTGTTCGTCATGTATGTAGTATTTTATTTCATTAAGATAACTACGTTATTTTACTGTATTTAAAATTGTACCCGTAATGATTATTGTTATGGTATGTAGTTTAAAAATATAATATAATTATAATATTTGTCATAGTCATAATATACAATACCATGTTTCTTATTTATTTATTTTTTGGGTGCACTTTCTAAACATTAGGTATGTAAAATCGGTTTTTGTATGTCCAAATTATTTTCTGAGTTGAGATGGAAAAAGCAAAATAAAAATAATAGATGAAAACAGTCGCACGTACGAGATTCGAACCGCTGACCTAACTTATTTATAAGCTGATGCTTTACAGAATATAGTTCTCGTCGCTCAACCAACCGAATCTCATGTTCTACTCTGTTCCATTCTTACCTCAACAAAGTTTGAATACGTTGGTATCTGTAAGTACCACATCGGTTGTTGAAACATGGATCTTGCAGTATTTTTAGTGAAGAGTCCAGGTAGATGGACACGACCTTACTTGAACAGGATCTGTTCTATAGGCTCGTACCTCTGTTTCCTTGATATCTCAAGAGACAGGAACCTAAGTCTGGTGGATGAACTAGAGTCGTGCGATCAGAGCGTGATTAACAGCCACCATTGGACCCTCGATTGAGGGCCCATGGGTTGGCCGTAGATGATCGTTTCCAACCAGGTCGGTTGGAGTGGTCACACGGCTGTCTGACAGACTTCTCTCCCCTCATTTTTTTCGCTGTTACTTGAGTCATTCAAGGTGTTTGATGTATTGCCTGATAGATGATACTTTGTGAAGCTTACGTTTTTTGATGTGTGGGTCAGTCACCTAAGTTGCATGCAAGGTGTTCGATGTGTTGCCTGATGGATGATACGAAGTTAACGTTTTTGGTCTTCATTGCTGGTGAATTTATCATCAACAGACTTCTTCGTCTCCTTTTCTTGGCTTGTGATCACCAAATTGCATGCAAGGTGTTTGATATATTGCCTGATGGATGATACTTTGTGAAGTCAATGTTTTTGGTTTCCAATGTTGGTGAATTTATTCTCAACATATTTATTTCTCCTCTCCTTTGTTTTTGCCTGTGATGTGTGGATCACCAAGTTGCATGCAAGGTGTTTGATATATTGCCTGATGCATGATACTTTGTGAACTTAACGTTTTTAGTTTCCAATATTAGTGTATTTATCCTTAATAGGATGCACAATTCCTCGGTTCCAAATGAAATGGCAGAAGCATGTACCGTTAATAACATTGTTGGGTGTCTGCGACAACCTTGAAAGATCAAATCTCCACCACTGAAGTTGTCTTTTCAGTCTTTGTAAGATGAAGAGGATTATATGATAAGAACCGTTTAAGTTGAAAGTTAAGCTTCAGAAAAAAAAAATTGAACTTTTGAAGAGGTGGTATTCAATCATTCTTTTGTAGTTATCTTATTCCTCACTCCCTTCCAAGTTACTATACTATCAGATTTTAACTTTATATATTACTAGACTATGGTGCGTCGTCAGTTTGTCTTGCGTGAGGTGTTAAGATGACATGATCGACCTGATTCCTAGGATAGTATAAGAATTAAACACTTGATGAAAAATATTAAATTACTTAATATAATGAAAAAAAAATTATTTTTATTTTAAATATTTTTAAGAAATTGATTGAGCATCCATCCGGGAGCCTCTTTAGTTAGGTTATTGCTCCTGGATGCTCGAGCAATTCCTTAAAAATATTTAAAAAAAAATTAATTTTATTTAACTATATTAGGTAATTTAAGTTTAATCTTACAATTCACACAATATTTTTCATCAAGTGGTTAATTTGTGTACTATCCTAGGAATCGGTCGATCTTGCCTTTATAACATCTCACGCAAGACAAACGACGACAACGTGCACGCACGTAGCTCGTGCCGTAGTCTAGTATAATCATTAGGAAAATACACTTAAGTGGATTCTAAAACTTCCATTTTAATTGTATTTTAAATTGTATATGAATTTTTGTCTATAACTATTTATTGAGTGAATGAAAATTGACTCTCAGAGAACAATATAAATATATAGGCAATATGATTAGTAGTAAATGAAAAGAGTATACTCAAATTATCAAATACAATTAAAGAAAATTAAGATGTATATCTTTCTCCTAATTATAACAAAATTGAATACTTAATTGATATAACTAAATGAAAAAAAAATATAATTAAAGAAAATTACTATTCATATTTTCGTCCTTACTATAACAAAATTCAACAGATAATTGATAAACTTAACAAAATATTATGTAGACTCCGTTCAAGTATATATATGGATAATTATTTTGAAATCCCCTTAACCAAAATTTTTGTTGGTGACTACATATAATATTTTTGTTACTATGTGTGAGAAAATAACATATAATTATGTGTTACTAAGAATATGATCAAACAAATATATGTCGATATTTGATAAAAATGACATTGCACATTGTTTATAATCACTTATAATCATACTATGAGTATTTTCACTCACATACCATGTCATACTATCTCATCTCACACCAACTATCGTTTAATGTTCGACCTCGAACTTTCTATGACTATTCATACCAACTATTACAAATCTACCTTGATAACATAAACATCAAACACCTTGCATGCTTAGTCTTCGAATGATAGACTGGATTCTTCACCAACTGTATGACACTCTGACTATCTGAATACATAATTTGTTTGACTCTGCTTCTTGCCCAACTCTTCCAAATAATCTGTTAGACATATCATCTCCTTCCCAGTTTCAGCTATTGCCACATACTCAACCTCAGTTGATGAAAGAGCAACACATTTATGAAGTTTGGACATCTAACTTAATGATGTACCACATATGGCTCGGTTGGACGGTGGTCAAACACGGGCGGCTTGGACGGTGCATGTTTTCCACATGGAAAACGTGTTGATCTTGTAGTTTCACACAACCAACATGTTCAAGTTAGAGTTTTGCACTTAGTCATATTTTTGTCTATATATACTTCTCAATTCATCACGGCTTTCCTTGCCTTTTCAATAGGGCAACGTTAGCTAGGCCGTTTTCTTGCAGGAGTGTATTCTAGACAACAATTTGTAAAAGAGTAGAACAATCAATACATTGAAACCGCCGTGGAGGTTATCTCGAAGAGGTGTTACCACGTAAAATCTCTCTCAGTTCTCGTTTTTCTTCATCAGTTTAGGTGTGTTGCGAAATCGATACTAACAATGCTTCCGTCAGAAAGGTGATTGCAACCGCCGTGGTGAAGACATTGCGGTTTGTTGCGTCGGGATACGGTGGTTGAAGTTCAGTTAGAGCTGCTTCGACGACTAGATGGATTTGTCCTCCATTTCTCCGCTGATGAGGCTGTTCTTCTCGTACACCATTTTTATTTCAGCATCTCCTTGCACGAAATCGGAATCGTGAAGAATTGGGAGAAACCTCAGGTGCACCTGCATTACCATGCATGTTCATTCTGTTACGATCCATACATAACTTTGTCAAGGTATAGAATACCTTGAGGAAAAGAAGAACTCAAATGAAGGAAAAGAGAGAATTCACAAATGCTTCAGGATGCATTTCATTAAGGCTAGCTTTCCTTTTAAACGAAGGAAGCTGCAGAATCGGTTACAACAGACTTAACAGTCTAAGTTTCCTCTATTACAATCTGACCCTTTACTTTTCTAAGTATTCATTAACGTCCCTCTACTTGTTATTACATGACAAAACTCCCCCCCCCCCCCTTAAGCATCCGTGACCTCACGGATCAAAGTCTGGAAAATGAACCTTCATATCATCTAAGAATTCCCACGTAGCATCTGTAATAGTCTGATCCTTCCACTTAGTCAGAACTTTGACAGCAACTCTGTTTTGTTTCTTGGCCAATTTCCTCTCGAGAATAAGCTCTAGAAAAAATTTCTGCCCATTCCTATCATCCACCGTTGGAAGAGGATGAAGAGTGCAGGTAACCCCATGTGATTTCTTCAACAATGAAACATGAAAAGTAGGATGAATTTGAGACCCAACTGGAAGATCCAGTCTATAGGCAACGTCTCCCACCTTCTCCAAAATCAAATAAGGTCTGTAATACTTGGGGCTCAGCTTCGTTTGAACTGCACTTCTAACCGATTGTTGCTGGAAAGGATGTAGCTTTAAGAACACCCAGTCACCTACTTGAAATATACGCTCTGTCCTTCTTCTATCAGCAAACTGCTTCATTCTGTTACAAGCCCGAAGCATAGGCTTGGCCAAATAAACCGGTTCGGGTGAACTGGTCTGGTCTGGAACTGGTTTGGTTCGAACCGGTTCGGCCGAACTAGTTCCAAAACCAGACCAGTATTTTTTGCCTTCAAATAGAACAGTTCGAAATAGTACCAAAAAACCAGTTCGAACCGGTTCGACTCGACTCGTTTTTGGAACTGGTTTATACTTAAATTTCAATCAAACCACTTTAAATTAAGCCGGTCTGATGAACCAAACCAGACCGATTGCCAGACCGTCGGTCTGAACTATCACTTACAGCTCAGTGCCTCAGACAGCGAGCTCACTTTACAGCTTTACTTAGGCTCATATCTCATATCTACTTGACTACTTTACATATACTTTAGTCTTTACAGCTACTACTTATCTCATATCTCAATATAATATCAATATCTTCTAATATTCTTTATCTACTTTACAGCTACTACTTATTATTATCTTAATCTAATAATCTCTATCTCAGATCTGAAAATATCATTCTCTCGACACAAGAACACTGAACACCCTAATTAGGTTTTCTCGACGCAGCTCCTCAAGTCGACCGGACATCGACGCAGCTCCTCGACGCACGGACGCAGCGCAGCTCATCGACGCACGAACGCATCAGCAGTCCGCGACGACGCAGCTCCTCGCGTGACTCGGCCGAACCACCAACCGACCAACATGAGTCAAGAAATGAAAGTAAGTCACAAACTCTACTTTGAATCGTTCGGTATTTGAATCGCATCAGGTGTTTGAATAGATTCGGTGTTTGAAGAGTTTAATTGATGCATGAATTGGTTGCTACATGAATTGGTAATGCTAATTTGGTAATGCTGATTTAGTAATGGTGAGTTGGTAAATGTTGAAGGAATGAAGGGAGAATGATGATTTAGTCGGGTCTACTTTAGTAAATAGTAATGTTGTTGCTGATTTGGTAATGCTGATTTACTAATGTTCACTGAATTACTCGGATTTGGCTGATTTCATTGTTTAATAATGTTCAGATTTCACTGCCGGATAAAAACTCTATCAATAGTGTACAGAAGAGAAAGAGGAATTTTGATATCATTGACATGGATGTAGTAGCCGTGGAGACACCAAGTTCAGGTTCAGAGCTCAAAAATATTGCACTTATAGAGGAAGTGCAATCTTCATCTGAGTCAGATGAAGGAAGGAAAAAAACGGCAACTCCAGAAGGTGAGTCTCATATAACTCCTAGTAGTGTGGCCAAGAACAAGATGAAGATTAGGTCTAGGAAAAATGAATCTGAGTGTTGGAAGCATTTCACCAAAAATAAGGCTGCAAGTAGTACAAAGAATAAGGTCGCTACTTGCATCTATTGTGGTCGGCATATTACTTATACATCAACAACCTCTACTATGAGGAAACACTTAGAGAGATGTCCCGCTTCTACTATGAATCAACAAAGTAAAGAGCACCCATGTAGAGATGAAGGAAATACTGTTGCTAGTGCTCTAGGTTTACCACCCTTATATGTCAAATTTGATCAACTTGCTTGTCGAAGAGAGCTTGTTCGTATGTTTGTTGTTGGTGAACTTGCATTTAATTTTGTTGAAAATGAAGCTTTTCGTAAATTTGTCAAGAAGTTACAACCTAGATTTGAAGTTATTTCTCGGAGCACATTAACAAGGGATGTTTTTGCTATGTATGATGAAGAAAAGTCAATGTTGAAGGGTTTCATGTCAAGAGCTTGTAACAGGATTTGCCTAACAACAGATACATGGACCTCAAATCAAAATTTCAGTTATTTGTGTATCACGGGACATTTTGTTGATGATGAATGGCGATTGCATAAGAAGATCTTGGGTTACCCAAGATGGTTGAATCTCTCATTTGTACTCAAGATT
This sequence comes from Chamaenerion angustifolium, assembly GCA_946814005.1. Lineage (NCBI taxonomy): Eukaryota > Viridiplantae > Streptophyta > Magnoliopsida > Myrtales > Onagraceae > Chamaenerion > Chamaenerion angustifolium. The sequence goes on along the minus strand of OX328277.1, from coordinate 28,881,013 downwards.
GGATCAGAGGGTTTTCTTCTAACATGTTAGCAGAAGAAGATTTTGAAGAGTTAGAGAAACTCGAGAATGGTATTTATAAAGTTCTAAAATTGCTTTGCAGATTTAACTTGTACTTACATTGAGTTTTATCTAACATGCATGATTCATATATGTGTTTGTGTTTTCCCTTTTGTAGATTTTCGTAAGGAGAATCCTCAACAAAGTTTAGAGGTCATTTCTCTTCACTAGCGAGATCACACTTAAGGTAATTAATCAGTTAAGGTATTTTGTACATGAGGTGATCTTAATTTGTATGTATTGTGTGTGCAGTTTCAGACAATGAAAAAGCCGTAAATTTGAAGACTTTCGGTATGTATTGTACTGTATGTGTTAAGTTTCAGCTTTTGAATGGTTAGTACATTTGAAGACTTTGGTATGTTTGTATTGCATTGTATGTTTTAGTTTCAGTAGTTTCAGACAATGAACATGATGTTCAGCAGTTTCAGTTTCAGAACTATCAGCCTTTGGTAAGTTCAGTTTCAGTTTCGTTTGACAACGAACAAGTGTTGATGAATGCCTTGATGAATGTTGGAGTTGGAATTTGGATGATGTATGTATTGATGTATTCTGTATTTCTGTTGGAGTTGGAGTGGGATGCTGTACTGCATGCATTGAATATTGATGTATTCAGTTTCTGTAATCTGTATTCAGTTTCAGTTGCAGTTATTTTTTGGCCGGTTCGGTTCCGGTTTGAACCGGACTGGTTCTGAACTAACATTATTATAAAACAGACCAGAACAGTTCGAACCGGTTCTGAATCGGTTCGAACCAGACCAGTTCTTTTTGTCATAAACCAGACCAGTTTTTTTAGAAACAGAATAAAGTACTGGTTTTTGGCAAACCAGACCAGTTCAGTTCTGAACCGGTTCGACCCCGAACCGGTTCATGAACAAGCCTACCGAAGCAAGTGCTGTCTAAGCAACCTCAATGTTTCCTCTCTTGAACAGAGTCACTCATCCACAGCAGCTACCCTTGAATCACCTGGGATATATGGGATGTGTAGAGGAGGAGCAAACCCATATAAAGCCTGAAAATGAGACATACCAATTGAAGAGTGGTGTGTTGTATTGTACCACCACTCAGCCAAAGATAGCCACTAACCCAAGACGATGGACGGTCAACTGCCATACATCGAAGATATCCTTCCAAACATTTGTTTACAGCTTCAGTTTGGCCATCAGACTGTGGATGATAAGCTGTGGACATTGCTAATTTGACCCCTTGTAATCGAAACAAAGCTTTCCAAAAAGAGCTGAGAAAAACTGAGTCTCTATCAGATACGATCGTAGAGGGGCACCCATGAAGCTTATACACCGAATCCATGAAGATTTCTGCAACCTGAGAAGCAGAATAAGGATGAGATAAAGCCATAAAGTAACTATATTTAGTCAAGTGATCCACAACCACAAAGACCACTTCTTTTCCTTGTGACTTAGGCAAGCCCACTATGAAATCCATGGAGATGTCTGTAAAAACTCCCTTCGGTACTGCTAAAGGACTTAGTAATCCTGGTGAAGCAATGTTTTCAGATTTGCTTCTTTGGCATGTATCACAGGACCGAACATACCCCCTTATTTCCTTTGTCATTCCTTTCCAGTAAAACAGGTTGCGAACCATCTGATAGGTAGCGTGAAAACCTGAGTGTCCCCCAACAGCTGAATCATGACATATCACCAAAATCTCCTTTCTGATATCAGCATTATTACTGACCACAACTCGACCTTTTCTCAGCAACACTCTTCCATCATATGTGAAATGAATCACAGCTGCACCCTTAGGAACCATCTTCACCTTAGCAATCAATTGTTGTAAATCCACATCTGTCTCATATGCATCTATAATCCGGTTAAGTAACAATGGTTGTAATGAAGAAACAGACAATTGAAAAAGCTCAGCTCCTGCTACTCTGGACAAAGCATCAACAGTTGAATTATCGCACCCCTTTTTGTACACGATATCATAATCGTATCCCATCAATTTTGCCAGCCACGCATGTTGTAATGGAGTAGAAATCTTCTGCTCTAATAAGTGCTTTAAACTCTTCTGATCTGTCATGATTGTAAACCTCCTCGTTATCAAGTAGTAGTGCCAGTGTTTCACAGCAAACATGATTGCCAGCAGCTAGGGGTGTCAAAACGGGTCATGGGTCGACCCATGGGTCGTGTCAGGAACCCTCTGACCCAAACACGACCTGTGTAATAGTATGGGTCAGTTTTTGAAACCCAGACCTGACCCGTCAGTAATGGTAAGGGTTGGGTCAGACTGATTTGTTCGACCTTCATGACTCGCGGGTCAATCTGACCCGTTCGACCCACCATTTCAATAAAAACAAAAAATAAACTAAAATATATAAATGGAACGGGTCATGGGTTGACCCGTGGGTCAAGGCTTCTGACCCAAACCTGACCCGTGTTTTCACGGGTCATCCATGGGTTGTGTCAAAATGACCCATGGGTCAAAAACTCTGACCCAAACCCGACCCGTGGGCGGGTCAACCATGGGTCACCCACGGGTTGGGTCAAATTTTGACACCCCTACCAGCAGCTCCTTCTCGTACACTGACATTGCTTGACGCCTTGGAGACAATGCTTTACTGATGAAAGCAATCGGGTGAAGGTCCTGCATCAAAACAGCTCCAATACCAGTTGATGATGCATCAGTTTCGACAATAAATTCCTTTGAAAAATCTGGCAATCTTAGAACATGAGCTGTAATCAAAGCTGATTTAAGATTCTCAAAAGCCTGAACTGCATACTCATTCCACCGAAAACAATCCTTCTTTAGTAAATCAGTTAAAGGTCGGGCTATCGTACCATATCCCCTGATGAACATTCTGTAGTATCCTGTTATTCCTAGGAATCCTCTCAGCTGCTTCACCGTGACAGGTCTTGGCCACGATCTGACAGCATCAATCTTGGATGGGTCTGTCGCAACCCCTTTGGCCGAGATGATATGACCCAGGTACTCCACATTAGCTCCACCAAATGTGCACTTGAACTCCTTAGCATAGAGTTGATTATGTCTCAGTATCATCAGTACCTTAGCCAGGTCCTGCATATGATCACTTTCATCTTTCCTGTAAACCAATATATCATCAAAAAACACAAGGACACATTGGCGTAAAAGTGGCTGAAAGGTAGTGTTCATCAAGGCCTGAAATGTTGCTGGGGTGTTTGTCAAACCGAATGGCATAACTAAGAACTCAAAATGTCCCTGGTGTATCCTGAAAGCTATCTTCTGGATGTCATCTGTGTGCATACGAATTTGATGATATCTGGATCTTAAATCCAGCTTAGAAAAGATAGTGGCTCCCCCTAGCTCATCAAGTAATTCTTCAATTAAAGGAATTGGAAATCTATTCTTTATCGTGGCCTCGTTTAACTTCCTGTAATCGATACACATTCGCCATGATCCATCCTTCTTCTTGACGAGTACAATTGGTGCTGCAAATGGGCTCCTGCTGCTGCGAATCACCCCCGTATCCAAGAGTTCTCGAGTCATCTTTTCGATAATGTCCTTTTGAGCAGCTGGATACCTGTAAGGACGCTGGTTGATCGGTTGATTGCCATCCTTCAGAATAATTATGTGATCATGACTTCTCCTTGGAGGTAACGAGTCAGGGATCCTGAAAACGTCTGAAAATTCCAGCAGCAATTTCTTAACAGCATCTGTTAGAACCGATGTTTGTACCTTAGGTGCTAAGAACCCAGTTTCCTTAGCAGACTCCCCTGTCATTTGAATGTTGCAGAGATGTACTGCGGCCAGCTGCTCCTTGTTAGCTAGCAAATTCTGCATCTTTTCTGTTGAACACAATGATAACCCGTTTGAACCAATACCCTGCAGCTCACAAACTGTGCCAGCAATTGAGAATTTCATAGTTAACTTTTTGAAATTTCACACAATGTCATCCAACAAAGATAGCCATTGTATACCCAGCACCATGTCATAATTGTCTAAGGGCAACACAAATACATCAGTTGTAAACCAAAGGCCTTGCATCATCCATTGCAAATCAGGACAAACCGAAGTACAAGATATGTGTGACCCATTAGCAACACTTACTGACAGTGATTTTACCTCCTTCTGTGGGCAATGTAGTCTAAGTGTTGTGGCTTGATTGATGAAATTATGTGTTGATCCAGAGTCTATTAGTATGTGGAGCTGTCTGCTACCCACGGATCCTGTCACTTTCATTGTTGAGAAGGAATGGACCCTTGTTAACGCATGTATGGAGATCTGCGGTTCCCTGGTGACTTCCTCCTCTTCATCATTCATGATTGCTTCTTCCTCATCATCCCCCACTTCAATTAGAAAGAGTTGCTTCGTGCTGCATTTGTGGCCAGGTACGAACTTCTCTGAGCACCAAAAACATTCCCCCTTAGCCCTTTTTGCATCGATCTCTTTGCTGGTAAGTGTCTTTGTAGGTCGGTTCCTCTGTGTTTGAGCTGAGGCATAGTTGTGCTGTGTTGTAGAGCTGAAACTTGGTTTTGTAGTTGATGGGGTAGGCAATAAGGGTAGGCCTGTAGAACTGCCTGGGTTTGGAATACGAGAATAACTCGAATTGAATCGAGTGTTCTGTTTTGGCGCAGCTGCTAGTGCTGAATTTGTGATTTCTTGGAGTCTTGATAGTGAATACGCGTCGTGGAGGGATTTTGGCATGAACATCTTGACGGGACAACGGAGTTATGCCTTCAAGCCACGCAAGAAGATGCTGACTGCGTACTCCTCACATATTGTGACCTTGTTAATCAATGCATCGAATTTCCTGCAATACTCTTTTAGGGAGTCTGTTTGCACCAAGGTTGTTAGTTCCTCCATGGCATCTTCCAGCAAGGCATCTGAAAATCGAGCTGTTATGGCTCGAACGTATTCTGGCCACGAAAGATCGATCACCGGCAATCTTCTTGTTCGCATATATGACTGGTGCCACTGTAGGGCATCTTCTTCTAAGTGAACAATGGCATACCTCAGTTTATCAGCTTCGGGTGTCTCATCCATGGCGAAGAAGTGCTCACATCTATACAGCCATCCTTGCAAGTCTTCTCCTCCGAATTTAGGAAAGTCTACCTTCCCCATCCTCATGGTTCGGTTGCTGGTAGCCGATCCTCTGGAATGCGATTCTACTGGCGATTCTCCCCCCGTCGCTCTTGGTGCTCCGGTCCGGAAGAATTGGCTCTGCTGTAAAGCCATTCCTTGTACCAACTCCTGCAGTTCTTGGAAGGACTGCGAATTGTTCTTCAATTGCTCTCCCATCTGTTGCAACAGCTTCTCGTGCTCCTTCAATGTCTGCTCCATTTTGTTGGAGTCTTGACTCTGGGTTGCTGCCGCCATGGAATTGATCCTTGCGCAAGAATCGCTGGCTCTGATACCAATGTCAAGGTATAGAATACCTTGAGGAAAAGAAGAACTCAAATGAAGGAAAAGAGAGAATTCACAAATGCTTCAGTATGCATTTCATTAAGGCTAACTTTCCTTTTAAACGAAGGAAGCTGCAGAATCGGTTACAACAGACTTAACAGTCTAAGTTTCCTCTATTACAATCTGACCCTTTACTTTTCTAAGTATTCATTAACGTCACTCTACTTGTTATTACATGACAAACTTTGACCAAATCGTCCGATGAAATCGGTTTTAAGTGATATTTTTAGAATTTATAAATTGGTCCCCATAATAAAATATGTATATGTCTATCTCTTCAATGGACTAAAATATTAATGTTTTTAGAAGGTAGGATACTTGCACAAGTATTTTAGCCTGGTCCAGTATCTCTTCGTCTCTGTCCATTTTCCCTGTGGGTGAAAGTCCGTTGCAGTAGTATGCTGTATACTCTGCAAGTTTCCAGTTCTCCAAATAACAGGAACCTAAGAGTCTTCCATTCAAAATCACAGCTTCGGGTCTGTAATTGCAGGATTTACTATGGTGAGCCGAACCAAGATCGCCATTCTCGGAGCTGGCATCTTCGTGAGGACCCAGTATATCCCCAGACTCGCCGAGATCTCCGATCTGGTTCTCATCAAGGCCATTTGGAGCCGCTCGGAGGTATTTATTCGTTATTCCTACCTGAATGCAGAGAAGAATATGTGTCTGCTGTTTTGGTTATGCTTAGCTAATGAATTCATTTATTAGGAAGCTATAATTTGATTGTCGCGTGAAGCTTGGTCTGTCTTTGAAGAATGTGATTAGCATTAAATCACCACAAAGGAATGATGAATGAATAGAATGAAACTTACTGCGGTGATTAGCCGATCACGACGAAGAAATATTATAATTCCATGTCATTGACATAATTCTGGTATTTGTAGAATCTATATCTCTATGTAGTTATGGTTGTGTGTTCGAAAGACTTTACAGGCAGTATGTAATCATGCATTGTCTCTTTTGAGAAATGCAATATCTGTGCTAATTTATGCTTCTTTAGTTTAGTTTAGTTTAGTTTAGTTTTTTTTTTTTGTGTGTGTGTTAGGAATCAGCCAGAGGAGCAGTTGAGATTGCACGGAAGCACTTCCCTGAAGTGGAATGCAAGTGGGGTGATGAGGGTCTTCAGGCGATCATCCAAGATGGTTCAATCCCTGCCGTTGTTGTTGCTTTAGCTGGCCAAACTCAGGTATCTCCTGATTCTTGTTCTGCTTTGCTCGTTAAATATGAGAAATTCATTATCTTATATGTTGTTGTTGTTTATCTTCCATTGCTATTGTTTATATCAAAGCATCTCTATGTTTAGTTCATGACTGGATTTTACGTTTATGTGATTTTGCAGGTTGATATGTCACTGCGATTGCTTAAGGCAGGAAAGCATGTTCTTCAAGGTGAGCTATGTTAATACCAAACATAAAGCTGGTAACTGAATTTAGAATTATACATTCTCCAAAGTCCCTTTCTTTTGCAACACTGGGACCATTCTTTTAAGTAGAATCCTGGAGTAGTGGATCTTAGAACGAGATTCTGGTGAAGAAGTGCAGAAGTCCACTTCTCATTCTACTTACAGCTAATCTGCTTACCTTCATTCTAAAAGTATCCCGTGCCATAATGTACTCAGATAAAATGTTCTTATAATTTGCAATGAGCTAAAGTTTTTCATTTTGGTTTGGCATGTGAAATTGCTTTGCTGGGTAACTTCATGGTTCTGAAGAAAAACCTGCGGCAGCTTGTAAGTTCGTAATCAACTGAATCTGGTCACTTTTGATATGTCATTGTCTATTATTTGTGTTACTGATTATACTCCTTTCAGTTTTATGTTTCATTCATTTACAATCTGTGTTATACTGCCAATGATTTGTGATTCAGCGAGATAATGATATGTGAACTAGAAACACATATCTTTTATTTTTTGCTTGCATAAAAGAGAAAAATGTTCCTGTAGATTGAAGTTCAACCGTTCAACTTTAATATGTTCTGTTGGTAGAATTTTGGATTAATACATCATTTTTTATTCTGCTCTGTCTTGATATGCGCTGTTTATTGTGTTCCTTTCTTTCACTCCTGCGGAAGATTCAAAATTCCAGAGAGTAGCAATATTCTGATATAGCCCCTGAAATTTCAGTAATATTTTCAATTTCACAGCTATAAACGAGATAGAAACTGCACTTGCAAGCTATAATTCTATCAGCCAGAACTCCCTTTCTAAACCAATTTGGGCTGTGGCTGAAAATTATCGGTTTGAGCCTGCATTTGTTGAGGTAACGTATAGTAATTCTTGATATATAAATTATTATATATATCTCAACCATAACCATTTGAGAAATTATTCATTGCATGTACAGAGCAAAAGACTGGTGGGTGATATTGGGGACATGATGAGCATCCAAGTTATTGTTGAAGGATCAATGAACAGTTCCAACCCATACTTCTCTAGCTCGTGGAGGCGTAATTTCACTGTATGCCAAAATTTCTCATATGATTTGAAGTTTTGCCTCATGGATTTGATCGCTCATACAACTTTATGATTTTTAATTCATGGACTCTCTGATGGCCAAAAATAAAAAATAAAAAAAATCATGGACTCTTTTAACTTGAATACAGTAATTTACTTTCATGCTATCCTCATAAAAGTTGTTTCATTTCTTTGAAGGTGTCTCTGTAGAACTATTATATTTCATGTCTCTTTATTACCTGAATTAACAGTTTCCTTCATCATTGCAGGGTGGTTTCATTCTGGATATGGGAGTGCATTTCATTGCAGGATTAAGGATGGTAATTTCTCGGTTGAATAACTATTTCCAGCTAAAAGTGCAGTTTAATCTGACTTCATATATCACACCCTTTCTGCTAAAAGGCTTCCTTATTGATCATCAGACATCATCTTTCTTCTGCTATATTACTCTAGTTATTGGTATTTGCCAGCTATTCTCTCACAAGTTAGAAACAACTTGTAGCACATAAGACTTTGTTCCAATACATGAAGTATTTAAAGTACTTTCTTAATTACCGTCACAGTTGAAACGGATAAGCTCAGACATACAAACTGAAGAACTAGACAACATGATTAGATGATTGACGGGTTGATAATTTTGTCATTGTTGCTTCTTTGAGCAGCTTGTTGGATGTGAAATAAAATCTCTGTCAGCTATGACTTCTCATGTGGATTTGACTTTACCTCCTCCGGATAACATATGCTCTTCCTTGTAAGTCTCCGAATACATTTTTCTCAATATATAGAGGTGGACCAATCTAAGACTGCAGAGCTAATTAACCAAGTGAATTTCACTTGAATTGCAGTCAACTGGAAAATGGATGTTCTGGGGTTTTTGTAATGGTTGTATCATCTAGATCACCCAAGGCAAGTGTCATATTGATGATATTGCACTTATATTGTTCATCTGTTTATCGTCCAAGCTTGTAGGATACACTCTTACACAGTAGAGTGATAGATGATTATAAGCCAGCTCAATGTTTGTAGGTCTTATGGCGTGTTGTTGGCTTGAAGGGGACAGTGCAGGTTGAGCGAGGAAATGTAGATGGGAAACATGGCTACTTGGTATAGCTATTATTATTTACCTTTTTATATGCTTTCAATTAAAATTTAACTTGAACTGGCATGGAAAGTTCTGCACTTTTGTTGCCCTGAGCTATACTTCAGTAGTTTTAGAAGAAACTGCTCCAGTTTTGTCTTGAAAGTTTTACTCGTTTTGAATAACCAACCAGATGGAGAGGATTATGTTAAATGTTTCTGCGACAGGTTTTGTTTTACGGTGCTGATGGTTCGAGCAAAAGCAGCTTCTATCCTTTCAGTGGAGTGACTGAAGAACTCAAGGCCTTTCTTCATGATGTATCAGTTAAGGTAGTAGGCAATTTCCATGCAATATTCAATTCCAATAAGATGAGTTTTGCTAGTTCCATTATGTTTGGGTTTGGGACCTCAAACTTGATTTTGCCGCTTTTCTTTGTTGCAGAAGGAGACTGCTTACGAGCCAGAACCTCGATGCTCATTCATCGAAGGAGCTAGGGATGTTGCTGTGCTCGATGCAATGCTTGAATCCGGAAATAAACAGGGCGAACTTGTACGTCTGAGAAAATTCTAGCTTGAAAATAGATTCTATTTGCAGCATTTCTCCTAGTCATGGTAATTGTTTCTGCCTTTGTTTCTGACAAATTTGATTGCTTTCTCAATGCAAAGATTATATATTGTTTATTCGAAAAATCACCTGGTATCTCTAAGACTAGAATACACTTGGTATAGAAAAATTCTCCAACACATTATTAAAACCAGGCTATCTATGTTAGTGAAGCTACTGACTTGTATTTGCAAAGAACTTTGCACCTCAAGACCCTGTCCCCAACATAAAACCCAGGCATCACCATGACCATAGCCCGACCCGAACATGATCCGTTATACCTTTGCTGCCTATCTACAACCATATCTTCCATGTACTGCGGATCGAAGCTTCTGTTTTCTTCAACCCTGAGAATGGAAACAGGTGGATTGAAAGAGAAAGCTAGCAGATGAACCAACCAAGCGCATTTGGCCACAGCAAAGAATGCTTGAAGAAGTTGCTCCGGCCAGGGCCGGGTCCACTTCAATGCAGCGACGATACAGCTCATTTTCTGATCACAGAACTTGCTAAACTCTTCACTGTAGAACTTAGTCCCTTTCCCCAGAACCTCGTTCCAGCTCACGTTCCTAAGTGAAACAAAAGACATGTACCGAGCCTGTCTGTCCTGGTGCAGGTCCAGGAACTTGGAGCAGCCATTGCTGCGAAACACACTGTTTTCGAAATCTCGATAAAGGATCTCGTTCATAATCGCTTCTAGATGGTATAATGAGACCGCCGTCGAGTATCTGGAATCGAGCAGTGATAGGTTATATGGCTGCAGAAGCGAATTTAGATTGTCCATCAAGGTATCATCTGCGAGGAGGATCTTGCAGAACTGCTTCACTGAGAATCTTGATTCTGATACCATCTGCAAGAAATTCTCCATCGAGGTTTCTTCCGTTGCAAGATTCCTTGTACTAGGTTTAGGAATCTTCACTTCACTCAGATCCGTCTTCAACCCCTCGCAGTAAGTCTCCAACTGCTCGAGCTTCTGCCTCAAATCTTCCAATTCAGACTTCATCTGTGCAGCCTCAATTACGGATGCTTCTCTGTGCTTATTTGCTTCTATCAGCTCCTTCTTCAGTATCTGCAACTCCTCCGGCTCATTCTGGTGCTTCTTCTTTAGCTTCGGAAACAGCCTCGCGAGGAAATCTCCACGGCTTTTAGAACTATTCGAATTCTTGCTGCAGATTCTTGCAGTTTTGGATTCCGAATCGAGGTCTTCCATATTGCGAGATGAGATGGATTTCAAATCTCCCATGCTGTTTCTCCTCCTTCTGGACTTGTAGAAGCTTCCTATTGCAGGTGAATTCTGAAGAGATGATGGATTCTTGAAGATAGAAGAACTAATGACAGATTTCTGATCTTCTGTCGCCCAGGTATGTTCTGGAACGAATCCAGATTCCGGCAGTGGACGAATTTTCAGTTCAGGTTGGAGATAACCTGGAACTAGTAGTTCTTCATCTTCATAGCTCTGTCAATGGTAATAGGGTTAGGAGTTCATCATCATCTTTTGTACCCGAATTCGACACCCACATGGAAATTTCCGTTTTTTCAACAATTCAAGAACATGGTATTCATAAAGTTATCATCTTTACTGCAAATATTGATTAAAGTTCATCTTTTTCCAAGTTTCAAGAACTTACAGAGGCGAAAACAGGGTAGTCTTGAGCTGAGAAGCAGGCGGCGGATTGAAGAGAGGAAGAAGAAGGGTGTGTACTATCCGTGTTGTTTCTTAGCAGTAGAGCAGCATAGAGAGCTCGGAGCTCCACGTTTTTGGCTATAGAGGCTTGCATCTCTTCCCTGCTGCGATTTTGAGAGATTGCTGCAGCGGCCATGGACAGAGCAGAAGAAACAGAGTAGGAGACGAGTTGTTGCAGAGTGAATAATGCAAGGCGCAGTAGCTATGATTATGGTGAAAAGTTGGGTGTCGACTGGTTGTTTCTGATTGGAAGAAGAAGATGAAGATCATATCTAGTTATTATATTATGTAAAGGAAGAATCTTGGAGAAGCGGGACATGGATGGAAACGAATCGAAGGATGGAGGTTACGTTTTGTCCTTGTCCTCAATGAATTTGTGGGATGGCCACCATGTGCAGAAGAAGAAAACGGAGAGGAAGTTAAAAACAGGGGAGAAGAAGAATAGGAAAGAATTTTCCAAAGCTAAATTTTGTCAGTATGGATAATTTTAAATACTCGAAAAATTAAAATTGACTTTTAAATACTCGAAAAATTTCAAAGTGTTGCTTAGTGTTTTCACTTGTTAGTTTTAGATGGAATGTCAAAATATTGAGGCATAAAATATTATTATACTTTATCTTATTGTTGTGAATCACAACTTGTGATATGATATGTGTACTTGATGTCTTATTATCTTAATGTGTTATTTGTACTTTTTCTTCATTTTTTTTATTTATCAGTTTTAGCATTTAGGTAAAATGTAAAAAATAAGACTTTAAAAAATTCTTTAAAAGTAAAAAATAAATAATATTTTAAGTACTTATTTATAAAGACATAATTTTTCATATGCCTAAAAACTTATTAGCTTTAATTAATTTTAATATTATAAATAATTTATTTACCACGTTTTGTAAGAAGTTTTAGTTCGATAACATTAAGAAAGAAACAAATCAATAGTAGTGGGGAGGGGACGGGACTAAAGTTCGTACCGCACCTAACAAGACCAATCTTTTTCAGTTTATACAATAATGTTTCTTGAATCCGAATTTCGTTTACATTTAACTATCGTAATTTGCTTTATTAATTGATCCAATTTTATTCTTAAATATTACTAATTGATCCAAATTATTTTTAAGTAAACTGAGTTTAATGTTGATAATTGTTGGGTCTAAACTTCTCATGTGCTTGTTGGATCTTGATTTCATGAATGTTGATGTGACAGTGAATTGAATGTCAATGGATGGATGAAAGTTGCTCTCGTCTTAGCTCCGGTGAACCTGCAGGAAGGGAATCGCAACAGAGGGGGTGTCTATAGGTCCCTCTCTGATGCTTAAATGAGTATATATGTGTATAGAACTCAAAACGTAAACTGAATATATGTAAAACAAATGTATTTATAAAGTAAGGGGACCAAATCGTAAAAGGCAACAGTATATCTTAATGAATATTGTGTTGGTGAAGATTATGATAACAGATATTACAGTTATGACGTAATATTGCAGTTACCATATGTAATCTTTAGAGAATATGTGCCCGAGATATGAGGGATATCGTGGTCATATCTTTAGGAACGGTTGGTGGGACCAGAGAAGAGATGTTGGATTCTCTTGAGGCGAGCACTCTTATGGCGAGCAGTAGGAGTCCGCGACTTGGTGATTAATGGCGACCAGCAAGGGAGCCTTTGGCGTCAACTTTAGCTTGAGCTCGACACTGGGCCATTCTATCGAGGGTCAGATCGACTTTAGCATGAGTCGATCCGGTTCAAATAACCTGGGTTCACCATCTCCATGGTTATTGGGCCTCTGGGGCATTTTCCTTATTGGGTTGTCACTACCAATACCCAACATTTGCCCCCGAAACTTGAGTGAAGTTTCTTCGGTCGAGCTTGATTCCTTGATAGGGTTTGAGATAGTGACACTTGAATAGGGTCTTCGTTATCATTTTCTGCTATTTGTACCCTTATGAACACTTTATGCTTCTTTGGCGATCAGTCGTTCGGTTGCCCAGAGTTGAAGGAATATTCAACCTTTTATTCCTTCTTGGCGATCACTTGAGGCTGTTTAGGTTTATGGATGTTTATCCTTCACTATTTGGCGATCACTGCCTTTAAAAGGGTTTTCCAAAAAGGCCTAGTAATGCGTTGGCGATCACTTTATCTGCATAATGGACTTTAGCATTTAATGACTGCACAGTCATCCAGAAGTCGAACGGGCATTTGAGGCACGCCTGTTGTTTATTCTTCCGTAACCCAAGGGTAGTCTGACAGTTTCTGTACTGGCCGACCGTTTATCTCCCCGATGTGTCTCTTAAAATTCTGACATTACTTCAATTTTTTCCCAAAAGGTGCAATCATTCTCTGTGTCGTTTCGATTCTGTCTGTGGCGGCTACTCCTATTTTGTCTATATAAGGGACGGAAGTTCCACTCCTTTGTTTTTTACGCGTCTCAGTCATTCAAATTCTAGAGAGTTCTGTGCCTTCTCTGTTTTTCAGCACTCTGTTTCTCCAATCCTCTCCTTCCTTCTTTCGATTTCTAAAAGCTCCAACTCAGACATCAATGACTTCCAGAAATCAGTCTACAGGCAAGGCCAAGGTAACAACCAATATGTCTTCTTCCTCAAATCTGAAAGTGCCCCCGAAGGCTGCTAATGCTCCCCTGCAAATCAGGGATGGTTCCACTCTGGCTTCCAGCGAAAGAAATCTTGACGCCGGACGATCAGCGGCCACCCCTGTGGTGGTGGATGTGCCAGATACCAATGTGCCCCTTTTTTCCCCAAAAGGTAAACACCAAGGTTTTTCTGTTCGCTGATTTTTCTGTTCTGTTAATGACCCCTGTTTTTTCTTGTTTTTATATTGTTCTTGCCATATCCTGATTTTCTGATTTTCTAAGTAGATATCAAGCCTAACGAGTTGAAGCCGACTCAGTTCAAGATGGTAGTCGCCATAGGTGGTCTGAGTGAAACGGATGCCCCCAGGTATCCAGGCTTAGGGCTGCATTATCCTCGTGACGGAGAGGTTTACGTTTATGCGGCCCAGATCGATGCTGGGTTGCGTTTTCCTCTCTGCGAGGATTTGCTGGAACTATGCCGTTATTACGGGATATGTACCACACAGCTCATACCCAACGCCATTAAGATGTGGGTCAGATTCAAGTTCATGTGTCTACGTCAATAATGGACGTATTCATTGGCATTGTTCCAATGCTTTTTCTGATTGACCGCTGGAGCGAACCACCTCCATCATGTCCAGACCCGATGACCCAAGTTTGAAGAATGGAGAGTCGATGGCCCAAGGCATCGTGCAGTACAATTTATGGGCTAAGAACTTGAAGAACAGAGGACAACACTGGAAGAACTTGAAGACCACATAAGAAATTTCCATGGAGGACATTTTTGTCCATTTAATATACTAAAAAGTCACGTGATAATCGCATGATAACATTTCCGTTAGTATTAAACAGCTAAGTAACGGAATGGGGGAATTTTTCATTTTGTCCAAATATTAGGACTAAATTTTAAAATTTTAAACATTAAGTGAGAATCTCAAATTCGGTCCAAACTTTAGGGGGAAATTGACAATTAACCCTAAAAGAAAACTCTCATTAAAAATAATTAGGATGGAGACCGTAATACAAACTTGAGCAAAGAGTCGGTATAGTTCGAAGGAATTATTTTGATTGTCGCGACGCAAATCTGTATGCAGTGGAATGAAGAAGACTGGACAATAGCCGTGAGCCCCAGTATTTGTAATGATTCCATTTCATGAAGTCTCTTGAATCCACAAAGACTTGCTATATAGAGATAATGGTAAATATATATACTAGGTATCTTATCTTGCAAAGTAATAAATATAATTTAAAATTATTATTTTTTATGTTTTATTTCATTCTTAATAGTAAATGGTTGAAATATTATTAAATTATTTATTAATTAAATATAGATTTAAAAAAAACTTTACTATTATAAAGATTAAATTATCTATAATATATAATTACGAGTGATTATAAAAATTTTAAAAATATATTTACATATATCATAATTATGATACCAAAAAAATATAATTTATATGTTTTTTTAATTATTTAAAAATATAAATCTCGAAGATTTGATTTTTCTTTTAAAAAAAACATTATTTTTTCAATTATCTTATTTTTCATGTATTAAGATCATATCATAAAATTTTAATAAATTTACATGTTTTTTCTGTCTTTTTGGATAAGCGAATAGAACTTAATGAGTAGTTTTGGATATTTTTCAAAAAGTAACCATATTCGACAAAAAATTTGAAAAAGTATACATGGAGAAAGAAAATTTAGCAAAATGTGTATACGCGCACCCGGGGTCGCGTCTTTGGACATAGGCGCACCCCAGGGTCACGCCTATTGAAAAGGCGCACCCTAGGGATGCGCATATTGCATAGGCGCACCCTAGGGATGCGCCTATTGCAATAAGCGCACCCAGAGGTGCGCCTATTCCACATAGTTTGTTTTTTTTTTGATAAATTTTTCAATAATAACGGTTTCGAGCGTGGAAAAATTCTGACGGTTTCTTGGAGTTGGGTTCTGTTCTGACCTACCATTACTGACGCTATTTGGAAAAATCCATGAAGTGTAATTTTTATAAAATAAACTTGTTTTTTTTTTGGTTGAAAAATAAACTTGTTCACTTCTTCAATATAGGAACATATATAGTATATAGTGTTGTTCAAACATGAGCATGCGTAGTGCTCTTTTGCACACCTTTTGTTCATACATGCTCTTTAATTGTGCAGTTTTATTACACTTTTGCAGCATGCCTTCCCTATCTAATATTTAATGAATAATAATAAAATAATAATCAACGAAAGCATACATTTTTTTTTGTCCAAAACAACAAGCATGCATGCATATGAGCATGCCTTCCTTGTCTAATATTTAATGAATAGAAATAAATTAATAATCGACAAAAGCATGCATGCATCCACAAGGATGAACATTGGAAGATGCAGTCAATGCATTGGAGAGTGGATGCATATAAAAGCATGAACATTGGAAGTCACAATCTGCTAACCAAGCATGCATGCATATGAGCATGCCTTCCTTGTCTAATATTTAATGAATAGAAATAAATTAATAATCGACAAAAGCATCCATGCATCCACAAGGATGAACATTGGAAGATGCAGTCAATGCATTGGAGAGTGGATGCATATAAAAGCATGAACATTGGAAGTCACAATCTGCTAACCTTTTTTTTTTTTTACCATCAACACGATTCCTCTTCATTATAAAGATAATCTGTTACCTAGAAATATCAAAACACAACAAAGCATAAAGATCAGGTGGGGGTCTTTCGACCCAACCCGGTGGACACACCCTACAAGAAGCCAAACTGGCAATATGGTCCGCACACTGGTTAGCTATTCTCGGAATAGCGTCAGTAATGGTAGGTCAGAACAGAACCCAACTCCAAGAAACCGTCAGAATTTTTCCACGCTCGAAACCGTTATTATTGAAAAATTTATTTTTAAAAAAAAAAAACTATGTGGAATAGGCGCATCCCTAGGGTGCGCCTTTTCAATAGGCGCGACCCCGGGGTGCGCGTATACACATTTTGCTAAATTTTCTTTCTCCATGTATACTTTTTCAAATTTTTTTATCGAATATGGTTACTTTTTGAAAAAGATCGTAGTTTTGAAATAGAGTTAGTCATAATAAAATTATTTTAAGAAAATCGTACATGTTTCTTGTTTATTTATTTTTTGGTATGTAAAATTATTGGGTGCACTTTGACTTTGTAAACATTAGGTATGTAAAATCGGTTTTTGTATGTCCAAATTATTTTCTGAGTTGAGATGGAAAAAGCAAAATAAAAATAATAGATGAAAACAGTCTCACGTACGAGATTCGAACCGCTGACCTAACACTATTTATCGGCTGCTGCTTTACTTAATAATTCTCATGTTCTACTCTGTTCCATTCTTACCTCCACAAAGTTTGAATACGTTGGTATCTGTAAGTACCACATCGGTTGTTGAAACATGGATGTTGCAGTATTTTTAGTGAAGAGTCCAGTTAGATGGACACGACCTTACTTGAACAGGATCTGTTCTATAGGCTCGTACCTCTGTTTCCTTGGTATCTCAAGAGACAGGAACCTAAGTCTGGTGGATGAACTAGAGTCGTGCGATCAGAGCGTGATTAACAGCCACCATTGGACCCTCGATTGAGGCCCATGGGTTGGCCGTAGATGATCGTTTCCAACCAGGTCGGTTGGAGTGGTCACACGGCTGTCTGACAGACTTCTCTCCCCTCATTTTTTTCGCTGTTACTTGAGTCATTCAAGGTGTTTGATGTATTGCCTGATAGATGATACTTTGTGAAGCTTACGTTTTTTGATGTGTGGGTCACCTAAGTTGCATGCAAGGTGTTCGATGTGTTGCCTGATGGATGATACGAAGTTAACGTTTTTGGTCTTCATTGCTGGTGAATTTATCATCAACAGACTTCTTCCTCTCCTTTTCTTGGCTTGTGATGTGTGGATCACCAAATTGCATGCAAGGTGTTTGATATATTGCCTGATGGATGATACTTTGTAAAGATTTTTGGTTTCCAATGTTGATTAATTTATTCTCAACATATCTCCCTCTCCTTTTTTCCCTGTGATGTATGGGTCACTGTGTTGCATGCAAGGTGTTTGATATATTGCCTGATGCATGATACTTTGTGAACTTAACGTTTTTAGTTTCCAATATTAGTGTATTTAACTATTTATCCTTAATAGGATGCACAATTCCTCGGTTCCAAATGAAATGGCAGAAGCATGTACTGTTAATAACATTGTTGGGTGTCTGCGACAACCTTGAAAGATCAAATCTCCACCACTGAAGCTGTCTTTTCAGTCTTTGTAAGATGATGGAGAGGATTATATCATAAAAACCGTTTAAGTTGAAAGTTAAGCTTCAGAAGAAAAAAAAATGCAATTTGAACTTTTGAAGAGGTTGTATTCAATCATTCTTGTAGTTATCTTATTCCTCACTCCCTTCCAAGTTACTATACTGTCATATCTTAAAATAGGTCAAATGGTACCATAAGTTTGTAAGGAAAATTGCAGCAGCATCATGTGTCTGAAGTCAAGTTTTTCGTTTCAAGAAGCTCCTAGTGAGTAAAATTTATTTGATAAGTCATTAATGTTTTTTAAGTATGTTAGTTCAGTCCAAAATCTTAGATTTCAGATTCTGTTGAAAGTTTGTTATTTGGTCAGCTATTTTTCAGGAGTCCATTAGCATTAGCTGCGTAGTGGAAGTAGTGGGAAGTCTGATGTATTACTCTGTATTTAAACAGAGTGAATTCTTTTCAAGAAATAAGATCAAGGCAATTTTCAGTGCATCTGTTGCTTCTCATTCAATTACTTAAAAACCAGTCATATCTGTCTTCTCAGGAATTCAACAGCAGTTGAAATTTCTAACAAGTGGTATCAAAGCCTAAGGTTTGAAGAATTCAGACTGAAGAATGATGGGAGAAAACTCAAGCCACGTCGCGCCAGCAATTCCACGTTTTGACGGGAATTATGATTATTGGAGCACGTTGATGGAGAACTTCTTACGATCCAAGGAGTATTGGGACGTGGTTGAGAACGGAGTTGGCAAAGAAGACAAGGGAGACTATGGCGCAAGGAAACTGGTGGACCTAAAGACGAAAAACTACCTGTTTCAATCCATTGATCGAACGGTCCTTGAGACGATCCTTTGCAAAGACTCGTCTAAGGATATTTGGGACTCGATGAAGACAAAATTCTCTGGATCAGCAAGAGTGAAGCGTGCCCAGCTGCAGGCTCTAAGGAAAGAATATGAGCTGCTCCAAATGAAGGATGGTGAGAAGGTGATTGCATATTGTTCTCGGACAATGGAAATATGCAATAAAATGAGGTTTCATGGTGAAACTATGAACGACACTGCAGTAGTCGAAAAGATTCTCCGCTCCTTGAGTCCGAAGTTTGATTATGTAGTGTGCGCAATCGAGGAATCGAAAGACATGGAGAAGCTGACTCTCGATGAGCTGCAAAGCTCATTGATTGTACATGAACAGAAAATGAACCGCAGTTCATTACCAGAGGAGCATGCCTTGAAGACCAACTTTGAACCATCTCCCGGAAGAGGTAGTGGAAGATATCACAGAGGTAGAGGACGAGGACGATTTGGAAGAGGCCAGATTCCTGTTGCAAACTCTCAGCAGAGAGCAGATGCGAATGATTTCAAGAGTAATCAGTTTAATGGTAGAGGAAGAGGAAACAACCATAGAGGAAGGGGTCGAGGCAGAAGCTTTGACAAGTCTAATGTCGAATGCTATAGATGTCATCGGTTTGGCCACTACAAAGTGGATTGTTGGGCAAAGATACCAGAAGAAAACAAACAGGAACAGATAAACTTTGCAGAGAATGCAGAAGGTGAAACTCTGTTGATGGCATTCGAGTCCGAGAAAAGAACTGAGAAGGATGTTTGGTACATGGACACTGGCTGCAGTAATCACATGAGCGGTTGTAAGTCTTCGTTTGCCTTTTTAGATGAAAGTTATAGATCATCAGTAGCATTTGGTGATCATTCGGCAGTTCAAGTGATGGGTAAGGGTTGTATTAGGCTGAACTCAAGAAATGGCTTCATAGAAACCATATCAGATGTGTTATATGTTCCAGCTTTAAAAACAAATCTGCTTAGTGTAGGGCAACTACAAGAAAAGGGTTATATGATCTCAATTGAAGGAGGTGTGTGTGAATTATATGATGACAAAAGAGGATCTGTTATTAGTGTTAAAATGAATTCGAATAGGCTTTTTCCTGTTGAAGTAGAAAAATTGCAGACAAGCTTAGCTGTAGCTGAAAATAAGCAGCTTGATCAAACCCGTTTGTGGCATCTGAGGTTAGGCCATTTAAACTTTGGAGGACTAAGAACGCTGTCTAGCAACCAGATGGTTAATGGACTGCCACATATTGAGATTACGAGTCAAGTGTGTGAGGAATGTGCAGTAGGTAAACATGCACGAACACACTTTCCAAAGAGAACTACTTGGAAAGCCAAAGAAGCACTGCAGCTGGTCCATAGTGACATCTGTGGCCCTATCAATCCCATATCAAATGGTGGAAACAGGTATTTTATTTCATTCATTGATGATTATACACGAAAAGCATGGGTATATTTGCTTCACGAAAAATCAGAAGCTTTTGTCATATTTAGAAGATTTAAAGCCCTGGTTGAAAAAGAAACAGGAAAGCAGCTGAAAGTACTCAGAACGGACAGAGGTGGGGAATATTGCTCGAAAGAATTCGAGTCCTTCTGTGAAATGCAGGGGATTCGAAGGGAGAAGACTGCCCCATATTCGCCCCAACAGAATGGGGTAGCCGAGAGGAAGAACAGGACCGTCTTGAACATGGTGAGGAGTGTTCTAGCCACAAGAAAAGTGCCAAAGGATTTTTGGCCAGAGGCTGTATTATGGAGCTTCCATGTGCTCAATAAGTGCCCCACATATGCTGTTCGAAACATGACTCCGGAAGAGGCTTGGACAGGTATGAAACCATCAGTAGATCATTTTCGTATATTTGGATGTATAGCCTTTGCACATGTACCTGCAGCTTTGACAAGCAAACTAGATGATAGAAGTGAGAAGTGTGTGTTTCTCGGAATTAGTGAGGCTTCCAAAGCCTACAAGCTGTACAATCCAAGAACTAAAAAGGTGATTACCTCAAGGGATGTCATTTTTGACGAGATGAATGGATGGAATTGGGAGGATAAGGAGACAAGTAAGCAGATATTTGAAGACATAGATGATGATCCCGAATCTCCAATGCAAGTTGACACTCATCATGAGTCAGGTGGTTCATCAACTGCAGTTGATACTGAACCACATGAAGAAGATGACTCAGGAATGCACATGTCTAGGAAGAGGCAAATCAGGAGACCAGCTTGGATGAGTGACTATGAGGTAACTGGTCTTGATTCCCCAAACGTAGACACTGAATTTATCTCCCACTTTTGTCTCTTTGCTGATTGTGATCCAATAGACTATCAAACTGCATGTAAAGAACAGAAATGGAGGACTGCAATGCTTAATGAGATTAAGTCCATTGAAAGGAATAAAACCTGGACCTTAGTTGATTTGCCAAAAGGACACAGCACAATAGGTGTAAAGTGGGTATACAAGACAAAATTGAATGAGCATGGGGAAGTAGACAAGTATAAGGCAAGATTGGTTGCAAAAGGGTATAAACAAGAATATGGCATAGATTATACAGAAGTTTTTGCTCCTGTGGCCAGATTAGACACAATAAGACTTGTGATTGCTTTAGCAGCTCATAACGATTGGTTCTTGTATCATTTGGATGTGAAGTCAGCCTTTTTGTATGGAAATTTAGAGGAAGAAGTATATGTTGATCAGCCCCTTGGTTTTGAAATTCAAGGGCAGGAGAAGAAAGTATACAAGCTGTCAAAAGCTTTATACGGCTTGAAACAAGCCCCAAGAGCCTGGTATAGCAGATTGGAGGGACATTTGTTTAATAAAGGTTTTGAGAAGTGTCCGTATGAACACACAGTTTTTACGAAAAAGGATGAGAATGAGAGATTCTTATTAGTCTGTGTGTATGTTGATGATCTGGTCTATACTGGAAATTCAGTGAAATTATTTGCTGAATTTCGAAACTGCATGAAGAAGGAATTTGAAATGACCGATCTAGGAAAAATGAGATATTTCCTCGGGTTGGAGATTGATCAAACTGAGAAAGGGATCTATGTGTCCCAAAAGAAGTACATTCGAGATATCCTTAAAAAATACAGGATGGAGCATTGCAACGCAGTCATCACACCGGTTGAAGTTGGAGTTCATCTGACTAAAGAAGGAGATGGACAACCGGTTGATAAAACCTATTACAAGCAGATTATAGGTACATTGATGTATCTAACCGCAACCAGGCCGGATATTCAATACACTGTAAGTTTAATTAGCAGGTATATGGAATTTCCAACTGAAATACATCTGTTAGCTGCCAAGAGGGTGTTAAGATACTTGCAGGGAACAAAGAACCTGGAGCTGTTTTACAGGAAGGGTGAAACGCATGACCTTGCAGCCTACACTGACAGTGATTATGCAGGGGATAGAGATGACCGGAAGAGCACATCTGGATATGTTTTTATGCTAAGCGGTGCAGCCATATCATGGTCGTCCAAGAAACAAGCGATCGTAAGTCTGTCCAGCACTGAGGCAGAGTTTATTGCTGCAACAAGCTGCTCATGTCATGCCCTATGGATGCGAAGACTCATGGGAGAGCTGATGTTTCCACAAAAGGAAGCAACTGTGATATACTGTGACAACACCTCAACCATCAAGTTGTCGAAGAATCCTGTTCTCCATGGACGCAGCAAGCATATCGACGTCAAGTATTACTTCTTGAGGGATCTATGCAAGGAAGGTGAAATTCAGCTCTGTTTCTGCAGAAGTGAAGATCAGCTAGCCGACATCTTCACTAAACCGTTGAAGGGATCAAGCTTCGTGAAGTTGAGGAAAGCACTTGGTTTATGTGAAAAAAGCTAAGTTGACATCTTGCAAGATTGTCAACTTAGGGAAGGGTATGTAAGGAAAATTGCAGCAGCATCATGTGTCTGAAGTCAAGTTTTTCGTTTCAAGAAGCTCCTAGTGAGTAAAATTTATTTGATAAGTCATTAATGTTTTTTAAGTATGTTAGTTCAGTCCAAAATCTTAGATTTCAGATTCTGTTGAAAGTTTGTTATTTGGTCAGCTATTTTTCAGGAGTCCATTAGCATTAGCTGCGTAGTGGAAGTAGTGGGAAGTCTGATGTATTACTCTGTATTTAAACAGAGTGAATTCTTTTCAAGAAATAAGATCAAGGCAATTTTCAGTGCATCTGTTGCTTCTCATTCAATTACTTAAAAACCAGTCATATCTGTCTTCTCAGGAATTCAACAGCAGTTGAAATTTCTAACAAAGTTTGGGTCATGTGATCGGATGATACCCCTATGTTGTTTTATAGTACCATAAGTTTCGCAATGTTGTTATTTGGTCCAAATTACTGTTGCCGTCAATGTTAACTAACGGAATGCTGACGTGGCACTGGCGTGGCGCTGACGTGACACTGATGTGGCAATTGGAAAATACAAATAAATAGGAAATATAATAAAAATTGAAAAAAATTGAAAAAAATTATAAAAATATTTTAAAACTTTATATATTAATAAAATGTATTTTTTATAAATTGTTTTTAAAAAAATCGAAAATTGAAAAAAAAATATGAAAAAAATATAAAAAATATTTTAAAACTTTATATATTAATAAAATTTATTTTAAAAAAAAAATCGAAAATTGAAAAAAAAAACTAGATTGGACCCTTGGGGTCCAATTGACCCAGCCAGGGTCGAACCCAGGGCTGGGTCAGACCCAGACCTGGTCGCCCAGGTCAGGCGACCTGGTAGGGGTCCAACCCAGCCCAGAGTTCGACCATTGGCTGGGTCAGTTGGGCCCCAAGGGTCCAATCTAGTTTATTTTTTTTTCAATTTTCGATTTTTAAAAAAAAAATAAGTTTATAAAAAATAAATTTTATTAATATATAAATTTTTAAAATATTTTTGATTTTTTTAATAATTTTTTCGATTTTTTTCATATTTTTTCCCTATTCTTTTAAATTTCCCTATTTATTTTTATTTTTTAAATTAAATATTATATTATATATCTACGTGGCGCTGATGTGGCTAACAGAGTACTATATGAATTATTTTTTAAATTAAATATTATATTATATTCACAAAACGGTTGACTAACAGAGTACTATAGGACAACATGCTTCAAACATATCAGACCATTTAACCACATCAAAAAACATATGGTACCATCCGATCACATGACTCAAACTTATGGTACTATTGGAACTATTAACCCCTTTATATATTATGAATTATAAAGTATACGTTTTGTGGTGTTCAATAATGTACACTTTTTATAATATAGTTGGTTGTATCCATTTTTCAAGAATAATTAAAAATTTACATAATTCAACAGTATTCAAAATTAATATCATACTACTAAAGTATAATATATTCTTTATTTTAAAAATAGTATTTTGAAATGTATAGTGTATTTGAACAATTTAATCAACATTCCGTTGTAGTCTAGTTGGTCAGGATATTCGGCTCTCACCCGAAAGACCCGAGTTCAAGTCCCGGCAACGGAATTACTTGTATTCCTACTAATTAGAGTTTTTTCTTTTTCCTCCGATCGAGGAGTACCTCCATCTTCTTCTCAGTCCAAAATATTAAATACCATAGTCGAATCGAATTGAGGGGAGCTTGGACACGCATTTCTTCTTCACCGTTGCACCTCTTCTCTTCCGTTGCTCGGGGATACTCCACCGTCCTCAGCTCGCGGTTACTTTCGCCAATATAAGGTGTTGGATCACGTACACCGTATTCCCGTCTCGGATACCCGCTCCGTATACCTGCACAAAGGAAAGCCCGGGAAGTCCCGTTGTTTCCCCTCCGATGATTAAGTCAGTCGGAGTTTGTTTGTAATATGTGAATGTAAGGTTTCTGTTTCAGAGAATACTTAGTCTGTAATGAGGATGATGATGAGCTATTTATAGTACTTCATACCTGTAACCATGGTTTAGTCAGACTTTACCTTAGTCATCCTAGCTGTCCTCAGAAACATTGACCATAGTTACTTTACTGCATATTCGTTTTTAGTGGCTACTCTATTGTAGATCCTCCTTTGTATTTGTTTAATCCTAGGCATGCTAAAGTCAGCCGGCCTAAGTCATAGGTGTGCAGGCGCACCATCTAAGGTGGACAGTGAATGCACTGTCATCCACTGAAACTGGTCCTGAAATGCTTTCTGGCGAACCCCATTTAGGCGACGCCTTCATGGGCATGTCTTCAAGGGCGACGCCTCCGTCTGTGAAGACACAGGCGACGCCTGTAACTAGCTGGGCCTAAAAAGGGTGAAGTCCAAAAGGCTTATCTGGGCCGAATATTAAGCCCAGCCCAGTCCAATATTTATAACCCATCATCTGCCCCCGAAGTCTTAAATGAGCGACGCTCATTTGAGAATTTAAACTCCTTCTGAAAGTCGTTTTCTTAATATCTTTTCATTTATAGGCGACGCCAATTCGCTTAGAAGATGCTTCTTCTATTTTTAGGCGTCGCCTGTAACCATACTTATCGTAACCGTCGTCCACGTGTCTATCATGCACTGGGCGACTTTTCCGTTACAATTCAAATTTCAAATTTGAATTTTGGCGGGATCTTCTAGAAGCCTCGGGAAACGCTGTGACCGTTTCTGTTTGGAGGGGTAAAATAGTCATTTCCACTTTAGTAACTGCTCGCCTTTATAATTCGTAGGGGTATTTCCGTGAATTCCTCGCCTACGCAACGGTTCGCCTCCTTCAAACCCTTATAAATACCCCCACTCCTCCTTCATTTAATACTTTTACTCCCCCTTAAGCTTTCTCTCTCTAAAAATCCTCTGCCTTCTCTCTAGAATTCCGGCCAAACTCCGGTCAATTCTCCGATCGCCTTTTCTTTCTCCAACGCCTTCGCCTTTCCAAAACGCCTTCGCCTTTCTTTTCCGAAACACTTTCGCCTTTCATCATTGCTCGGTGCTTTCCCCTCGCTCTAAACGCCCATCATCTCCGCGTCATTCGGTCTTATAGAAGAATGGCGTCTGATTCTGATATAGGTAACCACATCTTCCTTCCTTCGCCTTTCTCTGACCTTAAACCAAATCTCCTCACTCTACGTTCTTTCGAACAAGCAGTGGCTGAGGCGGGCTTGGGCGACGCCCAAGCCCCCAGGTATCCCATCCCAGATGATGCGGATCCTGAAAACCCTCACCCTATATGTCATCCCAAGGAAGGCGAGGAGATGACTTTCCCTTCTCAAATCACCGCGGGATTAAGATTCCCCTACTGTCCTCCTCTAGTGGAGTTGTGTCGCCATTTTGGCATCTCTCCCACCCAACTTTCTCCCAACGCCCTTCACACCTGGATAGGTTTTAGGGTCCTTTGCTTTCGTAGAGGGTGGGAGTATTCTTTAAACATTTTTCGTAGTTTTTATAGGTTAGAAACAAATAGATATGGCGTTCGCCTTTTCACAACTAGGGCGACGCCCCCTATTAAAGAGTGGGATTGGGACGCTTCTCGTCCCTTAGTCACGGGTTACAAATCCCGAAATAGCAATTGGAAGAACGCCTACTTTTGCTTTCAAGGAGGCGTTCCATGGTGTCTGGTGACGACCAAAAGTGGCAGAGATCTAGCTCCAGGCGTCGAGGATTTTTCCTCCGCCGAAATGGACGCCATGACAGCCATCTACTTGGATCATCAAGGAGGGCGTGCGCAGATAATCTCCAAAGAGATCTGTGAGTCCGACTTAGAAGATGCTGGCGTCTCCATAATAGATCGTCGCCTTCTGCCTTTCTTTCCGGTAAATGACTTTCCTTTCCTTTTCTTATTGCAGATAGGGATTTTGCCATGTTTTCTCACCTTGTAACGCCTGTCCAGAAAAAGGCGCCCAAGGAGAATAAAACAAAGGAGAAGAAGGCTAAGGAGCCTAAAGGCGACGCTCCGGAGGGCTCCAAAAAGCGCAAAGGGCACAACTCTTCCAAGGGCAAGAAAAAGGCGAAGCCTATGGAGGATTCCTTGGATCCTCTTAAAGCTCCTGCCGAGCTTTTCAGCGACGACACCAACGACGCTGTCGAAGCCTTTAAAGGTGCGGTTCCTAAATCTCACTGGGTAAATAACAGCGTCACTAGTAATAGGAATAATGTTTTGTTCACAAAAAAGTGGGGTCCTCCAGTCTTAGCCTATGGTGGCATCATGTGGACCTACACCGAGTATCACTCGGGTGTTGTTAAGAAGGGACCATTTGACCCTTCCTTTGATCCGACAGGGGCGACGCCTGCTGCTCCTTCAATACAGAAGACGCCAACCCCTCCACGCCATGTACCTTCCTCTTCAAAGGAAGTAATCCTGGTGGATACCTCTCCTGGCGACGACTCCTTGCCATCACCTCCTCCTTCTCCTTTAATTCGTCGTCGCCCAGATGACCTTCTTCAATTCAAGGGGCCTGCTTTTGACGTCAGGCGAGAGCTGTTGGATCAGGCTACCCTCGCCAATCCAAAAGCGCCATGGGTCCCCTGCACAAAGCTCCAGCAGACCTCTTTGATGGCGGGTCATTCCAGCATCGACCCCAACCTCAGTCTTCACCTTCTCTCGGGTGCTTGCCCCCCTGCTGATAGAGGGCCTTTGAACCTGGAGACTGAAGCCATAGAGGGTTTGGTTCGCCATTCCCTCTCTTTAATACAGAGTCAGGTAAACGCCAATTTCCTTTAGTGCTTTTACTTTCATAGTTGTATTTTTTTCCTAACTTTTCCTTGTTTATTCTTCAGATCATTCCTGCTGCTCTGAAGATGGGCGCCACTCTTATGGGCCTAACTGAGGAAAGAGAGAAGGACCAGGCCCGCCTTCGCCAGGCTGAGAAGGAGAAATTTGAGGTGGAGAAGCTGCAGCATCGCCTCGCTGTTTCTGAAGCAGCTCGCAAGGAGTTGGAGGCTGACCTTGTCCATAAGGAACAGCTCGCCAATCAACTGAGGGATGCGCAGAATAGGGAGAACGCCATGAAGGCTTCCCTCAGCAAGATCCAGAAGGAGATGGCGCTTGTCAAGAAAGACAAGGACAACGCCTTCAAGGAAGCAGAGAACGCCAAAAGGGAAGCCGAACAGGCTATTAAGGAGGCGTCTCAGTCCACTCAGGAGGTGGAACACCTCAAGGCTGAACTGCCCAAACGCCTGGAAGAAGCTGTGGAGTCCTTCCGCACAAGTCCAGATTTCGCCAAGGCTGCCATCGAGTGGAACCGTACTGGCGTTTTAGCCATCTTCAAGAAGGCTGAAAAGGATATCCGTAAGGTGGATCCCAACTTTCCCTTGGATAAGTTGGAGTTTCTATCTGGGTACCTCGCCATGAAGGCTCAAGAAGAAGCTGAGGCGTTGGCTGGAAGTGATGAAGAGACTGGCGATGACAGCTCCTCTTCTGGTGATTCTTCTCCAACAGAGTCGCCTCCTGAACCAGTGCCTGTCGAGACAAATTCAGAGACGCCTGCTCCTGGCACTTCTCCAAAGACAACGCCTTCAACTCTTCCTTAGTTTTATTTTCTTTTTCAACTCGCCTTTTTTGTAAAGACAGTTTTGCAACGCTTCGCCGTCGCTATTATGAATCCTTTATTTCCATATGCAGTGTGTGTGTTTTTCCATACTTAGCTTTATTTCATACTTAGTTTTATTTTTATACTACTTGTTAAAATAACAAGTCTTATCTCATTTATCAAAACTTAAGCAAACGTCAATAAGCTTTTGTTTGAATGTCATCGCCAATAATCTTGAGATAACCATTTCCAGTGGTCGCCATTTAATCAACTTAATGAACAACTTAATTGAATGTTTAAGTAATCGCCACCAGATTGAATATTGAGCAATCGCCATTAAACCAGATTTTAAATCATCACCATTTCATCCAATGTTTAAGCAATCGACATTTCATTCAAGGTTTGGTAATCGCCATTACATATAACACCCCTTGATTTCAACAATACTTCATACATTGCCTTCGACATTTAAGTATAATTTTTTTTTTTCAAATGCTATGAACACCTTCAACATTAGGCATAAAATTTCTTCAAATGCTCAGCATTAAAAGTATTCTTCAACACTTTTCCTTCTAAATCTTCTAACACATATGCGTTTGGGTGAGGAATGGCGATGACTTTGTAGGGTCCTTCCCATTTGGGTGACAGCTTGTTTACTCTATCCTGGTGTGAGAATTCGTGCCTACGCCATACCCTCTCCCCCACAAAAAATTGGCGAGATGATACTTTCCTATTGTAGTATCTCGCCGTAGCCAATCGCATACGCCCCTGAATTTCTTCTGAAGCCCATCGCTTTTCATCCACCATGTCCAATTCCAAACGCCTTTGATCCTCATTGTCCAGTGTGTCATAATGGCTTACCCTGTGCGACTCAACTGCTATTTCTGTTGGAGCAACCGCCTCTGACCCATAAACTAATCCAAATGGCGTCTCTCCAGTTGCTTTCTTTGGTGTTGTTCTCAACGCCCATAAGACGTTTTCTAATTCATCTGTCCATTTTCCTCCCAAGGCGTCTAGTCTTTTCTTCAAACCATTCAAGACTGTTTTGTTCGCTGCCTCCACCTGTCCATTGGCCTGCGCATGTTTTACTGAAGCATGCCTATGGTCAATTTTTAACTCTTCACAAAACCATTTTAACTCTTTTCCAGCGAATTGTGGGCCATTGTCACTGACCAACACACTCGGGATTCCATATCGAGAAACAATTCTTGATTTAATAAATTTGATGACTTGAAATTCGGTGGTTGATGACATCGCCTTTGCTTCAATCCATTTCGAAAAATAGTCGATGGCGACTATTATATAGGTGCGTTGCTTGGATTTTGGCAATGGTCCTATCAAATCGATTCCCCACTGTGCAAATGGCCATGCTGCGCATATACTTGTAAGGCTTGCTGGTGGACGAACTATCTTCGGACTATACTTCTGGCATGATTCACACTTCATAACCAAAGCAGTCGCCTCTTGATTCATTGTAGGCCAATAATAACCTTGATTCAGAATCTTCCTCACAATCGACCTTGCCCCTTCATGACGGGCCGCGTATCCCTCGTGGACTTCTCTTAAAATGGTAACCGTTTCCGGGTGAGCGACGCATCTGAGAAACCCTTCTTATACATTAGTCCATCGATTATTCGGAAACTAGGTGCTAAACGTACAATCTTTTTGGACTGAACTTCATCAGTGGGGAGTACTCCTGATTCCAAATAAGATCGAATAGGCGTCGCCCAGTCAACAGTGATACTTATGTTAGCACAATAAAAGCTAACACACTCTCCATGGTTGGTTTCTATGAAATGGGCCTGCCTAGGCGTCGCCTGCCAAGCATATTTGCTCAGGGCGTCTGCTTCTTGATTCGCTTCTCGGGGAATGGCTTCAATCTGAAATTTATTAAATCCTGCTACCAGCGCCATAGCCTCTTTCCAATATAACTTCATTTTTTCTCCTTTAGCCATATATTCCCCTTTTATTTGGTTGACCACCAATTGTGAATCACAAAACACATGCAAAGAGGTGACTCCCAATCCTTTTGCTAATCGCAATCCCGTAATCAACGCCTCATACTCAGCTTCATTATTAGTAGCTTTGAAAGTGAGGACCAGGGCATATGTTAACGGTGTTCCTCCATCTGGTGGTGTCAACACTAATCCTGCCCCCGAGCCATCGTCTGATGAGGATCCATCAGTGTGAAGTATCCAAGGATTCTCTTCTTTTTCTTTTTCTTTAGGCGTCGCTGGTTGAGGACATGTGGATTCCACAATGAAATCTGCCAATGCCTGACCCTTAATGGCGTTTCTAGGGGCGAATTTAATTCTAAACTCGCTTAATTCGATAGCCCATTTGACCATTCTTCCTGAAGCATCTGGTTTTTGTAGAAAATGTTTCAACGGTTGATTTGTTAAAACCGTAATTTCATGCTCATGGAAATAAGGACGTAGCTTCCTTGCTGATACTACCAACGCATAAAGGTACTTCTCAACCTCCAAGTAGTTTATTTCAGATTTTGCAAGTACTTTCGATACATAATACACTGGCACCTGGCCTTTTCCTACTTCCTTGACCAATACTGAACTTACAGCGACTGGTGTAATACTTAAATATAAGGAAAGAGCGTCGCCTTTGGAAGGCTTCGCCAAAGGTGGAAGTGTCTTGAGATGTTTTTTCAGGTCCTGGAAAGCCTGCTCACATTCACCAGTCCATTCAAATTTTTTGTTGGCCCTTAGCACCTGGAAGAAAGGGAGTGACTTGTCGCCTGCTTTTGCCAGAAAACGGCTAAGCGCCGCCAATCTTCCATTCAGACTCTGCACTTCTTTGTGGCAAGTTGGACTCCTCATGGCTTCAATGGCTTCCAGCTTCTCAGGATTGACCTCTATTCCTCTTTGGCTTACCATGTATCCCAGAAATTTTCCCGAGTGAACGCCAAAAGCACACTTTGCTGGATTCAGGCGAACTTGATGAAGGCGCATTCTTTCGAATGTTTTCCTCAGGTCCTCCACGTGGTCCCCACTCTTTATGGATTTTACTAGCATGTCATCAACATATGCTTCCATGGTGACGCCTATCATTCCGTCGAAAAGCTTGTTGATCATCCTCTGATAAGTGGCTCCTGCATTCAACAAACCAAAAGGCATCACCGTGTAATGATATATGTCGCTATCCGCATAAAAAGCTGTATGTTGAGCGTCGCCATCCGCCATTTGTATTTGGTTGTAACCAGAATATGCATCCATAAAGCTGAGTAGCTCGTGTCCAGAAGTGGCGTCGACCAATTGATCGATTCTGGGCAAAGGATAAGAATCCTTCGGACATGCTTTATTCAAGTCGCGATAGTCAATACACATCCTCCACTTCCCATTGCTTTTCTTCACCAACACAGGGTTGTCGACCCAGGTCTGAAACCTGATTTCCTTCACAAACTTTGCTTCAATGAGCTTTCCTACTTCTTGCTTGATGGCAATCGCCTTTTCCTCACCTACAGGGCGTCGCTTCTGAGCAATAGGCCTGACATTTAGGTCTAGATTGAGTTCATGGGCAATGACATCTTTGCTGATGCCCGGCATATCGCTTGGTTTCCAAGCGAATAATTCCTTGAACTCCACCAGGAGCATCGAAAGAGCAGCAGCCTCATCCTCCCCGAGCGTCGCTCCAATAGATACTTCCTTCCCTTTACCATCAATCTCCACCTTCTTCAATCCTTCCACGGGTTGAGGGCGACTCCTTTCCTCCCTTGGATCTTCTTCTGTCTGGATTGCCAAGGATTCTTTTTTCTTGAAGTGGCGACGCGTCGCCTGGACATAGCAGCTTCGTGCCGCTGGTTGGTCTCCCTTCACAACCCCTACACCATGGGGTGTAGGGAATTTCAACAACTGATGATACGTGGAGTGTACCATTTTGTTTGGGTTCAATGTCGATCTTCCCAAAATGGCGTTGTAAGATGCTGGGGCGTCCACCACAATGAAAGTGATGTCAAAGTTCAAAACTTGCCATCCTTCGCCCAAGCTGACCGGCAAAGTCACTGCTCCTACCGGGTAGGTGGTGTGCGAGGCGAAGCCCATCAAAGGAAAGTTGACCTTTTTCAGATCCTTTTCCTTTCTTCCCATTCGTTTGTATGCATCCAGAAATAGGATATCAGCTGAACTTCCTGAGTCCACCAATATTCTCTTCATGTTGAATCGATCGACGCCCATAGTAATCACCAAGGCATCATCATGAGGAGAAGTGACATGTCCCCTTTCCTTTTCTGAAAAGGAAATGATCACCTCCTCCTCCTCTCTTGGTCGTTTTCCTAGCTTGTCGGTTCCAGACATTTGGGAAGCGTATCCCTCCCTTGCTGAACAGGTTTCTCCACCCGAGGTAAAGCCTCCACTAATCATGTTCAAATCCTCCACCTTGTTGCTAGGCCCTACCCCATGTGGCATATTCCTAGGCGACGCCCTCTTCCTCGGACTCCTACTCCTTTAAGCCCAGCCCAGTCCAATATTTATAACCCATCATAAGGTACGAATTTGAATGCTAGTGGTTCTTGATTCATATCTGATTCTGGGGTTCGCTCTTGATCTTGAAAAATCGTGTCTTGTCTCTATTTCTGCCGTCGCTGGTTCAGGATGTGCATGATATGTGATTTATTAATGAGTTTTAACTTCTCAAATTAACATTCAAACAAATAGATAAAGCAGCACTTGGGTCTTCTTCATCTGCAAATCACGTTCAGAAGAAAAGAAAAGGGTTCTGACAAAACGAAGATGAGGAAGAAAACGCAGTCATTCGAGAAGGCAGAGAGTTGTGCGAGTAACAATCGACATCCCACGTCAACCAATTTTAACGCAAGCAACTTCTTCTCCTTTTTACGCAAGTAACTCCTCTCCTTCATTTTTAGGAAGGCTCTTCCACGGCATACAACTTTCGTCAAGCACTCAATGCCGCGACAATTCCACTTCGGGTATGCAATCTACTTCTTCGTATTCTTCTTAAAGTATGTGTGTTCGTCCAAAATTGTTGTTGTTCGTCTGACTAATGTTTCTGTTCTGTTCTTTTGCATTTTCCCTTGTTGCTAAGATGATTTTTCATGTTCGTCGGAATCCAGAAATTGTGTTTCTGGGTTCGTCGGAATCAAGAATTCGTGTTTCTGGGTTTGGACGAACCTGACGATTATGAATCGGTATACAATATGAATGTTCAATTCATAAATGAATTTCGAGTATCCTTTGCAACCAACATTTGGAGAGATCAATTAGCTGACAAAATGTTCAATGATTGGATATGAATGGATGTTGAAAATCATTTTTAATTATCTTATTGTAATTCTCAATTCCGTATGAACTGTATTTGTGAGTCATTTTTAGTGATCTTATTGTAATGAATTCATAGTTATTTTAATGATTTATATTTGATGATCTTATTGTAATTTTCAATTATCTTATTCATCTAACCTCATTAATTATATACATATCGTGACATTGTTTATTATTATAGTATATCTGGATCAAGACATAAGTGGACTCCACTTGAAGACGCAGCACCTGTCTCATGTATGGCTGA
This sequence comes from Chamaenerion angustifolium, assembly GCA_946814005.1. NCBI lineage: Eukaryota > Viridiplantae > Streptophyta > Magnoliopsida > Myrtales > Onagraceae > Chamaenerion > Chamaenerion angustifolium. The sequence goes on along the minus strand of OX328277.1, from coordinate 28,847,061 downwards.
GTTACATGTACAAGGACATAGAAATGCTGTCTCATGTATGGCTGAGTTACATGTACAAGGACATAGAAATGCTGTCTCCGGGTTTAAAACTGGATTCCTACCTGAATTGGAGAAGATGCTTGCACAAAAGCTTCCAGGTTGTGGGTTGAAGGGAAAACCACACATTGAATCCCGCTTGAAAACATTGAAGAAACAATGGATGGTTGTGTATGATATGATTCATGGAAAACATAGTTCAGGTTTTGGGTGGGATGACAATAGACACGTGGTGATTGCTGAAGATAAAGTTTGGAATGCTTATATTCAAGTAAGTTGTCTCACTTCATAACTCATGCCGGGTTACAGGATGTTGAGTTTGCTGTTACGCTTTCTTGTTGGTTATGCATTGTTTCATTCTTTTATGTTGGTATATTTATATATTGAATTTTTATTGTGAATGTCTTTTAGGCGCACAAGGAAGCGACACCATTCCGAAACAAAAGCTTTCCTTATTTTGAGGATCTAACTAGAATATATGTCAAAGATAGAACAACAAGGAATGAATCACAAACTGTTCAGAAAGTACTTGCAGAAGCTGAAACAGAGGGCACTCAGGATCATCAAGATGAAACTGATCATGAAGCATCTACTCCAAATGAGAGTTATACTGCCTGCTCTGGTAACAATAATTCTTCAGCTAACAATGCTTGTACAAGCAAAAAACGTAAGAGAAAATATTCTGAAATTGAGGTGGTATCCAAAATGAATGATATGGGCAAATTGTTGGCTACATCCATTATTCAACCACTGACTGGTACTATACTTGAAAAACTACCTCTTCTCGATAATGCAATGCGTAGTCTTGAGGGAATTACAATGGAGGAGCTATGGCAGGCGCACAATATGTTTTCTACCAAGCTATATCTTGTTCTCGCTTTTTTTGGTATGGATCCAAAATTCCGCCTTGAATCGCTTAGGGTAATGTTGGCGTCTATGATATAATATTTTTAGTAATTGTCGGCTACTGTGATAATTTTGACTTAGAATGCTAATGGAGCTTCTATGATGCTAATGTGGTCATTTGTGCTAATGTTAAAGCAAATGACTTTGGATGTTTTGTGGACATATTGTTGATGTTACTTCTAATGGCGTAGGATATTTTGGGTAATGTATTTTATGTTACTGGTAATGATATTAAGGTTATGATAAATATATATTTAATGGTTGTTTGTGTTTGTGTTTATGTTGTATTTTTATTATTTTAGTTTTTATAAAATGGATGAGCTGTCATTATTTAAGTAGTATCGTGATAAAATGCTGGTGTAGAACTCTTTCTTTTCTCATTATTGAGCTTTTATCATCATACTTCAGGAAGGGTAACAAGTAAACTCATGGTGTTTGGTGATTCCACCTCTTAAAGTGGGTGGATTTGCATAATTCTACAACTTTCACAACTTAACTTTGATAAATTAAATTACTTTTTCTAGGTTGCTTAGTTATTTGATTACTCTTGAGCAAGTTGCATAACAATCTTAATCAAGAGGCATCATGGATCATACTCTTGTATTGCATGTGCTTTAGATAAGGTTCTTACTCTCACAATTCCATCTGGATTTGATGCTTCCTTCCATTGTATGTTGAGTTCTGCAGAAGAATCAACCAGAATTTTGAAGAACACTGCTCTTTATTAATGCAAACTCGGAACCTTCTGTCCACAATGAAACGTCAAGATGCCATTGACTTGTATCATTTAGTAATATTAAGATGACATTATTGTATACTGAACTTTTATGATACGTTTAGAATAGCAGACTATAGCATATGTTATTATTAAAGGTTATTATATACCACTAACAGAAACATAACATGAAAAAAAAATGTTGTGTTTTGGAATACAAAACTTTTTGACGTCTTAAATAATGTAGTTTTCCATATCAATCTTTTGTATTGGTATGTATCTGAGTTAAAACTATTCATACTAAATGAAGGCATGAAAATTGAGTATATTTTCCTTCATCAGAGGTCTCAGGAACCGTTTGAATGGAAAAGCCAAGTTTTGAACGTGGTGGTTGTCATAAAGGGCGAAATCTTGAAAGTGAAACAAACACAAGCTTCAAATAACACCAAATTGCCAAACACAATATTAAATGTAACAAGTATACAATATACAATAGCCAGCTACCAACAAGTGACGTCCGAGCATCGGCGCACAACATCCGGACATGCACTAGAATAGGCAAACAACCACACATTAAAGGAGACCTTGTCTTGTCGGACATCATAAAACACCAGAGAAGAACATCACAACCCAACACTAACAGATTTTCATCGTACCCAGAGAGAACATACCCTTCTGTTATCCATTTGTCCTCAACAGAACAGGAGATCCTAGCCTTGTAGATGATATGCTGCAGCAGCAGCAGCAGCAGCCGCAGCCATATGAATTCACAAAGCATTACTTTTTCAACACTTGGGAGCAACTTCACTCATATTTTATCGAGCTTCTCAGCTTTGATGAGTGGGTTGGCTTTAGCAATGGCATCACGACCGGCAGTCCTATAGTCGAAGGGGCACTCATGCTTATCGGAGTAACGGTGGGTCCCACAGAAGATGTTGCCGCAGCGACAGTTGAAGCCCGTTAAGCCCACCCTCTTCTTGCAGGTGCTGCATTTGGTGGGGCCATCCCTGGGCTTGGCCTCAATGGTAGCTGCAGCGACAATATCAGTGGCCTGACCTGTTGTGGTTGTGGGCTCCACCACAACATTGGTCTTCGAATCTACCAACAAAGGTATAACGGGCTCATTCTTTTGGGTGCTGCTAGAAGATCCATTGACAATGCTGTCAATCGATGCTTCTGCAAGCTTTGCCTGCTGCTGTTTCAACACCATATCCTTGTGGCATTTGGAGCACATGTTCATGGTTGCTGCACTTCCAAAGAAACCACAGTTGTTAACGCACAGAATGGGGCCCTCTGGTGCAGCTTGGCATCCAGTCTCATCATGTTCCATTTTCTTATTGCTCCTGTATCCAAAACATAAAATAAATCGAATATGAAATCACAAATTGCAGTTCCAATCAAAAGAAAGAGAAAGGGAGATCAGCTGAGTGATGCAAGAATCAGATCAATATAAGTATATCAGCACTGCGCAAACGAATGAGCACAGAACCGGACAGCATAAAGAAATTGTTCCTACGAGGTTAGACACATCAATCAAAAAGTCCAACACCACAAGAATATGAATTTTTACTCTTCTTTTACCAACACATCAAGAATATACAGTTAGCAATAGCAGACTGATTTTTGATAAGTGAAAACACCTACAGAACTAATATGCATTACTCACAACAAACTATGGTAGCAGACAGTGCATGTCAGATAGTTAGACTTGCAAAATGCAGAAAATCACGCAAACAATTAGAGAAATTACACTTTTAGCAACAAAAAAAAAGGAAGCATGCTTACACATCATCACTGACCCCTATTCTTAAGTCGTTTTTTTAATGTTGAAACTTACTATTCTTAAGTTGCAATCTGTGTGTATTATAGTTGCCACTGCACTACGTTGCATAGGTCCTATGAGGAATCAATAGGAGAAAAGCAACTTAGATGTGAAATAATAAATCTCAATCATATCATACAGCTGAAACGCGTCTCTTCATACAACAACCAGTTCACAAGCAGAGATAAATTTGAGCTTGGTAGCTATTACTTTCAAAGTCAATGCTAAATTTTATAACTACAAATATGTTTGGAAGTTGATGGCATATTAAATTATTGTTTCAAAGAGGTAGATGCAGAGAAGCATGTCTGTATGAGATTATTATAAAGCAGTGATTCCCAAACATGCAGATAAGCATGTCTGTATTATGGAAAACTCTGAAAGATCCAAACATGCTGGGAATCCTGCTACCACATAATGAATGTAAGACGCTGGCTAAATAATTTAAAAAATCGTAAGATTTCTTGTGGTGCTAACTGGGAAGCATGTTAACAAGTTAAATCTTGGAAGAAAAAAGTACATCAACTAAGAACACACAAGACTCATGTTTTTTTTGATAATTCACAAGACAAGACTCATGTTGTCATATAAACATTGTCTATTTCGACTAATTGCCATAATCTAGTCTGTAATTGAAAGAAAACAGCATCAGGGGTGGATTTTCAATACTAATTTGTTGCTCAAACCAAGGCGTCCATTGATCATAAAAGAATCCCACAATTGACAGCTCAACCAATATCCAATTATTTTTATTTCTTACACAAGTTTTGAATTTGAAATTTGGTTGATTACATGAAACGATTCATAGGAGCTACAACACTTGTGTGGAACCTATCAAAAATATAGACGTGAAATCAAATAAGCAACATGGTTATTCAACAATCAAGGAACGTGAATACGTTGGAGGAATCAGAGTATATCCAGCGCAATCATATTCAATTCCAATAAACTGCCTCAAATGAAGGCCGTGAAACCTCTTCTAGTTCATGACACGAACTGATTCAACTTTGACATGCTTTGCTTATATCAGCTAATCAAACTAGATTTTTAAATTACAAAAAGCTCAAAACCGTACCCAGAAAATTGTTTTCATTCGAACTTCGAGCTTAAAAAGGGACAAACTTTACATGTAGAAACACATGTACGCAGTTATAAGACACAAGGGCACACGACAAATTGAAAACAAAAATCGAAAACCCTAATTTGTCAGCCACGATGGATATTTTCATTGCCGATCTCCAAAACCAAGATCGCACCAGATACAAGCATCGACTTTATTCATCCGAACCGCAAAAACAGACGCCAACCACCCAATCATGATGAACCAAAATGAATCAAAACAATATTTTGAAAGGACAGAAAGGATCGAAACCCTAACCTTGTGAAATTGAGGCCTTCGAGGAGAGAATAAGAATGCCCCAGAAAGAGAGATAGACAGGAAGATACAGCCTCTCCCTCGACAAGATTTAACGAAGGAGAGGAGGAGGAGGAGAGCTAAGCCTTTCTGTGCCAACGATTACGAACGCCCTTTACTGATGAGGGGTTGATGTGGTTGCACGCCATTGGAGAAGCCTGTTCCGTCTCTCTTCCATTTCTATCCCGCGAGGTGTCTTGAATTAACGGTTTAGCCATTCTCGCCCTTGGCCCAACCGCCATTAAATTGTGGAATAAGTCTAGATTTTGACTTGTGGACTTCTATTCAATTTATGGTTATATATTATTGACTCATTTTGTTAACAAAAATTGAATTTTGCAAAAGAAGATTCTAAATTTCAGTCTTATGTCACCCCCACATAATGTCATTGAATTGAACAACAAGATTAGCAGTCTAGTGTGTGATCGGGGCATTGAAAGCAAGTTATTCTCTATTACCTTAGACAATGCTTCAACCAATAATGTTTTTGTGGGATTATTGAAGGTTCATTTGAATATGAAAAAGTTTATTGTGACGAAGGGTATATATTTGCATCAAAGATGTTGTGCTCATATCATTAATCTGATTGTTCAAGAAGGGTTGAAAGTAATAGATGATTCAGTGGAGATAGTCAGGGAAACTGTTAAATATGTGAAAGGGTCTCAAGTTAGGAAGCAAAAATTTGTTGAATGTGTGAATTATGCTTCCTTGAATTTAACAAGGAGTCTGAGGCAAGATGTGTCTACTCGTTGGAATTCAACATTTCTTATGTTGGATAGTGGTTGTTATTTCCGGCCAGCTCTGTTGCATTTAAAGTTGAATGATTTTAACTACACTAGCTATCCTAGTGAAGATGAATGGGAAAAACTTGAGAAGATAAAGAATTTTTTACTACATTTTATGAAGTTACTCGTATATTCTCTCGCGTGAAATATCCAACTGCAAATTTGCACTTCCCTTATGTTTTTAAGGCGTATGGTGCACTTACAGATGTTGTGAGTGGAATTTGGACGTCTCATCGAGCAAAACAAGAACTTCGACGTCTCTAGATGATCAAAACTTGGATATTGGAATTTGGAGTCAATGACGATGTGTTAGAGGTAATAAATTCTGCTTGTATTTTTTATGTATAATATATATATATATATATATATATATATATATATATATATATACATCAATGAATGTTTTTTTATATTGTTATGATAGGGTTTTGACTACTTTGATGAGAATGAGTATGAACTGACATCCAAAAAGACTGAGCTAGAGTCTTATCTAGAGGAGAAAATGATGGACCGAAGAAAAGAACTGGATGTCATCGAGCATTGGAGAAATGACGAACTCATGTATCCTGTTCTTGCAAGAATGGCTCGTGATATCTTTAGCATACCAATTTTCATGGTAGCGTCGAAGTCAGCTTTTAGTGGTAGAGGTAGAGTACTTGATCAATACAGGAGTACATTACGTACAGAAGTTGTTGAAGTGTTAATGTGCTGCAAAAATTGGCTCTATGGAGATAAAGGTACTCTATAATTCTCTAATATTTTCCTTGTTTGTCAGAATTTTTTTGATCTTATTTCATTCAATTGATAATAGATAGTAGAACGATTTCGATGGATGATATTGCGCAAGATGTGATACAAGCAAATCAGTCACAAGAAGAAGAACGTGGTGGTCATATCCCTACTATGGCTAGTGAAACCGTCAAAGTGTAAGTTCCTCTTGTGTCTCACTGAAATTTATAATTTTCACCACATATGAACTTGAATTGGTTGCCTTGATTTGCTCTCGAATTCATTCAAAATTGGTGTGTAGTAAATTTTGTTATCTAGGTGAAGCAAACAAGGCTTGACATGGTAAATGATGTTTTACTTTTAAGGTTATAGGAAGTTTGACATGGTGCTTGTGTGCTTTTCAGCTGAAGAGCTTGTAATGGAATCAAGAATTTGGTGTATATTGTAACAAAGGTAGTGCTCAACTTAGTGTTTGACAAGGTTGTCTCCAATGGAAGACCAAACATGAAGTGGTCTGTATGGGGTCTATGAATTTTGTTTGGTCTCTATATTTTCTATCTCTGAATTGTAATATTATTATTATGTATGTACCTTATGGGCTTAGTAGTAATCAGTTTGCACTTCAAATATCTGAGTACGTATTCAGAAAATATATAAAATTAATGTTATTCGTGGTAATCGTGTCGTGTAACATGTCGTGTCGTGTTTAATTGATTCGTGTTGGTTCGTATCGTATCGTGTCGTGTCTATCCGTTATATTTTTTTTATTAATTTCCAAAAAAGTTAATCGTGTCATGTGTGATCTGCTACTTAATCGTGTTGTGTTCGTATCTGATGTTTTGAGACACGTTTAGAAATTATTTGTTTAGACACGAAACGATTAATAACACGATACGATTAGACACGACACGACACGATTGTCACCTCTATAAGGCACCGTCCTCGTCTTCTTCTCGTCTGTTAACAAATAAGTTGTTGCGACGCTGTTAGGGCTTTAACTTCTAAGTCTTTTAACAATACTCATGTTTTGTTTTTATTTCATATATATTGTGCAAAATAAAACATTGAAAGTGCAACTGATTCAGTGATAAGGAGATTTCGATTTACCCTCACTTGACTAGTTTGAACCTGGGGAGACACATTTTTTTCCCGTGAAAGGGTATTTTGCCGACGTAAATTACGTTTCGACAAAAGGTAAATTTACCGACGAAAAAAAACTTTCGCCAAAAACATCTTTGTCGGCGGAGTTTTAGCGACGAAAACAAAAAAACGTCGGTGATTAAAGTATTTCCAGCAGTGACTTTTGAAGTCCGTATGGATCGTAACTGTATTTAGTAGATGTAGCAGTTTCTTATTGTTTAAGTTAAGGGTGTGTTTAGATTTAGGGTTTCAGAGATAAATGGAGGTAAAGAAAGCCAAGTCCCTTGTTTGAATTCGAATTAGATAAAGTGATTTTGTGGAGGTAATGAAGTATATTATTTGTTCTTGGAATATGGAAAAATCACATTAAGGAACAAACAATTGAGCGGATGAGACTTGATGAAGAGGTTATTGGAATGTTGAAAATTACTGAATTTCGTGTTTAATCGTGTTGTGTTGTGTTTAAATGTGTCGTGTTTAATCGTGTAATTATGACTATCAATTTTGGGTCGTGTTTAATCGTTTCGTATCGTGGCGTGTTTAATCGTGTTGTTTCGTATCGTGTCTATAAGTTCGTGTCGTGTTGTATAACCTAACATATTTTCCATTTTTTTCTTCAAAACAGTTAATCGTGTCCCGTGTGATATGCTAGTTAATCGTGTCGTGTTCGTGTTTGAAGTTTTAAGACACGTTTAAGACCTATCGGTTTAGACACGACACGATTAATAACACGATACGATTAAACATGACATGATTGCCACCCCTACATGGAAGTGGTTGGAGGAAGAAACATGTTTGCTGATATGTTGGCGGCGGGTTGCAAATGCGGCGGAAACGAATTGCAGATGTGACGGAGACGGGGGAAGGCAAGCTGGCTGAAATGGGAGGCGACGGAGACAACGGCGATTGCTGATTGGCGGCGGTGACGTCGAAGACTATTGGTTGGCGGAGGCGGCGACGAAGACTGGCAACGACAAATGGCGGCGACGACAAAAAGTGGGTAGTGGGGGATGGAGAATGATAATGATGAAGAGTGGTGTAGATATGTTGAAAGATTGAGTGTTAAGAGCGAAAGAGTGAGATCGTAATTTTGAATATGAAGGTAAAATGATTGAAAAATTAAGTGATTTTTGTTTGGCAAATTTGTTTTTATTTTTAAAATAGGTAAGGACAAACATGTAAAAAGTTATTAGGTCATTTTAGTATTTTGACAAAAATGGTTTATATATAGTAGTCGATGACTCGATGGTTTGCAAATAGAGTTTCTCTAAAAGTAATGACATATAAATCATAGTATATAGTTTCTCGTATTATAATAGTTTAGAATGTTTACATTACACACTCCGTAATTTTTCAATCTCTCCATCATTTTCTTAAAAATATTTAGAGTTTTTAAATTTTATATTATTATCTTATGCAAATTAAATTTAGTTTTATATCAATAATATTTTAATCAAATATTTAATTTTTGTACTATATTATTCTAGAATTGAAAATAATCAAGCATTCGTAGCACCTCACGCGCGACCAACGATGACAACGTGTATGCGCGTAGCACGTGTCGTAGTATAGTTCATAATAAAGTAAAATTAATGGCAACGAAAGATTTTAGCTTAAAAACTCATATTTTTAAATATAAATAACTAAATAACACAAATTTAAGTTTAAAAATTATCATAATTAACTAAACAGTTAACTAATCTTTTAACACAGTTATGAGCAACACTAGTAGTGTATGCGGATATCATGGCGAATGCGGTAGCGGATATCATGACGGGGATGACGCTCAAACAGAGACATGTGTTTGAAATCCATAGCTCTCCTCCGAAGGAAACTATTACCGTGCTCCGGAAAGACGCTGTGGGTTTTTCTGTTTCGCGAATTGTTAAAGTTAGCTAATTTTGGTTGTGTATTTTGAACATGGGTGATTAATTGTCACCTATTGCGGTTATTTTAATCCATAATTATATAAAAAAAAAAAAAACTAGTAGTGTATATATGAAAATAATAAATAACCTTAAACAAAAAACACATTCTTTATTATGGGGCACGAAAGACAAAGAACTGAATCAAATACATTGCTCTTTGAATAATATACAGAAATTACCAATTGTCGGGGATCACTGGTGCTATTCAAGTTTAGTATATGCTAAAGTAAACTCACATATAATATAGTTGCAAATTAATACTTTTGTTTATTATAAACAATTTATAATTTTAGAACAATTTTTTTAAAAAACTTATTGTAAGTCTATTCTCACTTAAAAACAATGTAAATAAATTTTGTAAATAACGCCTGATGTTGTCCCGTCTCCGCTCCATTACTTGCTCAGCAAGGTACATCCATTATCCTCTCTATTCTCCATTACAAATAGAACGACTTTCTCAAGGATAACTATTCATTTACTTGGGCCGAAATGAACTCATGATTTGAGTTTAGAGATAGAAATTAGAATAAAAACAAATAAATTTGTATCTACAAACTTTAAAATTGAATTTAAATCTTTAAAATTACTAATATTAATGAGATTTGAATTAGCAGTTCTAACTCACTAGATCATATGGCAGGTCATGACAGCGGAGGATGCGAAAACCTTAATGACAGGTCATAAGCTCGAGAATGCAGCCAAACGGAACCCTTTCCATGTCGGAGCACCAACCTCTGCGTGTACTTAATATTAATATATTAATAAATACTAATAACATAAGTAAAATTTTCACTTTTATATATATTTCACGAATCTATAATTTCAGTGTGAACTGTAATTGAATGATGTAAATGTTAAATGATATTAGTGTTAATTTTGAATGATGCTAATGTTGAATATTTTTGTTGTTTGTGACATAATTTTATATATTTATTAAGATAATATTTATAATGTCCAATTACATTTTACATGTGGTAATAAATATGGGTATTCGATTAAAACTGTGGTTAATAACCACGGTTATGAATATGATTATGGTATTGAAAATTGTACATTTAGTTGTTATTGTATGCAATTTAAAAATATGATATGATTATGATATTTAAAGTATTTGCACCATATCCTAACTATTGTAAACCCTAATCATGATTGATATTCATATTCTTCTGTTGGAGGTACATTTGGATTGGGTTACTAAAGAGTTGTATCTAAAGAATTATATTCCACTTCCGCCCTCCAATCGTATTTTTAAATTTTATTTTTTAAAAAAATATTCGATGTTTTGAGATAATGGATTAATGGACTCCTATTTAACATCGTGGATTTAGCAACGAAGCTTCCATTTATTAATTCAGGCGCAAGCAAACTGAGAAAAAGAAGCTTCCTTTATTGGGTACGTGCAAAAAATAGGCAACAGTCAATTTAGCGGATTTTAAGGAAACTTGTGATTCAACGACAAAATATTATTTGGGCCTTGCCTTGCATATCGACAGTACTTGATGTTCTTTCCTCTCTTGTCATGAACTACGTTTCTACCACACACTACATATGTTATATGTATTCCGCTCGTTTTGTTTTTATACGTTTGGACTTTGGACTCCTCCTAATACGACAACGATATAAATGCATACGTAAGTTCCATATAAATGTATACGTATTACGTAAGGATGAAATTAGGAGATTATTTTGATGGGTAAGAATTAGAATATTGACAAATAATTGAACTAAAAAAATTAAGATAAATATAAGACTTAGATTAAATTGAAACTAATTATATTTTTTAGGTCTAAAATTACACAATACAAAACTTCTTCTCTCTTTTTTATGCTTCTTATTCCTCTTTTCAAAGTTACATTAGTATGTTTGGGAAGAGGAAGAAGACGAAGAAAACATGTGAAAAAATGTCATTTTCGATACATCATGTTTTAATATTAGCATGTGAGACAATAACGATAAAAAGTAATGAAAGTTAGTTATTTAAACAAAAAATTAATATAGTTAAATACAAGTAACTAAATATTACTGTTTGAACCAAATAGTAAAATCATAAAATATAACTAACCAAATAAAAAAAATACCCCTATTTAATATCATAACATGGTGCGTGATAAAATTGTGTTGATTTTTTATTATCTTAAAGTACTTTTATTTTATTTTTTTTTATTTTTAGTTTTAGTTTTTAAAGCTTATAACTATAGCTTTTAAATTTCAAGAGTAGTAGGGCATTGTAATATTTAATATATGAATTTATAATATTTACAATCACATATTTGTTCAGAATAAAATGACATGAATATATATACATAAATTTTCTATATCGATTTAAATATTTTAAAGTATATCCATATGACAAATGTACTATGTGTATTTATATTTAGTAAAAGCAACACAATAAATATAATAATACGTGATATATATATATATGTATTTATATTTATTTAGTATATCCATCAGTTGTCACATGCAATTTGATGACAAATATGTGACTTTAATTCCTAACCACTTGAGATTTAGTACAAGGCAACAAAGTAGGTCAGTGGGTGGTCCAACCATGACCCAACCTTTCAAAACCATCATAGAAAATTGGTCAACCCCCTTGGACCACCGTATATGGATACATTTTATAATGGACACCAATAATAATAGAATAGCTGCTCCCGGTGTATGCCCCGGCGCATACATGAAAGATTTTAAACATATATGAATAATATACTTCATTAAATAATATTATATTATTTTAGTCCATATATATATTGTTTCTTTCTTTTAAAATATTATTTTAATATATATACTTTTTTTGTTGTTTAGGATACTATTTTATAATTTTGAATTATCATATTTAAAGAATCACAATTTTTCTAAGGCACTCTAATGTACAAACTAATTTTTTTTATGTAAATAACGTAACTATTTAAGCATATATAATATCACATATTTTTAATTTACATAATCTACTGTAAAATAATAATAATGAATATATTATTTTAGTATACTAATTTAACATAATGTTTACATAATATATGAATTAATAACTATTATAATATAAATTTTAGTTTAAGTTAAATATCAAATAATACGCACATCAACGGTTGTTCTCATTTACATAAGAAATCCAAGTTCACTTCAATATTAATTAGGGTTAATTGTCAATTTCTCCCTAAAGTTTGGACTGAATTTAAGAATCCTCTTAATGTTTAAAATTTTAAATTTTAGTCATAATGTTTGACTCGGATGAAAAATCTCCCCTTTCCGTCACTTAACCGTTTGTTCTTAACTGAATCTGATCATGTGCGTGGCACATGTTCTTTTAATGACCCAAATACCCTTATTCTTCTTATGCTTCCACTCTACTTCATCCATTGGAGCTCCTCCGCCCTATGAAGACCAGTTCAAATCTGGGTGTGGGTGTCTTGTTGATCAAATCTCTAGATCCGCCGCCGACATCCTCGCCTGGTGGAAGCATCACCGGAATCCGGACCCAAACTTGCACCGGCGGTTGTGCATGTTCACTCGCCAAAGGACTCTTCTTCTTCCTCGGCGTCGGCGGCGGTTGTCTCCACCAAACATTCCTCCTCCTTCCGTTTGAAGCCTCGACGACGACTTTCCCGTCCCTCCTTTCGACCCAAAAATTGTCATTGTTGGAGGCGTCGTTTTTAACGTCCCGGGAATTTACTTCACCGATTTCCCAAATTCACCTCCGTCAAAATTCGACTGCACCAACACGAGCCTCGTCATTGTTATCAAATCTGAAATGCTACGTCAGAGTACCATGAATAACATGCCATAACAAGCTCAAAAAGACAAGAAAATAAAGCCTAACCTAAGCCTCAGATTCAACGGTTGAATCAACTTCAGAAGCGGTATGGGTGGGATCAGAATCAGTGACCGTACTATGCTCCTGGCTGTCGGCAAGGCTCGCATCGACTGCAGGGCAGCCTGTGCGCGACTTCACGACCTCGAGCATCCGCTTACTGACTTCCTTGGAGTAAATCTGGAGGATCTCAATGCCATCAATGTCCGCAACGGCTGATCCACCGGCAGAAGCAAATGCCTCTTCCTCGATGGTGTGGGCGATGGAAGCGGCATCTTGGGATGAAATCGTGTCGTAGCGCTTGGAAAAGACGGAGGGAGTAGAGAGCGTCTCGATGAGGCGTGTGACGACGACATCACGAGTCCGTTGAGACGGAGGCCATATGCTGAACGTAGTTACGTAGGGCTAGAGTTGAAGGAAGGGTGTCTCTTGAGCTCCGACTCCTGGAGTACTTGTGTCTTCTCCTCCATCTTCCTTCGTTGCTGCGATCCTCTTCATCCGCCGCCGACGCCGGAGTAGAGACGCATCGGAAGATGCTGATAGCAAGGCAACCTATTTGTCGGCCAATGTTGGCAGACCTCCTTTTGCAGATGCTAACATTGGTGGAGCTCCAAATTGGCCCGACACTGCTCCAAATCGGCCAATAAGGACAATTTTGTCCAAAACAAATTAATAAAACCCACGTGCTTTACACATAACTAAGTTTCCGTCCAAAATAAACAGAGAAATGACGGTAAGGGAGAAAATTTCATTTTGTCAAAATATTAGGACTAAAATTTTAAATTTTAAACATTAAGGGGGAATTTCAAATTCGGTCCAAACTTTAGGGGAAGATTGACAATTAACTCTATTAATTAAGATCGGACTTATCACTTCAAAAATGAGCAAATCACAATTTTTCAAAGTTTTTTATGTATCTCTATATTTTAAAATAATTTGTACTCATACTAAATTTTTTTAAAAATAATCTTTAAAATTACAAAATTTAAAACCCGATATCTTTAATTTAAAAACAAAGCCCTAAATTGTTATACCATTTTGCGCGTTCATTAAATCGAACATGTATGCCTAAGCTTGTCACCCACCCACCACTTGCGATTGGATTGATGTCATAATTTGGCCACCAACATCATTAAACTGTAGCTTCCTTACCCACGCCTATTATGTATTAATAAAATAAAAATTATTAATTATATATCTCTGATCCATACTATTTCCTCACATCATTCACTTTCTTCCATTTTATGCTTAGTCTATATTTAAAATAATTCTTATTTATATCGTAGGTGGACATAAAATATTACAAAACTTTTTGCTTTGGGATGATAGGTAAGTATGTATTTAGGTTGCTATATATATACTATAAGATTATGCATATATTTTTTATAAAAGAAATATTGTGTTATATAAAAATATAATTTAGAAAATTATAATTCGAACCTGACATCATAGAATTTGTTAGCACACATCAGTTAAGTTGTTTTAGCTAATTTTATGATTGCACACATACTTTACGTATTAACTTTAAATACAGACCCCAAAGAATTGAAATCCATCCAAACATATATGGTCCTATTTAATTAGATTCACACTTTGATATAATATTTCATTGTTTATCTAGCGCAAATAAATAAATTTCTTAATAAAAAACCGAGCTTAAAATGTTATAAATATTAGACTTGTTCATTTGTTCGGTCGAACCAGTCTGGTTCTGGTTTGGTTTGAACCGGTTCAGTCGAACTAGTTTCAAAATCAAACTAGTTTTTTAGGCTTCAGGTAAACCAATTCAAAATAGTAGTTTCAATTCGAATCAACTCGTTTTTTGATACTGGTTTATACGTAAATTTAAATTAAACCACTTTAAACCTATATAATTTTAGAACCGGTTTGAAGCAAAATAAACCAAACCAGTCTGAAATTAAACCAAACTTAGAGATGCCTTCAATACACCAAACCTAGAGATGTATTGGACTCTCGTATGTTGATGTTGGACAATATTTCAGTTGGTTGTGGAACAGATTTTCAGTCGGTTCAGTGTATTTTTCAATTGGTCCAAGTTAGTTTCGGTTTGAACCAGATTATTTCCTAATCAAAATTATTATTAAAAAATCAGACCAGTTCGAACATGTCTGAATCGGTTCGAACTAGACTAGTTTTTTTTACCTAAACTATACCATTTTTTTAAAAAATAAAAAAATACTATTTTTTTACAAATCTGTCAGTTCAGTTCCGAACCGGTTCAGAGTCGAGCCGGTTCATGAACAAGCCTAATAAATATCATGTTTTGAATTTAAGATTGAGAATGGCCAAACGAGTTATTTATTATTAAGTTGGGTTAACTTTTTAGCTCAATTATCAATTGGACCAAATTCGTCGATTTGATCAACTCTAGACAATATTTATGAATTATATTTACTTATTCAGGTGAGATATCTCTAATTGTATAGGCTCAATTACTATATAACAGAATTATATTGCAGAACTTCAACAAGATAATCTTTAATCGATTAATTTTATTATAAACACAATCATTTTTATCCTACAATTTATTTTTCTCATCGTGAATATATTATATCAATTAAAAAAACACGTCCAACCAGAATCCATACTAAATCAAACAAACCATCAATTTTTTTTGTCATAGTGAATTTAATTTAGTTCCAAATTTTGAGGATAGACTTTTCGGGAAAACTCAATAGCAATATAGGACTGGTCAAATCTCACACTAGTTATATGATTAATCGTTATAAATCATACTGTTTTTTTCTTTTTTCGTACGTATGCTAAGAATCCGACGTGGCGTCTTTATTTTATTTATTATAATTTTTCAAAGGAAGGTGAAATAAGCGCGCGACACCTAATCATTTCTCAGCAGCTCAACGGTTCGCGTGTTACTGAAACCACCTGCCTGCATAAAGGCGCTATTTCACTTCATCTTCCTCAGAAAGACTCCCCAGTCATTCTTTCTCTTTCTACTGTTAATATTCTCTGTTCTCTCTCTGGCATGGCGATCTCCAAACAGACGAAGTAGTGTGATCAGGTTGAGGATCTCTCTTCACGAACAATCAATGTCAGTTCTCTTTCTCATTCTCTTTTCCTCCGTTTTGAAATTTGACTGTCTGGAAGAATTGGATAGCCATAGTTGTGAAGAGTCTGTCGATTAACTCTTGATTCATCTTATGCTCCCTTGGTTTGTAAGAATGTCTCTGCATTGCATCTTAATCATTTCGATGCTGATGGTTGCTAGTTTTCAAGCGTGTCATCTTCACCTCCATCTATTGAGCGAGAGGAATTATGAAATTTGTTTCTACTGTATTTGCGATGAAGCCGATCTTCCATATGCGTCGTTGTGGAGGATCAGAAAGAAGCAGAAATCAGTGCATATCTTGATTTCTGAGTATCTTCAAATCATTCTTGTTGCGTAAACTTTGAGTCCTCCATTGATTGATTGTTTGTTTTCTTCTGCTTCGTGAATGATCGTTTGGAATTTGCAACACCATATCCATTCGGGGTGATTTTGTGGATGGATTGACTTGAACTTGGTTGCATTCCCTCTACTGGCCCATTAAATTGTGGTAGGGGAGCTTCTATAATGATATAGCTGTAGCCTCTAGATAGGTGCGCCTAATGCCTATTAGCAATTGAATGAAACATTACTAGGAACATACATGCATTCACCAAATATAAAATTTTGTTTGATTTACTGGAAAGAACATAAAATGTATAAATATCTTTTAGAATTTAGACACATTATTAATAGTTGAATTAATTTATTATAAATGAGTTATGGACCAATCAAGATGAGTTAAGGAGAGAGAAAATGATATAAAAAATTAGACAACCACCACCTAGCGTTATAAATAAAGCAACAAACGAAGCGTTTTTTTCCATGTCCCTAGCTAAGAGAGTATAACACTTCTTGTTTTTGTCTGGCTTGAAAATGATGTTAACTCTATCTACTACACTCAGCATACTAGCAGAATTAACTTTTTCCTTTAGCTAAATCCAAAATTTACTGAACAAATATGTGTGTTATGTGTTTTACAGGATCTCCCCAACATTTGAGTGATTACAATTTACTAATTAATTCACATTCCCAGGTTAGATTGCTGTTGCCTAACGTGCCAAGATAGGTAGGAATATGGAGGTTCAACATATCAACGCTACCTACCCGTACAACACATCGGGAAGCTTTATGGAATATTTTGAGGGTCTAACATATGACCATGTCAATTTCATATTTTCATATGAACAGGTACCTTAAGCTTCCCTGTTCCGTTTCAGCTTTTATAATTCTCGCCATATATGATTTAGTACTACAGTAGACTATCTGCTGCATACCAATGCTAACAACCTTTACCAAATCGAGAGTCTGCTTCAATACTGTCCAATCCTTTGGTTCTGCTAATTTTTGTTGTATGTCATTCCTTCACTTTCTTTCCAGTTCTAAAATGTGATATCTGACAAACCATCTCTAAAATTCATATTTTTTCTGTTATCCCAGTTTAACATTGAAGTTACAGTTTAATGTATCTGTAGGCTTCTGTTATTACTAGAATTCTGCTGCCTTTATTTTGAAGTTTCAAGGTTGAATTCTGCATCCTAACTACTTGAGCTGCAATTCAGATTTCATTAGTGTTTAGCACCTAGTAGTATTTGTATTGACTCTCTCTCTCTCTTATTGATAGAATATTTGTGTGCTTGGCAGGAACCTTTGTACACCTTGGAGAATACAAATCATTACAAATTTGGCTTGCTGGAATCTGGGAGTTATTTTTATTATGACGATGGCCAGGACTATGAGGTAAATAGCCATGCGGGGGACTATTTTGAGAATAGAAGCTCACCCATGGCAGGTGATGACTGGACGGCTGCAACAGCGAGTAGTGGATGGAATAGAAGTGTCAATGCAAGTTCTCATGCCAATGCTGCAGTTTGTAAGTAGTTAATTACAGGCCTTGATGAGTCTTTTACTTGTAAGAAGATTCCATTTCATGCAAAAAGCTAGTTTAACGACTTGCCAAATCCACTGCTTGGAGATAGAAATAGATATTTTAGCACATTATGCAATTGCTTCTCATAAGGATAAAAAGAAAAGTGATTTTTGCTTATTAAAAGAGTACTCTTCTACTGATAACAATACCTTCCTAATTACACCGTAGAAAAACAAATCAATATTCATTCTGCAAGTAGCACGAGTCAGATTCTATGATCTCCTTGATGACTAATACTGTTATACTTCTATCTGATATTACAAGATCCAACAATTTGATATTGATGATTACATTTGATCTGATTGGTGAATTCACAGGTCCACGAAGACCTCAAAATGTACATGATCAACAGGTTTTCCCCTTGTACTTCTCTTTCTATGTAGTTTATACCTTTTGCTACCCATGTCACATATTAATCTGAAATTAATCTCCAATCAGTTAGAATATTGTTTCGCCATACATTTTGACGTCTCCTTTACCAATTGTTCCAAAAGTACGAGTTTGTATTACATCCACTGCATGCCCACAAAAAATCTTTTAACACAACATATCTCGGCAATGGATGCTTTTACAGTGTTAATGAAATTTCTTTGTGATTGTTTCATTTGCAGGTCATTTTGCAAGATAACATAAATCCTGATGACATGACTTACGAGGTTAGAGCATAATTTCATTGGTCTGATTGAAACGCTTAACTACTAGACGCTAGCAATATTTTGAAGTGCTGGAGTAAGTTCCTTAACGAAGTTATTATTCATCATCCACACAGGAACTCGTTGATTTAGGTGAGTCAGTAGGATCTCAAAGTCGAGGACTTTCCAAAGAAGTTATATCTCTGCTCCCTGTTTCAAAGTACAAGTGCAGCTTCTTCTTGAAGAGGAAATCACGTCGCGATAGGTAATATAACTGATTTTAGGTCCCATCTCTGTTATGTGTCCTAATGTAATTGATCCGATTGAAGCAGGTGCGTGATTTGCCAGATGGAATATAAAAGAAGAGAGCACCAAATGACTCTTCCATGCAAGCACGTCTACCATGCTGGATGCATCTCCAGGTGGCTTACCATCAACAAGGTAGGTAGTTCAATCTCCCCTCCCTTCATTTCTCCTTCATAAAATGTCAATTAAACAGATGATCACTGCTAAGCTAAGCTATGTACTAAACCATCCCTTCTGAATCTTCTCATCAGGCTTGTCCAATATGTTTTACCGACGTGTCTGTGGTTGCACCTCCAACTAAAGTGAAAAACCTTGTTTGGTGAATGTAAAAGAAGAGAGAAGTCTCGTTGTTCTTTTGTAACGCCTATTTTCTGAGCTTTCAGTTTTTTACATGTTGTCTCACGATTATGGAAGGTTTGTAAGTGTAATATTTTGCCAGTAGTTAGCAGAGACGTGAGGATCAAGGCAAAGAAATATGCAGAGTAGCACAGTTGCTGTCAGTGTCGTTTTGTATTTAACGGTCCAACTTGTGGTGCAATTTAACGAATTATTTTCATAATGGCTTGACAAGTGAAAAAATGGAGGTGCAAAGAAATATGTAGAGTAGCACAATTGCTGTCAATGTCGTTTTGTATTTAACGGTCCAACTTGTGGTGCAATTTAACGAATTATTTTCATAATAATGGCTTGATAAGTGAAAAAATGGAGATGCAAAAGTGAATGTCAGAAGTGGGGTTTGAACCCACGCCCTCGTTAGAGGACCAGAACTTGAGTCTGGCGCCTTGGACCACTCGGCCATCCTGACGTTTTATTATTCCCTATTCACACAAATACTTTAAGAATGTAACTAGACACATCCTAAATCAGCTCCGGGTCGGCACCCAGTTTCGGGTCCGTCGCTATCTAAATTCTAATTGCTGAAGACGAGCAATTCTAAAAAACGTTCTTACAGGAAGCTTAGCTAAGTAGATTTGAAGCAGCAAAGCTTCCACTGGCTATGGCGGCACCGCAGGGCTACCACCAACCGGCCACCTTGGAAGAAGTTCGGACTCTTTGGATTGGGGACCTTCAGTACTGGGTTGACGAGAACTACCTCCAGTCTTGCTTCCTTCAAACCGGCGAGGTCATTTCTCTCTCTCTCAAGCTTTAGCTACCGTAGGGATTATCATTCGATTCCAATTAGTAGGTTCAGAAGCAGTTCTCTTAACTTGATTCATGTAACTTGGTTGTTACTTCCAGTCCGATGATTATTGTTGGTTCTCAATATTGCTCGATCAATTGGTCTGAGTTGGTGCCTTTTGATCAATTTGATTGATAAATATATTTGCTGGAGATTTAAATTTTGATTTTGGAGGCGAGTTTTTCTTTCACTATTTGACATTGCAAAGTTCCTTCCTCCTAATTCTTTAAAGCTCGAACACCCATGTCTCAAAAAAAACAAACTTCATCCTGATTTGTGTTATACCTATCTGTCTGAATCTTGTATTGCTCCTGCTTTTAGAACGTTGCAGTGAAGTTTTAATTTTATTTATTGGATTCAAGGGGAGTGAATGTCAATATCTTTAGAGTTTTTGCGCTATCAAGTTGCTACAGTGTATATATATGTAGATGAAAATATCGATGGGTTGTCTTATTCTCATTCAGTTTATGAGACATGACATAGATTTTCTGCGTTTCTCCTCCTTTATTTGCCAGCTGTTATCTGTGAAGATTATACGGAATAAACTTACTGGGCTGCCCGAGGGATATGGATTTGTGGAGTTTGTTTCTCATGCAGCAGCTGAAAGGGTTTTGCAAGCATATAATGGAATGCAGATGCCTGGAACAGAGCTAACATTCAGACTAAACTGGGCTTCCTCTGGTACTGGTGATCGGCGTTTTGATGCTGGACCTGAACACTCCATATTTGTGGGTGATCTAGCACCTGATGTTACTGACTACTTGTTGCAAGAAACTTTTCGAGTTCATTATTCATCGGTAAGAGGAGCTAAGGTAGTAACTGATCCTGCTACTGGGCGCTCAAAAGGATACGGCTTCGTAAAATTTATTGATGAGACAGAAAGGAATCGTGCCATGAGTGAAATGAATGGTGTCTCTATCTCAAGTAGGCCAATGCGTATTAGTGTAGCAACGCCAAAGAAGACGACTGGTCAGGTTCAGCAGTATGCAACCGCAAAGGGTATTATTATTATTTAATATTTTTTTTCCCTTTCTGGATACTGCAGAGCACCGTGATCAGCTTTCTCATGGAGAAATGAATTATCTTTCTGCATTAAGTTGAACCAGTCCTTTTTTTGTCTTACCAAATATGGCCTTGAGCTGCCCGGAACTATAAATCAGTGGACGATAAACTGTCGAGCTTTGCTCCTTCCTCTATGAAATTATTGACAGGTTTATTGTTTATACATGTGAAAATTTGATTGCAATAAATGTTTTGACATAGCAGTAAACTTCATCAGTCTTTGACATATTCTCAACACCCAGTGCTAGTATGTCATTCAGTTCTTGCAGATTCTTATGTGGCTAGTCAATTGCTGCTTTTGGTGTGGCTACTCCTTGTGAAGCTTTCGTTTTTTATGCTCGAAACTTCCGTGCTTATTACTTTTCTCTTCTGTCTTCATGTCACTGCATGTCCTTATTGACGATAGTAGGAGTCAATCACATGTTTGCTTCGCCCTCAGTTTCTCTGCTATTAATATGACTCTTGTTCTCACTTGTATTTTTATTGATGATGAAATCATGAAAGTTATTGGTGCAACTAGGGGATGCTATCTTGTTCCTTTTCTCTTTTTTTATTAAATTAGACCTTCTGTGGATTTTTGTGTAGCTGTATATCCAGTTGCCCCATATGCAACTGCTCCCGCCCCGGTTCTTCCAGTAGACAATGATGTGAACAACACCACAGTAAGTGAAACATATTTACAGATCTAGGATATGCACCATTGGTCTTCATCTGATGGTCTTCTCTGTTTCAGATTTTTGTTGGTAATTTAGATCAGAATGTCACAGAAGAAGATCTGAAGCAGACCTTTCTACACTTTGGGGAGATTGTTAGTATTAAGATTCCTGCTTCCAAAGGATGTGGTTTTGTAGAATTCCGTGCGAGGTTTGTAATTGCTTTCTTAATTTTTAGAAACATTTTTTTACTAGATATCCTATTTTGGTAGAGTGAATTCATATACTATTTATCTACATGTACAGACCGTCTGCTGAAGAGGCCATCCAGAGGATGCAAGGTGTTACTATTGGTCAACAACAAGTCCGCATCTCTTGGGGGAGGAGCCCAACTGCTAAACAGGTAAAATAAAATCATTTTAGATATTGAGAGAAATCATTAAATGAATGTAATAATTCTCTACTAATTTCAGGAGGTGCCAGCGGCTGCTTGGGGTCAGCAAGTCGATCCAAATCAGTGGGGGGCTTATTACGGTTACGGGCAGGGATACGATGCTTACAGTTATGGGTCTGCTGCTATGCAGGATCCATCAGCATATGCATATGGTGCTTATGCTGCTGGCTATATGCAATACCCTCAAGTAAGAATTTTTAATCTAGTATATATCTTTTCGAGCATCACCCATTCTTCCACCATCATCAAAATTTGAACTTGTCAATCTGCTACTCTCAGGTTGAAGGTGCTCAAGAGTTGGCAGGTCATGTTGGTGAACCAAGGGTAGAATCAGATGATCCCTTGGCTCCTCCAGATGTTGATAAGTAAGTTCTAAGTCATGTTCTGTAAGTTTCTTAGAGCTGCTTACTTTTAGATGCCTCATTGATAATGGCGTCTTCTTCTTCATCTTCTTGTTCTTCTCTCAGGTTAAACACTGCTTACCTTTCCGTTCATGGAAGTGCGATGTTCTTCAGACCTTTTTGGTACAGATATTTATCAACCTCTCAGTCTCAGTCTAGCTAGGACTTATGTCGGCATTGAGCATTCATCAACCTTGTTCAATTCATGTGGATGAAGCTCGATTTTGTTTAGTTTTCTTCTGATCTATGTGTAAGGAAGATCATTGCTGATTTTTTTTCTGGCCTGAATCGAAATGGGTGTTATTTTTTGTGGTGCAATCTATTAAAGTGGTGGCTGTGAACTTCGGTGAATTGGAGATTGTTTTAATTTGACACTATTTATCAATCTTGGTTTTGGTTCCACTCTTTTACCAAATGCAAATCAAGTAAGTATATAATTTAGATTTAGCAATGATATTAGTCTTGTTCATTTATTCTTTGTTGAATAGAAGTTTGAAACTATTTTTTTTATGTTTTGGTTACCTAAGTCTTGTGCGTGAATTCTAGTGTAGGTCAATCCGATTAATTATTGTGTATTATATCAGATGATGAATATGTTAGTCTAAGTCGGTTTGTTGTCTAAACGTTACACCTTATATCTTGTACTTTATTTTTTGGATATTTTATAGGATGATCGGGTAACTCATCAATTTGCAGGTTCTGGTAGTGAACAATATGCTAAGTTTGAAAGTAAAAATAATGATCATACAAATGATTGTAGTTAGTTAATGGTGGAGATTGTTTCTTCAATGCTTTAGAAATGAGCAACTATATTATATATAAAGTTTTGTTGCTCAATATATTAGAACTAGGTTCGGTTTAAATCGTTTGGGACTCCGATTGAGCTCCAATCGGGGTCCTCTAGTCTGTGTCCGAACTCATATTAAGTCCTCAAGGTTGGGAGAACTAGTCTAGGCTCAGACCCAAATCAAAGGACCCTCGGTGTGGCTCGAATCGAGTCAGAACTTGTATGTAACATTATTGTAAGTTTGTAGGGTTTAGTTGTAACATTTAGAAAAATATTTGGTTAATTTTGCAAATATGAAAAATATTTAACAGAGAATTAACGTAAGTACCAATTACGATCGTTTTCAAACATGTTGGACCATTCAAAACATTTTGGGTTGAAAAAA
The DNA here is from genome assembly GCA_946814005.1 of Chamaenerion angustifolium. NCBI lineage: Eukaryota > Viridiplantae > Streptophyta > Magnoliopsida > Myrtales > Onagraceae > Chamaenerion > Chamaenerion angustifolium. The sequence goes on along the minus strand of OX328277.1, from coordinate 28,822,921 downwards.
TATTTTGTACAAACATGTTAGAACCATTTTCAGAATTTTCTTTGATTATAAGATATAAGTCAATCCAAATTGATCAGGATGTGGAGCTCAGTTTTATACATATTATTGTGATTTTCTTCGCGGTGAAGTCACGCGTGTTTCCTCCCTTGTCTGAGAATCCCCCCGAAATTTTAGGGTTACCCTCGTGACAGGTTTTGACATCAATCCAATTGGTTGTCTCCACTCCTTGGCATTTATTGTCAATCTGCAATTGGTCAATCACAGAAGAATACTGGAGCTGAGGTGACATTTCCATGCAACCTAAAGCTTCGGAGCGAAACAACAACTCACAACACAGTTTGGCACGGGTTCAAGCGTTTCATCGGCTGGCCGACGACTCCACTAGCTCTCCTCCAAACCAAGAGGTGCAGGTGGTCCAAGCAGCACACAACAAGCTTAGGTGACAGCACCCTTGGGGCCACGAAGTTGCAGCTCACACTGACGAAAGCGTTGTTAGCCGGTGTCCAATTGCAAGTTCAGGCAAGAAGAAAACAGAACGGAGCAAGTGAGGACGAGCTCAGGTCGACACGGTTTCAAGTTGACAAGAACAGAGGCTGCCCAATTGACGCCAGTGACGCAGCCGACCTAAACATCTCACAAACGGTTCACCAACAAATCATGGAGGGGCCGAAACATTGGAGAGTGTCAACCATAATACCGAACATCCAAGCACTAGCGAGACAAGTCGAACAAGTACAATGGCGAGCGATTCCAAGGACGAACAATGAATGTGCGAATTGAATAGCGAAGCAAGCGAGAATGAGAGCGTGTCTTAATGATTGGGTCGAAAGACCACCACTACCTTTTGTATGTTTAGTAGCTAATGATATGATGTACGAACACCCGTGATTAAAGTAACGACGTTTTATTTCTTAAAGTAAAGCGATGAGTTGATAAAAAAAAATGGAGCTCAGTTTAGACTGCAGCCTTACTTATAAATTGACCTGACTTTTTAGACTACGTACGTTATAACTTTTTAAACTTGATCTGACTTTATCATAGTAGAGGAAATACCGACCAAAACACGGGTTTTATTTCTCCAAGTGAATGAGCATGTCAAAGTTTTAAAAGTGAGTTCAACGAAATCCAGCATTGTTCTAACAAAATGATTTTATATAGCTTTCGTTTTCCATTGTATGGAATAATAATACTATCACGTCAACAATCTACACCGCCGCATTCTCTATAAATGTAAAATAACATGAATAAATCATAACCCAATGATATAAAAAAATCGTATCATTTAAAATAAATGCCAATTATAGACAAATCAAAATCAAATCAATCAAATAGATTTAACTGTACATAAACTTTGAGACAATTGTGAAATCGTATTATTATTTTTCAGGGTAAATAACCTCAATCCAATAGACCTGGACGATTAACTGTTATTATTAAATATATTAAAATGTTTGAAAGTATTGTTTTGTAAACTTTCAAATTGAAGCTATTTTTCGAGAAGCGAATCAAGAATCAGATACTTTAAGCAAATATGTTTGACAAGCGACGCACAAACATGTGCACTTTATAGAAACCAATCATGGGAGTTGTGTCAGCATTTATTGTACAAACATAAATGTTACTATGAATTGGGCGACGCCTATTAGAGCATATTTAGAATCAGGAGAACTTCCTACAGATGAGGCACATTCTAAAAAGATTATTCGATTAGCACCTAGCTTTCAAATAATTGATGGTTTACTTTATAAGAAGGGTTTCTCCACGCCCTATCTTAGATGCGTAGCTCATCCAGAAACCATTACCATTTTAAGGGAGGCACATGAGGGATATGCAGCCTGTCATGAAGGTGCGAGGTCAATTGTGAGAAAGTTGGGTGAGAGAAATGCCATAATGGCAACACAGTTCGACTAGGGGAGGGCAATAGGGAAATCTTAATCCCGCATCAATTTGATGAGGGAAAATGATCTCCTCGCCTTCTCTAGGATGACAAATGGGATGAGGGTTTTCAGGATCCGCATCATCAGGGATGGGATACCTGGAGGCTTGAGTGTCGCTCAAGCCAGCCTCAGCCACTGACTGTTCGAAAGACGAGAAGGTAAGAAGGTTAGGTTTGAGATCTAGAAAAGGCGAGGGAAGAAAGATGTGATTACCAATATCAGAGTCGGACGCCATTCTTTTATATGATCGAATGGCGCGGAGGTGATGGACGTTAAGAGCGAGAGGAAAACACCGAGCTATGATGAAAAGGCGATCGGAAATGAAAAAGGTGATCGGTTATTAAAGTTGAAACTACTATTTTACCCTCCAATCAGAAAATGTCTCTTCGTTTCTCGAGGCTTCTAGAAGATCCCGCTTAAAATTCAAAATTTGAATTTTGAATTAGCAATAAAGGCGGTCCTGCATGATGGACACGTGGAAGACAATTACGAAGGAATAACTGAAGGTGACACCTATACAGGAAGGATTTCTTCTAACAAGATTAAGCGTCGCCCTATAGAAGATGAATCGAGAAAGCGACTTACAGGGAAAAATAATAATTCTCAAATGAGTGTCGCTCATTTAAGACTTCGGTGGCAGATGATGGGTCATAAATATTGGACTGGGCTATGGTTAATATTTGACCCAATAAGCATTTTGGACTTCATCTGTTTAAGACCCGATTATGTATAGGCGTCGCCTATGTCAGCCCCATGAAGGCGTCACCCTTGACTTTTAGGTCCGTTAAGGCGTCGCCCTTAATGGATGCGCCAAAAGGGAATGTGAGTCAGTTTTAGTGCGTGACACCGCATCCACTAACTACCTCAGATGGTGCGCCTGCACTCCTATGACTTAGGCCGATTGCTTTTAGCACGCCTAGGATTAAACAAATATAAATGATAGTCTACAGTGGAGTAGCCACTACAAGAGAATATTCGGTAAAGTAACTAGGGTCAGCTCGGCTGAGGACAGCAAGGATGACCAGGGTAAGTTTTAACTCAACTATGGTTGCAGGTATGAAATGTTATAAATAGTTCAGTACCACCTTCATTAGAGGGTAAGTATTCTCTGATAACAGAACCTTACATACAAATATTACAAACGAACCTCCGACTTACTTTGTCATCGGAGGGGAAACAACGGGACATCCCGGGCTTTCCTTTGTGCAGGTCTACGGAGCAAACATCTGGAAGAAGAATACGGTGTATGTGATCCAACAGATATGTCATAGTTTCACCTCATGTTGAAGTGCATATTTATCATTAAGCATTTATCCTTTCTACAAACTTTGTAATGCATGAGCTGTTTGTCTTTGTGTTATCTCCCAATCATTTCCTCTAACATGTGCATCCAATCTCCTAAAGTAAACTCTGTTGGATGTTGTCTAAATTTATCGGGTTCTGCTGCCTTCGAATAACCAACACCGCTTTCATCAAGTTGAAAATCCTTCTCAGAAGCTGATGAAAATGCATCATCATTAGGGATCATAGTATGATTCTCTCTTTCACAGTCATCTTCTGTATCAGTTTCTCCATCTTTTTCAGTATCCATACTAGTCTCCAAACAATGACTTTGGGATGGAATATAACGAACATGTATTGATGGAGAAACTATACTAGTCACATAAATTTCCATACTATTCTCACACATTTCAAAGATGTCTTTCAATGCAGTGTTAGTGTTTATTGTAAAAACATTGTTATCCAACTTCCAATGAAGTTCAAACTCATTATATTCTCCAATTTCGCAAGCTACATCAACACGTTCTTTCAACTGAGTTAAGGATGTACTTTTGGAAGTGTACGACATGGCATAACTACCTCCAACATAACTAACAATGCCTTCAGTGGTAGTGATTCCACCACCGTATCGACAAATTATAGCAACCATCTGAACTCAGTAATTGTAAAACCTAGTACAAAAGCATTTAAAAATATCATCAAAATAGTACTATACTTGGCATTCTAACTACTGAGTACATATTCTAACAACTAATTCCATCTAATTTTATTCAATAATAACATTGACCCCAAATCAAAAATTAAGGTTTGGGATTACTTACTTGTGAGGATGCACTAGACCGACTAGGATGTCACAACGGAGAGCGTGGTGATAATGAAACTGTTGGCGGTGGTGACAATGAAGAATGAGTCGTCTGGCAACTGGATGGGGGGGGATAGGGAATCCGACCAGTCGTCATTTCTTCTTTATTTGAAAACTCGACACTCTGCAGAAGAAGAATGTTGTGGTGGTATTTAAAAATCCTTCAACGCTGATGGGATCAACATTTATGGGTTAAACGCTGACGCGATCAACGTTTAAAGTTTATACGTTGCTTGCGTCAACATTCAACTAAACTTGAACGCCGACGGGATCAACGTTTTTTACTTTTCAAAATAAAAAACGCTGATCCCGTTAGCGTTTTATCCTATTTTTGTACATTTTAAAATGCGAGGGTTAGCTTGGTAATTAATTATTAAAATATGATTAAATTTGAAAAAAAATACAAGAAAATTTGTACTCTATTTTCTATTTTCTTTTCATTTACTTTAATTTGAGTTGTGGAAAAGTTTAGGGCTAGCAATTTCACTCACGACACGATAGGAACACACACAAAAAAAATCGTATTCGTGTTTGCCTTTGATGGTACGATAACACGAACACGGTAACACGATTGTTTTTTCGTGGCGTGTTAGTGTTTAGGTCTCAAAACACGATAACATAATAACACGAAAACAATCTAAATTGATATGGAAATTCATTATAGATATTTCTCTTGTCCTCCATTGCCAACAGAATCAAATAAGCTCCCGAAGATTATGTATATTGTCTCTTTTGTACAAATACCTAAGTAGTATGTATACTGTATTATTGTTTATGTTATTTAGGCTGTGTTATCGTGCGAACGTGTTATTGTGCAAACGTGTTACTACAAAATATTTATCGTGCAACCGTGCTATCGTGCTACGATTTCCACGAATATTTTCGTGTTATCGTGTTCGTGTCGTGTTGATACAATAGATTTTGTGTCGTGTTCGTGTCGTGTGTCTGTGACACGATTACATTTTTGTGTGTGTCGTGTTGGAATATCGTATGCTATTACATCTCTTAACACGTACGATAACATGGATGTACGCACGAATTGTTCTCTAATAGAAAAGTTAACGGTATTTATTTTTAAAACAAAACCGCTGAAAAAGTAGCAAGTATAATATTTGCATTTTAATACAAAATTATTCTTGAAGCATGTATGGCTATGATTCCTCCTATACTACACTGCATCTCTTCTCCCTCCTTCTTGCTTGCTGTCCAATTCATTACTAATTTTGTTCGTGGTGGAAAATTCTCATGAAAATGGAGTGGAACACTTGTTACGCAGCCGATTGCAGAACAGAAATTCTGTTGAAGGAGATGTTTCCAAATATCGACATGGAGACACAAACGATATGGTGTCCAAACAACTCCTCTATTCCCTTGGCGCTCGATTGCTACACTAAAATTCAGATTGAACTACACACAACTCATGAATTTGGTCAAAGTTTTCGTCTTGATGGGTGCGTAACGCCAATGCGGTTACCTCTCATGAAAATGCGATCTCGTCCGATGCCCTAGAAGACAAAAATGGGTAAAAGTCGCAACTGCTGAACAGGTTTGGAGAAACTTCTGTTCTCGTTCTTTTTTAGATTAACGTACACAAGTTATTTGTTGTTTTGCCTCTAAGAAGTTCTTCTGTATGTGTAAATTTCCTTGGCTTGAATTTGAAGCAACGGTGTTGCACTGTACCCGGCTGGTACTCTTTTGCCCCCTTATAATGGTGATGGAATCAATCCCATCTTCTCTTTTTGTACTTTTTTAGCCTATTCTCCATTTCATGTCTGGTAGTTAGTGACTAGTGTGTCACATAGGCAAATCAGAACATCTCTTTAGTGTGTCACAGCAACCACATTCCGGGGCTTCCTCCATGGCTGAGGAAGAGGATCATTTCCTGTCCGAAGGAAAAAAGATTGGTTCGACTTGCATTTTCTTTAGGGATATACGGTAAAACATTTTAACTTTCGTGGGAAACCTCTAAAGTTTTGAACTTTGAAGCTGATTTAGACGTTTATGCTGGTTGTTCTGCAGTTTGGTTTTTAAATTTGATGAGCTCGGTAGAGAAATAGCTCGGATAGCATTTCCTGCCGCGCTTGCTTTAACAGCTGATCCCATTGCGTCTCTTGTTGATACTGCATTCATTGGACAGATAGGTACAGAAGTTTGAAAATTCTTTCATGTTGATGCACAATACTTGATCATTTCATTGACTTCAATGATATTGTATTTGGCTACTTAAACTGCACAGGTCCGATCGAACTAGCCGCAGTCGGTGTTTCAATAGCGCTCTTTAATCAAGTATCAAGAATTGCTATATTCCCATTGGTCAGTGTCACGACATCCTTTGTTGCAGAGGAAGACACTATCAACCTCCCTCAAGTGCAGGATTTGAGCGGTGAAGATAAAGAACTCATACCCAAAACCGGTAACTTTTGATATTTTTTTGCCTGCACTATTGTGTTTTTGGTGTCAGCACTGATGATTCATCATGACAAAACATCAACATAACGTGAACATGAACGTGTCATGAATATGATTCTGTTTTGTTGTATGTGTCAGAGTCGAAAGAGAGTACGTGTAAGTTGACAGAGCTCCCAGTTAGTCGATGCAACACACTTAACCATGATCAGAGCAACCAAAGAAGAAGACACATTCCATCAGCGTCCACAGCACTGATTACGGGTGGCATCCTCGGACTCCTTCAATCCCTCTTCCTCATATCCACTGGAAAGCCACTGCTCAACTTCATGGGAGTTGATTCTGTAAGTATTTATTCCTCCTTTCTGTGTTACTTTGCAACTGTTCTGGTTCAGCTCATGCGTCCAATAAATGTTCTGCTAGGAATCTGCAATGCTGTTTCCTGCACAAAGGTACTTGACACTGAGGTCTCTTGGTGCTCCAGCTGTCCTACTTTCATTGGCGATGCAAGGTGTCTTTCGTGGACTCAAAGACACAACAACTCCTCTCTATGCTACTGGTATTTGCTTAATTTACCATTTTTGTTGATTTCACGATTCCAAAATCAGTCGTTGCAATGATCTTTGTCTGTTCGCTTTTGTTTGCAGTGGCGGGAGATGTGGCCAACATAATCTTGGATCCAATATTTATGTTCACTTTCCGTCTTGGTATCAGTGGTGCAGCCATAGCCCATGTTATATCTCAGTGAGTAATGAATATCATATAGATCAACTCTTTAGGGTTAAATACCAAATTGCTAGTTGAACTTGTGTCGATCGATAGCTTTACTTCTTTTGTTGATTTTTTTACTCGTTGAACTAATACTGAAATGCAACTTTCTAGCTCTGTCCTTTTCTCTGGTAAACTTGAACGGAAAATGTCTACATTGCACTCTAATTGGACAAAAAATGTGCACAATTGTGGATTTCTATCCGAAACTTAACAGAGAAATGAATGGAGCTAGCAAAATGCACTAAGGTATTAGTTTACCTAGTTAAAAGTGCAAAGAAAAAAGGTACAACTAGTAATCAACACATAGGTTACAAGTTCAACTAACAATTTGGTATTTAACCCAATTTATAATTTCATTAGCTGTTTCAGTTTTGTATGGTATATATTAATTTGCATTTGATATTGTTCTTCTTGAAGGTACTTGATCTCTCTGATACTCTTTTGGAGATTAACAGAACAAGTCGATCTAGTGCCTCCCAGCATCACTCATCTGCAGTTTGGTCGATTTCTTAAGAATGGTAGTTAATGTTCACTTCATCTGCTGCAACTGCTTGAGATGCTCATGAATCCAGACAGTTTTGTTTGCTTGACTTGCAATCCAGGGTTTCTTCTGTTGATGAGGGTGATAGCCGTGACATTTTGTGTGACCTTAGCTGCATCAATGGCTGCCCAACTCGGGCCTACCTCCATGGCTGCATTTCAGGTCTGTTTGCAGATTTGGCTGGCCACTTCTCTTCTTGCAGACGGACTTGCTACTGCAGGACAGGTCAGGTTTCCCATGCACTATAATGCATGGTTCGTGGAATCAAATGCATCAATCAGATCAGACAAAAACTAAAAAGTTTAGTTGGAATTTTTTAGGCAATCCTTGCCAGCGCTTTCGCCCAGGATGACTATGTCAAGGCCAGAACAACTGCATCTCGAGTTCTGCAGGTTCATCACCTATTTAACTTTTGAAATGTCAGAAATTAAGTTCTTCTGAAAATGATATTTTGGGGGGTAATAGAAAGACTTCAATATTTTGTTTTTTCTTGTAGCTCGGATTGATTTTGGGACTGATCCTAGCAGTGATTCTTGGAGTTGGGTTGCCGTTTGGAGCTCGATTATTCACCAAAGATGATAATGTGCTCCACATAATCTATATAGCCATTCCGGTAATATCGATCAATGCATTTCTCAACAAAATGCTCCGCTTCATAACAAATTGGTCAAAATTTTGTAGCCTGTTCTTGACATGGTGAAGAATCAGTTTGTTGCAGCTACTCAACCCATCAACACCTTGGCCTTTGTTTTCGACGGCATCAACTTTGGAGCTTCGGATTTTGCATATGCAGCCTACTCCATGGCAAGTTCATGATCACCATGGCCTTTCTCTCTTTCACACAAAAGAGTAAAAAACAAGATGAAATAGTTTTTTCTTGCAAAACATTTATTGTCTTTATCCAAATATACAGGTTGCAGTGGCTGCAGTCAGCATTGCCTGCCTATTTGTTCTATCATCAAGTCACGGGTTCATCGGGATCTGGATTGCACTCACCATCTATATGAGCCTTCGAGCATTTGCAGGCTTCTGGAGGTACATTACTCACTTTTTCTGTAATTGGTTTTATTCCTAATTCTAATCAATAATGATAAAGATGTATTTCAGAAATCCAAACCCGAAGAATCCCCCCCCAGTCATGCATTCGATCTTTATTTGCAGGATTAGTACAGGGACCGGGCCGTGGAGCTTCCTTTGGGGCTAAGTTTACTAGGAAAAGGATAATCCTTCCCTATGTTTTGCATCAGTTTGATTGTACATTGCATTGTTTCTAGCATCTGTAGATAATATACCGTGGATATAGGGTTAGATCATAAAGAAATGGTGTTAAAATACGCGTCATAGGTTCGGCTCTCGGCTTGTTGTAATCAGTAACATTGAAATAATTGCTTCTGGATCAGATTAAGCAGTTTGTAGTGAAGAAGTACACAATGTAATAAGAGTGTACTCTGGAAAGTCTGTAGTTTTTTTTATTTATTTATAATTATGGATTAAATATCTGCTATAGGTGACAACTAATCACCCAAGTTCAAATTACACAACCAAAACTAGCTAGCTTTAACAATTCGCGAAACTGAAAAACCAACCGTGTCTTTTCGGAGCGCGTTAATAGTTTCCTTCGAAGGTGAGCTATGGATTTCAAACACATGTCGTTGCTTGAGCGCCAAACCCGCCATGGTATTCGCTACCGCATTTGCTTCTCGAAAAATATGTCTAAACTTCATTCTTTCGAACTGCATCAATAGCTTCCTGCAATCCGCAATGATCGACATTAATTTTTGATTTGACAATTTTTCGTCAAAGATTACCTTATGAGCTGAGAGAGCGTCCGTTTCAAGATGAATAGATTTTAATCCGATTGTTTTTGCCAGCAGCAACTCGTCTCGGATGACCCAACATTCTGCCGTGAGACTGTTTGGGCAACCCAAAGTAAGTTTGTAGTTGGTTATTAATGTATTATTAAGGTTAATTACTTAATTGATTTCTTTTGTTTGTCTCAGTTTTCGGTTATGCTATTTTCTATACATGTGCTGGAAAAGGGCGGGTCAGGTTCAATGTTAGGCCCCGAACCTGGCTTGATTTGTTGGGTGGGTCAACCCAAAATTAACCTGTCCCCTTATTATGTTAACTTAATTTAAACCCAATCCGACCATTTGTCGGGTTCGGGTCAAGACATATATTGAAGTCATGCGGGTTTTAATGACAAACCCAAAAACAACATTTTTAATTTCGTCTTGAACCCGGAAAAAAAAAACTGAATAAATTGGCGGCTGTTGTTCCACGTGGCAAGCTGCAGTCTGCACAGTCCGGCGGAGTGAGCGGCTAAAAGTGATCTTGGGATACGATTCGACAGTGGTGTTACTGTTATCGATAATTGCAGAGTCGGGGATTTGCTGCCGCAATCTTTGATCACTGCTTTTCAAATCTTAATTATTTAATAATCTTATAGTATCAGTATTATGTATTAATAAACAAAATATTTTTTTTAATATACATTACTTTATTTTTCTAATAAAATAATTAATGATAAATTTAATTTAATTTAATTTTATATTATATTATATAATAAAAATATTATACGTATTTCTCAAAATGTTAAAACTATTAGTATTATTATTTACTGAGCTTCGATACAACGAGTATATTATAGAATAAAGAGTATTTTATATAATAAAAAGATTAAGTATAATTATTTGTAAAATTAATTAAAAATTCATTAATTAATAATATATTTTATTAATGCAATACTAATTAATGTGTTTTTTAAATGTTTTAGTGACTTTTATTGTCACATGTGTATTAAAATGTTAGAATCATACTTAGTTATTAATTTTAATAATTTTAATCACACAAAGCAAACAATATTTTATTTTCTTAACTCACAAAATATATTAAGAGGTATTTATCATAAAATTGCAAACAATATTTTTAATATTCATCTATTACTTTTAACGTAAATTTTATGACTTCTAGTATCATATACTTATAGAAAAAATAGCACTTATTTATTTATTTTAACGTTTATGTTTAATTATACGTAGAATTATTTATTCATTTTGTTAGTTGAAAAAAATATGTTTAAGTTTACAAATATATAACATATATCTTTGTGACATTGCTAAAATTAACTTTAATATTATTATTATTAGTTAATTTGTATTAAAAATGAAATTATAATAAGGTATGAGATGTTTATTAATTTAATTATTTAATTTGTAATATAAAAAATTATTATGTGCATAATGTATATTTATAAATTCCACTACATCAAGTATATTTTAAACAAAATTATAAATATACATGTGAAATAAAGATAAATAGTTAAAGTTTTGTAATTTATGTTAAGAATGAATGAGAAAATTTAGAAACTTTTAAAGTGATCTATATGACATGTCACTTAGGAATGAGAATGGTATGTTTGAGATAGACCAATTAAAATTGATTAATTTGACATTAGGGATAAGAAAATACATTAAAAAACTTACTTATCAAATTTGTATACAATTTAGTCAAATTAATATACATATAGATATAATATAGATATAGATAATGAGTCCGATTAATTATATATAAATATTATTTTTAACATAATAAAGTCAAATATCCATTTTAGTGATAAGAGTTAACATATGAACATAACTAAATACTTGGCAAAAAAACAACATAATTAAATTAAAAAAAGTTCAAGAGATAAATATAAAATTTAAAGAGTTAAATTAAATATTATTATATTGTTTTATATTAAATTCACGCAATAAGATTCGAATTTCGAAGCAATTAGCCGTACATTATACAATGCGCCTCCTACGATTTTTTTCAAAAAGTATACACTTTCGAATTTTCAATAGGCGCGATCCAGGGGTGCGCCTATTCCACATATTTTTTTTTCCTCCTTCGAACCAACGGTCTATCAGAAACCACGTTGATTTGAAGTCTGCTTATGGTTTTCCTCCTAAATAGAAATTGAGAGATAGTCTCACGCGTTGCTTTATCCCAGTATTCATGTGTCCAAATTCCTCTACGCTAGTCTCACCAAATTCCTCGGCTGGTTCTCTATCAAGAGAAATCTAAACCCCCTGGCTGGTGTTGTTGGATATGCAAGTGGAAACCACGGTCTATCAGAAACCACGTTGATTTGAAGCCTGCTTATGGTTTTCCTCCTAAATAGAAATTGAGAGATAGTCTCACGCGTTGCTTCATCTCAGTATTCATAGGTCCAAATTCCTCTACGCTAGTCTCACCAAATTCCGCGAGGTCAAACATTGAAACAAAGTTGTTTATTCACAAGTTTCTGAATGATTCTTTTCTTCAAATACACTAGCTAGTTTGACACTAACTTGTTTATCCTCACCCGAACTCCAAAACTCATCATCTGAAGACTCTTGATTTTCTGCATAATGGTTACTTTTTAAATGGACTGGTTCTCTATCAAGAGAAATCTAAACCCCTTGGCTGGTGTTGTTGGATATGCAAGTGGAAACAACGGTCTATCAGAAACCACGTTGATTTTAAGTCTGCTTATGGTTTTCCTCCTAAATAGAAATTGAGAGATAGTCTCACGCGTTGCTTCATCTCAGTATTCATAGGTCCAAATTCCTCTACGCTAGTCTCACACCAAATTCCGCGAGGTCAAACATTGAAACAAAGTTGTTTATTCACAAGTTTCTGAATGAGACTTTTCTTCAAATACACTAGCTAGTTTGACACTGTTTTTCAATGTTTTTTCACACCTTCCGAGAAAAATCTCCTACGTTGCCCTACTTGTCCGGCCGGAGTCTGATAATCGAGATTCAAAAGAGTTGAATCAATTATTATTATTTAAAATCCAACATTGACATGGTTACTTTTTAAAAAAACTCAATTAAAAAGTTATAGTCATTGGAGAAGCTTTACAAGATATTCAGAAGATGTTGAGTCAGAGATGTACGTCTCTCTAGCCTGGTTAGTGTTAATGTGTTATGCTTATGCTTTAGCAATTGTAGCCTGGTGAGACTAACCTAGAGAATGAACAAGCATCAGGTCGCTTGAAAGACCTTGGTTACCGTACCATGTTAGTATCTAAACTTCGCACTTTTAGAGAACCAGCCGAGACGCAAGAGTGGAAACCCCAAAGAGCTATTTTGCAGCAGTAATTCCTGAAAATGTAAAACTAGCTAGTGTATTTGAAGAAAAGTCTCATTCAGAAACTTGTGAATAAACAACTTTGTTTCAGTGTTTTACCTCGCGGATGTTGTTCAGAACAAGTTGGAAAATTTAGCTCTTGCACCTAAAAACCCCAAAGAGCTCTTTTGCAGCAGTAATTCCTGAAAATGTCAAACTAGCTAGTGTATTTGAATAAAAGTCTCATTCAGAAACTTGTGAATAAACAACTTTGTTTCAATGTTTTACCTCGCGGATGTTGTTCAGAACAAGTTGGAAAATTTAGGACAGGAAAAAAGTATTTAACTTCTTATAACTTCCTTTCTTGTTTACTGGAGGAATTTGGTGAGACTAGCGTAGAGGAATTTGGACCTATGAATACTGAGATAAAGCAACGCGTGAGACTATCTCTCAATTTCTATTTAGGAGGAAAACCATAAGCAGACTTCAAATCAACGTGTTTTTTGATAGACCGTGGTTTCCGAAAAAAAAAATCTGTGGAATAGGCGCACCCCTGGGTCGCGCCTATTGCAATAGGCGCGACACGCGTATACATACTTTTCTAAATATTTTTTTTATATATACACTTTTTCAAAAAAAATTCGAAAGTGTATACTTTCTGAAAAGGATCGCCTCCTACACATTGTTATATATATATAAATTATTAAGAAAAATAAAATATACTTTTAAACATATGTAATAAAAATATAATTTATTTAGATGCTTAGAATAAATTAAAATAATTTATAATTTTTTACAAAATTTAAAATAAAATAAATTAAATTATTAAAAATATAATTTAATAAAAATATTAAAATAAATTAAAAGATATATTAATTAAATTATAAATATATATTATTGTAAACTTTAAAATAAAATAAATTAAAAAGGAATAAATTAATTATGAGAAACAATTTAAATATGTTAGTACATCTTTTAGTTTTTTCATTTCTATTCATAAAAAATAAAGTCTCAAACTAACCATTTTAAACTAAGGAATAAATGTTTCAAAACTTACAAAATTCTTTTTTTTTTTCTCTTATCCTTACCAACTAATGCTGCTATTAATAATCGTGATGCATGTGAATAAGCACTAACAATCCACGTAGCGGCAAGAGATGTCAATACATGGACACGTGTCTAACCTAATTTGTAATGGGTGCTTATCATGTGGGTCCACAAATAATATATTTTTTTAATCATTTTACATTTATTAAATGATAAATTACGAGTTTCACCCCTAAAATTTGAACCGATTTTGAGCTTTTCCCTTAAAGTTTAAAATTTTAAATTTTAGTCATAATGTTTGGAGAATATTAAAATTTCCCCTTACCTTCATTTCTCTGTTATTTTCATACGGATTCGTTGACTTGTGCGGGTCACGTGTAAATTTTAAGATGGGAAATGATCAAATTATCCTTCTTTTCACTACTAGTTGTCTCTTCGCTCTCTACTATACTATGGTTATACTCTATACCCATTAAGCTTCAGATAATTTGAAGGAATCAAATGGATCGCTAGAGCATTCTCGCCGCTGTTCGGTGCTGACCAAGTCCACTTCGACGGAGAGAGAAGCTGAGGAAGAGCACCGGTCGGAGAGGAAGAGCATCGATCGGAGAACAGAGCACCGTCACCCACCTTGGAATTCCACCTTCGCAGTGCAGACACAATTCCGACAGACAAACTTGGAATTCAAGGGAAGTTCGTGAAGTTCACAGCGAAGAGAGAGAGTAAGTGTTCTCGGAGCAGGGATTGGAGGTGGTAAGCTAACTGGAATCGGAACAGGGGAGCCCAAATAAGGGATACGATCCGATTCCGACATCGTGTGGCCTTGGAGTAGCTTCCCCTTCTCTATCTTTTCTGCAAAGCGCAATAGGAACATGCTACTTCTTCTTTCGGTTGCCTTTGTATTTTTAAGTTCAATTGAAGACGACTTCCAATTGAATATTGGTGTATATACCGCTTGAGCTCTTTATCTCTCTCGCCGTGGAGGTCAATCACGATTCATTTTTTGCTACAATTCCCATGTTTCAATCTCAAACATCTCATGGAATTGATTTTGAACAAAAGGGGTTCCAGAATTATCTTTCCGGCTCAATTCCTAGAAGTATTGAATCGTGCAAGAAAAAAACATTATTTTGGATTTGGGTTCGAATAATTTGGTGGGTTATTTACCATAAGAGCTCCAATTTCCTTACATGGTGTTATTCAATGTCAGCAAGAACAACTTATCTGGAGGGCAATCACTTTAACTGTGACCATTGGACTCATCCCGAGAGCTGTCGGGAATACCGACGTGTCTGCAACAAACAACCCTTCCACCTCCCTGTATGGAGGTTCTCCTCGTCAGAAGTTGCAGAACCTTAGATGGATGTTTAACTCGATCGACAGTGATTGTAATGTGGCAGTTTTGTCCATTTAAAAATAAAAACTCGCATGTCAAGCACATTACTAAGCTTCCGTCATAAATAAAGTTGCTACGGTAACTTGCTACGGTAGCCAATCACAATATCCTCATCATCCCCTAATTCATAGAAAGAGAATTTTGACCGATATTTAAAAATTAATTTTTATATTTTTAAAAATAACCGTAAATACTAATATTGTTCGTGCTTTTGACTTTTTTTTTTTCTTTCAAAAATGTGATTCTAAAAATAGTTGAACCTTCAACCTCTAATTTGATAACTAAGTGCATTACCACTCCCCCACCCATCATAATTATATTTATACGAACTTCAAATATATTTATTTCATGAACTCTTAAATTATTGTATTAAAAATCTCATGTTTATTTATTGATACTCTTTTATAATTAATATTTTTTAAACGTCATTTATTTAATTATAATTATAATTTTTTTTTATCTATTATAATTTTTGTTATTTTTTTTAAAATGGTTGAAGAATAAGTAATGTTTTGAGTTTAATGTTTATAGGCTACCGAAATACTTTTTTTGAAAATAAAAAAAATTAATCATCTCTAAAAATATTATAAAAAAAAGCTAATAGTATGTAGATAATTAAATTAAAACTCTAACTACATAAAATTATATCAAAGTTGCGTTGTTATTTTTTTTATTTTGTAACTTTGTTTGGATTTTATCATTGACGTAAAAATCGAAACTCAAAATCGTATATGTCGTTAGAGTTCTAATTTAATTATGTATACACTATAAGTTTTTTTAAATGTTCTAGAGATATTAAAAAATATATTTTCAAAATGAGTATTTCGGTAGCCTATAAACCCTAAATTTAGAACATTACTTATTCTTCAACTATTTTTACAAAATCATACAAATTTATAGTAGATATATAATTAAATTAAAATTAAATAAATGACATTTAAGAAAAGTTAATTATCAAAAAGTGTTTGATTGTTGTATTAACTATGTATTAGTATTAATTAATACATGTATTGATTAATACAATGTTTGATTAGAAATAATGGTATGTAATAATTAATACATATGTATTAGCTAATACACAATTATAGTGTTAACTCAGTATTAACTAATACATAATCTAACCATGGTATTATTTAACACATAGTAAAGATTTACTTAACCCTAAGTCTATTAATCCTTCCTAAGAATAGTTTATCATGTTACTTTTTAATTTTTATCTAACTTTGTGAATTTTAATACAAAAGATTTTAAAATTATTATTTACTCATATTATCTCATAATAATTAATAAAAACATATATTAAATGAAAAATAAATGATGTAATACTATTTATAAATTGTCATCATTAATTCTCTCATATATGTTTTATTTTAAAAAAATGAATCACTAAGTCAAACACAAAAACAGTTGTTGAGTACCATTCAAATTCAGAAATAGTTTATGAATTCATTTCGACAGTGATATATGACATACTGTTAATATTTTAAAAAATAGTTAAAAATTTAATAAAATATTTTTTTTTTATCTATTATAATTTTTTTATTTGTTTAAAAATGGTTGAAGAATAAGTAATGTTTTGAGTTTAATGTTTATAGGCTACCGAAATACCTTTTTTGAGAAGAAAAATAATAAATCATCTATAAAAATATTATAAAAAAAAGCTAATAGTATGCAGATAATTAAATTAAAACTTTAACTACATAAAATTATATCAAAGTTGCGTTGTTATTTTTTTTATTTTGTAACTTTCTTCGGATTTTATCATTGACGTAAAAATTGAAACTCAAAATCGTATATGTCGTTAGAGTTCTAATTTAATTATTTATACACTATAAGTTTTTTAAACTGTTCTAGAGATATTAAAAAATATGTTTTCAAAATGAGTATTTCGGTAGCCTATAAACCCTAAATTTAGAACATTACTTATTCTTCAACTATTTTTACAAAATCATACAAATTTATAGTAGATATATAATTAAATTAAAATTAAATAAATGACATTTAAGAAAAGTTAATTATCAAAAAGTGTTTGATTGTTGTATTAACTATGTATTAGTATTAATTAATACATGTATTGATTAATACAATGTTTGATTAGAAATAATGGTATGTATTAATTAATACATATGTATTAGCTAATACACAATTATAGTGTTAACTCAGTATTAACTAATACATAATCTAACCATGGTATTATTTAACACATAGTAAAGACTTACTCAATCCTAAGTCTATTAATCCTTCCTAAGAATAGTTTATCATGTTACTTTTTAATTTTTATCTAACTTTGTGAATTTTAATATAAAAGATTTTAAAATTATTATTTACTCATATTATCTCATAATAATTAATAAAAAAATATATTAAATGAAAAATAAAATGATGTAATACTATTTATAAATTTTCATCATTAATTCTCTCATATATGTTTTATTTTAAAAAAATGAATCACTAAGTCAAACACAAAAACAGTTGTTGAGTACCATTCAAATTCAAAAATAGTTTATGAATTCATTTCGAAGGTGATATTTGACATACTGTTAATATTTTAAAAAATAGTTAAAAATTTAATAAAATATTTACTCAATAATATTTTAATAGTTGCTCGTCTATTTGATATTTTTTAAAAAACTATATTAAAAATAAAATTAAACAAACATATATAATTTGCTCTATTTTTTTACTGTTTATGTGCATGTGTCATGAGGAAAAAACTTAGAAGTGATTATTTAACAGTTTCGTCTTTATATTCTTCTAAGTGTGGTTTTGCATGTCATGTTGTTCCCAAAATCGATTTGTAAATCATGATTTTTTTTATATATAAAATCATGTTCTTTGTAAAATCATGTAAGTTCACATGTTTGTAAAATTAATGGAATGCTCTATTATTTTTTATCTTCAATCAGAAATCAATCAAACAGAGTCGCTTGGGAACATGAAGGGTTTGAAACTTTATGCACGGTGGTAACATTTTAAGGATGAAATTGCAAAGATCAGAAGAGAAAAGTCGAAATAGATTGAATCAGTCATGACTCAAAGAGAATACTATCTCATTTTATTTTTGTGTTCGTAATTTCTTTCCCAATTTTTTTGAATATGAATATATTTTATTTTAAAAAATAAATCAATTCATGTGTACAACTTATTTACATTGCAAAATAAATTTAAGGGTGTTTAAGTCTTTTTGCCACTTTACGTATAATTTTATACCAAATCAAACACTGTCTTATGTTATACATGTATAAGTATATCTTAATGCATGTCTCATCTAAACATAGTATTAACTAATACGTGTATTAACTAATACGTGTATTAACTAATACGTGTATTAACTAATACGTGTATTAACTAATACGTGTATTAACTAATACGTGTATTAACTAATACGTGTATTAATTAAGGGAAAAGTATGAAAAAGATGTAACATGTTTGCCTAAAATGGTAATCGATGAAATTTGTTTTGGGCCGCGGGTATTTGATGTAAAACGTTTACTTCTGTTGGTTTTTGAAGAAACGTTAGTTTTTCTGTTAATTTATCCGTTAAAAGTTGACACGTGCTTCTCACGTGACATATAATTTGAACGTTAAAAAAACAAAAAACGAAAATACCAAAACTACCCTCTATATGTTTTCCATCCTTTATGCTAACCGAACCGCTTCTTCTTCTTCTTCTTCTTCTTCTTTAATCCATTAAACTCCTCTGGTTCTATTTCCCTCCTACAATACCCCACTGGAATCCATAGCCATGGAAAGGCAGCAGAGCTTCCAAAGGAAGAAGATGATGAAGCAGTACACTGCGAGGCGAGACGATTCCACGATCCAGGCGGCCACAAGGGAAGAAAATCTTGAATCTGTGTCAGAGATAGTAAACAACTGTACAGATGAGGAAGAGTTGAAGGGTTTGTTGGGAATGGGTTCTCTGCAGTACTTTATCAGACAGTGCTCAGACTTTTCAGCACATCTTTCATTTTTTGGCTTAAGCAACTCATCTTGCTCAGAGCAATTCTTAATTTCAGTGACTAAACCGTTTGAATGGCTTCCTTCTCCCTCATTCGTTACTTGCATAATTTTTTCTTTATTGTCATAATTGATTTGGCACAAGAGATGCTGCAACCCAATAGCCACTCCATCCGCTTCTGGAAAATGTACTTCTATGGAAGTCTTGGCAGCAACTTTCTCTTCATCATTGACGAACAACTGATGTTTCCCATCAGCAATTACCTTTCTAGATTCCCAAATCCTCACTGATATATGACCATTAAGTTTCAGAGACCTCTTGAAAACCTATAGCATCGTTGCTTCTTCTTTGATATCCTCCTAGGTGATCTATTCACAGAATGATGCAACTGCAGTGCCAATGCAGCAACATCTACTGCTCTATGACTATCATTATCAACAGCTTCTTTGCTCGGAGAAGAACTAGTAGCTATGATATCCTCCTTCACCGCCTCACCATTATCCACATCATCTGCCTCATGCTCGCTATTGGCAAAATAACTACCACCTCTCTCAGCAATCTCTAATATCTTAGTGTGGTCGCCAATGTCAATGAATCCAGTACTTCGTAATGCACAAACAACCTCCACCTTCTTATTTTTTATTCTCCTCCGTTTCACCTGCTGCTTGTTCAAGATAGATTTTGGGACCCAACAATCAATGCAAACAGAGAATTCTGAGCCAGAACAAGGGTAAGACCAAGGGGGCAAATCTTTGCAATCCAGGAAACAGTTCTTATGAATAAGCCGCTTACAGCAGCCACAACAGAGCTCCCCCCCAGAAGTTTCCATAAAGCAATACGATCAAACAACTGAAGATTCAATACGAGAAAGGCACTCTCCACAAAGCAAAATAACTCTCCATTCACTATACAGGGTTTGCAGACGGTTCTTACCGTCACTCAGGTCTATTCTGAACCCACAGGCCTGACATTCCGAAAAATTGGGGAGATTTCTCGTCTTCTTGAAAACTTCCTTAGAGGTGAAGAAGTGGGTAATTGCTTCCGTGACAACAGCCTTGTACACCGCCGCCGCACAGGGCCATTCAACGGGGGAGAAACTGTTATAATAATAGGTGAAGTACTAAGGGGCATCTTTGTCTTTTCACACGCACTGAAAGTCACGTGCAAGGCATGGAGGCTACTAACGGACTTTTTTGACGGACACAAACGGAATTCATCAAAAACCTACACCAACAAACATATTACATCAAAAACAAACAATGAGCCGCATTCACCACTTTGGGCAAACATGTTACATATTTTTCATACTTTTCCCATTAACTAATACATGTATTAACTAATACATGTATTAACTAATACATGTATTAACTAATACATGTATTAACTAATACATGTATTAACTAATACATTCAAACAAGCGCCCCCTAAAAGTTCATTGAATAAATATATTTGAAGGTTTTGTTTTGGCCAAAAATATATTTGAAGTTCACAATAACATAAATGTGATTGGTGGTGTAGTGGTAATGAACTTAGCTAACAAGTTAGAGGTCAATTTTACACATTTTTTTCTTGTATACGTTAACGAGGTTCACGCTTTTTACACACAAAAAAAACGCGAATGATGTTCGCGTTTAAGATTATTTTTAAAAATACGAAAATATAAGGATTGATTTGGTAATTAAATTTTAAATAATTAGAATTTTATATGGAAAGAGACCGAAAAACGAATTACTATAATAGAACAATCAAATTATCATGTCAAGATGAATTGAATTATTTAATAAAATAATATTTTTAAATTGCTAATCCGACTTTATATTTTTTTTAAATTTTAAATTTGGATTAACACTAATAAAGTGATTTATTGTTTTTATAGGAATCTAATGTTTGTTACAAGTGTAAACAGCGGAAAATTTAGGCTAGTAAATTAATCCATATTTCTAAGTAAAAATAAAGTAGTCAGCCGAAGGAGACTTTTTTTAATAACTATATTCTAAAAATACGTACAAAAGTAAGATTTTTTTCAAAAACTGTTCACCTTATAAAAAATATTTGAAAAAGTGTATATCGAATTTTTTTTTTAGGAAAGTATGTATACGCGCGACGCGCCTATTGAATAGGCGCATCCCAGGGGTGCGCCTACTGCAATAGGCGCACGCCAGGGGTGCGCCTACTGCAATAGGCGCATCCCTAGGACGCGCCTATTGCCCAAACTTTTTTTTTTTTCGCAAAAACACCTGTCTATCAGAAACCACGTTGATTTTAAGTCTGCTTATGGTTTTCCTCCTAAATAGAAATTGAGAGATAGTCTCACGCGTTGCTTTATCTCAGTATTCACAGGTTTTCCTCCAAATTTTCTAACTTGTTCTGAACAACAATGAAACAAAGTTGTTTATTCACAAGTTTCTGAATTAGACTTTTCTTCAGATACACTAGCTAGTTTGACATTTTCAGGAATTACTCCTGCAAAATAGCTCTTTGGGGTTTCCACTGCCTTTTTCTTCGGCATCTGAAGACTCTTGATTTTCTGCATAGTGTACTCGTTGATTTTAAGTCTGCTTATGGTTTTCCTCCTAAATAGAAATTGAAGTCTTTCATCACAAACTACTCTCTTCTTCGTAGGGTGATTCAGTTTGTTGTCATTGATATACCGCGCTATAATTGCTCCAACATCTTGCTGAGAGATCTAATCATGCGTCTCTACACCAACCGATTTGAGAAACTCGATGAGATTACTCGATCCCCATCTAACAAATTCCATTTTTCTTGATTGGTACTTCCTTTTTGGTTGTGAATGAGGTTAAATTCCGTATCCTGCTCCTCCACCCACTGAAAATCCATTTACACTCTGATGTGTCTTCTCAAAGTAATCAAAATTGACTCATTTCTCTTGATCAAACCTTCCATTTTCCTTGAACTTTTTCAAAAAGTATTTACTTTAGAAATTTTTTTTGAAAAAATCATTTTCCTTGTTTGATACTGTTGTGAATGGTTTTGTCTTCTCTGATGTGTCTTCTCAAAGTAGCGATTTTCAAAATCCATTTACACTTTGATGCGTCTAAAAAAAAATGAAAATCGCTACTGGCCTACATGCACATATGCACATTTTGCTAAATATATTTTTTTTATATATATACTTTTTCAAAAAAAAAATCGAAAATAAATACTTTTCGAAAAAAGTCCATGCAAAGACATTGAACTGTCACGAAGATAATTGAAACGAACTGGACCCTCCAATAATTATTTTTTGACCAGACCCTTCAATAATTCAGATACCTGTAGTTACTTTTTTGTTTTCTAGAAGAAGAGGAAGAAATATTAGTAGATAATGTTGGAAAACATCCATAGTAAGAAGTAGGGATGAGAAAAAAAGACTAATGAATTGAAAATTCGAAAAATTGTCATGTTCTGAATTTAAGATTGAATCAAAATAGACGAGTTTTTTTTATCCCAAACTCGGGCTCGGGGTCAATTTGTTTTACCCAAAAGACCGAGTAAACCAGTTCGGCCCGAGTATAAGTTGGAATCGACATTTATTGTGTATTTAGGATTGTATTTGAACTTTGAACTTTTTTGTGTTGGATACTTAGTATGCTATTTGCAGTTTGTTTGGTATTGAATACTTGATATAATACTTGTATTGTGTTTTGTATTTAAAAGTTTTGGATATTTTTAAGAGAAAAAGTCGGTCCAGGATCGAGACCGGCCCGAGTCAAGAAATACTGTGCAATAGGCGCATCCCTAGGACGCGCCTATTGCCCAAACTTTTTTTTTCCGCAAAAACACCCGTCTATCAGAAACCACGTTGATTTTAAGTCTGCTTATGGTTTTCCTCCTAAATAGAAATTGAGAGATAGTCTCACGCGTTGCTTTATCTCAGTATTCACAGGTTTTCCTCCAAATTTTCCAACTTGTTCTGAACAACAATGAAACAAAGTTGTTTATTCACAAGTTTCTGAATTAGACTTTTCTTCAGATACACTAGCTAGTTTGACATTTTCAGGAATTACTCCTGCAAAAGAGCTCTTTGGGGTTACTTTAGGTTCCTGTCCTAAATTTTCCAACTTGTTCTGAACAACAATGAAACAAAGTTGTTTATTCACAAGATTCTGAATCTTCCGAATATCTTGTAAAGCTTCTCCAATGACTATAGCTTTTTATCTGAGTTCAAGCCTGCTTATGGTTTTCCTCCTAAATAGAAATTGAGAGATACTCTCTCCAGTAAAGAAGAAAGGAAGTTCTAAGAAGAAATGGTTTTCCTCCTGAAAATGTCAAACTGGCTAGTGTATTTGAAGAAAAGTCTCATTCAGAAACTTGTGAATAAACAACTTTGTTTCAGTGTTTTACCTCGCGGATGTTGTTCAAAACAAGTTGGAAAATTTAGGGCATGAACCTAAAGTAACCCCAAAAGAGTTATTTTGCACCAGTAATTCCTGAAAATGTCAAACTAGCTAGTGTATTTGAAGAAAAGTCTTATTCAGAAATTTGTGAATAAACAACTTTGTTTCAATGTTTGACCTCGCGGATGTTGTTCAGAACAAGTTGGAAAATTTAGGGCAGGAACCTAAAGTATTTAACTTCTGATAACTTCCTTTCTTCTTTATTGGAGAGACTATCTCTCAATTTCTATGTATGAGGAAAACCGTATAAGCAGGGTCAAAATCAGATGTTTTTCAAAAAGTAAGCATATAGTAGGAAAAAAAGCATACATGGAGGAATTTGGTGCGCGTAGAGGAATTTGGACTTGTGAATACTGGGATAAAGCAACGCGTGAGACAATCATCTCCGTGGTTTGTTAACAAATTGATCTTCTGTCCTCTTGATCCAAGACTCTTTTGTTAACAAATTGATTTTCTGTCCTCTTGATCCAAGACCCTTTTGTTAACAAATTGATCTTCTGTCCTCTTGATCCAAGACCCTTTTGTTAACAAATTGATCTTCTGTCCTCTTGATCCAAGACTTTTTTGTTAACAAATTGATCTTATGTCCTCTTGATCCAAGACCCTTCCTAACCATTGGAAGGGGATCAGCTTTCTTCTGTCCTCACCGTACGACTAACCAATACAATTCAAATTCATGTACGCAATGATCTCCTAAGTAGACTTAAAATCAACGTGGTTTCTGATAGACGGGTGTTTTTGCGAAAAAAAAA
This sequence comes from Chamaenerion angustifolium, assembly GCA_946814005.1. NCBI lineage: Eukaryota > Viridiplantae > Streptophyta > Magnoliopsida > Myrtales > Onagraceae > Chamaenerion > Chamaenerion angustifolium. The sequence goes on along the minus strand of OX328277.1, from coordinate 28,798,470 downwards.
AGTTTGGGCAATAGGCGCGTCGCGCGTATGCATACTTTCCTAAAAAAAAAAATCTGATATACACTTTTTCAAATATTTTTTCTAAAGTGAACAGTTTTTGAAAAAAGTCCAAAAGTAATCAAAAACAGTATCTTTTTTTTTGCCACTAAATAACATTTTATTGAAACAATGCGAAAGTCAGTTCAAATGCATCTCAAAATTCAAAGATAAAAAATTAGAAAGAAGGTAGGATTTTGAGACCCAATTTATTTGACACCCCATGCATAATACTCTTGGCTATGCAATCTGCACAACAGTTTGCCGTCCTATGAACATATTCTCAATAAACATCTTCAATCCCTCTTGCCAAGAGTGTTTTTCAAGCAACTTCTTTTGCGCAATTCTTTTTCTTTGACATTCAGTGAACGTGTATGTGTGTACCAGTGCTATCAGAATCAGACCGACCCTCAAACCGGCGAGAGGGTCGGTTCCCGGTTCGTCTGTTCCAACCCGATCGAACACGGTTTGATGTGTGAGTCACTGTTCCTCAGACTCAGCCCTTCCCAGGCCCACCCTCCCTTTCTCCCCAGGCCCAACTCTCAATCAGAGACCCTCCCTTTCTCCCCAGGCCCCACTCCCTCCTCCCCTTCATCCTCAGTTCCCACTTCCCACTTCTTCCTCAGTTCCTCTCTACATCTGCACACGCCTCCCCTCCAGATTTACACACGCCTTTTACTTTCCGTCGATCCTCCTTAACCTTGCCATCACCAATGGATTCTGAGCAGCGGCGGAAGCGGAAGCGCAACCTCAAGCCTCACCAATATCTACTCCATCTCTTATCGATGCGGATGCTCGTCCTCTGTCTTTCCTTTTTCGTCTTCCTGTTGTTCCTGTCATCAAATCGCTACCTTGTTAACACGACGACTCTACGACCGGTTCTCAGCGTTCCGTCTCTGTCGCTTCTCTCCGCTACTACAAGGGCATTCATGTTTTTCAAGGTACTGCAAGGTATCTTCGCTACTGCAAGGGCATTCAGGTTCTCTCCGTCTCTGTCATTTCTCTTAGCTACTGCAAGGTAGTGCCATTGTGGACCCGCCAAGGGCATTCAGGTTTTTCAATTGTGAATTTCAAAGGTGAAAAGGATTCTGATTGGACTGCTTTTGGAAATGCAATGGAATTTGAGAGGAGTAATGAGTTAAATGAAAATTTAACCTAGCTAGTAGTCAGTTCGGTTTAACATTGCATAAAACCAATCAGTTTGTACATAACAAAACCAATCGGTTTAAACCAAAAAAATGATTGGTCTGTTAAAAAAAATAGCTTAAATATTGAACCGGAAACCGATCGGTTTTTTAAAAATCGACTGGTTTTCCAAAAACTACACGGTTCAACCCGGTTCGAACACAGTTCATTTGCAAAACAAACTTTTATCTGAACCAAACCAGACAGGAGTTCGATTCACGGTCGGACCGGTCAAACCGCCGATCTGGTCTGGTTCTGATAACACTGATGTGTATAGGAGATTGTCTCATTCACACTATTAGGGTGTGGATTTAATTTTGGCCCAATTAGAAAAATGGTCCCTAAATCATTCAAGACTAAATTTTTAACAATTTCTCATAAGTTTTTAGTACCTCTAAACTTAAAATATGAGTTCAACAATTAACATTGCATGAGATAGGTAAGTATTATCATTTGAATATTTACTTGTGAAGTTACATAAATTAGGATGGATAGTAAGTAGATGCAATGCTCTTAAATTGTATGTTGTTGATGTAAAAGATATAACACACATAAGTACCTTATTAGTATTATTCAGTTCACACGTGCATGTCCGTTTTGGTCATGGACATTGTCTGGTTCTGCAAGTGTTTTTAAGAATTGTAACAACTCCTTTCGAAGCGAACCATCTCCTTTACTTGTTTAAATGTTTCGTTATCTTAAGTGTTGCTCTATCTCTTTACTAATATTTGTTAAATTTTAAATCATTAAAATCTTTTGATTAACTTCATATCATAGGAATAAATTTGATTTTAAAATTATCCACAGTGATCTACCTCACTATTGTGATTATGTTGTCCATTTGAACCTACATCTTGAGATCTCCAATCAACTAGCACTACTGAAAATTCGCCTTTTACCGACGAACATATTTCGTTGGTAAAAGATGTAAATTCTATCGGCAAAAATAATTGTCGTCGGTAAAGATATCGTCGGCGAATGCCCCGTCGACGAAAGTTTACCGACGAAAAATGGCACACATTTTTTGTCGGTAAAAATAATATTTTTACCAACGGAATTTTTGTCGACGAACCTGATTTTCTCGTTTAAAACAAATATTTGCCGACAAAATCGATTTCGTCGGCAAAGTCAAATTCGTCGGCAAATAGGTATTTACCGACCAAAGATATGGCGTCGGCAAATAGGTATTTACCGACGAAAAATATGGCGTCGGCAAATAGGTATTTACCGACGAAAAATATGGCGTCTGCAAATACCTATTTGCCGACGAAAACTATTTGATCGGTCAATAGGTTTTTGTCGACAACATATGTTTGGTCGGTAAATAGTTTTTTTCCAACGGAACCAATTTCATCGTTATACATGGTCTGCCAACGGAAAATTTCGTTAATAAAAGTAGAACTCTTATTTAAAAAAAAATATAAATTTACAAATAGAATAATAATCAAATATTATATATACAATAAATATTTAGAAGAACAAGAAATTTAGTTTACAAATAGAGTCGAAGCCTGTACTGATAGGTAAATGACTAACAATCCTAATAATGTGGCTAGAAAGGAAGATTCAAACAGCAGAGATAGATGAAGAACAAAAGAAAATGGCTAGAAAAAGAAGATTCAAGGACAACCCTTTAAAACAATCTTTACTTTGTGTGTCAGTTGATTGAATGTATCATCTGCAACATATTGTTGTAAAATGGCGCCCATGGCCTAATGGATAAGGCATCTGACTTCTAATCAGGGGATTGTGGGTTCGAGTCCCACTGGGCGTGTTTTGTTTTACAAAAACATAGTTTTTTACTAACCAAAATGATGATGATCCAAGGCATATGCTGAACGAAAAAGTAGAGAAGGGAACTATGAAATGCAGAAAAAATAGATGATGGCGAGCTACCTTGTTTCAATCCGTCCAGTCTCTGAAGATGCAGTCCACAAATTCGAGAGCAACTTTTGCATTGCCGCCAGAGACGCTAGCGGATAACGCCATTTCTAATTCTTTTGCTTCCTTAAATTTCAAACCAAAAGGAAACAATCAACATCAGAACATAACAAAAGAAGAATAAACGATTAATATACGAAAGGAAGATTCAAACAGCAGAGATCGAAGAAGGAGGGAAGAAATTGAGCTTGGACAGTACCTACGGTGCTCAACCAGATCCCCTGACGAACACAACAGCAGAACGACACGGCGAACGGAGGTGGACCGCTCGCTAACGAAACAGACGAAGAACGGAAAAGACCGATAGATGAGGTCTAACCAACAAGAGAAGAAGCCGAACAGAGAAAGGATTGAGACAGACAGAGAGGAGGCGAAGAGGATGGACTGCGTGTAACTCTTCCGTGTCTTCTCCTTCGATGTTGTTGCGTGACTTAAGCAGTGAGGGTTTTAAGTTTTGCATTATTATAACTATGTATTATGATTTATTTAAAATAAAGTTTGATAAATATTATCAGAAATATCATTGTTTTAGTGGTAGGGAAACCTTCTTTCCATTCTTTGATCATGGGTTCAAATCTCTTAGGAACAAATTTTTATTTGAGACCTTATTAATAGTTTTATCGATGAAAAAAGGATTCATGGGTAAAGTTAAATGTCTTTACAATTACCGACAAACAATATAGTTTCGTCAGTACATATTTTTCCATGTTGTTACCGACGAAATAGTTTCGTCGGTAAATGTATGACCAGTAATTTACCTACGACACATGAATTTTGTCGGTAATTGTCATATTTTCCCGACAAATTTTATTTATATTATCAGTAAAAATGTATTTTTCCGACAAAAAAAACGGTCGTCTAAAATTATATTTGGCGACGAAAAAAATATTTCGTCGGTACAAATATATTTGTCGACGGATCTTTACCGACTAAATTTTAATTTCGTCGGTAATGGGTGAATTTTATGTAGTGTAGGTTGGATTTTCCTTCTTAAAAGTGTTTACTGCATGGATTCCAGATTCATTCCTCACGATGATTGATCAATTTGTTCTTATTTACCCTTTGGTTAACGAATCTGTTATATTATCTTTCGATCGTGATAATTCAAGTCGGAAGGAATTATCTAATGAAACTATGTTTTCAAAGGATATGTCTAAAATTACGATTATACATATGACTTTGTGTAATTGACTATCATAATGTAAACAGCTTGAAGACACTAGTTTTGGTCACCTTAGAATATCCTCAAGAAAATGGGATAACCATTCAGCCTCTTCAGAACATTTATTCAGTGCTATAAACTTAGATTGAAGGGTTAAACACTAAAGATTTACCTGAACTTTGGATGTTTTGCAACGAGCTACCCGAACTTTAAAAATTCAAAATTGGCTTCCTCAACTTTGGACGGAGGTCCAACGAGCTACCTCCACCCAAATTACTGTCAATTCCTCATGGAAATACACATGTGCCGCTCACGTGGTCAAGTTTTCTTGTTAAATGTTCAAATTGCCCTAAAATACTGTTCCTTATACAACAATTATCTTCAACATATTGACAATTTTGTGTTGTTCATAAATTAGGGTTTTCAATTGGACGCCATTTCCAATTTATGCGTATGTTCGTCCTTTGAAGCCAGATTTACTAAAGACGTTCTCCCTTGTCCATGCCTTCGAGTTCATCGACCACTTTCTCAATAGCTGCAATCAAGTTTGCAAATGTGGGATGTCTGCAGCAATTAAGACGTCGTGAACATGGGATAATTTTAGCTGACAGTTTTATGGATTCCCTAATTATGATGTAAGTAGGCTCCTTTGTTTAATTTAATTTGTATACATTTGATTAAGATTTTGGATTGTTGCAATGCAAAGTAAATTGAAGGGATCCGGTTGTGGTTTCTTCCTTTGGTATGACCTAAATGTTTGTAGCCATTCAAATAGGGTTTCAAGCAAAGTTAGGAGGTTGGTGTTAGGGGTGGAAGCAAAGTGCATCTAGAAATATGAGAACAATATTTGAGTGTATCAAGTTGTTATTGTAATTTTGATTGTGTTGTTGGTGTTAAGATTTTAATAATGTTTTTATTTTGTCGTACTGTTATGTGTTTGCGGAATCGGTGAATTGCTGAAAAATGTGATGTTGTTGTATGTGGTGTTTGAAATTTTGTCAGTATATATCAAAATGACAAAAGTGATGAATTGTTGAATATGTGTTGTTGTTGTATGTGGTGTTTGAAATTTTGACAGTATATACCGAAATGACAAAAGTGATAAATTGTTGAATTGTTCAAAGTGGTGAAAATTTGACAGTATATACTGAAAAGCACTGCAAATTTGACCGCTAGTGCTCCAAAAATACCAAAAGTGTTGAATTTGACCGAAAGTGCTGCAAATTGTCAAATATAACAGCACTAATTAACGAATAGAATTGACCAAGGCTACAAAATGGCTTAATTTCCATTATGTACACAAATGAAGATGTTCCATTACAAAATATACTGAAACAGAGCTGCAGAATTAACAAAAGCAGTAACCAAAAGTTGTAGACCATATCATAGTCATTTTTTACCGAATTTTTATCACAAAATAACATAAGCTTGTGACATTCCAACTGAATGTGCCATCATGGTCTCCATGTTTTTTTGTCGACTGCCTTTCCAACATCATCAACATCAGCTTCGTATTGAAGTCCTGAACGTAACTGTCGTACTACCTTACTTTTCGTACTAGAAGACGGCTGACTAGATGATAGTTTTTTGAATCTGGGAGATCTATGTTGTGGGCTCAATAGTGGTTGGCTCATACTGGCTGGTTGTTGGCTGTCATCATCTGGATGATTGTTCTGTTGGACATTCGAAGGAGTCCTTGAAGACGCCAACACATAAAAAAGAGTGATAACTTCAATACTATAGCCTAAACACACATGACTTTTTTAACACATTTTCTCTTTGAAGGATTGTCTATCTTATTATGACTTTTACCTTTGCATAGGATGCATGTCATGTTAACATCTCTTCGGAGTTTGTTAGGGTTAGATTCATGCTCGGTCCTCGTTCTGTTGACGTCCGACCTTCCAGATTGATGCCTCGGGTTGGGAGGGTCAATTGACAACGATGAGTCATGCTCCCAATCTTCCTCATTTGGAACTGAGTAGTTTACTCCATCATATGCCCTCATATACGCTTCCATCTTGTAGCATCCATGAACATAACTCTCAATTGGTAAGTTCATTTCTACAACTGATCCACCTAAATCAGGCCCACTAACACCTAACTCTGGCCCAATCATTTATGTCACTAATCCATCTAAAGTGAGCCAAAAAACGTCTTCATCACCAAAATGCATTGTCAAATAAATGCCTTCATCAACTTGTTCATTCCTATCCAACCGATTAGGACCGTGGACAACATCTTCATTTTTTACCAAGAAGAACAACAACACGCAATTCTTCTCACCATCTAACTTATCCGCCATTATTTTTAAATCATCTTCTGAGGCAACCACATGTAATCCAGTTGGAATTTCATCCTTCAGATGCATACAATGTATCACATCCCCAACTCCGTGATAATACTTTTGTACCAAAACAAACTACAAATCCTTGAAGCTTATAGACATAGGGAATTCCTCATAATCAATCAACCCTACATATTCAACCTTACCTTCCAGTTTAATTAGTCGTCCATGAAAGTGGATCTCAAACAATAAATCATCATCGGTAGAATCCAGAATGAAGAACCTGTACAATACGAAAGTAACCAAAATGTTGAATAAACATCAGTAAAATACAGATAAAAACACAAGCATGCGGGCATTACAAGAGGAAAACCCTAATATATTTTAAGGGACAACCAACAAAACCATACACGTACCATTCTTTGTCGATCTTACCTAACATTTGTCAAAATCGTAAACCCTAGAAATTTCGTCTCTCGAACGGAATAACAGAACGCAGAGGATTTCGGTTGGAAGTAATCAAATGCAGAGAATTTCGGTTGCATGCACGGAGGAAGTAATCAACTTGAGTCTGTTCGGTATCTTCAAAAAAATGGAGGATTTTGTCTAACCTAGGAAGTTCGGTTTTTTCTAACAGCACAGATGAAGTTTCACCTTCAATAGAGGATTTTTGGTCTGACCTAGAAACCTAGTATGTTCGTTTCGGTTTCTTCACGAAAAATAGTCCCTTTGAGTCTTCAACACACAAGAATGCCAAGAATATGAGAAAATGGTATTTTGGGATTTATTTTTTATAAAACGACTTAATTTATCGTGAAAGAAGTACGCGTGAGCGGCACATGTGCATTTTAGTGAGGAATTTACTGTAATTTTGACGGAGGTAGCTCGTTGGACCTCCGTCCAAAGTTGAGGAAACCAATTTTAATTTTTTAAAGTTCGGGTAGCTCGTTGCAAAACGTCTAAAGTTCAGGTAGCTCCTTGGTATTTAACCCTAGATTGAATAGTGGATTTGACTATAACTGTTTGCTTTGAGGTTTTTCATAGCATGGTTACACCTGCTAGAGTGAACACAAATCCATTCGTGGAGTTCGAGTCTCGTGATGCATATATACAATTAGCATCATTGTATCCTTCTATAATAGTTGAATACCTTTTATAATTCAACCCATAACTACGAATATATCTCAAGTACCTTAGTAATCTTGTTATTCCACTCCAATGATCAATACTTGGATTACTCGTATATATACTTAACACACCAACGTGTGTCATATCAGGTCTAGTACATGTCATCAAGTACATCACACTTTCAATGACCATTGTGTACTCTACTTGAGAGACACTTTCACCAATATATCTTGAGAAATACTTATTAGGATTCATTGGAACGCAGACCTCCCTTTTGTCATTCTTGTTAAATTTTTCTAATATTTTATCTATATAATAAGATTGACTTAGAATGATTTTTTAATGATGTTCAAGTAATCTTAATTCAATGAATTACATCAACAAGACCCATATCTTTTATGTTAAATCTCGATTTCAACATATCTTTAGTTAATTTAATTATTTTATCATTACTTCCAACGATAAGCATATCATCAATGTACGGGCACACAATGATAATCTTATTTTGTATCTTTCACGTAAATACATTTGACACATTCATTTATTTTAAATCATTTTCCCATGATGACATTGTAAAAAAGTTTATGTCATTATTTCGACATCTGGTTTAGACCATACAAAGATTTCACCAATTTATAGACTTTATTTTCTTGCTTTAGAGGTAAAAAGCCATCAAACTGTTCGATGTATATTTTTTTAGTTAAATCATCATTTAAGAAAACTGTTTTTACATCTTTCTGATGAACTTTCAAATTTTGCAATGTCGCTATTGTGAGTATAATCTTAATGGATATTATTCTCGTTATCGGAGAATATGTGTCAAACTAATCAATGTTTTCTCTCTGCTTGTAACTCTTAATTAGAAGTCTAGTCTTATACTTGTCAATTATTCAATATGTTTTTATTTTATTTTTCAAAAATCACTTGTAGCCTAGTGATTTAGATTCAGGAGGAAGATCCACTAACTCCCAAATATGATTTTGAAGGATGAATTCAATTTCACTGGTGTTTGTCTCTTTCCATAAAGGTTCCTTCAAAGGAATTTATGGCTTCTTGAAATGTTTGAGGTTCAACTCAAGCATAGGAGGAGATGTCATTACTTTAGTATGACACCTCCACACTCGGAGGTGATTGACAGAATGTTTACTACATTTTCACATTTCAAAATGTGTTTTTCCTTCTTTCTTTCGGCGTACGTTACTCAAAAGGTATTTTCTACTTAAACTAGTTCGTTCTCACATGTTATGAGGTAACCGATGACTTATCAACATTTAATTCATCATCTCTTTCTTTCAATGTTCAATTTTTTTATTTCTGACACCATATTTGATTGAGGTGAATAAGACGTCGTGACCTCATGTATAATTCCATGTTGAGCACAAAACTCACCAAAATGAACATCATACTCGTCACCTCTATTGCACAACACCTTGATTTTTGACTTATTGTTTGTAAAGAATGATTGTTCAATAATTTCATCTGTACTTTTCAACAGGTATACGTAATAATATTTTGTACTTTCATGATTAGGGCTGATCATGGGCGGTCCAGTCTGGTCCTGAAGGCAAGATCGAGACCGAAATTTCGGTCTTGCCTTCTGGAGGACCGAGACCGACCACGACCAAAAAAGCCCGCCCGAGTCGGTCTTTCTTGACTCGGGCCGATCTCGGTCCTGGACCGAATCTGCACCCAAAAGAAGAAAAAAAACTATGAGTTCACGGTATTCTTTAGTAAAAGGCGAAAAAATAGTTCACCTCTCAAAAAAACACTATGAACTCACTATATTCTTTAGTAAATTTATCAGGATGCAGTTTTTATAGAGATAGAAAACCTCCCAAATCCACATTCTTTTCGGTGTGGTATTATGAAAATCCCAAATCCACATTCATTCGGTCTGGGACGGTCCTAAACGGTCTTTCGGGAAAAAAGACCGATCTTGAAGAAAAAAAACCGCTCACTCGGTCTCTGTCCTAGTCGGACCGGTCTTGTCGGGAATTCGGTCCTACAGTCTTTTTTTATCACCTCTAATCATGATAAAGAACGTATTAGCGTCTCTCTCTATGCGAATTTAAATTACAGACGTCTCTATGTATTAAACCAAGGGGTTTTATGTTCCTTTCTACTGAACGAAAGGACGTCCTTGTTAAATTATCATCAATACATATTTCATACTTATGTTTGAGATCGATATGAAATGTAGGAATATGATTCATGTTAATGAACATTCGCAAGGTATCATAATTAACATGTCCTAAACTACCATGTCAAAGATTAGGAGACTCAATCAAGTTAAAAAAAAAAATTCATATTATTACTTATTTTTGGCTTAACAATCATTACATTCATTGTGAACATCCCCACATTCATACCATTTACCCACATAAAGATCATTCTTAGCGAGTACAAATTTTTCTAACTCAAATACAAGACGGAAACCATGTTTGTTGAGGAGTGATCCTCACACCAAGCTTCTACGAATGTTTAGGACATACAACACATTCTTCAAGGTCAGTTCTTTTTCGAAAATCATCTTCAGAATGACACTTTATCTACCCTTGACCTCAAACGAATTAGAGTATACCATGTACAAACTCTCCCCAACCCAAAAGCAATTTCTTCAAAGTTGACGAAAACGTCCTTGTCTAATCAGACATGCTTGGTGACACTTGTGTCCACCCACCACTCTCGGGAGTTGGAATCAACCATATTCACCTCAGACACTATCACCGACAAGTTACTGTCGTCAAGGTCTTTGTGATTCCCACCACCATATTGACCTTCTTTTTCTTAGGAAACTTTTCCAAGCCCAGAGTGGTGAGAAAGAATTTCATTTATTGTTGTCACCTCCTGAAGTTTGAGCCGTCAAATCTCTCGAGTTTTTCAACATGCACAAGTTAAATAGGACGATACACAATTATTCCTCAATTGACAACGATGGGTGTGTGTATATAGATGCAGTCTGAACATCAATCTGAGTCAACATTACAACATTGATTTGGACCTCATTGTTCGTAACCATTTTTATGAAATAAAAAAAATGTTGAATTATTTTTCACCAAAAATATTTGTATTAGATTAAAAATCACTTGAACCAAACCAAATGTAGTCCTCCGTTATCACTATAATAAAATTGTCTTAAGAATGTTAGTAATATAGAGGATCAATATGTAATAATCTAATAAATTTGTATCAAATAATAAAATGATAAAATTTGTAAAAACTATGCAAGTTTAGTAAAATTACAAAACTACCCTAAAAAAAGATATTGGTTTTAAATGAGTCCCGTGAGGTGCACGGTATCTTTAAGACAATTTCGCCCTCCTTTTTTTTGGCCAAACCACTCTTTTCTTTCCTTTAATTTCGCCCTCCTTCACCATAACAAGTTAGTGTAAGGAAAAAATGTAATGATTACCTCTCATGATACAACAGTGCTTAATATGAAAATAAACACGATGTTTCCCTTGACCGAACTTAATAATACCTAAACTCTTACATAGATCGAAACTTGGATGAAAATTTGAAAGCACCAACATAGAGCAACTTGACAAGGAGAATTTTTAAAAATTTAAGATGTTTAAAAAGTGAATAAGTTACCCTTAATTTATAGGAATCAAGGGCACTCATTGTAAAATTTATAACCCTAAAATTAATAGACAAAATTGAAATAATTATTTCAGTAAAAAAAATTGAAATATTTATAATAGCAAAATTACAATAGTCATTAATAATAAATTTACAACAATTAGAAACAAAAAATACATTAGAGTTTTGCTGGAAAAAAATTATAGGTTCAGATGAAAACCGCCACCCAAATTTTTACATTTCTATAAACACCAATACCTCACTTACCGCTCTCTTAAAAAATGCCCCTAGCTTAATTTGTAAACATTTATTTTCGAATACTTTTAAAATATATTTTTGAGATTAAAAAAAAAAAAGATAGTTATGAAAAAAACACTGCAGGTTGGCCTGTCAACCACGTGTCTGAAGATAAAGTTCTAGTACTGCTGTGGGTCCTCGTCCGGTGATGTTATCGTCACCCTTCAATTTAAGATTGAATTTTCAATGGAAATAATTATATATACCAAAACAAAATAAAAACAAAGCTACTGTTTTTAGTCCCCTGGAAATTTATGAGAAATTGGATTGACTCTTGAAAATTCTCTCAGATACTCAGCGCCCAAATCTAGGGTTTGGTTTCTACATCACTCGTTTTTATCAGTAAGTTGAAATTCGTCCAAGTACCTTGAGAATTTCCTATTCTACTGTGTTTCTGGGTCTGCATGTGATTCTAGGGTTCTGCATGCATGGAGAATTCTGGGCTGGGATTTTTGATTAGTTCTCTGGGTTTATGAGGCTCTTAGGTCTATGGTAGTTGGTGCTGGGAGAATTGAGCGCTTATGTAGAGAGTTTTGTCTCTCTTGGTGAAATTCTGTTTTGGTGCTTTGTCTGATTTCTTATAGAACTGGAAAACTTAGACCGTTGGTTATGTAAATATTTAGATTGTATGGGTAGCTGAATCGTATTGATCGAATGTTGAAAAAAAAATAAAAATCTTCCGTTGATTTTCTTTATTTTTGGGTGTTTGATGATTGATGAAGAGCTGGGGAGTTGACAATTGAGGATTTTTGTAAATATATATAGTTTGAGATAAAGCATCACTTAAGACTTGAAGATACTTGTGATATAGGCAGCATGGAATTGAGATGCAAAAGATGCTTTCACAGTATAGACTTTGAACTGTTTGTCTTTATCAAACACACAATAAATGCAAATCCTTAAATTGATGTGGGTTACTTTAGAGCTATTGAAGGTTTGCAGCCTGTATTTAGTATTTATCTCTTTAGCATTAGCTAGAAACTTCTCTATTCTATTTGCATATTTAGGAATTCCTTGGGAAATTAGTTAGTTTTTTCTTTTTCTGATTGGAGATCATTTAATTCGTTCCAGGAAGTACATTGTCGTTGGAATGTCTGAATAGTTGACTGATTGGAGGTTGAAGGACTATACCATTCAGCGAAACTTTGCAGATATGCAATCAAAGTCTGAAAGTGCAGACCGTTTAGATTCTCATAGCATGCAAAATAATATTACTTTCCCTGAACCTTGGTGGCGAGGCCTTGGATATAATCATTTCCTTCCAACTGAGACAAGGGGAAATGGACCTAATCCTTCTCTAAGATGCGATGGAGCTTCAGAGTCTGATGGTGGGCAAGATCAATCAAATGATAGGACCGTGGAAGATGATGGTGAGACAATGAAAGATCCCCAAAATGCTTCCTCAACACTTGCAGGTGATGCCTCTTGCTTAGTGTTTACATCAGTGTGTTGTGATCTAAACATATTTGCATATTATATCATTGCTGGACGTTTGTCTGTTACTTTTCGTGTTTTGATTAGCTTTTCTGTCCCATTTTGGGCCATACAGCAGCTCAACTGCCTCTTCATATTACATAGCTGAAGTAGCTGTATGTACTTAATCAGCTGCTTTTTTGTATGGATCTTGCACAAGCAGGACCTTGTGCATCTGCATAATTTCTAATTACAGTTTTTAGATTGGTTATGCTCCATAGTCCATATCATTCATACTGAGGCTTTGACCAACTATGAGCTACATAGTTACAATTCTGTAAATGAGTTCCTCAAGTCAGTTTAACACCCAAGATATAACAGCTTGGAGAGAGATGGTGCTTCTTTCTAGTAAGGATCATTTTCATTTCGACAGAAATGTAGCTTAATTTAGCTAGACTCTTGTACCATTACATTCCTGCTTCAGTATGATGGCCATGTCTAGCTCTGTTGGATTGTTCTCAGTGTCTTGATTTTTGTTTCGTTGAAGAAGTATTGCAATCGTTGCTTGAGTAGTTTTTTTTTTGGGTTGGAAATGAAGGGCAAGAAAACCGGGACGGTCACGGTTCCACTATGCCCACATTACGTGAAGATGGCCTGACCCAGCCTCCCCAACTAGAACTTGTCGGTCACTCAATTGTGAGTTTCCCTCACTCTACACTTTGAACACTGAACTCTTTTAATTTAGATTAGGTACTGTAGATAAGATTTGGATTTATCAGACCTATACCTGATTTTTTGGATTGAAAACATCTGTTTGTAGGCTTTTGCATCTAATCCATATCAAGATCCATACTATGGGGGGATGATTGCTGCATATGGACCTCAGACAATGGTTAGCGTTGAATTTCTACTTTCCAAAATATCTGGACATAACATAGCTGGTGAAAAATCTGATGAAATGCATTACTTGTTTGTTTGAGTTTTTACTTCATTGATTGCTGAGATAACTGCTTAAGATAGTTTGTGTCGTTAGATTCATCAATCCAAGTTGCTGTGGCAGATGAGATCCTTTAGTAAGCATACCATACATCTCTATAGTTAGTGACCCAGTTACTACGCAAGGTATCTCGGGTTAGTAACCTAGGTATTATAATGGTTTGGTAGTACTTCCCATTTGGCATCCGCTTATCATATTACCGACGAGCAATGTATTTAAAGGCGCTGAGGCGAGGCGCATAGGAGGGTCTGCGCCCCGACCATGTGGAGGCGCATACCCTCCAGCTAGGCGCACGCCTCGTCGCGCCTTGTTGCGCCTCAATCTAAAGCACGAGGCGTCCGCCTCTAGCGCCTCATTCATTTATGCTTCACTAGTAGTAGATGGAATAAATATCAGCTTTGATCATTCTACTTCTGACACAGAATTACAACACATGACTCCACGTCATGCTGTTTTTTATAAGTATCTGACTCCACCTCATGCTGTTTTTCATTAGTATGTGATTCCACCTCATGCTGTTTTTCATTAGTATGTGACTCCACCTCATGCTGTTTTTCATTAGTATGTGACTCCACCTCATGCTTTTCTCTGATATTGAAAATATAAACCAAGCCGACAATACTTATGAACTGTTGATCAATAATTGTCGAACCTTTTACCTTTTAAGCCAAAGTGAGGCAATTTAATACCCTTCCTGAGGCAATTTTAGAGTGCGGCACTGACAATAAACAAATGCATAAAACTAACAATGTACTACATGAAATTAGACCATTCCTTCAGAGGATTAGCCTTATAAGAAGCATTGACAAGTTATTGACTTAACCATGTTATTATCCTCTATACTAGTATATATTATATAATGTTTTATATATTGGGTGCGCCTCATTCGATGAGGCGAGCGCCTTATGTGCGCCTCAAATTTGAGGTGATATTCTTTGCGCCTCATTGTGCCTCAATTTTTTTAATACATTGCCGACTAGCACATATTGCCATATTGGTCTTAGCTCTGTTTCTTCTGAAGAAGCAATATAGATGGTGAGGACAGCACTCACTTTAAAGATGAATCTTATGAAAGAAAATGGGGTAACTATGATGCCTCCAATGTGGGGCCATGTAAAAGTTTACATGCCTGATGAGTACACAAGTGCAACTGCTGATTTTGTTTATCTGATGGCAGCCTTATCCGTTTGTTGGTATTCCCCATGCAAGAATGCCTCTGCCACAAGAGATGGCACAAGAGCCTGTGTATGTGAATGCAAAGCAGTTTCAGGGAATCTTGCGGCGTAGACAAGCACGTGCAAAGGCTGAACTTGAAAGGAAGCTGATAAAAGCTAGGAAGGTAGTGATTACCCACTTCTGCTTTGCTCTCTGCCTTTGTTCATCATAGAACTTCCAGTTATTGAAAAATGTACAATTATGTTCCCAATAGGCTTATGCTCAAATAAAATGCTGGTGGGTATTCTCTTCTGCTATTTATAGAGGTTTACACTGAGTGGAAGTAGCACTTGTATTTCTCTTCCATTATTATTTTGTTGGTCCTCATCAAAATTTTAAATTTCATAGCCATATCTTCATGAATCCCGACACCAACACGCTATGAGAAGAGCAAGAGGAACTGGAGGGCGGTTTGCCAAGAAAACCGAAGGGGATGCATCACACAGTGGAGCAGAGGAGAAGGGTTCAAGGTCTGGGACTGCACACTCTTCACAGTCAGCAAGCTCATCGGGCTCCGAACCTCTAGGAACAGACTCTGCGGAAGCTTGGAACTCATCCTCGAGTCACATGAAGCACGATGGAGGTAACAACCATGTGAATGGCAACGGACAGTACCAGAAACATGACAGTGACTTCTCTCCATCAATGCTTCATCCACGCTCACAGCAGCAGCAGTAGAGGTAGCGGTTCCTGAAACCCTAGAGACCCGATGCTCTCCCCTAATACAAAACTGGGTTCCTTTTCAACAGCCCTAAAGAACACTAAAGGTGTTCTGTGAGACAAGCTCGGTTTCAGGGTAGGTATATCTGTCTCTCTGTGATGATTCTTGGCAATTAAATTTGCTGAGCGGCAATTCATTCTTGGCTTTGTTCTTGTGGTTGGTTTGTTGTGGCTGCTTAATGTTGAAGAAAGTGGAGGAAGGGGAAAAGTGAAAGAGGAACATGCAAGTCTGTCTTCTGTTTTTCTGCCATCTCCACCGGTTTCTTCCCGTGTAGTTTGTTGTACAGAAAGAGTACTTGATGTTTTAGGCAGAAAGTGTTTTGAATAGTTTATTAGCTTCTTTGTCTTTTTCCCCAATCGATGGAAGAACATGGTTCCTTGTTTGCTTCTGGTGTTGGTGGATCTTGCTAGTCTTTGTTTGTGGTATCATGTCTCTGATCTGGATTCTATCTTGCTGCTGCACTACTACTCTGTGTTCTGAATTCCTTTATTTCTCTTACAATTCATCTAAATTTTGATTTACCATCTCTTCTTTTTACCACGACAATATAAATAAAGTGGAGATAAGTAAACCAATAGATGCCATTAAGGTTGAACAAAAAACATGATACAAGTTGAATGAAGCAAATGCACTGAGAAATTGTTACTTTACCAAAACACTGTAAATTCACCAAGAGTGTACTTGCACTAAAAGGGGGATATATTCTTTCTTTTTTCACTGTGTTATTCCCATCCTTTTCGTTATACAGTTTTTACACTCCACGCTACTTACTAAGAATACAAAAGGGAACATTTCATAATTCAATGATATGAAATCATACATCATCACGCTGCTGCTCGGATTTAACCTCATCATGTTTATCCGAGTCACCCACATCATCCCTCGAGGTTTCAGCAGCAGATCCCGGATCAGGTTCTGACTGGTTCCCTCCATTAGTGTAATTGTTGCTTGAATCAGTTGCAGACTCCATCATTCCAGATAGGGCTAATTTTGGAGACCATTCAAGTACTTCATCGATTATGTTTGAAACCCGCTTTTGATACCTGAATGAATAAAGATCACAAGTAATATATACGGTAAGATCGAGTAACTGGAAATGGCTATTGACCCAACAAGACAATAACTTTAGGCTGTTGTAATAGTTCATTATATGCCACCATAGTTACTCACATAAAGGAAAATATAACAGGTCTATTCAACAAAGCCCCACCATTATTTGGAGACTGGAGAGAAAACTTAGATGAGACTTCTGATGGAAGCATAATCTTTGAGCATTTGTAAATATTCAGAGCAACGGCGTTGAGATTGCATATTTTGGTTATTTCTCACTATTTGTATCAGCGGTTTCTTAAAAAAAAAAAATACTACTATATTACTTGAAAACCCTAACGCAAGCTGTGGGAAATAGATCAGTTTTCCAGTGCAGATTTTCAAAAGTCATTGGCAGAGAAGTTCACCTTGCTCTAGCTGCTTCATCAGGAGCATGGTGTCTCAACAGCAATATGACCAATACAGCCACCAGAGCATAAAACAACCGGGTCGTCCACTTTGCTCTCTCCTCCTCATCTTTTTTGGGCCAGAAGCGGAACAGTTCTCTCAACGTTGCTTCCTCAGCAAGAATATTCGGGAAAAACCAAACACGTTTTCCAAGAACAATGTACAACGCACCAAAGATTGTACCCCTAGCTGCAAATAATTTAAAGGGACTCATTTAGTTAGAAAGACACAGGCATAACTCCAACAATTATTGACAATATAAAACAACCAACAGTGAAGTGTTCTTATAGATTTTATGCCGCTAATTTTTTTTATTTTTGTAAGAGCTTATAGATTTTACACAACTCATATTGCATTAAAAACAAAAATCCTTCTGCTTAACAACTATGTGATGACGGGATAACCAACATCACTACATAAATGAATGATAATAGACTGATGTCATAAATGAATTTTAAATCTGTACAGATGCCACCAAGTATAACAGATTAGGGGCCAGAAGCCCAGAACCAATCAAAATTATTCCACAAATCAACAACATTACCATAATTACAATCAAATATTGATGCAATAGATGAAAGACACAGGTAAGAACTAGCAATTAGCCGAAAGAATTTTTTGCTACACAAGTTGTCTGTTAAGAGTATATCAAAGGCTGAGAAACAAATAAGTTTTTTTTTTTATTTTTTTATTTTTTATAAATGTTAGAAACAAATGATAAATACCATAAGCCTATGAAGAAGATTGAAGAAGTTTACCAAGCAAAAGGGAGAGGATCAACAGCAGAATTCCAGCACATGCGTACAGTATCAGTAGTTTGCATTGATGAGGATACACCGGGAACAAGCAAATTGCTAGAGTCAACAAAGGCCAGAAAAATGAGAGGAGTGTTTGCCACAGAGGGTGCCTCTTCTCAAATGCCCATGCAAAGAAGGCATCATTTTCAGAAAATACTTGCTCCTGCCAAAGAATAAGCTCAAAACTCTTGGCAGCGACTACAGTTTCTTCACGTTCAAAGAAAAAACTTCCAAGTACAAGTCAACTGAAGACCATTCATGACACCAAGATAATAGCTGAAAATATCTACAACAGGTCGTTTTTACTGGATCTTCATTGGATTAATAAAGATGTCATCAGTATTGTTAATCTACTGGACAGTCCAAGCTACACTACACTACTCAAAGCAACAGCAGCGCTACAGATTTGCAGGGCTGAATTTGTCAGTCCGTGAGGACGTCAAACCGATCCTCTTTATTAACTTACTCTATGGATTGTGTACATGATCATCCTTGATTTGTATGTAGGAGTTTGAGAGTTCAGGTAAAAGACTATTAATAGCTGCAGAGATGACAGATAGTAATGCATCATAATACTTATTGACTCCTTTTAACTTACAGGGAAAATCTCCAGATGTGCGGGCCACGTGGACAACTTTTTCTTCCCAGGACGGACTGTTTTCACTACACGATCACAACGTAGTAGAAGATTTCTACTTAATAAAGCATTACCAATCTCTTCAACATCTAAGTTCTTGTCTGGTCCAAGAAGCTCCTTAAACTCTGGATGATTTCTCAAAAAACTAACAAAATATTTCCCCCTAAAGTATTCTACACGTGTCTCCTGCATGACTGCCCATCTAGATTCCAACTCCTTGTGATCTCTAACTTTCTCAGCAAACAACTGAAACGGATCCTTCTTTGAAGCTTGCTTCTGGGACAAAAAAAATGTGTTAGTAATAAAAAGTGGATATCATTTGAAAAAACTTATTAGATAGATGGACATATATTGGGAAGCACATGTAAAGCCTTGTCTCCAGAGAAGGCCTATATAAGCTATGACAATAATGCATGACATCGGCAAACAGAATAGTATTGATTCTTTCACTTTACAGCCATGTAAATGTGGCCACGATATCGAAAATTTCGAAGGACAAAAATTTGACTCCCACCCCATGACATCTCACCTATTACTTAAAGCAGACGCGATCTGACTGACGCTTGCACATGAAAGATCCAGCGTCGCGTAAGTAGTATCTTACAAAGGTGACGTCTTTGACTGACATTACAATCATTAAAAACATGAAAATTAAACTATCTGTAGCCCAACTATCTAAGTTAGAACACTTGGTAATGAGAAAGTTACCAAGTTCCTTGACAAAGGGTCGTGGTAGGATCTTCCATCTTCTTAAACATTTGGTAATTATTCTGAATTTCCTTACTTTAAAGCATCCATTGCTCCCTTCAATAAGCTCAATTAAAACTCAACCCCAACACCCGAGCGTGGGCCACTCCCAGTCAAAAGGGATGATTTACTGCATAAAAATATATGTGCTATGCATGTATAAGGCTGCTACCATTTATCAAGCACATCAAACCACTGGCTACCTCTCCTTAATGCTCACTGCACTTTAATTGTCCTCTTCTTGATCGATCCTGACTCCATTTGTTAATCCAAAGAAACTAAACATGCCAATACACTAAAGGTACGTGATATATTTCGCCCAAAAAACAGATTTTCCGCTACCCAATCCAACCCAGGCGCATGAATGTAACGCGCGGCAATCACGGAAGCGAACAACAGAATGATAATGGGAGACAATCAAGAGATTCAATAGACATTGAACGAAAATGTTTCGGTGTTTAAATCACATTTCTTGCCATAAAAATGCTGGAGGTGGGTAAAACCCTAGATCAGAGAGAGGGAGGAGCCAAACCCTACCTTAGGAGGTGCATAGGAGCTGGGATCGCGGCCACTGGTCTGAACGGATGCAGAAGATCTCCGGACCCGCTTCTTCTCTGAGGCCGACGCTCCTGATTTTTTCATTTCTGATGGATTTTTTTCCTGGGTCTGCTCTGCCCCATAGGCCTTTTTATCAAAGGACGTATTTTGGAATTTAAAAACAAAAACTTTCAATTTAGCACTTATCTAAAAACTTAATATCAAGCTAATACTTTTGTCCGTGATTTTATTTCATGAAATTCAGAGAATAACCAATAGGGGAGTAGGAATATGGAATGGAATAAGGTATAATATGAAGTTTTTTGAGTGGAATGAAATGAAATAGAATAATGAATTATGTTGTTTGTTTGGTGAAATTGTATATGGAATGTGTTAAAATGACATATTTGTCTCTACTTGTATATGCGTAATATATAATACATATAATTTGTATTAATTAATTTTAAAAATTAATAATAATAATAACTTAAATATAATTAACTAATAATTAATAAAAAATAATAATTTATTTAACTATTAAATTAATTTTAAAGGATAATCCCTATATTTTTTTTTTTTAGTAAATATGACTTCAAATCAAATATAGAACAATATCATATTTTAATCAATATGACTTCGAATGGATTATCGTATGTAGGGGTGTCAAAATCTGACCCAACCTGTGGGTGACCCGCCCACGGGTTGTGTTTGAGTCAGAGTTTTGACACATGAGTCATTTTGACACGACACATGGATGACCCGTGAAAACACGGCTCAGGTTTGGGTCAGAAGTCTTGACCCACGAGTCAACCCATGATCCGTCCCATTTATTTTTTCCAGTCTGTTTTTTAGTTTTATTGAAATGGTGGGTCGAAACGGGTCATGGAGGTCAAACAAGTCAGTATGATCCAACCCTTGCCATTCATGATGGGTCATTCTGACCCGCGGATTGATCCACCAACCCATGAGTTAGGTTTGAGTTTTAAAAACTGACTCATACTATTACACAGATCGTGTTTTGGTCAGAGGGTCTCTCAGACGACCCAAGGTCGACACGACTCATGGGTCGACCCATGACCCGTTTTGACACCCCTAATCATATGCACAATCAATACTATTTTAAATAATGTAAATTATAAACAACAAACTAGTCTCATATTTCTAAAGAACGTTAATGAACAAGATTGAACTGAAATGAACAACATCCAGCAACAACTCAACCATGTCTCTACTGTTCCTACAAGAGACATAAATCAGCATATTCCAACAGTTCAATTAGCATAAACACACAAACAACATAAACACGCACACAAACACAAAATCAACATAAATCAACTAAACAAGCACAAACTCAAAAGATGGAAGGACTTCCAGAAGGACAATAACACATCAATGAGAAGCACTTAACTAGAAGGAAGCAGAGATAATACTTCAATTTTCCCAGGGCGGATCCACAATCATAAGATGGAAACCTTGGCTAGCCTAAGCTGTATGGAATATAGTTCGACCAGTAATTTAGCAAGACAAATAAAGATAGACATGATGCACCAAAAGCATCTATTGAAGCATAACATTCATTTGGATGAATCTTACTAATTCTATTCATCTGTACATTATTATTCTCAAACAAAGTTGTTTCAAATAATTTATTACCAGGAATTAGATGACGAATCTGTTGCAAATCAAACTTCTAAATTGTCATGCAAAAACACAATGCATGAGTGACGATTAGGGCGAATCCACAACAAGAAAGAAATTAGATCAGTTACATACAAAAAATGAAGGAAACAATACTTGTATTACCTCGGCAGGAAACACGGGAAACAAGCATAATCTCACATGCAATATTTAACACATAATCAACATATCATATAACCAAGCAACTAGGCAACACATAATCAACACATAAGCAAGTAATTGAGGTGAAAACAGCAAGAACCGAACCCAAAATCAACACAGAACCGAACCCATAATCAACACAGAAATTGAGATGAAAACAGTAAGAATCAACACACATCAATAATAACAACAACCCAGAATCAGTGATTCTAGAACCTGGTCGAACCCAGAATCATTGATTCTGGTTTCCACACGAACGAGAGAAGGAGAAGAACATCGACGAAGATACCGAGAAGGAGAAGAATACCGAGAAGGAGAAGAATACCGAAAAGGAGAACAGAACGGGAAGAACATACCTAAAGGAGAGCAGCTTGGAGGAGTAGGGAGCTTCGAATTGTAATGGAGGAACAAAGGTAGTTTGACCCTTATTAAAAATTAATGAGGGCAAAACCGTCTTTGGATCACCTATTCCGAATTCCTTTCCCGCCAGGAATACGAATTCTTTGTTTGTCACATGGAATGTCTAACACTAGAGGCTAGGATTCCGTAAGCTGAATTTTTTCAATTTTGTGAAAAGAAAACTTCTTACGGAATCCATAAGCTGAATTCCTTACACATTCGCGAAAGGAACATGTCATAATATTTAGACACAATTAAAAAATCATCTTCATAATTGATTTTAAAAATTATAAAAATAACATATTTGTAAACACCTGATTTTGGCTCGGGATCAAAATACAGTATGGGAGTAATCGAGATTGGAAAAATATATATAGTATATATATATATTTGAAAACTAAAAAAATAATAATAAAAACTAAAAACGGTGAAAAAGTTGGAATTTTTTATTATTAAAAAATATATTAATTAATTAAATATGTATACATTTCTCTATAAAATGAAGGCTTGATGAATGAATTGGAGAGGATGAAGGAGAAGCCTACGGTGATCTTCATGTTCATGAGAGAATGAAAGAAAAAAAATGAGAGAAAAAACAATATCGGTGATTATCAGTCTCGGTTTCTCGTACGGTATTTTAACCTCCAATGAGTTAGGTATATTTCTCTCATCTTCAATATCATATTTTGTATTTTCTAAATGTGAAATAAAATTGAGATTTTATATACATATATTATATATTTATGTATAATATACTTGTTACTATATATATATATATGTATAATATATATTTATATTATGTTTATGTATTACTATATATATATATCTATATGTATAATATATATTTATATTATGTCTATGTTATTTATCTATCCATATGTATAATATATATATATATATTATGTATATGTATAATATATGTATATTATGTATATGTAAAAAATAATTCAAAAAATGACTTAGGTCTTTCCCAAACTTTGATGAAGGTTACAACTCGGTCCTTGGACTCTCGGGTCATTTCTGGGACGTTATCGAGTGTTATAAACCAAACCGGAAAAGTTTTGGGTCATTTGTGCAAATTTTGAATTTTTTTTCTTAATTCAGCTCGTTTTTTTAAAAGAATTTACATTTTGATTTCTAAACTTTTTTAGACATTCCATGATTTCTCAAAATGTTACAAATAAGTCTAGAATAATTTTCGGGTTGTTTTTGAAATTTTACCAAGTGTTACAAATAAATCTAGAATGGTTTAGGGTCAATTCTGTAATTTTTAAAAAATATTTCCAGTTCAGTTATAATTTTTTCGAAAATTAAAATTTTGATTCCTGAATTTTTCTAGACATTCCATGACTTTTCAAAATGTTACGAATAAGTCTAGAATAATTTTCGGATTATTTTAGAACTTTACCAAGTATTACAAATAAGTCCAGAATAATTTAGGGTCATTTCTGTAATTTTCGAAATATTTGTCCAATTCAGCTCAAAATTTAATAAAGTGCATTTTGGTCCCTATATTTATTTTGACATCCTATAACTTAGTATATAAATATTTATTTTGGTTCACGGTTCGGCCGATCCAACCCGGTTCAGTGTGCGGTTCACTGTTTACAAGGGGAAAAATTGAAAACTTAAAATACATACATAGTCTCAAACACAAACATAATTACCTCAAACTACATAATCTCACACACACACAAACTACATAGTTTCAATATCAAACACACATTACTCTCAATTCTCAAACACAATAGTAGTGAACCGGCAGAACCAAAAACCGAAAAAAACGACCGAAAAAAACGAAAACCTAAAAAGTGAACCGGAAACCGACCGATTTCCAAAAAACACCTGATTCAACCCGGTTCAAACACTTTTCATTTGTACAACGGTCTTTTAACTAAACAAAAGTGAACCGGAAACCGATCGATTTCCAAAAAACACCTGATTCAACTCGGTTCAAACACTTTTCATTTGTACAATGGTCTTTTAACTGAACAAAACCGAACAGGGATCCAGTTCCCGATATAACCGCCGGTCCGGTCCGGTTCTGATAAATATCTGTTAAACACCATGCTACTTTAAGTATAATATTTACATAATGCGTTATAATGACAGTGCGGATATGAAGTTTTTATTATTATTATTATGTTTACTTTTTTAAAATGTTTTTTTAATACTGTTACTTTTTATATATATAAAAAAATCATATTTTCCCTTAACCTGGTTTATGTAGTGATTTTACTAGTAGGGGGTTGATTGAGGAATTTTTTACCTTAATATACCTAATTTAATAAATATATACTGAAATGATCTTGTTGTTTTAAAAAATAAGAAAGTATATCTACACGTGAATATCATTTGCGGGTGGAAATTTACCTTTTAACCACCCGCGAATGATGTTCGCGGGTGAACATATTAGCCTTATCCACAAATGAGATTCGTGAGTGGAGGAGGGTTGAAGCAAATTGAATGTCTGTCCTCCTTTTCTGTGAATCTTTCATGATGAAAAGATGTAGAGAAACACTACAATGTTTGCCCTCCTTTGCAATGATGCCCTCTCTGTCTATCGCTTTAAGTAATAATTGGAGAAAAACAAGAGAGTTGTTAGGTCTGGTCAACACTCCTTCCATGATCAAAAGACGGAGATAAGCAAGGTGAAAAAAAATACTACGCATCTTACTCGCGAATCTGATTCGAGGGTAGGATTTACAGTCGCGAATGACATTCGCGTGTGATGCTTTTTACGTCCACAGACGCGTATACCATTCACGAGTAGATATATTTTCGTATTTGTTAAAATAACGAGAAAATTTCAGTATATTTACAAAAATACTCATTTTCTCTCACTATATTTTTCGTTTTTGTTTTTAAAAATTAACATGACACAATTCCTTTATGAAAATTTCAAAGTGTTACCGATATATCTATTAATAGATATCAATATTCTAAGATTTACGTCAATTATTTACAAAAAAATATAATGAATTTGATCTATAAATATAGATATATTTTACAAAATATGTTAGGTTTGACAATTTCTTATACGACACGATTAAGCGACACGATTAAGCGACACGATTAAGCGACACGATCTGCTTTAAAGCGTATATGAGTTTGATCTTAACACATACTGTGTCTAAACAATTCTTATACGTTTAGACACAATTATTAATTGTGTTTAAACACTTATGATCTGCAGATATCTGTATAAACATGATTATACACGATTAACTAATTGTGTCGTGTATACTAGTGACACGTTTAGACACACGATTAACTAATTGTGTTTATTCGTGTCTAATTGTGTCGTGTATACTGTATACATGTGACACGTTTAAATACATTTAAGTATAATAATAATAACAAATAATGAATTGCACACTTATTTTTTAATATTAAACTTTGAACACATTACTTTGTATTATTTATTTTATGAAAAATATGTGAAATAACTTGTGAAATTGGTGAATTCTGTGTCGTATTGTGTCTAACAACTTCATGTATAATTGTGTCGTGTGTAATCGTGTCGTGTCGTATGATACAACATGTTTTCAGTTTTTTTTGTTCATTAAAATTAATCGTATCACGTGTGATCTGCTAGTCAATTGTGTCGTGCTCGTGTTTGAAGTTTTGAGACACATTTAAGACAGCCGTTTAGACACGACACTTGTTTAGACACGACATAACACATCACGATTATCACCCCTATCAGATTATATAAAATGCAATATATATACATGATTGAATAAAATTCATCACAACTTTTAAAATATATACGATATATCTCAACATTCATTAAGTTAAAAAAATAATTATTTACTTAATTTCAAAAATATAGTTGATACAAAATTAATTACGAATTTAATATCGCCAATTATATTGCGTTTAGATTTTCCTAGTAACCACAAAAACTAATTAAACTTAAAGTTCAAAAGTTTAACACACTTTTTCCACCTCAGCTTTGACCAACGTATATATAAATTTAAAAGATGAAACTTAATATTTTATATTTACAAAATTAAACTTGTAATTGAATTTTTTATTCAAGATATTATATATATTAATAAACTCTCTATATTCTATCTATATATATATATTAATTTGATTAAGTATCCTATAATTTTTATAAGTAATTTTTTAATATTATTTTAACTATCATAGTGTTATAATAATTTAATTTGATTAGTCCATATAAAAAAAATTAAGTTATATCTATGTCATCATTCTCTCACATCCAAATGAACACTCTAAAATTAATTAAAAGTTCCACATTCAATTTCAAAAGATGTTACATTTATAAGTATGTCAAATTAAATTTTGTCTTCAAACAATGTAAATTGCAAGTTATGTCAAAATTAAATTTTGTCTAATCGTGTCGTGTATACATATGACACGTTTAGACACATTTAAGTATAATAATAATAATAAAATATTGAAATACTCACTTACTTTTTAATATTGAACTTTGAAGACCTTATTACTTTGTATATATAAGTTTGTGTTCTGAAAAACATGTGAAATTAATGAATTTCGTGTCTAATTGTGTCGTGTCTAATTGTATCGTATTGTGTCTAATCGTGTCAGGTTTAATCGTATTTTATCGTGTCTAACAACTTCGTGGCTAATTGTATATTGTTTAATCGTGTCGTGCCGTATGATCCAACATGTTTTCATTATTTTTTTCTCCATAAAAATTAATCGTGTCACGTGCGATCTGTTAGTTAATCGTGCCGTGTTCGTATTTGAAGTTTTAAAAAAAAAAATTAAAATTTATCCGTTTAGACACGACCCATATTTAGACACGAGAGTATTGGTATTCTGCCTACCGAAGAGCAGTCCGTCCATTTGAATAATAAATAATTTATTTATATGTTTTTTTCTACTGTAATAATTTTTAAAAATAAGAAGGATTCCGATCCTATTTACAGTGGGATTTTGTTATTGAAGGTTACAAGTTACAACACAGCTAATCATCCATGAAGAACCGTCCAAACTCCAACCCTAAGTTTAGGATCGAAACAGACAGCACCAACCGCCATTGGAGCAGAAACTTAAAAAGCTTCGGTCTGTCTATCATTTTTGGAATATGAAAAGGCCGCTGGAAATACAGAGAATCGCGGGTTAATTTAGGAGAGAGAGAGAAAGACATTTCCCCTCTCCCTCTCTATTCATACAACGATAACAGGCCAAGCTTGCAGCCATCCATAGCCAAGAAATTCCAATCACAGCTAGCTGTAGGAGAGAGAGAGACACCTCTCCCTCCTTCACTCTGTCTCTCTCCTAATCCTTCGATGTGATTACCTCCGTCGTCGATTTCCGTCCAAGTAATCCGCTGTCTGACATGGGTAACTGTTGCCTGAAACCATGTTCCGCCTCTCTGATGACTCGGTACCGCAACAGGAAGATGAAGAACAAGGTCCGGCCGAAGCTCGGCGCCTTCTCGGCGCTGTACACGGCGATGACCTCCAATGGATCTGGGTTGATGAAGCAGAAGCTGCAGGTCCTGAAGGATCCAACAGGGCGCGACATATCGGAGAAGTATGAGCTAGGGCAGGAGCTCGGCCGCGGGGAATTCGGCGTCACGTACCTCTGCACGGAGACGGAAACCGGAGAGAAGTTCGCCTGCAAATCGATCTCGAAGAAGAAGCTGAAAATGGCGGTGGATGTGGAGGATGTGAGGCGGGAGGTGGAGATCATGCGGCGGCTGCCGAAGCACCCGAATGTGGTGTCGTTGAAGGACACGTACGAGGATGATAGCGCTGTTCATATCGTCATGGAGCTTTGCGAAGGTGGGGAGCTCTTCGATCGGATCGTCGCCAGGGGGCATTACACCGAGAGGGCTGCCGCCAACGTCTTACGCACCGTCGTCGAAGTTATTCAGGTCGGATAATTCATCATTTGGTTTTTTTATCAGATTTCGAGTTCTAGTTTTAATTGTAAAAAACAATTGTTAAATTTCAAATTTACCGTATCATCAATTTTTTCACCTAATTTTAACAAAATAAATTTTAAAAATAATAAAAAAATCACAATTTATCTTTCAAATTTTCCAAATATTGTAATTAAGTCTCAATTCGATTGGGATCTGGTTCGATCCCAATTCACTCAATTGAATCGGAACTTAATTTTACCATTTGAAAAAATTAAAAATAATTTATTCTATTAAATTTGAATAAAAAAAGTTAACTCGCTTTAAATTTTGCCAAAATCTAAGAGATTCTTTCTATTACTTTGACAAAAATGGCGGGAAAATGCGTATTTATATTCTATTTACAGATGTGCCACGCAGAAGGGGTCGTTCATCGCGATCTAAAACCTGAGAACTTCCTATTTGCAAACAAGAAGGAAAATTCGCCGCTAAAAGCCATCGATTTCGGGTTATCCGCCTTTTTCAAACCCGGTATATCCATCCACTCAAAATTCGTCATTTCACTATCAAAATCATTTTTTTTTACATTTTAAAATTTAACGGTATCTTCGTGTTGTCGCGTTTATAGGAGAACGTCTTAACGAGATCGTCGGGAGTCCATATTACATGGCACCTGAGGTTCTAAAGCGTGATTACGGCCCCGAAGTTGATATATGGAGTGGCGGGGTTATACTATACATCTTACTCTGTGGTGTCCCTCCGTTTTGGGCAGGTCTGTATTCCTCATCATGTTGTATTTGTCTTTTGAGTATTAGCCGTGAAGATTGCTTGTAGTACAAGTTTTGCATATATGGTTGACTTAGGGAAGAAGTTACCGTTTTGTAGAAACTGAGGAAGGGGTAGCTCAAGCGATTCTTCGCTCCGTCGTTGAGTTTAAGCGGGATCCTTGGCCCAAAGTGTCCGACTCTGCGAAAGACCTGGTGAAGAAAATGCTGAATCCCGACCCAACCAAGCGGCTCACGGCTAAGGAAGTGTTAGGTTTGATGTTTTTTTAACCTGCATTAAGTTTCATCCTTGAACACGAAAATGATTTACAACACGTGCATTCGGGTTTTCTCCCATTTACAGATCATCCTTGGTTGCAAAATGCCGAGAAGGCTCCAAACGTCTTCCTCGGTGAGACCGTAAAGGCGAGGTTGAAGCAGTTTGCCGTGATGAACAAGCTCAAGAAGAAAGCTTTAAGGGTATAAAATCTTTCTCCTTCCTCTCATAATCTAATTGCATTTTTCATAGTTTGTTTTTGTGGTCGAATTGCGCCTAATTACACCTAAATTGCATTGTAATAATGTTTGTGCTTGATAATCCTTACACCAGACGTTACAATCTAACGTTCTCTCTGATACTAATGGAGATTATAATTAGGGCTGACAATGGTACAGTGAAAACCTGAAAATCGTGGTTATAATTTTTATTTTTTTATATGGTTAACCGTACTATTATAGCGCGGTGATAGTGACGAATTTCATACTCGTAATGATTATGGTTTATAGTTATGCTATTTTAGTCGTATTCATGGTTATTATAGAAATATAATAATTATTTAATATTAATATATTAATATATACTAATAATAAAAGTAAAATTTTTAATTCTACGAATCCATAATTTTAAGGTGAACTATAATTGAATGATATTAATGTTGAATATTTTTGTTGTTTGTGACCTACCTTTATATATTTATGAAAATAACATTCATGGTGTTCCATTGCTTTTTACATGTGGTAATAAGTATGTATATACGGTTTAATAACCACAGTTATGAATATGGTTATGGTATTGAAAATTGTATTCGTAGTAGTTATAGTTATGATATGTAGTTTAAAAATAAGATATATTTATGATATTTGTCATACCCGATTATAATGCTTGAATCGTTGTCACTATATTCCCACAGTCTTGCATTACGGCAATCCAAACGCCTCATACGTCGTCGTCGTGTTTCGCAGGTGATGGCGGAGCATTTGTCGGTCGAAGAAGTAGCCGGCATCAAGGAAGTGTTTGAGATGATGGACCCTAACCAAATAGGCCACATCAACATAAGCGAGCTCAAGTCCGGATTGCAAAAGCTCGGCCAAAATCTTCCGGATGCTGAAATTCAGTCCCTAATTGATATCGTAAGCATTTTGCCACTACTCTTTCAACACTGTCGGAAATCCATTAGAAAGTTTCAACTGATTTACGGTTGGTAGTTGAGTGGCTTAGTCTCTACGTTTCATACAGGCTGATAATGACGGTGATGGCACGTTAAACTACAACGAGTTCGTCGCGCTTTCGATTCACCTGAAAAAGATGGCCAATGACGAGCAACTCCTCCACAAAGCCTTTGCATTATTCGACCAAAACAACAACGGCTACATCGAATACAAAGAGCTACAAGATGCTCTCAACGATGACGTGGAGACCAGTAGTGATGAGGTCATCAATGCCATCATGCATGACGTGGACACAGACAAGGTATGATTATGTCCCACAATATATCACGTAAACATAGAGGTGTCAATTGTTGACCGGACTCCAAAATGGTTTGGATCCGACCTCGGTTCAGGTCATGAAAATAAGGGGTCACGAGTCTTTCAGGTTGACCCGTATGGGTCGTGCAAATGGCGGGTCAGATTCATGTCAAGAATAGAGACCCGAACCCGATCAGTCAACCCTTGTTTTTTAATGTTATTATTTGCTAGGATAATATATTTTTAATACTAAGAATGCTCTAATTACGTTAAGTTTAATATATTATATCATGAAAAATTAATTAAATAATAGTCTTTTGTTTGATAGTCCACCGAGATAGATAATTTTCAATTTTTAAATAATAGTGTTAGAGATATTTTGTTAATTATAAAATATTTAAAATTCGTTTTGAATATCATTGTTAAAACTAAGGGTGGTTGTTGAGTGCAATAACTTTTAATATTTATTTATATTTTATAGTATTTTTTTTTCAAATTATAAAATAAAATTGTTGCGGGTTATACGGGTCGATCCTCCAATCCGTCGGATTCGGGTCACTATATGTGACCCGTGAGGACTCGAGGATCGGGTCAACCCAACCTGAACTTGACGGGTCAACCCGTATTGACACCTCTCACGTAAACATCAATTAAGACATTTAACCCTAATTGATCCTCAACATTACCTGCATTGCAGGATGGAAGAATAAGCTACGGCGAGTTTGCTGCGATGATGAAGCCGGGAACGGATTGGAGAATGGCATCTCGTCAATATTCTCGCGAGAAATTTAACAACCTCAGCTTGAAGTTAATGAAGGACGGGTCGATCAATATCGCTACCGGAGGGTAGCTTGAGTTCTAAGTAATTAAAGGATCACTTATCATCATTTTATAAGTATAACACACGAGCAAATCTCTTGTTACGCTAATATATCCAAGTCGATCGACTAAACTAATGCATTCGACTGCGCTTGATCCGGCAAAAGAGAGGAATTTGGTGGTTGCTGTTACACAAATCGATTAGAGATAGCTGTATAGGAAGGTGGGATCATAAGTTTTGTTTGAGATTGGTGTAAATAATTTTCCGTGTTAAAGAAAGCGGTTTTCGCCTTTCTGCTAAATTTTTTACGATCACGGCTTCTCGATCGGATCGAACTACAATAACTACCATTGTGATGATTATGATTCATATTATATACAATACAACCGATGAACGTAATATATAAAAAGATCTCTTATAGAAACAATTTCACTGTAATCACAGTGTATAAGGAGTTTTACTGATGATTATGAAGAGTTTTTCATTGTTAGGGTTCGAACCCGAAAGTTTTAATTAAAGAATGAATGGTTAAACCGCTACACCCATGGTTAAGTTGATCATGAGGGTTGCAAGTAGATAAATTACTGGAGAAAGGGGACAGAAGATATTGTCGCTAAAAGCTTAAAACACCGTCACTAAAACCTCACTGACTTAGCCGGTAATAGTTTCCTTCTGTATATTCGGTTCAATCAAAATCATTAAAAACAATTATAACTTACCATGATTATATATAGTGTGCAAATTACAGTGTAGAAAAATATAATATTTATAAATGGACTATCTCATGGGATCGGTTGAGCCCTAATCAGGAGTTCGGATCTGGATCTTAACCCAGACCTGGTCGTCCACACATTGAGTCGGTCTGGGTTAAAATCCAAACTCTAGTTCTAATCGAATCAGAATTTAATTGTAACAGTTAAAAAAGTTTCATTTGAAAGAGTTAAATTATTCTGTTTTTTCTATTTTTTTTTTTAATTTTCAAAATTTGTTTGTTCAGTTAAATTTGGATGAAAAATTAACATAAGGAACAAAACTTGAACTTTTTTTTGATAATTATGGATTAAAAAAACCTCTAAAGGTGACAACTAATCACCCAAGTTCAATTACACAACCAAACTAGCTAACTTTAACAATTCGTGAAACAAAAGAGCCAACAACATCTTTTCGGAGAGCATTGATCGTTTCCTTCAGAGGTGAACTATGGATTTCCAACAATTGGCGTTGGTTGAGCGTCATACCCGCCATGATATCCGCTACCGCATTCCCTTCTTGAAAGATATATCTGAACTTCATTCTCTCGAACTGCATCAATAGGTTCCTGCAATCCGCAATGATCGGCATTAGTGATATCCGCTACCGCATTCCCTTCTTGAAAGATATGTCTGAACTTCATTCTCTCGAACTGCATCAATAGGTTCCTGCAATCCGCAATGATCGACATTAGTTTTTGATTTTGCATACTTTCATCAGAGATTACCTTATGTACTGAGAGAGCGTCTGTCTCAAGGTGAATAGATGTTAGACCGAGTGACTTTGCCAAAAGCAGTCCCTCTCGGATGGCTCAACACTCCGCAGTGAGACTATTTGAGCAACCCAAATTCCTTGAGAAACCTGCAACCCATTGGCCCCTGTAGTCTCGGATGACCCCACCGGCTCCTGCAGCTCTTTGATTTCCCTTAGCAGCGTCATCTGTGTTAATTTTAAACCAATCATTTTCTGGAGGAACCCAACTAATATCAATGGAAATGAACTCATTAGCACTGTCAGTCTCAAGATAAACATTTTTGTGAAATTTAGCTTGAGATAAAGATACAGAAACAACAGAAGAAAAAGCAGGTTTATCATTAAAAATAAGAGAATTCCTATTCTTCCAAATGTTCCATAGAGCATAAGGAAAAAAGTACTTCCACTCTACTCCCTGAATATTAGCTCCCGAATCCTGACAGCCCTTCTTGATCCACTCATTCAAAGGGTAGTTGAAAGAAATCCCCAGATTTGGCACCACAGTAACTAAGTTCCACATCTCTTTAGCATGCTCACACTCACGCAATGTGTGATCAATGTCTTCCACCCCAGAGTAACAAATTTGACACAGAGGGCTCAAATTACAACCTCGATGGTTCAAAAGTTTGCAGGTGGCAAGTCTATCTTTAAGGCACAACCAGATAAAGTACTGAATTTTTGGGATAGTCTGAATCTTCCACACCCAGTCCCATTGATTAGTTACCTGACTGATTGTGTCATGACCTGCTAAAAGAGAGTATGCCGATGTTGTAGTGTAGTTCTCCGAGTGAGTGACATTCCAAATTTGATTGTCCGAGGAGGCATTGGTCTTGTCCCCTGGAATACCTCGAAACATGTCCAAAAGATTTTTGGGGAACTCAAAGGAGATACTATCTAGATTCCACACGCCATTCTAGAAGACATCTCCTACCATCAATCTGTCTTCTTCAAAGTTCAGTGGACCATAAATTGCAGCTCTTAGCGGTTGATTCCCCACCCAATTATCATGCCAGAATTTAATGTCCCTACCATTTGCCACCACCCACCCTGATCCTAATTTAAGGGTGTTCATACCTTCGTTAATTGCTTTCCAATTACAGGGCGTTTTATTCGTAGTGGTGAGTGACTTTCCATCATGCTTAAACGTCCTGTTTCTAACTACCACAACCCAAGGTTTCGTTTCCTTCTTCAATCTCCATGCCAAACTTCCCAGTAGAGCTTTGTTACGGTACAACGCCGACTGCAGACCAAGTCCCCCAAGTTTTTTCGGCTTTGTTATTTCCTCCCAATTAATCAAGTGGATTTTCCTTTTCTGGTCCGTAGATCCCCAAACAAAGTTTCTATTAATCCTGTCCAGTTCTTTACACACTGAATTAGGAAACATAGTACATTGCATGTAGTAGGAGGGGATTGTGGACAAGACCGATTTGACCAACGTGACTCTACCTGCCATTGATAGCAGCTTTGCCCTCCACCCCGAAAGTTTATTTCTAACTTTATCCAGAACAAAGTTAAAAGAGCTAACTTTCGAATTTGACAATTCCAACGGAAAGCCCAGGTAAGATCCAAAGTTTTCCACCGCTCTAACCTGTAACCTCGTTGAGATCTGTGTTCTTTTGGAAGATGGAACATTTGTAGAGAAAACCATGATCGACTTTCCCTGATTTACCTTTTGACCCGATATGGCACAGAACTCTTCTAAGACCGAGTTGATGCAGTTACAATTTCCAGGGGTGGCCTCACCCATTAGAATGAGGCCGTCAACGAAGAAAAGATGGGATAAAGTCAAACTACCTCTTCCCACTTTAATTCTTTTCCATTGCCCTTGCATCACTTTTTCATCCATGAGGAATGCCAGATATTCCATGCATAAAATAAAGATGTACGGAGAAAGATGGTCTCCTTGTCTAATGCCTCTGGAGGGGTAGAATTTTTCTAGTTTCCCCCCATTAAACAAGATTTCAATTGAAGACGTGGAGATACAGCTCATAATCAACTTAATGACTTTATCAGGGAATTTAAAGAAAATGAGCGTTCTTCTGATGAAGTCCCACTCAATTCTATCATAAGCTTTTTCCAGGTCTATTTTAATGACCATGCACCCTGATGTCTTAATAGAATATTTTTATATAATTTATATTTTAATGGGTAAACTCGAAATTTGGTCAAAGTATATCTTACCCTTTTTTCAATACATAATTTCTTTAAATCTCATAGTTGCTCCAACTAGTTGAGTGGAGAGTTTAGACCCTCTTGAGAAGACAATGCATGCCGAGGTTGATGTCGCCTTGAGTGGACGGCGGCTGTTTTCGCCTTGAAAAATGGACTCTTTTCCAGAAGATATAGAGTCTGCTTCGCATTGATTCTTCGAAGCATCGGCGAAATCCGCTCCTCCAACTTGAGAATGATGAAGAAGAGAAGCCTATAAGCTACCATGATCCCAAAAACAGCTGCTAAATCCCACCACTTTGAATGATCTAATCGAGTTCCAAACATTGTCGTGATAATCATATCGCCTTTCAGCTTCGGCTCACCCGGATTCAAGGGCTCGAACTCAAGACCAAGCATATCATTCTTCAGACCGCCCTGCAAGATGAACCACGCACATAACACAGAATTAGAAATTGTTAGCCCTAGACCGAATCGAGTTTTCCAATTCTACCCTGTAGAAGATTTACCTGCAATGCCCAAGCTCCATAGTTGAGATACGAAATCGGATACCTCCAGAAGGGTTTCGGTAGGTCGCTCAGCAACCGGAAGAAGCCGGAAGTCATCATCAGAATCCCCTTCAATGTCAACCGAAAATCATATCATTCAGAAACTGGACGATTCAGAGTAGGAATTTTTCTGCAAATTGTTTCGTTCTTACCATGATTCCAGCCCCGATTACGACTCCCATCAAGTAATTTGGAACTAATGAAGCAACCACCATCATTAAGCTCTCTATAACCGCGATGCAACCGAAAATGTCGAGGCATAAGAAAGCGTCGTGCGAGAATCCCGATTCGAGACGAGGTGAGACCATGTAGTTGGTGATGGTTCCACTGACTGCTCCTATCGCCAACAAGAAAGGAAACGAAGAAAGGAAGTTGGAGAGAGTGTAGACGCCGACGCCGTAGTATCCATTTCGTCGCTCTTTGTAGAAAACCTGTTAAGACAGATAACAAGCCATGGAAGAAGAACTATAAATATGCAGATTATATACGAAGTAATTCATAATTTGCGAGTTAGTGCGTTAAAAATCCGATAATTATTGGTATAAAATATAATGTGCGGTGTAATTATAGCTTTATTGATTTTTTTTTATCACTTTTTTATATAAAACATTAATTGCATTAATTCAAATTATGGTAATTACACAATACATCAATTATTTAACTATTTTTTAAATTTACAAAAATAATTGAATACTTATATAAATATTATAATTAAACCTTAATAGAAGAATATTATAATTAAACATTAATAACTTATATTAATGTTATAATTGAATTTTAACGCGATTGAGACTTAAATGGAACCCAATCAAAGGGATCCTGACCCTGACTACCTAAGCAAGAGGACCCCGATTGAGACCAATTGGATGATATTGTTAGTTTTTGCAGTTGTATTACTTTGTGGGTAAATTTTGATTAATTTCAATTATGTCAAATATATATTTCGTGAAGACTTAAAAAAAATTGGATACCTTAAATATGGGTATACGTATAGATAATATGGTTAAATAGTAATGAGCTAACCGAATTTTGGACGTTTTGCAAGAACTTTAAAAAATCAAAACGGGCTACCTCAACTTTGGCGAAGGTTCAACGAGCTACCTCCGCCAAATTACCGACAACTGTTGACAGAAATTCGTTGGAAATTCGTCGTAAGTTCGACGAAAATTCGTCAGAAATTGGATAGAGGTAGCTCGTTGCACCTTTGCCAAAGTTGAGGTACCTCGTTTTGATTTTTTAAAGTTCAGGTATCTCGTTGAAAAATGTTCAAAGTTCAGGTAACGTCTTAATATTTAACCCTAGATAATAGATTTTTTTCGAAAACTATACATTTTAGTTTTTTTATTTTAGAAAAGTAAGTATAGAAAAAAAAATATTTCGAAAAATAGGTATACGCGCACCCGCAGGACGCGCCTTTTGGCAATACGCGCACCCCCAGGACGCGGCTATTGCATAGGCGCATGTTGGGGGTGTTAGTTTTTTTTTTTTTTTTAATAATTGTTCCATAATGACGACTCGATGTTTAATTAAAAATAAAATTATGTATCTATTAAAAAAATTATAGTAAGTAGATATTTTAATTGCGATTCAAATGATGCAAAAAATATTAAATTTGGATTTACGGATTGACTGTACGGCATGCCGTAAGTTGAGATATGAAAATTGTACTTAAAAAATTATAACTCGAACCATGTAAGTCCAAACTCAACACGGTTAACGTCATTTAGGTCGTAAATCAATTATCTACGTATGATAATTTTTTTGATTAAAAATACAGTGATTTTGTAACCTAACATCGTTTACACCAATATTTGACGGGAATAAGTAAGTGCATTAGGTGAGAAATTTAATTATATACTTACTCAAAAAAAATAAAAAAGATTACGGTGCGTAGATAATTTAATTACGAATTAAATGACGCTAACTATGCGTTAATTTTTGACTTTTAGACTGACTGTATAATACGGTACGTAAAAAACTCTACATACGATACAAAAACTTCCAAATAGTGTTTTGCACAGTAAATACTGTTTACACAGTGAATTTCACTGTGTAAACATATGCAATGATTACGGTTATAGTACGTAAGTAAAAAATTATAGTGCAGTAATGATATTTGTTAACTATCATCACATTATCATTATTTGTGATAAAAGTATAGAGTATCAATAACTTAACCTCCAAGTAACTGTCTTGACTTACTGAATAACTCACCTAACAGATTTTACTTGTAGATCAAGTCATTGATACTGTAAGTTACCTTCATTTCTTCGATGAAAGACGGGAAGCCTCCAATCGACAAGAAAGTCATGAATCCGGATATGAATCCACCACAAGCTACTCGAGCAAGGATCGACGAGTACTTATAGCCCACATTGTAGAACACGGTCCCAACCGAAAGTGAAATGATCAAGTAAATGACCATCCGTAACCAATAATAGCCGACGTCTCTTGACATGTTCACGAGCGATCGTCGAGTCAATGTCGTAAGTTGCTTGCACCACGTTGCTTGGCTCGCACTCTTCAATTCAAACTCCGCATAACCCTGCAATATTATGCAATTGTTTTGATAAGTAATAATATTTATGTAACAAAATTGGTAAATGTGGAGAGAATTGTTACTCTGGTTGTTATCTGTCGAATCCTTGCTTTAACCCTTTTCTCATAATCAGAGTTTGTATACTTGCGAATAAGCATAGCTTTGATCTCTGCAGTTGCTAAGTTCATGTAGGGTTCTGATAATGAATGAACAGACTGTAATGAAAAGACACCAAAATCAGAAAACGTTGCCGTAAAATTAAAGGTAAATACATCAAATACACATAGATGTTCATCTTCAAAACAAAATCACAAATCAAATCCAAGAAAACTAATTTTAGTATACAAAATATATTTGAACCACAAAGTGTATTTTTAGATACAAAATCAACCCAAAACATTTCTATGTTTGAAATCAACCTACAAATGTTGTTTTGGGTTAAACAAAACCTAGAATAGCATTTTTGGTTTAAAAAATAACTCAAAACAACATTTTTGAGTTGATTTCGAACTTAGAAATGTGGTTCTGGGTTAATTTCTAAACAAAAAATGTTATGAGTTCAAAATTGAATTGAATCTGTATTTTTAGTTTGATTTAGTGTTGAAGACGAATAAAAGAACAAATATTGTCATTTTTACGGATTTATAAAAAGCAATTGACAGAATAATAAGGTGGCACTCTAAAGGTGCACAAAAAGAGCATACGTTGTACATTTAACAGCATGGTCAATCATGCTGGTGGAGTTATTTACATACTTAAATTAATTGTTCTAAAATTTTAAAGTGTTACATAATAACTTGACAAGTAAAGTTACAGTTTTTTCAAAAAGTAGGAGCTGTGCCAAAATAATTTGAAAAATTAAGTATTCAAAAAAAAATATTTAGAATTCTGTGTATAAGCGCTACTGTGGGTAGCGTTTTTTATTTTTTTTTTCACTACCCCGGGTAGCGTTTTTCATTTTCTTCAAAAACGCTACACCATACATGTGTTGCTTTTTTATTTTATTTTTTCTTCTTTTTGACGACTATATGTTTAATTAAAAATAAAATTATGTATCTATTAAAAAATATTATTGTATGTAGATATTTTAATTGCGATTCAAATGATGCAAAATATATTAAATTTGGACTTACGGATGCTAACTAGGCGTTAATTTTTTACTTTTAGACTGACCGTATGATACGACATGTAAAAAAACTTTACATACGATAAAAAAAGCTAAATAGTGATTTAAACAGTTATTTCACTATTTAATATTTTTTTTGTATCGTATGTAGAGTTTTTTACGTGTCGTATTATACGGTCAGTCTAAAAGTCAAAACTTAATGCCTAGTTAGCGTCACTTAATTCGTAATTAAATTATTTACGCACTGTAATTTTTTGAGTAAGTACATAATTAAATTTCTCACCTAATACATTTAATTATTTTAGTCAAATTATAAAACAAACGATGTTAGGTTAAAAAATCACTGCATTTCTAACCAAAAAATTACCCTAGGTAGATAATTGAATTACGACATAAATGACGTTCACCGTGGTGAGTTGGACTTACAGGATGTGAGTTATATTTTTTTAAGTCAAACTTTCATATCTCAACTTACGGTAGAGCGTACAGTCAATCCGTAAGTCCAAATTTATTTATTTATTTTTGCATAATTTGAATCGCAATTAAAATAGCTACGTACAATAATTTTTTTAATAGATAAATAATTTTATTTGTATTATACATTGAGTCGTCAAAAAGGATTTAAAAAAAAATGCAACGCATGTATGAGTAAGTGTTTTTTAAGAAAATGAAAAACGCTACCTGGGGTACCGAAAAAATAAATAAATATAAAACGCTAGCCACAGTAGTGATTATATATATATTTCTAAATATTTTTTTCGAATACTTACTTTTTCAAATTGTTTGAGCAACATTGCCTACTTTTTGAAAAAGATATATATTTATACGTATATGAATTTTACTTTTACCCCATCTCGTGACATCCAGATATAAGTTATAACATCAACTTAACATTTACCTGAAACCGTTGAGATCCAGTTAATACGTTTCTTACTGCATCAAAGTCCGAATTTATGCACCTCAGGAAATGATCCGAAGGATTCCTTTTGCTAGGGCATGGAAACCCAGCACCAGCAAAGAACTGAACCGCCATTTTCGCTTCTCCACAATACACCGTTTCGCCACCCGACAGAAGGAACAGATCATCGAACAAGGTGAAGACCTCGCTGCTGGGTTGGTGAATGGATGAGATCACGGTCCGACCATCTTGAGCTATGTTCCTCAGCATCTGAACCACGAAGAAAGCAGAAGCACTGTCGAGACCGGTTGTGGGTTCGTCCAGGAAAAGGAGATTAGGTTTTGTGAGGATTTCTAGGGCTATACTCACTCTCTTCTTCTCTCCACCACTGATGCCCCTCAGGTGCCAGTTTCCGATGAGTCGGTCGGTGCAGTCTTGGAGGCCGAGCTCCACGATCGTGTCTTCCACGACCGTATCTAGTTCGTGTTTAGGTAAGGTGGTTGGAAGCCTTAGAAGAGCTGAATACTGGATGGTCTCTTTCACTGTTAATGTCCCGAGCAGCACATCTTCTTGGGTCACGTAAGCCTGACAAAGAGACATAGGAGGCAAAATAAAACACAGTTAAAAAGTTTTTAAGTTTTTTTTTTACTATCATTTCGAAAAGTTTAGGGTTTTTAGCCATGCCCTAGCCTTGATGAGGGACAGGGTCGACAATAGTATAATGAAAATCATGATTACAATATTTTTTTTATATGGTTAACCATATCATTATGGTGTGACGCGGTTATGGTGATAAATTTTTTATACGTACTGATTATTGTTATAATATTTTAGTCATACCAGATTTATAACCATTATTATTTTATAAATATAATAATGGTTTAATTTTAATATATTAGTAAATATTAATAATAGAAGTAAGATTTTAACTTTTAGATTTTACGAATTCATAATTTCAAGATGAAATGTAATTGAATTTTTAAATGGTAGTAGTGTTAAATTTGAATATTGCTAATATTAAATGATATTAGTGTTGAATATTTTTATTGTTTATGACATAAATTTATGTATTTATTAAGATAATATTCATAATATTTTATTACATTTCACATGTGGTAATACATCTAAATATACGATTTAAATCATTATTAATAATTATGAATATGATTATTTTACTAGTAATAGTTGTAATGACTGTATGCAATTTACAAATATAATATAATTATAATAGTTATCATAAATAACAGTAATACCCCAAGTGGTCCCCCCCAGCCCTATCGTCAGCCATAAAGAGTGATACCGAATACTTACAATCAAGCCGTAGTCAAGTCTTCTCTTTTTACCGTTGACTAGAATATCTCCGGTCATGATTACATTTCTCGACAGCCTTCCTGCAAATAGTTATAAGTTAATAACAGAGTATATTTTCATAACTAAATATTAATGGGATATATAAATGAAATATAATTATTTATTATTTTTAATGAGTTGAACCCAATCCGGTTTCAATTGGGTTCGAGTTATAAAAATAAGGTTGTGGATCAATTTTGAGCTG
The DNA here is from genome assembly GCA_946814005.1 of Chamaenerion angustifolium. Taxonomy (NCBI): domain Eukaryota; kingdom Viridiplantae; phylum Streptophyta; class Magnoliopsida; order Myrtales; family Onagraceae; genus Chamaenerion; species Chamaenerion angustifolium. The sequence continues at coordinate 28,756,519 of OX328277.1, read as the reverse complement.
ATCTGCCAAACTCATAAAAAATAATATTTTTTATATGCTATTACTTATTAAGATACTATATATATTAATATTATAAACACTTTAATTACTTTATTTATTCAAATAATAGTGTTATCTAAAGTCATTAAAGTTCAGTTTAAATGTTGATAAAACTAAAGATAATGGATGACTAATTAATTCTAAAATATAAACACTTTTAATATTTATTCATATTTTATATTGTTTCTTAATAATTATGGTTCACATGAGTTAACCAGACAAGGATAATTCGTAGGTCGGATTCAAGTCAATTTTCACATATTAAAAAAAAAAAAAGTTATCCATAAAAATTGTGAGGTATCTATATAAATTATCTCAACAATTTAGTTTCTTAAAATGGAAGAATCTTCTGATTAATTGTGTATCCTCATTAATTCAAAATAAAAGGTCGAACACAAAATCTTACCATATTAGGCCGAACATAATCTTACCATATGAGAAACTGACAACTCAAATGGGTCCAGAAGATTACGGGGCCCCACCTATTGATCGTGGCCCTTACATATCAAAGACTCACGGGGCGTTTCTTTCATGGAATAAGGAATAAGGAATAAGGAATACGGAATAGAGAATTGAAATAAGGAATATGAGATAAAAATATGAAGTTGTTTCTTTGGTGGAATGAAATGGAATGGAATAAGGAATTCTGTTGTTTTTTTGGTGGAATTGTATATGGAAAGGGAATGGAATGTGGTAAAATGACATATTTGTCCCTCCTTGTATATGTATAGTATATAATATATATAATTTGTATTAATTAATTTTAAAATTAAGAATAATAAAAACGTATAATATAATTAATTAATAATTAAAAAAATAAAATAACTTATTTAATTAAGATAAAATTGTTGAATTAATATAAATTTTAAAGTAAGGGCATTTCGGTCATTTCGCCTCCTATTCCTCATTCCTAGCGCGCCCGGCTTAGGAATTCCGAGCTTTTCACACGGAATGTCTAAGCCTACCCCGCCCGGAATCCGTAAGCCAAATTTTGCAATTCCGCGAAAAGAACAACTTCTTACGGAATCCGTAAGCCGAATTCCTTTTCCATTCCGTGAAAAGAACATGTCATCAGTTTCTTTTGTGTAAAATAGGGAATTACAAATAAACTAAAAAAATTGTCATTAATTTGATTTAAACCTAGCACATTAAACAAAAAATAGAGATAAAAAAACATGTATTTATAAGTTTTTATTGTTTTTTTACTAGACTTGTCTAACTATGGTTTAAAAAAACAACTCAATGAGAAGTAAAAAATAAAAGGAATTGGTTAGTTAATTTTAATTTACTAACATATATATTTTTTTTCCATTCAAAGAACTTATTAGTAGACCATTTTTAGCGGTTTACAATAAATTATATTCTTTATAGTTATCATATAGGATGGTTGGTCTCATTTATATATTGTTTTAGTAATATTACAAGGTAAATCCAATTAAGTAATATATTAATCTCCATAAAAAAGATTAATTTTCCTTAAACTATTGCTTAATTTATTTTTTTATTCTCACCGACACAAATTGTTACAAAGTGGAGGGAAAGAGAAAAGAAAAACCAGTAAAATGACACATAGTAGTTTCATAAATGTATGTAATGTAAACCATTGTAACGTATGGGGAAAAAATGATCATTCCAACGTGACGTAATGATTCAGTATTTCCCATAGGTTTTAGATTTTAGTCCTCGAAATGAAAAAATATTTATAATATATATTTTATGAATATATCATAATATGAATGTGAATTATTTCAGATGTAGAACACGTATACTAGAGTACTTCTGCCCGACGTACGCCTTAACCAACTGTCTCAAAAGTCCGAACTTGTGAGTGAAGGCGATCGGTATACTCTTAAGTCATCTTAACATCCTCCCTTGAACATCGGTTTACTCATGGGCTTTGTGCCCGCCCTCGACCTTTAATAGGAGTGTATCAATATTTTCAACGTCGCCAGGATTTGAACCTGCGCGCTCTGATACCATGTGAGACTTAAGACGTACGCCTTAACCAACTGTCTCAAAAGTCCGAACTTGTGAGTGAAGGCGATCGGTATACTCTTAAGTCATCTTAATATGACACTCTAATCAAAATAAATAAATACATGTATGTAATGTTAATTACTTAGTAAAAACAAAAGAGAGATCTATATTTAAAAAAAAAAAAATATTATAGCAGTTTTTATATTTTTTTTAAATAAAAAAAGTAACTTAAGTTATACTTAATAAATACTAAGTAATACAATTGAAAATCATAATTAATTACCCAATAAATTTATTTACTTACACTAACTAGCTAGGTTGGGCGATATGAACAGTTCATATGGATTCATGCAGAGAGAGACAAATACCAGCTAAAGAATCAAGGAGGGTAGACTTGCCGGAGGCGGAAGGCCCCATGACGGCCATGATCCGCCCTGGCTCAGCATACCCGTTAAGGCCTTGGAGTAGCCGCCGTGGAGTTCCATGTCCTAAGTTAGGTAGAACCACCGTGAGTTCCTCCCAGACCAGCCACGTGCCAATCTGTCTCTCCTTGTCATCTCTGTCCATCTCCACCACGTCTGCTGCATTGCCACCACTCCTCCACCCTGCACCGCCATGAGTGGTCGACGACTCAATCTCCATGTATGTTAATAAGCGACCCAACCAACTAGGAGCAGCTGGAAGATGAAGTCTGCTATGCTTAGAAGAAGAAGAAAAGGTTATAGAAATCCACAACTATGGAGATATCACTGACAAGTATTTAATACGAGGAGAAAGCAGTTGAACTCATGCATTTTTTTTATTATCTATGTTTGAAGCTTTAACTATATTCATCAGAATATCTGAAGATTTTTCGGCGCGGGGTGGGGGATGGGGATAGTTATTTTATCCTCGCTATATTTATGAAATTATTATTAATGTTAACTATTTAAATAGTTAGATATGGTTGTGTATATTACTAATTAGTTATAACTTCTGCAGAATGATCACATATGTTTCAACATGTAACTAATTGATCATTTTTACTGTTTATCGTCAAATATCACTGTTAAGTCACTATTTGGATACATAAATGACAAAATTACCCTTAATTTCATTAATTAAGTACTGTCAAAGAAATAAAAATATGAAGACACATTCTTCATCCTCTAGAAGTCATCACTTGAAGAAGCATTACTCGTAAAGAACCGTATCTTCCTCTGCATTGTAATTTTCCCAGTTTTCGGGGTGTCGTTCAGCTTCAGAGACTTGTCAAAAGAGGTACGACTCCTCAAACTAAGTGAAGACGACTTTGAATGGTTTTTCGCACACTGGTAGTGGAATCGGCTTCACTCTGCGAGCTCTCATTTCTCTGAAAGCTCTTAACAGAGTTCCTGAGCTCCTTCCTTCATGAATCGATCGACCGGGGCTTTAATTTGGTCCTTCTGAGCCATTGAGTCGTGAGTATGGAGGTTCCATGGTTGCTCAAACTTTGAGGTATTTTGAGTATTTCGTCCCAATTTTTCCTTCGATTGTGAAAAAACCCTAATTTTGGTAAGGACCCTACTTTGAGTGGAAACCAGAATAGGAGAGATCTCAAAATTGGAAAGCATGCCGAGGTGGGAGTGGAAGAGAGACACCGAATCGAGGATTTCGATGACAAGAAGATGTATTCCATACTAAACAAGTAGTTGTATTTGAATTTGGTGTTGCGTCTTTTGTTGAAATGGAAACAAAAAGATGTATTTTGTACTGATATTTTTCAGAACTTTTTTTTTAACAGTATCTAAATTTAAGATGTGATTCTCAACTTGAAATGTGATTAAATAGTTACATATGCAATCCTAGATTGTTATTAAATAGTTACATATGGATTAAGAGAAACGCACACGACACAATAATTTACGTGGTTCACCAATTTGGCTACGTCCATGACTCACACCTACACTTTCACTATAGACAAACAGTGTTACAAATTGTATCACACAATATATATCGATCACACTCTAAAATACCCACTCTGTATGTTTGGCTCACAATACAACACTATTTTCTCCCACACATTCAAAATACCAACAACCGATTCTTACTCTTCTCAATTCGTCTCTTGTTGTTATTTTCCTTCAGACATTGTTGGCTTCTTATAGTTGTCAAAATGATGACAACCTTGAGTGGCTTGGCTGGCCACTTTGCTGAGTGTCTTGCCCACTCTGCTTAGTGCCTTGTCCACTCTAATAAGTGGTTTCTCCACTCTGATGAGTGGCTTCTCCACTTGTTAAGTGGCTTGCCCACTCTGATGAGTGATGGTGGTGGCCCAAAAGTCTTCATTTTCAACAATCTCCCACTTGAAGACTTTAACTCCACATGTATCCATGAATGAATTGGGTGTGAGGCTTACCTGTCTTCTATTGTTGAAGACCCACTGAAGCTGAGCACAACTTCAGTTTCTCTGTGGTTACTGACTTGGTTAACATGTTAGCTCGGTTCTTGATGCCTTGGATCTTCTCAAGTGTTAAAACTTCATCCTCTAGTAGAGATATGACAAAGTAATAACGAAGTCCAATATGCTTGGTTCTTGAATGAAATGCAGAGTTATTTTCCAGATGTATCGCACTCTGACTGTCACTATGCAAAACATTCTTCGTCTGTCTTAGACCCAATTATGTTAACAATCCCTATAACCAGATCATCTCTTTGCTTGTCTCAGTGACTGCTACGTATTCTGCCTCTGTGGTGGATAACGCTACTATATTCTGTAGTTGTGAAATTCAACTGACTGCAGTATTTCCAATTGTGAATACATAATTGGTAGTACTTCTCCTGTTGTCTACCTCACCAGCCAAATTCGAGTCTACAAAACCTTGTAGTCTCAACTCGTTTCTTCTGAAACAAAGGAAACTATCAGTAGTGCCTCTTAGATACCTTAGTATCCACTTGACTGCTCCCCAGTGTTGCTTTCCAGGATTAGTCATGAACCTGCTCACCGCTTCCACTGCATGAGCAAAATCTAGTCTTGTACTAACCATGACATACATGAGACTTCCAATGGATGATGCATATGGAACCTTAGCCATGAAGTTCCTTTCATCTTCCGTCTTGGGTGACTGCTCCTTGGATAGTCGAAAATGACTAGCCAATGGTGTGTTGACTGCTTTCGCATCATACATGCCGAACCTTTTGAGAACACACCCAATGTACTCCGCTTGAGATAACTCCAAAGTACCCTTTGGCTCGTCTCTATTGATTCTCATTCCAAGAATCTGCTTTGATGCACCCAAGTCCTTCATCTTGAACTCACTCGATAATTGCTTTTTCAATTGTTTGATTTCACCCATATATGAACCTGCCACTAACATGTCATTGACTTAAAGTAGCAAAATAATATAGCTAGACTCAAACCTTTTGAAGTAGCAACAATAGTCATCATTGCATCTGAAATAACCATTCGTTTGCATAAAACCATCAAACTTTTTGTACAACTGCCTTGGAACCTTTTTCAATCCATATAAGCTCTTCTGCAGTTTACACACAAGTTTCTCCTTGCCATTTTCTGAGAAACCCTCTGGTTGCTCCATGTATATCTCCTCCTCAAGATCACCATGGAGTAAAGATGTTTTGACATCTAACTGCTCAAGTTGCAAGTCTTCTGCTGCAACAATACTTAAAATTGCACAAATGGTCGTTAGTTTACTACCGGTGAAAATATGTCAGTGTAATCGATACTTTCTTTCTGCTAAAAGCCCTTGGATACAAGTCTCACCTTGTAACTTTTGGAACCGTCATGTTCCTCCTTGACTCGATACACCCATTTGTTGTGTGATGCCTTATTTCCCACAAGTAACTCAGCTAGGTCTCATGTCTTGTTGGAGATAAGGGACTCCATCTATTCTTTCATCGCATGCTCCCACTTGCTAGAATTTTTCCCATGACATGCTTCATCATAGCATTCAGGTTCTCCTGCATCAGTAAGCAGCAAATAATTCATGTACCTTCTATTTGGTATAGGAGGCCGTGAAGATATCCTTAATACAGAAGATGAAGATGGAGTATGTGGTGGATCAATTTGTTGTGTGCTGCTCTGCGATATTTGTTCCTCTGACTGAAGACTCTCAACTGCTTGTTGCACTATACTTTTGTCCGGGATATCATCTGGATCAACGTACATAGGATTGCTCTATGCCGCACTACTAGGCTATAGTGTATTTATGTCCTTGTACATCACCTTTTTATTGAATATCACGTCTCGACTTCTGATCACCTTCTTGGTCTGGTCATCCCAGAACTTGTACCCAAGCTTATCTCGACCATATCCGATGAAGGTGCATTTTAGTGACTTGGAGTCAAGCTTTCCCTTAGCATGATCACTAATACGCACATATGATATACAACCAAAAAATTTCAAATGAGAAAGGTTTACTTCTTTTTCGCTCCATACCTCTTCTGGTATTCCGAATTCTAACGGGACTGATGGTCCACAATTGATCAAGTAAGCGGTTGTATTGATTGCCTCTGCCCAGAACTGCTTAGGCAGTCCTGCATATATACGCATGATTCTGGCTCTCTCACTCCATGTTCGGTTCATCCGTTCTGCTACACCATTCTGTTGTGGTGTCCCTGACATAGTCCTTGCTAGTCTGATGCCATTTTCATAACAGAACTTCATGAACTCCATGTCATCATACTCACAACCGTTGTCGGATATCAATGTTTTGATATTTAGACCTGTCTCATTTTCTACCATGGCTTTCCATATCTTGAACATTTAAAATACTTCAGATTTATGTCATACCTTTTTGGAATGGTCGTCAATGAAAGTCACAAAATATGACTTTCCGCCAATGGATGAGACAGTGGTTGGACCCCAGACATCTGTGTGAACTAGCTCAAGCTTTTCTTGCTTTGCTAATCTGTCATTCTTTATGAAGCTAACTCTCTTCTGCTTCCCAAAGATGCAGCTTTCACACAAATCATTGTCAACTGACTTTAGGTCTGGTATTCTTCCATTGGAATGCAAGATCTTGAGACCCTTGTCACTCATGTGACAAAGTTTCTGGTGCCATAAATTTGGATCATCTTTGCTGTTTGCAACTGCAATTGACCCACCAGTGTTCGTCGTCGTATAGAATGTACCAGTCTTCTGGCCACGAACGACTGTCATCACACCTTTAGAAACCTTCCAAGTATCACCATTAAAGGTTGTGACATAACCTTCCGTTGCGAGTTGTCCTACCGAGATCAAATTCTTTCTCAAGTCAGGAATGTGTCTCACATCCCTTAACTTCCACACATATCCATTTAACTTGATTTGTACATCACCCTTGCCAACCACATCACAAGGTTGCTCATCACCAAGATATACTTTACCAAGGTTACTTGGCAAATAACTCAATAAGAATCCTCTGTTGGAGGTCGCGTGAAAGGAAGCTTCGGAGTCTAGCACCCATGACTCTGACTTGCTCTCCAAAGAGCATATCAAAGCATCGCCTGCCTCTTCTGCTGCGATGTTTGCTTCTGAATTGCCTTCCTTACCATTCTTCGAGGATCTACACTGATTCTTGTAGTGCTCAATCTTCTCGCAGTTCCAACATTCAATCACCTTCTAGTTTTGATTTTGATTGTTGGAATTTTTGGGATTTTGAGATTGTGACCTCCCATTCTTGGATTTGGACTTATTGCGCCATCCATTCTTGTTTGAATCTCTGCCTCTACTCTCCACATTCAAAGCTGACCCTGAGCTAGAAGTAGGGGTGAGCTTGGGCGGGCCGGGCCAGGTTTTTTGGCAAGACCGAGCCCGAAATTTCGGTCTTCGCCTTTGGAGGAACGAGACCGACTTCGGTATAAAAAGCCCGCCCGAGTCGGTCTTGCTTGACTCGGGCCGGTCTCGGTCCATTACCGAAATTTTCAGTCCAAATTAGAATATGTTGAGAACTCAATTAGTGTAGATCAAAATCTGTAACACGGAAAGATCCTTCAAGCACCTAAAAGAGTACCGGAAAAAATCAGATATCAGATTTTTTTTAAGAGACCAGGTAATCTATACTAGATTCAGTATCTGAAGAAAATGAGCCAATAACATAAACATTTAGGACCAGGTAATAACTAAAACCCACAAACAATAAAACTATCACCTTGAGAATTGAGGCAAAGCTCTCGGCATGTTCAGTCTCAGAGAAATGGCGGCTCCAGTCCCAATCAGAGCAGGAACTGCCACTGCTGATATTCAAGCTGCTGCTGCTGCTGTTGCTATTGCTACTGCATCGACAACACGAAGAATTGAATCTCTTCCGAATCTTATTGCTAGCAAACGCAACAAGAGAAGGATTGTTACTGCAGCTCCAGCCGAGAACGAAGCAGTTCGGTCGAAGGTTGAGCTTCGCAGCTGAGGACTTGGGCTGAGAAAATGGGAGAGTCGAGAAGCGCCAGGCGGGAGAGATTTGGGATTTAGAGTTCTGTCTGCTGTCCTAGTTGGAGTTGCTGTATAGTATAGTATCCTATTAGGTTTTTAGATAACTTGGGTCGGGCCGATCCGAATCGGGAATTTTGGGAAAAATCCCGAGACCGAGCCCAACTTTTGAGGAAAAAAAACCGTCCGCTCGGTCTCGATTTTAGTCGGGTCGGTCTCAGATCGCTTTTGTCGGGATTTCGGTCCTACTAGACTTTTTTGCTCACCCCTAGCTAGAAGCACCATTCAACCGATTTCAAATTTCTTCAGTCATAATGATGCTAAGCACATCATCAAACTTCAGTTTTCTCTTTCCTGCAGATTCGGTGATTGCAGTGACTGTGCCTTTCCAACTATTAGGCAACTGCCAAAGAATTAGACACGCGCGTATCTCTTCAATGAACGACATGTCCACTGGTTCTAGCTGGTTCGTCACTTCTTTGAACTCGTTGAGATGTTCTCTGAATTGTGTTTCTTCTAACATCATCATGTTGAACAATTCTTTATCAGATGAATCTTATTTGCTGCAAAAGGTTGTTCGTAGAAACTGGAGAGGGTTGCCATGAGAGATGCAGTTGTCTTTTCATTTTTGATGTTGTAGGCCACTGATTTTGACAGTGATAGACGTATGGTTCCAAGAGCTTTCTGATCCAGCAGCACCCATTCCGAATCTTTCATTTCCTCTGGTTTGTTACCCAAAGGTAAATAAAGATCCTTCTGGTACAAGATGTCTTCTATTTGCATCTTCCATAATCCAAAATTTGTGCCATCAAAATGAGAAATTTTGGACTTTTTTTCTAACGTCATTGCTCATACTCGAACAGATAGGATGAATATAAAAATTACTTCGCAGAATAATTTCCGTAAACTTCTTCCGTGTCTTTGATTCGCCAACCAAAGGCTCTGATACCAATTGTTCAGATATTAGCCGCTCCTAATTTCCGTCTTGCAGGACCTTGGGACTCGATAGATTAAGAAAAATGCACACGACACAAGAATTTACGTGGTTCGCCAATTTGGCTACGTCCACGACTCACACCTACACTTTCACTATAGACAAATAGTGTTACAAATTGTATCACACAATATGTATCGCTCACACTCTAAAATACTCCCTCTGTATTTTTGGCTCACAATACAACACTATTTTCTCTCACACGCTCAAAACACCAACAATCGATTCTTACTCTTCTCAATTCGTCTCTTGTTGATATTTTCCTTCACACATTGTTGGCTTCTTATAGTTGTCAAAAGGATGACAACCTTGGGTGGCTTGGCTGACCACTTTGCTGGGTGCCTTGTCTAATGAGTGGTTTTTCCACTCTGATGAGTGGCTTCTCCACTTGTTAAGTGGCTTTCCCACTCTAATGAGTGGAGGTGGTGACTCAAAAGTATTCATTCTCAACATACTCTTCGTATTAATTATAGTGCATGTCATGCAGATACATAACTAAAACCTCACCACATGACTGCAAAACTTCTCCGTCTCTGGATTGACACCCATGACAGAGGTCCCAGTGAAAATCAGTTAAGGCTTCCATGGCAGAGGCATGAACTTCATATTCATAGTCCACCTTGTTGTAATCTCAAGAGGCCCTACCTATAACAACTGAATCAGTATACCCAAAAGCCAATCTCTCTGAATTTCAACAAAATTCATAAAAAATCGAAGAATTAAAAATTCATTCCACCAAACAAAAACCACAACAATTTTCAGAGATGTAAGGAAGAAAGAGAAACTATTAAATCTGCTTGACCTAGTGCAGCTGGAACTGAGGCTTGAACACATCTTCAAGAAGGCGATGTTGAGGAGATACCCAGTAATGGAATCATGCTTGGTGATGGGATCTCTACCTGTGATGGGAGCGAGCAAGAAGATAGGGTAGACGGAATTTAGCAGGTGATATCAACAATCGCGATGGTCTTCAGAGAAATGGAAAAAATTGGAAGGAAAATGAAAAGGAAAAGTGGAGCAGTACCTGAGATGAGTTCGGAGGTGGAGCAGTTGTTGAGGTGAGTTCGGAGGTGGAGCAGTTGTTGAGGTGAGTTCGGAGGTGGAGCAGTTGTGGAGAGGCCAAACAAACCGGAGGGTCGAAAAGATGTAATCTGACAAAAATGGGGGGGGGGGGGGGACTAGGGAAGGGTCATGAAAGGTGATAGAAGGTAGCTTCGTCATTTCATAAGGGTCATGTGATTGACAAATGCGAAACAAACGAAAAACTTTAACTGTTAATTGTCGGAGTAACCAATCAATCACATGCTGAAAAATATGTAATCATTCAGTCACGCAAAAAACATGTTTAACCAATTAATCAAACTGGTCAAACTTGTGTAATCATTTAAGTAATTAACCTTTAATATTATTGTAAACTTAATTTCATAGCTTTATATACTTAGAAAGTGTTAATAATTACGAGAGGGTAAATTTAATTTTGAGCATAAATAACATTTTTTAAACATAGAAGACAAATATTAATGGTTGGTTTTAGGACGGAAAAAAAATGGGTAGATTAAAAAATTAGTACTATATCATCATGAGAGACCTGACCCGAATTTAAGATCAGTGAGACCAGTTGAACAAATTTAAGATACGTGAGACCAGTTGAACAATTTTTTTTTGTTAGGTCGGTATCGGGTTTGGGATTTTCAACTTAATTTTCGATTGGACTGATCTCGTCCAAATTTTCCTAACCCTAGTCATAATATATGTGTTATATTTAGTTGTTATTTTTTATTGCACATATTTAAATTACTATAACTTAATCACATTATAGAACTTGTACATAGTTATTCAATACTTTAATTAATCACTTTTATTATGAATATAGCCGTTTTTTGTTTTATGATTCATTTTAGTTAAATTTTTTAGATTAAGTTTGTGTATATCTTGAATTACTGATCCAATATTACAAAAAAAGAAGTTTAAACCGAGTCCGTCTCAAATCAAATAAGATCGTCTCAAACGAGTTTTTTATAGTTAAAGTCACATTGGTCTCAATCCCTAAAATATTAAATTTGAAATTTTGAGTTTTTCAAGAGAAAAATATGTCTGAAATGGGTCCAAACTAACCATTAATCGGCTTAATGAGAGCATGTCTTTGCAAGAAGGTAAGAGTTCAAGTCCAATTATGTGTAAGACTGTTAGAAAAATATTAAAATGGTTGTAACCTTGTAATCATATTGTATGATAGCTTACTATTGATTTAGGTATGAACTCGTAAAGATATATTTTTATTTATTTTTTATATTGGAGTCCGTCATAAAACACCATATTTTTTGTATTTTATTTTTAAAACAGAAATAGCAATTATATTTATTGTGTCCAACTAACTAGTAACTATCACATGAATTTGAATCGATTAGGGATTTAGGGTTGTGCTAAGCCTACACCGAGCGAGAGAGACAGACAGACAAAAACTCTGAACGCATTATCTTCATTGTATAACGTGTCGATAAATCAATGTCGGCTTAGGTGGGGGTTGAGAATTTACGTACGTACATTTACTTATACTAATGTGACATTTATATCGATAGGATGTATAAATGTACTTATTTATATCTCACTACTGTACTCGTATAAATGCGAAATTTATAATGAAATATTAAAACTACAAATTGTTAATTATAATAATTATCAATTTAAACATTAGATTTAGCAAATAATGACAAACTCTAAAAATTAAATATATAAATATATTTTTAAAAATTATTAAACGAGATTTATCTAGGATATTATTTTAAAAAAAAATCAAGTTTAACTTTATAATTGTACAAAATTTCAATTTTATTATATTATCGTACATGTCGTGTTCTAATATTTATATACTAACACGATACGAAAATACTTTCATACTCTCATTTTGTTATATGTTTTAACGTTTTCACGAATGCGATTTTTTCGTAAATGTTCAGAAATTGTGAGCCGTATGTATTTCAAGTTAATAGGGAGGGAAGCTAATAATTGGAAAAGCGATACGAATTCAATATTATGTAATATGTAGGATCGAAGACACTGTTATTATGATGGGTGTGTAATATTTGTATACGTGTTCAAATATTATAACATGATATATATATATATATATGTGTTAATGCGATAAAATTGTATTAATAAATTTAATTTTATAATACTTTATTAACAAAATAAAGCTTAATTTATTTAATTTTTAAAATCCAACCTAATTGTTTAATTTCGTTGAGTTTAATTGACCGTTCCTACTATAAGTAATCGAATTTTTCATCAAAATATACATAATTTAATAAGTAAATACCAAAGTGTTCTCAAATTGCCAACAAATACAAATCTATACCAACCCACGACTGAGAGTCGCGTGTGTAACATTTAAACGTTACTCTGTTAAAATAAACATCACCCGAGACTCCCATTCGTGAGTGGCTTTTAATTTAATGTCACTCACGAATGGGAGTCGTGGGTGGCTGAACGTTACATTTTTTCTTTCCCGTTAATATTCAAGTTTCAGTCGTACGATGAGATCCCTACAAGCCTATAAGTGCAAATCCTCTCTTCCTTCTTCTCAATAAAGAAGTATTCATGGAATAACTTGTTACTTTAATGGAACGTCACTTGTCAACTAATTAATTGAATAACATGGAATTTTCACCAAAATATACTCAATTTAATAAGTAAATACTAAAATGTTTTCGAATTGCCAATAAATACGAATTTATACAAACCTGCGACTCTCAGTCGCAGTGTAACATTTAAACGTTACTCCGTTAAAATAAACGTCACATGTGACTTTCATTCACGGATGACTTTTAATTTAATGTCACCTGCGACTGAGAGTAGCGGGTTGTTTTTCCACCCACGACGGGGAGTCACGGGCTGGTACATGTTTGTATTTGTTGGTAATTTGATGACATTTTTTATTTATATATCAAATTGAGTATATTTTGGTGAATGTTTTTAAGTAATATGGTGTTTTGATAGTTTTTTCAACAAAGTTCTGAACATACAATCAACTATACCATGCACAAATGTTTTTACCATGTTTGTATTTATTAAATTTAATACGCTAAACTTATTGATTTACACAATAATATGAACATACGCACGATTTGCAACTAATCCCTAACCTTCTTGATAATCTTTTATAATTCAAACTTATTTAATTGGTTGTCTAATCCAGCTTTTAGGATGGTTTTATAATTCTGATTTGGGAAAAATCTGAAAATGATTCAACATGCTTGCACAAAACTTTAGTTGAACCAACATGTTTTTTTTTTTTGATTAATGCTTCAACATGTTTGAAAATGATTATAACTGGTACATCCGTTACTACTCTATTAAATAATTTTTATATTTGCAAAATTAATCGAATATTTTTCTAAATGTTATAAGTAAAACATACACTAATGTTACAAGCAAGTCCTGAATCAAGCCACACTGGGGTCTCCCCTAGCAAGGGTCTGAACCCAAATCAGATTGTCTAAACATGGAGACCTGGTCTGAGCTAAGATCCACACCATAGGACCCTCGATTGGGGGCTCAATTGGAGTCTTAATAGTTTAAACTGAACTCAGACCAGGTTTGATCCAAACCAATTGAGGCTCAATTGGGAGTCTCATGGTTTGGGTCCGAATCCAGACCAGGTCCTAAAAGCTAAGCGACATAGTCTGGACCCAAGCCCAGACCAAGTCCCCAGGGTTGGGTGACCTTGTCTAGATTCAGACCCTAGTTAGGGGACCTCCGATGTATCTCGAATTGAGTCAGAACTTGTTTGTTACATTAGCGTAAGTTTTAATTGTAACATTTAGAAAAATATTTAGTTAATTTTGCAAAAAATAAAAATATTTAACAAAGAATTAACGAAAGTACCAATTACCATCGTTTTCAAACATGTTAAACCATTCAAAGCATTTTGGATTAAAAAATCACTTTGTACAAATATGTTAAAGACCATTTAAAGAAGGTTCCCTTCTGATTTTGAATCTCAGTATTTTTCCTGCTGCACATTTGAACTACCTGAAGATGAATTTTTTTCAAAAAGTGTATTTGTTAGGAAAAAAATTTGAAAAAGTATATATCGGTAAAATTATGAAAGTGTTAATACGCGTTTCCTGAGGTAGCGCCTATTATAAAAGGCACTACCCTCTGTTGCTCATTGCCTCCCCTTCCTTTCCAAGCAACATTCCTTTCCAAGCAACCTTCCTTTCCAAGCAGCTATTCATTCCTCAGCTCTCCCACGAAGGTATGTTATTTATTTTTGTATATTGTATAATACTAATTTTTGAAAAATTTGTAGGAGTTATATTTACATAAATATTAAGATAAGTACAAAATAAACATATCTGATAAGAATTTTTATAATACTAATTCTTTAGGATCAAGCATGACAGAGATTGGTATAATTTGTTTATATGGCGGCGAAATAGTGTCTGAAAATGATAGTGAGGTTTATGTAGGTGGTACATCCAGTATTACTACAACTACCTTGGATATCTCTCTTTGTAGACTAAAGGAAATTATATGTATGGAGTACGGTTGGTCGGATGTTGAAGCCATGTTCATAAGCATTTCATATAAATTTACAAATACTGAAGGACTTTGCAAGTTTGTGCGTATCTGATCCGATTCAGCATTGTCTTTTGATTTACAAATAAGTTCTACTAGTCGATTTATTGTATTTAGCGTGACTAGAGGACTCAATGTGATTCCAAACATTATTGATAGTGATGAGAAAGTGAATATTTTGCATGGTCACAACAATGATATATCAGATGACAATGTCGACGTTGATGCACTCTCAGATGACCCTGTGATTAATGAAGAAGATCCATATATTGGGCAGTTTACAGGGCACATTGATGAATACAACGAAGAGATGTTTGAGTTTGGCGAGAATTCTGAGAATGTACATGGAGGTGTCCATGGTGGAAGTAGCTCACACGATGTGCAAATGATGCAACCGACTGCTGAAAATTGGGTTGATAGTAACTGGATCGACAACTTTCAATCAAGGGATGAGTGGTCTATGACTCTTGATGACACGTCGAGCGAAAGTTTCCTAAATACAAACATGAAGTTTAGTAGTAAGGACGAGTTAGCTGCCGCTATGAGGAAATGGCACATATCAAATTTTAAGGTGTGTACTATTGAGTCATCCAATCCAAAATCAATTGTTTTTAAGTGTAAAGTTAATCCTACGAATTGTTCTTGGTCATTGAGGGGAAGTCTTTTTAAGCATACTGGATTGTGGAGAATTTCCAAACTACATTCTCCACATACATGTGCTAATGAAGTCCTCATTGAACGACACCAAAACATCGATTGCAAGTTGATAGCGTCTTTGATAAGAAATTCAGTTTTAGCTGACACAAGTCTAAAAATTTCAGTAATTTAGTCAATGGTTGAGCATGAGTTTGGTTCGAAAATTTCATATCCAATGGCATGGTACTCCAAACAAGTAGTGTTGGAGTCTTTATACGGAACACACGAAGATGCCTTTGTAAACCTCCCTAGGCTACTGTCAGCTATGACCGTATATATCCCTGCGACAGTTTGTGATTTCATACCCAAAAGAGTAAATGTTGAAACTGAAGTAGCAACCTTTGGAATGATGTTTTGGTCCTTTGGTCCAGCCATTGAAGGATTTGTCCATTGTCGGTCTCTTATAAGTATAGATGCGACACATTTGTATGGAAAAGTGCTTGTAGCCGTATCGTATGATTCTAACAATGGCATATATCCTTTGGCATTTGGTATTGCAGACGGAGAGACAAACGAGAGTTGGAACTGGTTTTTACAGCATTTGCGGGATAATGTAACGAATGATCGATATGTATGTCTAATGTTTGATCGACACAGGGCAATAATTAACGTGGTAGATGTTATATATGGTCAATACGGTATTGGAACACATCGCTTCTGTGCACGCCACCTAGCAAGTAATTTCAATCGCGCCTTCAAAAATGTTATCCTGAAAAAATAGTTGTACATAATGGCAAGTACACCTGATAAACGTAAGTTTGATGTTTGGTATGCTAATATATTAACGATCCATGATGGAAAGTACAGGGATTGGATATCCAACATACCCCTTGAGAGATAGGCATTAGCGTACGATGGAGGAGCTCGATATGAAAACATGACAACGAACTTGGTTGAAGTGTTTAACGGCGTTTTGAAAGACGCAAGGGCATTTCCGTTGACTGAGTTAGTCAAATTAACTTATTGGAGATCAAATACGCACTTCTTCAAGCGTCGAAACGAAGCAATGGTTGTCATTGAGGAGTCAAAGGTATGGTATGACGTTGTCCAAAATACCATTACTCGGGCACAGAAACAACTTGGTAGGATGCAAGTTGCCCAGTTCAGTCAAGAACACTGTGTTTTTCAAGTGCGTGATATTGGTAGATTTGTACAAGGTATCGATTGGACTAGGGTGGCAATCGTGTCGTGTCATGTCTAATCGTGTCGTGTCATTAATCGTGTCGTGTCTAAACATTTCTCGTGTCTAAACGGATAAATCTTAAACGTGTCTAAACATGTCTCGTGTCTAAACGTATAAGTCGTTAATCGTGTCTAAACGTATAGAGTTGTTTAGACACAGGATCCGTTAAGGCCAAACTCATATATGCTTTAAAGCAGATATATACACAAATACATGTATACAAAATACGGTCTTCAAAGTTGATACACTCCCAAAAATGTTTATACACTCCCATAATCTATATTTATACTTAATTAATATATTTAATTTTTAATTAAAAATATTTATATGTTCATACTTATTATCCATCAAATATAATATTATCTATTTTAGTCTATATAGTATATGATACTTGTTCATGCTTGTTCATACTTGATATAGGTTACTAATCGTGTCTAAACGTGTGTTTGTCGTGTATTTGCAGGTTAGATGTGTTTAGACACGATTATTAATCGTGTCTAAACGTATAAGAGTTGTTTAGACACGCTTAGTAATCGTGTCGTGTCTAAACGTGTAAATTGCAGATCGTTTGCAGATCGTTTAATCGTGTCGTGTCAGAAATTGCCACCCCTAGATTGGACCACTCCCGGAAATTATAACGTTAACGTGGTTGAGCAAAAATGTGAGTGTGAATTATGACAAATATATCATCACCCGTGTTCAATTAAACAGTATAAATTTTTAGTTTCTAACCATTTATATTTTTTCCACAATTTTTTTTACTAAGCATTATCTAATAATTCAAATATATATAATTAATTTTTAATAATATATTTAATTAGCACAATAATTACTAATATGTCTAATTAGCACAACCACAAATATTATCCATCATATATTTATAAAATAAAAATTAATAAGAAGAAGAAGAAAAAAAAAAAGCACTTACCGATTTCCTCGGTGGAGGCGCGGTGGTGGCGGTCTGGGCAGCACTTCGGGAGAGCTGGATGGTGCGCGAGGTTCCGACGCGGCTGCGAGGCTGCTCGGCGGCAAGATGCGGCTGGGCAACAGGAGGCTGGAGGCAGCTGGGCAGCGGGAGGCAGAAGGAATTGGCGTCTGGGAGAGTTGGCGGCTGCTGAGGGAATGGGAGCTGGGGGAGGAGGCGCGTCTGTGCTGAGGAAATTTGAGATAGGGTTATTTATTAATAATTCTCTGACCATGACATGTCAAAGCTCTTACCGATCCGCCAATACAGATGGTTCAGTTAATGAGGTCCTATGGTGGCTGAGCCGTTACAAGTCAAATGAAAAAATCCAACCCAATAAACTAGTTTATTAGATAGATAGGAGAAATTATTCAACTTATAAACATTACACAAGTTTACCCATACTACTAATGTGGTACAAGTCTCCTACCTTGCAACTTGTATAAACCATAATGTTGCTGTTAGGATCAAACAACACTCAATAATGAAGAACACACCTAGGATTGAGGAAGAACACTTAGGATTTTTAGAGAGGAAAGGAAGGGAAGCCAAAACAGATTTCTTGTGTTAACACTCAAGTGAGCAACCTCCACACGGTTTATCATGATATTATTGATGACGGTTACTGTTACAAAATACGTATACAGGAGAAATACAATACAATACAGTATAGCCTATTTGGTTCGGGGCGCCGACCATTACATATCAATCAGACTACAATACCTAACAGTTGCAAGTGTTGAATGATTTCATCGTCAAAATGAACATTACCTGCCCACCACATGACATGACACTATTAGAGAGTGGGGCAGCTTGGTCGACATAATAATAACACAGTGACCAGACATACAAGATTACAGTTATTTACTTCTTCACCTACAAGATCAAAGTATTCAATAGTCACATCTTCAGTAACTAAAACATGTATTCAATTTACGCTTAAGCTATCTTAACAACTTCCTTCAACATCATCTTCGTGAATGAAAGCTCTTATAAAACCCCAAATCCATGGATGAACAGAAAAGGTAAGATATCCAGATGATACAAACTACTTCACTTGTGTTGTTGTTGTGTGTTCCTCTGTAGAAAATCATACCACTGTGAATCTGTGATATAATTAAGTGCCGGCCGGCCAGACAATATAATAGTCTTTGAAAGTTTCTGCAGATTAGAGTACACATTGAAGGTGATAAAGCAACTCCATCAAAGATTTCTAGAGATTGTAGTTAGGTTAGTAAGACTGACCTGTTCTTCTTTCCCTGACAATTGCTGAAGGAAAGCACAGTCGAGGACAACCTCCATGTTTGCATATTCAATCAGCTTATGAACACAAATCATTCAAAGTCACCAAAAGGTAGATAAGTGATAAATTATTGGATCTGAGTAAATATGAAGAGCAAACAAGCCATCATCATTTGATTCTGTTGAGATTTTCATTAACATTAAAGTGGAAGGTTACAGGATTTCTAAGGGCAATAGTCATG
This sequence comes from Chamaenerion angustifolium, assembly GCA_946814005.1. Classification (NCBI taxonomy): domain Eukaryota; kingdom Viridiplantae; phylum Streptophyta; class Magnoliopsida; order Myrtales; family Onagraceae; genus Chamaenerion; species Chamaenerion angustifolium. The sequence goes on along the minus strand of OX328277.1, from coordinate 28,737,220 downwards.
CAACTGTTGATCAGTTTCATGCAGGATATCAAACACAATCTGATGTCTTCATGCTTGATAAGACTATTTCAGGAAGCAACGACAGCAAAAGGTAAAAGCACTGTAGGATAGAGATTCTTGAATGGGTACATACATAGTAATTAGGTACTTTGGTTTAATCAGCACAACAGATTCAAATGAGCAATGGAGATTCCATAGACATAAAATTGCAAGCACTGAGTTCACACCAAGAACAAATCAGAAGGTATAATAATAATAACAATTACATAAAATAAATGAATTATATACAGGGTTGAGCTTGAGCTACACACCTTATTAGAGAACTATCATTCTCCATTACTTTGTTCATTGGTTGATAGGTCTTCAGCGCTTTGTTCATAGTAAGATCCTCTTTTTCACATTGTATCTCGGAAGGTATCAAAAACTGGAATCTCCTCATATTGATTTACAACAACGTATCCGTGATACTTCAGCATCGGAATCACCATCTTTCGGATTCTGTGAAGTCTTGTAATTCCTCCCTATGACAAAGGCATCTTCAAACTGTCCTCTCATTGCAGCAGCAGCAATATGTCAGGTTACAGAACACAAGTTATAATTTAAAAAATAAAATAGAAAGAGTCTTTGAATGAGATTGATCTATTGTTAGAAACAATTTAAAAGTAGAACACAAAATTAAAACTTCAGTGGGCACAACTCCAAGAATTACATATATGATTACTAAGGACGAAATAGGCTCCCACTAAGTAAAAGCAATTGCGTTAGCTAATATCATAAAGAGAAGGTGTATACCACGGAAGAGTTCAATTACCAACGGCAGCGAGCTGCAGATGAGCAGCTGTTGGAGGACTTCCAATTATACGGTTTTGCAGGAGAACAATGTCTAGGTAGTAAAGATGATTCCTCTGTTCTGACTTCTGTGTCTTCTGCTCTTCCTTCTATTTGGTGTCCCGTATTTTATGTGAAAACAGCATCGTTTAAGCAGATATAGTAAAACGCTAAACAAACCCCAAAGAAGAAGAAGCTCAGCCCGACATCATATGCCAAAAATCCCAACAGCTCTTAACTAACATAAATGACAAACTATGACCTAACCTAACTAACTGTCCTCCGATTAAAATAAGATTGCATATACTCGCTTAAATCAAGCTTCCCCAGCTCGTTATTAACTAAATAGAAACTTGGACATATAGTTGTGAGAATCAGATACATAAGATCTAATTCAGTTCAAGGAAACACTGAGAAGTTCATCCCAGGAAGCCAGCTTTTCGCGGGGTTTGTTTCTCAAACTCCCGAGCCTCCTTTCCTCGAAATCAATCTTCTCCCACCCACTGAATGAAACAACTCTCACACTCCGATCATCTAATAACTGAAGAAGACCTTCTTTTCCGAGTTTTGGTGTGGATTGCTCCAACACTCCCTTCTTGATGTCTTCGGAGATACTAGCCACCTACCATAAGAAAAATACATTTTCTTTAAAGCTTGAGAAAATATTCACTGATATAGCTGATTTCGCATTTAATCATACAAAAATAGAGCTATATGTAGTAGTATCACTGCGAGATAGTATACAACAACTTAGCTTATTGCACCAACTGGATGTTTTATTGATTAAGAATAACTTACAGTTTCTTCCGCACAATAAAGATTTGTCCCAATAATTCCAGTTGGCCCTCGTTTCAACCACCCACAGACGTACAAACCATGTTCGAGCGCTTCTGGATCTCCTAATACTCCACTTAGGACTCGCCCCATCTTGTTCGGCACCACACCTGTAAACCTAACCAGGTTCTCAAAAGCTTCCTGGAGAGAACTATCAAATACTTGCATAATTTTACATGAATATTGTAAGACATTATCAAAGCTGGTATATTTTATGAAAGTAAAATCTTAACCTCTTTGATGATCAAATGGCAGACCCTGAATTGGAATTGACTTGTACCCAATGCTCTTCAGCACCATCCTATTACACACACACACATATATATATATCACAACTTGGCTTAGATAATAGCTGTACATCTACCTATCCGTGCACATTTATGATTTATCCAGTATATGACAACTTGAGTTCTAAGAAATTACTCGCACTGGAGATCTTTAAAGTCTCCGGTACCAACTGCAACTTGTTTCCCGGCTTCACCTATGAGTTTAAACAATTTCAGGTTCACTCATATATAGTAAAGGAAATAGTATATACTAGAAATTATGATAGAAGTTGTGTACAATACATTATTCAAGGTGGATACAAACGCGAGAAGTATAGAACAGCATGAGAGAAATCCCAACAGTACAAAAATGGTTACCTGAGAGAGATGTCTTTTCGACGTTCACAGCTGAAACATGTCCAGGTCTTTCATTTGAATCAAGAAACTTATCTGGTCTGCTAAAGAAAACAAAATGGAGTTCTCGGTTATGAGAATTGGTAAGTGAAGACCCTGATTTGCTTGCTGCCTTTGAGAGTAGCTCATGCACACGCCTCTGAATTCGACTGTTCTTCAGCTCTTCCTTCAACAAACAGCGTGATAACTTTTCAGTCAAATGGTTAAGTTGCAGCTCATCCACCATATATGCAGATACTACAGTAAAAGGTTTAAAATAAGATTGTCAAGATAGAATCAAAACAAGAGACTATGTTCTTCAGTGAATGGTTTGTGACTGATCAAGTCGTGCTTGTCCTTATTATCCCATTTGCAAGGAGCAATATTATGTTGGTCTAAAATGACATTACTCTATGTAAAGAAAAGAATGTAGGAATGTATTAAGTACTAATAAACAAACACATGTTATATCTACATCATCCTTAACATCTATGTGACTAGAATAAAAAAGCAAATGTCTCCCTACTTCAATTTTTCCCTCTTAAACTATGTTAATCCTGTGAAACAAATCAAAGAGGACTCCACAAACGATTATTTTCCTTTATGAATATACCTCATCAGCAGGCGATTTCAGCAAATCAGATTCTTCTATGTGAATGTGAAGATTCTTAATACCTGCCACAAGACACTAAGACATTAAGTTTCACTAAATGCAGACAAACGGTATGAGCTGTCAGCATTAAAAGTCAACCCAAAACAAAGAAAAAACATGTTTCACTCAGTTAACAGTGATTGAATGGTTCAACAATCTATACTCACCAAGAATCTCACGTAGTTCTTTGGCAGTACAAGCTGCTTGTGCAGGGCCACGCCTTCCAACCAAATACACTTTCCTACAGAGACATTTCAATTACTTAAGTCAGAGAAGTACATCAGAGGACTAAGTAGGTGCTAGTCTATGGCAACATAAGAAACCTTATAGAGCTTTTTTCCAAAGCAGCCAATGCATGGCCAGTGATATCAGTTGTCGCTAACTCTTCTGTTGGCCGTAGAAGAATGCGTGCAACATCTAGAGCTACATTTCCCTGAAACAAGATAACATTTCTATTTTCTGAGAAATGCTTGTTTACAAAATAAGCATTCCTCAAAACCAAAGGGTTTTATGCATCCATTACTATAACAATATTCAATTATTTGTTCACACCACCAAACTGCTAACTGATACATCCTCTTAAGGCCACCTCAAGTATTTAAAGAGTACTACTATACTCCATAGTAGGGATTGTTCACTTAAAAAATTAGTGAGGAACAAAATGTGCAAAATTAACTCATAAATGAGTTCTCCACACCATTTTCATTCTTCATCTTGTCTGATGCACTAATAACGTCATTGGCAGTAAAATTTGTAAAAGACTTATACAAAAAGTGCACATCCCTCTTTACATGTATATGTATATATAATAATAATAATATCATCTAGACGTACCTGACCAAGAACAACAGCTGTCTGCGTATTTAATAAGTCTAGGTCCAAATTTTTGTAGTCTGGATGCCCGTTATACCACCATACAAGTTCCCTTGCTGAGTGTATACCATTCAGATCCTAAAAGAACCAATTACTTCTCAGGGAAATTTAAGAAATTTGATGAGTAACAGCCAGAAGAAATAAAATAAATAGAAAATCTTCAAGTATACTTCTCCTGGAACTCCAAGAGCTCTGTCACTTTCTGCTCCATAAGCCAGCACCACCTGTAAGTTTCAATGTCAGGTAAGTATTACTAGTAAACTAGAGCTCTAAACAATTAAACTCATCTATACTCGTTCTCACCACATGATATAACTCTCGAAGCTCTGGCAGTGAAACGGCAGAACCAACTTTGACGTTCCCAATAAATGAACACCTCTCATGTTGCGCTACACGAGAAAATTGATTGACAACAATCTGTGCCAAGTTTTCTGGTGAGATAAGCTCAACTCAAACAAATTTGCACCAAACAAGTGAAAGTTGAGAAATTTTCTTTTTTCTGAATGGTGAATAGCTAATTCATGACACAAGTTTCAGCAATAACCAACAAAACAAAGCTGAAATCATCAACTGACTGCTGCAAAATAAATAATTCTCTTATTCGAAAGGAGATAATAGCTCACTAACATTATGTCCATACTAACTACTATGGTACAAACTACAGGGTTATTAAGGTTCTAACCTTTGTTTCAGGATGATCCGGGGCGACACCTGAACGTACCAATCCAAATGGAGTTGGCAAACGATCAATTATATCAACCTGTGCTGCTTGATGAGTTTTTATCAACTGAAAAACCACCAATTCCATCACATATAATTAAATCATATTTTTACGCCTTCTGTAACGAAAGCATACTCGTTGCGGAAATGGATGCCAAATCCAAGGAAAAATACCTTTTCAGCAGTGTAACAGCCAGCCGGTCCACTCCCAACGATACAGACACGTAAAGGAGGATTGGATGAAGAAGTGGATATCTTCCTCAAAAATCGCACTTGCGCCCCATACATTACCATTTTGCCTCTTGAAAATCTACGTTCCGCTACCTAGAAACTAACTGGAGTTCCCTCGCTTCTACTAGTTTTCGGGGGATGTGATAGATGTCAACGATAAACACCTTGTTAGTGGATGTAAAAGCCAAAGCAAACTTGGCGGATTGAAGCTTGTAAAAGAGACTAAGGAATATCAATCGGAAGATTCAAAAGTCAAAACCCTAATTTCGTTGTGGGGGAAGGTTGAAGGCGCGTAAAATCGACGCGCGGGTCAGATGGTGCGAAAGCGGACCAGGCTTAGAATATAGTATAATACTTTTTAAATATTATTATTTTTAAATGTTGATATTTTAAGCAATCAGTCATCTCTACAAAAACAGAGCTTAACCTTAACGGTATTATGACCAAAAAAAAAAACTTAACGGTGTAAATAATATCATCAATATCTTTCCCGCTGCAGCCATTCCACCTGAAAGAAGTGAGGAACAGTTGGTGATGGGAAATGAAAATGTTATATTTTTAATACGAATGTACATATCTTCTTCCATTACCCAGAAACTAAAATATGAAGAAATAATCAGTCAACAAAAAGAATGATAATTAACAGTTTTGTTGAAATTACACTGTTACTTACTATGTTTGACAAATGTAATCAAATAATCACTAAATTGACAATTTTATCATTTGTTTTTATCTTGTTTATTTTTAAAATATGAGTTCGAAATTAAATTTGCGCAAATATGAGTTCAAATTGAACCTAGAAACGCGAATTTAAATTCAGTTCGAATCTAAATTTGTGGTTGAACTGAATCCAAATCTATAATTTGGAAATAACAATTTGGATTCAAAATTTCAAACGGAAACGTAAATATGCAAATTTGGATTCGAATTAAATTTCATATTTGAATTTGAAATCAAAATTCATATTTGAATTGAGAAAGAAGACCTAGAAGATAAATAAGATAAGAGTAAGGGTATTTTAGTCCCTTTTTCGCATATTTTTTTTTTTTTGTTTAATCACATTTTATAATATAAATAACTGATAACACAAATTTTAATGTTTAGTCACATGTATCAATATAAATGACTGAAGATAATTTACCATTTATAATTCATGGTAAAAAAATCATCACTTCTTTAACCTTCAAACTTGCTTCAATTTAACGTAGATCAAATAACTCATTAAAACAAATAGAAACAGGATACAAAGTAAAGGTATTTCCCAATCAAACAATAATAACAAAAATAATAAATTAGCACCTTCAAGGTGCTCCATCCATTTCACAAATATCAATAAGGAAGTAAACTCATACTTAAGTGCACGAGTCTCTATTTTAACCTTGTTATTCTTTCACACACCATGCCATGAAATGTCTCTTACGATAATCTCTCGATATCTAAATCTCAAGGATGCGTGTTACTCATGTCCTTCATTCCAAACAGAAAAAATAACTATGTTTTTGCTTGTGTGAAAAACTTAAGCTATTTCCTGTTATAAGTATATCATAGAGTCATAAACATAAAGTCTGGTCCAGACATTTTGGTGTACACGTCATGGTCCTCAGTTCACATTTGAGGAACCACTGTCTAGAAGACTGTTTCAGAATATAAATGAAGTTTGCATACTAAGTGTTCATGGCCTTCTGCACAAATCATTCAGGTTGCTTCATATATCTTTCTTTTTCTAACTCACCATTTGAGAAAGATGGTCTTAATATTCATCTAGTGCAATTTCAGGTCTAAACTCACTCCAATAGTCAGAATCAAGCGAGTTGTAGTCATTCAAACAGTCGGGGAGAAAGTCTCCCTAAAGCTCCCTTCCTGATGTTGTCTATAACCTTTCGAGACTAGTCGAGATTTGTAATGCTCAATGGTTCCATCAATCTTGAGTTTCGTCTTAAGAACTCATTTAACTCTTATTGTTATCCGTCCTCTCGTAAGGTCGACGAGTGTCCAAATAATGTTCCTTCCTTATAGCTTTCATGTCGTCCATAAACTTCATTTCATCCTCCATTATCTTTATTCATTCTTCTTAGGGTGTTTTCAGCATAATAATTGTCTTGTAAGATATTAGGGTGTTTAGTTCTCCATCACTTTTGAATGCATATGGGAGAAAAAAAAATACTTATGTTCCAACACACAGTTTAACAACTCAGTACTACCAGAGCTATGATCATAATCACTCCCACTGGGAATGAGATACTCAATACTCTCACTGTCAACAATATCATCATGAGTGAAATATGTTCCATTCGCTCAAGCAGACGGTGAATCCAGCGGACGACGAACTGATTCATCATTTACAGTTTCTCCCTCCCCACTCGAAGGAATAAGTGTTGTCTTAACCAGATCTCACATCTCATATAAAGATCGATTTATCTAAATCTCTCACTTCTTCGAAAATTCGTTCTCTAAAAACATTGTGTCTAATAATTCGATCTCGGTAACACTATCACTGTTCCGCTCGACATTATGTCCGGACCAGCAGTCGAACCAGTATAGGGATCGCCTCAAATCAGTGCATAGTTTGGTCAGTCCTACCGCAGTTCGCCAAATGAACCAGATGGTTCTTATGCAATCCATTCTTATCCTTCTTCTACCCTAGCCCACTTATTCTTCAGCAATTCCCTCCTTCCAGACCCCTTCCCTCACCTTCTCCCCAACTCCATTTACTCCCTTCTACCCGCCACCACCACCACCCTCCCCCCTCCCCCAGACAGCTCGCCCATCTCCCCCTCCACCAGTCGTTCCCTCCAGCTCGCGTGCCCCCTCCTCCACCTCCCTCCAACCCGCTTCCCTGCTCCCCTCTACACACACTCCCGCCAGTCTTCCTTCCCCTTCCCTCACCCCCTCACCTTCACCCACCCATCACTCACATTCCATCCCCTGCTCGTCTGCTACCTTTCACCGCCCTATCCAGCCAGTCGTTCCTTCTAGCCCGCGTGCCCCTCCTCCTCCTCCCTCCAGCCGCATCACATACACTTTAACCACCCTCCTCCCCATCCTGCTCCAGCCTACACGCCACCTTAACTTGCCTCTCATCCCCCCACTAGCCAGCCCCACCTCTCCGTTCCAGTCGCTCCCTTCAGCCCGCACGCTCCCTCCAGACCCCACCCTCCACACACACACACCTGCCCCCTTCTTCCCCCCCCCCCTCTCAAGTCCCCCCGCCCTCTCTCTCATCCGCCCTCGCTCACGTTGTCCCCTTTCTCGCTTTTTGCCCCCTACAGGCTACAGTATCTCTCGCTCTCCTATTCCTCCCCCTCCCGCCCCCACCTCCCCGCTCCCGCTCCCTTTCCACATACACACTTTCATCCCCCCCCTTCTCTAGTCTCCACTTCCGCCCCCTTCTCTCCCTCCCCCTCCCGTCGCGCTCACTTACCTCCTTCCTGACCTCTGCCTCTGTCCAGTCGCCCCCTCCAGTCTGTCCAGACCTCCTACCCCCATCTCCCGTTCCCACAACCCTCACTCTCTCCAACCCGCTCCCTCTCGCCACCGTCGCCCACCTCCTCCCCCTCCCCAAACTGCTCTCAAATAGTCCAACTAATTACAAGAATGCCTAATCAGTTATGCATTTTCTTATGTACCACTAAAGCCAACAATTGTGTGTGAAAATTTGAAAATTATGGTTATAATCATTATTTTTATATGATTACTCTTAATATTAAATTGTATTATGATTATGGTGATAAATTTTATACCTGCAATAGTTATAATTATGATATTTTAGTCATACTCATGGTTATAACTAATGTTATTATATAAATATAATAAATATTTAATATTAGTATAATCTAATAATAGAGGGTACCGATCAAATATTAAATTTCTTCTTTTTTATTTTCTATTTTACGTACTAAATTTGTCGATATGGTTTAATTAATTTTTTCTCAATTTCGTTCCTGTCATAAAGTATATTCTTATAAAGTATAATACTTGTGAAGTATTGTAGCCTGGTCCAAGGGCGCCTCTGCGACTGCGTTCTCAACTTTACTTTTAGGTAAACTTTACCTTTATATTTATTTTGGATTTAACTTTTACCTCGACAAATTGAACTCGAGTAGTATTAGGCTTGTTCATGAACCGGTTCGACCCCGAACCGGTTCTGAACTGAACTGGTCTGGTTTGAAAAAAACCAGTACATTTTTCTGTTTCTAAAAAAACTGGTATGGTTTAAGGAAAAAAGAACTGGTCTGGTTCGAACCGATTCAGAACCGGTTCGAACTGTTCTGGTCTGTTTTTTTAATATCAATTTTGGTTCGGAAATATTCCGGTTCAAACCGAACCTAAACCGGATGAAAATTCTGTCCAACACACTGAACCGTCTTAAAAAATACTGAACCAACTGAAAAACACTGAACCGACTGAAAAAACACTGAACCGACTGAAAAATACATTGAACCGACTGAAAAACACATTGAACCGATTGAAAATCTGTTCCACAACCGACTAAAATCTTGTCCAACATCAACATACGAGAGTCCAATATATCTCTAGGTTTGGTTTATTGAAAACATATCTAGGTTTGGTTTAATTTCAGACCGGTTTACTTAATTTTGCTTCAAACCGGTTCTAAAATTATATAGGTTTAAAGTGGTTTGATTGAAATTTAAGTATAAACCAGTATCAAAAACGAGTCGAGTCGAACCGGTTCGAACTGAATTTTTGGTACTATTTTGAACTGTTCTATTTGAAGGCAAAAAACACTGGTCTGGTTTTGGAACTAGTTCGGCCGAACCGGTTCGAACCAAACCAGTTCCAGACCAGACCAGACCAGTTCGCCCGAACCGGTTTATTTGGCCAAGCCTAAGTAGTATGCTGATGGTGTCCAAAATTAGAGATAGGTATCATCAACAATCAACATACCAGAACTATTGGGGTGCAAGTTGATTGGAATTAAAGATAAAGGTAAAATTTATCAAAGGGTAAAATTGAGAGTGAATAGTTGCAGCTTTACACCATGTCATTTCGCACTGGGCGAGGGCGAATGTAGGAAAAATAAAAGAAAAAGTATGAAAAAGATGTAACATGTTTGCCCAAAGTAGTGAATGCGGCTCAATGTTTGTTTTTGATGGAATATGTTTGTTGGTGTAAGTTTTTGATGAATTCCGTCAAAATATGTTTGTGTCCGTCAAAAAAGTCTGTTAGTTGCCTCTATGCCTTGCACGTGAGTTTCTGTCCGTTTGAAAAGACCAAAATGACCCTTAGTACTTCACCCATTGTAACAGCCTTCTCCTTCGTTGATCCAATCTGTTTCTTCTCCAACATTCTCCTCCAAGGTGGCGTCTGTAGCAGCTTAGCTTCCCGATTTCGTCGGCCATTCATTGTTGGATCTCCAAGCTGGTCGTCGAGGAAGAATGGGACCGCAGTACTCAGGCAGCAGTACACCCAGCTCGAACTCAAAGTCGGACGTAGAGTACCCGAGTTGGCATTGCTACTGTGGGTTCACGACACATGCTAAACCCGCATCGACATGGAAGAATTTCAGTCGCATGTTCTATGGGTGTCCCAATTACAAGGTTTGTTTGCCGATTCGTTTTATTTGGAATCTTAATTTTGAATCCGTCATCTTGAAAATCAGTCATTTTCGAAGCCCTAATTTGGTGTATTTCTGTTGAAGAACCACAGTTGTAGCTATTTTGAGTGGTGTGATCCGCAAATGTGCATATACGGAAGGAGGGTCGTGAACAAATTTCGAGATATGCATGTGAAGATTGAAAGTGAAGTGGTTCTTGTACGAAGGAGGGAGAAGATGTTGATTACTGTTGTTGGTGTTCTTGCGGTACTGCTGTTTGGTGTCAGCCTAAAACTGGTCATTGGGTGAACGTGTTTTCGTAGTTGTATGTTAAAGACTAATGTTTGTGGGTCGGGGTGTTTTAAGTTAACGATGTTTATGTTGTCTAAAGACCAGATGACCTATGTTTTGTAATTGTTGGTATTTGAATAAACAAGTTTGTCCATTAGTTGAGAATAGATGTACTATGTTTTGAGTGACAGGACAAAAATTGATCGACTAAATCCAAAAGAAACACACCTGCAATTATATACCTGTCCCACAACACATACACATTCCAAACAACTTCAACAGAACCAAGTACTTCCAGTATGCATATAACATACACAATCCAGACAACCAAGTACATTAACAAAACCAACCTAAACAAGTCATACTACGTTAGGTCTTGAAATCACGGAATATCTTCATTGAGTCGGATATTTTGTGTACTTGCTTGACTTGAAACGAGGGCATTATCGACTTCTTAGGAATAGTCTTCTTCTTCGGTGTGATGGTCTGCAACGGCATATCAACTGGCACGAGGAGACCGGTGGCAACCTTCTCAGTCATCCTTGTCATCTTCTTTGCCCTGTTCGTTGGCTTGTTGATTTCATTGAATTTGATTTTATAACCTCTTATTCCTTCATTTGCTATTCTACAGTTGATGTCATGAAGCCAAGGACCACTATGATTCTGCGTAATGCAAAAATTGACATGCTCAAGGGAACAACAGTTGACAAATGGGGCCGTGTTGAAGAGAAGACAACATGGTACCTTTGTTGCTATCGAGAAGAACGATCTGTCTCTGGTTGAGCAATCATTGGCTTTGTGGGTATTCATTGTTTGTGCAATTGAAGGTATCTTGTGCAACTTTTCACTTACCAGAAAAACAAAGCAAAGGGCATCAAGGTGTCTACAAGTGTTCGCTAGATACCTAATCCAGAAAACATGAAACCAAATTAGTCGGGTCACCTACAGGCCAAACTAGCAATTGACTTTCTGTGACGTTATTGATGCTTCACATATTAGTAGATTAATCAAAAAAACGATATGAGTTTAAGGTATGCAACTACTCTAACATTCATGTTCGAGTGAGCATAGATTCAGTGTTTTTAGTTTCCCAATTTCAACTATAGCTTTGTCCTGAAGTTCTTTCAAATGCTCAAATTAGATAACATCGAACTCTAGATTATGAATGACTTTTGCATAGCAAACAAGAAGTAATTTGGACTGATAATACTCATTAGGAGATATTATCGGTGATCCAACAAAGAAACTTCAACTCAGCAGATACGGACCTAGATAGATAAGCTGAGACACAAAATCTTCCAACTTCTTGTCAAAGCAATACAGTTTATTCAAGTACCTTCGGGGAGCCAACCGTAGCCGCGTTGCGCGATGGAGAGCATGGAAGTCATCAATGCCAATGAAGTAGCCGTGTGGTAAGGCAACATTGACTCCACGCAGGCACTCAATTCCACAGGCGACCTTCAATTGCAACCATCGTGAATTGCTTAGGATTCAAATCTCCAGTTTGTGAATGTACAAAAGAAAGCGAGACGGTGAATACCTCAGAATGCAGCGAGATGCAGGTCGGCTAGCTGCAGCGGAAAAGGGTGACCGCTCCGCCTTGGCCTCCGAGGCTATCTTGGAGGTCGCGCTCCGGGCGGAAGCTGAGCGGAAAATAGATCTGAGGGAGACGTGTCCTTGGCCAGAGTCGATTCCAAAACTTTCCCTTTCTTCCCCTTCTTTGACACACTATGCTTAGAAAAGCTGCTGTACTTCTCAAGAATAGAATCCAGCTGCCTCAGTAAATCTTCCTGGCCTTTAGAAGCGATGGTTAGGCCGTAATTGATAATATAGTCCTGATCCAAGTTGCTCTTTTTCGCGCGCTTCTCGTCCTCATCACTTGAATCAGAATCAGTTTTGCTCGATGTCTTCAGCGAGAAGAAGTAGTGTGACTCATCAAGGAGGGAAACTGTTCGTTCGCAGATAATAAAGGAGGGAATTTCATCGAGGGTAGTTTGGGTATTATCGTTTTTGTTTATTTCAACGTTCAATTTATTTGTCACGTGACAAGCACGTGCTAACTTTTAACGGATAAATTAACAGAAAACCTAACGTTTCTTCAAAAACCTACAGAAGTAAACGTTTTACATCAAATACCCGCGGCCCAAAACAAATTTCATCTATTACCATTTTGGGCAAACATGTTACATCTTTTTCCTACTTTTCCCAAAAATAAAACATCTTCAAATTACACCTTAGAACTATGTCCTAGTCCACGGTGCAAGGAAAGTCTACATAATTAGACACTACACTTGATAGAGCTTTATGTTGACAAATTAGATGCTGCTAATTTTCGTCTTGCAGGACTTTGGGATTCAATGACTCAAGAGAAATGCACACGATACAAGAATTTACATGGTTCACCAATTTGGCTACGTCCACGGCTCACACCCATTTCACTATAGACAAATAGTGTATCACTCAAACATACACTATGTATCGTTCGCACTCTAAAATACTCACTCTGTATTTTTGGCTCACATACACAACACTAATTTTCTCCCACAGACTCAACACTCCAACAACCGTTTCTTACTCTTCTCTCTTTCTTGTGCTTATTCTTTCCTTCGACATTGTTGACTTCTTATAGACCAAAAAATATGACAATCTTCAGTGGCTTGACCACTTTGCTGAGTGTTTTGCCCACTTTGGCCAGTGGCTTGTCTACTTTGGTGAGTGACTTGTCCACTTCAGTTGAGTTGGTGGTGGTGGCCTGAAAGTCTTCATTGTCTAACAATCTCCCACTTGGAGACTTTAAAACTCCACCAATGTATCCATGAGTGAATTGGGTGTGAGATTTTTCTGTCTTCTATCCTTGAAGACCCGCTGAAGCTGAGCACAACTTCAGTTTCTCTATAGAGACTGTCTTGGTTAACATGTCAACTGAGTTCTTGCTCCCCAGGATATTCTCAAGTGTTAAAACTTCATCCTCTAGTAGAGATCTGACAAAGTGATAACAAAGTCCGATATGTTTGGTCCTTGAATGAAATGCAGAATTCTTTGCCAGATGTATATCACTTTGACTGTCACTGTGCAAAACATTCTTTGTCTGCCTTAGACTCAATTCTGCTAACAATCCTTGTAACCAAATCATCTATTTGCTTGCCTCAGTAACTGCTATGTATTCCGCCTCTGTGGTGGGTAACACTACTGTCTTCTGTATCTGTGAAATTCAACTGACTGCAGTAGTTCCCACTATGAATACATAATTGGTACTACTCCTCTTGTTGTCTACCTCACCAGCAAAATCTGAGTCTACAAATTCTTGTAGTTTCAACTCGTTTCTTCTAAAACTCAGGCATCTATCTGTGGTGCCTCTCAGATACAGTATCCATTTGACTGCTTCCCAGTGTTGCTTCCCAAGATTAGTCATGAATCTGCTCACATCTCTCACTGCATGAGCAATATTTGGTCTTGTGCAAACCATGACATACATGAGACTTCCAATGGCTGAGGCATACGAAACCTTAGCCATGAAGTTCCTTTCATCTTTCGTCTTGGGTGAATGTTCATTGGATAGTCGGAAATGACTAGTCAATGGTGTGTTAACTGCATTAGCACCACTCATGTCGAACCTTTTGAGAACACGCCCAATGTACCCCACATGAGATAGCTCCAAAGTACCCTTTGACTTGTCTCTATCGATTCTCATCCCAAGAATCTGCTTTGTTGTGCCCAAGTTCTTCCTGTTGAACTCACTCGACAGTTGTTTCTTTAATTGTTTGATTTCACCCATATATGAACCTACCACTAACATGTCATCAATATAAAGTAACAAAATAATATAGTTGGACTCAAACCTTTTGAAGTAGCAACAATGGTCAACATTGCATTTGAAATAGTCATTTGTGTGGATAAACCCGTCAAACTTTTTGTATCACTGTCTTGGAGCCTCTTTCAATCCATACAAGCTCTTCTGCAAGTTACACACGAGTTTCTCCTTTCCATGTTCTAAGAAACCCTCTGGCTGCTCCATGTATATCTCCTCCTAAAGGTCATCATGGAGGAAATCAGTTTTTACATCTAACTGCTCAAGTTGCAAGTCTTCTCCTGCAACAATACTTAAAACTGACTGAATGGTAGTCAGTTTCACAACCGATGAAAATATTTTAGTGTAGTTGATACCTTTCTTCTGCTGGAATCTTTTGGCTACAAGTCTTGCCTTATACCTTTTGGAACTGTCATGTTCCTCCTTGACTCGATACACTCATTTGTTGTGTAATGCCTCCTTTCCCACGGGTAACTCAGCTAGCTCTCATGTCTTGTTAGATATAGGGGACCTTATCTCTTCTTTCATTGCAAGCTCCTACTTGTTAGAATCTTCCACTTGACATGCTTCATCATAGCATTCAGGTTCTCCTGCATCAGTAAGCAACAAATCATTCATGTACCTTCTATTTGGTATAGGATGTCGTGAAAATTTCCTTAATACATGAGATGGAGATGGAGAATGTGGTGGATCAGTCTGTTGTGTGTTGCTCTGCGATGTATGTTCCTCTGACTGAGGACTCTCATCTGTTTGTTGCACTATACTTCTATCGGGAACATCATCTGGATCAACGTACATAGGATCGCCATGTGTTGCACTACTAGGTTGTAGTGTATTTATGTCCTAGTACATCACTTTTTCATTGAATATTACATCTTGACTTCTGATCATCTTATTAGTCTGGTCATCCCAGAACTTGTATTTAAGCTCATTTCCACCATATCTGATGAAGGTGCATTTTAGTGACTTGAGGTCAAATTTTCCCCTAGCTTGATCACTAATATGCACATATGATACACAACCAAAAACTTTCAAATGAGAAAGTTTTACCTCTTTTCCGCTCCATACCTCTTCTGGTATTCTGTAATCTAGCGGTACTGATGGTCCTCGGTTGATCAAGTAAACTGTTGTATTGACTGCCTCTGTCCATAACTGCTTGGGCAGTCCTACATGTATACAATTGCTTTTGGCTCTCTCAATCAATGTCTGGTTCATCCGTTCTGCTACGACATTCTGTTGTGGTGTCCCTGGCACAGTCCTTGCTAGTCTGATGTCATTTTCATAACAGAACTTTTTGAACTTCATGTCATCATACTCGCCACCATTGTCATATCTCAATTTCTTGATCTTTAGGCCTGTCTCATTTTCTACCATGGCTTTCCACATTTTGAACATTTCAAATACTTCTGATTTGTGTCTCAAGAAATAAACTCATACATTTCTGGAATGGTCGTCAATGAAAGTCACGAAATATGAATTCCCGTCAATGGATGAGACAGTAGTTGGGCCCTAGACATCTGTGTGAACTAGCTCAAGTTTTTCTTGCTTTGATGATCTGTCACTCTTTATGAAGCTAACTCGTTTCTGCTTCCCAAAGATGCAGCTTTCACACAAGTCAGTGTCAACTGACTGTAGGTCTGGTATTTTTCCCTTGGAATGCATGATCTTGATGCCCTTATCACTCATGTGACCAAGTCTCTGGTGTCATAGATTTGGATAATCTTTGTTGTCTGCAACTGTAATTGACCCACAATTGTTTGTTGTTGTATAGAGTGTACCACTCTTCTGGGCACGAGTGACTGTCATTGCACTTTTGGAAACATTTCAAGTATCGCCATTGAAGGTTGTGACGTAACCTTCATTTGCTAGTTGGCCCACCGAGATCACATTCTTCCTCAAGTAAGAATTGTGTCTCTCATCCCTTAACCTTCACAGAAATCTATTCAACTTGATATGTACATCACCCTTGTCAACCATGTCGCATGGTTGATCATCACCAGGATATACCTTACCAAGGTTGCCTGATGAATAATTCACTAAGACTTCTTTGTTGTAGGCTGTATGGAAGGAAGCTCCGGAGTCTAGCACCCATGACTCTGACTTGCTCTCCAAAGAGCATATCAATACATTGTCTACCTCTTCTGATGTGATGTTTTCTTCTATCTTTCCTTATTTTCCTTTCTTCAGGGATCTACATTGATTTTTGTAGTGCCCGATTTTGCCGCAGTTCCAACATTCGATGACCTTCTAGTTCTGGTTCTGATTTTGATTATTGTAATTTTTTGGATTTCGAGATTGTGACCTGCCATTTTTTGATTTAGACTTATTGCGTCTTCCACTCTTGTTTGAATCTCTGTCTCTGCTTTCTACATTCAAAGCTGACGCTGAGCTAGAAGTACCATTTGACCGATTTCGAATTTATTCGGTCATAATGGTATTGACTACATCATCAAACTTTAGTTTTCTCTTTCCTGCTGATCTGATGATTGCAGTGACTGTGCCTTTCCAACTATTGGGCAACTGCCCAATAATTAAACATGCACGTATCTCTTCAGTGAAAGACATATTCACTACTTCTAGCTAGTCTGTCACTTCTTTGAACTCGCTGAGATGCTCTCTGAATTGTGCTCCTTCTAGCATCGTCATGGTGAACAACTTCTTTATCAGATGAATTTTATTTGTTGCAGAAGGCTGTTTGTACAAACTGGAGAGGGTCACCATGAGAGATGCGGTTGTCTTTTCATTTTTGATGTTGTAGGCTACTAACTTTGACAGTGATAGCCTTATGGTTCCAAGATCTTTCCGATACAGCAGCTTCCACTCTGAATCTTTTATTTCATTTGGTTTGTCACCCAAAGGTAAATAAAGATCTTTCTGGTACAAGCTGTCTTCTATTTGCATTTTCCAGAATCCAAACTTGGGCTATCAAAATGAGAAATTCTGGGATCTTTCTCTGACGTCATTGCTCCCACTCGAACAAATAGGATGAATACAAAAATTATTTCGCAGAATAATTTTCGTAAACGTCTATCGTGCCTTCGATTCGCAAACCAAAAACTCTGATACCAATTGTTGGAAAATTAGATGCTGTTAATTTCCGTCTTGCAGGACCTTGGGATTCAATGACTCAAGATAAATGCACACGCCACAAGGATTTACGTGGTTCGCCAATTTGGCTACGTCCACGGATTACACTCACTTCACTATAGACAAAAAGTGTTACAAATAGTGTATCAGTCAAACATACACTATGGATCGCTCGCACTCTAAAATACTCACTCTGTATTTTTGGCTCACATACACAACACTATTTTTCTCCAACAGACTCAACACTCCAACAACTGTTTCTTACTCTTCTCTCTTTCTTGTGCTTATTCTTTCCTTCGACATTGTTGGCTTCTTATAGACAAAAAAAAAATGACAATCTTCAGTGGCTTGGACACTTTGCTGAGTGCATTGCCCACTTTGGTCAGTGACTTGCCCACTTTTGTGAGTGACTTTCCTACTTTGGTGAGTGGTTTGTCCACTTCAATGAGTGGCGTGCCCACTTCAGTTGAGTTGGTGTTGGTGGCCTGAAAGTCTTCATTGTTTAACACTCTACATCGGGGGTTCGCTTGGGTGTCCTATAGGGCCCCCTGGTAGGAGGGCAGCACCCTGACATTGCATGTTGTGTGTCTTAGAGGAGGCTTCATTAGAATGACAATACTATTGACAGGTTTATTTTACATTTAAAATAATTTATACTCGCACTAGGGCTGACAATTTTTGACACGACACAATTAAATAACACAACAAAATCTGCTTTAAAGCGTATATGAGTTTGACCTTAACACATCATGTGTCTAAACAACTCTTATACATTTAGACATTATTATTAATCACTTATGATCTACAAATATTTGTATAAACATGATTATACACGATTAACTAATCGTGTCGTGTATACTTGTGACACGTTTAGACACACGGTTAACTAATCGTGTATAATCGTGTCATATATACATGTGACACGTTTAGGTATAATAAAAAATATATATTGAAATACTTATTTACTTTTTAATATTGAACTTTGAAAACTTTACTTTGTATATATAGATTTGTGTTCTGAAAATTATGTAAAATAACTTGTGAGATTAGTGTATTCTATGTTTAATCGTGTCGTGTCGTATCGTGTCTAACAGTTTCGTATCAAATTGTGTCGTGACTAATTGTGTCGTGTCGTATGACCCAACAAGTTTTCAGGGTTTTTTTTGTTCATAAAAGTTAATTGTGTCACGTGTGATCTGCTAGTTAATCGTGTCGTGTTTGTGTTTGAATTTTTGAGACACGATACATGTTTAAACATGACACAATTAATGACACAACACGATTAGACACGACACGATACGATTGTTACTTTTAAGTCGCACTGATCGGTCCATAAAAGCTCCCAAACAAAGTTAAATTGAAAGTTTGGGCCTCCACTAAACGGCCCATTAAGCAACTGCTCCATTTTCACTAGTTTTTAATCCTTCTGTCTATTGAATAAAACTGTTGAGTCTGCCCATAATAAGTTTGTAGAGTTTTTTTTTTTCCAACAAGTTCGTAGAGTCTAGACTGCAGTCTGTCTATGTCTATGTGTGGTCTTGTTTTCTTTTACAGACTCACCTCTGAGTATTCTGTTGTAGAATATCAGGTTTGGTTATCCTTAGAGTAGTAATTTAATGTTTATTCTTGAAACTTGTGAAACTATTCAATGAAGTTCAGACTAGGTCTCTAAGTCTACGCTATATATATATATATATATATATATATATATACATATATTAGTAAAAGAACTTCGCAACGTGTTAAACAGTCATGGAACTCCCACGTGTGTGTAGAGGCTTGGATTCCTTTGCAAAGATTCTTGGGACCAAAAAGTGCATGCAATTTCTTAACGTAGGATTTAGTTGCTATTATTATTTTTGTGTGCTAAGTACGTAGCTAAGTGATCAAAAAAAAAAAAAAAAAAGTACGTAGCTAGTTATGGTTGGATGTATTTTAGGGTTAATTATTAAGTAGATAATTGAACTTCATATGGTTTAGTAATTAGGTAGTTCAATTTTTTTAAAAACAGATAGATAGATAGTCAAACTTTTTTAAATAAATAAATATAGATACATGTTTAGCTTTATATTAAAAATAAACAGAATCATTTACATATTTATCAAATCATATAATAAATAGATATGATCATCTTTTATTAAACAGATATGATCAGTTTTAGGAAGTAATTACTGTTATATTTTATTCTTTTTAATTATGTGTTTGTGAAGTGTTCCAAGTTTCCAACCAGTTGACTCTGTTGTCATTGAGGTGGTTCGGTACAGTTAGCAGCTATGCTTGATGGAAGTGAGGCAGGAGGAAGGTAGGTAGGGCCCGGTCTTCATTTATTCAGTCTGTTCAATTGACTGTGTCACATGGAAGGAAACATTATTGGTTAAGATGGTCAAAGTCAAACAACAGGTTGAAAGTTGAAACGCATAGATATATATAATAAAAAAGTGATATACAATAAATATACAATAAAAAAATGTTTTTTTATATAAAATATAGTTTTTTTCAAAAAGTCAGTGTAATAAAAACAAATTCAAAATTACGTTATACGTGCTATCTCGGGGTGCGAGTTAAATCATAACACGGACTCTAGGTAGTGTATTGTGCATTTTTGGCATAATAAGTGAGGGGTGGTCATATTGTTTTGGGTTAATAGCTCACATGGTACCATATATTTGAGTCATGTGATCGGATAGTACCGTATGTTTTTTGATGTGGTCAAATGGTTTGTTATATTTGGAGAATGTTGTCATATGGTATTCTGTTAGTCAACCGTTCGATTTTTCTGTTAAATTGTCCATGTCAGCACCACATCGGCACCACATCAACGCTACGTAGATATATACTATAATATTTAATTTAAAAAATAAAAACAAATAGGGAAAAAAATCAGAAAAATATAAAAAAGTTTTAAAATATATATATTAATAAAGATTATTTTTAAAAAAAAATAGGAAAAAAAAGGTAGGGTTCGACCCTTGGGGTCCAATTGACCCAGCCAAGGGTCGAACCCTAGGTTGGGTTGGACCCCCACCAGGTCGCCTGACCTGGGCGACCAGGTCTGGGTCGAACCCAGCCCTAGGTTCGACCATTGGCTGGGTCAATTGAACCCCAATGGTCGAACCCTACTTTTTTTTTCAATTTTAAAAAAAAAAAATAATAAACAATATTTTTTATTAATATATAAAGTTTAATTTTTTATTATTATAATTTTTCCCTATTTTTTCTATTTATTTTTCATTCACCACATCAGTGTCACGTGAGTGTCACGTCAGCATTCTGTTAGTTAAACTTGACGGCAACAGTAATTTGGACTAAATAACAACATTATGAAAACATAAGGTACCAAGAAACAACATAGGGGTACCATCCGATCGCATGACCCAAACATATGGTACAATTGAACATATTAACTCTATTCTCCCTAAATCCTACAGATAAGATGAAGGAGTCATATGTGAGTTTTTTTTTAAAAAGTAGGTACTTTGCAAAAAACAATTAGAAAAGTATATATTCAATACCTTAAATAGCATTTAATTTTTTTCCCAAAAAATACCTTAAATATTTATTAAATACAGTAATGTCCACATTGTTTTTTAAAACGACAGTATACCTACTCGTGAATCTTATTCGCGGGAAGGAAAGTCACCCGTGAATACTCGTCGTACCTGTGAATGTCATTCGCGGGTACGTTAACTGCACACTCACCCGCAAATGGCATTCATGTTTGAGTGCTTAAAATATCAAATCATTGAAGAGAAGTTATATTAAAATCAAATCAAATTTTTGAAGAGAAGTTAGATTAAAATCCACATAAGTATAAACATGAAATCAAATCACACCATGGAATCAAATCACAAAGATTTGTTGCATCTACCGTTTGTACAAAAAATGAATTGATTTTGATTTAATTTTGCATGTTTTCGTGGGGTTAGAGATTTTGTGCAAAAAAGATCTCATTTCCATGTTGCCAAAAATTCTTTGCATGTTTTTATTTGATTCCACCTACAAACGTGGGGTTTGTTCATAGAGGGAGAGAATAGGTTTTCTTGGGGTCTCACCTACCATTTGATCTTTTGGAAGAAAACATGGAGATCGTCCACCCGCGAATATGGCGGTTCCACCTGTGAATGTCATTCGTGGTTGCTCCTATCCGCGAATGAGATTCGCGGTTAGGCATATTTTTTTTTTTAAAAAACGATGATATTTCCGTATTTAATAAATATTTATGATATATTTTGGTAAAAAATATATATATAGCATGTATAGTAACATAGTATATATGTGACAAAGTTCTCTCTATAAAGAGTGCTTAGAAGTTTTAATTTATGTTGACGGGCTAATTGTTAATTGTGTCAGAGGTGGATCGTGTTAAAATATATTCAATTTAAACCCAACTTATAGGTCAATTTACATGTTTTGTAGACCCATACACCTCATATATTGAAGTGACTTATTAAGACTAAGACATATAACTTATTGACATGTATAACTCATGTGACCTATATGATTCATTTGATCTATGTAATCAATATATTATAATATATATTTAATTTGATGGGTTCACAAATTGACCGTCGAGTCCATAGGTACAGCCCAAACACTAGTCATTATTCGTGTGAGTTGAAGTTGAATGGATTATGTCAAAATAATTTGTACATAAAAAAATAAAAATTGTTCAATTCAAATAAAATTCGTGAGCGGACATCCGTCTAAATGGACACATGTAAACATGATATGGATATGAAAAGTGGTCGTGATAAATTATCAAATTGTATATTATGATGCACGAACAACATAACCCATTAGCACCACAATTAGTGGTGGGTCTAAATAATTTATAGTTCACTATATAAATTTATAGATAATGAATTATTGTTTCAGTTGGATAAATTTTTTAATGAAAAAGTCTGAAAATGATTCTACTATGTGTTGTACAAAATATTTTTTCAACCTAAAATGTTGTGAATGATTCAACATGTTTGAAAATGATGGTAATTGATACCTATGTTACTTCTCTACTAAAAGATTCCGTTAAATATTTTCATACTTGTAAAATTAACCAAATATGTTTCTAAATGTTACAACTAAATCCTACAAACTTACATTTGTATTACAAACAAGTCTCGACTCAATTCGATCCATACTGGGAGTCCCCTAACCAGGGTCCGAATTGTTAGGATTTAAATAGTGATATGGTGAAAATGAAGAACTTAGAGCTTTAGAAATGGAGAACATTGTATTGCTTAAGATGATTAGAATACAAAGACTAATAGTGATTACATAGTTAGAACTAAGTAACTAACAAGTAATCATCTAAATTAATCTAGACTAATCTTGATTATTCTAGACTAGATTACATATTACTCTAACATTCACCCATGTTTTTTTTTTCTTGACTTTGATCATCAAACTTTCAAATTTACCGAATTGATCCCCAAACTTCTTTGCTTGTGTGAAAACCCAAATTCAATCCCGATCTAGTCCGCAATTGCATTGAGATCACACACCTTCCATCCTTAACTGATCCTTCAAACTCAACACAAGCACGTGGGTAACCGCATACTAACAAATAAGAAAGTAAAGAAAACTAAAGCAATGTCGTCATGGTCATGTTTGTGGTGCCTTCTTGGTCATCCATCGTGATCACACCATTTTAGGTTAAACGAAACAAAAAATTCATATTGGCACTTGAACTTGCAGTCAAAGCCCGAAGCAATCTCATCAAAGAATTGCTTGTGCAAGCAACTCAATCACAAATAATTTCAGCAACAAGTAATTCAGTGCTTGAATCAACCATTTCAGCAACAAGTAATTCAGCATTGTTGTAGAGGTATTGGATCAACAAATCATTCAACATTGTTAAAGAAGGAGCATAGCAGATCAACATAAGCATTGGATCAGCAAATCATTCAACATTGTTGAAGAAGAAGCATAACAAATCAGCATAAGCATTGGATCAACAAATCATTCAACATTGTTGAAGAAGCAGCATAACAGATCAACATCCAATCGCATAGCAAATCATCATTCATAACAGAATCGCAGAACAAAACGGAGTGAATTCAACAACAACATCATCAGATCCTCAGAGTCGCATTATCACAGCATTATGCAAAGAATCGTAGCAAAGGAGCACCAGCAGGATAACAACATTATGCAGTAGATCAGTGATGAATTAATCGCATCCAGTAGCAAGGCATTATCATAGCAGAATCGCAGTTGTACCACAATCGGTGAAGAATCTGGACAAAGAGTGAATCAGAATGAGGATATTTTCTTCTTGTTGCCATCTGGAACAAATTTGAAGAAGATTCAATGAACAGATGCACTGGTTGTTGAAGATGATCGTGCGTTTCTGCTGGAAATCGTACGTTCTGCTGGAATCTAAGATCGCGCGTTTCTGTTGCTCAAAGATTCCTTGAATCGATTGATTCTGCTGGTCTCAATGTGTTGAAGGTGTAATCAACTTGAATCGAATCAGAACGAAAACAACTGCATTGCTAATTGAACAATGAACTTGTGCGCGCGGATCTTCAATCTTCAATTTATGACGAAAGTTTGCAACTGATTTTCTTCTGAGATTTCCTTCAGATTTGTGGTCCATTATGGTTTTGATCCCAACCCGAACCAACTCTGAATCGAAGACTGAATTCGATGACTGAATTCCTATAGATTTACAATGAAAGATGATCAAATCCCTAATCGAACTAGCTTTGATACCATATTAGGATTTAGATAGTGATGTGGTGAAAATGATGAACTTATAGCTTTAGAAATGGAGAACATTGTATTGCTTAATATGATTAGAATACAAAGACTAGTAGTGCTTATATAGGAAAAAATAAATAAATAACAACTATTCATCTAGACTAATATTGATTATTCTAGACTATATTACATATTACTCTAACACGAGCCCAGACGAGGTCACTCAACCCTGGGTACCTGATCTGGGCCCTCAATTGGGGGCCATAGGGTCTAGGTCTGAGCCCAGACCAAGTCCCGAGGGTTGGGTTACTTGGTCTGGGTTCGGACCCTGGCTAGGAGTTCCCGGTGTGACTGGAATCGAGTCAGAACTTATTTGTAACATTAATGTAAGTTTGTATGGTTGAGTTGTAACATTTAGAAAAATATTCAGTTAATTTTGCAAATATGTAAAATATTTAACGAAACTTTTTAACGGAGAAGTAACAAAGGTACCAATTACCATCATTTTTAAACATTTTGAGTCATTAACCATCACAACAAAATATGTTACTGCAACTAAAGTTTTGTGCAAACGTGTTTGATCATTTTCAGACTTTTCACTTTTTTAAATACAATTTGAGTTTTGAGATATATTTATCATAAATAAACTTAAAATTGTATTAAAAATATACAAAAATGGATAGCAAAATCCCTATATTTATTATTTTACTCAACTTTTTGTATAAGTTGATAACTAAGTTTTATAATTTACTAGATGATACATGACAAACACGTGCATAATATTCATCGTCATTTAATAATAAATTAGACCGAGTTTATAAATTGCAATTATATATAAAGTCAATTAATTATCCATATCAATTTGTTAAAAAATAAAACTAGGTTAACTATAAAATCCAACTACAGTAATTAATTTGCCTAAAAAAATATTTATAATATATTAATATACGATTTTTAATTATATAAATACTTTAAGATTTGATGTTGTATTTTGTTTTCTTCACGTGATGATAGTAACGGGAATCTGACAGGCGTGGCATATCCATCCATCCATGGTGAAAAAGGTTCCCCTTCCTTCCTCTTTCATTTCCCCTTTTAAGCCTCGGTCTGCTTACAAAACTTTACTTACTTCTATGTCTTGTTTAGTGAGGTTCGCTCTGCACCTACGCTTAGTTCTATGGATTTGTTCCTATACTCTAATTCATTTTTAATTCCCAATATTTAGGTTTTTATTTTTATGATTAAAAATGTTATGTCACTTGTCATTGTTCAAATAATAACATATAATTGTTTTCAAATATTAATTATTACTTTTTTTAACAAATTTTGAGTTTTATTATTCTATTCAATTTTACGTTCAAATTAAATAAAAAATATTTTGAAAATTATAAAAATAATTGTATACTTTTAAAAATACTACAATTAAACTCTTTTAAATTTTTGTCTTCACACTTTTAAATTTAAAATACTCTCATTAAAAGTCCAAGATCGTACACTAAATCCAAGTGTATACTGATATTCATAAATATCAATTTCACATATTTTAAGAATATATTAAATATTTTCACTAACAAGTTCAGACATATGAAGTAGTTGATTAAATAGTAAGTCTTAAATAACACATAGTATCGTATAAACATGCATGTATATAAAATTATATTAAAAAAACATTTTGATGCAAATAACTATATAAACTAAATGTGTGGGTGCGCACCCAAACCATTTAGCTATTGAAAATCATACTTCAATTCTCCACATATATTTGGCCAGAAAAAAACTTTCACATATAAGAAAAGCAATTGAGATAGGTGCAATTAGCAACAGTATAAAAGTTTTTAATACATTTTATTTTATCTTGAAAAATACAGGGTGCGTTCAGTACAAAGGTGGAGATGTACTAAGTTTGAAATTTGCGTGAGAATTATTTGTGGGATTGGATGACGAATTGACGATGGCGCTCTCACGTGGGGCCGTATTAGAATATTGAAAAGATATCAACGTCCGTCACGTGTGGGGAAGAAAAGATAGAGGGAGGGTGGGCGTGCGTGGAGGTAAATTTTTACTTTTATTTTTCATGGGTGATTTTAAATTTTTAATCATCATCATAACTATTATACACGCACGAAGATATAATGTGAACTGTGAAGGGTCAATTTTATGCATTTTGTAAATTTAAACTTAAAAAATGTATTTAATTTTCATACAATCTTTTAAAATTTTATATTTATCCTTTTAATTATTTTTAATATAATTGTTTATATTTATTCTAATTTTGCCCAATTGAAACAATTTTATAACTTTTGTCCCTACTAATTTGATTAAAAAATTTATAATTAAGATACATAAATTTTTGAATTACTTATTGTAAAAAGAAATGATTTCATTAG
This sequence comes from Chamaenerion angustifolium, assembly GCA_946814005.1. Lineage (NCBI taxonomy): Eukaryota > Viridiplantae > Streptophyta > Magnoliopsida > Myrtales > Onagraceae > Chamaenerion > Chamaenerion angustifolium. Next base: position 28,710,594 of record OX328277.1, on the reverse strand, counting down.
TACGTACATGTCACGCATAATTTCAAAAACTCTAGAATTACTTCAAAGTTTTTCGTTAGTATGTACATGTCACTTTTTTATTTCACTGGTATCTTAGGTTTGATAGAGTAAAAATATAATTTTATTTTTTTATTAAGATATAAAAAATGGTCAATGAATAAAAAGAGAAAAGTAAAAAAATATAGGATAATGATATTGAAAATAGTTCATAGGAAACAAAACAAAAAATCGTAATTATTTGTAAATAGAGAAAACAAAAATAATATTGTATATGTTTAGGAAGAATAAAAGGGAGAAGGTGTTGAGGTAGGGATGAAAAAGAGATGGACACAAGTATTAACCAAATACACCACTAGAAATAGTTACTCTAAAAATAATTACTCTAATGGTGTGTTTGGTTAGATGTATTCATTAATGCACGGTATTAATTAATATATATGCATTGGTTAATATTCTATTTGGATGAGACTTATTAAGATATACGTACTTAATCTAAAACATTGTTTGATTCAGTATAAAATTATATGTAAAGTGATAAAAATATATAAATACCCTTAAATTTATTTTGTAACGTAAATTTGGTGTACAAATGAATTTGATTTATTTATTTTTTAAATAATATATATAAATATCCAAAAATTGAAAGAAAAAACACAAAAAAAAAATAGTATCCCATTTGAGTAAAAAAATACTTCAATCCGCTTCGACTTTTCTCTTATGAATTTTGCAATTTCATTCTTAAAATGTTTATCCATTGTGTAAAATTTCAAAATCTTTATTTTCTCAATTGATTCTGTGTGGTTGATTTTGATTGAAGAGACAAAATCGATCATTACGTTGATTTTACAAACATGCGAAACAACATATTTTATAAACCAAGTTTGGAAACAACATAATTTTACAAACACACGTGGAACCACACTTGCCTAAATCACCGATCGATCACAAGATGAAAAGGAAGCCATGTAACAAATGTTAGGAGTATATTTTCAAAATGTTGAACTCAATATACCATGACTAAACATAGTTGTTTCTTTCTTTTTAAAGGCACAATTGTTTTCCACTACTAGTATAGACTTGCAATGGACATCTTTTTTCCTAATTGGGAAGATAATGGAAAAAAAGAGCTTTTGAAGGAGAAGAAAGTGTTTTTTGATTCGTTGATTACTCAAATCAATCTGCTAATGTTGTTGTAAAATTTCTCTAATTCCAAATTGTATTATGTCCTCCGATAGTCTTCTGCATAACAAATATGAAAGTGAAACAGACAAATAATAACTTCTAATTTCCCCCCCTCATAACACATGCACACCACATAGCAAATGATATAAGTTTGTTGGATGTTATTTTTAATATGTTATTTTTTTAAAATATTAAATAGATAAGTAAGTATTAAAATATGATTGAGTTAATTATTCATTAAATTTTTAATTATTTTTTAATATTGACTAAGAAATAAACTCATAAATTGTTTCTGAATTCAACTGGTACCCAACACGCAATAAGTATTGTTGTGTTTGACTTAGGGATTCATTTGTTTGTAAAAAAAATGTATATGGAAGAATTAATAATGAAAATTTATAAATTATATTACATATAATATATTATATTATGTTAATTATTATTAATTAATCTGAGTAAATAATAATATTAACATATTTTCTATTAAAATTCACAAAGTTCGATCAAATTGAAAACTAACTTGATAAACTATTTTTACGTAAGGTTAATAGACTAATAGTAGTTACGTACATTTTTACTATGTATTAAATAATAACAATGTTAGAGGAAATATTAGTTAACACTCAATTATTAGTTAATACAAACTATTATTTTCAATCAAACACTATATTAGTTAATTAATACCAATACCTTTAATACCTCAATCAAACACCCCCTAAATTTCATCTTGGTATATTATTAATATTGAATATTCTTAATTAGTTAAGATTATTTTTAATTGTTATGTTAATTTATATAAAATTGTAAATTTTATAAGATGATAATTATATCTTTTATATTATTAAGGCAAACATGTTTTTGTAACCGTCACTTGTAAAATTACATAAATAATTCTTAATAATTTAGGTCATTTAACTATACTATTGTAACCGTCACATGTTTAACTATACTATTTTAGTCATTTATATTTTTCGAGTTATCATCTCTCTCCAACATTTTTTTCATTATCATCTCTATCCAAACCAGTGTTATCAAAACTGGATAGACCCCTCTCCCGAGACCTCCCGACCACTCCAGCATCCCTTTCCCCAACATGTCCTCTCCCCCGTCTCCTTCACCCACCCATCGTCCCCCTTTCAGTCCGCTCGTCCCCTCTCATTCTCCCCGCCTCCCTCCCGCTCACCCCTCTCCCCAGTCCCTTTCAGCCCCCTCCTCCCCCTGTCTCCTCAAGCTGCCCTTCGTCGCCCTTTCAGTCAGCTCGTCCCATTTCCTTCTCCCTGCCCCTATCGTCGCCATTCCTCCCTCCTCTCCCCAACCCTCTCTCTTTCAGACGCTCCCTCCAGACCCCTCGTCCCCCTTTCAGTCTGCACGTCACATCTCCTCCTCCCCGTCACCCCTTCCTCCCTCCTCTCCTCTACCCTCCCCACACCTTCTCTCTAGCCCCCTCCAACTCCTTCTCCAAGCGTCCCCTCCAGCCTTCTTCGTATCCCTTTCAGTTTGCACGTCCCCTTTCCTCCTCCCCGCCCCATCTCGCCGCCCTCCCTTTCATCATTCCATCTAAACATGAGAGAATTTAGATTTAATTAATATATTAAATTTGCATTATCTATTATTTGAAGCGATAAATGATTAATGCATACAATATAGTCAAGTTTAAAATTGTAGTGGATGGAGAAATCTCATTTGTTATTAATCGGAAATATATTTTTTGATTTTTTAAAGTTTCTTTTTAATTATTATGTTATTTTATATAATTTTATATAATAATGATAAATATATATTATGTTGTCGACGTAAATTGTCATGTTTTTTGTAACCGTGACATTTTAATTTATTTACAATTATATAGATTTTCTTTTCTTTCAAAAATTTATATTTTCCTTCTAAGTAGTCATTGAATTTTTGGATTGTAGTCATTGTCGTCATGAATGATTAATTTATAAAATTAATTAGTTTGTATTTAGAATTTTTTATGTATTTGTAGACGTAAACTAATTTTTTAGAATTTATTATCTTTTTGACAAAATAATGATTTGTTAGAGTTGCTTAAAATAGAGTGTGTATTAGTTTACTTATTCCTAAAACTCATTATTAATAAATCCTTATAATACACATAAATAAATAGATTTTAAATGTATCTGAAATTAAAATATAAATAATACTTAATTAAATTTTACTTGATAAATTTTGAAAATATTAAAGTAAAAAAATAAAAAAGAATTTATTAAAATATACAATTTCATTTATTTTTGCAAATTTTATCGAGAATTTATAATCGGTTGCTGAAATCTAGCCAATATAAAATAAAAATTCATCCGGTCTGTCATTTGATTTCCCTTCCTTCCTTTACTATTTTATTATGGACGCATATATGTATATATATTAATTTGGCTAGGATGTATATAATGTTAACAAGTAAGCAAAATGAAATGTTTTAATCAATTCTATTGATCCACCTAGATTAGATTGTATGTTACAATTGTCTATGTGACATTATATTTTTGTACATGTGGATATTTAAAAATTACTCCAAACTACCACATTAAACCTTAAAAACCGTTTCATTGTCACATTTATTATAAACCAATTAGTTGATTTTTTTTTTTGAAAAAGCTTAGTTTTCTTCTTTTTTTTTTTTAAAATTAAAATATATATTAATAATATGAATTTTAATATTTTTTATTCACAAATCTTTATTTGTAAATTTTAGGGTTGTAATTCAAAATTAATTCAGAGTTTTATTTATCTCAATATATTAAAATTTATAATTAAAAATAATAAATTACTCAAATTTATTTATGAGTATGTCTAAAATATAAAATTTATCATACAATCCAAAATTATAATTATCATTACTGATTTTTATAATATTTATCTTTTTTATATGTTCATATCATACTTAGTAAACACTAAACAACATAGATAATAATTATTATCAAAGTAGGGTAGTTAGAATTATTAAAATACGTATAATCAATTTTATATTCGTTAAAAATAAACGATAATAATAAAAACATAAAAACTAAGTTGAAGAGAATGCCTTAAGGCCCTTAACAACATATTAGTAAATGTTTATACAATTTTTAATATATATAATAAAATCTTTAAATTAAAATAATTAGAGAATATTTCATAGATAAATACATAATAAATACCTATATATGTTTTTGCCAGAAACAATACTAATATATTTATATAAACATTTATTGAACTTAACTATAAAAACATTAATTAATTTATTTTATAAAAAACAAAAACTAAATAACATCTTAAACTTCAAACATAAAAGTAACATGTAAAAATATAAATTTATTACTACTATGCCAAAATTTATTTTTAATTAACACATAACATCATAATTAATAAATATAAATATTCAAAAAAAATATAATAATTTGTTTGTTAATATATTATGATATCCGATGCTCAAATATTTATTATGTGTGTGTGAAATTTTAATTTCAAATAACTCCAATTACCTTTAACATAAAAATATATTTATTTAATATATATTTTTTAAATAATTTATATTCATTAATATATTATTCTGTTAATGCTAGAACTTTCAAACTCAACACATAAATATAAAATTATATATTTGCTATTAAGAAAAATTATACATAAAAAATTTATATTTTATATTTCATACATATAAATATAATTATTTAATATTTTGTTTAATTATAAAATATAATATAAACTAAATAAAAAAATAAAATATTTAATTTAGTGCGGACCAAATATGTAGTTTACGTTAATTTTGTTGGAACGGAATCAAGATTCAAGAGATAAGGATCGCTTCATCTCCTAATAATCCCGCTTTGTTAGCTCTTCAAAACCCTACTCTCATTTCAGTCTTCACTCTCTTCTTCTCCACTGCACATTGCAGAGTCAGAGAGAGGAAGAGGAAGGGAGAGAGAGAAGTGACTCTCTGAAACTCCATTGACAAACCTCATCTCTTCTTCACGAGTAGCCCAAGCGTTTGTTTTTTGTACCGTCATGGATTCAAACAAAGCGACAACCGTTGTGCTCTCCAGAATAAAAGACATCGACCCTGAAAACGCGACCAAAATCATGGGTTACTTGCTCCTTCAAGACCTGGACGAGAAGGATCTGATTCGTCTCGCTTTCGGGCCTGAGGCGCTTCTCCATAACTACATTCTCAAGGCCAAGTCCATCCTCAGTCGCTCATCCACCGCCTTTCCAGGCCCATCTACGCCTCCTTCTCCGTCGCCTTTTTTGGGGTCCGTGGCTCGCTCAAACCCAGGGAGTCACCACTTCATGCCGCCTCTATCGTCCCCCAGGCTTGTACAGAGGAGCGATTTCGACATGGGTAAGAGCCCAAAGAGCCCCTTTAGTCCGTTTCCGGTAAACCCTATGAGCCCTATCTCGGCCCCGTCGCTGCCTTTCGTCGGGTCGCAGCGGTTCCAAGGCTCTAGTGCAGCGAACGGCGGCGATTTCACCGAGGAACAACAGCTTAACGAGTTCTTTCCATTTCTGAACGACGAAGCGAGCAACGCGGAGGAGCCCCATCTGCACCGGAGAAGTTACTCCGACAGTGACGCGTTCTTTGCGTCCGAGGATGGTGAGTTCTGCGGCGTTAACAGGCCGTGCCATTACTTCGCCCGAGGGTTTTGCAAAAACGGAACTGGCTGTAAGTTCCTGCATGGAGGCGGCACCGGTGATGATAACGAGGGTTCAGCCTCTGCAGTTTCTAACACCGAGCTGATGCTAAGGCTCAAACTGGCCCAGCACCATCAAAGGGTGGCTTCTGCTGTCGCTTCTCAGTTTATGCTCGGAACTTCTCCATCTTCATACGATAAGTACATGAATTCGCTCCTGCAACATCACGGTGACCCACAGAGGTACGTTCCGATATCTAATTGAAGCCAATTTTAATTGGGTTTATTCTAAAATTTCTAAAGTTTTCATCTTTACTTGAAAATCAAAGAGTAGCAGCGTCTTCTTCCTATTAATAGTCATTTGTGATGTATGCATTGTATTTTTAGGATGTCCTCCATAATGATGGCTGACGATGTGTACCAGTATGGTCGATTTCAACAGGAAAGAAGTGATTTACTGGCCATAAGCATGGCAGAGAAGGCAAACTCTTCTGCAAGACAAATTTATTTAACTTTCCCTGCAGATAGCACTTTCAAGGATGAAGATGTCTCTGATTACTTTAGGTACTACTACTTTGCAAATATCCTCAACTTATCCGAAGGTCTCTTTCAAAGTTATAATACTCGTTTTACATTCAAAAAAAATTTAAGGTCTGATTAGCATTTGGATAAGCTCATGTGAAATGTAAAATTGTGATGCTAAAGTTTGTTAGTGACCTCAATCTCGGATATTTCACTTACTAATTGAGTTTCCTTTATACCGAAAAGTCCTTTATCTGTTCTATCATGGTAGAAGAATGAGTAGTCTATTCACTTCGATAGGTTTCGGCTTATGTTTGCCCGAAGTCGTTAAAAACGGGAGAAATATACAGTATTGGCTCGTTTACCAACTTGATATTTGTGAGACTAATTCTTTTTTATCCTTTTCAAGAAAGTAGAGAAGAATATATATACAAGAGTGGGTGCTTCTAGACTCTGAGATACGATTTCCTTGATCTATACATAATTAAACTAGATAATTCACCTTAATTCTAGACATTCTTAACACTAGATAATTAATCTTATGTCTGAATACTTCTAACAAGTTTTGCTATTCTTTCATGGTGTGCAATCCTTGACTCTGCTGGTGCCTCGGCATCTTAAGTTTTTTTTTTCATGGAAGTATTTGAAAATTTGTTGCTACTTTTTTTCACCTTTGCGGTTTGATCATTACTTGTCACTTGTTTCTCCTTGTATCTGCTGAATCTTCCTTTTTAGTGTTCATTAAATAAAAGGATACTAATAATTCATCAAGAGATTGCAGCCCATTCTATAAAGAGAAGGGAAAAAGATAACCTGAAATTTTTACAGTAAAATAGAATATGTGCAATATATACACCTCACTTAACCAAAATCGGATATGTCCACCTCACTTTTTTATGGACATGGTCAAATTGGCTTTGCAAGCCTCATCTTGACCCGGCTTATTCTTTCAGTGATTGTCCTTTTGTCCAGTCAATCCAAGTGTTAAACCTAGGCATTCTTGTTGTGTAGTTCTCTATTATGGAAGCCCCTTTGTATTGTGGAAACTTCTTCATGTATATGAAAATGGATGTAATTTTATTTTTGCAAAGTTTGTTTTTGAGGTAATTTATGAGGTCCCAAACATGCAGTCATTTTTTGAGTTGTCATCCTAAGGAAGTATTGAATATTTGCTGACATGATTCCCCTTACCTTTCTTTTTGCTTGAAAGCTCGTATGGACCGGTGCAAGATGTTAGGATCCCTTATCAACAGAAGCGAATGTTTGGGTTTGTCACTTTTCACTACTCCGACACCGTAAGGCTTATATTGGCTAAAGGAAATCCTCATTTTATATGCAACTCGCGCGTGTTGGTCAAACCCTACAAGGAAAAGGGGAAGCTGCTGGAGAAGTAACTGGACTTTTTAAACTCCATTATAATCATTTGGTGCTTTGTTTTCTATTGAATTGATTGATTTTCTGTCGTTATCTTGGTCTTAAAATTCAGGAGACAGATGAATCAACAACAGCTATTTGAGAGGGGCGAGTTCCCACCATCTTCAAATTCTTCTTTTACTGAATCAAGAGACCCGTTTGACAATCTTGGTTAGAATAACACATCTTAATTTATGTTCTGATGTTTTTTTCCTCTACTTTGGAGATTCCCTAAATGTGTACGTAGCCTCGTTTTATACTGAAGGACCGAGAAACTCAAATATGATGATGTTAAGAAGAAAGCTAGATCAGGAGGCAGATTTGCAGCAAGCAATCGAAATCCAGGGGAGAAGGCTGATGAATCTTCAACTCCTAGACCTGAAAAATGATGGCGCTTACCATCATCATATGCAGCAGCGTATGTCTATGGGCTCCGCTCCTATTCCCATTGCTTATAATAACCAGAGCCATCACAGAGGGATTCACCAGTCTGATTTCATGAACCATGAAATGCTGCAAGGTTCAATTAAACTTTGGCCAACTTGCGGAGATGATAAATATGTCTGGAGTTGTAGTAATGTGAGGATTTTTTGTTCATCAATCTGCTCACTGTTCTTGCAGATTGCTATGGAAGACCAACTAACTCAACTGCTCTAGAAGTGAATGTTGCTTACGGTGATGTTACAGAGCACGAGGGCGAGACCTCTAACCATTCAGGTGTTGACCGTAAGGCAAGGTTAGGAGGCTGAATGACAGATACACTGAAATTAGTTTATTTTGTCCATTTTATTTGGTGGAACAATGAGGCCATGGTTTGAGTTGCTGGATTTGAAAACAACCATTTTTCTAAGTTCGTGTTTTAAAGGGTAGTGGGTCCTTTTTCAAATCCAAATACTTCAAAGCTTCCATCTTTATAGCATTTCCCTTTTTGTTTGTCTTAATTAACCTGTTTCTTTATCGGGCCTGTAAGCAGTATGGATCACCTTCTACCGAACTCTCCATTTGCTTCACCCACAAAATCAGATGAAGAGAATGGTTTGGAATTTGCAAAAGTGTCTGATGCAAGTGAGGGTGCTAAAATGGCAACTGCCTCGGACAATAATGCACCCTCCCTCCCTGATGACCCCAACCACCAATGACAGCTCAGTAAATGCTTCTTTTCCTTGCTGAGGTGAATGCTATCCTTTGAATTCAAGTGTCATTTTCGAGGTTGCTCTGTCTCTGACAGTAGTTATGTGTGTACATTACTTAATGGTCGTACTGCCTGCTTTGGGTGGATTGCAGGTTTGCCTTTTTCTCCTGTGTCTGCATTCATTAAGATGTAAATAAAGATCATCACCATCAGGAGTATAAGGTAAGAGAGTGGAATCCTTCTTCTTGACCCCTTCCCCTTCCATTGTGCAGTGACTTGTTGTGTGTGTTTATGCTTTCTAATAACATGCAGATTAGAAGCAGACTAGAAGACAGAGGTAAGAAGGTAGATGTATATTAGCATACTAGGGTATTGAAGGTAGTTTAGAGATGATGACTCAGATAAGAAGAAGAAGATACATAGCTAGGTTTGACAGAGAAAACGAAGAAGAACATAGAATGATCATACTTCCTAGATAGGGCAGAGACGATAGATATGTTCCGGACAAAGTTGTTTTGCGGTATGTAGGTTTATATCCGCATCATGTTTTTTATGGTCTCCATATTGCAGACAGAGACGACGTGTGTTTTAGAACGGAAGTTTGTTAGTTGATATACATTGCGTCTCTGTTGCCACCATCCTTTTGAGTCTTTGACTTTGAGACTAACCATTTGCAGTCTTTCATTGTGATTTGGCTAAAGTCGTAAGGACAATGATGAAGAGGAGGGGTTATGACGTGTTGCCGAATTTTTCACCAAAATATACCAAATTTATAAAGCAAATACAAAAATATCCGAATTTTGACTATACCTACCTGCGACTGAGAATTGCGGGTGGAACTGTCGTTAGCATCTGCCTTCCACCCGCGACTTCGAGACACGGGTGGATTTCAAACATGATTTTTTTTGCTTAAAAAAATCATGTATTCACCATACTTGAAAATCATCATAGAGTGATTCGTCATCAGTTATGAGATACATGTTATTACTCAATTTTCAAATGAGATCAATTTCAATTACATTAGACCCAAAATCGCATACTCCCGAAATAGGCTCTTTTAGGTGGGTCAAAGTGGTTGTGATTTCGGTGGATCTAATGGCGGACTTACCATCAAGATAATTAACTTCTCCCTCTACTATAATTATACCGTCATAACGAAGGATGATAGTCTCTATTTTTTGAATAAATCAAATACCTAGTTAATATAAAAATATTAGATAATAATATATATTTTTCTCTACAACAAAATTATACCATATATCATTATTATTTAATCATCAGAAGTAAAGAACGTACCTGTAAAAAATAATCTCTTTCCACGCCTTGGATGACCGACGACACAATTTCCAGATGGATAGAATGCAGGGCTGGAAGGAAATTCATAGCATTTCCACCCGCGACTCCCAGTCGCGGGTAGAAAGGCAGATGCTAATGGCAGTTCCACCCGCGATTGAGAGTCCCGGGTGAGTATAAATTTGTCTACATAGCCAAAGTTCGGACATTTTGGTATTTGCTTTATAAATTTGGTATATTTATGTGAAAAATTCCATGTTGGCCATACCCCTACCCTATTTGTAATGATGATTCTTTCTTTCTTTCTTTCATTATAAAGGAATAGGAATCTCTACAAAATACATGTTCCAAGTTTAGTCTGGAATTCAAGACCCATTTCATGCTTATAAAACAGAGCAGAACCGAACCCAACCCTCTGGTGTTCCCTAGTCAATCCTAAACAGAGACAGAAGACACTCAATGAAGAAGAAGAAGACAACCTTCATTGAAGGACACTCCTTCTGTTCCCCAGCCCTAGCTCCTCCGGCCTAGAAACACCAGGATGATTTAATGTTTCTAGAACCGACAACGAGCGTAACATTTGGTTGTCTCCCTCCATTTTTGTACTAAGACAGTCCGGGATTCATGTATACATTTTCCGTTCAACTAGTCGAATGCAGCAGCAGAAAAGAGTTGAACTAGTAGGCTACACAGAGACCACAAGTTTGGTAATATAGCCACTACTAAAATTTCTTTGTTGCGCTCTAGCAAGGAGGAAAAAGACGGGTAATCCCGAACCGTATACTTACTGAATAAGGGTAACCAATTTAATCAGAATTCTGTACAAATTTCGAATGCTTCCCTTTACTGGAAAAAAGGATTCGAGTTCAAGGTCCTTGATTGAAATGAGATAACTGAAGTAGGGGTTAGCCAACTATTCAAACCGTCGACGATGTGGAGGCCAGAAATGGTTGTTACAAACATCTAACAATAGGAGTTTAAGGCAGAGAAAATCCAAATCTGGATTTGTTATCTCATTCAAAACCTTTTTTAGTCAACGAAAATTACAATGTAACTTCCTATTAAGACTTATCTCTAAAGGACTGGACTTAACTACATTTATCTTTAAGTTATCAATACTCCTAATGAATAGGGATTAACACAATATTGGTAATGAGATTACATCCAACAAAATTCCTTATGAGTTATGAATATTGGACTGAGCATTTTTTAACATTTGGCTCAATAAACACTTCAACTTCATTTATTAAAAGTCCAATAATGTTAGGGCGTAGCCCTTTATGTATGACGCCTAAAGGCGTTGCCTTTAGGAATGCGCTAAAGAGAAGGCGAACTATGATTTAGTGTATGACATCGCACTCACTGACCACCTCAGTTGGCGCGCCTGCATACCTAAGAATTATGCCGGTTACTTTTAGCACACATAGTAATAAACAAGTCAAAAGGATAGTCTACAGTGGAGTAGCCACTACAGAAGAATATTCTTTAAAATAACTACGGTCATCTCGCCTTAGGGACAACTCAGATAATCAGGGTATGACTTGACTCGACTATGGTTACAGATATGAAATGTTATAAATGGTGCAATACCACCTTCATTTAGGGGGTAAGGATTCTCTGAAACCAGAGCATTTTATACTATCTACATACTACATACAAACGAATCTCCAACTCACTTTGTCATCGGAGGGGAAACCACGGGAACACCCCGGGCTTTCCTTTGTGCAGGTCAACGGAGCAAACGTTTGGAAGGATAATTCAGTTTATGTGATCCAACAACCCCCTTAATCGCGTTACGCTGGATCGATCTTCTGCACTTCGAGCTTTATGTATTTATCAACGATTCTAATTAGAGCATCAACTATTTTGTTAAGAATAGAAAGTAACTCATTGACTTGGTCCCTCCTTTGCTCGCGATATAATTGAGAGTTACTATTTTGAGCTTCCAGTTGGGAAACAAGCAGTTTCTCGTTCTTCTCAAGTGTGTGTTGATCAAATGATGTTGCAGGTTGATGGTCGCAGAGAAGTCTTCTTAATTTTTGTGAGGCCAAACTCTCATTTTTTGTACATCCTCGGGATTTAAGCTAACTCAGGATTGGAGGACGATAATTTTTCATTGGGGCTACCTTATCCTTGCTATCTTGAGAAACAACTTGGTGTCCCTACTTCTTTACAATTGATTCGGATGCAGCCGCTTCATATGATGCGATGATTGAGATTGGTATTGAGACCTTATTTTCCTTCTCCGGACTAGGACCGACTCCCTCCAGCTTAAAGTTCGAGCACAAGTCGTTTGACATTCATCCGTTGAGCACAAGCTCTGTATCCACCTCCTTAACCTTCTCAATTTTCGACACAACAATAACCACTTTTATATTAATTTTTTCCTGTCTCGTGGGCCCGCTTGTTGAGATCAAAGTAGGGGTGGAAATCGTGTCGTGTCGTGTCTAATCGTGTCGTGTCATTAATCGTGTCGTGTCTAAACATGTCTCGTGTCTAAACAGATAAATTTTATACGTGTCTAAACATATCTCGTGTCTAAACGTATAAGTCGTTTATCGTGTCTAAACGTATAGAGTTGTTTAGACACATGATTCGTTAAGGATTTATAGAAATTACCTTATTCGGAAAATGGTTAATTACAAAAAAGTAATACTCAAATTTTGGTTATTTTATTGAATATTGAATCTTAAATTATAAATAATAATAAATTAAAAATTTCTATGTAGACTAAAATTTGAGTATTTTTTTAATAATTAATTCTAATTAGAACTCATGAGTGTGATTAATGGGTCACTTACTTTATTAGTATAAATTTAAGTCTAACTCAATTCATAGAAGTAACCGTGTACACGATTAGACGCACTTAGTACACGACACAATTAGACACGATTAATTAATTGTGTCTAAACCTGTGTTTGCCGTGTATTTTCATGTTAGATGTGTTTAGACATGATTATTAATCATTTCTAGACGTATAAGAGTTCTTTAGACACACTTAGAAATCGTGTTGTGTCAGAAATTGACACCCCTATGTCTCTATTCGTGTCACATGAATACACGACACGATTAGACACGAATAGTTAATCGTGTTTATACAGATATCTGCAGATCTGAGGTGTTTAGACACCGGATACGTTAAGGTCAAACTCATATACGCTTTAAAGCAGATCGTGTCGTGTCGTGTCAGAAATTGCCACCCCTAGATCACAGTACTTCTCTAACGATAGCGTTGTAGATCCCAACTCATTGTTGTTGTTATTATTATCGAATGTTATGTCATGTGTGAATTCGCTCTCTTGTAAAGCTTTAATGGCGGCTAGCATGAGCTTCTCCAAGGGCCCGGAAGCCCCAAGTTCTTTCTGAGCCACCAGAAGTCGACTATTTATGGTGTTCTCAATGACCTTAACCTTCTCAACCTCCTTCTTGAGCTTGCGAAGCACTTCACTGGCCAAATTCGTCTCCAATTTGGCCTCGACCGCCACACCGCCTTTTGTAACTGTTCCAGGATCTCCACCATGCTTTGCCAAAGTTCTTTCTCCTTTTCCTGAACATGATCAATTTCCACCTTCATGCGTTCGAGATCGGTCTCGAGGGCATTTTTTGTAGGCACCATTGCTTCATCGCTTTGACTGCCTTTCTCATCATCAACCTTAGTTCGCATGTTCAACTCCATGTACGTTGAAATCTCAGCTTTCAAATCAGTCAGTAGGGTCGAGGCAGTATCAAGCTTCAGCTTCAAGTCCTTAGCTAGTTGCACTTATTGGTTCACCTCTTCCTTTGCCTGCTTCAGCTCCTTCTCCTTATTCAAACAATCTTTGTTTTTAGCCATGTTTAAGTTCAGTGTGTAGAATCGGTTTCGCATGCGTGACACTCGTGCAAGCACCTTGAGACCACGATTGAGGATACTAAGAACTCCTTCAATGACGATCTTGTTTCCACTCTCATCCAATTGCCCGAGAGAGTTGTTCCGTGTGCTGGGGATCAAGTAGCCGTTTGAGAGCATGCGGTAGTCTCCAATGAGTCATTGAATGAGAACTATTCTATTTTTGCTATCGATGCATCGTCAAAATGTACCGTTCCTTGACAAGCTTGTTAAGCGTTGGGAATGCACTCTCGTCGCTTGTCATGTGACTGGTGACACCGGTGTCGAGGTACCATGCTCCATCTGCTGAATTTGTGGGCACCGACTTCTCCTCGTTCAAGTATATCATATGCTACGAATCGTTGATGACCAAAGCCAAGAAGTTGATTTGTGCCATGAGCATAGTTGGTTCATATTCTCCTTCAAACTCGACTTGTGTGACATTAGGCATGATACATTTATAAAGTTTAGGTTGCGGCCATAGGAATTGGCTATCACACTTCCAAATTACTATACTTTTACAAATGTATTATTAAATATTTGGATAATTACCGTGATGAAATGTTTTATAGTCAAACGTCTATTTAACACCACATATAAGAGATAAATAATGTAAAAATAAATCTTGTCAAAATTATAGAAAGTTTAGCAAATTAAAAAATTGAACTGCATTTTCTGTAATATATAAAAATTTATTTAAATTCATTAAACTTTTTTTCATGATTATATTTAAAAGTAAATTTAAATATTTATAGCAAAATAAAATAGAAATAGAAATATAAAGTAAATGGATCATTATAGCAAAACAAAATTTGCAGAAGATCGTTATAATAATTCGAAACAAATTGTTTAAATATAATTTGTTATGTTTTTATTATTGTTATATTATAGCAAATAATCAATAATATGTTCTTTTAAACGATATCAGATTAAGATACACAAGAAAACTCATTCGCGCTTTGCGCAATATAATAGTTATTTTAGTTTATAAATTAATAATATTTTTGAAATAAATATAAATAAATATTTATAACATAATTATATACAGTTTATTAAAGTACATTTAATTAATATTAATTTAATTACACAACAAAAAATTTAAATATATTTATGAACAAATGTTAAACCTATTTTTTTTAATATTATACAATATAACAATTATTTATATTTTATCAAAATATTTGAAAATAAATTATTAGATAATAAAAACAAATGTCAACAATTATGAATATGATGTTAACTAATGGTTAAAATTCATTTTATGACATCTATTATTTTCACATATTTTTTAATAAATACAAACTATTAGAATATATATATATATTAGTTATACACAGTATAACTTATATAATTGTTTTAAAAAAAAATGGAATGTATGTTGAGTCTAGTAGAGTATAACAATGATATTTTATAAAAATAGTTCTAACATAATTATGAAGATATTATATTAAAATAATTATTATAATTTTTTCATACCCTAATTTTAGGTTGCACACATAATTATAAATATCTACATAAAATTAACATGTGATTATTATTTTCATAAAATTGATGTATACTATACATAATTATCATTAATTTTATCTTAAATTATCTTGTAATAAAACAATTTAATATATGCATCTACTTGCTTTTCATAAAAATATTAAATTTATTAAATAAAATCAACTTAAGAAAAATCATAAATGCCCATGAAAAATAAGAAGAGATTAATGAAATTTTGTAACTTATTAAGAGAATGAATGAGAAAATTTGGAAAATTTCAAACTAAATTACATGACATGCCACATATGAGTGAGAATTATATGTTTGATATTGACCAATTAGAAATTATGAAATTGACATTATGATTGAAAAAATGCCTCAAAAAACTTATTTGTCATACTTTTAGATAACATAACCAAATTAATATAGAGATATATAGACTGTTCATGTAATTAATGATGATGTTTGACTATTTTTTTACTATTACTTTATATTTCGCAAAAAATAAATCAATTCTTTTAAATGTAATCATGAAAATAATTTTAATGGATATACATTCAGATAAATTAAAATAAATGTTCACATACTCTGGAAAATGCAGTCCAACTTTCTAGTTTATATATTAATTTACTAAATTTGTTTAAAGTGTTAAATACAAAGTAGTTACTTGAACTTTGGGCGTTTTGCAATGAGCTACCCGAACTTTAAAAATTCAAAACGGGCTACCTCGCAATTTTGAAGAATGTGCAGATAGCTACCTCCGTCCAATTTCTGACGACTTTCCAACGTTGAGGTAGTTATTTGCACATTCTTCAAAGTTGAGGTAACCCGTTTTGAATTTTCAAAGTTCGGGTAGCTCGTTGCAAATTATCCAAAGTGTAGGTAGCTCATTAATATTTAGCAATTTTGTAAACTTTGACAAGTTTTTTTATATTATTTATATAAGGGTTTGTCGACGACTCTATAGTTCCTCTATAGTACTTATCCAAATATTTGATAATATAATAATAATGTATTTGTAAAAGTATAATAATTTAGGTAGCTAATCCCACGTTAACAGGATGGACAGTGTATTTTCAATTTTGTGAATTTAAACGATACAATTACAATATTTAGTTTATTTGTTTTGTTAATTTAAAGCTATTGCCACGTAAACACCTTTTGCATGACGTAACGAATGACGTGGGAAATATCACGTCACGTGACCGCATGATGTGGGCAAGGGCCCACAAGGCAGATCCTTCGTGGCACGCGGAAAAACGTGTTTTCACCTAAAAAGGATAACCGCACTAACCACGGTCCACCAAACGTTACAGTGGAAGGGCATTTTTTTTAGTTCTTATTATACAAAAGCGGATTGGTCAGCGTTTGTGAGGTGTCATGCCTGAAAATGGGCCACGTGTCCCTTATTCCAGCTTGCATGTCCCTGTCTAGCTGGACACCTCTAATTCAGCATTTGGACCAATGTGGCAATCAATGTTCGTTTTAAAAAATTAGGAAAATATATTTTCAGATTTTATATTTTATTAAAAATATGACATATAATATACACAAAAAACAGTTTTTAGTTTTTACTTATTTCATTTTTATGATATATTATATAAATAAATAATATTTTAGATTTCCCCCTATTTTTTTAGTATTTCTCTATTTCATAATTATAATAATATTTTTGAAAAAAAAAACTATTTTTTAACACAAAATATTTGAAAAAAAATAAAGGTATTTTTCAATTTTCTTAACCACCTGTTTAAAAAATATAAACTTTTATTTAGTTGTCACGTTATTATTCCATCTGCTACCTTAGTAACCATTAGTTTTATTTAAAAAAAGTAGTTTAAAGCCAACAAAATAAAATATATTACCTCTTAAATAAATAATGTATATATACTATTACCAATTATATGAATCATATTATATTTTTTCATACTTTTTTCTTATAATTAGTTTCTTCATATTTTATTGTTGATTTTACGTGTCAAATATGAACCGTAATAATTTTCAATAATTAATTAGTATTTGGTTATTTAAAATGTAGTTGAAGTTTTAAGGTATCATATTTAAATAATGCATTCGACCTGTGTTAGTTAATCTATTAAAGACTGAGATGGACATCAGCAACGCGATCAAACAAATCTAACTTCTAAGGTTAAGGAACTTACTGGCAGAATCTAACTACGGTGAGAAACATTTTAAGTGGTGCGAAATCCATAAGGAGTATCATCTAGAGATCCATATCCATGAGATAAAACGAATGTGCACATTAAATATCAACTAAAGAGAGAATGAAGTTGCGTCTAGACGATTGAGTTTTACACACGCCTACCTATCTTTTATTCAAGAATAAAGAACATCAAAAAAGACAACAACTAATTTTCGCAAAAAGACAACACCCACTTGCCCATAGTGCATATGACTACTAACTCATCATAGATCATTATTGTTAAATCTTAGTAATTAACAATACTAAAGAAATCAATCATTAAGTTATTTGTTGATATTTAACACAGATTTTATTCAATTCAATATGATTTATTTTATAAAAAAGCTGTCAATAAATTACACGGGTTGATCCACATACCTGTCTTGTTGCGTTTAAGTCTTTGTTGTCGACCTATTCAATTTTCTTTGTTATGTCTCTAGCTCTGTTATCACTCATAACTTTTGATATTGTGTGGATTTTACTCTAAAAAATACAATAATTTTTAATTTAACATTTTAAAATCTTATATTTGTCCTCCTAATTTGGTTAGTTCAACTATTTGCTCTATTCTAATTTTTGCCTTTAGTGAAGAAAATTTCAGGCTCCGTTCCTAAATAGTAAATACTTCTACGACCCAACTCGTAAGACCTGATAAAAATTCATTTATCTAGTATCGAACTCGAAGTATTAACACAAATTTACACATCTATTGAATTTGAGTATTCAATTTAAGAATGTCTAACTCAATCGAATCCTTTGTCATATTTATAGTGAGATTAACTCTCCTTCTATACAAGACGATTTAAGTATTATTTCATAAAAACAACATTTTAGTTTCATTGCTTAACTGTAATAATTTTATAAATTTTGGGGTTTAGTTGCAATTTTTGATAAATTATTCATTTACTTCCACGATGTTATAATTTTCTATTATATTAAATACAAATGAAAAATATGAAAGGACTAAAAAAGACATTAAGTAACATTATTGAAACTTAAAATTAATTAAACTAAAACGAGTTATCATTCAGACTTTGTAAATTATAACTTTATCCTATATGCTCATGTTTAAAATTGTAAAAATATTTTTGTAAATATAGAGGGTAAAATGATAATTTACTTTAAAGTTTTAAAATATAGTAAATATTTATTTTAAATGTTAAATTATGGTCATTGAATTATTTTTTACTTCTGCATCACATCACCCAAATCACTCATTTATATTTTTGTTTTTTAGGGGCCGGTGTGCTGGAGCCCGGAGGCGAAGGGCATCACGAGAGAACAACACTTTATTATTATAATATATATATTATTTTATTTATTATTTAAAAGTCAATATCACTCCATGGACTTGCCTTTCGCTGTGTCTTTTGGGCGGTTACGATGGCCCACCTTAATCCATCATGAGTTCAGCTTCAGCCCTCTAATGTCTAATCTTCTATATTTTAAGTTATTAATAGGAATATCAATTTGAGTTAGACGGATAATTATGGATCATAGTAAAGTAGATACGGTTCGTGATATCGTGTCTATTGATATGTTTATCGTGTGACACTTATCAAACATGAAGACGTACGATAAGGTTACCTTGTCATGTTTCCCAAGACGAACACAACACAATATTTTTTGTGTGTTATTGTGTTGTGTTAAGTTATTCAGTTATATGTTCACATGCGAGATTTATAAGAAAATAACAAAATAATGAATTATTCATAAAAAGAATTATAACTATAAATATCAAATTTCACATAATTGAGAAATTCTAAGAATTGAATATCTAAGTAAATTTTTAAAAGTTACTAAATAAAAATTGTTTAGAAAAGTATTAAAAAAATTCATGTTCAAATTTATAGTTGCCCAAAAAAATCAATTTTATTGTGTTATCGTGCATGTCGTGTTCTGATACCTAAACACGAACACGACACAAAAATACTTTCATATTATCGAGTCCGTGTTAACATTCTGTCATATGTTTCTACGAATATGATTTTTTTTTCGTGTGTGCTCGTATCGTGTTATAATGTTTCGACCGAGTCGTAGAATATATTCAGCTTTTAAGCTATCTATTCTTTTTCCTGTGTTTCAAAATGTTTTTGAGGATCTCACATCGGTGTAAGGTGAAGAACAACTTAATATTTATTGTATAGATAATTTGGTCATTTTACGTAACCAAATAGTCATTTAACGGTGAAAATAAACGATAAACAGTAAAAATGACTAAATAGTCATTTAACGATGAAAATAAACGATAAACAGTAAAAATGACTAAATAGTCACATGATCAAATATATGTAACTATTTCATACAACTTATAGCCAATTAATCACATATAATATGCATAAGGCGTGCATGGATCCACACTCTAAAATGTGGAATCACAAATACATAAAATAAAATACATGGAATTTAAGAAACATACGGTGAGATTTTCATTATATAATTAATAAAAACAAGATTATGGTGGGTGAATTATACATAGATTAATTATATAAAAAAATCTGAATTTTAACTGTTTGTTAAAAAGTTACCCGATTTTTTTTTAAAAATTTTATTACTTGTATTTTTAGATCTGGAACAAAAAACTATCTTTTGTAATGAAAAATGACATGTTAATTCGTGATTGTCTAAATAATAAAATAATAACAAAATACATAAAAAAGCTGGAAATTTGATAGAATGAGTTTAATTTTTTAATATATTTTTTAATAAAAAATATAACTAAAAGGTGTTTTATTATTTATTTATTTTATATTTTCTATAAAAAATATTACATTAAAACAATTATATTTATCCTTCAACTCTTTATATATTTTATCATTTTTTTTTACAATTTGAAGCAATCACTTGTTGATACGTCATTTTCGTTCATATTTAATATAAATAGTTTTTTTTTCAAAACCCTAAAAGTAGAAGTAGCAATTTTAAAAAATTAAAATTTGAATAACTTCTATTAAGTGAACAAAGTTCGAGTAACTTTTTAGTTGTTAAATTATATATATACATGTATGAAAGGCTACACTTATATATTTAGAATTTACCTTTTCATGAAAATAGTTAGTTAAGTGGAATAAACAATATTTTTAAAATAATATTTTTATTATTTGCGTGCTAGGTTTTATATTTTCTACAATTGTCTAACTACGTATCATAATTATATTGGATTGAGGGAAAATTATTATGCGTTAATTAATAATTTGCTAGCTAAATTTTGTAGGTATAAACAATTTGCTAGTTCAACTTTTTCTTCTAAACAAATTGCTAGCTAACTTTATATAAACTTGTAATTTGCTAACTCCGTTTAACTTGCTTTAAAATGTTAACGGAGACATACACATGTCTGCCACGTGACAAATAGCCAATTGCATTTTTACAAAGTCCAGTTAACAAATTGTTCATATCTACAAAGTTTAGTTAACAAATCATAAATTTTCTCA
This sequence comes from Chamaenerion angustifolium, assembly GCA_946814005.1. Classification (NCBI taxonomy): domain Eukaryota; kingdom Viridiplantae; phylum Streptophyta; class Magnoliopsida; order Myrtales; family Onagraceae; genus Chamaenerion; species Chamaenerion angustifolium. Next base: position 28,689,443 of record OX328277.1, on the reverse strand, counting down.
AAAGTCCATTTAATAATTTGCATAAAAAAATAGAATAAGATAATAATCAAAGTGCAAGTTTCCAACACAATTTATCAGTAAATTAGACGGATCTAGCAAATTGCAATTTTGTGTAAAATTACTTAGTAATTTATTTTAAAAAATAGTAAATTATTCACACTCAAAAATCAACTAGTAATTTAATATTTAACCCAATTCTATTTTAAAATCGATAGCGCTCATAAAAGTTTATGAACTTCATACAAAAAATATGATTTCATGAATACACATTTTTAATCGGATTATTTTTAATTGGTAAAAATAATCGGATTATTTAGTTTATTGCTTTATGAAGTTTGGAATTTGATAGTTTATTAGTTGATTTTTTTTTTAATTCTTACCAAATAAACATATAATAATATAATCTACCACAATGCCACCTCATTCCCCACTCGAATGTCTGTCTGGGGTAGGGTCGGCAATGGTGCGGTGAAAAATCCATAATCATGGTTATAACCGTTATTGTTTAATATGGTTAACCGTACCATCATGGTGCGGTGCTGTTATGTTGATGAATTTTCTACCCATAATGATTATGGTTATGGTTATGGTATTTGAGTTATAACCATGGTTATTATATAAATATAATATTTATTTATTATTAATAAACTAAGTTATATAATATACTAAATATAAATTATATAATTGAAAATTTGAAATTGTTGAAGATTGAAGGCGCAAAAGTCCAACGATGGTAATATAGATTGATGTATTTTTTAAAATAAAATTTTCGATCTTTTATTATATTACATGTGTGGAATGAATATGGGTATACAGGTAAAACCATGGTTAATAACCACGGTTATTTTAATGGTTATGATATTGAAAATTATACCCATAATGGTTATGGTTATGGTATGTGGTTTAAAAATATGGTATGGTTATGGTATTTGTCATAACCTGACCATACCCTAACCATCGACAACCCTAGTCTGGGTGTTCTACTCTGGTCAACCTTCTCCTGAAACCTTTGAGGCATACATGTATAGTCTACTTTATTTCATACTACAAAATTTACCCGCGCTCTGCACAGAGTATAAATTTTATTTGAGGAAATTATTGTATGAATTTCGTTTAATTATAAATTTTAATTTCTTATATCAATAAAAAAATCAAATATGAAATAACTTTTTAGTCATATTATTATATTGATAATATTTATTCAACTTAAAAAATGAAAGTATTTTTCTTATTAATACAATTTTAATTAATATTATTCAGTATACCTATTAAGTTTATAGTATTAATCATTTATTGTATATTCACAAATGCGTATAAAAAGTCATTTGTAAATATTTTATTTCATAGTAGTTAATTATATTTTTTTTCTAACTATATTAATTTAGTTTAATTACAAATTTTAAATTCTTACATAAATTTTAAAAAATATGAAATAATTGTTTAGTCCTATTATTATATTGATAATATTTATTCAACTTAAAAATGAAAGTATTTTTCTTATTAATACAATTTTAATTAATATTATTCAGTATACCTATTAAGTTTATACTATTAATCATGTATTGTATATTTATAGATGCGTAAAAATGTCATTTGTAAATACTTTATTTCATAGTAGTTAATTATTATATTTTTATTTATTTATTTTTTAACTGGAAATATGTGAAACCTATATAAACAATAATATAACTTAACAAAATATATAACAACTTTAAATTCTAATTATGTATTTTTATTTATAAATAGTCTTCCAAAATCATAAATAAAAATGAATTATAGTCGAGGTAAAGACTAACAAATTAATTCTAGAAGAGTTAATTAGTCCAACAATTATGGTAATGATTAATTTATAAGAGTATAGAATTAATTTATTATAATATTAAGTAATAAGTAAATAATTACAATATAATTTTAATTAATTAATTAATCTTGAGAAATAATTTAATAGTTAATTATAGTAGATTAGTAGCTGAATAAGGTCAAAAAATGATGAGTAAAATAATTACTAATAAGTAAACTATTTAACTATTTTAGAACATCAAAATTGTTTATAATTAAATGTCTACATCGTAAAAGGAAATGAAATGTTTGAAATAATAGTAATGGTACGATAGTATAAATAATAAACCTAATATGGAATTATAAATAGTGCATCGTTAATGTTGTTTAGTATAATAATATTTGGTGTTGAAAAACAAAATTGAATGAGAACATCCATGGAAAAGAAGTGTATTTAGAATAATTAATAAAAAAGTATTAATGATTTTAGACCTTTTGTTAATATATGTGTAATAAATGTAGCATTAAATTTAATTAATTATAATAAATGTCATATATAGTAAAATAACAATATACTATATGAAATGATTTCAATATATTAAATTTAATTAATAATATTTATGCAATGTGGATTAACTTAGAAAATTATTAAAAGTCTAATATTATAGTTTATTGAATATTAACTTCATTTAGACTTTAGTATTAGGGTTTGGTAAAAATAAATTTAATATTTACACTTATTTATTAATAGATATATTATTATTTTAGTTTATTATTTTCTCATTATGTGAAATTACATTATTACATTTATTTTATATTGAGTTGTTACTTGTTAGTATGTTGTCATTATAGAGTAAGAATGTAAGGTAGAAATATACATGGCATATGCAATATTTTTAACGTGAAAAATTAAGTACACTATATATATAAAAATTCATACATACACAAATATAGCAAAGAAGTTGAGATCATACCTTTATTTGTTAGCGAGATTTTGAGAATGATTAAAATAGAAGATTTAACAACGGTTATAAGAAATCAAATTGTAACATGTTTAACGGTGAGAAGAAGATCAATCTGAGGTGGACGGTCACATCAATGACTTCCATTAGAGTCAATTGATAGTTGTATAAATTTGCGGTTGATTTCCATGCAGATGCAAGCGCCGATGTAGATAGACCAAATTTGTGACGAAGGATTACGATGAATGCCATTACGATTGAATTATTTCTTCTTCATAGTCTTTTTTTTCTTTTTTATCAAGTAGTGTAACCATTTTCTAAGAGAAGTTATATGGTTTCTTAATAATATTGAATTTGATTTTGTTTTTCTAATTTCATATGTTACGTTAATTTTTTTTTTATTTTTTCTCTAAATTTTAGTGTAATTTTCTATAGTAATTTGTTAGGTCTAAAACTTATTTTTTTACATCATTTGGGGTGAAGTTTAATTTAATAAATTACTAAATGAAATGTTTTTTGTTTTGTAGTGAATGGAGAGCTTTTGATTGATTCTAGACCATAGTTATCATAACCGGTCCGGACCGACAGTTAGACCGGGAACCGGACCTCTGTCTGGTTTGGTTCAGTTAAAAGACCGTTTTACAAATGAACAGTGTTTGAACCGGGTGGTTTTTGGAAAACCAACCGAATTTTTAAAAAACAACCGGTTTTCGGTTCACGTTTTAGATGTGTTTTTTTAATGATGGTGATGACAATGAAGATGAAGATGCAAACTTGACAATAAATGTTGTTGGGGTTGATGATAATTTAGTCTATCACAATGAAGAAACTAGTGGTGGTTATGCATATTGAAGTGGAGGTGATCAAAGAGAAGTTTAGATGTTATGTTTAAACAATGTATTGGTCATACCTACTGTCATTGTGTTTGATTTTGACACTATTGTGTATTGTGTTTGAGAATTGTGAGTAATGTGTGTTTGAAATTGAAACTATGGAGTTTGTGTGTGTGTGAGACTATGTAGTTTGAGGTAATTATGTTTGTGTTTGAGACTATGTATGTATTTTAAGTTTTCAGTTTTTCCCCTTTGTGAACAGTGAACCGCACACTAAACCTGATTGGACCGGCCGAACCGTGAACTGGATCCCTCTCTGGTTCGATGGTCAGTCTGGTTCTAATAACTATGTTCTAGACTATCCATGTGGAGCTGAATTGATGATGTAAAAAATGTAACTTATTAAAATTTGACATGTACCAATTAAATTGTATTATTTTGACACATATGAGAGATAAAATGGTGTCAAAAACTTATTTGTCAATCATTTAGAAGATTTAGTTAAATTAATATAGATATAGATTATTCACTATTATAAAAAGGTATTTAATCATTAAATGTAAATTCGAGTTCTAGTAGTTATTAAGTAGTATGTAATTGTTGAAGTATAAAACTATTAGGTCCTAAGTTAGTTACATTAAAACTTTAGGGTGTGTTTGATATTTTCGAACTCTTTGCTTCTTCTTTTCTTTTAGTTCTGCATTATGTACGATGTGGAACAGGAGGGCAGCTTGTAAGCTCAATTATGTTGAGCTTCCTTCATCAATACATGGATTTCTTCATGGTATCAGAGCAACAGTAAATTTGTTGCGTCTTGCTTTTTTTTATGAGTACGCCGTCTTCTTCTACCACTTCTAGTCTAGGAAGGTCGAACTTCTTTGCTCGAAAAGAAGAGGAGAAGTTGTAGTATCTGTAATTAAATCTTGCTTGGGTTCAATCTCTTTGGCACTAGGAGTCTGTTCGGTGTGCCATTTGTGTGGAGTAATCCGAGCTGCATTTCCAATTGTTGTCAATTTCATTCTCACCAACAATTGCCCACAAGGTGTTTGTGGTTTTGCCAAAACCAGGCGTGCTATTTTGCTGGGTTTCTTATGATGGCAACGACAACAGATATAATTACATTATCCTGTGGCTCAGTTATTTCGAGTCCTACTGATAGTTGGATCATTGATAGTGGAGCTTCACACCATATGACTTGTCAAAGAGACCGACTGTTTGATATACGAGAGCATGACTCCTTGAATAAGGAGGTTCATTTGCCCAATGGTGCGACCTCCCCGATAACACATTGTGGCTCATGTAGGCTTGGAGGTAGCTTGCAACTCACCACAGTGTTATTTGCTCCTGATTTTCGTTATAATTTGCTTTCGGTGTCCCAGTTGACGAAAGAGCTTGGGATCACCGTTGTTTTTCTTCCCAACATGGCCATATTACAGGACCTCTCAAGTGGGAAACTCATGGGAATTGGGGCGCTCCATAATGGATTATACATTTTGAAGGTTGGTCAGGTTGATAGTTCTCGCATGCATAATGTGCATAATTTGCATCCGGTGACCACTCCTACTCAGTTCGTTCCCCATTCGTCTAGAGTTATGGTTGCACCTGCTGCTTCCTTCAATAATCGGTCTTGTGATGTTATTTCGATTCCGGATGATTTGATTTGTGGCATCGTCGGCTTGGTCATGCTTCTATACAAAAATTGAAGCATTTGTTTGGATTTGACACTCGTTGTGCCTCTACTATAAGAGATTGTTTGGTTTGTCCTTTGGCTAAACAAACAAGGTTACCTTTTCCGTTGAGTAATAGTCGAACGAAGGCTATATTTGATCTCGTTCATTTGGATGTGTGGGGTCCGCACCGAATTACTACGGTTCATGGACATCGATATTTCCTCACGATTGTTGATGATTATAGTCGTTCAACTTGGGTCTATATGCTTCAACGAAAAGACCAAGTATTCTCAATCGTTCGTGATTTCATTACTCTTGTGCGGACTCAATTTGGTCTCCTCGTCAAGTGCTTTCGAAGTGACAATGGAACCGAATTTTGCAACACTTCAATGCGGGAGTTACTTAATAGTTTGGGTATTCTTCATAAAACAAGTTGTGTTAGAACTCCACAACAAAATGGAGTGGTGGAAAGGAAGCACCGTCATTTGTTGAACATTGCGCGAGCCCTAAAGTTCCAAGCCGCTATCCCGGATCGATTTTGGAACTATTGCGTCCTCACAGCTTGCTACTTGATTAATTTGACACCATCATCGGTTTTGAATGGGAAGACTCCCTATGAGATCCTACACCAAAATCCGGTTGACTATCGACATTTACGCACTTTTGGGTGCTTGTGTTTTGGAATGGATACTAATATCTCAGACAAGTTTCGACCTCGATCCATTGAAGCTGTGTTCCTTGGATATGCTGTTGGACAAAAGGGTTATATCCTATTGAACTTAGAAACGAGATCAATATTTGTTTCTCGTGATGTCACATTCAAAGAACATATCTTCCCATTCCGGAATCGTGAGCATTTGACGGAACTGCAGGGAGCTCAACCTCAGGTTGTCATTCCTACTCTCATTGGTGAAGACTTTGATCTACCACGCAATGACACATATCCGGTTCACATGCAGACACATGATGATGCAATAGGTCACGCCATTGATGAAGAACAGTCTTCAGGCAATGGAACAACTGAGGATGTTCCAACTCATGAGGCAGAAACAGAACAGGAGGAGGAGAATACGAATGTGGGTATTCAGCGTTCAACTCGTCGTGTAGGACCGCCCGTTTGGCATAAAGATTATGTCTATCATTTGACACGTTGAACTACGAGCGATTTTCAAGAGAATATATGTGTTTTCTTAGCGCTTTGGACAAGGTAATTGAACCTCGTTCTTTTAGTGAGGTCGTTAAAGATGGTAAATGGATCAAGGCAATGCAACAAGAAATTACCGCTCTTCAAGAAAATAATACTTGGGAGTTGGTTAGTTTACCCCATGATAAGAGACTCATTGGTTGTAAATGGGTATACAAGGTGAAATATCGCTCGAATGGAACCATTGAGAGATACAAAGCTAGGCTTGTGGCAAAGGGATATACCCAAAAGGAAGGTGTCGACTTCACCGAAACATTCTCACCGGTGGTCAAGATGGTTACCGTTCGTACCATTCTATCAATCGCCGCGGCCGAAGGTTGGTCCATCTCCCAAATGGACGTGAACAATGCTTTCTTGCAAGGAGACTTGGATGAGGATGTATACATGGAGATTCCTCAAGGATTCGGTGATGGGAGTATGCGAGGGGAGAAGGTATGCAAACTTCGGAAATCTCTATATGGCCAAAAGCAAGCCTCCCGACAATGGAACATAAAATTGACCGATTGTCTTTTGAGGAATGGATACACTCAAAGTCGATTTGATTATTCCTTGTTTAGCAAGTTATCGAGTCGAAATCAAGTGCACATATTAGTTTATGTTGATGACTTGATGATCACGGGGTCGGATATCGGGATGATAGATGAGTTGAAAGGGATTCTTAAGCATCATTTTAAACTTAAGGATTTGGGTGAATTGCGATACTTTCTTGGATTGGAAGTGGCACGCTCGAAAGAAGGAATCGTGCTTAGTCAACGAAAATACTCTCTCGAGCTAATTGCGGATGCAGGATTAAACAATGCAAAGTGTGTAACCACTCCTCTAGAGCAAAACGTCAAGTTGACCTCTCACGAGCATGACACCTCCTCCAAGACAAAAGTCGAAGACTCATTACTCGAGCATGGAGATCGCTATAGAAGGATCGTGGGACGTCTTCTCTACCTAACGATGATTAGACCGGACATTGCCTATCCGGTACATCTCTTGAGTCAATTCATACACAATCCTAAGGTATCTCATATGAGTGCGGCGATGAGGATAATTCGGTACATAAAAGGAAATCCGGGATTGGGATTGTTCTTTCCGAAGAAGAATGATTTTAGGTCCATGGTTGCTTATTGTGATAGTGATTGGGCTTCTTGTCCAATGACAAGAAAATCGGTAACGGGATATTGCATACGATTGGGAGGTGCTATGGTTTCTTGGAAGTCGAAGAAACAATCAACTATTTCTCGTTCAAGTGCGGAAGCCGAATATAGAAGCATGGGAATGGCGGTCTCCGAAATCGTTTGGTTGCGTGGATTATTGGATGAGCTTCATTTCGGTTCGAACACATCAACGGTCTTACATTGCGATAACAAAGCCGCCATCCAAATTGCGGCAAATCCTACCTTTCATGAACGAACGAAGCATATCGAGATCGATTGTCACTTTGTTCGGGACAAGATCTTAGAAGGTATTGTTCGCACGGAGTATGTGGCTTCTCACGAGCAACTTGCAGACCTATTGACGAAGGCATTGGGAAAGCTACAAACGGAACGACTACTTCAGGGGTTTGGAATGAAGAATTTACATAGAAGGGAGATCGAAAAAGAGGAATAAAAGATAAGAGAAGTGAAGATGAATGTTGAAGTATAAAACTATTAGGTCCTAAGTTAGTTACATTAAAACTTTAGGGTGTGTTTGATATTTTCGAACTCTTTGCTTCTTCTTTTCTTTTAGTTCTGCATTATGTACGATGTGGAACAGGAGGGCAGCTTGTAAGCTCAATTATGTTGAGCTTCCTTCATCAATACATGGATTTCTTCAGATACATGGATTTCTTCAGTAATTTTATATTTTCAGTATGGAGTAGTATGTATCGTATATCATTTTATTCTGTCAAACTTTGTAAATGGAAAAATATTTATAGTTTGCATCTGACTTCTTATGGACGGATCACGATGCTAGTGATAATTATTCTAAATATATAGTAATATACTACTAATAATGTTGCTCTCCTAACAAGTGACCCCTTTAGGTACATATGGGTATGAACCGGTTCAACCTCGAATCACACCCTACTTAAAATGTAGTAAGTATGGTTCAAATCATTTGTATGAAATGCTCTACTTTTTGAGGAATTTACCATAACACTTATAAATCTATTTGGGCGTACCTTTTCTTTACCTAAACAATTAATATAAAATATTATAATTTTAATATATAATATGATAATACATAAAAAAAATTGTAGAAAAATTGAAAACTAAAATGTTTTAAAATAGGGGAAACGCTTATGAACAAAATGGTTCATTTAAAATAATAAAAAATAGGAAAGATAAAAAATAATATATATATATATATATAAATAAGTGATTCATAAAATGACACGGTTTACCACAACCAGTTTTGTATGGTTCGGCTGATTCGTTTCATGTTTTATCCAAAATACCATACCACTTCTTAACTGATTTAAATGAAGTACAATTCACAGAGTATGGTATGTTTCGATTAACTTTTTTTAGACCTCATTTTATGACACCCTATGTAAAATAAAAAAAATAATAATTATGTCACTTTGTTTAGCAACTTATCAATTGTGTAATATCTAAACAAGTCACTCCTAAACGTATCAGAGATTTCTAGATGCGAAACACCATAAGAATTGTAGTACATATATCACACGAAATAAATAAAATACACAAATTTGTTAATTACTTTAAAAAGTGTTACTTTCAACACATATGCACCAAATTTATAAAATTGTCAATAATCTATTGTATCATATTTTGAGGAATAAATTTAAATATATAACTAATCAATTAAATACATTTATTTTATATATATATTCAGCGTATGGTTACCAATAATTTATAATATATAAATTAACGTTCGGGGTCTGGACCAGTTAAGTCGGTACGATAGTAAACAGTCAGTAAATCGACAGTCCGAATCCTCTGCCGTGGGGTACAGCGTAGCAGTGACAGCTGGAAGTAGCAAAAGACAACTATCTCCGTGTACGGTTGGGAGACTGATACGCAGCTTTCGTCGTCGTTCCTTCCTTCCTTCGTTTGGACAGTTTCATAGGAACCGCAGCTGCCCCTCAACCAAAGGACATTTAAATAGGATTCATTCAGAAGGACGATATTTTTTGTAACTAGTAAATTGAACCTAAATATAGATCAAAATTGACAAAAAAATATATTACATTCAACATCACAAAGTACGCACTAATAGGATAATAATCCCAAACTTTGATCTAAACTCCGTTTATGCCCTTTAACAACATCTATTTTCATTTTATTATATATATATATATCTGTAGACATGTGCTACTATATGATACCCTTCACCTAAGGGAGGGTTTAATTGACATAAACAAATAGATAAAGATAATAAAAATAAATACATGGTAAGAGCTTAAAAAATTATTATTTCCAAGACATACTAACGTGTCGGGAAAACTCTATAACGAATACTATTCTTTATTATTATTATTATTTCTACAACAGTTGGTGTTACATTACATAACAGTACGTGCACATTATTTATATTTATTAAACTTGAATTTCAGCTATACACTATATTTTAAAAGGGTATTATTTTGTTTCATTCACTAAACAAAATTGATGGTAATATTTAATATATCTCTAATCACTCTAAAACTAATAATATTCTAAAATTGAATATAGGGCAACCATAAACAACTCATCAACGTAGTATAATCAACCCTACTATAAACATGCATTCAAAATACTCCTCAAAACGTGGAAATAATATAATGACTATTGACAGTTCAATTTTATATTAGAACACCCTTCGTGACCAATTACAATCTAACCACGCAACCATATTTAATTTTTATAAGATAATTTATGCATATTATTTTAATTTAAAATAAAGATATATATTTTTAATAATATATTGTTTTGAAAATATTGGTCTGTATTTTATGTGAATCAATGAATAATTAGAAATGTTCTAAACTTGTCGATTTTTTTTTTGTGTGTGTAACAATATCATGCATATTATAGAGCAACGTACGAGATAGCACCACCAACGCTAGAATCAAAATTTATTATACATTTTATCTATCTATTAATTTGGCTATTTGACTAGGATGTACTCAATGTTGACAAGTAAGCAAAATGAATTTTTCTAATCAATTTTATTAGATCACCTAGATTGTATGTTACAATTGTCTATGTGTTCATACTTCGTAGACAACATAAATAATAATTACTATCAAAGTAGAGTAGTTAGAGTTATTAAAATACGTATATTCAATTTAATATTCGTTAAAAATAGACAATAATAATAATGAACATAAAAACTAAGTTGAAGAGAATGCATTAACAACATATTAGTAAATGTTTATACAATTTTAAATATATATAATAAAAATACTTTAATTTAAACAATTAGATAACATTTCATAGATAAATGCATAATGAACACCTATATATGTTTTTGCGAGAAAAAGTACCAATATATTTATACAAAAACTTAACTAGATCACAAATTATGTTGAACTTAATTATAAAAACATAATAAACACTAAATAACATCCAAAACTTCAAACATAAAAGTAACATGTAAAAATACAAAATTATTACTACTATGCCGAAAATTGTTTTAAATTAACACATAATATCATAATATCATAATTAATAAATACAAATATTTTCATAAAATATAATCATTTATTAGTTAATACAATGTGATATCCAATGCTCAAATATTTATTATGTGTGTATCTGTGAAATTTTAATTTCAAATAACTCCAATTAGTTTTAACATAAAAAAATATTTATCTGTACATATTTTAAAATATATTTTCAATAATTTCTATTCATTAATAAATTGTTATGTTAGTGCTAAAACTTTCAAACTCAACACATGATCAATCATGACGAATATAAACTTATATATTTATTATTAAGAAATATCATATATAAAAATCCATATTTATATTTCATAACTAATATATATATATATATAATTATTTTATGCATTTTATAAATTTAATATTTTTCTTATTATAAAATATAACGTAAACTAAAAAAAATAATATATTTAACTAACAGCGCAAAAACGCAAACCAACGCAAACCATATATCTTGTAACTGAATAATAAGTCTTATTTAAAAGAGTTCGCACACCCTCAAAAAGTCTAATCCTTATAATTTGAGACACTACGAAATTACCCCAACTTTAATGTATTAGAGGTTCTATTTTTTGCCAAATATTTAATTTAAAATAAGTAGGGTTAATTATCATATTGTTAATTGAACTCTACATAAGTGTGCAATTTGTTAGTTGATTTATTTTGGAGCAAAATACTAACTGAAGTTTTTGTATTTATAAAAGTTACTTCTGTCAAATTTTTTATTAAACTTGATAGAAAATACTTTCAGAAGTTACAAAAACACTCTAAAAGTTTAATATAAGGATAAAAGACTTACAAGTTTAAATAAAAAATAATAATATACGCTATAAAAAACAATTCAAAACTACTAAATATGATATTTGGTAAAACATAAAATTTAAATTAAATATTTTAAAAGTTTATTTTATTTTTTTTAAATTAAATTAAAATTCCACTTCTTAATTTTATTTAATTCTCTATAAAAATTGAAGTTATTTTAAAATTATAATAAGATTAAGGTATTTTTAAAAGCAATTTTTGTTAAATTTAATAAAAAATTGGATGGAATTATTATTTTTTACAATTAAAAAAGTCCAACTAACAAGTTACTCTTTATAAAAATTTAATAAAAAAATTACACAGTTCGACAATTAAATTTCCGTGAACAATTTGACAATTAAGTTTAATAATTATTATATAATATATTGATAGCCTTGTGTCACTTCACCTCAACGGTCAATGCAATGGTCGTCTTCCTTTGGTCAATGAAAACGAAAATAGCTAATGATGTTCGGCAGCGCCAACGACCTCGAGCGCGTCCGTACCACACGCTCGGCGCGCACGTCGCAGTCAGACACGGAGTCAAACTTCCCATAAAAAAGGCTGTCGACGAAAATAAAGCGGGCAATGTCCAATACCGTAAAATTCAGCTGCAAAAATATTTTCTTAACTAAAGAGGAAAATACTTAATTAATTTATTATTTCAAATATCTTGCAAAATTATAATTAAAAGTGTAAATTTTATTTTAAATTGATACATTTTTTTTATTTTTTTGTAACTATGTGATACATTGAAAAATTATATAGCAAAGTATAAAAATTAAATATTATTGAAAATTTACAATTTTAAGAAATTTAAAATATTATAATATAAAATAATTATATATATATATATATATATTAAAATAGCATAATATTATTACAAATAAAAGAAAATAAATATATCAAATATTGAAGAAAGTTAGTATTTATTTAATGTTTATTTCTGACCCGATTTAAATTTTCAAAATTATTAATAATGCACGTAGTATTATAAATAGTGATTTAAACTAAAAAAATTAAAATTAATAACATAATATCATGTGATTTTTACTGAGTTCAGCCTTTTCCTTTTCATGAATATCACAATTTGTATGATTAGCATGAACTTAATTTAAAATGTGTAACAAAATAATTGAATTTTGTTTTATTAACAAACATACCCTAACTAGATCTTGAACGTGTCACATTTAATGAGGAAAAGTAAATAAAATAAGATTAGCCTATCATCGAGACTTAGTAATTTATTTTCATTTTTTATATGATTATATAAAATAAATATTATTATTATTAGATTGTATTTCACCAAATTAATATTTAATAAATTACATTAAATGGAGTTGCAGAGGGCCAGACATTTCACGACGCTATGGAGGGTAAAATCGTCCTTTTGCTCCACATATAAAAAAGGCCTACAGCTCTTTCCAATACTATTCAGTGCGGGAAGGAAATCGCCATCTTCGCCTCTTTCTCTCCCTCCCTCGCGCTTTCGGCTCTTTCATTCACATCGCTCCCGAGACAACTTCTCGCCATTCAGCTCCGCCGTTCGACCTCCGGAAACCGTCTCGAAACCATCTTCCGGCTACTTGCTTAGAATCCGGTTCTAAAAATTCCGGCAACGGTTGCAGTTGCGGTTGCATCTGTGTAATTGAACGGATGGTCCAGAATCAGAGGCCTACCAGTGTTTGCTGATGATCGAAAAAAGAGAGGCTTACGAATCGGCGGCTTTAACGAATCACAAGATGTAGGGCTAGGGCATCAGTTGTCAGAGTTTCGAGGGAATACTGATAGGTGTATGATGGGAAAGGGGGTGGTAGTGGTGGGACTTTCCGCCGGAGTGGCTCTGGTGGCATGCGCGGTGGGCGGGGTGGCTGTGGGGAGGAGACTGAAGAGTAGGAGAAAGTGGGGAAGGATACTGGAGATTTTGAAGGAGTTAGAGGAGAGCTTTGACACTCAAGTGGGGAAACTGAAGCAGGTGGTGGACGCCATGGCAGTTGAGATGCACGCCGGCTTGGCATCGGAAGGCGGCTCCAAGCTTCGAATGTTGCTCACATACGCCGAACATCTTCCCAGCGGGTACCGATTCGTTATTTCTTTCTTCGCAGTAGATGGTTTTAGAATTTGAATCGTCCCAATAGAACCGATGAGTTATCATTGTGCTTGTTGAAGTCATCTTGTTGGAATGACTCGTCCACTTGTTCCTATGCGTAATGTCTATGACTGTTTGTTAGTGATTTTAGTAATATACTGTCCTTTTAAACGTGCAACTAGACCTTTATTTCCTCTGATTGGCTAGCAAGTTCAGTGGACATTATTGGTGTCTTTGTGGGTCGGTCTTTCTCCATTTCTTTCCAATGACAGCTCTTGATTGACACTGTCTTTGCTGTGTTTTTTCAGAGTCATTGTTATGTTAGGTGTATTCTAATGATTAATTAAATAGTGACGGTGAAGTTTTGATTGTAAATTCTTCTTGTTTTAACTGTATTTCTGCTCAAATTAGGAAAAGAGCAAATTCTCCCTTCAGCTTTATCCAATTTATAGTCTTGTCAGGCGGGTAACTACGATTTTATGTTACTAATTCCTTAAATGTGTGTCTCCTTCGCTTCACTGTCTGCTTCTTAACTTATCGAGTTATGCCTTTCTGGTACTTCTGTGGTCTCAGGATCATTAAATTGAGTGTAAATGATGCGGTGGATACAATTGAGTCATCTATTTAGAGGAGGCAATATCTCATTGTCACGGCATAGAGAGGTTCAATTCAACGTACAATGCTTGAATGATCAAAGGAGCTGCTTCTCAGCTTCTCTATGTCTGCTGTGATCCCTGATACGAAGCAAATACCTTGACAGATAGATTAACATGTTCTGATTTTATAGAAGATCTTGTATGCACGTGAACTTGTTAGGAGGTGTTTGTATTTTGAAACAGCATGTCTGCACTTTTAGTGATATCACGAAAAACTCAATCTGTGAATTTCTTTTGGCTTCAAGTGGATATTACGGCATTTCCCCCCTCAGTTATGTCCTTAAAATAATTCAGGAGCGAGCAAGGAACATATTATGCTCTGGATTTCGAGGGCACCTATTTTAGGATCTTGCGAGTTCAGCTTGGAGAACAAAGATCCTTGATCCTTGGCCATGGTGTGGAACGTGAACCTGTACCTGAGCACCTTATGTCCGGTAGAAGTGAGGTGAGTGGATATAATGATTGATAAGGTCATAACTTCAGTATTCAGTAATCATAAGTGTAAATGTCAACTTTATTGCAGGACCTTTTTGATTTTATTGCTTTGACATTAAAGAAATTTGTTGAAAGAGAAGAAGATGATTCTGGTTACACATTTGATAGAAGAAGGGAACTTGGTTTCACATTTTCCTTTCCTGTTAAGCAAACATCCATATCCTCTGGCTATCTGATCAAATGGACAAAAGGATTTGATATTGAAGATATGGTATGTGCATTCTATCTCTCATTCCTTTTTTTGTTTGTTTGTTTGGCATTATTGACTGCATTTTTAGTCAGTACCATGCATGTTCTGTAGTCACTTGCCCAGATAAATGTGTTGTTTCTCTAGAATACATGCAGTCCAATTGAAGTAATACTGAGCTTTTATTGCCAGGTCGGAAAAGAGGTGGTTGAATCCTTTCAACAAGCTTTAACAAGAAAAGGCCTAAATATGCAAGTTGCAGCACTGGTAAATCCCCTAGCTTCATCCATTTAATGGAATAGTTGATAAATTCTAAGGATAGTTTAGCAGTTAAGTCTTGGTTGCAAGTTTCATTATCACTGTTTTGGTCGTAACATACAATGTAAAATATGTTATAGCATTATTTGTTTTTTCCTAATGGAAACCCGTGCAAGTAGAAGTTTGATCCATGAAATCACTTTAAATAAGCAGGTAAATGACACAGTTGGAACTTTAGCTCTCGGACATTATCATGATACAGACACCGTTGCTGCAGTGATTATCGGGACTGGTACCAATGCCTGCTATCTTGAGAGAGCAGATGCAATTATTAAGTGCCAGGGGCTTCTCACAGCCTCTGGAGGCATGGTATCTTTTATTTTCCTCGTCTGCTCAAGTATTTACTTTTGGGATATAGAGCAAACACTGACCTCTATCTTTGATATTTTAGGTTGTTAACATGGAATGGGGAAATTTCTGGTCATCCCATTTGCCGAGAACTTCATATGATGTTGATTTAGATGCTGATAGTCCCAATCCGAGTGACCAGGTTATTTTTTGTCAACTTTATCAGTGTCTCTTGCATTATGATTGTCGTAAGTGTATTTACAATACCATAGTGTTTTTTACTGTAGGGCTTTGAGAAAATGATATCAGGAATGTACCTGGGAGAAATTGTCAGGAGAGTAATGCTTAGAATGTCTCTGGAGTCTGACATTTTTGGGCATGAATCTTACAAGTTGTCTCTGCCCTTTATACTGAGGTAAAAGCCCCTCTCACTGATTCACTACCAGATAATATTACAACCAATTCGTTTCTTCCAATAATATTTGGGGAAGATTGATTATTCATCGGTGTGTCTTTTATTGTAGATATGTTTAGATAATGGGTATCAAAAGATCTATTCATGGGATATGTTGAACGGTCTTTATCTTTCAAGTGATGTCATTGATTTTGAATGACTTAAAAATTACCTCCAACTTCTCATGAACCACTACATTCAATACAAGTCTTGTCTGACACAGTCTGGTCACATGTTACCTTAGGACTCCTTTAATGGCAGCAATGCACGAGGATGACTCTCCTGATTTGGCAGAAGTTGCAAGAATTTTGAAAGATATCCTTGAGGTGAGCTGATTTTCTCTCCATATTAATTTATACATTTCATTTTTTTCCCATGTATATCTTAATAGCAGATTTTCCGTATTTTGCCTCATTAGGTCCCCGAGGTCCCACTAAAAGTGCGCAAATTGATTGTAAATATATGTGACGTGGTTACCCGAAGAGCAGCTCGATTAGCAGCTGCAGGAATTGCTGGAATTCTGAAGAAGATTGGTAGGGACGGAAGTGGAGGGATAGCGGGTGGAAGAAGTCGTCATGATATCAAGATGAGAAGAACAGTGGTGGCAATAGAGGGTGGTCTTTACACAAACTACTCCATTTTCAGGGAGTATTTGAATGAAGCAATGGTTGAGATTCTTGGTGAGGAAGTAGCAAAGCACGTAGTTCTGAAAGTGACAGAAGATGGGTCTGGAATCGGTGCTGCCTTACTCGCCGCATCCAACTCTGTGGATAGTAGAGTAGTACATCATCAGATGCTCTAAGTATACAAGATATTTAATTTGGGTGGTATTTTTATACTTGAATGAATAGGTGCTGTAAATGTAGGATATTCGTGGGTCGGGTTGGGTTGGGTTCTTCTGGCAAAAAGTTTGGTGATGGATGGAAAAGGGGATTCTTTTACAGCACAGCAATGGTTGTTTGGTCTGTTCCATTGGGTGGATGTTATTCTTTGAATCAATGTATGTATATTTGATGAAGCAAATAGAGAATGGCTTCCCGTGTCTCTTTCATTTGGCACTTTGCTGAGATCATCACCATCAATTGGGGTGAATGGTTTAGGGTTTAGATCTATTGAACTTAATACACTAGTTTGTAACTCACATACTCTCATATCAACATTTGAAGATTACAACACATTATATATAGAAATTTAGAATACATATGACCTAGAAATATGCTTAAAATATTATTCTTAGTATAAGGAAAAATATATGGAAAAGATGTAGAACACATTATATATATATATTTAGAATACATGACCTAGAAACATGCTTAAAACATTATTATTAGTATAAGGAAAAATATATGGAAAAGATGTATTCTCCATGTTCCTTGTTTTCTGGTTTCCTACACTCTCCTTCAAACTGAATTGTGGGATCAAACACATTTAGCTTGCACCAGACTGCATCAAATGATTTTCCATTGACAACTTTAGTTAGTACATCAGCAAGTTGATCTTCTGATCGTACATATGGAAAACTTACAACACCTTCTTCTAATTTTTCCTTGATAAAATGCATGTCTATTTCAACATGTTTAGTTTTATCGTGCTGAACTGGATTTTCAGAAATACTGATTGCAGCATTGTTATCGCACCATAAGTTGCATGACCCTTTAATTGGAAATCCAATCTCTGTTAATAGCTTTTGTATCCACAGTATCTCAGTCAGTCCCCGAGCTATTCCTCTAAACTCGAACTCCGCACTCGATAGAGCAACCACCTTCTGTTTTTTGCTCTTCCAGGTTACCAGATTTCCTCCAACAAACATGAAGTATCCAGACGTTGATCTTCTATCCATCTTGCTACCTGCCCAATCCGCATCAGTATACGCCTCGAGCTCAAGATGTCCATTATTTTGGAATAGAATCCCTCTCCCTGGTGTACTTTTTAGATACCTTATCACCTGCATGACTGCTTCCATGTGCTCCTCTTGGGGTTGATGCATGAACTGACTGAGAATCCCTACTGAATAGGCTACATCAGGACGTGTGTGTGCCAGATAAATCAACTTCTCCACTAGATGTTAGTATCGTCCTTGATTTGCTGGCCTTGCTTCTTAATTGATTGTTAATCTTTGATTTACGATGATTGAAGTATCAGCAGGTTTACAATCTGTCATTCCTGTCTCTACAAGGAGATCAATGATATACTTTCGTTGAGAAATAAAAATACCCCTCTTTGATCGAAGTACTTCAATTCCCAAAAAATACTTGAGATTGCTCAAGTCCTTCATCTCAAATTCTCTAAATAGATTTTTTTCTCAGCTTGTGTATTTCCTCCTCCTCATCACCTGTAATTATCATATCATCAACATAAATGATCAAGCAAGTTACCTTCCCGTTCTTCCTTTTTAGAAACAACGTATGATCCGCATTACTTTGAGTGTAGTCATACTTCTTCATTGTTGTAGTGAATCTTCCAAACCACGCTCTAGGGAATTGTTTCAGCCCATACAATGCCTTCTTTAATCGACATACTTCTCTCTTCTTAAACTTCTCTGGCATGCCTGGAGGTGCTTCCATGTATACGTCTTCAATAAGTTCTCCATGGAGAAAGACATTCTTCACATCGAACTGGTGTAGCGTCCAGTTCCTATTTGCTGCTATAGAGAACAATACCCTGATCGTGTCAATCTTCGCTACTGGTGAAAAAGTTTCCGAGTAGTCAACTCCATAGGTCTGAGTGTATCCTTTGGCTACTAATCTCGCCCTATACCTCTCAATCGACCCATCTGCCTTGTGTTTGATCGTGTAAACCCATTTGCATCCAACCGCCTTCTTCCCGGGTGGGAGTACACATTTCTCCCATGTTCTACTTTTCTCCGGTGCTTCCATTTCTACGCTCATTGCTTGACGCCATTCTTATTTGGCTTGAGCCTCATGAACGTGTCTTGGTATGTCTTCTGAATAAATCGCCGTGGAAAATGCATGCGCCACTCGTGACATATTCACTCTCGCCAGATTCGTAATCGAGTATCTTGTTTTCTTTGGTACATACTCCGGTTCAAACCGAGTTGGTGGAACTCCCCGAGTTGATCTGGATGGTAATACATATCTTCTCGATGTATCTATCTCCCCTTACTCTTGTTCTCCTGTACTATTGTTATCAGAATAACTTGTGCACTCATTATTTGAAATTTGGGTACTTACCTCAGGAGTATTAGTCGGGGTGGGTATGATACCAGCGTCTACCTGGTCAGATTGTACAATGTTTTGAAGTGTCTCGGTGGTTCCGCCTACTAACTCTTTTTGGACCGTTTTGGGCCATTCCGGACTTGACACCCAACTTAATGGGTCTGATTGATTCTTCCTCTGAGCATTATGTTGGGTGGAGTAATAGAATTCTGTCTCAAGAAAATCACAATCCATCGTGGCATATAACCGATGTGTAGACATTTGATAACAACGATAACCTTTTTGATGAATTCTGTAGCCTACTAAGACACATTTGACTGCGCATGGATCAAGTTTAGAACGGTCGAATTTTGGTATATGAACATAGACAGAACACCCAAAAATACGTGGTGGAAGAGTTAATGTTGATGGAACATTAACATGTTGTGAGAGTTCATGTAGTGGAGTTCTAAGACTGATTGCTTTAGTAGGCGTGATTTAGTAGGTATACGGAAGTTGCTACAGCTTCATGCCAAAAATAAGTAGGGACATGAGACTTAATCATAATCGCACGAGTCATTTCAAGGACAATCCTATTTTTTCGTTCTGCAACCCCATTTTGTTGTAGAGTATGTGGACACGATGTTTGGTGGATCATACCTCGCTCCCTAAAGAAATTTTGCATGGAGGAATTAACAAATTCACCTCCAATATCAGACCGTAGGATTTTTATTGGTTTGTTGAACTGTGTTTGGATCATTTCATAGAAGGCAACAAACTTGGAAATCACTTCAGATTTATTTTTAAGGAAATAAACCCACACCATCCTAGAGCAATCGTCTATAAATAACACAAAATACTTAAAGCCAGTACTATTCATGCATGACCCATTGGGACAGGACCCCACACATCTGAATGAACTAAGGAAAAGACTGAGTCCGCTCTAGTCTTAGAAAGTTGATATGACTGTCTATGACTTTTGGACAAAATACAAGTTTCACACGACAAATTATTCTGATGGGAAAATAATGTAGGGAATAACATGCAGAGATACCCTGAAGATGGATGTCCCAACCGTCGGTGCCACAACCATCGTTGTCTGTCAATAGTCCCGTGAGCAAGCGCTGCAGTTCCGTGTTGAGCCACCTCGTCAACATAGTACAATCCTCCACGCTACCACGCCCAATCGTCTTCCTCGACTGAATATCCTGTGTAATACACAGAAACCCGGATACATTAACACCATGCAATTTAATTCCTTAGTCACAAGACTTATAGACATTATTTTGCACGAAAGTCCTGAAACATAAAGACAATTATTCAGTTTAAGTGATGTCGAGATTTCTATCGACCCTGCTCCACAAACCGCTGATAATTCACCGTTCGCGCTTTCAATACATGTCCGAGTAGGATTGGTGCGTCCCACCAAGTCACTTTTATCAAATGTCATCATGTCCGTAGCACCCAAATCCAGGAGCCACTGTCCGTTTTTTTCCTTCTGGACCACTTGTTAGATAAACTTTAGGCTGCTTTGCACACTATCAAACTCATGAAACTGATTTGAACATTTGACTAACTTAGAGGGACCAAACCAGTAATTAGTTTTTTTTTTCTTCATAAAACCCTAAATTATGACACGTGATGGCCTTGGACATGTTATCAAAACTTGTATGGGTTGAATACAAGTTTGAATCTGACATGTGATGGGTTGAAGAATCCACGTGATGACCTTCATTTGTATGGGTTGAATACATACAGTATGGGTTGAAGAATTTGCATTTTCTTCTCTACAACACATGGATGGAGCACACATGGAGCACGCTCCCTTTTTCTTCTCTACAACGCATGTCTCTACATCTGGAGTTCCATCTTCTCTGCCATGACAACACATGTGCCATGACTATGTACGTTGTTGGGAAGCAAACATAGAGCACACATACGCTCCCTTCTTCCTTTCTACCATGACCACACATGTGTCTACTTCTGGAGTTCCTTCTGGCGAGACCATCTTCCTCGGCAAGCCTCTTCGATGACAACACAACACATGTGTCAACCTGCTGTCGGCAGCTTTCTTCGCGAGTTCTATGACATCGCATGTGCCAACCTCTTCAACAGGACCAGCATCCATGGCACGATGAGCTTCCTTCTCGGCAAGTTCCTTCTCGGCGAGTCGTGCCCGCTCGGACCCGCTCGGCGTTTGCGACGTCCATGACGACATCTCCACGAAGCAACGCCTCTTCGAGCCACGCCTCAGCTTCTCCCGCATTCTTCACTTCCTTGATGAGTCGAGGATCACTGAGTGTTAAGCTGAGGAATTCTGTCGAAGTTCTCGCAGCCACCGCCAGTTGAGCTGCCAGAGCTGCTAGTTGAGCCGTCAAAGCTGCCAGTTGAGCCGCCAACGGAATGATTGAGACTGGTTTCTGGTCGGAACTGACTTTTCCGTCTGATTTCAACATGATTCGACTACTTAAACAAGTAATCAATCTGTAGATGAACTGATCGAAAAATAAGGCTCTGATACCATATTGAACTTAATACACTATTAAGTAACTCACACACTCTCATATCAACATTTGAAGATTACATTATATATAGATATCTAGAATACATATGACCTAGAAACATGCTTAAAACATTATTCTTAGTATAAGAAAGAATATATGGAAAATATGTTTTCTCCATGTTTTATGCTCCATGTTTTCATTGTTTTCTGGTTTCCTACAAGATCATCACCGTCTTTTATAATGTGGAATGCTGTCAGAAGCTCTTAGGTCCCATTTTTATGCTCACTCTTCAAAGTTTGACATAAGATCATCAATCAATCCAACGAACTTGAAATTCCAATGATACCTCAATATATCATATCATTCCTCAACAATGTCATTCCCGGAAACAGAAGCCGAAGAATCAATAACCAAATGCAAATCTATTATCCTAAAAATGTAAAGGAAAGAAGGGTGGTATCAGACAGCAGGAGAAGGAGGAGGAGGCTTGTACAGCTTCTCCACCATCTTCCTATATTCTGCAGAATCAAGAGTTTATCGTATCAGTACACACTATTTACTTCTCTTCTCAACTAACTAAACAATAATTTCAATTCGACATTTGACAAATTAATTCTTCTTACCTTCTTGGTTAATCCATAACTGTGCTGCCTGGGTGTTTAGTGGCGAACTCGTGTTCGGTTCTGAAGTTGAAAATCCAAATACAACACATATCAGATTAAAAGTAATTTCATAAACAACATCACAGCAGCAGTTATACAAGCATGAACTGCAAAAGAAACTTGCCTCCAAGTAAACTCTGGATGGACAAGAGAATCGTTCTCACGTCATAAGCAGAGGACCATTTGTCCTACAAGAAATAAGAAAAAGACAACTTTTATGAGTTGCTTTATAAGTAGTATTATAAATCCTAAAGGTGTTGATTTCATTCTAGCAAAATTGGTATACCTGAAGAATATCTAAGCAAATGTTGCCATAGACATCGACATTCGGGTGGAAGCAACTGGTCTCGAACCTGACCTTCGGAGGCTTGAAGGGGTAGTCGTTAGGGAAGGAAAGCAAGAGTTTGTACTCAGTTCCTTCGAACACAGTATCTTTGCTTCCAGTGATAGTGCCCTTCCAGCAGAAAATGTTGTCCTCTTCGGGAAATGCAGAGATTCCAGGATCACCACTCATCTGACATTCACCTACCAGCAGTTAGTATACCCTAAAGATATTTCTCATCCAGAAACAAGAAGAAATTCCGCAAGTGCTTTTCCTTTTCCAATCTTTCTTAGCAGACAAATAGTTTTATTAGGGTTTTGTCCAAATGGGACGCAGAAGTCTTACCATTAGGGCCATCAGCTCTGATTGCAACCTGTATTGTACACCAACAAACGCAAAACAGAAGCCAAGAAACAATTAAAAAAGGCTTTAAAGTGGATCTGATAGAAGCAGTTGATAAATCAAGCAAAAGTGGTGGATTTGATGAATTGACTTCGTGACTTCGCAACTGATAAGGCATAAGCAGGAGAAATCAACAATCTAGATTCACCGTAAACTCATCATTCTAAACAGTGCCAATTCTTTAACCAGAAAGACTCGCATATAGTTGAAATTGAATCAGTCAATCCAATTAACCCTAATTCAATGACTAGAACTCAAGAAGTCCAATCACTCAACAACCTCTTAAGAACGGATTGAGTGTCAACGGTCTTAGCAGAGGGAACGGCTTGCTTGGGTGCGGGTGTGGCTGCTGGTGTGTTGCCGTGGTGCTCGTTCACAGCCGCCATGAGTTCGCTTCTTCGTTCTTAGATGCACACGCAAAAGTGATGTGGTTCGGATTTCAGAGAGCGAAGGAGAAAGAAGATCGGAAGCCGAAAGTTCCCCTTCTTCTTTCTCAAAACGACAAAGCGCGATGAAGCGGTTGGGGATGAATCTGGTACGACTTAAAAAGAGAGTTGAGACGCGCGTAGAGAGCGTGTAGTTTTTTCAAAAATTTTGACCGTTGTGGAACGGCAATGAAAATAGGGATTCTGCTTCCCTTTTCCACTGTTTATATTTTGTTTAATTCAAACGGCTTTTATTTTTTCTCTATTTTAGAAGAAAATAAATAAAGCAATTTGAAATCATTTGATTTTATTCGATTCATAATCTATTGGATTAGACTTTACAATGAACACACTTTTCTAAAAATAAAACACTTTGGAACGCAATCACAGTATTTGCATCACCTACATTGGAACCCACATACTATATGCACCATCAATACTAACGGTCCAATTCTCCATTAAATAATACTCTTATATGCTAAAATGGCAACTTTACTTTCTCATTCATCTTCATTTTATTAGCACTAAAACACGAAACGTACCAAGAAATGCTGTTCAACTCAGAAACCCATTCACAACATAATGTGCATTTTTGTTGCCAATACATTTTATTTGTTCGATTCGTAATTAGATGATTTAAAAAAAAAAGAGATAAGAAGAACAAAATGATAAAATTGTCATTTTCATAGAAAACAACAAAAGAAATAGATGAAACATGAGTGTAAATAAAAAAATTTAGCAAACATGCAAATACACTAAATCATATAGAAAAAACATGTTTGTACAAATAGACACACGTTAAAGTTAAAGTAACACGAATGACTCTGTTTTGAAAAATTCGGGACCGGCAGGGGGTGCGGGAGGAGTCCTGAGAAATGTGTGGGGAGACTGGATTAAAGGATTTCAAAGAATGTTCGGAACGACAAATAGTCTAACAACCGAATTGTGGGCTATTATGGATGGACTATATGTGGCTACCAACATGGGGGTGCAAGCTATCTATGTGGAATCCGATACTCGGGAAGCAATTAACCTCATTGTGGAGGACAATGTCTATGATAGTATGATAGACCACTAATATCTTTAATTATTGATTGTAGAAAACTACTTTTGAGTTTCAAGAAATTCAAAATCTGACACATGTTTAAGGAAGTGAATTTTGTAGCGGACTTCTTGGCGAAGGAAGCAGTCGACTTGAAAGATTCATTCCGTGTTATTTCAAATCCTCCTACGGAGATTCTGAAACTCTTTGTATACTATGGAGAGGGTCGAAAATTCTATATACTAGTTAAGGATTGTGTTATTTAATCACTTGTAGTTAGGGTTACTTATTTACCAAAGAAGAAAAACATGTGGACGCATACCTATGCTATTTATCATAATAATAAAAAATTGAAATACTACCGACATAATTAACATGTATTTACATTTTTAGCCTCCTTTTATCTATTTGGTTCTTATCACTCAACCCTAGTAGTTTCATTTAAAACTTCATCAATGATTTTGTTCTAAAATAGCGGAGACTGGAGTGCTCTTCCACGGGGCTGCGAGTTAAGACTATCAGATATCAAGTTAGTTGAATTCCTTACCCCCCCAAAAGAGTTGGTTGGATTGCAACAGCAGGAGTTCCCGTGTCTTCCAAGCTAACGACAATGTTGTCTAACCACGATCTGATCTCCGATAAGGTGTATGAAGACGAACAAAAAGGCCTACCTGGTAAAATTGAGTGAGGCACCTTCTGCAGATGGTTGCAGGTCAAGTGTTTCAAAAACTCGACGTAATGTGTAAATCTTCCTAGGTTTCTTGCACCACAAGCAACGTTCTAGTTCCCGCTGCAGCTTCGTAATTTCATGTTAAAACACCTGTGCAAAAATACTGAAAACAGCTGAAAAGGTTAGCTTCATTGCGCATTGTGTCCACAAGATATATAAGCACTTGAATATAGGTATGGCAACAGCTTATATATATAGCCTGTGTTCTTTGTTTACATTTTCCCGCACCCTTGACTCAGAGGTACTTACCACAAGGAAAAGGAAAAATGAATGCTAAAACATAGGTGAAGAAATTAGAAGGATTACTTTAAAGAAGCAACCACCATAAACCATCTACATTGCTTCTCTAACTGATGAATCCACCTATAGCAAATCTGCTACTACTCTCAACCACCTTCACGTTGATATAATATTTCCTCCCTGACCACACAACTGAGGCAAACCTTTTAAGGAAAAGAAGAAAAAAAGATCAACTCATTTACAAAAGAAGATGCTCCAGATAAGGCGGGACAACTAGTCCTCACTTGCGCCACCAATGCTCGACTTGTCCATTACTCGCACATTGTGCTTTTCGTACACCCTTGCTCGATTTTCTGCCCACCATTTCTCTGCTTGTTTCTCACTAAACCGCTTCCGGCTGCATACGGTATGGATTTATATCAGAATGGCAACCAAAGATGATTTTGTAAAGTTCAATTCTAGATTTGGAAATATATGAATGAATGAAGATACATTGGAGGCAGAATTCAATGTCAGATCAAGGGGGAATCAACAATTCTATGTCGCTTTTATGCCAGAACAAGCAGGAGAAGACCATCAATTGGAAATTTCATGTAGTATAACGTATTATTTTTAACCAAAAATAAATGTAAAAACAGAACGCTGAATAGCAAGAAGAACATACCTGAATCGAACTCGTTGAAGATCTTTCGCACCTCCTGGCAATGCGGTAAAGGTAATATATACACCAGGCTCATCTTGCTCAACCCATTCATTTTCATTACGGGATTCATCTTCTTTAGGTTTGATATCATTTCTACTGGACACTTCTGAATTGCCCTGTTTCACTGAGCTCTGGTTACTAGTGGCATTTGACCAGTTAGAATTAGGAAGCAAGGTTTTGTGTGACAGGTTCGTGCCAGCATCTTGGTATATTTTAAGGTGACCATTTGGTCGATCTGTGGAAGTACTGGACATGTCAGTGGGAGCAGGAATGGACACCAAAGATGTAGATGTAGTAGGACTTTTGATAGTCCGACCCACCCCAACAGGAAGATTAATAGCCATGTCCTTCATCTGTCCAATTACCAAAATCAAAGGGCTAAATCAGTTGAAAAGAGAGGTTATGAAGCACCACTACTACATCAATAGTGATATACCGAAAAAACTACTTCTCAAGAATGTCCAAGTCCATTTACCAAAGAAACTTACCTCACCGTGCTATAAAACTATGGCTTCCATATACATGGATAATTAAGGACTTGTAAAAAGTTTTAGCTCGAGTCTTACTTGGGCTGTCAGTGACTTGATTACTTCTTTAGCTGCCTTGCATTTTGTACTCTCTTCTCCAGCTAATGCTAGCGCTTCCTTCAGCTGTTTAGTTGTTTTCTCAAGCTCAATTTCTTGGAGTTGGGATTTTCGGGTAAGGGTTTCCACCTATAGGATAGCAAACACACAAAATGGTCATAACACTGATTGTATAAACAATTAAATGGTCTCAAACAAATACATCCTCGAAGAGGTTAAAAAGATTACCTGCGCTCTTAGTCTTTTAACCTCTTGGTTGCGGTCATCGTTCCCCACTTTGGCATCATCCATAAAGAATTTTGCGGATGCCAATCCTCCAATGGTTGGTGTTGGTGTTATGGCACGAGGAGGGCTCGTCCGTCTTGAAATTGGTGATGATGCACGAGAAACTATCCTTGAACCAGGAACAGAAGCAGAAAAGAACTTCTTGGATGATCCAAAGACTGGATTGAAGGACTTCGATACATTGAGTGCTCCCCTATGAGAACCACCATCTGGCACAGGTGAAACACGGCTACTACTAAATTCTACTTTCTTGTTTCTCCTGGAAGTTTGGCTATCCACTTGCTTTAAGAATTCCATGGATGAATATCTAGTAATTTGAGCTCGAGATCTTGTATCAAAAAGCTTCTCATCCTTGTCAGTCATCTCATTTGGAGCAAAGCTCACCCCACCTTTTCTACTGAGGGATAAATGAGGCGTTGATTCAGTTTCAGTACTTTTCCTTAGTTTGTTGAAACAACAGTCACAGATACGGTAAGGTTTGTTAGTATTTGGTGCCATAGAAGCCTTTGTAGACTTCTTACTACTGCATGAGTGACAGAAAACTAGACCACAATTGTAGCAGTTATGCCTTTTTCTTTTGAAATTGAATGGCAAGCGGCACCCTGAACATGTGGACTGATCAATGCATGAGATCCATTTATGAAGACAGATAGCAGATGTAAAGCTACTACCACAAGCAATGCTTTTAACTTGCTTGTCTTTTAGCGCCTCCACTAGTGTAGGAGAATTCCTATCATCAGTATCACCATGACCTAGTCGACCATTAGCTCCCTTGCCCCAAGTGTAAACTTCAGTTCTTGAAGTCAATACAGCAACATGATATGCCCCGCAAGCTATCTCCTCCACGAAATTCTTTGCAAGCTTACCCTCTACATGAGTGGGGGTCTTTCCGTCAGCTTGGGGATTTCCAAGCTGCCCATAAACAGGACTACCTACTGTATATACATGACCAGATGTAGTCAGTGCAACCGTCAAGCTATGGCCACATGCAACTTGACAGAAGTTGGGCTCTACAAGAGCAGCTACACAGGTAGGAACAAGTTTTGCTACTTTGTCCCCATGTCCAAGTTGCCCTTTATCTCCATCTCCCCAAGTGAATAGCTTCCCAGAGGAGCAGTTGCTGGAGCTAGAATTGTCAACCATGATTTCTACCACAGCAGCTGTGTGCCAAACACCACAAGCAGCTCGGACAGTACGAAGACCTTTAAGAGACTCCACTTCTCTTGGGATTGAGACACTTTTTTGATCTCCATGGCCCAAAGCACCAAATGTGCCATCACCAAATGTAAATAACTGACCAGCAGATGTAACAACTGCGGTATGCCATGGCCCACA
This sequence comes from Chamaenerion angustifolium, assembly GCA_946814005.1. Taxonomy (NCBI): domain Eukaryota; kingdom Viridiplantae; phylum Streptophyta; class Magnoliopsida; order Myrtales; family Onagraceae; genus Chamaenerion; species Chamaenerion angustifolium. The sequence goes on along the minus strand of OX328277.1, from coordinate 28,660,673 downwards.
AGAAATAGACGAGACATGAATTCCTTCCAAGGGTCCATTCACTCTTTTTGGCACCCAGTGACTCACTTGATTTCCATGGCCAAGAAGACCAAGATTATGAGCCCCATCACCCCAACTGTACAGATCTCCAGAAAGAGTCACAGCACAAGTATTATACTCACCACATGCAACAAGCTCAATATTGATATTGCTGAGGGAATCAATCAGCTTCGGATGCAGAACATCGGAATCTACACCATGTCCAAGCCTACCTCCCCACTCCTCTCCCCATGAGAAAATCTCACCTTTCTTAGTTACCAATGCAACATGCCGCCTGCCACAAGCAATATTCTGAACATCAAGTACAACTGCAGATTCTAAAGCCTTAGGAAGCAAGGAATCCATCTTTGGTTCTAAACAACTTCCAACTCTTTGACATCCACCTCCCAGAACACCATTCGCAGTGCCCTCACCCCAAATGAAAACATCCCCCAGGGCATCACCCTCATCATGACCTGATCCGTGGCTAGATGAGCTTACAGCACTGGATAAACTAACTCTAAAAGCATCTACTGACATCCCTCTTGTTTGACCATAGCTGTCTGAACCCCCTGAGGAGACAGAATTGAGAGAAGCACTCGCAGAATCTGAAGGAAAGAAGCCTTTTGGAGGAACCGTGTATAATATCTCAGACAATGCCTTATCTGGACCATTCCTTGGAGGGCCTCCATATGTACTTTGAAGCTGGAGGTTGTCCCCATTAACCTGCATAAGCCAGAGATTATTTATTAATAAATTTCCAGCAATGAAGGGAGAGAAAAAATATGCGCGGCAAAAAAATGATGTTACCTTTTGCAAACTATCATTACCATCAAATGGAGAATGAAGAGGGGAGCTTCCACGTGTATATGTTCTGGGACTAGTTGCTCCAGATGAAATTCCATCACTTCTTAATTCTGTTCTCCATCTACGTTGATGGCATCGTGTAATTAATGCTTTCAACCCGCTAAACCATGCCTCGGCTTCATCTTTATCCTTGCATATCTAGAAAGCCAGATTATCTCAGTAAGTTTGATATCTAGGAATATAAGAACTTCATTATATCCATGTGATGCAGTACAAAGTCAACGTGATCAAAGATCAGTCTAGCAACATGCTCTACAAACAAACAACAGACTTGAGATACTTTTACAATGTAAATCCTCACCAGATCAAGTGATCTATCACTGTAAATGAGTGAAAATGACTGGTACTCCTTTTCAGGCCGTGGGTACCTTTGGAATATTGGCTGCAGGAAAAAGCAAGGACTGTGTTTCATTAGTGTTCAAAAGTGGAAGCAGTAGACATGGCAGGTCCCAGTAAGGTGTTGTATGCAATCTGGAATCCAAATCACATTTATTCAGAGATAACTTGGGGAATCTTTTGCTATTGTAAAACAGACTGGATCTATGCCTTACATGCAATTTCATTAATATTACAGGGTCCTTTAGTATCATTGTAAAATACAACTCATGTGATCATCTTTTCAATCAACTGGACAAATTTATGAAAGATTCCGCCAAGCAATACAGTCAAAGTTCAATACATTTCGTGTAAAAAGTTAACTTCCATTATCTAATATGTGTGCCAAAAAATTCAATGTCTATTTTTAATCACCTAAAGATTAAAAAAAAGAAAGAAAGATAGGTATTATAATTCCTTTTTGATAAATAGATTGTTATAATTAGAACACCATAATCATCTTCAAATCATCAATCATATAAAGGAAAGAGAATACTAATCTTTGCAAAGACGGTGAAATATCATAGTAACATTGACCGGTAAACTTACGGTGCGTTGCCCAGATATAATTCTTGAAACATGGCTTAATTTTAAGTGTTTCTCCTCCTTTCCTGAGAACCATATCAGAACAGATTCATCCTGAACAATAGGAGAAATAGTTGGATTTAGTTACTTCACTTCAGTTGAGCAAAATGAAGTTCATAGTGTCAAGTATAATATCTTTTTTGGTCTGAATATTCGATGACTATCCTCACCAATTTACTGGTGACTCAGACTACTGCTGTGAAAAGTATAATCAGGTGGATCTCTTACGAATAGAATAAACCACATATTTTCAAATTCTAAAAGAAAAAGGCTGCTGAACTCAAAGGAATAATTCCAGCTCATTAAAGCAAATATAATAATATGTCAAATTTAGTTATCAAATACATATTGATGATTGCAGGTAAGAACAATTGAGGAAGGCAACAGATGGATGCATCAAGGATGAAGTTACCATAAGTGCGCACTAATGTCTAGGACTTACATTAGAAAGCCGGAAAGGACAGAATTTGGGCTTTCCCCTCCGTCCATATTTTAGTAAGTATGCCCCTTTCTTCAAAGCTGTAATGGCCTGTTATCAGGAAATTCAAGAATCTTGTGTAAATATATGGAGTATATTTGTGCATATATTTACAGGCCATGAATAATAATACACTAGAAAGCAACTAAGGAAAATAACAATATTCCCCAAAGTCTTCAAAGAACACAAAAAATAGTTGAATATAAGGGTTTTCAATTGCTTTTCTTATGTTCCTTCTATAGTAACGGTTCCTAGTCTTAAGACCCCCAAAGGGAAACCGATATGAAGGGGTTCCTAATGTTCCTATTTTAGCTCAAAAGTTTTGAATGGATCCTGCCACATCTTTACAAAGAGTACTCTCTGGCCCTGTAAGAAGGAGCAAGGTACACCGAAAGTGTGTGATATTGCTAGTTGTTGAATAAAAAATTAAACAACGAAATATGTAAGGCTGCGCAACTAAGCTAGATCCTGCAGACGTGCATTTCTTTCACTAAAATTTATGTTGAGCACAAAATATGAGCTGCTTCAGCTGCACATCCCACATGAAAAGGATGAAGGTGCTCCGCGAAAAGATGGATGAAACTGCCATTCATCTGTATCAAGCTACCAGCAAATAAGTAAACAACAAACCCGTACAAGTACAATATCTGCTGATTAAATTCTACAGTTCTTTCTTTAATAATCATATTCCGGAAATAAATTAAGATTGCTCAATTGACCACGTTAATCCTCGACAATGGCTAGTTGGCTACAATTACTCCACTAGTTCTGGACTACAAAACTCAAGATGAATCCCCAGCAATTGAGCAGATAGAATACTGAACTGGAAGTAGCAGTACAAGGACTCAAAACGAATTAAATCACGATAAAATGAAAGAGCATAAGAAGCACCAACTCGTTAGGGATTTTTACATGCCACATCGGGAAATGATTACCTGCTCGATATCTCTCTCAACGGGACCGGTCTGGCTGTGATTCGTCGCCATTCTGTCGATCCTCGACATAAGAGACAATTTCTAATGCTCCTAGAATCCGTCCTAGATCTAGGCCAGCGCAATCCCTAGACCTCCCATTCTATCTTATTTCCACTAAAACTCGAAGCAACACCGCCTTCCGAGCTTCAACTTCACAGACCCAATCCACATGAAATCGGCGCCGGAACTCAAATCAACCATAACTGTATAGCGGCTAACGAATAATTCACAAACTTCTAGATGTCGGATTTGAGTCAGAGAATGGAACGGTGCAGCGTCCCAAAATAGGAGTCGTCGGATCGATTGGAGATGGAATCAGAAGGTGCTCATTTCGATGGCGGGAGACAGGTGCCGAGGTCGAGCTTAGCTGCTGACGCGCTGGTGACGGAGAATCAGAGAATGTAGGAAAGTAAGCAAGCACTTCTCTCTGCTGCACTCTTCCAGAGAATCCAGACAGTCAGAGAGAGAGAGAGAGGAACTTTATTTATATGGGTTTTCTACTAATTTTACTGCGGACGGTGATGAAGCCAAGCTGGTTTAGTCAGTCTACTAAACTAAGCAAATCCTATAGTGAACAATACACATTTAAAAATATATAAATTTATTGATAAAATTAGATAATAATAATACGTGTTTTAAAAAAATAAGATTAGATTAAGTCTAAATTTTTATTATTTAATCACTAAATAATTAATTTTTTGAAACTTTAAAATTCAGAAGACATGTATATATTTTTTTACTTATAGATATATTTCTTCACTTTTAGTACCATAATAATATAATTATAACTTTTGAACAGTATATTAATGACGCATTATATTTTACGTGTATCATTTAAAAATAATAATAATGAATAATATATATATGAATACTCTTTTAGTATACAAATAAAGTTTTTCATGCAAAATACATGTTAATAATAATACAACATATATTTTCATTTGAATGAAATTTTGTGCAATACGTGGGTGTGGTGTGGTTAATGACCAATATATATATATAAATAACAATAATAATATTTATTTATTTGTGCATTTTAGAATTATAAAAGTATCATCATATCAGACATAAACTTATATATATATATATATATAAGCTCTATAACTAATTTTAAATAGTGTTAGACATGATAAGTGTATGATACAAGAAATTATGAATTAATCATTTTTGTATCGTGATGAAATCGAGTCAAGATTTCTCGTTTCGTATTTAATCTCATTGACATAACACGATAGCTATCTATCTATCTATCTATCTATCTATTTATATGATATAAAATTATATTCAATATTTTATTATATAATATTATCCTTACAATTTAGAGTTTTATAATAAATATATTTAGTATACATATAATTATATTAACTCAATCGTGTATAATGTTTTTAATTTCGGTTTAGGGTTTTATAATATATGATTTTTAAATTATCAACCCTAATTTCAAATCTTCAAAATTACCGGTTTAAATATGAATTATTATTTGCGTAATAAACCATTATTATCTATATTATTAAGGCAGAATAGGTTTTTATAACCGTCGTTTGTAAAATGACACAAATATCCTTTAATTATCTAATTAGTTTATAATTATTATGACTATTTTGGTCATTTAAATGTATTTTCAAATAGGTTATAAAAAATATTTGCACAGAGACTCAAACATATATGACTTTGTAATTTAAAAAACATGTATTAACCAGTTACACACGTATGCAACATTACAAATTAAACAAACTGATAATTATATTTTCTTTATCACTATCCCTTTCTTTTTTCTTATGCATCAGTTTTTTCGATCTATATAGATAGATAGATATGTATATTATTAATCTATATTATTAAGACAAAAGTGATTTTTGTAACCGTTGTATGTAAATTGACACAAATACCCTTTAATAATCTAATTAGTTTATATTTATCATGACTATTTGGGTCATTTATCTGTCTTCTCAAAATGTTATAAAAAAATATTTGCACAGAGAGTCGAACACATATAATATAACCTTATAACTTACAGACACGCATATTTACAGGTTACACACGTATGCAACATTACAAACTCAACAAGATGATAATTATATTTTTCTATATACGTATCCCTCTCTTTTTGGGTCATTCAAATGTCTTCTAAAAAACTATATGCACGAAGACTCAAACATTTGACCTTATATATTAAATACATACATATTAACCACATTCACACGTAACATTACAAATTTTAGAAGATGATAATTGTATATTTCTTTATCACTATCCATTCATCCTTTCTCACGCACCATTTTTTATATATATCGCTAACAAATGAAATTATATTTTCACTTTATCGGACGTTAAGATAACATTGAATCAAAAACTTAAATCATTTATAAAACTTATAATTTCATCTTCAACTGAGAGAATTTAGATTTAATTAGTAATGTTAAATATGCATTATATATTATTTGAAGCAATAAATAATTCAGATGTACAATATAATCAAGTTTGACATTTAAATTAGAGTGGAAGAAGAAATATCAGTCATTATTTATCCATTTTTTTAATTAATTATTATATATAACTTTACAATTTTACATAATAATGATAATTTTATACTATGTTCTTAAGTCGTCATATTGTTTTTTTGGTAATTGTGACTTTTAAATGTTTCTACAATTATATATATTATTTTTCTTCAAAACATCCTCTCTTCTTTCCAAGAAGTTATAGATTTTTTTGAATTGTGAGCACTGTCGTTATAAAAATACATTTCTTATATAAAATTAAATAAGTCAGATAGAATTAAAATCGATCAAAATTGTATATATATATGTTTAATATACATAATCTATAGCGTGAAGCAATAAATACAAAAACATAGTCAAATTTGAAAACTTAAAATCAAAATGAAAGGAGATATTTGATTAATGTATACATTTTTTATAATGATAATTATGTATTATAGATTATTTTCAAATAATGAGATTATTAGAATGTTTAAAAAAATCTTATAGAATTTTTTAGTATGATTAATATTAATGCATAGATGATTCCAACACTTTGACTAAATTATTTTAATAAAATAGTAAAATATATTTCTTCGTTATTTTAATTTTGTTGCGAAAAGTTCTTAATATGTTATTACTCCAAACTAATATCATCCAACATTTAGGTATTATATGTCGAGAAAAAAAATTAAAAAAAATATTTTACTACAAAACCAAAATAACTCCGGTGTTGTGATGAAATAATATTTTACGAATTACTTAAATATAAAAATAAATATTAATTTTCATAGTTTATTATTTATTATCTTTACAAAATATTTGTAGGATTGGTCAAATTTAGATTCTATGAGTATTTATTTACTTAATCGTCTATTCCAAATAAATCTAAAATTAAAATATGAATATACTTAACTAACCCTAATTTATGAACTCTGAAAATATTAAAGTAAACAATAACTCTGAAAATATCTAAATAAAAAATAAGGAAGAAGCTAATCAAATTTTTTTATTTTTTTTTGTGAATTTTACTGGTAATTTATTGATGTTGTCACAATTGAGTTTTTTGATAGTCGTCGTTTTATGGACATGAGTTTGACTGTTAAGATGTCTTAAGAGTATATTGAATGTATTCACTAATATGCTCGGACTTATGAGACAGTTGGTTAAAGCGTGCGTCTTAAATCATAGATAGTAACAACGTTGTTTCAAATCCCTGGGATGTCAGGAGTACAATACTCAAAGAAAGGTCGGATGTCGGGAGTATAATACTCAAAGAAAGGGTGAAGGTGTTAGAATGCCCAAGTTTTCAAATCGTGGGTTTGGGATGTCGGGTGTAAAATACTCCAAAAAAGGTATTGAATGAGCGCATTTGCCTCCTGACTATAAACAAGACACAAGATCAATTTTGTCCAAATATCGACATATATTTTTTGATCATATTCTTAAAAACAAATATGATAAATATTTATCGTGCGTGAGGTGTTAAAATATCTTAAGAGTATATTGAATGCATTCATTGACAAATTCTAACTTATGAGCGTACGTCTTATATTGAATGCATTCATATACAATCTAAAATAAAATTAAAATGGAAGTTCTAGAATCCACTTAAGTGTATTTTCTTAATGGTTATACTAGACTCCGGCACGCGCTACGCGCGTGCACGTTTTAGTCGTTTGTCTTGCGTGAGGTGTTAGGAGGACATGATCAACCTGATTCCTAGGACAGTACAAGAATTAAACACTTGATTAAAACTATTTGCGTAATTGTAAAACTAAACTTAAATTACCTAATATAGTGAAATAAAATTAATTTTGTTTTAACTATTTTTAAGAAATTGATTTCTTAAAAATAGTTAAAACAAAATTAATTTTATTTCATTATATTATGTAATTTAAGTTTAGTTTTACAATTTCACTAATAGTTTTAATCAAGTGCTTAATTCTTGTAATCAAGTGTTGTCGTAGAGTTCGACAAGAATATTCCTCGTGTCTTCAATGGGTGCTTAATTCTTGTAATACCTAGGTATTTTTTAGCCTATCCAAGTGATCAATTATTGTACTATTCTTTTATTATCCTAGGAGTCAGGTTGATCATGTTTTTGAAAGACCTTATGCACGATCAACGACGACAATGTGCACGCGTGCCGGGGTCTATATTAGTTAAGCTTACTGTAATATTATATTATATAAAATAAAATAAAATATATTCGTAAGCATTAGGCCAAACCATAGACAACTGATACTATTGAGTGAGGTGTCTTTTCTTCCAAATAATTAATTATGAACCAACCAATCCAAAGTAACTATTATATTAGGGACAATATTCTTATATAGATATTGCATGTTATATGTTTGTCGTGTTATCTAATGAAAGCAAAACTATGATTTGATAAATCATTTTATATATGAGTCTACTTTGTTAGTCTAATTAAAAATATATGATTGAGACATTGTGATTTTTTATCTGTAGAATGAATGCTATATACTTTTTAACGTGAAGGTGTCCCACAAAGTAGAGAGAAAAAAGTATATGTTAAAAGAGAAAAATATAGTCAATTAATCTGGGTTAATTGATGGTACTAAATTGTATGTATTAATAAATTTATTCAGTTGAACTTATTGAACATGTATATACATAATAAGTTTGTTGTGACATTTTTATAAACATAATAAGTTTATCGTGACATATTTATATACATAAAACACTATACACAATTTTTTGTAAGTATTCATATCGTTTTATTTTAAAATTAGTTAAATATAAGTTCTCATGTGGATTTTGTAAGAAAATAGTAAAATAATAAATATATTATAGTAAGCACTATAATTTCAATCATTAGATTTTACTAACTCTAAAAATCAAATAATTTGTTAAAGTTTTAAAAGTAACGAAACTAGCTTTTTCTTTTTCAGAAAAGCACTAAAAAACAATTAAATTTTATCAACTGTTAGGTTGTATTAGCACAAAATAAAAAGCACTTCATATTATCGTATCCATGTTATCATTTCATCAACACAAAATTTTCATCTGTAACAAGTAAAATATTATCAATAACATACCCGAATCTCATTTGTGAATTAAAGTATGGTTGTAAAATGTAGATTTAACTTGCATGAACAAAATGGATCCATTTCTACCCTGATCTAGAAAGGTCTTGAAAAAGGCATTGTCTTTATAAACATAAACACATGGTTAAGATCAATATGCCCACCTAAATCAAATGGTCACACTATAGAGCATAAGACACATAATTGGCCCTACTTAACTTTATTTTCATCCCCCCCCCCCCCCCCCCCCCCCCAATACAACACTTATTGGCCACATCATCATCTATATACTCTTTAACATCCACTATTTTGCTTGTCTATTCCATCATTTCAAGTTCCACAACTATTAATCAGTCAAATTCAACGAGAAAAAGGCAATTTTCAAGGGATATTTATGTCAATACGTTATAGAAATTGTTGTTTTTTTAAGAAAAAACAAACAAACAGAGTTTCTCTATCATCAGAGGCTAAAACTTTGTATGTTTTACATAACAATGCCTACAACAGCTGCAGTTCTGAATAGGTTAAGGCAAGCTTACTGAAACTCATTTTTTTTGTTTTTCTAAATCAATAACAAAATCTAAATTCTGTTTTCCTTTCCCAGATCTTTACCTTCAGAAGCTGTGTCCTAATCATTCTTCCTTCCCTGATTTGCTGTCAGAAGCAGTATCTTCTTCAGATGAAGTAGTTGTCTTTGATTCATCAAAGTCCATCAACTGCAAGATGCAAAACGTCAGTTATATGAACAAAGATAACATTGACTGGCAGAATAACAAGACATACCGCTTTCACTTCTCCATTCCAGATGCAATGAGCAGACAAAAAACCTATAACTGCTGGTACAATGTATAGCAATGCAGGCTGGAAACAAACAAACAGGCATCATCAATATTACATTCTCAGTAAGGGGCAGTAAGTGAGGCGTTTCAGGAGGGGAACGCTGAAAATTTAGTAATAATCACCTGAGCAGCTTGAAACCAGTTCATGACAACAATGGTTAGAATAACACCAAAAGCGTATCCAGAAAACGCACTCTTGAAGTACTGACTTTGTTTTCCTCTTGACGCATCAAATCGCAGTGCCAGTGCAACAAAAATCCCTGAAAATGTAAGTTTTATTTTGAGGATTGAAGGTGCACATAAACGAAAATAGGATTTTGCACCAGACGTGGGCAGAAATCTTGAAAGAGATTGATAAACAAACTACCCCCCAAAGACTTGGAAGTCCAGTCAGCACGATTCTTCTTTACTATTGGGTAATTTCTAAGAGTACTTTTGAAATAAATTGTTAAACAAACATAACAAATAGATGATTGGAAACAGAATCAGGTTAAGGAGACAGTGATGTTGCAGCAAACATTTCTCCTCTGATTTGATTGAGCTTCATTCAGAAAGGGGGTTCAGAAATTCTAATGGCATGATTTTCCAACCCATGGATGTGGAAGTTCAGTCCAAAAGCTATCCCCCATAAAATGTAAATGACTAATATATGCAATAAAAATAAATTTGTCAAGAAAGTTCATTACCAGGGATAACAATATCACCAAGGCCAAGCATTGAAAATGGTCGTGCTATATCAGCTGTCGGAAACAAAAGCTGCACATTCAATAGTCTATTAATTATCGAGAATAGGAATAACATTAACCAGCAAAATGAATTTACAATTACTAATTTCAGGTAACCTCTGGATGAATAGCTTTACTGACCTTAATAGGAGCATCAAAAGATTTTGCAACGCTAACCATCACTGGAGTAAAGAATACCCAGAAGATATCATATACAAAGAGTCCAGCCTGGAAGAAGGAGATCAAAGTTAATAATCGACCCAAAACAATAGAAGCATATATATGCTAGGATATGAAAAAAGAGTTAAATATCCACTCTTTAGATGATTCTGTTTTAAGAAGAAAGAAGGTACGATTCTCTCAAGAAAATGAAAACTATCATTAAAACACTTAAAAGAAAACATGTGAAAAATGAAAAGTGGGGAAATAAAACATATTTATTTTACCAGAAGAATAGCACCAGTTTTGAAGGATCCAAGAGAAAGCATCTCAATTCCCTGCATGTGATGAGACATTAACGGAAGTTTATATTGCATTTAGATGTTTATCAAATATATATATATATATAAATACTTGCCAACAAGCAATAAAAAGAACGTGCAAAGATACAGTAACCATAAAATGCACAAGGAAGAAGTTCTGCTTGGATAGGGATAGTAGATAAATCACACTTTCACTAAGGACAAATCCCAGATGAAGAGTAAACTGATGCAAGGCATAAAAAATGGAAATTGTGGAGATAAAAACTATGAGCCACAGAAAATGAAACAAACAAATAAGGAGAAAAAGGTAACGCTGATTCATGATTTCCAAACTAAGGGATGCTGATTCATGATTCAATCCTTTAATTGGTAAGTACAGAACTACAAACTTACTTTTGCCTTTGCATCCTGTTGAGTTATAAAAAAAACTGTCATTATGAGAAGTACCTGAATGCAAAATGATAGACCCAAGATGTTGTTAGCTAACCAATGCTTCTTCGAAGCATACCATGCACAGAAGAAAGTTCCCGGAATTGCAGCAACAACCTGTGACCTAGTGAACTCAATCTCCACAGCTGCATAAGAAAAGATATATATGAAATAACTGAGAGAATCACACGGCAGTTGATAAACATTACAATAATCTAATCCAATTTTTGGACTTAAAAGTACATGTTCTGTAAATTCAAAATCGAAATATGTATATACATATATATATATAAGAGTCAAAGACATCTTCGCAGAAACAGTCCTTTTAATTAACTGAGAGAGAAGTGCACATACAGCGAAAATATGGAAGATGCCATACAATAAGGTCATCATTCCACTTCTTGGGCAAATAAGCGTCTATTGCAGGTAAAAGAGTCGCCCTGCCAAAAGACAATAAAAAAAGCAAGAGGGCGAAAATAGTGAGGCAGGATTACCATGAAGGCGTAATTAAATAGGACAAGAAGTCAAGAACATACGAAAGAGCAACGATCCCGAGCACAAAGAAATAGCAAGTCAATACAGCATTAACCAAGTCCTTTGAGAGAAATTTGAACAGTAAGAAAAGCGATAGCAGCATTGCACTCCCAACAAGTGGAAACCGCATGGCATGTTCTCTAGACATTGACTCCTACAAAGATCCGAAAAGGATCAATGATGGAACTGAAAACAAAATGAACAAAGAGAAAGTATCAAAATAATGGACAATACTACTCACAGAAGGTGGTGTTGGCTTGACAGATCGATAGCAACCAACATAAACCGAAAGACACGCAGTTAAGATGACATTTAGGTTTGGATCTACTTTCATAACAAGTGGCGCTACTGTCAATCCTGCAAGTAGAAAGCAACCATGAATAACAGGTGAGTCTTCATTTAAAAACACAGATAGAATTGACAAGTATTATTTTCAATAACTAAATGTCCTAAAGGATGTACGGGAAAAATAAATCAACTCCATATACTTCATGCAATCATAAGTTACGAAAGGGAAAAAGAAAGCTAGTAAGCAAGGTAGACAGTTCAAGTCTTCAATCCAACTCTGTTAATGAAATTATGCTCTTGGCAATGAAATTGGGAAGTCTATTATTTGTGTTTCTGTAGAAAACAGCAATGGACTCGTACATTTTAGAGATATATATGTCATCTAGAGATACATAAGCAAGGAGAAAGCTGATTTCTTTCGGATCGGAGAGAGCATAGCATATGGGCAACAAAAAAGGGTATGAGACGGTAATTCAAATTACAGCTACAGAGCTCTTGACTGACAGTATCTTGCTTCATCTACTACCAGAACAGAATAAAAATAAATAAAGATAAAAAATTGAACAATTTTTTTTATTTATCTTTCAACAATTAGAGGGACAAAGACCTGCTAATGCAGCACTTGCAATGCGCTCACAGTTCTTCATCTTTGTCTGCCCAAAATTCGAAGTATACTGTTACAGAAACAAATCAATTTCACAAACAGCTGCAAATCCCGCCTCCAAAGAAGTTAACACCTATAATCAAGGGAACCAAAAGAAAAAAATCACAATTAGGGCGAGACCAGTGCAATGAGCAAAAATCGTTAGAACCCTAGACATGCATACGAAATCAATTGCAGAAGAGATGCATACAATATTAATTAGAGAAGGCGAATCAGATATTGGCTGAGGAGGCAAAGAGAGCAATAAGAGATCTCCCTTCCATAATCTCTCCAAGTTTGCTGCAAAGACAGATCGGAGAATCCGTCGATTAGTATTACAGGAGAGAGAGAGAGAGAGACTCCAACGTCTTACGGGTCAAGGGATCCAACACTAGCTGTTATGAACAATCAAGTGAATGTCGAATACTCAATAAACGTTTAGACAGCTCGTCCAGGAACAGAGATGAAACGGTACACGCGTCAATATTGTATTGGTCTGTAGTTTTAAGAATATCACAGCTTACATAGTTTAGAGAATTTGGTAATAATGGATGTGTTTTTGCCGAAATAGAAACGAAACCGTCGCCGAAAATGGATTTATGGTCAGTTACTATATAAATAAACTTATGGTCAGCTACGTGCCATCACCAATCAGGATGTGCCACGTCATCACAAAGTGTTTGTAATTTGTATGCGAAGGATAATGGGTAAAAAAGTATCAATAAAAAAAAAAAATAATAATAATGGGTAAAAATATCCGTTTAATAAATAAAAGTTAATAACCAAATTGCTATTCGAATTTTGACCGTTTTATAAATTACTATATATACTTTAAATTTATAAAAAATGTTACATTAACTTTGTTCAAATGGACAAATAACTATCTCCGTCCAATTTTACTTAAAATGTGAACAAAAAAACTCATGTGTCACTCACGCGATGTGTTTTTGGCGGTAAACTGATAATTTAGTTTCCTAATTACCTATAATACCCTTTTATAGTCATTGTGTGTCATAGGGGTGATCTTCTAAAACTGAACACTCTCACCCCAAAAATCTATGCTTTTTTGTTCTCCTTCTTCCTTTAGTGACACTGATTGAAGTCTTTCATACTCAATATCCGGTGTATTGAACTTCCGTAATTTCAATCGTCCCGTGCATGCAAGTTCTTCTCTTCTTATTCGAGCAAAGTTTGATGTTCAGTGTTGATTTCTAGGGTTTCAACCACATTTTAAAGATGTTAGGGAAGATCAACAAAGAAAGGTATGTAACATATTTTTTTGTTTTCCGCTTACGTATATTGATATAGTCAATTTAGGGTTTGCCAATTTGAGTTTTTTTTTCCATTCCACACTGTGATGTTCTGATTTTCGTTGTTTGGGTTGTTTCAATATTGTACAAGTTTTTTATTCTAGATTCAATAGAGGATTACTTGTTGTTCGAGATCCATTTTGTGGACGACTAATCAAAATGGAAGGTAAGGTTGAATATGTAGGGTTGCTTAATTATGAGAAAATCCCTAGGACTGTATGCTTTAAGGATTTGCACTCTATATTACTGCAAAAGTATAATCATAAGTCAGGGGATGTCATATATTGTATCATCTGAAGGATGAACTTCTATATGGATTACACGTGGTTGCCTCAGAAGATGAATTAAAAGTAATGGTGAATAGGTTAGATGGTGAAAAGAATTGTGTTGCTATTGTTCTTGGTTAAACTTCAAAATGTTGCATAAGGTTCTGTTATACTAGCTAAAACTGCAGAAGGTGATACGATTGGTTCTTCTTCTTTCACCATGCATTTTGGTGATGAAGGCATTTCGTTTGGGCCAAGTGTAGATGAATTAGTGACAAAAGGGATAGGGCAACATGGGTTAGAAAAGGGAAATTCTTTTTGTAAATCATCAATTACATTATATAGACCAGTTTTGTTGAAAGACTAAAATGTCCCAACAAATTTTTACATATTTGCCCTTAATAATTTTAAGAAAATTAATTATCAAATTGACATCATATTTTCGTAGTTACTAAATTAACCCAATATTATCAAAATGGTGAAAAACACATGTTTCTAACAAGTTTTGAAGCCTAGACCTCTTACATACTAATTAAAAGTTTTACCACTACGCTATTAATTCCAATTGTTTTTTACATACTTCAAATATAGTTATTGAAGCAACTCTCATATTATTGTATTAAATATATCATGTTTATTTATTGATACTCTTTAGTAATTAATTTTTGTTCAACGTTGTTTGTTTAATTGTAGTTTTAATTTAATTATCCATCTACTAATTAATTTTTTGAAATAGTTGAAAAATAAGTAATTTTTTAAATTTAGTATTTATAGACTACCAAAATACTCATTTTGAAAATATTTTTTCAATCATCTCTAAAAAAAATCAGAAAGACTATAATATGTAAATAATTAAATTAGAACTCTAATATACATATGATGCTAAGTTTCAATTTTCTCATCAACCATAAAATTTTATCAAATTATATCCTAGGAATCGAGTCGATCATGTCCTCCTAACATTTCACGGAAGACAAACAACGGCAACATGCACGCGCGTAGCGCGTGCCGGAGTCTAGTCTATATTATTAAGGGAGAGATGAGTTTTGTAACCGTCACTTGTAAATTTATACAAATACCCCTTAATAATCTAATTAATTTATGTTTATCATGACTATTTTGGCCATTCAAATATTTTCTCAAAAACTTATAAAAAAAATTATATGTACGAAGACTCGAACATATCATTTTATACATTAAAGACATACATAGTAATCAGCTTCACACGTATGTAACATTACAAATTTTACAAGATGATAATTATATCTTTCTCTATCACTATCCCTCCATCCTTTCTCATGCACCATTTTTTATATATCTCGCTAACAAATGAAATTATATTTTCACTTTATTGGACATTAAGATAACAGTTCATCTAAAGACTTAGATCATTTATACAAAGTTATAATTTCATCTACAACTGAGATAATTTATATTGAATTAATATGTTAAATATGCATTATATATTATTTGAAGAAATAAATAATTAATATGTACAATATAATCAAGTTTGAAAGTTAAATTAGAATGGAAGAAGAAATCTCATTTATTATTTATCCATGTATTTAATTAATTTAATTATTATATCTGTTATTTTATATAACTTTATAATTTTACATAATAATGGTAATTGTATATTATGTTATCAAGTCATCATATTGTTATAAAGTCATCAATTATATAGATTTGTTTTCTTCAAAACATTCTCTATTCTTTTCAAGAAGTTAAAGATTTTTTGAATTGTGAGCGTTGTCGTTATAAAAATACATTTTGTCTATAAATTTAAATAATTAAAATCGATCAAAATTGACGTATATTTATATGTTGAATCTACTAATTTATTGTATGAAGCAATACATACAAAAAAAATTGAAAACTTAAAACCAACTTGAAAGGAGATATTTGATTAATGTATACATTTTTTAAAATGATAATTATGTATTATAGAGTATTTTCAATTAATGAGATTATTAAAATGTTTAAAAAAACTTATAATTTTTTTAGTATTATTTAATATCAATGCATAGATGATTCTAACACTTTGACAAAGTTATTTTAATAAAACAATAAATTATCTTTCTTCGTTATTTTATAAATTTTGCCAAAAGTTGTTAATATGTTATTACTCCAAACTAATATCATCCAAAATTTAGGTATTATATGTCGAGAAAATAGTAACAAAAATATTTTACTACAAAATTAAAATAACCCCGATGATGTGTTGAAATAATATTTTACGGATTACTGAAATAGAAAAATTAATATTAATTTTCAGGGTTTATTATTTATTATCGTTACAAAATATTTTTAGAATTGGTCAAATTTAGATTCTATGATTATTTATTTAGTTAACTCTACATTTCAAATATTTTTAAAATTAAAATATGAATATACTTAACTAACTCTGCTTTATGAACTCTGAAAAATATTTAAAACAAAATTAATTTTATCTTATTATATTAGGTAATTTAAGTTTAGGCTTACAATTCTACTAATATTTTTAATCAATTGTTTAATTCTTATACTATCCTAGGAATCAGGTCGATCAAGTCATCCTAACACCTTATGCAAGACAAGCGATGAAAACGTGCACGCACGTAGTGCGTACTAGAGTCTAGTATATATTATATATTAATAAAAGTACGAGTAAAATTTGAGATTCTAAATACGATTATTATATTATAAATTGAATGTGTTATGTTACAATTAAAATTATAATATACCATTTAGAAAATATAATACAATTATAATATTTAGTATTTGCAAAAATACATCATAGGAACTAATATTATTTATCAATTTATTTTATTTTCCTATAACCTAGTAAATGTTTTATATCAAACAGATAAAATCTAAACCAATTTAAAAATAAACAACACTTTTTGTTTTGGTAAAAAAATAAATAATACTTAAAAATATTATAATCCCCTGCCTGAAATAGTGAAAGCTGAAAAGACTCCTCACAAGCTTTTTCTCTTCCCTTCAACTCTTTCTTTGTCGTTTCTTTCCGGAATCAATCCTCTCTTCTCGAAACTCCCCTTTCATTCGATGTCGCCGGAATTCGCCAAAGCTATCACCACCTTCTCCCACCCTCACAATTCCGAGGACTCCGATTCCGACTGCAGCCCTCCATCTTCCGCCGTGGTAGGGCGGCCATCTCCTCTCCGGACAACCCCCACTATCTCTTCAACTAAAATAACGACCACTGTCGGCAAAGAGTTGGTCTCCGGCAAGAAGCCGCGAGGGCGTCCGCCAGGGTCAAAGAACAGGCCCAAGCCGCCAGTGGTGATCACCCGGGACTGCGACTCCTCCATGAAGACGGTGGTGCTCGAGATCTCCGCTGGCTCCGACGTCATCGAGATGATTACCAGCTTCGCTCTCAAGCGGCGTGTGGGCATCACGCTCCTCAGCGGGTCCGGATCTGTCTTGAACGTGACTCTCCGTCACTCAGTCTCCCACGCGCCGAACTCCCTCGTCTCCCTCCAGGGCCCTTTCCACCTCCTTTCCCTCTGGGGTTCCTTCATGGGGTTCAAGACCCCCGCAGCCGGAAGACAGATCCCAGATTTCTCTCCCGCCGGCGAGTGCAGCGACTTCTCCATTACGCTCTCTGGAGTACAGGGGCAGGTATTCGGAGGCGTGGTCGGTGGGAAGGTTGTGGCAGCAGGTCAGGTGATTGTGGTTGTTGGAAATTGATGTACGAAACATGCAATCGATTAAGGTACAACATAACACATAATTAAGTTACCTCCCTGAACGATTGCCTTAGCGGAAGCGGATCTGCCTGAGGTTGGGATCACGGTCTGTCGGACGGGAGGACACGCCACGGTTTGACGGGCAATGACCTATAATACCACAGCTACTGACCTCTGTCTAAACTGTAGGGCGGCTAGGGCATCACTGTCATCATCATCATTAGGTTTTCCAAAACCCTGAGCACCCCTATATATACTGATATATAGAGGGATAGGTTTTAAGGCCAGATACACAACTGGGCTTATGTAAATGGGCTCCCACTTATGGGCGACCCATTATCCTAAAACCAACATCTCCCACTCGCACAAAGTGGGGGGCGCTCATTCATTAAGCCAGCACCAAGAGAACGAACCTCATTATACAGTAAAGTCACATACGAGGAGGCAGCCGTGCGACCGACAGACACAACGAGCAAAGTGCTACGCACCGGTTAAGAATACGTAGCGACCCGCGGATCCCACACCAGCAGTGGAAATGTGCCCTGCACCCTTGGTCATGTAATCTTTCTCCAGGTCTGACCGCACAAGGATCTTTCAGACCTATATATGTATTGCGCCCACAACCGCAGCCGGTGCCGCGGTTGGTGGCCACCTAGTGGACACAATATCGAGAAGATCCCATAATGACCATCCTCTTCCCACAAAACCATCGGCACAATTCAACTCGCTTTTCTAGAACCGGGACCCGGGCGGAATACGTCGAAGGCCCATCGAGCACGGACTAAGATAGCAAACACTGAACTGAACCTCAAGTCTCTGTTCAGAGTACTGAGGGTACGTACGCGGCTCTTACACAAAGAGCTCTGGGTCTCACACGACTCCGAGTTAAGATCATATCTCGAGTCATACCCATGGTCGTATTTTGGGTGCGCCGCGGTATGGAACGCGCGCTACAGCATATCTCCTCTCCCATGGAGCATATGTCCATATGCTGTACAGATGTCCATCAGGCACACAAAGTACCCGAACCAAAAGTCACAAAGACTCCCATCCAACCCCTGAGTGGATTGACAGACCATAATCCGTCGTAGTGCGAAATCAGATAGTTCCGGACACAAAGTCCTTTCCGGTCATCCCAACAGACTTCCAGAACTAGAAACTATCACCAGCCTCACCTAGCCACAAAGGCATAGAAGCTATCACCCGTGTGAGAGGGCGATCTAATCCACTTTGACATATGTCAATAAACAATCACAGTAAGAACACACAAAACATTCAAACTATGAAAACATGCATACTCAAATATAATTCAAGTTAAAGAACACTGTATGGGAAATAAAATCAATGAAGTACATCAACTAAGTCTACACAGTCCTAGAGACTACACATGCCTCACTAAAGACTACCTCTTCAAGGTCGGAGAGACGGTCCACAACCATCTCATCCGTAGACAAGTACTTCAAACTCATCACCTTGTGTCTAACTACGTCTCTAACATAGTTTCGCTTGATATCTACTTGCTATAACTTGTTATGATACTTGAGTTTCTATATCACGGAGATTGCGACTCCAATGACTCAGCAATCAATCCGGAAGTCTCTTCAGTCATACAACCAACTGAGTGGTCCACACAAGACCCACAAATTTGGCTTCAATGGCGATTAACACAATGCGCGGTAGATTTTCTCTCATCAAAGTCACCACCATAGTCTGCATCGTTATACCCAGTCATCCAGAGATTCTCGGATCTCTAGCAAGTCTCTAGCACAAAGCATGACGATGCCCTTAAGATATCACATGATCCTATTTACTGCCTACCATTTCTTCAATCCGGGTTCAGCTTGGTACCTATATACCATGCCGACTGCATGTCAAATATTAGGCCGAGTACACACTATTGCGCACATCAGGCTTCCGACTGCACTTAGCTACAGAATTTATTTATCTAGTCCATATATCCATTTTGAGAGGTTGATCAATGTAAACTGGAGTTTCAATTGGTTCGCAGTTACTCATGTTGAACATTTCCAACACTTTGTTTATGTAGCTTTCCTGTGAAAGCCACAACTGCCTCCTACGACAATCTCTCGAGATCTAAATCCCAAGGATGTGCGCCGCTTCACCCATGTCCTTCATCCCAAACAGAGAAGACAATCAGACCTTTATCTGTGTGAGGAACTCCAAGCTATTTACAGCTATGAGTATGTCATCTACATATAGAATCATAAACACAAAGTTCGGTCTAGACCCTTTTGGTGTACACGCAATGATTCTCATCCTTCAAGAGAAATCCATTTTCCACGAACAAATCATGAAATCTGTGATACCAGTGCATAGCGAACTGTTTCAGACCATAGATCAGTTTGTGAAGTTTGCACACTAAGTGCTCATGGTCTTTCTGCACAAAGCATTCAGACTGCTCCATATAGATCTCTTCTTCTAACTCACCATTGAGGAAGACGGTCTTAACATCTATCTAGTGCAGTTCCAAGTCTAGACTCACTCCAATAGCCATAATCTTAAGAACCCATTTAGCTCTATTGCTCTATGTACTCTCGAAGGTCGACCAGTGTCCAAACACCGTTCTTCCTTATAGATTCCATCTAGTCCAAAGTGTTCATCTCATCTTCCATTACTTTCATCCATTCTTCTTAGAAGGTTCCATTGAGAGTTTCTCTAACGTTTTACGGCACAATAACCATATCGTCAGATATTATGGTGTTTAGTTCTAGCCCACGGCCTAACAACTCACTACTACCAGGGTATGACCATGATCACTCCCACTGAGAATGAGATCCCTAATGCTCCCACTGTCAACAAGATCATCAGGAGCGGAATCTGTTTCATTCGCTTTAGCAGGCGATGAATCTGGTAGACGACGAACTGATTCATCATCTGCGGTTTCAACTCTCCCACTCGAATTAACAAGTGTGCTCAACTTGATCTTGAATCTCATATAGAGATCGATCCAAATCAATCTCTCCCTTCTTAGGAAATTCGTTCTCTACAAACGTTACGTCTCGTGATTCGATCTCGGTAACACTCCCACTGTCCTGCTCGGCTATTAACACATAACCTCTGGAGGTATCAGAGTAACCAAAAATACTCTTCTTTCCTCTAGGTCCAATCTTTCCCAAACTTATTTGAGAAATCATGGGTGTAAGCGGCACACCCCAATGGGCGCATATGGTGAAGGTCCAGAACTTATTCCAGTCCAAAACTCATATGAAGTGGAGTTAACCGTCTTCGTCGGCACATGGTTTAGGATGTAGGCAGCAGTCTCCAAAGTGTTTCCCCATAAGGAAATCAGCAATTGAGTATGCGCCATATCGACCGAACCATTTTAAGGAGCGTTGTATTGCGCCTCTCTGCAAAATTATTTTGCTGAGGGGTGTAGGGGATCGTCAACTGATGAATGATCCAATTTCATTACATAAACCGTTAAATTCCGCTGAAAGGTACTCTTCTTCCACAATCAGGGCGGAGGGCCTTTACCCTCCTATCTAACGGGTGTAATCATCTGTAAATGTAATGAAATTATGCGCTCTGTGCCGAACCCTAGCACTAAGAGGGTCACAGACATCGGAATGGATGAATTGCAAGGGAAATTCGGCTCTAGGTGCCTAACCAAAAAGCATTCCGGTGGAATTTTCTACTAGACAACTTACACAAGTAGACGATTCCACTTGTGGAATGTAGGACAGCAAACCCCAATGGGCTAGCCGCTGCATTCTATGTTGACCTCTGTAGTCAAGTCTAGTTTGTCTTTCATTCATATCGCAAACATATCCGCGAGTAGAAGAAAAAACATGAAATTATTATTGTTGCCTGAATCCAAATCCGAAACAATAAATCCACCAGAAATAATACTAAAGCCAAAGAAGTTGAATAAAAAACAATTGGACGGAAGATTCATGAAAAGATAATATAAAACCGAGTTTCAATAATCCTAAGACTGAAATAACATATCGGCGAATCTGTGGAGCATAGAGGATATGACTTCAGACTAAAACTCTACCACCGCGCAAGCACAGCTCACGAGTTCTAATCCCTTCGACTTCAACACGAAAGTTGTTGTCGATGTAAATCCACCTAATTTCTCGCGGGACTCTATGGTACTCTACAAAAACGTCACGATCCCTGGCTATGTGATTTGTCGATCCTGAATCCAAAATCCACAAAGGACATGACTCAGTCAACATATCTGTACTAGGAATACAAAACTCACTAGATTAGCCATTAAGACATTCATGTCAGATCGATTCAGGGCATGCATTCACAAAGTGTACCCATTGGACACAGTTGGAGCATTTCCTGTATTTAGGCTTCTCGGCCTTACGCGAACATTTTCACGGTGTTGTTTTCAGAGGAGTCCTTGGGTTCACCTCAGTCTTTGTCTACTTTGCCTTCAATGCATTTGCGCCACCGCGTTGTGCATTACTCCTTCGCCTTCAGCGACTCTTCTTAGGTCTAGAGGATGGCGCCACACGCACCTCAACCTTAGGTCCAGCGACCTTGGGTTTGTCCTCTTCAACTCAATGTGCCTTCGAACGTGTTCAAAGGTATTGATGACCTTAGAATGAGTTATTTAGATTTTCATCTGTTTCTAGGAGTTAGGCAAAGAGCGGATTACGACCTGGATTTGCTGCTCATCGGTCACTGACAGACCGTTTTCCTTGAGATTCACAATCATGTTAGCCATATGCCTCAGATACTATCTCGCGGAGTGCTGAGGATTCATCATATATGAATCAAACTTAATGTTGAGTGAGCACAACTAAGCAGTCGTATAGAACCATTTCTAGCCTGCAAAGTATCCCACGACCCTTTAGCCGTGTGTTAAGCTCAAACTCATCCACCGTACTCAGCATCATGGCGCACTTCTCAGCATCATTAACCTCCCACCCAAATGGAAAGTCTTCTGCTGATTCGTTATTCCAGAATCGGGTCTTTTCATAATCTTCTTGATGGGGTTAATGGATTTCTACTTAGGACCATTTTTATATGCTTTCTCCGGATTTTATAGTGCTCACCATTAAGTTTAAGACCTTTGTCCAACTAAGCGATGATGTTCTACATGGCAGACTAATTTCTCTAACTAAAGGAAATTCTAATAGGATCATGGAGACACAAGGAACAATGTTCTATTGCATGTTAAAGACAAGTCTCAGACCGATAGGACAAACTTGAGAACATACTTAAACCCGGAGGACAACTCTAGCTATGCCGAGAAGCACTCCCCGTCTCTAAGCATGTCCTAAAGTCACTACTATCAATCGAAACACAGTCTATACCAACAGTCCACAAAGGACCGGAGTCGAACATATCGCACTAAACCAAAGTGTTCGACTCTTACACAAAACAATTGTCCTAGAATTATTCAAGGAAATTCGGAGAACCTCGCAGACTAACCGACCGGTTCACACTCAGGAACATTTTCCTAGGTGTAGTTCGTACTCATCCAAACTTCCGAAAGGATACTAAGGACAATCCTAAAAGTTTGCTACCTAGACTATGCTAGAACTAGATCTCCCTACCAAGGTAATCTATCCTATGCAAGTAAGGTAACAAACCACACAATTCAATACACACATATATATATTGATACCTTTCAAAAATAAATTAAATTGGGGCTAATTTGTAATTTTCAAAACTTTAAGGACTAAAGTCACCCTAACCAAAGTTTGGGGATCAAAATCACCATGAATAAAAAATTTGGAGACCAAAATCTCAACAAATAAAAATTCAGGGACTAAAGCCTCAACAAATAAAAGTAATTAACATGTCAGACCAATTTCACACACTATGCTGGGATATCAACAATCACAACCTAGTCAATTCTACCAGTCATGGAGTCAAGAGCCAATCAGATAAATTAAGGCAAAACTATCTACCCTGCAGAAAACACAAAGTAAACCAGGGAACTCAAGGAACCCACACAGCGTTCTACCTATCCAGTCATGCAACATAAAGCAATATAAGGCTCTCCCAGCAATTTAAATTGGTCCAACAATTAATTAAATTAGCCCAAAATTTATTCATGAAAGGGTCCAGGCACATTTACCGGACTAAAATAAACCACTAGGACCCACAGAGGATCCAGGATCGGCACCAAATTTGTTTCGAACCAATTCAGGTGGCCCCAGGCCTCCGAATTAGCTTAGACCGGTCTGAACAGCACTGAGCCATCCAATCCGGCCTGAACCGGTTCGGTCAGCCTTAGCCAACCAGTCTGGTCTGTACCGGTCCGGTCAGCCTCAGCCAACCAGTCCGGTCTGCATCGGTCCGGTCAGCCTCAGCCAACCGAACCGTCTTAAAACGGTCTGGCCCACTTATCGGACCAGACCGGTTTGGACCGGTCACTAAGACCGGTCCAAACAGTGCCATCTCCTTCGTTTGAAGGAGATGGCACGCTGCTAGGGTTTTGAACCCTAGCAGCAGCAGCCTTCTTGTGTGGCCAGCCGCGAAGGCTGGCCACGGGGTAGGGTCGGCCACCATTGGCCGACCCTCCCCTAGCGCCTCCAGCGGCCAGTCGCGCCCAGTCGCGTCTGGCCCCGCCTGTGCTTGGCCGCAGCCCAGTGGCTGCGGCCAACAGAGGCCGTGCCGCAGCCCAGTGGCTGCGGCCAGTAGAGGCCGAGCCGCAGCCACTGAGGCTGAGGCCGACCTGGAGACGCGGCCGCAGCTACGAAGGCTGCGGCCAGGGCCGAACGCGGCCGCAGCCACCGTGGCTGCGGCCGACCTGAGCGTGGCCAATAGGGGCTGAGCTGCGGCCACGAAGGCCGCGGCCGCCCCTATTTCGACCTCGATGGGGCTGAGCTGCGGCCACGAAGGCCGCGGCCGCCCCTATTTCGGCCTCGATGGGGCTGAGCTGCGGCCACGAAGGCCGCGGCCGCCCCTATTTCGGCCTCGATGGGGCTGAGCTGCGGCCACGAAGGCCGCGACCGCCCCTATTTCGGCCTCGATGGTGCTGCTTTTCCCGATTTCGATCCCATCGCGGTCACGATGACGCCGTGGGGATTTTCCTCTTTGAATCTGACAATTTGGAAACCAACCTACTATGGCTCTGATACCAATGTTGGAAATTGATGTACGAAACATGCAATCGATTAAGGTACAACATAACACATAATTAAGTTACCTCCCTGAACGATTGCCTTAGCGGAAGCGGATCTGCCTGAGGTTGGGATCACGGTCTGTCGGACGGGAGGACACGCCACGGTTTGACGGGCAATGACCTATAATACCACAGCTACTGACCTCTGTCTAAACTGTAGGGCGGCTAGGGCATCACTGTCATCATCATCATTAGGTTTTCCAAAACCCTGAGCACCCCTATATATACTGATATATAGAGGGATAGGTTTTAAGGCCAGATACACAACTGGGCTTATGTAAATGGGCTCCCACTTATGGGCGACCCATTATCCTAAAACCAACAGTGGTGGCAACGACGTACGTGAACCCTCCCCTCGAAAGTTTGGCATCCACCGCTCATGGAAGGGAAGAAGATGAGGAAGAGCTGCCCGAAGCCAGAGCTTCCATAGGAGGAAGCGTTGGCCGGAATTCCGTGCCGCTAACGGCGGATGTAAAGCCTTGGAGCGGTGGCCGTGGTAGTTCTTCTTGTATCTCTCGTTCTGATCATATATAATAAGTAGTTGTTTAGGGTTTCTTCTCCGTTTTAGGGTTTATTGTATTAGGGTTTGCATGTGCTAGCTAGGTCTTTGCTTCAATGGTGGTGTTTGAGCTGAACATGAAAATGCAACGCAAGAATTTTTCTGTGGTTTCCAGACTTCAGTGCTGAACTAACTAAGTACCTGCAGAAATTTTATTTTATTTTATAAGATTGATTAAGAAACATAGTTACTTGACATAATGATTATGGGAAAACTTATACAATAATGCCACAATACGCAGGTAATCGTTTTTATAGATTATTTTTTTCAGATTTAAATCTAATTTAATAATTAATTATTAAAATAATCTTTTGATTTTGAAATTTTCTAAAATGACGGCAAACGCTTAACGTTAATATTTTTGCTGTAAAAACGAATTGGGTTTGAATTTACAGCAAAAATGGTGTATAGCCGATTTGGTTCCACGTTTTGGTTGCTCTAATTACTTTGAACCAGAGGGGTGCTCGCCCGTCGGATACGATCACGGCATGGACCAGACCGCCAGAGGGGACTATCAAGCTTAATTGCGATGCTTCGTGGAGAGAGGCGTCTTGTGAGGGAGCGTTCGGGGTGATTGCGAGGAACCGCTCTGGAGCGGTTGTGGGAGGCTGCCATTCGCTGTTGCGGGCGGCTTCGGCGGACGAGGCAGAGGCAGAGGCGGTGCTTGCAGCTGTCAAATTGGCCATTGGCCAGTGTTGGTCGCCTGTTATTATTGAATCTGACTCTTCGCATGTTATTTCTCATCTGTTAGGTATGGATTTCGCTTGGAGGTTAGCACCGATTTTGTCTAACGTTACGGCCTTATCATCTATGATTCAGGCGGTAACGTGGGTGCTTATCCCTCGATCCGCGAATGATTGCGCGGATTGGATAGCGAAAAATGCTTTGCTTGGGTTGTGTCCTCAGGATTGGGTGCTTGCACCCCCAACCCCTTTACTTAGATGTATTGTTTCGGATAATATCTTGTATGCGAATTCTCGCCCGGTTATTCATATGATATAGTACGTGTTACTTGACCAAAAAAAAAAAAATTACTTTGAACTGATTTGCTTATTTATTTTAAAAAAGAATACATAATTCTTAAATAATTTTTATTAAAGTACAATTTGAATAATTTATATATATTTTATCTAAAAATATATGTCAAATTTTGTTATTCTCTAGGTATCCAACTTTTACAATTACCTCTTCCGGTCACCCAACAATTGTAAGCTCATGAGGTGCAACCTGAATCTCCCGACCAATGAAGATGAGAAATTTGATGAGTCGGGCTAGGGGCATCTGGTAGTAGTAGTCAAAGTGATAGTTGTAAGAGTTGGATACCCTAGAGAAAAACAAACTTTAACATATGTTTTTAGATAAAATATATAAAAAATTATTCAGTTAGTAGTTAATAATTTATTTAAGTAAAAAAATAATTATTTTAAGAGTATTGAAATTGAATGTTGTGTATACTTTTTTAAAATAAATAAGCAAATGAGTATAAAACAGTTAGATGAACAAAAATGTGAATAGGTATTGGTAAATGCCGTGTACAACCAAAAATGTGTACAAACTAATCAAATTCGACTATACAACACTTTTGTTGTAAACTCGAACCCGATTCGTGTATAGCACGTCTATTAAGATGAACATCGCGAAAGAAATTTAAGATTTTAACTTTAAAAATAAAGACCAATATCTGACTACAAATGTAAAATTTAAGTCACTAAAATTCAATATTATGACTATTACTTATAATACTTTCTAATATCCCATCAATTTGCATGTATCACTCCAGCTATTAACTTCATGGTCAAACTCGAAAATATAAATGATGATTCCATATTATTCTCTAACTATATTTTTTATTGAGGATTATAAATAATTTTTACTATCTAAAAATTTGAAAATTTTGATAATTTGCTAATTGTTTTTTTAGTCAAATGCTACATAAATTTATTCAAAATGCAATATACTAGATGAATAAGAAAACTTCAACTTATTTTATTATTTTGCTAGACTTAACTTTATTATATTTTATTATTTAATGTCAACTAAACTTTATTTAAAAAACAATCACTTAATTTTAAGAAAAATGATAATTCACTAGTTAAATTTTAATGAATACATACAATTTTTCCTTCTCATTTAAAAATAAATTAAACAGATGTAACCTATTATAAATTTATATAACTCAGTAGTAGTAATTTATTTGAAAATTATTAAAATTTTCAAATTCCTAATACTTTCATAATCCATTTTTAGAAGTAATCACGTAATAGAAGCAGTCAACTGCTTTTAATAATAATAACCAGAAAAGTATTACACTATTACTTATTTATTTGTCACCCATTTTTTGTCTGAATAATCATATCCTTTTTGTTTTGAATGTATTTCGGAATAATTCAATAAATATATTTTTTCTCAGATATATAAAATATTATTTTTTTTTGTCGTCAGATAAAATAAATCTTTATTTGTTTATTATCCCTGACAAAACAATCTAGTAGGAGGAAGCGTAGAACCGAGATAGTCAAAGGGTGGAGAGGAAGGTCAGCAAAAGCAAAAGTAAAGTACAGATTGACAGTGCTTTAATTCGTATCAACTTTCTGCAGTCTGCAAAGCTCATCGACTTTAACTTCTTCTTCTTTTATTTTTTTTTATTTTTTTTCCATTATTATGATTATCATAATTTCAGTTTATTTTTTTAGTTTTTGTTTTTTTTTGTATCTTACGGTAAGAGTTATGTATTTTTAGTATGTTTGATGCATATTTAAAATATTTTTTTGTTGTATCGGAATCTAGCTTTAAAATGTATTATAATCATTAATCTATATCTATATCTATATTAATTTGGCTATATCATATAAAATATTGACAAATAAATTTTTTGTTATATTTTCTCTCCTAATGTTAAATTAACATATTATAATTGGTTCATATGAATCATAAATTTCTCATTTATATGTGGCATGGCATGTAAATCACTTTAAAAATTTTCAAAGTCTTTCATTCATTCTCAAGAAAAGTTACAAAACGCATGTAATTTCTCTTTATTTCATATTATAATTATGATTTGTTCCTAAATATATTTTATGAAGTGGAATTTATATAATAATAAAATACATAATATTATATTTTATGAATATCAAGTATGCACATATTGAAATTTACTCTTACAAATTAAAATATAGATTAATTAAGGATGCATCTCATCTATCACACAATACTCTTATTACAATGAGACATAAGTGACATATCAACATCAACTACTTAATTACAATAATATCAAAATAAGTTTTATTAATATCACGAAATTAAATGATATATATTTATAAGCTCAATAATTTACAATTAACAATATATATAAAATATAATATGTATACTAAAACATTAGATTGTTATTAATTATCATTATTAGAAAAATACTAATGTTTTATATGAACATTGATAAAAGTAATGAACCATAAAAGTTAAGAGTATTATATGGATAATCACATATTTTTGTACAGTTTTATGAAAAATAATATTTTTTTATATTTATAACTCAACATATTTTTGAATTATTAAAATACTAGTTATATAATAAAAATATAATTTATTATTAAATTTAGTAAAACAACAGTAATGATTTTAATAGTCTTTTGTAGACATGCGCATTAATATATATCATAAAAATATTTAACTTGAAATTATTAATTATTATTTTATTATTAATTGTTAATATTATTTTTTATTATTGACTCATGCATTTTGAACAAATTTTATGAACAAATACAATTAATATAATTTATAAAAAAAATCATATATAATTTATAATAAATTATCTATATAATTAATTATATCTTGCATTTTTAAATATTTGTTATGGTAAACAATTAAAACTTATAACAATAAACTTTTAAAAAAATTATTATAGTTTGCATTTACTTAAAAAATAACTTTATAACAGTACACTTATTGTTTTTTTAAAATTATTATAGTCTATATTTATTTAAAATTAATTTAAATAAGTATTATACTATATTCTATAAAAACAATTACTTATATTATATATATATATAAATAAAACATACTATTTTTTTTATCAAATAAATAAAACATATTAGATATCTAGGAGTTTTTTCAAAAAGTAACTACTTCAGAAAAAACATTTAAAAAACTATATATATAAAAAAAAATATTTAGCAAAATGTGCATCTGCGCAGGTAGGGTAATAGCGATTTTACGAAAAACACTACTCGTAGTAGTATATTTCGTTTTTTTTTTTTAAAAAAAAAAAAACCCAAAAACAATTAAAAAATTTACAGTAAGTAGATATTTGAATTTCGATTCAAATGATGCAAAAAATATTAAATTTGGACTTACGGATTGACTGTAGGCTCTGCCGTAAGTTGACATATGAAAATTTGACTTAAAAAAATATAACTCATACCCTGTAAGTCCAAACTGACCACGGTAAACGTCATTTATGTCGTAATTCAATTATCTACCTAGAGTAATTTTTTTGATTAGAAATACAATGATTTTGTAACCTAACATCGCTTGTCTTAAAATTTGACTGAAATAATCAAATGCATTAGGTGAGAAATTTAATTATGTACTTACTCAAAAAAAATAAAAATAAATTAATCTAGCTAGATATTTTAATTACGACATAAATGACGTTCACCGTGGTCAGTTTGGACTTACAGGGTATGAGTTATATTTTTTTAAGTCAAATTTTCATATCTCAACTTACGGCAGAGCCTACAGTCAATCCGTAAGTCCAAATTTAATATTTTTTGCATCATTTGAATCGAAATTCAAATATCTACTTACTGTAATTTTTTTAAAATTTTTTTGATTTTTTTTCAAAAAAAAAACGAAAAACGCTATTGGTAGTAGCATTTTTCAAAAACGCTATTGGTAGTTGCGTTTTTCAAAAACGCTACCTCCACCTACGCAGATGCACATTTTGCTAAATAATTTTTTTACATATATACTTTTTCAAAAAAAAAATTCTAAAATAAATACTTTTTAAAGTTATGAATACTTTTCAATTTTCATTATAAAATCACTACTGATTTTTTTATGATTTTTTTTTCAAAAAAAACAACGAAAAACGCTATTGGTAGTAGCGTTTTTCAAAAACGCTACCTCCACCTACGTAGATGCACATTTTGCTAAATATTTTTTTTACATATATACTTTTTCAAAAAAAAATTCTAAAATAAATACTTTTTAAAGTTATGAATACTTTTCAATTTTCATTATAAAATCACTACTGTTCCGGTGATTCCAGTTTTTCTTTTCATCGTGGTTACAGTTGTTTGCATTAAATTATAAGGTCAGATGTAATAACGGAATGGAATGGATCCTCCCGACAATTCACTTCAAAATTGTCTATCAATATTTAATTATTTAATAGCTTGAAAATAATAGAATATATTTTTTTTTTCCCTTTTCATTTGTTTGTAATTTTAACTTATCATTAATAGATTTTTGAATATATTTTTTTCAATGTTTTTTTATTGTTTATTATTTTTTTAAAAATATTATATTTGTTTTCACGTGATATTTAACGTTACATGTTTTGACCGTGTTAAGTCAGCAAATACCATGGGTAGCGCGTATACCCAGATTTCAAAATATTTTTTTCTATATGCTTACTTTTCTAAAAAAAAAAATTACAATACCTACTTTTTCAAAAAAAATGTCTAAATTAGAAAATTTAACAACTAAAATTGATTTGAATTTGAAGAAAAATAAAAAATGCACTCGACAACATTAAAAAAAAATGTTGGTGCATTGATAACATGAGCTTAACGTTACAAGTGCATTGATATAATTTTCTCTCATTTTTTTCCTAAATATACCCCATTTTATAATGAAATACCAAAATGTTCTCGTTTTTAAAAAAAATACGAAAGTATACCTACCCGCGACTCCAAGTCGCGGGTGGAAAGACCGTTACAACTAACGTTCCACCTGCGACTGGGAGTCGCGAGTGGAAAGTTAGCTGAAGTCCATTGTAAATTCATTGTAAATTCACCCGTGACTGGGAGTCACGGATTGTTGTGATATACCTACCCGCGACTCCCAATCGCGGGTTGTTGTGATATACCTACCCGTGATTCCCAATCGCAGGTTGTTGTTCTATAAATTCCTTCCACATTATTCGTCCGGTTGTTTTGCAACGAGTATTCGCCAAGGAGTGTTCGTTCGTTGTTCGCCAAAGGAGTGTTCTTCCGCTGTTCACCAACTGGGAGTACGTGAAGACATTTGTCCTAAAGGTACTCCATATTCTTTTGTGCTTAAATATGAATTGTATATTGTACTATTTTTTGTTAAGAAAAATATCAATTATTGTCTAATATTTTCTTATTAAATAGAGGTTTGAATTATTCAAAAAATGATGACTCTCATCCTTCGTTATGACGGTAGAATTACAGTAGACGATGAAATTGTTAATTATATTGACGGTAAGTCCGCAATTAGTTCTACCAAAACCACAACCAGTCTTCCCCACCTAAAAGAGCTTGTTTCTGTAGTCTGCGATTTTGGGCCTGATATAATTGAAATTGACTTCATTTGGAAATCGGGTAATAACATGTATCCCATCACTTATGACAAATCATTGTATGATGTGATTCAAGTATGTAGTGAGTACATGGAATTATACGTAGTTACAAAAGTAGGAGTTGTTGTTGGTGAAGTTGATGATGAAAATGATATGTTTGAAGAAGAGGAAGGAAAAGATTATTCTTTGGGAGATGACACAAAAACTGAATCTCCTACAAATTTGATTGATTGTGTGCTACCATTGTCCGATGATGACACATGTGGTGATGCATAGTCTAGTCAATCAATGACGTTCAAACAGTTCCCTCCAGAATTTACATAAGGAGATTGACAAGATGATTTTGAATGTACCGTTTCGATGGTCACACACGGTGGATCATCTTTAGATACAAGTGATTTTCAAGTAGGGACTGAATATGAGAGTAAAGATGCACTCCAACAACACGTTAAATTGTGGCACATTATTAATGCTCGTGAATGCACCACTGCTAGATGTAGTCCCACCGTAGTAGCATTCAAGTGTGCAACTAAAAGAAACAGTATTTTCTCATGGTCGTTGAGAGGAATGCAGAAGAAAATGGGCAACTGAGAGATCACTAAAATAGGTCATCCACACTCCTGTAGAATTTCACACTTATACAACATCATAGACAACTAGATTGCAAATTAATTGCGGAATTGATATATCCATATGTGTATCACAACACAGGTATTAGAACTTGTGATTTGCAACAAGTAGTAAATGATAAGTACACGCAAAGTGCATCGTATTGAAAAGTGTGGTACGCTAAACAACATGTAATTGAGGGGATGTTTGGTACCCATGAAAGTGCATTTCAACGCCTCCCTTTGTTGATGGTTGGTTTATGTCATTCTAATCCTGAGTCCATTTTTGACTATGAATGGGAAGGAGTTCCCACTGAGGAGGGTGTCATATTTGGTAAGTGATTTTGGGCCTATAAACCTTCAATGGAAGGTTTTTCCCATTGGCGTCCACTAATAAGCATTAATGCCACACATCTGTATGGAAAATACACCGGTAAATTATTAGCCGCAATGGGATACGATCCTGATAATCATATATTTGCATTGTGTTTTGTCTTTGCTGACTCTGAGACTGCCACTTCGTGTACATGGATTTTAGAGCGTCTCTGACAACATGTCATGAAAGATGATAGACCCGTATGTATAATATATGATCGTCATGGTGGTATTAAAGTGGGAGTTGCATATGTTTTTCCAGCACCCTTAGGGGTTCACAGACACTGCGCGCGACATCTAGCTAGCAACTTCAACAAAAATTTCAAAAATAGAGAGTTGAAGAAACAAAATTCTGAAATGGCGTGGACCACATCTAAGGTTAAGTTTGACCAATATTGACACTATTTTACTGCCATGAATGAAGGAAAATATTCGAGGTGGTTAACGAACTTAGGTGATTTCCCCCAATGGTCTCTAACACATGACAGAGGAAAAAGATCTGGGGTCATGACAACAAATCATTCAGAAGTGTTTAATAAGGTTTTAAAGGGTGCTCAATCCTTACCAATTACGACATTGGTAGAGGTTACCTTTACGCGGCTAAATACATATTTTGTTGATCGACGCTTAATATATGAAAGGGAAGGGTTTATGGTCACGTGTTTCTACCTAAAGTTAGAGAAGTTTTGTCTTCCATAGAGGAGAAATCAACCACTTTACAAGTAGAAACATATCCTTACGAAGAAGTCTACAGAGTGTGTACGCGTGTGAACAAGTCGTATGTTGTTCACATCCAAACCCAAACCAAAGTGGACGTCAAATCTCCATCACCGGTCGCCATTGACCAAGGTCACAGCCTCATACTGCTTGTTGCCATAGGAGTGTTCGCCAAGAGAGTCTAACCTTTCAACTATGGTCCCACCAACAGTCACTAAATATATGGCAACGATATCCCGCGTATATCAAGCACATATTCTCTAAAGATTACATACGGTAACTGCAATATTACGTCATAACCGTAATATCTGTTTCCTAATCTTTATCGTCACAATATTCACCAAGATATTTCGTTGCCTATAACGGTTTGATCTCTTCACTCTATAAATACCCTTGCTTTTCATGACATTCATTACGTTTTGAGTTCATACACACAGTATACTCATTTAAGCATCGGAGAGGGACCCAGAGACACCCCTCTGTTGCGATCCCCTTCTTGAAGGTTCATCGGAGCTTAGGCGAAAGCACGTGATCACCAATCCTTTGGCATTCAATTCACTGCCAAGTAAGCACCTGTAAGCTTCAGACCTGACAGCAGCAAACAACAAAATCACCTCTAACTCCATCGCCTCTGTGTTTTTATGTAAAAGAGGCCATGATATATGAGAAGGTTATCTATGTGAATGGTACAGCTCAAACTAAGAAAGTAAACGAGAGTCTGCATATAGGAGATTGCTCAGCACAAACCTCTGACATTCTGTTGGATATTCCATCCAAATTTGATCTGATAAGTGGAACGAGATAAATTCAGGTTTGCTGCTTTATATTTTACAAAGAACCCAAAAGAGTTTTATTAGATATACTCGTATCTTGAGAGACTCAACTTTGATGGTTGTATCGTTTATCTGTCTGCCTAATCACTACAGTGACTAAACTGATAGAAGTGAGACATTAATGAGCTGAAAATTCAGGGGTAAATGGATGTTTCTGTAAACCTTGTTGTTCTGGATGTTTTATTGTAAATGGGATGTTTTTGTGAACCTGGGAATGAAATGGGTTTGTTCACATTGTTACGGCATTTTATCCATTTAATCACATTTATATGAAACATGCTTAACTATTTAATCACATTTTAAGAAAACATACGTAACCATTTAATCACATTACAAGGAAACATATGTAACCATTTAATCACATTCTATGATAACATATGTAACCATTTAATCAAATTTCAAGTTAGAATGAACTCTTTAATTTAGAAACTATTTAATGAAACCCAGGATTTGAAGAACTGAAACCCAAGTTCTTCATCTTCGTACTGTTCTTCATCTTTCTCCTTCACTATTCTTCATCTTCCATAGCAGAATCAAAAATCACAATTGAAGAAATCACAGTGGAAGAAATTGAAGAAATCACAAAATCGATTATGACTGATTCGACTGAAATTGAAGACTGATGCTCTAGAGACTCAAAATCGAGATGATTCCCGACGGAGATTAGGTTCAGGTGGAATGGGTACACACATCTGAACGAGAATCTTCTGTTCGAGATTCTGAAGTACAGAACCGATGAGGATCTTCTGCTCAGACACAACAACTTAGATCTTTTGCACTTGGCCAATAACGATTGCGGCATACAGCAACTCAGAGTGTTCTTCATGGTGTGTTCTTGGTGTTCTGAGTGAATCATAGGGTTTAGGGGTAATATTGTCATTTCATATGTTAGAATAGTGACTAAGTGTGATTTTTGACGATGAGCAGTAGAAACACAAATTAGTCACATAGCAAAGCCAATTAATCACATTTTGAAACATGTGTAACCATTCTGAACAATGGTCAAACATGTGTAATCAATTAAGAAATTAATCCTTAAAAAAACTTGTAACAATAAACTTTTAAAAAAATTATTATAGTTTTGTATTCACTTAAAAAATAACTTTATAACAGTAAATTTATTATTTTTTAAATTATTATAGTCTATATTTATTTAAAAATAATTTAAACAAGTATTATACTATATGCTATAAAACAAAATTACATATATTATATATAAAAAATAAAATATACTACTGCGCAACTTTTGCGCAAACAGAGGATAATTTATTTAAAAAAAAAAACAGATATATAATTTGTTCTTTTCTCTGTTCCTTCGTGATCGACACCTTCTGTTTAATTCCATACTATCTATTATTTTGTTTCAATATTTTATCGGATTCGTAGTGAGCGAAGGTTTCATCTGAACAATCTGTTCTCCATCGACTCCCATCTTCTTCGCATAAGCTCCGGCTTGGAAGAAGCTCTTCACTGCGTTCTCCATATACACCTTCCCTTCCTTCACCGTCATATCCTTCCCAAGCTTATCGGGGAAACTCGTTAGAATATCTTCGCCTTTCAGCACTGCAGCGAGTTGAAGCAGTTCTTGCTGGAATTCGCTCAGATTGGCATCTTCGTTTGCCTCTGTTTCCCGGATTTTTACTGGATTCGGAAGTTTCTCTGAAAAAAAAGTAATTAATATTTCAATCTTCTTCTTCTTTCCGATCGATGATTATACTAAACCCTAATTAATTAGTTACCTGGGCAATCTGTTCTGGGTGTGTTTCGTTTCTGCAGGATTCCTTCAAATGTGCCTGCCCATGCATCTCTTTTTGTGAGGAAAGGAGTTGTGAGGTTGAAGAGCTTCTTCATGGTGGCGGGAATGGAGGAGTGCTCGTACTCAGACGTCGGAGATGGCGATCCGTTCGGGCCGTGAACAACTGCACAATCATCAGTCGTTCACGAATAGAAGATTATACGAATTGACCGACCAAATTCACGAACAGAAGAGTATCTATTATGCGTAATTGAGTATACCAATTTAAATGAATATATTTTGTATCTAAATAATTATGAGGGTTAATGGTCAAAGTGACCCTTAAATTTTGGCCGAAATTTAAAAATTCTCCTTAACTTTTAAAATCCCCCATAATGTTAAGAAATGATGAAAAATTCCCCCTAAAAGAGCATCTGACAAGAGGGGATTTTTCATCATTTTCAAACATTAAGGGGCATTTTAAACTTTAAGGGAATTTTTAAATTTCGGTCAAACTTTAGGGGGCACTTTGATCATTTACCCTAATTATTATATATTCAAATATGCTTAATAAATATTTTTTATTTTTAAATATATGTATAAATGTAATTAAGTATATTTAAATTTATTTTTAAATCACTTATTAATTTTAAAATTAAAGTGAATGCAATCTCTGTTTTTATTGTTGCTTCCTGCTTGATTTTAACAATAGTAGCTAATTTCTTGTTTGAGATTACTCACCGGTGCCCTTCTCTATCCATGGCGATACCATAATGGTCGGGACTCGAACCCCCAACCGGTTGAACGTGAAATTGAAAGGCTCTGGTCCCGCAATCCCATCAGGGCTAGGAACACCGCGAACCGGAGTCGAAACATGGTCAAAGTATCCACCATGCTCATCGTATGTGATGATCAAGAGGGTCTCGTTCCAATGTGGGCTAGCCCTCAGAGTCTCGTACACTTCCTTCACGAGCATCTGAGATTTTAACATAAGTTACATAACATGATCAGATAATGCACATCAATAACACACACGATTTGTCCAATAAGACACTTGCCTGGCCATGATACACATCGTGGGACGGATGATCGTCATTAGCTGGCTCGAGTTTAGTGTCGGTGTACCGCTGCTCTACCACCGTGTAGTTCGGGAGTTTTCCCGCCTTGGCATCGGATTTGAAGGAGATACCATAAGGATGGAAGTTTCCTAAGTACTTGATTTTCCTAAGGTTTCGATAGAACAATGTTGCAGGGATGTTTTGGTAGTAGATTCCGAAAGACAAACCTTCATCTTCTATGTTCTCAAAGATTGTCCGTTGAGGGTAGCCCTTCGCGAGGAGCTTCGCGATGTTGCTCGTTGCGCCGTGGGATGTACCCGAGTGCACGAATAAACGGTTCGGTTGAGTCGACGATGGCACAGCTGCAAACCATCTGAAATAGGAATGGACATGATTATTTCAAGCGAGATATGAACGAGCGCTTTGGCTCATTGATTACTAACGTGAGCAAAAAAAATTGGTGAAACAAAAAATCGAAAAGAACGCCCCGATTTTGTATCAAATAGTCTGTCCCAAATTTAAAACCGAGTCAAAGTTTTTTTTTCATCTTAAACTCAGCTTGGGCTCGTGTTTTTTACCCAAAAGATCTAATAAACCGGTCTTGATCGAGTATATGTTGGTATCAACATTTTTTATTTTTTAAATTAGTTTATTGTTGGTTTAGGGTTGTATTTGAAATTTAAACTTTTTTCTATTAGATATTTGGTATGATACTTGAATTTTGGTTTGAATTGAATATTTAGTATAACGTTTGCATTGTGTTTTGTATTTAAAAACTTTGAATAATTTATTTTTTAATTAGAGTAAAAATCGATCAAGGACCGAGACCAACCCAAGTCAAGCAAGACTGACTCGAGCGAGTTTTTTAAGATGAATTCAGGACCGTACTCTCCTCTGAATGAGTCCCAAAATTTTGGGCTCGTTTTTTTTAAAGAAAAAACTTGTTCAGACCGTTACGAGCTCACCTAACCATTATCTATGTATCTTACATTTATGATTTTGTATCCTATAAATTAGGCCATAAGGTTTAAATTTCTATCAACAAGAATGGAGTTTTTTTTTGAAAAAGTGGCTATGTGATTTTTTTAAATTAAATATATAAAAAAATATATTTAGAAATCTGGGTATGTTAGCGAACTATTTATTTTTTACAAAAGACACTACCGTGGGTAGCACCTTTTGTTAATTTGGAAATGGCGCTACCTCCTATTCCAAATCGTTTTTTTTAACTCTTAATTTCAGCGACTCAATATTTAATTAAAAATTAAATTATGTGTCTTTAAAAAAAATTATAATAGTAGTTAACTCTATAATTTAATTTTTAATTAAATATCGAAGCGTCGAAAGAAAAAACAGATTTGAAATAGGCCCTAACTTGGTAGCGCCATTTCCGAATCAACAAAAGGCGCTACCCACGGTAGCGCCTTTTGTAAAACCAAAAAAATAATGCACTACCCATGTAACACGTATATCTAAATTGCTAAATATATTTTCTATAC
Organism: Chamaenerion angustifolium; assembly: GCA_946814005.1. Taxonomy (NCBI): domain Eukaryota; kingdom Viridiplantae; phylum Streptophyta; class Magnoliopsida; order Myrtales; family Onagraceae; genus Chamaenerion; species Chamaenerion angustifolium. Next base: position 28,621,593 of record OX328277.1, on the reverse strand, counting down.
ATTTAATTTTTTATTTCAACATACCCACTTTTTCAAAAAACTCACAAGTATATAAATATTATTCATTAGTTATTAAATATAGTTTTGAATGCGTATTTTCGGTTTAAGTAAAACATTTATAATATGAGATACGGTATATTATTATACAATATTCCAAATTTCTTATAAAATAATTTATATTTGAATATAATTCTCAAAATTATAATGTTATTATATATATATATATATATATATAAATAATATGATAGTTCAAAAAAAAAAAAACTAAACTAAACTAAACTAAACTTAATATTTATTTAATAGTTTAATTTATTATGATACATTTTTTTTTTTGGCCAATATTATGATACATTCAATCTTATAATAATTACCAATGGACTAACATTGCAAAAAGTTAATCCAAAATTATTTTGAAACATTTTTTTTAAAAAACAATATGGTCAAATATTATTTGATTTAAATTTATTATAATTATAATTTTTACGATTATCTAGAGTTTTACTTTTACCCCAGTCTTGTTTTCTACCGTTGCACTTTCCTATTATCAAGTCCAAATCCAACCCCAATTATGACGACCTCCATTTCTGCGTTGTAAGAAGATGTAATTGAGCAAACCTGTCGAAGACGGCGAATTCCGACACGAGGGCCTTGTAGACGGGGACCTTGTCGGGGTCGAACCCATTCATGACATCCTGACTCATGGCGGTGGTGTTGTCCATCGAGAATGCCTGCTGCGCGAACCCATTCATCGGCGGCGGGTCAGCAGAGGTGTCCTCCGACCCAAATATCTGCTCCCTGATGGCCTGGAAAGAGTGCCCAGGATCCGGGTCCACGTAGTGTGCCTGGTCCCGGAAGAAGTATCGCGGCGAGTTGGGATCCTTGGAGTCGAGTTGGTTTGACTCGGAGCCATCGACGCCGTTGATCTGAGTATTGAGCCGCTTCATCCACCCCAGCATGTGATCGAAGGAGCGGTTCTCCATGACCAGAACCACGACGGTGTTGATCGTGCGGCCATGGCTTGCCCCGACGAGGAAGAGGAAGAAGATGGAGAAGAGAAGAAGGTTGTGGAAGGTTCGAGTTTGGAGCATTTTCATGGCTACAGGGTGAATGAATCGATTCGGGGTGGAAGTAAAGTAGTGGGCATGAGCTTGGAGAATGGATAGGTGTCATTCTTCACAAGGTAAGGTCCATAAAAAAGGTCCCATTCAAATTTTGGATTTTTGAGGAATTATTTAATGAAATGGCATTAGATATGTCTTATTACGTGTCGTCCTGTGATTGGTTCATTCAAGTAAATATCAGTATGGCAAGGAACGGCGCCTTTGTCTCTAAACCACCCACAGCACGAAATGAAAGCAGATGTTCTTACTGCAGTTTGGGATAGAGTAGCAGCGACATTCAACTGCATTGTTACGTCTTCTTTCTGCCGCCAATGATAACAATATTTGCACGGCAGAGCACAGCTGTTGTGATGGGTTACGCAATGGAGGTCACGTGAACAAACATCAGCTTCACAGATGGAATGTGTAATTTTAACTCAATTTACTGTGTCTATGAATTGGTGGTTTGGTGAGAAAACATCGCCGTCGACGGTGACCGGCCGGCGAAATAAAATTATCCGATTTCCCCTCCTTTTTATACAGAATACTACACCAATTTATTGTAGGTGAGAAGAATGATTAGTACAAGCTAACTACGTAAGAGACTACATAACAGAAAGTGGTTAGTAACTAATCTATAATTACAATCCTCAATAGTGTTGGAGAACTCTCGAATGGATGGTGGTTGATGAACTATCGAATGGTTGCTTGGATTATTTTGAAGTCGTGACGACACTTTCAGATTGAAACAATTTGGAGGCACCCAAACTTTCAATCGGATAAAATCAGAATACTGAACTAGAACTTGAGAAGGATTGTGAATGTTTGAGATGGAATTTTAGGACCTCCCCTATGACCAATTTATAGTTTTTGTCACACCCCTTGGAGAAACACCACATCCTTTGGAAGAGACACTATGCCCCTTAGAAGAGACACTACACTATTTGCCCAAGTCTTGTGACATTTCAGCCACAACATGTCTTTTGGTTTCAATTTTTTTGCTCCAAAACCAAAGGGACACCTTAGGATGATGACTTGAAGCCGAAGTAATTGCAATGGTTCGGCCTAATACTTGGTTCTAAAGCAAGTGTCCAAAAACCGGGTTTTTTTAGGTTAAAATGTTAAGTCATTAGTTCCAAAAATTCAAATTTACAATGAATTTTTAGAATAGTGACTTTATGAATAGCTCGACCTCAGCCAGGGGCGCTGCCCCTTGGACCCTGCCTCTTGGACCCTGCCCCTTGGACCCTGCTAGGGGCGCTGCCCCTGACCCTGGCAAAGGGGGCGTGGCCCCCTTTGACCCCCATTGTCTCGTCTCTAATCAACTGATAAATCTCTGATACAGTGAATCATAATATACTTAGACAAGCGTGCACTCAGCACCCTCCTAACTTATTTAATGAGATACTATGATCCTATTGGTCAACTAGTCAATCCAATTACACTAAAATATATAACAAATAGTTTGTCATCCTCTGCCCAGATGATCAGGTCTCCAAAAACCCAGTAGACAGTTCCATTTCTTGATAAAGAAAAGTTCATTCTTGTTTCCGATCAAGAACACGGATTGGTGAAGAATCATCTTGATGAGTGACCTTGCTGTTGAAGATGCTGCACTTTCTACCTTCCTTGAATGAAGTAGTCCAATGCAGAACTCATTTTTTATGACACTTGCTGCAAGTTCTATCTGTGAGAGGTCGGGTTCAGTTCAACCAGTAAATCCATACTTAACCATGTGGTTTATCTTGGCGGTAAACAGTTTCCTAAACCCTAGACTTAAATCTGGTCCCTCCGCCATTTTCCCCGATTCATTCTTTATTTTAGCCTATAATTAACCCAACCCTAGAAATGAGGCATTCCGTAGTTTTCGTCCCTTCATTCTTCTTCCTAGTTAGACATCAAGAAATTAACACCCATAAATGGAGACCTCCACAGGTAACATTTCTTGGAAGAACATACGCAACAACAATGGTATCTTCATCGTCGACTCTGTCGATCGATCCTCTGCAAGAACATGCACCGCAGGTGCTCATGACGACTGTCCCGTATACATGAGATCGATAGCGTTTTTCCTCAGCAACCTCAAAATTTTTGAGTTTGTTGAGGAAAAAATAGTTAATGGTCTCCAATAGTCCCCATGGTCTTAACGGTCTAGGACCGAAATAAGACCAAGACCGAAAAAGACCATAAGTCAAGACCATTAGTTTCGGTCCACAAATGGTTCGGTCTTTTTAGTTTGGTCTTGGTCGGTCTTGATTTGGTCTCGGTCTTCGTGGTCTTCTCGCTCACTCCTACTCAAAATACTACTTATCTATTGTGTCTCTTGATCTTGGATTGGTTAATGTGCATCAACCAAGGGGATGTTAACCAATACAAGATCAACAAACCCCAGCGGTTCTTCATTTTCTGTCATCGATCGATCGAACGCGTGGGTGATGAAAATTATTTATTTTTTTGCGCAGAAAAGCAGTTGGTCTGCGGTTCCTCAGTTCGGAGACTGGGATCAGAAGTCCAAAGGCCAGCCTACGGATTACTCGGTCGTGTTTTCCCGAGCTCGGGAAAACCGGAAACAGCACAAGAGCGATGTGTGTCGCAGCCTCGGAAACGAAAAGGAGCTGATGGAAACTCTGCATCGTCATCATCAACGTGAGGGTTGTCATTCCCCGGTAAGCCGTCCAAAACCCTAAACCCTCTCCATCTGAGTCGTGGTTCATATCCCCTTGGTAGCTTGATGCATGCGCATGAACTACGACAAAGATGAAGAGTAAAAATGCATAAGGATTAATTATGGAAAACAAACAAACTTTGCACGTACGTTTAGGGAAAAAATAAAGTGTTTTTTTAGGGTTAAATCTCAAATTATTTGTTGAACTTTATATATATATATATATGACTAGCTAATTATTTTTTATTATGGTAGATATTAATAGCTCAACTTAGTAATTTGCTAGCTTTAACTATTTTTTCCAATAATTTTAATGAAAATCTTTTAAAATTTATATAAATTTAAATAAAAGTAACAAAATATTTAAATATAATATTTCGTCGGTAAAATAATATTTCACCGACACAATCAAATTTCGTCGGTGAAATAGGCTTTTGCCGACGAATAAATACGTCGTCGGCAAATATGTTTTTACCAACGAATTATGTTCGTTGGTAAATACATATTCGTAGACGAATTTTACTTTGCCAACGAAATCGTTTTTGTCGGTGAAAATGTTTTTTACAAAAAAATCATCTTTGCCGACGGAAATTATTATTACCAACGGAATATATACCTCTACAGACGGATTAATTGCGTCGGTAAAAACTAAATTTTCAGTATTGCCCGGCATAACCTAATATGGTCTTTCTATAAACAATCTTGAATCTTTCCATTTGTTTTTAATATACTTACTACTGTGTAAACTTTAAAGTATATATATTTTTTGGATTTTACCTTGATTCTTTTATAGAAAAATACATATAAATTTGAGATCATTTTATATCCATAATAAAACTCTAGGGTCTTTTTATTTATTTATCTTCAAAATTAACAGTTAAATTTGATGGAGCTAGAAAATTGATTTCTAAATTTAGTTGGCAATTTATTATTAAAAAAAAAGTGTAACTAATAATTTGTACATGAAATAAAAGTTCAACAATCAATTTAGTATTTAACCCTTTTTTTAATAATAATAAGAAAAATTTCAACTTTCATTCATTTTTCTTTTAAAACCAAAATCATCACGGAACTTCCACTATATTAATTTGTCCCTTCTACGTAATGCTATAATATAAAATGTCGTTGTCGTGTATATAATTTCTGTCACATTTCAATAGAAGGAAAAAAAGTCAACATAGTTTATATTTTGGCACGCAATTGAAATTTCAAATTTTAATACATTTTTTTTTTTGTCTAAACTAATTAACACTGATAATTCAGTTTATTTATTTTGTACAATTAACACGTGACATAATAATGTTATGATTGTTGGTATTCCTGCATGCAGAGGAGGAACAAAAAGATATTGACCATCTTTACGTCCTGCATGAGGCCTCATTATTAACTACATCGAACCACTGTGGTATATATCATTTTGGTAAATAATATATTAATTTTATACGAGACATATATATATATATATATATATGTGTGTGTGTGTGTATATTATATATTTTTTCTTGTCCTGATCAAAGGTTCTTGTAATATAATACGAGATTGGTAAATGACTCCAATAGATATTAGGGTTTGCAGTGAGTGTAATATTTGTAAATTCGTACTAGAAATTCATTCGACAATGATGAGTTTTTTCATGACATTTTATGGGAAATTCACGAAACCACATTAACAAACAACGCGAGTTTAAAATGCAATATAAAAATATGGACCGTGTTACCGGTGTCATATATCGAATGTTAACACTAGGGGTGATCAAAAAAGACTGTAGGACCAAATTTCCGACAAGACCGGTTCGAGACCGGCCCGACTAGGACCGAGACCGAATGGACGGTTTTTTTCTTCAAGGTCGGTCTCGGTTTTTTTTCCCGAACGTCCGTTTAGGACCGGCCCGGACCGAATGTATGTGGATTTGAGATTTTCATAATACCACACCGAAAGGAATGTGAATTTTGGAGGTTTTCTATCTCTATAAAATGTGCATATTGATAAATTTACTAAAGAATATAGTGAGTTCATAGTGTTTCTTTGAAAGGTGAACTATTCCTTCGCCTTTTACTAACGAATACCGTGAACTCATAGTTTTTTTTGGGGATGTAGATTCGGTCCAGGACCGAGACCGGCCCGAGTCAAGAAAGACCGATTCGAGCGGGTTTTTTTGGCCGAGGTCGGTCTCGGTCCTCCAGAAGGCAAGACCGAAATTTCGATCTCGGTCTTGCCTTCAGGACCGGACTGGCCCACCCATGATCAACCCTAGTTAACACAGTTATTGAAAAGTGGAATACTAAAGAATATGCATGCTTTTCATGGGGTTCGAGTAAGCGTTAAACAAAATGAACTCGCGACATCTATGTCTGCTAGGTTGGATCAGACGTCAATATGCTTAGTGTCATTCTTGATATCCACACTTGCAATGTGCATACGATTACAGACAACGAATAATGTTGGCTTCCATTCGGAACAAATCATCGTTAGGGTGTTCAACTCAGTACAACACGTCGTCGACTGGTTTTCAATTTGTCTTGGTCATCATCTCTCAAACCAAAAAGGTCATAATATAAATGACATGTCACGTCTTAGCTGATGACGTCACGACTTACGCGCTTAGAAAAATTCCAAAAATTCCTATACACATTAGAGCCATCGAAAGGATGGTTTTATCTTCTCCTAACCCCTTTAATTTTCATCTTTGACTACCATCATTTATCATCACTGCTAAATCTAAATTCAATTCAACCTATAATACAGAACTGTAAATTGAAACGATCTAGAGAATTGAAGCGATACTCGACGTTCGGATCGAATTGGATAGTAGCGGTTAGCAAAAGGTGGTCTGGTTCGTTCTGGTCCGATCTTGAGACCAGGACCGAAAATTCTGATCCATTAATTTCGGTCTTTAGACCAAAACCGAAACCGTTTGGACCGTTTTCCTTGGTTTTTTCGGTTTTGGTTTTGTCTAGACTATTTGGACCGTTTGGACCGTTAGACATAATTTTTTATATATTTTTCTATTATGTATGTATATCACTTTACAAGAACACAATACAAGAACCTAACTTTATTACTTTATAAAATATGTAATATATCAAAATAATGTTTTATTCAATTGACATAATTTCGTTCTAAATTGAAATTAACCGATTAGACCGATATTTTAAAAATCATTTCAAAATCAAAATAACTATACTATCTAATATAATTTAATATCGTAATATAGAATTATATAAATTATTATAAGATGATAGTATCTAATATAATTTATTAATGTTATAATAATTTATTATTGATCGAAACTTTTTTCATTCAAATTATATTATATATTTTTTTCGAGCGTTATTTTATAATTAATTCTATCAAATAAGACATATATAATAAATTCACTAAAAATAGTTAATGGTCCCATGGTCTTAACGGTCTAGGACCAAAATAAGACCAAGACCGAAAAAGACCATAAGCATGGACTATTGGTTTCGGTCCACAAATGGTCCGATCTTTTTGGTTTGATCGCGGTCGGTCTCGGTTTGGTCTCGGTCTTCGCGGTCTTCTCGCACACCCCTACTGGCACACCCCTACTGAATAGTACGTCGACTGGTTTTCAATTTATATTGAACAACTGAAAATGTTAAAACTTTGAAAATATCATTTTTAGTTTTAAATTACGCGAATAATAGAATGATTATCGTCAAAATAATTAGTTACACACTCATTCTCTGTTTAAATAAATAAATAAATATATTCATTGATTATTAAAACAAAACAGTTATAAAGTATAATTAATTAATTTTATGTGGAACTATAAAATATATATTCTATTCAGAGATTTATTTTATAATACAACCTTTTGAATTTTTAATTATACATAAATTTACCTTTAAAGGATACTACAATCAAATGTTTGACTCTGTATTGATAAAGCTATAAAATGTAACCATCTTGTTATATTAATATAACGGTTCAAGGTTAATCTTAATTAGAAATATCAAGTTCAAGTTCTGAAATAAAAAAGTATTTATGATCAACATCTTAGTTCTAACCACAACGTGAAGAAAATAACTTGTTACCACTGAAAAAATAATCATATTTTGAATTGTTCCGAGTTTAAATTTGAAATGAATAGGGCACAGTTTTTGTTAGGTCTGCCTCAATCTCAGACTAATTTGAAGCTCAATTACTAATTGAGTCAATTTTTTTATTTTATTTGCCCAGTCTTAGAATATGGATTTTTTACCGAAATATACCTCAATACTAGTAAATACTTAAATATTTTATGTTTTGAAAAAAATATCAAGTATACATACCTGGGAATGGAATTCGCGAGTGTATATAAAAAACATCACTCACGAATGACATTCGCGGGTGTAGAATTTGCACCCGCAAATGTCATTCGCGGTTTATAAATATATTTTTTTTACCTCTCTCGTAATCTCATAATTGTCAGAGTTGTTGTTCGTACACATGCGTTGCTCTTTCAAGGTGCTTTTGATTGCTCTCCCACATGTGTTGCTCTTCCGATGTATTTTTTACACTCTTTCACATGAGTTGCTCGTACATCGAGTTCTCTCTCTTTCATTTTTTCACTATTGCATTCTTTTGATCAACAAATTTTCACCCGCGAATAACATCGTGGGTGAGACTTACCCCGTGAATGACTTACACTCATGAAACTAACTCATGAGTGATATTTTTTAAGGCACCCGCGAATGTTCAATGACATTCACGGGTAGATATACTTTCATATTTATTTTAAAACTAATAATATTTATATTTACGTATATTTCGATAAAAAATTCATTAATATGGCCGACCATAGAGACCAAATATACTGAACAAAATCACCGGCCGACACGAATTCAATGCAATGATCGCGACCACCGATTACTAAATTGCCTCAACTGTTTCCTTTTCTGGATGCAGATTTCACGCCACCTTGTTCTCTCTTCAATTCCATCCATCTCTTGGCCAAAAAAAAAATAAAATTCCATCCATCTGGAAAGAGAAAGATGGAGGGTGGACAATCCTTGAATTACAGCCGCTCAATCAATGCATAAATACGACCATCTATTCTGCCCTCTACCTGTTTGTTGTTTGTCCTCAAAGAAAAGAGAGGGAGATTCAGAAGAAATTGAGAGTTCTGGGGGCGGGGAGACGTAAAAGACAAACATCCCCGGACTCCATATTCTTTCTGATAATCTCTCTTTCAAGTTTCAATTACCTCAGATCTTAATTCCAGGGTGCATTGTGTGTGGAATTACTCTCTAAATTTACATTTTTTCCGACCAAGGAAGATCGTTGAATCAGAAAGCAGTATTGGTTCTTTAACTTGGCCCACAAGAAAATACATTTTTTTTTATGATGCTTTGCTTGTTCATCACATATCCGTCATTTTCTCAGGTCTCTTCCTTGATGCTCAAGTAACCGAACTCTCTTCTCTCTACACTGCTTCATAAACTTGTGAATTTTTTTTAGCCTGCTAGGGCCATTGTTACATACAAAACTCTCAAAGATGTCCTTCAAAATTTCTCTTACTTCAAAAGTAGCAAATGTGGAGGACGAAACCGAGGAGATGCTATTATTAGACTTGCCCGAATTGGTACTGGAGACCATTCTCGAGAAGCTGCCGCCATCTGGACTTTTTAACATGGCGGGTGTATGTAGTTCGTTAAGAAAGAGATGCGTGAGCGATTACCTCTGGAAAAGGCACATGGAGCAGAAATGGGGAAGATTGATTGGTCCTGCAGCTTATAAGGAGTGGAAGTGGTTTCTTGCATCAAGAAAGGATTTTGAAGGTACAAAGCAGGAGAAGCAGCAAACTGGGTTGGTGAAGCTTCTAAAGGTTCTGCCTTTGTCTTGGATTAGGTGTAAACTTGATCATGGTGGAAAGTACAGGGACTTCAAGCCAACAAACTCAATCATGTCCTGGTATCTCGCCCTTGAGACAGGAAATTTCTGGTTCCCTGCTCAAGTTTATAACCGGGAGGTAATTATGCAACCATACATTCATTTATTTGTAATTAACTCGTGGAATATTCAACAAACTGTGAATTTAAGATATTTTTTTTAAAAAAAGGTTATCTTTTTAGAGAAAAAAATATATTTAATTCAGACGGACAACAGTTTTCTAAGATAGTAAAGGTTCAATTTTTATTGTAAATTTCACACTTTTGTAGCATTGTTTTTTTGTTAGAATTGGCTTGATTTTGATGCTTAATAGAGCTTGGTTGATCTATCCTGCAGAACGGGCACGTTGGGTTTATGCTGTCATGCTATGATGCTGAGCTTAGCTATGATTCCGCAACCGACACCTTCCAAGCCAGGTAAAAAAAAAAAAACTTTTGCCACATTGGTGTTTAGATTATTCTATAAAAAACAGAAGAAAAAAAAAATCACTGTCTTGGAACGTTATATGATGAATCCATCAAATGTTCGTAAGCTCATTACTATGTTCATTGAGTCCCCGATTTCCTCTTTTGAAGGTATCCACCCCATGGAAGGCGACCGGGTGCACTAGAGAGTGGTGTGACGTGGCAAAGACTTAGGGCACCGCCTGTTGATACGTTACCCCGTGATCTTCATATATCTGACTGCTTGAATGACCTACGACCTGGTGATCACATTGAAATACAATGGAGAAGAAATAAAGATTTCCCTTATGGTAAGTGACTTTTCTGTCAAGTAATTGGATCCCCTTGAGTCACCCTAGCTAGCTACCTCTTGTTCTTCTTACATAAAAAACATTAACATGCGCGAAGAAGCTTTTTTGATTCAATAATCTCCATTCGGGTTGATTCTTAACCTCAGGTTGGTGGTATGGTATCGTTGGCCACTTGGATTCGTGTGGAGGGAATCAGGTTTATTGCCAGTGTCACAAAAATGGTTAGTAGAATAGACGTTCTGGAGCTGTAAAACTGCACGAAAGTCTCTCTTTAAGAAGTGCTGCTTATCTGTCAATATCTAATTCACATAGTTTAAGATTGTCTTCATCTCTCAATTCTTTGTATCCAACAAGTCACACTCCTTCGACTGATCGGTTTGAACAGATGTGGTTGTGCTGGAGTTCAAGCAATACGCTCCAGGTTCACGGTGGAGGTACGCGACAATAAACATGAAAACCCACAGGGAGGAAGGCAATGAGGCAGACGGGTTCTATGGCGGGATCAGGAAGCTTCATTCAGAAAGGGAGATTTTAACATGGAAGCATCTCTGGCCAAATGAGATTCTGGAATAAGCAAAAGATGATTGCTTGAGGAAATCTCAGTTCTGATTCAAATGAGAGTTCATAGTCCAGAGGCTATATATTGATCCACAGAAATTATGTATTAAATCAGCATAGTTAATATTGTTTCAATTCAATCGTATATGTACTTGATCATGGGAGCTTGATTGTATGTAATTGATGAACCACAGAACATTGGATTATACACAATATATATAATCTATATCAACAACAAATGCATGAATAGAATTTTTACAGTGAAATGAAGAATTTTGTTTTTTCACTTGACATAACTGGATCTTCTCAAACCATATCCCATACACAGTAACAACCTGGTTCTGTACTGCATAACTGGCACCTTGCTCACTGCCCTTGAGACGTTACTAGTTGCAGAAGCAGTGGAAGCCATAGCCACCGGCTTCTTCTTCTTCTTCTTCTGTTGCTGGGTCTCGCTGCTGCTGCGGTTGAAACTCAGCCTTCTCAGAAGCCTATTCGTGCTTCTGCTACTGCCATGGTTATCTCTGTCTTCTTCTATCTCGAGCGACTTGCTCTTCATCGTAAAAAACCTCCATCATTTTCTGCCTCTTCGTCTCTCTTTTGTTGTCTCCATGGTTGGCTAGGGTTTGTACCTGCCTCATCCGTCTGGAAAAGTCTACGTCTTTCGGTTCAGTGAGCATCTCCTGAACGGGGGATTTTGACTCCGCGGTAGGCATCTGGTGGTGGTATCCGGGGCCGTAGAACGGAGACGCCGACTGGACCCGACGTTGGTTCTTGGTTTTTCCTCGGCGGTTGTCCTCCTTGACGCACTCTAGAGCCGTCACGAACGGGTCGAAATCGTCGTTGCACGGACTGTTCCTCCGGGTTAAAGGGCTTCTCCGTGACCTCGGGAAGGAATCTACGGCGGCGGGTATCCGGCAACCAGACGGAGATGGTAGCGCCTTCACCTTGCCATCGCAGAAGAGCTCGTCGGCAAACGACACAGACGGCAAAGACTCTGCGCTGCGGTGGATCCCATGTTTCTTCTTCGTTGACTCGAAACTAGAAGCGTTGATGGCGCCAGTACCGATGTTAAACTGAAAATCCTGGTCATCTGAATCCGAGCCCAGATTCTGTTTGGCGTTCGGTCTTGGAGGGGGCGCGATGTTCAAGGAGAGATGGTGAGAGACCATGGTGCTGAGTCTGCAGGGACTCGGTGGCGCGCACATGAAGTAAGAAGACTCGAAAGAGAAGTCTTCAGACGCCATTGAAGTTCCCAGTCGAAGTCTCTGATGGAATCTGGAGAATAGAGTGTTTATAATTTATATACGTATAAATGGCATGGACGTCTGTGATGTGAAGACAAGAATACAGTCCACTAGAGAAGGATGTTCTCGTAATTGGAAATTTTTGTGACTCGAAGGTTGTCTTTATCCGCCGTTGTGTTGAATAAGGGTTGCAAATGCTCATTTGTTGCAAATGCTCATTTATCATGTTAGATTTATTTAGATGGCAAAAAAAATGTTGGATTTATTTAAGGGTTAATTATGTTTGATCTATTTTATCGGATACTATTTTAAGAATTTTTGAGTTAACTAGTGCTATTATATGTTTGAAAATGTTGTCATTTAGTCCTTCAATTAGTCTTTATATTTTTCCGTTAAATGGTCATGTGTTTTGCACATGTTATATCATGTCAGCACCACGTAGATATATAATATAATATTTAATTTAAATAATAAAAATATATAAATTTCAAATAAAATTAGAAAATAATTTATACAAAATAAAATTTATTTGGAAATTAAAAAATTGGAAATGTTATTTATAAATTTATTTTTTTAAAAAAAATATAAGAAACAAAACTAGTCAAGACTCTTGGGTCCAATTGACACAACCAAAATTTAATTTTCCTATTTTTTTATATTTATTTTAACTAATTTTTACTTTTCATTTCTTACATCAGCGTCATGTTAGTATTATGTTAGTCAAACTTGACGGTCAACAATAATTTGGACTAAAAATAAAATATTATGAAACATAAAATACCAAAAAACAACATAGGGATACTAACTCATAGCATGAGTCAAACATATGGTACCAATGAAACCATTAACATTTTGTTTAATAAGAATACGCAAAATAAATTTATCGTGGTATGTTTCTTGATTCTAATATGATCTATAAGTATATAACTTTTCGTGTTATGTTTTTTAATACGAATATGATATATAATTTTTTTTATGTGTTTATATCATATTATCATGTTATATTAAGTTAAATATGTATCCGTCAACATGCGATATTTTGTAAGTAAATATCATAATAATAAATTGTTCATAGTAAAATTTATAAATTTAAATATCAAATTTCACAAGTACTTAATATGAAATCAATAATCTCTAAAAATCAAACAAGGAGTTATGAAAGGTAATAAATACCTATTAATCCAACTTTTATAGTGTGTGTTTTGTTCTAATATATAAACATAAACACATAACGAAAACTACCTCATATTATCGTTTTGTTATATACATCTACAAACATGATTTTTTTACGTATTCGTGTTGTGTTATCATATTGCGTTAAAAATTATCAGTCCTAGCTAGTGTTGGATTCATGAAATGAAACATTTGAAGAGTATCAGTCCTAGCCAATTTGAACATGTTTACACAAAATAACTTTTCAACCCAAAATGTTTTGAATGGTCCAACATGTTTGAAAACGATGATAATTGATACTTCCGTTACTTCTCTTTAAAAATATTTCGTTAAATATTTTTTATATTTGTAAAATTAACTGAATATTTTTCTAAATATTACAACTAAACCCTACAAACTTACACTAAGTTTAAAATAAGTCTCAACTTGATTCGAGACACACCGGGGCCCCCTAGGCAGGGTCTGAACCCAGACCAGATCATCCAACCTTGAGAACCTGGTCTGGGTTCTGATGCAAACCATAGGACCCCCCCCCCCCTTATGGCTCAATTGGAGCCCCACTCGATCTAGTTTAGACCGATTGTCCTTGGAGACCTAGACTAGGTTCATGCTTAGACCATAGGACCCCCGATTGGGGTTCAATTGGAGCCCTAATCAGGGGTCTTATAGTCTGTGTCCTATGATTCGATCCTAATTGAGCCTCAATCAATGGTCCTATGTCTTGGTCTGAGTTCGAACTCTGAGTAGAGGACCCCAGTGTAATCTAATCGAGGTGGAATTTATTTGTAACATTAATGTAAATTTTAAGGTTTAGTTGTAATAGTTAGAAAAATATTTATTTAATTTTACAAATGTAAAAATTATATAAAGTACTAATTATCATTGTTTTTAAACATGCTCAACCATTAACCATCATAAAAAAACATGTTAGATGAAACTAAAGTTTTGTGCAAACATGTTGAGTTTTCCTAGTTAAAATTTTTAACTTAAAATCGTCAAACAATGAAGAATATCTTCAACAGAACTGAATTTGCTGTAGCTACACTCCATTGAACACTAGGCAGAAGAACAATACTAAAGGTTACTGAAACAATTGAGCTCATACAGACTCAACTTATTGGATAGTCGAATTAATGTAAGTAGAAGAAACTATCTTCTGGAATTCCTTGGCGAGTTTATGAAGTTCCAGGCTGCTTCTTCCCTGAGCTCTTCAAACACCTACAGTTGATAACAATTCAATCTATGCCTGCTCGGAAAAGGAAACGAAAACCACACACAAGGAAAGAAATTGAAGCGCTTACTAATTTACGATGAAGTTTATGAAAAGCTCTGCAAAAACTATCTGCTTCAGCTTTTCCGACCTAGCATAACATATACCAATTATCATAACCGCATAACTAACTTGTTTCCAAGCATACTATCTCTTAAAAACATTTCCCACTCCACTTGTTTTTAAGAGGAAATAATAACTTCTCGCTTTAGATTAGGGCTGCCGATGGTTAGGGTATGGTACGGGTATGACAAATACCATAACCATACCATATTTTTAAACCACCTACCATAATCATAACCATAACCTTATAGGTACAATTTCCAATACCATAACCATTAAAATAACCGTGGTTATTAACCATGATTTTACCCGTATACCCATATTTATTCCACACATGTAATATAATAAAAGACCGAAAAAAATATTTTAAAAAATACATAAATCTATATTGTCAACGATAAAAATATATAAAACTAATTTCATGGTTATTTATTACATGTATGTTCAGTAACTTCCATTATTTAGTATATATTAGTTTATTAATAATAAATAATTATTATATTTATATAATAACCATGGTTATAGCCATGGGTATGACTCAAATACCATAACCATAACCATTACGAGTAGAAAATTCATCACCATAACCGTACCGTACCATAATGGTACGGTTAATCATATTAAATAGTAACAGTTATAACTATGGTTATGGTTTTTTCACTGCACCTTTGCCGGCCCTACTTTAGATTATATGTTTCTTTTAGAATTTAGGTTTTGAAAAACATGTTTTAGTCGGGGATCTAATCTAGAAACTAGTTTTTTTAATGACAAATGCTAAAACAATGTACCTTCTTCTCAGCAGCCAATCTCAGCTTCACCCAGAATGCATCTGTACAAGCAAGTAGCAGAGAACAAAGTAAATAGAGTGGCTTCACCGGGAGTGATTCGACCAAACTATGAATCAATGTTTGTCAGTTCAACATTTGTACCAGTCAAAAGTTGTAATTAGCATCATTATAGATTTACTCAAGGCATGATTTGATCATATTTCTTTCTGTTAGATGTTCAGAAAAATGATTATTTAACTGAGTGAAGGCATACACATACCATCTCTGTCTACTTCTCCACTCTCTTCGTCTTTGTTTCTTTCATCCCGAGCATCTTGCCATTCCTCTAGCTGTTGCATAATGCAAAATCAGTCATTTTAGCTGAGATCCTAATCGAAGTTAGTTCAGGAGAAAATTTCAACCAATCCCATTTCTCATTGATAAAAAAGTTATTAAATTGCATAAGCACCGAGTAGTCCTGTGATGAATGTGAGCTTGACCTTCTTGAAAGATCTTCGTCGGCCTGAAATTACATATCACCACAGGATAAGAAACTTGTGGAGTACCAGCAACTTTCCATAAAGATTTCAAAAATTAAAGCAACAACAGTAAAAACGGGATAGATAAAAGGCTAACCTTGTAATCGCGGCTGCGGGCTATAGGAAAGAGATCAAGGAGGCGCCTGAATTGTTGTTCGTCGATGCGTTCCGGATCTTGCTCATCCATGTCCATCCGGTACAAGCTTTCTGCGACACTATGGAGGATGGAGTGGACTTGAGTACTCATTCACCATGCTTCGGAACATGGCGGGTTGGTCTTGGACCTTAGTCTGATGAGATGGACCTGACTGTTCATTTTCACGGTTGGGTTGGGCTTTTGAGATGGCTCAAGTGATTTTCTGTTAAACTCTTATTTACATTCGGGTGAAAAATAAAAAATACTTTCCTAATAAAACATGAAATTATTTATTTGTTCGTTTACGTTATATTAATAAAATAAATTAATTAAAAATTAATACATATATATATATATAATATATATATATATTATATATAGTTAGTATTTTTTTTTCTTCATAAATATGATGTTGGATTCAATAATAACAAATTATTAACTGAACTTATATTTCACGAAACATTTGCTAGCTACTTTTTAAAAAATTCTTGCTAACTGAACTTTGAAATTAGAGAAACTTATTTGTTTAGTTTTTTTTTGTTTTTTTTTTCTATGGAGAACTATAAAAAGTATGGGTGAGCAAATTACCCATTTGGATTCAGAACCGACAATTCGGGTAGGTTTCGGGTAGACGTTTTAAAAATTGGGTAAGTTCCGGGAAAAAAATTTGAGAACCTATTTATTCAGTTCCGGTTCTCCTATCTGAGTACCCTAAAGTAACCGGAACCGGTTCTCTCTCTCTATTTTTTTTTTTAAAAAAAAAAAAAAGAGAAACCCTAAAGCTAAAGAAGGAAGTCTCAGTTAGTTCACTCGGCGTCACAGTTCACTTGGCAAGAACCGCAGCCCTCTCGCCTCTCTTCACATAGCCCACAGCAATCGGCATCTTCCACGACGACATCATCTCTCGGCGTCTTCTCTCGACATCATCTCTCGTCGTCTTTCACGACGGCAGACTCCCCGACGGTAGCCTCTTCGACGTCTAGACCAGGTGATGACACATCTGATACACTTGTTTCTTAACCCAGATTGTATATCTGTCCTATATATCTGTCTTAGGAGAGTGTCTCATATCCTTTTTATTAAAAAGTACACTAACAATTTATTAAAATGACACATAACTTTATATATATATATATATATATATTATATATATATAATTGAATTAAATTATTAACAACAAATTGAAATTCGAAATGATACATGCAATAGAAAATACTAAAAATATCAAGCTAAGATTAAAAACATAAACATTTTGAAAAATATCAAGATTGAAGACGTGATTGAGTTCGTACACAAGAGTAGTGTTGATCCATTTGGTGGACTGAGTCTGCATCGAATTCAATCTAATAAGTAACCTCATAGTTCTACTACCATAACTCTTTTCTTTTCAAAATATATTCTTTATTTTATTTTAAAGAATTTTTAAAATAAGTTAAATTTCTTTATATTTATCATAAGATTTTAAAAAATAAATAATAGAAACATGGTTAGAATCTTACTTTGGGTATTTTTGGAGTTTCGCTCTATGCAAAACTGATGTGTCAAAGATATATTTATATTCCAAATTGGATGAATATTTATTTAGACATGTTCTATTGAAAGAATATAACATTGGCTATTCTTTCATGGTTGTGAAATCAAATGAACGACTACTTTACATACTTTAAGTAGTATGAAATGACCATATACATTTCCATCCTCGTGAATAGAAGGAGTTATTGAAAGTAGTCAAAGCTACATGCGTCCTAATTTTTTTTAATATATTGAAAGCTTTGTTATTAGTTTAGTTAAGTATTAATTTGGATTTTTTTTTCAAAAATTAGCTATATTAGAAAAAAAAATTGAAAAAGTATACATGTAGATTTTTTTTTTAGCAAACTATGTACACGCGCACCCCGGGGTCGCGCCTAATGGACATAGGCACACCCTAGGGATGCGCATATTGCATAGGCGCACCCAGGGGTGCGCCATTACCACCAATTTTTTTTTTTAAATAAATTTTTCAATAATGACGACTCGATGTTTAATTAAATATAAAATTATATATCTATTAAAAACATTAAAAAAATATTATAGTAAGTAGATATTTTAATTGCGATTCAAATGATGCAAAAAATATTAAATTTGGATTTACGGATTGACTGTACGGCATGCCGTAAGTTGAGATATGAAAATTGTACTTAAAAAATTATAACTCGGACCATGTAAGTCCAAACTCAACACGGTTAACGTCATTTAGGCTGTAAATCAATTATCTACGTAGGATAAATTTTTTGATTAAAAATACAGTGATTTTGTAACCCCACATCGTTTACACCCAAATTTGACCGAAATAAGTAAATGCATTAGGTGAGAAATTTAATTATATACTTACTCAAAAAAAATCAAAAAAATTACGGTGCGTAGATAATTTAATTACGAATTAAATGACGCTGACTATGCGTTAATTTTTTTCTTTTAGACTGACTGTATAATACGGTACGTAAAAAACTCTACATACGATACCAAAACTTCCAAATGACTGTTTCAACAGTAAATTTACTATGCAAAACACTATTTGGAAGTTTTGGTATCGTATGTAGAGTTTTTTACGTACCGTATTATACAGTCAGTCTAAAAGTAAAAAATTAACGCATAGTCAGCGTCATTTAATTCGTAATTAAATTATCTACGCACCGTAATTTTTTTGATTTTTTTTGAGTAAGTATATAATTAAATTTCTCACCTAATGCATTTACTTATTTCGGTCAAATTTGGGTGTAAACAATGTGGGGTTACAAAATCACTGTATTTTTAATCAAAAAATTTATCCTACGTAGATAATTGATTTACGACCGAAATGACGTTAACCGTGTTGAGTTTGGACTTACATGGTCCGAGTTATAATTTTTTAAGTACAATTTTCATATCTCAACTTACGGCATGCCGTACAGTCAATCCGTAAATCCAAATTTAATATTTTTTGCATCATTTGAATCGCAATTAAAATATCTACTTACTATAATTTTTTTTAATAGATATATAATTTTATATTTAATTAAACATCGAGTCGTCATTATTGAAAAATTTATTTAAAAAAAAAAAATAAAAAAAAATTGGTGGTAATGGCGCACCCCTGGGGTGCGCCTATGTCCATTAGGCGCGACCCCGGAGTGCGCGTATACATAGTTTGCTAAATTTTTTTTCTACATGTATACTTTTTCAATTTTTTTTTTTAATATAGCTACTTTTTGAAAAAAATCATTAATTTGTTAATAATTTTTTTGGGAGCAAATAATCAATTTTTTTTAATAAACTACTAACTTATTTTACATAAAGTTATAAATGATTAAAATGTCACGGAAATTTAATTTTTATTATATTTTATTGTGCAAATTGTTATGTTAACTTTTGCAAAAAATTACACTTTATTAACTAATTTAAAAAAAATTACAATTTGATAGTTGATACGTCACCTATATATATATACACCATTTAACATCAAAACAAAGTAAACGTATGTAGTATGTTTTTATAATTTTTGTTGGTAAAATTATCTACTAACTTATTAAAAAAATCGATTAATAAATTATTTGAACTTTTATAATTCAAATAATAAATAAGTAATAAACATTTATTATTATTATTCAACCAGGCAACCAGCCCATTCAATTCAACAAAAAAAGCCGCGTAGGAGAGAGTTAGGTAACCTAACTAACGGCAAGAGAATAATTATAAATAATACATATTGCAAAAATAAAAAGTTATTTTGCTTTATTTATTTACAAGAGATATTTAGAAAGGGAAAAAAATACTGTTGACTTCCTTACATATGAGAAGGAATTATTATTTTTTTCAAATTGCAAAAGTAAATACTGTTCACTAAGGTAAAAACACTAACGGTGCGTTTGTTTGACGGAATTCGGAATTCGGAATTCGGAATAGGAATTAGGAATTGGGAATAGGAGTTAAGAATATGAAGTTGTTTTTTTGGTGGAATTGAATAGAACGGAATAAGGAATTATGTTGTTTCTTTGGTGGAATTGTGTACGGAAAAGGAATGGAATGTTGTAAAATGACATAGTTGCCCCTCTTTGTATATGTATAGTATATAATAAAAATAATTTGTATTAAATAATTATAAACTTAAAAATAATAAAAACGTTTATTTAAAATTTAAAAAACGAAATTTTTATTTATTTAATTTTTTTAAATAGATCAATTTATTAATTTTATTTAAAAAAAATAAAGAATGTAAAATTTGTTAAACAATCAATTGATTACATAACATTAACATGATTAGAAATACATAAATTCAGGAATACATGGTCATTCTAACAGGGCGAGGATCCTGTTACATAAATTCCAAATACATGGTCATTCTAATTTACGATACAAAGTCAGGAAGCTCGGCCGCCACGGCATCAATGAACTCTTCTGTAATAAAGAAAACACCATAGCCTCCTTCACTCTTTAGAGCATAAGCCACCATGTCATCAATCAAACGATGTTCATACCTTCCATTTTGTTTCAACAGCAAGATAAATGTGTCAAATTAGTTGGATAATAGACAGGTTTTCTGTTTTCTGATAATGGAAGGAGCATATACTCACCATATTCCAGCAGCCTCAAACTTTGATTTCCAGCTAGCCTCATACACCTCTTGGAATATATCCTTGAATCTGGCATGTATATGCTTATTATTAGAGAACGGAACACCATAAGGGTGCCATAAATGTAGAACTGATTGAATAAACTCAATTAGATATTGAAAAATTTGCTTCATGTAAGGAGGATATCAAAGGAGAGATTTTATGTCATTCTGATACCACTAATTGCTCTGAACAGCAAAATGGAAACAGCGCGGACAAGGCAGTAGAAGGTGAAGGTGAAGCTATCTTAGTTTGGGCTTCAGTAGAAACGGCATCTGCCAATACCCTGGCTGATTCTGCAGGCATGGAGACCATGTTGAAGGAAAGAGATTTTAAGGAGAGTCTAAAGCTGCATAATCAAGAAGATGAAAGTCAAGAAGTTGAATTTTCCAAAGGTACTGCCTTAGAGACTGAAGAAAACCAGGATACTTCTGAGGTTCAGATTGCCGAACAGCATAAATCACATGTGGATGGAGTGTCTGAAGCTACATCCATGGGCAGTGGAAGAGTGTTGCCTTTATCCCGTACTGCTTATAAGGAGAAACATATTATTGAGGTGGACACATATAAGAAAGAAGCAATTCCATCTGCCTCGGAAGATTTATCCAAAGATGGTGCTATTGAAAATGATATTGCCAGCAAGGAGGATACCTCTCAACCTCTCATGAGCGGTCCATCAAGAACAAAGTATGCTTTTGAACTATTGCATCTTACTGTAAATCCTTCCTCTGTTCTTCACTCTTTTGAAGTAGTTCATGATTTACCTAAAACATTTTGTTATTTCAATCTCTATCCTTTAAATTTATCAATTCTCCAGTAAATAGTCATGAAAGTATGATCAAAGATACTTCAAACATGACATTCTCGTCCCATAAGAGCCAAACACAAATACACCTCCTTTATAACTTAATGAAGCAAGAAAAATTGACAGACTAGTGTTAGGAATGACACTCTACTACACATGCTAAAATTAGACACGAAGATGGCATGGCTTAGCTCGTGTCCTAACTAGATCAGTTATCAGCAAGGTATCAGCCTCGATTCGAGGTGAATACCACAGGAATTGCAGCAACGGACATGAGTATAAACGTCAATGCCAATTTAACCGTAGTTGCAGTCAATAAATTAGCTCAACTATACAGAAGGTAGTAAGTTACGACGGACCTGCGATCCCCAGGTCCAAATCCACCCCTAGAGCTTCCTCTTCGACCATCGTAACCACCGTCCTCTCTTCTTGACCGCTTATACGGCGGAGGAGACCGCCTGCGGTCCCTGTAAGGAGGAGGACTCAAGCTACCTCTCCGCTTGTATCCCCTGTCCCTGGAAGGCGGCGGTGAGGACTGGTTACGATCGTAGCACGCGGGATCCCGATCATCCTTTCTCTCGCAGGAATCTCTGTCTCGCCTAGGCTGCGGTGGGTCGTCTGTCAACAATCAGAATAGAACGATGGCAGGGGAGTAATTACTTCAAAATCACGAGGGCAATTCAGTCATTTGAATGCGGAATCCGGATTCCGACCCGTGTGGGCTTAGGGAATCCGAGGTTTTTACCCGGATTCCCTAAGCCCGGACCGCCCGGATTCCATTTCCAAGGAATTGTCAATTCCTTGAAACGAACATGGGCTTACGGATTCCGTAAGCCCAAATCCGGGCCAAATCCATCAAACGAACGGGCCATAAGTATAAAACGTAACTCTCTCTTTCATTGATATCTCATAAAATCAGTACAACTTGTTCATTACTTATATAATGATTTACTATTCTACTTTGTTGACAATTCTGCAAATACTCAAATGCTGGTACATGTATGTCAATATTCAGATTTACTTTTGACATTTTGTTGTCTATAGTCTTCTAGACTTTTTGACTTTGATTTTCTTATTTGTTTATTCTAACACCTCCTCAAATTGAGTAGTCGAATCTCCAATACTCAACTTGCTCAGTACCTCTTTAAATGGTTTAGAGTTTACTGTCTTGGTAAGTATATCTGCCAATTGATTCTCAGATCGAACAAACGAAAATTTGATATTCCCGGCTTCGAGGTTTTCTTTGATGAAGTGTGTATCCACTTCAATATGCTTAGTCCGATCGTGTTGCACTGAATTCTCTGAAATACTGATCGCTGCTTTGTTGTCACATAGCAGTTCACAAGATCCAGTTGGAAGAAAACCTATCTCTGTCATTAGACCTCTTAGTCATAGCATCTCTGTTAGTCCTCTTGCTATTCCCCGGAACTCTGCTTCTGCACTTGATAGAACCACCACATTTTGCTTCTTACTCCTCCAGGTTACCAGATTATCCCCAATAAGGGTAAAGTACCCTGATGTGGATCTTCGATCAACCGGGTTTCCAGCCCAGTCTGCATCTGTGTAACCATGTATCTCGAGATGACCATTTCTTCTTAATAGAACTCCATGCCTTGAAGTACCCTTCAAATACCTCATTATCCCCATGACTGCTTTCATATGATCATCTTGAGGTTGATGCATGAATTGACTTACTACTCCAACTGCATAGGCAATATCTGGTCTAGTATGTGACAGATATATAAGTTTGCCAACTAGCCTTTGATATCACTCTTTATCTGCTAGTTTCACCCCTTCCGTTATGCGTAGACCATGATTTACCACCATTGGAGTTTCAGCCGGTTTGCATTCTAACATTCCTGTCTGTGCCCGGAAATCCAAAATATACTTCTTCTGACCTATAAATCTGACCTATAAAGATCCCTTCTCTTGACCTTAGTACCTCAATCCCGAGAAAATATTTTAAATTTATGAGATCCTTCGTTTCGAATTCTTCAAACAGGTTTCTCTTCAGCCTGTTCATTTCTTCTGGATCATTACCTGTGATAATCATGTCATCGACATAGATGATCAAACAGGTTATTAGGGCTCCTGTCTTCTTAAAAAATAAAGTGTGGTCGGAGTTACTCTGTTTATACCCATATGTTTTCATGGCTATAGCAAACCTCCCAAACCATGCTCGAGAAGATTGTTTCAGGCCATAGAGTGATTTTTTTAGTCGACACACTTTTCCTTCTTGACTTACATCTTGGTATCCTGGTGGAACCTCCATGTATACCTCTTCTTCAAGATCTCCATAAAGAAATGCATTCTTCACATCAAACTGGTGGAGTGACCAGTCTTTATCATCATATATTAAAGTTAAATTGAATGACGACTTTGTTAATTAATATTAGTTAAGCACTATTTTAAGAATGATAAAAAATAAAAAAGGTTAATTACTTAATTGGTTACACATGTTTCACCATTGTGCAGAATGGTTACACATGTTTCAAAATGTGATTAATTAGTTTTGCTATGTGACTAATTAGTTACACATGTTTTTCCTAATGTGATTAATTGATTATTCTGTTAGTAAACCGTTAATTTTAACGTTAATTATTTTTTTAAAACATATTATTGAATTGTGAAATGACTATTATGCCATTAGTTGTATTGAAGAACACATAATCGTCTTGAAGAACCAGAATCAAATCAAATTCGATGTTCTTGAAGAACCCCAAAACAGCATTTCTGGGTTCTTCGATTTCCGAGAAACAACATTTATGGGTTCTTCGATTACCCAGAAACAACATTTCTGAGTTTTTCGATTACCTAGAAACAACATTTATGAGTTCTTGAGAACCCAGAAACAACAATTCTGGGTTATTGAGAACCCAGAAATGCAAATTTTGGGTTTTTCAATTCAATTTGTTGATGAAGAACAATTTGGTTGATGAAGAACTAGGGGTGAGCTTGGGCGGTCGGGCCGGTTTTTTAGGCAAGACCGAGCCCGAGCCCGAAATTTCGGTCTTCACCTTTGGAGAACCGAGACCGAGACCGACTTCGGTATAAAAAGCCCGCCCGAGTCGGTCTTGCTTGACTCAGACCGGTCTCGGTCCATTACCGAAATTTTCAATCCAAATTAAAAAAAAAAAATGTCCGAATTTTCACCAAATTTAGAACATACAAACACAATAAATCAAGTATCAAACATACAATCCAAACACACATTATAAATATAGAACATGCAATCCAAACACACATGGAGACTTTGTGAGTTGTTGTATACTACTATACTTGTATAGTATATATAGTATTATGTATTAGGTTTTTAGGCAACTCGGGCCGGTCCGGTCCTAATCGGGAATTTCGGGAAAAATCCCGAACCCGAGCCCAATCCCGACTTTAAAGGAAAAAACCCGTCCGCTCGGTCTCGGTCTTAGTCGGGCCGGTCTCGGTCCAACCAGTATTTTTTGCTCACCCCTATGAAGAACACATCTTGATTGATGAAAAGAGTAATTACGTCATTTTACGTATCTAAATAGTGACTTAACTGTGATTTCTAACGGTGAACAGTAAAAAAACTAATTAGTCACATTTCAAAACCAATTAATCATATTTTGAAACATGTATAACCATTCTGCACTATGTTGAAACATGTGTAACCAATTAAGTTATTAACATTGACAAAAAAAACAACTAAGTTATTAACCCAAATAAAAATGTCAATTTAATTGGGAGTTGGGACCCACCAAATTTGTTAATAGTTCGAGAAAAATGAATAAAAAAACTAATATTAAACACAGAGGGGCCAGCCGCTCTTTCAAATTCTCTTTCCTTTTTTCTAAAGCAAGCCAGTGTTATAGCACACGCTTTACTCTCGTCCTCTCCGCTCTCTTCCATTCCATGAATCATCTGCTTCCTCATCAATCTCCGTTTCTCGCAATCAATCCGTTCGCCAAAAGATCGAATATTTACCCTCCATTTTTCTGATTCAGCTACTTTTGGTGTTGTTTTCGGAGCTACGTTTCTCGTTTTCTTCTGTAAGATCTGTAAGTACAAGTTCCGATTTTCTCTCGATTTCTAGCTGCCTTAAGATTGCTTCGTGGGTTTAGTTACTGTCAGTTACATCTTCGTGTGATGTCATAATCAACATTCCACCTAGGAGACCTCTGTCCGAGGAAGAGCTGATTCGTAGCTGTGCCTTTCCCCTACTTTGAAATTCACTTGCCATGTCCTTTTCTTCGATTATATTACGGATATTTCTTAGTGGTATGTTTCTTTCAGTAGTTACTGCAGGTGGAAACTTCCTATTCGGTGGTTGACCTAATAACTAACCCATTGTAGGTTCCAATAATTGGAAAGTTTTGTTTTTCTTTCTTAAATTGGATTTTGAATTTTGAATATGCTGGCGTGTTTCTGAGAAATTTGCATCTCTTTCTTTTTCCTTAACTGAGAGTCGTCTTAATATTGGAAACTGAATCGATTCCTATCGATCTGTTCGGTAGAGATACAAATTTTTTTGGTAAGCCAAGCCATAAGTGACGTAGGGTAGGTATTATAGATAAGCTTTTTGGTCTTTTAGGAAATTAATTAATCAAGGAGGGTTCTTCTATGTTAAGCAATTCCCTTTACACTGGTGTTTCAGAAGAGCTTTTGTTATTTTTCATGGTTGACAGTTCGTTCTGCTTCTGCGGAAAGTATGACACGGTTGACCCGTGATTTTACTAGCACAATGCAAAAGGAAGCAGTTCCTGCAGTTTCTAGAGATGTGATATTTGCTTCAACTTCAAGTCGGTTTCCAGATTACAAGCTTGGAGCTAACAATCAAATATTGGATAAAAAAGATGAATCCAAGGTTCTATCCATGAAAGAAGTTGTTGCCCGAGAAACCGCTCTTCTACTGGAGCAGCAAAAGCGTTTATCAGTGCGCGATCTTGCCAACAAATTTGAGAAAGGATTGGCTGCTGCTGCTAAACTATCTGAAGAGGTAACTAAGAGTTAATTGGGTGAAGTTCACGGATTAAGGTGTTACTAGTTATGTCGAGGATTTGCATATAGTTTTTATGGCGATTTTAAAAATGT
The DNA here is from genome assembly GCA_946814005.1 of Chamaenerion angustifolium. Classification (NCBI taxonomy): domain Eukaryota; kingdom Viridiplantae; phylum Streptophyta; class Magnoliopsida; order Myrtales; family Onagraceae; genus Chamaenerion; species Chamaenerion angustifolium. The sequence continues at coordinate 28,594,923 of OX328277.1, read as the reverse complement.
GAAACTTTTTCCCATATAAAGGATTACCTATTGAAATTTTAATTAGGGATAATGTTGTTGACTCATGGAGGCTTGTAGTGCTAATGGAGTCCAGTATTGATAGGAGTTTAAGTTATAGCAGAAGATGCCAATGCCTAAGATTGTTGGTTGCTTCTACTATTTGACCAAGATATACAGAAAAAATTGAAGAAATCTCGTGTTTTGTGGCATAAAAATGGTCTTCGTGTTGCTAAGACCAATGATAATTTAGCTTTATTTTTATTTTATGATGGTTGGTATACTCAATCTTAAACATCTCTCTGTCATAACTAATTGAAAATTAATCTGGCAAAAAATCAGGCTAGACTTAAAGAAGTAGTCTCATTGGAGAAACATGTTCTCCTGAAGAAGCTAAGAGATGCATTAGAGGCATTGAGAGGACGTGTTGTTGGTCAGAACAAGGATGATGTTGAAGAAGCAATTGCTATGGTTAGTAATCCATTTTCTGTATATACCAAGCTCCTACAGTCGTCTTTGCCAATTGATTCTAGCAGTGACTTGGTAATTAGTGTTTTAATGCTACATTTATGTATGTTCTATTCTAACACTTTGCTAGTATTTTTGGCTGGACTAATAAATCTTGAACTGTTCCAAAGTTCTTGCTTGAATGAGAATTTTGTAATGCACTGAATGAAGGTAAAATGCGTGTTAATTTCAATAGGTGGAGGCTCTAGCTGTTCAGTTGACTCAGAGGGAAGGAGAACTCATTCAGGAGAAGGCAGAAGTCAAGAAGCTTGCAAATTTTCTCAAGCAGGTGAGGTTACTCTTTCTCTTTCTCTTTTTTTTTTTTTTTTTTAAAGTTGGTACGTCTCTTATTTGATCATCAATAGAGGCAAAAGAAACAATTTATTCAATACTTCTAAAGGTCATGGAGATTGTTTTAAGTAGAACTTCCCAATACAGGCCTCACAAGATGCTAAGAAACTTGTCGACGAGGAAAGAGCTTTTGCTCGTTTGGAAATTGAGAGTGCAAGGGCTGCAGTTCAAAGAGTAGAAGAGGCCTTTCAAGAGCAAGAACGATTGTCTCATGCCTCCGGAAAACAGGTATTTTCAGACTGTGGACTTTAGTACATTAACCTTAATACTCTGTTTCTTTCCAAGTCAGGCATGTATGCATGTGTACCATTATGCGTGCAATTTTTCCAGCATTCTTAGTGAATTCAAACTCTGAAACTAGTGCTTCACAAATTTAGTAATATGAATCTGCTTATTGGTAATCTGTATCGGCGAATTCTGAAGATGTCATTAAATCATCATGGCATGCGGTAAGATACCCTTTCTTATTGGTGCTTCAGGACATTGAAGAACTGATGAAGGAAGTTCAAGAGGCTAGGAGGATTAAAATGCTGCATCAGCCCAGCAAGGTAATATATGATTCGTGGTGCATTTGTTTTCTGGGCTTCTGAACCGGGCTCCATGATTTGTTTCCTTATTTGTGTTTCTCATAAGCTTTAATTGGAACTATACTTTGAGAGAGAGGATCATTTCTCAAAGTAATACTCATGCAATGAAAGATAATAAAATGTATCAAAATCTCTACTTGGTGAGGCATTTCCCTGCAAATTGTCCTACTTAAAAGCCGTGGGGAATGTATACGAATTGAGTGTAAAGCATTTACACTTGATCTTATATAATTATACATTGCATGTATTTTAAAACGTACAATTTTTTTACTATAGGTCATGGACATGGAATATGAGCTAAACGCTTTGAGGATACAACTCAACGAGAAATCTAAACGAGCTATTCAGCTGCAAAAAGAGGTTGATGATTCTATGCCAATTCAAATTTTGAGTTCTTAATATAGGCCAACTAAGTGCTCCTAACATTTATTGGTGAGGATCTGTGAGGAAACTTTGGTGAATGTGCTTAATGAGCCTCTTTATCATTTTTGCCTCTCCCCTTCTTTCCAGTTGGCGATGAGTAATAAAGGAGAGCAAAATCCTCTGCTTTATGAATTAGACGGCCCTGAAGCATTGGGGTCCACCTTGCGGATTGTTCCCTGCTCCGATAATGCTCCAGAAATTTCTCAATGCTTAGTTCAATGGTATCGTGTATTATCAGAAGGTGGCAAAAGGGATCTTATTTCAGGTAATCAAATCTGGGTCTTGAAGAAATAGAAACTATTTTGTTGCTATTAAAATGGCAGTGTTAGAATGGTACATAGCTTATGATTGATTTGAATGATACACTAAATAAAGTCTGCTGAAAATTATATCAGGAGCAACAAAATCAGTGTATGCACCGGAGCCATTTGATGTGGGCCGATTATTGCAAGCTGATATTCTTTCGGATAGCCAGAGAATCACTTTAGCAACAACTGGGCCTATTGAACATGGTTAACTCTTAATCTTGGGTTACAAATTGATTTCATTTTCTTTCGTTAATTTTGTTGAAAAAGGATTCGGTCTTGTTGAGCAGCTCCTGGTTTAGGAAGTTATGTGGAAGCTCTCGTGCGAAAACACGACACAACATTCAACGTATGTATCCTATTCATATGTCTTTTTTTCATTTAAGAGCAAGACAAATAGTGAGTGTATAGATGATAGTGGTTGGCCACAAGTCCGAACCACATAACATGCGATTATTTTTGACTCAAACTTATTAAGTACACAGCAACTCCTCTATATATAGACTATGAAGATATAATATATTGTAAAAGATAATATCAATTGAATCGAATCTCTTACAGTTATCTGCAACAAATAATTATACCCAACAAGGCGTATTTTTTTTATAAGAATCTTTGCACTTTTATTTTCATAAAAAAAACTGTGTGAATACTTTGCCTAATCCTTCTCTTGGTGCTTTTCAGGTGATTGTTACCCAGACTAGTGGTGCCGAACATTCCTCAGAGTCCATTCATTCGCTCCACATTGGGAAAATGAGGATAAAGGTTTCCAAAGGAAAAACGACCATTGCTAAGGAATACTATTCCAACTCTATGCAGGTAAGGCAGAAAATGATTTATCCCGACTCACCCAAAAGATATACAATGATAAGGAAAAAACTGAATTAGTTTAAAAATAGAGTGTGATCATGGTTCAATTGCAGTGATGACACTAGGGTTGTCGATGGTTAGGGTATGGTCAGGGTATGTCAAATACCATAACCATACCATATTTTTAAACCACATACCATAACCATTATGGTTATAATTTTCAATACCATAACCATTAAAATAACCGTGGTTATTAACCATGGTTTTAACCGTATACCCATATTCATTTCACACATGTAATATAACAAAAGATCGAAAATTTTATTTTAAAAAATACATCAATCTATATTGTTATCGTTAGACTTTGACGCCTTCAATCTTCAACAATTTCAAATTTTCAATTATATAATTTATATTTAGTATATTATATAAATAGTTTATTAATAATAAATAAATATTATATTTATAGAATAACCATGGGTATAACTCAAATACCATAACCATAACAATTATGGGTAGAAAATTCATCACCATAACCGCACCGCACCATAATGGTACGGTTAACCATATTAAACAGTAACGGTTATAACCATGGTTATGGGTTTTTCACCGCACCATTGCCGACCCTATATGACACCCAAACAAGTCGTAATTGCAGAGGTGCTGCCTACAAAATGTTTTAATTCAACAACAAAAATGATAATTTCAAGTCTCAAACTCATGATCCCTATCTTTGCATTCACAAGTAAAGATATCCATTCACGCATGTATTCCTCTAGTCTATGATAATTATTTCCTCATTAATACGTGTTTTTGTTCAGCTCTGTGGAGTGAGAGGAGGTGGTAATGCCGCTCCTCAGGCAGCGTTTTTGCAGGTTAATAGCGGTGTTTCCTTTGTGTTAGCATTTGAGTCGGAGCGCGAGCGCAATGCAGCAATTATGGTAGCCCGTAGATTTGCGTATGATTGCAATGTAAGTGTTCAACATGATGTAGATAATCTATGCAGCAAAGTTGTGTATATTGTATGAATATCTTGTTGTTCCTTTGAACTATCATCAGATCGTTCTTGCTGGTCCAGATGATAGAGCTCCTCCATCGGACTAAATACAAGACTCAAGTTTAGGAAGATGTAATTATAGTGAGTTTGTTTTTCTGTCGTACGTGTATTGTAAGTTGTTTAAGAGTAGATTGTGTCGTGTTCTTGTTTCGAATATATATATATATGTAGGAGTCAAAGGGCATCCTTTTATTTGCCTTTTTGTTTTGTTTTGGAGAGAGAGGATTTTGGATTGTTGTACTCATTGAAATGATTTTTAGTAAATTTTTGGGTTAATTATTTAATTGGTTAAACATGTTTGACCAATGTTCAGAATGGTTACACATGTTTTAAAATGTGATTAATTGGTTTTGAAATGTGACTATTTGGTTTTTTTACTGTTCACTGTTAGAAATTACAGTTAAGTCACTATTTAGATACGTAAAATGACGTAATTACCCCTAGAATCATCTTCAAGAACACATCATCTTCAAGAACAAGAATCGAAAAATCCAGAATCGCGTTTCTGGGTTCTTCAAGAACCTAGAATTGCAATTTTTGGGTTTTCAAGATCCTAAAATCACGTTTCTGGGTTCTCAAGAACATCGAATTTGATTTGATTTTGGTTCTTCAATTCTTCCATGTGTTCTTCAATACAATTAAGGGCATAATAGTCATTTCATAATTTAATAATATGTTAAAAAAATTAATTAACGTTAAAATTAACGGTTTACTAACGGAATAACCAATTAATCACATTGGGAAAAACATGTGTAATCAATTAGTCACATAGCAAAACCAATTAATCACATTTTAAAACATGTGTAACCATCCCGAACATTGGTCAAACATGTGTAACCAATTAAGTAATTAACCCTAGATTTTTGGTCACTCAAGACACTTTTTTTTGCTCGTCTTCATGCAATAATTGATATTTCAAAACCAATCTTTTATATGTACATATTTTTCACTCAGTATGTATAATTAGTTTGGATTTTGACACTTAATATTACTAATGATATTTAAGTTGTAATCTAATTACTGTATAAATCAGTTCAGAATTTGAAGGTCTTGCTTCTTATGGACTCCTAGAAGTTAACCGAAAAACAAACAAACTAATAATAGAAATAAAGCACATCCCCCATCACAGGCATATATGAGTACTTGTTCATCATCTATGTACAACTCAACTCAAAAGTAAGGAGCATCAATCATCTAAAATCTAAATCATCAACTCAAGATAATTCAGATAGATTTCATGTTAATAACGATGAATTGGAGGCTGACCTTCAACCCTCTTCAGGATGAACTTGTACACCTTATTCCCGAACGGGCGGTCCTCCTCCAACTTCTCCACCGTGTACAAACCATCATATACGAAAACCTCAGGAACACTAGTTGCCAACTCCACATCGTGAAGAGTAGAAGACACCTTACGAATGACACGAACAGGAGTCTTTGTGTGAATGCTGTTCTTCAAACCCAAGTTGCCACACGTAAGCTGCTGGTCTTGGTATTTATCACCGTTACGGCTTCCCCCCTCTCCACCATAAACCAATGCATTGGGATTGGACAGATCATCCAAACCGCTTCTCGAAGCAACAACACTTGTGGCAACCGTTTGCCCCATGTAAGTCATACAATCGATACCGTTCTGTACTTGGTGGTGAACACCCACGGCGAATAGCTCCATCCTGTAGTAGAAAGTGTCCCCAATGTTCACTCCAGGAACATGGCCTGGCTTCTGCTGATTCACGTTCACGAGTTTTCCTTTCTTTTTGAGTTGTTTGTATGCATGGAGGTCGACTCTTCTCACTGCTTTTTCACCTTTCTTTACTAGTTTCTTATTCTCCTCAACTTGGCTCCTGCAGATGTCTCTGAACACTCGTAAACATTCTTGGACTTTGTCTCGAGCAGTGACACCACCATGGATTGATGAATGAGTAGTTCGGTGGTCAGTGGGACGAGGACCATTCCTTGGCATGGCCATTTCAGAACCTCGACTCATAATAAGACTACTTTTGCTGCCCAAAGAACACGATGGAGTTTTCTTTAGTCCATCCATTCTAGGAACCACATTCTTAACTATTCCAGAAGATCGGACAGCAGATCTCTCACTAACCACCTTGTTGATCTCTTGTTGAACTTTTATCGGCCCTGCACCTTGACGCTTCTCCAATGCATTTCCTGCATTCATGATAGGTTTTTGAGAACCTACTACTGTCTCCATTGGCTTGGTACCACTGTCAACACAAACTACTGCCTGTTGATTCTTGGCAGCACTTCCACAGCCGGGAGGGAAATCTCGAACAACCAGCAAGAATTTTCTACAGGAATCTAAACTCATCATGGGATTAGTAGCAGTTTCCTGATGTATATTACCCACCTCCATCGCTTGCACAAAATCCTGCAGAGAAGGGGACAAAAATAAGCAATTACCACTTGTACTTACAACAAAGCAGAAGATCAGTTAAGGTGTAAACCAACAAATATAATCAAAAGTCCCCGAAAGACTCAATTAAGAACAGTTCATAAGAAAGAATGAAAGATGAATAGTAGTAGTAGTTCTTAGGATGAGTATCGGAGCAAGTTTAACACAAAAACCACCCAATAGCTATTCTATCCCTGCTGTGTCGATTGAACTGTCTCTGAATAATCCCTTTTTGAAACTGCTACGAAGGCTGCGAACTTAAAAAAGGTTGCACGGTTATTCTTGTAATCACAAAAAGTCTATTTTTTAAAGTTGCGGAAACATCCTTGCAGAATTTCATCGTTAAGTCAGCTGAAAAGAACCATCCCAAAAAGATGACTGTAATTAGAGACTAATGAGAGATCCTTCAATCGATCAATCTAACCTACAATCCTCATTAAGCCCCGAATTGAGTCGGACAGCAGTTTCCCCCAACATAACGAGATATCACAGTCTCTAGTAAGAGCACAGCCACCTCCCATAACCAGACTACGGTGATTCTTTGATCCCCTGCTCACGCCAGAGCAATAAATCCGCAATGGCGGGGGAGAGGAACAGACTTTGAAGGAAGAAGAATACGGAAGTGACATGTATCAAAGCCCGCTGAATCAGATAGAATTGAGGTTGTCAAGCCAAATAACACCAAACTTACTGCAGTGAAGTACGCACTGAAATGACGCGAATACAGTGAAGCGACAAAGGTGTTGTAGCAGTAGCAATCAAATAATCAACAGATATCACAATCCGATGAGCTTTATTCATCACCTGCATTGCCTTACCTTGATGACAACCTGCCGCAGAAAGAGGGAGCTAGCGCTAGAGAGGCGAACAAGAAGAGGAGATGACAGAATCTAAGGCAACTGCCATTAATGATGGAGTATAAATGTCGTCTTTTTTTTTCGGCTCAAAATAAATATCCAGATTCACAAGTCACGCCTTTGGGGTTTTCATGAACAAGGGGGGCCCACCCGTACTAAAATGAAATACAAGTGTGGTACACTATAGAATTGTGATAAACTAAACGTAACATTTTAACATTTATCTTATCGTCGATTTAATAATTAATTTTCTTAAAATAAATAAAGATAAATATGTAAAATGCTATTAGGCTATTTTAGTATTTTAACAAAAATAATCCTGCAAATAAAATCTCCCTTATTTTAATTAGTAAAATTCAAATATAACATTTTTATTTCTAAGTGATATGTCAAGGACTCAAAATAGTTAAAAATGCTTCAATCATTCTATACAAAAGTTCATTTAAAAAACAAAAACTATCTTTATTGTATATGTATATTTTTGGAATTTTTTCATACATCTTTTTTGTGTATTGAGATATATAGAATATGAATATACATAACATTATATTTTTTCTATATCAAGTGTGTTGACATATTAAAATTTGACATTACAAATTAAATTTAAAAGTAATTTGATTTTCATTGAAACATAAAGGGGTAGTAGGACTTGCAAAAAGCATAGAAAGTGGTGAAACTGAACAATTTCAAATATTAGAGATCAAAGTTACTATTTACCTTTCTTGTTATTTAGAAAAATACCGTGAAATGGGATTATATGGTGAAGCCAAGGACTGAATCAACTTCAGTGTGATGGAATACAACACTTTCTTTAGCATATAATTGAATCAAGTTGTGGTGATCAGTCTTGTATTGTATCTTCAACAGAATAAGAACAGCATCAACAAACACAAAGGAACTAAAAATCGTAGAGAAACCCAACAAAAATATCACTTTCCTTAGATCTTGTTGAAGGCGGCAATGTCACAGCTCTGGATGTACTCACTGGCTGGTTCAACAGTAAGGCGCTCTTCGATAAGAGAGTCGACGGAAACAAGATCATCCACAATGGTTAGCATGATAGTTAGCTTCTTGATACCATAGCCAACAGGAACCAATTTGGCTACAAGAACAAATAAACAGCATTGTTAGATTAATAATAGTGTACACCATTTCAACATCACTTATGCCACACTCACTTATATTTTTTTGTATAGCTAAATGACCAATAAAATGATAATTTTACCATTCTCTTTCATATTGTTCTTCCTCTTCTTTCTCGATTCAAACCCGAAATCTGATTTCAAACTCAGATTTGTTCAAATCTGAATTCGAGATCAGTTTAGGATTTGAATAGACAAAAAAGATGAACGTGAAAAAAATATGTTAGAGGGTGTCTTAGTTATTTTTTTGCATTTTATTTGTAGTAAAATGTTCAGCACAAATTTCAACAGTTCAGTGAGTGTTGAGATAATTTACTCTTAATAATAACGTAACTATATCCAAATGATAATGGAAAACTCACAAGCTCCCCAGAGAAGACCAGGCATCTCAATACTCCGGACGGTCTCTTCCAGTTTCTTCATGTCAGTCTCATCATCCCAAGGTTTTACATCCAGAAGAACAGATGATTTCCCACCTATTAATATCGGAATAAATTAGCAGTAGATATACAAAAGGAATATGCAGTGGCAATCTGGAGTGGTATTTAAGGTAATAGGGGCATTCGGGAGTGTGCATGGGTACCACTATCCAACAATGATGCAAGAATGGTGAAAATGACCAATGAGTTCCATTAAGCAGAAGATATGAAAAGGAAATACATACTCTCTTTCTTTTTGGTGGATGTCTTTTTGGCAGCTTCCCTCTCTTCAGCGGCCTTCTTTTCTTCCTCAGTCTCATCACCAAAGAGATCGATGTCATCATCATCATCATCTGCAGCAGGAGCCTACAAGCATATCGAACAAGATATTTCAGATTTGATTTCAAAAGAATATACGATTAATTAGAAGCTCCATAATATCTGTCCAAACAAGTGAGCAACTAATTCAGTCATTGTGGTGGTTTCACTTAATGAGCAAGGGAAAGGGAAAATGTCTTCTCTTTTACACACTAAACCTTATAAAGACTTCAAATGTTTTACTAAAAACATGTCTGCTCTTTCAAGTATATTGCGTACCACAGAAATAAGCTCTTACCAGTATTATAAGTACCAAAAAAATAGAAACAGTGAATCAATATCATAGAAAGTTTGCCCTTTTAGAATTGAATACTGTATGCGTTATTTAGGTAAACGCAATGCTGTTAAAAACGTTAAGCATAAAAGCCAAACATCACACAAAACTGAGACACACAAATGGCGTTATCTTCATTGAATGAAGCACGCTTGATTTATAATGTGTTAGACCATTTTAAATAATAATATCTACTGCAAATACCATTTATAATGCTTCAGTGAAAATTCTAATCATATTTAAGCAAACCTAGTGTAATAGGCAATTTACTCTAATCAAATAGAGTTAGACTTACACCACAATTTATTAAGACAAACTATTAAAAGAAACAGTTTCTCAGCACCCTATTAAGAGAACAAGTTTTACTTCTTAGTTTTTATTCATCCCACTCACAAAAAAACTGTCCTTATATCTATGCAACTAAATAACTAATCATCTACATGAGAAGATAACAAGGAAAATTATGATCGTTTTATTTTAAGTTTGCACCTCTAAAAAAGAAATATGGTCTGTCCGGTAAGACTAAAAAAACACAACTTCTGAGGTGAGGAACAGTGGAGTGACTGCACCTCCAGCATGTTGAGGCACATACCGTTTTTTCCCTCCAAAATATACCTCAAAATAAAAGCAAATACCGAAATATCCTCAGTTTTGAAAAAAAATACCAAAGTATACCTATCCACGAATGCCATTCGCGGCTGGAAAGCTAAACTGCTCTCTAGTCTCTAGCCCTCCCTCCCCCCCCCAGTCATCATTTATCCATAAAACAAAGTCACTCACTACTCAAAACAGAATCCTCCACTCAAACTCCAGAAAGTCTTCATTATATCAATATCAAGAGATTCTAGACAATAACTGAGCTATGAAAAAAATGAATTACCTTAACTTCTTCAGCTGGAGCAGCTACTCCAGCTCCAAGTTTAACACCAACAGCTTTGCCAGGAAAGCTAACATAGTAAAAAAAAACACAAGAGAGATTAGAATTGCTACCATGATGCTACGAGGTTGACATGCTAAAACCAAAATAGTGAATCGATTAGAGACAAGCCAAATAGATGAAAAAATCAGGAATTCACAATACAGTTCTATCGGATCAAATAAAAGAAATTGATCAAATTATAGATCATTTGATGAGAGAGAAAGCTTCATCAGCTACATCAATAAAGGATTACGAGCAATATTCATAAACAGAGGGAGCTGGACTAAACCATGAACACCGTACACAATATTAAATGATTTTAATCATGAATACCAAAAATCCAACTGTTAAACAACAAAACTAGAGGATAATTAGGCTAAAACTCCAACCTTGCAGCTAGATGCGAAGACACGCACTCAAACCATTTGCTAACATGGGGCAGCGAAGTACCAGGATTTGCCAAAACAGCGGCATAAACCTTAATATCATCTTTAGTGAGGTGACTCCTGCCATGGTTGACAAAAACCAGTCAGTCATGATTACAAAATCCAGTCAATTACCAGCAATAGGTTTTGACAACAGAAAAATAAAAGGGCGAGTAATAAATTACCCGGAAATGTAAGCCTTGCCGGTGAGGAACCCTTCGAGGGACTTGAGGCCAGCCTCGGTGTGGAGATCTGAGAAGGTGACGGCCATTTCCGTACTGTTGATGGATCAATTCGACCGAAACTAGAGATGAGTGGACTGAACTGAGACGGCTAGAGAGCAAAAGAGGGGCGAATAAGGGAGGTTAGAGGTCGATTTATATATGTTGTCATATAAACCCTAAACTCAACTGGAATATTCTTTTTCTTTATATGTTATGACCCTGGCATTTATCGTAGTTACCGTAAGGTCCCTAAATTAAACCTCGTGTATTTGTTCGACTCCATTTACTAAAGATAATGTGTTAATAAGTTCAATTGTACTATATGTTTAAGTCATGTTGGTACACCTATGTTGTTTATTGATATCTTATGACTTATGTTTTCAGAATATTGTTCTTTAGTCTAAATTACTGTTGTTGTCAAATTTAACTAACGGAATGTTGACCTGGCGGATGGAAAATAAAATAAAAAGGAAAAATTAAACTATATTCAAAAAATTAAAATATAAAAAATATTGTTTATAAAATTATTTTTAAAAGGGTTAATTGTCAATTTCCCCCCTAAAGTTTGGACCGAATTTAAAATTTTCCCTTAATGTTTAAAATTTTAAATTTTAGTCCTAATGTTTGGACAAAATGAAAAATCCTCCATTTTCGTCCAATTTCGGTTTAGTTCATATGGAAACCCATCATGTGCTTGACATGTGATTTTTTTTTAATTTTGAAATTACAAATTTACCCTCCATTACCAACCCTTCTTCTTATTCGGTGGTGAAAGTCACGCTGGATTTAATTGGGGGTTAATTACCTCAACCGTTACTTATGTTTGCACGTGTGACTGGACCGTTCAAACTTGAGCCCAACCGTTACTTATGTTTTCATATGTGACTGAACCGTTCAGACACCTAACTGTCGTTATTTCTTCCCGTTAAGTAGTCTAATGTGTTTGTCACGTGAGGTGGTTCTATTATGAAGTTCTGAAACTACCCTAAACACATTGTCTACTTATAATCAGCTTGTTCTTAGGTGTTGGAGAAGTTTGAGCGCGAAAATTCTGGAGAAGAAGGAAGAATTGAAGAACCCACGGTGCGAAGACAGAAGCCATGAAGTCTGAGGATGAATGTTGTCCTATGGGTTCTCACAATCGTAGAAAGGTTTGATCTCGGTCAATCTCTTCCCCTAATCCCAACCACGGAGCTTCACGTTTGAGAATGTGCTACTGTGGACTTGTGTGCTCCATCAAATCTGCTGGTACATGGTAGAATTTCTCTCGTCGTTTCCATGGATGCCCCAATTTTGAGGTAATTTGACAGTGGGTAACCCTAATTGGCAACCCTAATTCGTTTTGCTGCAATAATTTGAACCGTAATACCTTATTTTCGAACCTTAAATCGTCAAATCTGAGGTAACTGTTTGTTGTTTCTTCTGTTGTAGTCTGTACAAAACCCCAGATGTGGGTTTTTTGACTGGGAAGATCCAGCTATGTGCCCTTACGGTTGGATTGCAGTGATGCAATTTCAACAAAGAGAGAAACATTTGAAAGAACAATTGGATGTTGCGAAAACCCGAGCTCTTGAAAGTCGACCCAATCGGAAGTTAGTTACAGTGTTGGTAATTGTTGTTGTTGTTTTTGTTCTAAGTTCAATTGCAAAGAATTAATAGAAGTTAGTCGTACATTTGTCTGTAACTGAAGGATGAAGAATAATGTATTTTGCGAAGGTGGTGACTTATGTTTGTGGATATGTTAAATGAAGTGTTATCTTTTCTAAACTTTTATTAAAATGTGACTTAAGTTTCTGAACTGTTATTAAAAGGTGACTTAAGTTTAGACATTTTGTTACCCAACCGTTACTAAAATCCAGAATATATCTGAAAACAGAATCCATAATAATCCAGAATCCAAAATACATCCGAAAACATAATCCATCATATAATCCCAAAACAGGTTCCGTTAAAACAGGCCTTCATAACTAACAAAATATGGAAGTACAAAATGAACCCGACTATACTCTACTGTGTAGATAGCCAGAATTGCCTCGTTCTCTTTGGAAGGACCGTCTTGAGTGGCTGATCCATGTTAGGATGTATGTATAAGTGTATAGCTTGCAACTCAAGGTTTCAAGATTAGTGTCGTAGTGGTTAAGAAACATTGAGAAGGTTATAGGTGATTCAAGAATGTTGTAATTGTGTATAGGTTTAGTTCTGATTGATTAGAATAAATAGGACTCAGTTGTTGTAATGGTTTGATTAACTCATTTCAATAGCAAGATTTCAGTTGTTAAGATTCTGTTATTTATGTTATCTTCGGTTGCTTAAGCTCTAAGCTTCCTTATCTTCATCTTCATCTCATCTTCATCTTCTTCTAGCTTGTGCTCAGTTTGGTAAAATGGTATCAGAGCCATTCTGAATCACTGCCTCTTCGTTGCTCAAAGAAATCTGGTGAGTTTTCTCTATCGCGACACTCTGTTTCTTATCTACGTGCTCTGCAAACTTCGTCAGCCAGGGATGAAGACGTTCCAGCATTCTTCAACAAGAGAATTAATTTGCCAATTGACCAGTGAAGACAACTTTCGAGCATGGAAGCATCAAGTCCTATTAGTAATCCGAGGACTCAATATAGAAGGCTACTTATTTGGAACTCTGCAAATACCGCGACTGATTGATGATGACGATGGAAACAAGGTACCGAATCCTGATTTTCCTAAGTATTATCAACAAGATTCATCACTTGCTTCCTGGTTGCTTGCGTCAATTGCTTCGCCTATTAGTAAAGGCCTTGTAGGATGTATGACAGCAACCTCTATATGGAACAAACTTCATCAGAATTTCTCATCCTCATCAACTACACGCATCACGAGTCTTTATGATAGGTTGAAGGTCAGAAAATTGCTAAATCAATCAATGAGAGAGTACTTAACCGAGATTCAACTCACCTGTGATAGCTTGGCAAGATGTGGCCATCCTATTGAAGAAATGCAGCAGATCTCTATAATCTTAAACGGTGTCAAAGGCCAATATGATAGTGTGATTGCAGTGATCCATGCGAGTCGGAATCCGTATGACTTGTCTTCTATCTCGTCTGTGCTGTTGGATGCTGAGGCCAGACATAGAGAATTTTTGTTTGATTCTTCTCTTGCTACTGCAAATGTTTGTTGTTATCACTTGTATATAAGACATTAAATACTTTTTTCCTAGGTGGCACCTTATTGTTTCGTCCGATTTCATAGTTTTGTAAATATCTCATCATTCACAACTCCGTTTTCAATGAAATTAGTTTTATTCGCATTCTAACTCGATATATATTGACGTAGTAATGTTAATATACTACATATTTTTACGACCAAAATCAACTATTTTCCGTGATGGTACCCCTTTGAGTTTCGATCGATTTTGTAGTTTTTTGAATTACTCCTCATTCGGAACTCCATTTTGGATGAAATAAATTTTGTTTCCTTCCGTACTCAATCAACTATATATTCTAAACATTCTCACTCAAAATATAAGTTCAAATGTAACTGTTCTCACTTGTATATAAGACGTTAAATACGTTTTTCCTAGGTGGCACCTAACTGTTTCGTCCGATTTCGTAGTTTTATCAATATCTCATCACTTACAACTCCGTTTTCAGTGATATTAGTTTTATTCGCATTCTACCTCGATATATATTGATGTAGTAAGGTTAATATAATACATATTTTTGGGAGCAAAATAAACTATTTTCCGTGATTGTACCCCTTTGAGTTTCGACCGATTTTGTAGCTTTTTGAATTACTCCTCATTCGGAACTCCATTTTCGATGAAATAAATCTTTTTTCTTCCGTACTCGATGAAAGATATATTCTACACATTCTCACTCAAGACATAAGATCAAATGTTTGATGTTATCACTTGTATATAAGACCTTAAATACTTTTTTCCTAGGTGGCACCTTATTGTTTCGTCCGATTTCGTAGTTTTGTAAATATCTCATCACTCACAACTCCGTTTTCAGTGAAATTGGTTTTATTCGCATTCTAACTCGATATATATTAACGTAGTAATGTTAATATAATACATATTTTTGGGACCGAAATCAACTATTTTCAGTGATGGTACCCCTTTGAGTTTCGACCGATTTTGTAGTTTTTTGAATTACTCCTCATTCAGAACTCCATTTTGATGAAATAAATCTGTTTTCTTCCGTACTCGATCAAAGATATATTCTAAACATTCTCACTCAAAATATAAGATCAAATGTTTGCTGGTATCACTTGTATATAAGACGTTAAATAATTTTTTCCAAGGTGACGCCTTATTGTTTCGTCCGATTTCGTAGTTTTGTTAATATCTCATTACTCAGAACTTCATTTTCAGTGAAATTAGTTTTATTTGCATTCTGACTCGATATATATTGACAGTGTAATGTTAATATAATACATATCTTTGGTACCAATATGAATTATTTCCTTTGATGGTACTCCTTTAAGTTTCGACCGATTTTGTAGTTTTTTGAATTACTCCTCATTCGGAACTCCATTTTTCATGAAATAAATTTTGTTTTCTTCCGTAATCGATCATATATATATACTATAAACAGTCTTACTCAAAATATAATATCAAATTTTTGCTGGTATCACTTGTATATAAGACGTTAAATACTTTTTTTCCTAGGTGGCACCTTATTGTTTCGTCCGATTTCGTAGTTTTGTCAATATTTCATCACTCACAACTCCGTTTTCAGTGAAATTAGTTTTATTCGCATTCTAACTCGATATATATTGACATAGTAATGTTAATATACTACATAAGTTTTGGACCAAAATCAACTATTTTCCGTGATGGTACCCTTTTGAGTTTCGACCGATTTTGTAGTTTTTTGAATTACTCCTCATTCGGAACTCCATTTTGGATGAAATAAATTTTGTTTCCTTCTGTACTCAAGCAAATATATATTCTAAACATTCTCACTCAAAATATAAGATCAAATGTAACTGTTATCACTTGTATATAAGACGTTAAATACGTTTTTCCTAGGTATTACCTAACTGTTTCGTCCCATTTCGTAGTATTATCAATATCTCATCACTTACAACTCCGTTTTCAGTGAAATTAGTTTTATTCGTATTCTAACTCGATATATATTTACGTAGTAATGTTAATATAATACATATTTTTGGATCCAAAATAAACTATTTTCCATGATGGTACCCCTTTGATTTTCGATAGATTTTGTAATTGTTTGAGTCACTCGCCATTCAGAACTCTATTTTCATGAATTAAATTTTGTTTTCTTCCGTACTCGATCAATTACATCTTCTAAACATTCTTACTCAAAATATAAGATCAAATGTAACTGTTATCACTTGTATATAAGACGTTAAATACGTTGTTCCTAGGTATTATCTAATTGTTTCTTCTGATTTCGTAGTTTTATCAATATATCATCACTTACAACTCCGTTTTCAGTTAAATTAGTTTTATTCGCATTCTACCTCGATATATATTGATGTAGTAAGGTTAATATAATACATAATTTTGGGACCGAAATCAACTATCTTCCGTGATGGTACTCCTTTGAGTTTCGACCGATTTTGTAGTTTTTTTATTTACTTCTCTATCGGAACTCCATTTTCGATGACATAAATTTTGTTTTCTTCCAGATTAGATTAAATATATATTCTAAACATTATAATTCAAAATATATGATCAAATGTTTGCTGTTATCACTTGTATGTAAGACCTTAAATACTTTTTTCCTAGGTGGCATCTTATTTTTTCGTCCGATTTCGTAGTTTGGTTAATATATCATCACTTACAACTTCATTTTTAGTTAAATTAGGTTTATTCACATTCTAATTCGATATATATTGAGGTAGTCAAGTTAATATAATACATA
The DNA here is from genome assembly GCA_946814005.1 of Chamaenerion angustifolium. Taxonomy (NCBI): domain Eukaryota; kingdom Viridiplantae; phylum Streptophyta; class Magnoliopsida; order Myrtales; family Onagraceae; genus Chamaenerion; species Chamaenerion angustifolium. The sequence continues at coordinate 28,577,966 of OX328277.1, read as the reverse complement.
TTTTTGGGACCGAAATCAACTATCTTCCGTGATGGTACCCCTTTGATTTTCGACCGATTTAGTAGTATTTTTCGTTACTCGCCATTCGGAACTCTATTTTCCATGAAATAAATTTTGTTTTCTTCCGTACTCGATCAAATATATCTTGTAAACATTCTTACACAAAATATAAGGTGAAATGTAATTGTTATCACTTGTATATAAGACATTAAATACGTTTTTCCTAGGTAACACCTAACTGTTTCGTCTAATGTTGAAGTTTTGTCAATATCTCATGACACACAACTCCGTCTTCATCTAAATTAGTTTTATTCGCATTCTAAGTCGATATATATAGAGGTAGTAATGTTAATATAATACATATTTTTGGGACCTAAATCAACTATTTTCCGTGAAGGTACCCCTTTGACTTTCGACCGATTTTGTAGTTTTTTGAATTACTCCTCATTAGGAACTTTATTTTGGATTAAATAAATTTTGTTTCCTTCCGTACTCAATCAACTATATATTATAAACATTCTCACTAAAAATATAAGTTCAAATGTAACTGTTCTCACTTGTATATAAGACGTTAAATACGTTTTTCCTAGGTGACACCTAACTGTTTCGTCCGATTTCGTAGTTTTATCAATATCTCATCACTTACAACTTCGTTTTCAGTGAAATTAGTTTTATTCGTATTCTAACTCGATATATATTGACGTAGTAATGTTAATATAATACATATTTTTGGGACCAAAATAAACTATTTTCCGTGATGGTACCCCTTTGATTTTCGATCGATTTTGTAATTGTTTGAGTCACTCGCCATTCAGAACTCTATTTTCATGAAATAAATTTTGTTTTCTTCCGTCCTCGATCATATATATCTTCTAAACATTCTCACTCAAAATATAAGATTAAATGTAACTGTTCTCACTTGTATATAAGACGTTAAATATGTTTTTCCTAGGTATTACCTATCTGTTTCGTCCGATTTCGTAGTTTTATCAATATCTCATCACTTACAACTCCGTTTTCAGTGAAATTAGTTTTATTCGCATTCTAACTAGATATATATTTACGTAGTAATGTTAATACAATACATATTTTTGGGACCGAAATCAACTATTTTCCGTGATGGTACCCCTTTTAGTTTAGACCGATTTTGTAGTTTTTTGAATTACTCCTCATTCAGAACTCCATTTTCGATGAAATAAATCTGTTTCTTCTGTACTCGATGAAAGATATATTCTACACATTCTCACTCAAGATATAAGATCAAATGTTTGCTGGTATCACTTGCATATAAGACGTTAAATAATTTTTTCCTAGGTGGCACCTTATTGTTTCGTCTGATTTCGTTGTTTTGTTAATATCTCATCACTCAGAACTTCGTTTTCAGTGAAATTAGTTTTATTCTCATTCTGACTCAATATATATTGACGGTGTAATGTTAATATAATACATATTAATGTTATTCACATTCTTTGGGACCGATATCAATTATTTTTCGTGATGGTAGTACCTCTTTGAGTTCCGACCGATTTTGTAGTTTTTTGAATTACTCCTCATTCGGAACTCCATTTTTGATGAAATAAATTTTGTTTTCTTCCGTAAACAATCATATATATATTAAATAAATTCTTACTCAAAATATAAGATCAAATGTTTGTTGGTATCACTTGTATATAAGACGTTAAATACTTTTTTCCTAGGTGGCACCTTATTGTTTCGTTTGATTCCGTAATTTTGTCAATATCTCATCACTCACAACTCCGTTTTCAGTGAAATTAGTTTTATTCGCATTCTAACTCGATATATATTGACGTAGTAATGTTAATATACTACATAAGTTTTGGACCAAAATCAACTATTTTCCGTGATGGTACCCCTTTGAGTTTCGACCGATTTTGTAGTTTTTTGAATTACTCCTCATTCGGAACTTTATTTTGGATTAAATAAATTTTGTTTCCTTCCGTACTCAATCAACTATATATTCTAAACATTCTCACTCAAAATATAAGATCAAATGTAACTGTTCTCACTTGTATATAAGACGTTAAATACGTTTTTCCTAGGTGGCACCTAACTGTTTTGTCCGATTTCGTAGTTTTATCAATATCTCATCACTTACAACTTCGTTTTCAGTGAAATTAGTTTTATTCGCATTCTAACTCGATATATATTGACATAGTAATGTTAATATAATACATATTTTTGGGACCAAAATAAACTATTTTCCGTGATGGTACCCCTTTGATTTTCGATCGATTTTGTAATTTTTTGAGTCACTCGCCATTCAGAACTCTATTTTAATGAAATAAATTTTGTTTTCTTGTGTACTCGATCAAATATATCTTCTAAACATTCTCACTCAAAATATAAGATCAAATGTAACTGTTCTCACTTGTATATAAGACGTTAAATATGTTTTTCCTAGGTATTACCTAACTGTTTCGTCCGATTTCGTAGTTTGATCAATATCTCATCACTTACAACTCCGTTTTCAGTGATATTAGTTTTATTCGCATTCTACCTCGATATATATTGATGTAGTAAGGTTAATATAATACATAATTTTGGGACCGAAATCAACTATCTTCCGTGATGGTACTCCTTTGAGTTTCGACCGATTTTGTAGTTTTTTTATTTACTTCTCTATCGGAACTCCATTTTCGATGACATAAATTTTATTTTCTTCCAGACTAGATCAAATATATATTCTAAACATTATCACTCAAAATATAAGATCAAATGTTTGTTGTTATCACTTGTATATAAGACCTTAAATACTTTTTTCCTAGGTGACACCTTATTGTTTCGTCCGATTTCGTAGTTTTGTTAATATCTTATTACTCAGAACTCCGTTTTCAGTTAAATTAGTTTTATTCGCATACTAACTCGATATATATTGACTTAGTAATTGTTGGATCGTGATTTCCTGAATGCTGATTTGGCAATGAATTGAATGCCAAGGATATGGTGATCGCGCGCTTTCGCCTGAGCTCCGATGAACCTGCAAGAAGGGGATCGCAACAGAGGGGGTGCCTCTGGGTCCCTCTCCGATGCTTAAATGAGTATATGTGTGTATATAGCTCAAAACGTATTGAATGTATGTAAAGCAAAGGTATTTATAGAGTAGGAGATACCAAACCGTATAAGGTAACTGTATATCTTCGTGAATATTGTGTTGTTGAAGATTTAGATAGTAGATACTGCGGTTACGGCGAGATATTGCAGTTACCGTATCTAATCTTTAGTGAATATATGCCCGAGATATGCGGGATATCGTGGCTACATCCTTATTAACGGTTGGTGGGACCAGAGGAGAGAGGCAAGGCTCTCTTCAAGGCGAGCACTCCTGTGGCGAGCACTCCTGTGGCTGCGACCTTGATTGTTGGCGAGCACTCCCATGGCGAGCAGTGGGAGGCTTTGGCCTTGGCCAATGGCGACCTGAAGTGGCACTTTGGCGTCCACTTTAGTTTGGATTCGATACAGGACCACTTTATGAGGGCCAGAGTAACTTTGACTTAGGCTGGTCTGGTTCAAATATCTTGGGTTTACCCCCTCCAGGATTATTGGGCCTTCGAAGCCTCTTCCTTATTGGGTTGTTACTATCAATAACCAACATTTGCCCCCGAAGCTTGATTGAAGTTGCTTCAGTCGAGCTTGATTCTTTGATAGGGTTTGAGATAGTGACACTTGGATTGGATCTTTCCTGTCCTTATATGCTATTTGTGCCTTTCGATGCTCCGTATCCTCTAGCGAACAGTTTTTGGTTGTTTAGAGTTTTTGGAATGTTTGATCTCTTACCCTATTAGGTGACTGCTTTGGGTCGCCAGGGTTTATGGATGCTCATTCACCACTCTTTGGGTGAACACTACCATTGCGAGGGTCTTAGGAGATGCTTGGTATAGCTTTTGGCGATCACCTTTTTGTGTAAGGTTTTGAGCATTTAACGGATGCACTATTTGGCGAGAAGTCAAGGGGATGTCTTGACGCATGCCTGTCTCTTTGACTTCCGACGCCATAGGAAATCGAACTTCTTTTCGATCCGCTCAGTGGAGGAAACTTCAGAGTCGATGCTTAGGCTGATGGACATTCATCAGTCCGTGCCAGTCTCTATTGATTGGATAAATTTCCGACCCTTTTTTGTTTGCTGGTTTTATGTTGTAGGCACTCGGGGGCCTAAACTTCCCAGTCTGTTTTCCAAGCAGGCTAAGACGGCGCTATCAGTTGCCCAGGCGTCTCTGAGTTCACCTCCTCCTCCTTCTAGGCGCGCGACCAAGTGCAAGCCTGAGGAGGAACAACTTGGGGTCATTTCTTTTTTGCCTGATTTCAGAGAATGTTGTCGGTGAGGGGACTCCTACTACCGCTTCTACCAAGAGGGCGAGGAGTTCTAGTGAGGAGCGTCCTGTTTCCGCCGGGGGATCTTATGCTCCCCTGGGCAAGACCTCTGTTAGTGGGGAGGTTGCTGTCTCTGCCTCCGATCATGTTGCTCCCAACCCCTTCAGGGGAGCTGGGGCTCGGAAGAGGGTCCAGACCCAAAGTGTCGCGACAGGCACTTTGGAGACTCCGTTTACTGATGAGTACTACCCTTTGGTGGGCTTATTACAGTTACCGAAGGTGGCGGACCTAAGGGGTCTCTGGGCCCCTTGGCACAGTCTCCGGAAGGTGGATATTACCAGCAAGTCTTTGCTGCGGGGTAATTCAGACCTTTGCATGCATTTGCTAGATGAGATCCTTCCTCCTCAGGAATGGTTGGTGGTCCCTTCTGACCTGAACGACATCGAGGTCGTTATGAGATCACATTTTGAGTGAATTGTCTTGGTAAGTCCTTCCTCTTTTATTCCTTCTTTAAATCTGCCCTTGATTCGTTCTTTTGTCGCTCCTTGACCTCATTGAACTTTATTCCTCTTTTTTCCTATTGTCAGCTCATCCGCGAGGAGATGGCGATCGACTGGATCTTAGGGGAGCTCGCCGATAAGCAAGTTGATCTTCTTATCGAGGCGGAGCAGTTCCGGAGTTTGGGATATACTCCTGAGAAGATTGAGGACCTGAAGAAGAGGACTGAGCTTCGGATCAAGGATGTCGGCCAGTACTCCGCTCGGCTAGAGGCAGAGAATGGTGACTTCATGGCTCAATTGAAAGAGTTCTGGGCGCAGAGGGATGTCTCGATGGCTGAGCAGGAGCAGTTTGCTTTAAAGCTGAAGGTTGTCCCATCCCCCTTAACGTGGTCGAGGACTTTAAGAAGTCCGAGAAGTTTTGTGACTGCGCCTTGGAGGTGATGAAGGTCGAGGTGCCTTTCTACCTCCAGGTCATGGTCGATGAGTTTCAGGGGATTGATCCCAAGTTTCTTCTCCGGGAGGTGAAGTCTTTTCAGGACTTTATTGAGAGCGGCTATACCAAGGAAGCTCCTTCCGCCGCTGTTAGCGAGGAGGTTGCCCCCGGGGCCGAGAGGGAGACTGCAGACTCTGATGAACCCAGACCTTGAGGTCTTAGGCCCCAGGCGACCGAGTTGATGCAGAGGTTCATGCCAAAGGAGCATGTTCGACCTCCTCTTGCTCTTTGCTCCTCCGTCTTCCTTATTGATAACCACTTTGATTTCCCCATGTTTTGGGATCCTTGTAATTATTCTTTTTACTTCAGACTCGGGTATTGTCATAATGAACGCCTTTTAATTTCGTAAGCTCTTACTCTTGTTCGACTTCGAATGTGTTTGGTCATTCTTCCGATGTCTTTTCGTTTGAATGCTTTATGAAGTTTTACCACATTTGTTTTCAACTTCTCTTTAGCTTATGTAGGGTACTCTTGCCATATAGGGTCTTGTACATTCTCTTAGGTTTTGAAGGAAGGATCGTGGCTCTTTATAAACCCATCCATTCCCTTCACTAAATTTTCTTAAGGGAACTGTTACTCGAGGATTATACCTTTAAAGGAATTGTCATCCTTTATGGATTCGTTCGCCTTTTAGGGTTTTAGTCCTTTAGAGTGTTCGCCTAACCGTGGGGAACTATTACCCAAGACTCACTTGCCTTTTAGGGAATGGTTGCCTTGTTTTCGTTCGCCCACCTTCTTGTGCCCAACTTGTAAGTGAACTATTACCTTGACGGTTCGTTCACCTTTTATATCAGGTCTTTTGGCGTGTTCGCCTAATCTTGAGAAATCTGTTACTCAAAGCTTCCTCACCTATAGTGATCGCTTTAAGTTCCTTCTCAACTTTATTGAACTCTGCCCAACTTATAAGAGAACAGTTCTGTGACTGACTCTGGTGTCAGATCTTTTGCCTAACCTTGATGTTAGGTCTTTCGCCTAATTTTGACTTTAGGTCTTTCATTTTTCCTAACTTTGGCGTTAGGTATTTTGCCTTACTTTGGCGTCAAATCTTTTGCCTGACTTTTGGCGTCAGGTCTTTCGTTCAATGTGTGATATCAGGTCTTTCTGCCTAACTGTGATATCGGGTCTTGTGCCTGATTTTGACATCAGGTCTTTCGCCTAACTTTGGTGCTAGGTCTTTCACCTGATTCAGTCATCAGGTCTTTCGGGTCTTTTGGTTTGCCTAACTTTGGCGTTAGGTCTTTTTGCCTAACTTTGGTGTTAGGTCTTTCGCCCAATTTTGATATCGGGTCTTTTTGTTTCGTAAGCCTTGGTTTTTGTTTGACTTCGAGTATACTTGGTTGTTCTTCTGATGTCTATCTTGCTTGAAAGCTTTAGGAAGTTTTACCATAGTTGTTTTCAACTTCGCTTCAGCTTTTGTAGAATAGTCTCGCCTTTTTGTTTTCATTCAAAGGGTCTTGGACCTTTCTTTGGAAGAAACGTTACCCTTTAGAGGTTCTTTTCGCTCCTTTAGGTTTTGGGGGAAGGACTGTGGCCTCTTATCGGCTCGTCCGTTCCTTTCGCCATGTTTCTTAAGGAAACTGTTACTCAAGGATTATGCCTTTAAGGAAACTGTCATCCTTTATGGATTCGTTCGCCTTTTAGGATTTTGGTCCTTAGATTCGTTCGCCTAGTCATACGAAACTGTTATCTAAGATTTGCTCGCCTTTTAGGAAGCTTTTACCTCGGATTCGTTCGCCCTTTTTAGGGAACTGTTACCCAAGATTCTCTCGCCTTTTTTAAGCTTTTCTTCGGAGAGACTGTTACCTTATTGGTTCGTCTACTCCGTTGTGCCCAATTTGTAAGGGAACTATTACCCTTGATGTGGGTTCGTTCGCCTTTTAGTGTAGGTCTTTGTTCTTCCCAGTTGGACAGCTGTAGAGATTTGGGTAGCATAGACTTCTTTTGCATTGGACCCCTCGCCTCCGGCACCAAACCTTACAGCAATCAGGTTTATCACCCTCCTGCTCTGGGATGGGCCAAATTGCTCGGGCGGAGCTGGAGAGTGGTTTCTACGTAGGGGCGTTCGACTTCTGGTGACAGGGATTTTTGACCTTGGCGTCAGGGCTTTTGACCTAACTTTGCTTAATTCTATTGTTAGGACTTTTGGCCTGACTTTAGCGTCAGGGCTTTTATTTTGCCTCACGTTATTGCTAGGTCTTTTGGCCTGACTTTGGCGTCAGGGCTTTTGTGGCCTATCTTTGGTGATAGGGCTTTTTGGCCTGACTTTGGCGACAGGGCTTTTGTGGCCTAACTTTGTTGTTAGGGCTTTTGGCCTGACTTTGGCGACAGGGCTTTTGTGGCCTAACTTTGTTGTTAGGGCTTTTTTGTGGCCTATCTTTGGTGATAGGGCTTTTGGCCTGTCTTTGGCGACAGGGCTTTTGTGGCCTAACTTTGTTGTTAGGGCTTTTTTGTGGCCTATCTTTGGTGATAGGGCTTTTGTGGCCTAACTTTGTTGTTAGGGCTTTTGTGGCCTAACTTTGTTGTTAGGGCTTTTGGCCTGTCTTTGGCGACAGGGCTTTTGTGGCCTAACTTTGTTGTTAGGGCTTTTTTGTGGCCTATCTTTGGTGATAGGGCTTTTGTGGCCTAACTTTGTTGTTAGGGCTTTTGTGGCCTAACTTTGTTGTTAGGGCTTTTGGCCTGTCTTTGGCGACAGGGCTTTTGTGGCCTAACTTTGTTGTTAGGGCTTTTTTGTGGCCTATCTTTGGTGATAGGGCTTTTGTGGCCTAACTTTGTTGTTAGGGCTTTTGTGGCCTAACTTTGTTGTTAGGGCTTTTTTCTTCGATTTGCTTCGAGTGAACATGTTTATGAAGGAATCACTTGCTTGTATGGTCCTTCCCACTTAGCTGAAAGTTTATTATGACTGTCCAGCCTTGTGTATTCATTCCTTCAAGATTCCTCTCTTTATCAGCTTTTCGATGTCGCGCTTGTGATATCTGCAATAGCTCCGGTGGCCTCGCCAGAGACCTTTCCATCTCGACTAGTACCGCCGAGATCTGCCTGTTTAAAGGCGTGAAATACTCGGGGACCTCTGGATGTCTTGGTCCTGGGTTTTCCGATCTAGGCTTTTCTCGACCCTTCTTACCCTTCTTGATCCTGCAGGGACACCAAAGAACCAAGACGACGCCGAACCCAAAATGGTCGACAGAAATAACAGGGCTAAGTGATTCGGATCAGTCGAATTACCCAACAGAGAGGCTTCATGCTTATTAACATGTATAATGGGGGCGCCTCCACCACTATACTCGGGGATGGCCCTGGCGACAACATCCTTTGGGATCTTGATGACGACCAGGTCAGTGGTGAAGAGATGAGCTGATCGTTCCTTAAAGGGAGTCATGACGGTTTCGCGTTGTTCTTTGAGTCTCTTAGTGATAAGCTCCTCAACTTGGTCAAGAGTGAATAGGGGTTGCAGTCCTCCAGTCGGTGCAAAACTTGATGGATTGCCAGGGTGAGTGACCGCCGGCGTCTCAGTGGAGGCCGGAGGTAAGGATTGGTGTCCAAAGGTCATCTCTTGATCTTCTTGAGGGACTGTGGTGCCAGGATTTCCAGTTTCTGATTCCGGTGGCCCCGCAGGACGAGGATCTTCATGAGGAGCAGGGGTTTTTCTGCGGGCCTGTCCTATGATGGTTTCCAAGAGGGATATCATCTCTGCGGTTACCTGAATGGTTTCCCAAGCCACTTGGATGGTTTGTCGATCTGGAATCTCTGCGACGTTTGGAACAGGGGTCGTTCTCGAATTGCCAATGTGTTCACGTGCCGGTCTCGGAGGGACGGCATCACAGACTGCTTGGCTAGCAGGTTCTTGGTGGAGTGCGAAGCGGCAGCGGAATTAGAGCTATCCGAGGATTGCTCGTTAGCTTCTTTCCGATGATTGCGGTTAGAGCGAGTATGTATGACTGTTTTGCTCGTTTTCCCACAGACGGCGCCAAATGTTGGATCGTGATTTCCTGAATGCTGATTTGGCAATGAATTGAATGCCAAGGATATGGTGATCGCGCGCTTTCGCCTGAGCTCCGATGAACCTGCAAGAAGGGGATCGCAACAGAGGGGGTGCCTCTGGGTCCCTCTCCGATGCTTAAATGAGTATATGTGTGTATATAGCTCAAAACGTATTGAATGTATGTAAAGCAAAGGTATTTATAGAGTAGGAGATACCAAACCGTATAAGGTAACTGTATATCTTCGTGAATATTGTGTTGTTGAAGATTTAGATAGTAGATACTGCGGTTACGGCGAGATATTGCAGTTACCGTATCTAATCTTTAGTGAATATATGCCCGAGATATGCGGGATATCGTGGCTACATCCTTATTAACGGTTGGTGGGACCAGAGGAGAGAGGCAAGGCTCTCTTCAAGGCGAGCACTCCTATGGCGAGCACTCCTGTGGCGAGCACTCCTGTGGCTGCGACCTTGATTGTTGGCGAGCACTCCCATGGCGAGCAGTGGGAGGCTTTGGCCTTGGCCAATGGCGACCTGAAGTGGCACTTTGGCGTCCACTTTAGTTTGGATTCGATACAGGACCACTTTATGAGGGCCAGAGTAACTTTGACTTAGGCTGGTCTGGTTCAAATATCTTGGGTTTACCCCCTCCAGGATTATTGGGCCTTCGAAGCCTCTTCCTTATTGGGTTGTCACTATCAATACCCAACAGTAATGTTAATATAATACATATTTTTGGGACCAAAATTAACTATTTTCCGTGATGGTACCCCTCTGAGTTTCGACCAATTTTGTAGTTTTTTGAATTACTCCTCATTCGGAACTCCATTTTGGATGAAATAAATTTTGTTTCCTTCCGTACTCGATCAAATATATATTAATTCTAAACATTCTCACTCAAAATATAAGATTAAATGTAACTGTTATCACTTGTATATAAGACGTTAAATACGATTTTCCTAGGTATTACCTAACCGTTTCGCCCGATTTCGTAGTTTTATCAATATCTCATCACTTACAACTCCGTTTTCAGTGAAATTAGTTTTATTCGCATTCTAACTCGATATATATTGATGTAGTAATGATAATATATTACATATTTTTGGGCCCAAAATAAACTATTTTCCGTGATGGTACCCCTTTGAGTTTCGACCGATTTTGTAGTTTTTTGAATTACTCCTCATTCGGAACTCCATTTTGGATTAAATAAATTTTGTTTTCTTCCGTAATCGATCAAATATATATTCTAAACATTCTCACTCAAAATATAAGTTCAAATGTAACAGTTATCACTTGTATATAACACGTTAAATACGTTTTACCTAGGTATTACCTAACTGTTTTGTCCGATTTCATAGTTTTCTCAATATCTTATCACTTACAACTCCGTTTTCAGTTAAATTAGTTTTATTCGCATTCTAACTCGATATATATTGAGGTAGTAATGTTAATATAATACATAATTTTGGGACCGAAATTAACTATTTTCCGTTATGGTACTCCTTTGAGTTTCGACCGATTTTGTATTTTTTTGATTTACTTCTCTATCGGAACTCCATTTTTGATGAAATAAATTTTGTTTTCTTCCGGACTAGATCAAATATATATTCTAAACATTATCACTCAAAATATAAGATCAAATGTTTGCTGTTATCACTTGTATATAAGACCTTAAATAATGTTTTCCTAGGTGACACATTATTGTTTCGTTCGATCTCGTAGTTTGGTCAATATATCATTACTTACAAATTCGTTTTTAGTTAAATTAGGTTTATTCACATTCTAACTCGATATCTATTGAGGTAGTCAAGTTAATATAATACATATTTTTGGGACCGAAATCAACTATTTTCCGTGATGGTACCCCCTTTGATTTTCGACCGATTTTGTAGTTTTTTGAGTCACTCGCCATTCGGAACTCTATTTTCCATGAAATAAATTTTGTTTTCTTCCGTACTCGATCGAATATATCTTCTAAACATTCTTACACAAAATATAAGATGAAATGTAATTGTTATCACTTGTATATAAGACATTAAATACGTTTTTCCTAGGTATCACCTAACTGTTTCGTCCGATCTTGTAGTTTTGTCAATATCTCATGACTCACAACTCCGTATCTTGATGTGGGTTTTCAATTTCTGAACTTCTGGTGGGGAAAGGAAAGCTTTTTCAATATCATGAAGAAGCTCGGTATCCGAGTCGTAAATGTTGGAGGTGTTGAAGAACATGTTGAATACTTTCAAGCTCGAGAGATGGAGCTGCTTGCATGATTTTGGAAGGCCACAATGTTCATCTGTGAAGACATGTTGGAGAAATTGTCGTCTCTTCATGTTCATCAAATCTTGCACGTGTTGAATTGAGTCCTCTATCTTCACTCCTTCATTCTCCCTCATGTAAAGCCACACATAGTTGATTTTACCTTCACCTTCTTCTTTCTGTATTAAGTTTAACAAGGCTAATTCAGAGAGTCAAAATCATATAAAGTATAGTCTCTTTTCGTTACCATCATTACCAAGTAGCTTTGAATGTCATTTAGTAATCGAGTTGAGACCATGAGCAAGGATGTCATGTCCTGATGCTCCTCCTGTGCCGACAAAAGTTGATGAACCGGGTGTTGGATCGTGAAATCCTGAATGCTGATCTGGCAGTGAATTGAATGCCAGACAAGGTTGGGATGACGCTTCAGCTCCAACTCCGGTGAACCTGCAAGTAGGGGAGCGCAACAGAAGGGGTGCCTCTGGGTCCCTCTCCGATGCTTAAATGAGTATATGTGTGTATAAAACTCAAAACGTAAAGAACGTATGTAAAGCAAGGGTATTTATAGGGTAAGAGAGATAGAACCGTATAAAGGCAACTGAATATCTTAATGTATATTGAGTTGCTGAAGATTCGGATCGTGGGATATGGCAGTTACTGCGAGATATTGCAGTTACCAAATCTAATCTTTAGTGAATATGTGACCGAGATATGCGGGATATCTTGGCCACTCTGTTATTAACGGTTTAGTGGGACCAGAGGAGAGAGGCAAGGCTCTCTTCGGGGCGAGCACTCCCATGTCGAGCAGTGGAAGGTCGCGACTTGGTAGAGAATGGCGAGCAGTCTGAGAGCCTTTGGCGTCTCTATAGACTTTGGGCTCGATTCTGGATTACTCGATGGTGGGCCAAGTTTGGCTTGTACTTGGGCCGATCCGGTTCGGATGTCATGGGTTTACCCCCTCTATAGTTATTGGGCCTTCGAGGCCTTTTCTTACTGGGCCGTCACTATCGATACCCAACATTTGCCCCCGAAGCTTGATTGAAGTTCCTTCAGTCGAGCTTGATTTCCTGGTAGGGTTTTAGATAGTGACGTCTTTGGTAATGGTTCAGTGCCTTTGAGATACTTCGAGCTCATTTGGCGAGCAATTCCTTCTCTGTTCAAAGCCGAAAGAATATCCTTCCTTTTATTCCCTTTTGGCGATCACTCGAGGTGACTCAGGCTTATGGAAGTCTATCTTTCTTAGTTAGGCGATCATTATCTACCCGAGGTATTTCTGCTAAAGCTTTATTAGTGCGTTGGAGACCACCTTGTCTCCTTAGTGGAATTTTAGCATTTAATAACTGCACGGTTGTCCAGAAATCGAACGGTCACTTGAGGCACGCCTGACATTTACTTTTCCGTAAACCCAGGGTAGCTTGACAGCTATCTGTACCAGCCAACCGTTGTCTCTTGGAATTCTGACATTGCTTCGGTTTTTTCCAAAAGGGTGCAATTATTCCTCTGCGTCGTTTCGATTTGCTCGTGGCGGTTACTCCCCTTTTGGTCTATATAGGAAACGTCAGTTTCTGTATTCTGTCTTTTACGCTTATCCGCTCTCTTGGATTTTCAGAGCTTCATTGCGATCCTTTCCATTTCTTTTCTCAACCTTCTTCAGCCTTCTTCCAACATTTCCATGGCTCCTCGCAATCAGAGAGTCAAGCACACGGCTCCCAAGGGTGCCAACAAAGCCAACATGCCCAGAAATGCTGATGTCCCTTTGACCATCAGGGATGAAGTCGTTCCCCCTTCAGTAGAGGAACATACCGATTTGGGAAGGACTGCAACCACTCCTGTGGTGGTGGACGGGCCCGAGCTGAACACGCCTATTTTTTCCCCAAAAGGTAAACTTTCGCCCTTTTATTGCTCTGCTTTGGCAATGTCCTCTGCTGTTCTTTGCTTTTTATGTTTATCATTGCAATATTTGAATTTGTTCGAGTAGACGTCAAGCCTAATGAATTGAAGCCGGCTTATTTTAAGACCGTGGTGGCGCTCGGTGGCTTCAGCGTGGAGGATGCTCCTAGATATCCTGGCCTAGGTCTGCATTTTCCTCACGATGGAGAGGTTTACATTTATGCGGCTCAGATCGATGCTGGGTTGCGTTTTCCTCTCTGTGAGGATTTACAGACCTTGTGTCAGTTTTACGGGATTCACCCCACACAGCTTGTCCCGAATGCCCTCAGGATGTGGGTCGGTTTCAAGTTCCTATGCTTACGCCAGGAATGGGTATATTCACTGGCCCTGTTCCGGTGCTTCTTCCGCCTGGCAGCAGGGGCAAACCACCTTCACCACTTCCAATCCCGCTGGCCGAAGTTTTCAGAGTGGGGAGGCCTTCAGGGATGGGTTTGGAACGTCCATGTCCGCCTGGTCGACGATTTTCGGACCACCAACTCCAATTATAAGAAGTGTTACTTCTTTTATAAGGGGGGGGTGCCCTGGAAATTGTCGATCCCGGACAAGGATTTCCCTCCTTCCTTCGAGGAGCTATCAGAGAGTGATCGAAACGCTATTGATGACCTATACCGGTCGCATTAGTCATCTCAGTTCAAGTCCATCCGCTCAGTGGCGGAGACTACCGAGAATGCCCTTGAGATGGCGGGTATTCATCAAGCCACGCCAATCTTTAATGATTGGGTAATTTTCTAACTCTTATCTTGCTTTATTACTTGTAGGGAAGGTTGTAAGCAAGAGCCAGAAACTGATAGGTCTCTTTGATGACCAGGGATTAGCGGGATTGTCCTCCGACCAGGCATTGCTGAACTCTCCTCCTCCCCCCTCTAGGCGTTCGTTCAAGAGGAAGTCTGAGGAGGTGCTTCCCTCGGCCACTGCTGACCCTCGCCAACCAGGTATGTTGCTTTGTTATTCGTAGATTTAATATCTTCATACTTTGCGGTTTTTTGTTTTTTGACATTTTGTCTTGTTGTTTTGCAGAGGAGTCCTCAACCGACATGGTCCGGGATCATGCTCCTCCTCCCTCCAAGAAGGTCAGGAGTGAGGGATGTCCGGAAGTCGACCAACATCCTTCTCCTCCCCCTCCTGGGGGTCCTTCCGCTAATAAAGGGAAGGGTCTGGACGCGGTGCCCCCTTCTCCTTCTCCCCAGGGTCCTTCTGCCGCCAAGGGGAAGGTTTTGACCTTAGCTCCTCCTGTTCTTACTGTGCCCATGGCTCATCCTAAGGAGTCTGGGACCAAGAAGAAGGGGCATGCTGCTTCCAGCTCATCGAGGGCTCCTGTGGACGAGCATTGCTCCCTTGCCGGCTTGTTTCAGCCGCTTGAATCAGCGAATTCTCGGGAAACTTGGGTCCCCTGTGGGGACCTTATGAAGAAGGGGTATCCTCCCCAGAAGAGCCTCCGGGGCAGCCCGGATATGTGTATGCGGCTTCTGGACGGGATAATTCCCCCCGCGGACCGCTCGATTGTTCCCACGGAACTTCATCAGATCGAGGGGTTCCTTTGGTCCCACTTCGAACGAGTGGCTTTGGTAAGATCTCATACTTTTATTTCGTAGAGTCCTCTCTTTGTCGTTCCCTTATTGTCTGTTGTCCTGACAGCTTTTATTCTATATTTGTTGCCAGTTCGTTCGGGAAGAGGTGATTCTTGGTCGTGTCTTCGGGGAGCTCACCGACAAGTATTCCAGTGTGCTCGCCGAGCTGGAGCAGTACCGAAGCACGGGGGTCACTCCTGAGCAATTGGGGACTATCAAGACGACTGCAGATGCAGCGATCGCCTTGGCAGATAATACCCGAGAGGAATACCTCAGGAAGGAGCAGCGCCTCCTTGCTGATGTCCAGAAGAGGGAGGCTGAAGCCGCTGCCGCTCTTCAGGACTTTGACGCTCTTCACCTGTGTTTAGATCAGGGAGAGATCGTCCGAGTTCGCCTAGATGCTGAACTTAAGGAAGCTCAGGCGCAAGGGGCAGAATCGAAGGCTCGCAGGGTCGCTGCCGAGGCGCAAAGGGACGCTGCTGACGCCCAGAGAGAAGCTGCGGTGGCTCAGATGGAAGCTGCGGAAGCCCGGGGGATTGCCTTGGAGGAGGAGAGGGATCGGTTAACTGCACAATTGAAAGCCGTCCCTTCGCCCCAGAGCGTAGTTGAGGCATTCAAAGCCTCTGAGGAGTTTGAGGACTGCGCTCTGAAGGAGATGAGGTCGGCGATTGCCGATTTTCTCCAAGTCCTGGTGGATGAGGTCCAGGCGGTCGATCCCAACTTTCCTCTTGGGGAAGTCGCCTCTTTGAAGACCTTCCTGCGGAGTCGTCCTTCGCAGCCCTCTGTTGCTGGCGAGGCTGCTCCTGAAGGCGAGCCCAGTACTTCTGCCCCCGAAGGCGAGCAGAGCACCCTTGCCCCCGAGAACCCCGACGCTTGAAGTCCCCAACTCCTTGGCGACCGTATTTATCTTTTTTAGATAGCCATTTTTGTATTTTCTGTTTTTGGTTTGTAATTATTTGTCGAAGACTTGGATTTTTCTATTGAATGCTTTTATATTCTTGAGCCTTTAATCGACTTCGAACATATTTAGCTATCCAATATCTTACTCATAATTACTTTCCACTTTTTTCTTGCTTTGTAATGTCGTCGACCCTTAAAGCCGTAGACCAATCATAAGTTAAACTTTCTAAGGATAATACTTTTGATACTTAAAAGCGTAAACTTCTAAGTTCAAAGAGATATTACCTTCTTTGAAGTTTAAACCTTTGAGGTGTTGGCCTAATAACAGGGGATTTGGAGTTTGTCAGGTTTTATCATCAATAGTGATCGCCTAAACTTTCTTTGGCCTGACTTTGGCGTCAGGGCTTTTATTTTTCCTAACATTTTGCTAGGTCTTTTGGCCTGACTTTGGCGTCAGGGCTTTGCCTGATTTTTGGCGTCAGGTTTTTTGAGGCCTAACTTTGTTGTTAGGGCTTTTGTGGCCTAGTTTTGTTACTAGGGCTTTTTTGGCCTAGCTTTGTTGCTAGGGCTTTTTGGCCTAGCTTTGTTGCTAGGGCTTTTTGGCCTAGTTTTGTTACTAGGGCTTTTTGGCCTGACTTTGGCGTCAGGGCTTTTGGCCTAACTTTGTTGTTAGGGCTTTTGTGGCCTGACTTTGGCGTCAGGGCTTTTGGCCTAACTTTGTTGTTAGGGCTTTTGGCCTAACTTTGTTGTTAGGGCTTTTGTGGCCTGACTTTGGCGTCAGGGCTTTTGGCCTAACTTTGTTGTTAGGGCTTTTGGCCTAGCTTTGTTGCTAGGGCTTTTGGCCTAACTTTGTCGCTAGGGCTTTTGTGGCCTGACTTTGGCGTCAGGGCTTTTGGCCTAACTTTGTTGTTAGGGCTTTTGGCCTAGCTTTGTTGCTAGGGCTTTTGAGGCCTGACTTTGGCGTCAGGGCTTTTGGCCTAGCTTTGTTGCTAGGGCTTTTGAGGCCTGACTTTGGCGTCAGGGCTTTTTGGCTTCAGCTTGCTTCGAGTGGACACGCTTTGTGAAGGAATGGCTTTCTTTTATTGACATAATCCGTTTGATTACAAGCTATGCATAAAATCTTCTTAAATGCTCTGAATTAAATGGACGGGGTAACCTCTCGCCTTCGGTGGTTTCCAAATAGTAGGATCCTGGTGCGGCGATCTCTACTACTTTGTATGGTCCTTCCCATTTGGCTGAAAGTTTGTTTTTACTGTCCAGCCTTGTAAATTCATTCCTTCTCATAACCATCTCCCCCACGAAAAATTGGCGAGCGCTAACTTTTCTGTTGAAATACCGAGCGGTCGCCAAGCGCATTTTTGCCTGTGTTTTTTCCGAGAGCCATCTCTTTTCCTCTGCCAAGTCGAGGTCAGTTCTGCGCTCGATCTCATTTGCCTCCGCGTTAAAGTGTAGGACTCTGTGGGTAGGCACTGCTAATTCAGTTGGTGTTACTGCTTCTGATCCGTACACTAAACTGAAAGGCGTTTCTCCTGTGGTCGCCTTAGGCGTTGTTCTGATTGCCCATAATACGTTTTCCAGTTCGTCTGCCCAGTTCCCTTTGAATGCTCGAACCCTTTTCTTGAGTCCTGCTAAGACAACCTTGTTGGCTGCTTCAGCTTGCCCATTCGTTTGAGGGTGATGTACTGAACTGAAACGATGGTCGATATGATACTCTTCACAGAGCCATTTCAACTCCTTTCCAACGAATTGCGGACCATTATCGCTGATGAGTATTTTGGGAATACCAAACCTGGAGAATATGTTGACCTGCATGAACTTGATAACTTGGAATTCCGTTGTCGAAGCTAGAGCTTTCGCCTCTACCCACTTAGTGAAGTAGTCGATCGCCACTATAATGTGAGTACGCTGACCAGTGCTAATGGGAAAAGGACCCAATATATCGATTCCCCATTGAGCGAAGGGTCAGGCACCCGCCATTGGGGATAATAATGTCGATGGTCGACCCGATCGTGGTGCAAACTGCTGGCAAATTTCACACTTCTGTGTTAATTCGGCTGCGTCTTTTCCCAAGGTCGGCCAGTAATATCCCAATCTGAATATTTTCCTGCTTAGTGAACGAGCACCTTCATGACATGCTGCTGCCCCTTCATGAGCTTCTCGAAGAACTTTTTCTATTTCGGGTAGAGCAACACATCTCAAGTAAGGCGTCGAATAACCTCTTCTATAGAGTTCTCCATCGATGATTAGATAACTGGTTGCGAGTCTTCTAATCCTAGTGGATTCGCCTTCGTCCTCTGGGAGGATGCCTTTTTTCAAATAATTCTGGAACGGGGTCATCCAGGTGACCTGTTCTTGAATGTTGAAGACCTCCGCTCTGTTTTCAAGGACTGAACATAGGGCCTTTTCCAGAAATTGCACATCCTGGATTGTCGCCCCTCCGAAGGCTAGCTTACTCAAAGAATCTGCCATCTGGTTTTCTTGGCGAGGAATAAACTCAATCGCGAAATTTGGGATTTCCACGACTAGTTTTTTGGCGATGCCGAGATATTTCTTCATCTTTTCTCCCTTTGCCTCGTAGGCGCCATTAACCTGATTGACAATAAGCTCTGAATCACTTTTTACCTTAAGCGCTGTTATACCCATTCCTTTTGCCAGTCTGAGTCCAGTGATAAGAGCCTCATATTCTGCTTCGTTATTGGTCGCCGGGAATGTCAAGGCGATCGCGTATTTCAGAGGCTCGCCCTCAGGAGGAATAAGAATTAAACCTGCCCCCGAGCCTTCTTTTGATGAAGACCCATCCGTATAGAGTTCCCAGATTTGATTGTCGTTTGCTGACTGACTTGGCCTGTTTTCTGCCTCCGCTTGACCGTTACTCGTGCTTTCCACTATGAAATCAGCTAGTGCTTGACCTTTGATGGCCGTTTTTGGCGCAAATTTGATCCTGAACTCGCTGAGCTCGATCGCCCACTTGACCATTCTTCCTGAAGAATCTGGCTTCATCAGGAAGTTTTTGAGAGGTTGATTGGTGAGGACCGTGATGTCGTGCGCATGAAAGTAAGGTCTCAGCTTCCGAGCAGCAATAACTAAGGCATAGAGATACTTCTCAATCTGGACATATTTTATTTCTGCTGAGTTGAACATTTTGCTAATGAAATACACTGGACTCTGAACATTATTCTCCTCCCTTATTAAAACAGCACTGGCTGCCACATCGCTAATGCCTAAATAGAGGAAAAGCTGCTCGCCTGGAACGGGTTTTGCCAGAGCTGGGAGTGTTTGAATATGCCTTTTCAAGGACTGGAATGCTTCCTCGCAGTCTGGCGTCCACTCGAACTTACGGTTGGCCCTCAAGGTTTTGAAGAACGGGAGGGACTTGTCGCTTGCTTTGGAGAGGAAGCGGTTAAGAGCAGCTAGTCGGCCGTTCAGGCATTGGACTTCCTTATGGCAGGTTGGCGTCTTCATTTCTTCTATGGCCTTTAGCTTTTCCGGGTTTGCTTCAATGCCCCTTTCGCTGACCATAAAACCCAGGAACTTCCCGGACTTGACTCCAAAGGCGCACTTTGCTGGGTTCAGGCGAACGCTGTGTCTCCTCATGCATTCAAAAGCTTCACGGAGGTCGGTGGTATGAGGATTGCCCTTGATGGATTTAACGAGCATATCATCCACGTAGGCCTCCATGTTCCTTCCCAGCATGTCCTGGAACAGTTGGTTCACCATCCGCTGATAAGTTGCCCCGGCATTGATGAGACCAAAGGGCATCACCTTGTAGCATAGAATGTCGCCGTCAGCATAGAAAGCAGTGTGGGCCTCGTCGTCTGGATGCATTCTGATCTGGTTGTAGCCTGAATAGGCGTCCATGAAGCTCAGCATCTCATGACCCGAGGTAGCATCGACTAGCTGATCAATTCTTGGAAGGGGATATGAATCTTTGGGGCAAGCCTTGTTTAAGTCGCGGAAGTCGACGCACATCCTCCACTTGCCGTTAGATTTCCTGACCAAAACTGGGTTGGCTACCCAGCTCTGGAATCTTACCTCTCTGACGAAGTCAGCTTCAATCAACCTGCCGACTTCCTGCCTGATCGCCAAACGTTTATCAGTCCCGAACGATCTTCTCTTTTGGGCGATCGGCTTGATGGAGGGGTCTATCCTGAGCTCATGCGAGATAATATCTGTGCTGATTCCTGGCATGTCGCTCGGCTGCCAGGCAAAGAGCTCTTTGAATTCCTTGAGGAGAGCGGTCATGGCCTTCTTCTGATCCTCTTTCAAGGTGGTCCCAATGCGCACCTTTTTGTCCGGACCATCGATCTCGACCTCCTCCAATTCCTCCATGGGTGCTGGTCGAGCCAAGTCCTCGCGGGGATCGGCCTCTGTCTCGATGGCGAGCGCCTCCCTTTGGTTCTTCCTGCGTAAACAGTTCACATAACATTGCCGCGAGGAAGGCTGATCTCCGAGCACTTCTCCAATCCCGTTCGGAGTAGGGAACTTCATCTTCTGGTGGACAGTGGAGGCCACAATCTTATTTGGGTTGATCGTGGTCCTCCCTATGATGGCGTTGTAGGATGTAGGTGAATCGACCACCAGGAAAGTGACCGACACCTTGATGCTTTTCCACCCCTCGCCAAAAATCACTGGCATGGTTATAGCCCCCAGTGGATAAGTTGTCCTTCCCGCAAATCCGATCAGCGGAAAGTCGACCCTCTTCAGGTCGCGTTTTGATTTGCCCATCTTTTCGAAGGCGTCCAGAAACAGGATGTCTGTCGAGCTGCCTCCGTCGACCAGAATCCTTGCAACATCACAGCCGTCAATATCTGCCGTAATGACCAGAGCATCGTTGTGGGGTGTGGTGACATGTGCCAAATCATCTTCAGAGAATGAGATGACAATGTTTTCTTCAGGTCTTGGCCGCTTCCCCAACTGAACTGCCGTAGAGATCTGAGTGGCGTACACCTCTCTGGCGCTTGACCTCTCGCCGCCTGCGCCGAATCCTCCCGCAATCAGATTCACTCTCCTCTTGCTTCCAGAAGGCTCAGCTTGATCTGCAGGGGCTGGTGAACGATGTCTCCTGGGAGGCGTTCGACTTCGGTCTCGCCCTGCCACAAATTCCTTCAACATTCCACCCTGAATCAGCCTCTCTATATCTCGCTTCAGAATCTTGCAATCGTCTGTCTTATGGCCCTTGCACTTATGGTATCTGCAATAGCTCTCGACATCCTTGCCCATGGGTAACCCACCTCGGCGAGGCATCGGTGGCCTCGCCAAGGATTTCCTCTCCATCTCGACTAGTACCGCTGAGATCTGCCTATTTAAAGGCGTGAAGTACTCAGGGACCTCTGGATGGCGAGGTGCTGGAAGAGACTCGACTCGGGGCTTACTTTCTTTTCCCTTCTTCTCCTTCTTTATCTCCTTCTTACCATCGCGTCGGGGTTCATGGGTTACCCTTAGCGAGGTCGTCAGGAGATTCGCCTCGATGTTTGCGCGTTCAAGGTCTATGAAACCTTTTGCTCTGGACGCCAACTCCTCCAATGTCTCTATCTCCTTCACGTGATAGCTGTTTCGCAGCTTTCTCGAGGCCTTGTTGGCCACATCCAGACCTCTGTAGAATGCTCGAATGATTTCCCCATCCGAGATTCGACGATCTAATTCTGTGACGTTTTGATGAAAACGCCCGTAGAAGTTGGACAGCGACTCTCCAGGCTGCTGTTTGACCGAGTCAAGGGCGACCACGCTCTTCAGCAATTGGCGCTCGCCCATATATCTCTCCAGGAACTTGCTTCTTAACTCTGCCCAAGTTCCGATTGATCCTGCAGGGAGGCCGAAGAACCAGGACGAAGCCGAACCCGAAAGAGTAGATGAAAATAGCAAAGCCAAATGATTGGGATCGTTTGACTTACCCAGAAGGGAGGCCTCATGCTTGTTGACATGTACGGTGGGATCTCCTCCACCGCTATACTCAGGTATGGCCCGAGCAACCACATCCTTCGGGATTTTGATAGCGACGAGCGCGTCGGTGAATGGATGAGAGGACTGCTCCTTGAAGGGAGCTATGACTGTCAACTGTCTTTCCTGGAGCCTTTTGTTGAGGAGGTCATCCATCTGATCCACAGTGCAGTACATGGGAGAGGCTCCGGGTGGAGGCGGACCGGAAGGATTGGCAGTATATGCGGCTGCTGGCTCCTTGGTGTGCGCTGGAGGTAGGGACTGCTGACCTGACATCATCTCCTGATCCTCCTGAGGCGCAGCAGGACTAGGATTGGCCGCTTCTGAAGGTGAAGGCCCTGTGGCAGCAGGGCGGTGATTTTCCTTAGGAGCAGAGGGGTTGTTTTCCTGAGGAGCAGGGGCCTGGCGGCGCGCCTGTCCTAGGATGGCTTCCAGCAAGGAGACCATCTCGGGGGTTAAATTAATATCCTGCCCCGCAATGTGGACTGTCTGCGGTGCAGGGGCTCCGTTCTGATCAGCAGCTGGGGTCGGTCTTGAATCACCGACATGTTCTCGGGCTGTCCGCAGAGGAACAGCATTAACTCCTGCTCGGCTGGCAGGTTCCTGTTGAAGCGGTGAAGCGGCGGCGGAATCAGAGCTATCTGAGGATCGCTCCCTAGTCTGATTCCGACGGTTGCTTTGGGATCGAGTTCTCATGGCTTAATTGCTCGTTTCCCACAGACGGCGCCAAATGTTGGATCGTGAAATCCTGAATGCTGATCTGGCAGTGAATTGAATGCCAGACAAGGTTGGGATGACGCTTCAGCTCCAACTCCAACTCCGGTGAACCTGCAAGTAGGGGAGCGCAACAGAGGGGGTGCCTCTGGGTCCCTCTCCGATGCTTAAATGAGTATATGTGTGTATAAAACTCAAAACGTAAAGAACGTATGTAAAGCAAGGGTATTTATAGGGTAAGAGAGATAGAACCGTATAAAGGCAACTGAATATCTTAATGTATATTGAGTTGCTGAAGATTCAGATCGTGGGATATGGCAGTTACTGCGAGATATTGCAGTTACCAAATCTAATCTTTAGTGAATATGTGACCGAGATATGCGGGATATCTTGGCCACTCTGTTATTAACGGTTTAGTGGGACCAGAGGAGAGAGGCAAGGCTCTCTTCGGGGCGAGCACTCCCATGTCGAGCAGTGGAAGGTCGCGACTTGGTAGAGAATGGCGAGCAGTCTGAGAGCCTTTGGCGTCTCTATAGACTTTGGGCTCGATTCTGGATTACTCGATGGTGGGCCAAGTTTGGCTTGTACTTGGGCCGATCCGGTTCGGATGTCATGGGTTTACCCCCTCTATAGTTATTGGGCCTTCGAGGCCTTTTCTTACTGGGCCGTCACTATCGATACCCAACACCGGGAACCCGACACCCAGAAGACACGACCCGGGAAGGACTATGGTGTGAGCCCCTATCGATATCATTGCATTTCGGAGATAAACATCGACACATGGTTTTGTTGGTCCCTTTCCCCATCTAGCTTCCATGAGCCATGCATGGAACGTCTCGAACCACTGACAAAACATTAGTTAATTGAACATTTATGTCATATTTAGTCTATGAACATCTTACCAAGCGTTGGAGATTGTTCTTGATGTCTTCTCCATTTTTTTCGAAACACTTCACTCTAACCTCAGTTACAAGATCATCTAGGGCTTCAAATATTGTCTTGCTATGGCTGCTTAATCCTTCCACATCCCACCTAATTTGGAATTAAACAATACATTATAGATGTCTGAGTTGTTGATGTGTTATAAAGGATCGGAAAACCAACCTCCGAACTGCATCTGTTAACTTTTCAAGATCATTCATAGAGCCTTTCAGATCAAAGAAATCGTCAGCAACTGTAATGATAACCGCAGCCTTGGTGACGATCTGTCGTACGTCGGAATTATAGGGTAGAGAAGTGCTTGCAGAAATTGCAAAGTAACAATATTCAGTTTTCTCCCGAGCAAATTCCATGTCACATAGACCTTTTTCCTTGGACCATCTAATTAATAGTATATGTGATAAATACATGTTAGCAAAACAAAAACTTCACTGCATAACACATATATATTTACTAATTAAGAAGGTTAGTTGATGGGAACGTACCTCTTGACTACTTTAAGCTCGTCACGGTAAATGGATTGTCGAAGTATGTAAGTTTTTAAAGCAAGTTGTTGTAAACTGATCTTGTGAAGGCAAGACAACCTAATGCATATATATACACAGAAGAAAATAAATTTAATAATTAGAGAGATGATCAGTTCATAATACTTCTCATGGTGAATGCTAGCTAGATATGTTTTAAAACACAAAATTCATGTAGAGCGAACCATCCCTCTTTCCATATACCTGAGGTAGGAGGATTTTCCCACCCACAAGGCAGTGGAAGCTGGTTCTTCAATCCAAATTCGATGTTCAAGATGGTCCATTCTTGCTGTCCATGGTATTCTTATTTCGTGTTCAATCTGCAAAAAAGTATGGAAACCTTTTAAACTCATTACACCGAAGAAGTAGTACCATTTTACTTATATATATATATATATATATAAGAAAAATGACATGATCTTTAATTTGCTTCATAATATATATTGATTTGATTGATTCAATTTAGTTACCATCTTCTGCAAACTGTACGAGATGTGATTGTTTTTCTTTCTGTTTCCATTTGCTAATATTTTCTCAAGATATTTCGCAGCAAAAGATCTTGCTTCTTCAAGTTCGAGTTCATCACAGAACATAAGATCAGTAGCTCGATAGACATTAAGTAGAACGGCTGCAAACTCCTGGTAGTTTGTTTCGATGTGATCACGGATTTCTTCGTCATGTAAAAACCAACAAAAGATTGCTGTAGAAAAAACAAACCAAATTCAAAAATATATTAATTAATACTTTCTTATACGTCATATATTACTCTATATGAAATCTATATAAGTAGGAGATACACTACTCCATTCCAACATGAATTTGTCCTTTTTAGGGTCTAAATAGGGAAAGCGAGATAAAATGTTTGGACTTGGATCGATCGTAATCGGAATTGCATGGTAAAAGACTCTTGAGTGGTGATTCTTACATGGTGATACCCTGTGACCATTGATCCTAAGTAACCAAAATGCTAATGAATCCTTGTATAGTTCCGCAGCAACTCCATACAATGATTCTGGTGCTGTTTTTTTGTAGTTGTAATTCCTAAAGTAGTCGTGATATCGTATGAGACAAAAGGATATATTCAAGTAAACATAAAATATGATAATAATTACTTTTGAACTTGAAGTAGAAACTGCTCAATCTCCGGGACAAAATGCTCAGCCAAACCCGATCTCATCAGTTGATTCATCATGACAAGTTGATGAAGGTCCTCCCCAACAGGATAAAATGATGGTACTGAAGAAGAATGTTATAACAAACACATATCATCAAAATGTAGATTTTTTTTCAAAGTAAAGATCTTAGTTACCTCCTCCATTAGGGAAACTCTTTGCTAAACACTGTAGATACGCTAAACATCTCGTATTTCCTGTCGTTATGTATGCTCTTGCTGTAGCAGATGGCGATTGAAACAAACCACCATCACTGCTTAAGTTCTTCTCTACAATTTGCTTTAGAACATCAGTGTCATAAGACGGTACAGGCAATGTTTCTAGATAGAGTAGCAGTGGAGAGTATAATTGGTGCTTGCCATCAAGTTTCTCTCTGCCAAGAAATCAACGTAACAGAAGGTTGATACAATTAATAATCTATATGGGCAAAACACTACTAAAATATATGACTTTTTAAGTAGAACAATATTAATTACCTTGCTAGAATATCATCCCTGTTTTTAGATAATTCCTCCAAGGTTCGACTGAGGTTCTCCCTGAAAACGACTTGGATACCAGAATCTCTGACAAGTTCGAGCATTGCCGGGTACATGATGGTGAACCAACGTGGAACATCAGTGAGCTTCTCTTTCAGTAGAAGTTTCTTTGCATTTCTATGTACAGATTCCAAACCTATCTCATATAAACTTAGTTAAAGTGCGTCCTTAATTATATCATATCATTTTTTCATAGTGTTAATTATGAGGTAACCATTGCCCATACCTTTATCAATGATGTCCTGATCAAATCGCCACCTTTTGACTGCAACTAAGCAAGCTAAGGTTGCTACAAGGCATTCCATTGTCCCTGTGTTGTCATCATTCTGATCATTGTACTCTTCATCTTCTGTCCAGAACCCTTCATCTGTCTGGTTCTGTACGATCCATTCCATGCATTTTTCAAACATGGGTCGAGTCGGTTCATGAAGGTCTGGGATCAAGGCAAGCCAAGCAGTGTCATAAGGTGAAGGTGACAGAAGCAAATCCTGTCTGTTAAGGTTAGACAATGATTCTTTCTTCACCTTGTCAACAAGAGATTGCATTGAGGATTGTGTTATCTCATCCATATGGTTGGGTTGGGTTACTGTCGTAGCTGAGATTTAGGGAAATATGTATTAGTGAAGAGAAAATAAGTGGATCTGTATATGTATTTATAGTATTTAGTATAGCACAAAGGTTAATAACCAAAAAAACAAACCGAACTTTTAGGAAAAAATAAACAGCAAACCGAATTTTTTTTTGTTGACAAACAACAAATCAAACTTTTAGAATTGAGCAATCAACAAACCTAACTCAAATTTTTATTACGTTTACATTTATAGTATTTAGTATAGCACAAATGTGGAGTTAAATGAATCAATGTCGCTTTCTGCAACATTATTATCACTATATATAGTAAAGTTATTCAATTTGGCAAAAATCAATGTTTTTATTTTAAAACAATAGTCACTATGTAAAAATTAAATACCAACATAAATATCCTTTTTAAATGATAATTTTGTGCATGAGTGACAAATTTTATTTACGAGTTGAAAAAACCTTTGTCAAACATGTAAATGTGATCTATGGGTAGAACCTCCGTTTGATACACATAAATAAGATTCGTGGAAACAATTGAAGTTATACCCTCGAATCTAATTATTGGTAGGAACTAAATAAAGGTTCTATTTCATTTATGGATACAATATTTTTGTAATCATAATAATGTCAAGAATTATATGGGAAAAATATCCGTGGCGCGTGGTGTCCACTGCTTTCTCTCTACTCTTTCCAAAATCCAGATTTGCCTAGGGTTTCGGAAAGTGGTAGAAGGCATCCGATCGAGTCAATCTCTGGTCGATTATCCATAGGACGAGTCAATAATTGCTGCGGCGTCACCAATCCCGTAACAACTGCTGTTACTGGCGCCTTCGATCCTGCGGCAATCTGGCAGACGGCGACAGGCGGAAACCACAACCAATCGGCACGCAGCAATCATCGACCAATAATCGGACTGACAGAGAACAGTACCATGCAAACGATAGGAATCATGCAACAATAAAAACCTAGCCTTTCCTTGTTTCAACCGATTTCTTACCCGTTTTTCTTTCTTGCTGATTGTAGGAGGTAGAGACAGCGGTGAGGTCAGCTGGACCACGGGGAAGGATGTCTACATCCCAAACCAATTCCGAAGAAAAAAACAGGACCCGGGAAATCTGGGACTTGAGCGAGGAGTCGACGCCGGGGGAAACCGACCGTTATGTCGGTAAGATCATATCGCAGAAACCGATTAAGATGAACGTTGTTAACAGTGTGTTGGACAAAGCTTGGGCTAGATATGATGTTAAGATAGTTGAAACTGCGCCGGGGATTATGCTTTTTGATTTTGGCAATGCGGATGTTCGAGAACAGATACTGGACATGTCTCCGTGGGCGGTGAATGGGCATATACTGAGTATCAAAAGATGGGATCCGAGCACTGGGGTCAACGAAGTGGAATTTCACAAAGTTCAATTCTGGGTCCAAATTCATGACCTAGGATACGAAAAATTCAGCACAGCCAATGCCAAGAGAATCGGGGACCGGATAGGGAGATGTGTGGGAATAGAGCCGGAGGGAGTTCTAAAACACAGGAGTTTCATACGGTTGAGGGTGGAAGTGGAAGTAAATAAGCCTCTGCTCCCGGGCTTTTGGTGGAGAAACTCCCAAGGGATCGAGAAATGGGCGTCAATCAAGTATGAGCGCCTATCCGATTTTTGTTACGGGTGTGGGACATTGGGCCACACGACAGTGTCATGCAAGGAGGAGATCAAAAAGTCAGAAGCTAGACCGTTAGCTCCCGCATACGGACCATGGCTTGTGGGAATTCGACCGAGACTACAACCTACGAAGGATTTCCCCAACGGACCCGAAGGGCACCGAACCCCAGGCTATAGTAAAGGGGCTAGGAAATCGTGGGCGGAGATGATGAAGGAGGCTGCTATAGCAGAGCAGTCCAACGAACCGAAACAGTCTGACAAAGAGAAGGGACAGACCGAAGAGAACCAACAGAGGCATAGCTCGGAGGAGGGAACTGGAATGGACCTCGATGGAGAGACTGATATTGACAGCACAAACCGAGATGAAAATGGCAGACAGGGACCGAGACTTGATCTGAACTCCCTACCTGAAGAAACCGCAATCATCATCCACCCAACCAATGCTACAACACAAATACACAACTCACCTCATCTGAAGTCATTCACCCAACCTGAATGGAGCCAAAACCCATACACCCACAGACCCATCAACATGAACCCCATCATCACCCAAAACCTCGCCCACTACCAGACCGAAGCCATCAACCCTACCCTGACCACCACCATCAATCAGAACCCCGTCCCCTACCTGACCGTAGCCACCAACCCTACCCTCGCTAGACAAGCCACACCTCTGCCACCATACCTTGAACCAAGCTATAACATACCAGTAACAACAAATCACCCGATAATAACCCAACTCCCAGACTCCACCGAACCACCAAAAACAAACTCGCAACCTCATACCCCACCACCATACACGGTCGAGAACCCGCCAGAAACCCCACCGAAAGCCACCATATCAGACAAACCTATACCTGGATCGGGTCTGAGTCCCTACATGAGTCGGATGACTCTTAAAAGGATGCATATGGAGGAGGAGGCAGATCTGGGCCAAGCCAAGCGCATGAAAGTGGAAAAAGACAGCAAAGAACAAGGAACACATTATGGAGGGAAGAAACAGAGCCCAAGGAAAAAGGCAGTTCGTTTAAAGGCTGCACGAAGAAGGAGGATTACAAATATTATAACTACGAAGGGAGATACCGTAGGGACCGAATGTAACAATGCTGAAGAGGAAACAAAGGGTTGTGGTGGCTGTCCCGGAACAGCCACACGGTCTCAATGAGTCTACTCGTATGGAATTGTCAAGGTCTGAGGTCTACCTTGACAACCCAAAACCTGAAAGACCTCAACCGGAGGTATCACCCGAACGTCATTTTTCTCATGGAAACGAAGAATGGGGATGCCTATTGTGAAACGGTACGAGCAAGGATGGGAATGAACAACAAGAAGTATGTGGGTCCTCGTGGAACATCGGGGGGCCTCGCTCTTTGGTGGGACGATGATACGACAATTACGGTCCTTCAAGAGAGCCACAATATCATAGATTGCTTGGTTACCATAAAGAATCAAGGGGAACCGAACTATGTGACATGGGTGTATGCCGACACGGACGAACACCTTCGCGAGGAAAATTGGGCTATGCTTCGTAGACTATACACGGGACGGCGTCACAAATGGCTCATAGTGGGTGACTTTAATACGATAAGCCAAGCTCATGAGAAGGAAGGTGGCCGACCTAAACCCCAAGGCCAAATGGATTCGTTCAATAAACTAATGGAGGACTTGGGGGTCGAGGACATGGGAGCAAAAGGGTACCAATTCACATGGTGCAACAATAGGAGCGGAACGGACCGGATAAGCCAAAGACTGGATAGGGGCCTTGTGAACATGGGGTGGGCAGCCGCTTACCCAAGGAGCAAATGCATCAATGAATTAGCACTTGGTTCCGACCACTCACCGCTGATCATTACTATGGAGGACAAAAGGAAGAAGACGACCCGGAGGTTCAAATTCGAGGCTATGTGGATGGAGGATCCGGGTTGTAGAGAAGTGATAGAAGAGGCATGGATCGGTACCCCTATGGAGGCGGATGGCCGAAATATCAAAAACAGATTGGGGGCGTGTAGACAACGTTTAACTCGGTGGAGCAAAGAGAAGTTTGGAAATAATGCGAGGAAGATCATTGAACTTAAGAATCGGTTGAGAGATCGCAGGAGGCCGAACATGAACCAAAGTGAGATCGAGGAGGAACGGAACATAAAGGCCCAAATTAAAGAGACATGGCATCGTGAAGAGATATATTGGAAACAACGGTCCCGTGTGAAATGGCTTAACGAGGGGGATCGTAACACTACTTTCTTCCATCTCACCACAACGTCGAGAAGGAGGAGAAACAATATATGTCGCCTAAAAGGGGGGGATGGTAGATGGATTACTAATGAGGCCGAGATAGGGCAAGAGATGACAAGATATTATAGTGACATTTTCACTTCGGACTGCCCCGAACCGAACCGAGAGGTACTAGAGTGTATCCCTATTCAAATAACGGAGGAGATGAATCAACAATTGACGAGTCAGGCTACTGAAAAGGAAATAAAAGCTGCGGTCTATCAGATGGGTGGAACCCGAGCTCCGGGACCAGATGGTTTTCCGGGCCTGTTTTATCAGAGGAATTGGCAGACCGTGGGACCAGCTGTCATCACCGCAGTCAAAGCTTTCTTCATATCAGGTACTCTCCACCCCCCTATAAATCAAACTGATGTTGTCTTGATTCCAAAAATACAAAACCCGCAAGCGCCTACTGATTTTAGACCTATCAGCTGTTGCAATTTTTTGTATAAGGTTATCTCAAAAGTGATGGTGAATAGACTAAAAATCTATCTGCCAGATCTTATCACCCCCTACCAGAGTGCCTTTGTATCAGGTCGCGCTATTCAGGATAACATATTGGTGGCTCACGAGACTTTCCACTACTTGAGAACAAGAGGACAACCAAACCGAACTGAATGTGCGCTCAAAGTGGATATGCAAAAGGCGTATGACCGGGTGGAATGGAACTTCTTGATTGAGAGCCTCAGAAAAAGGGGCTTTAATGAGAAGTGGCTCAAATGGATCAGAGAATGCATTGAGACGACGACATACAGGGTGGTGGTAAACGGCGATCGGTCCCCTACCATTAGACCGACACGGGGCATTCGCCAGGGTGACCCGCTATCACCATATCTCTTTATTCTCCTTGCTGATGTGCTATCCAGAAACATTGAACATGCAGTGACACAAGGGCGCCTACATGGAATCCGACTAAGCAGAACATGCCCCGAACTCCATCACATGTTCTTTGCGGATGACTCCCTATTCTTTCTGGAGGGCACTACCACAAATGCTAGGTGTCTGAAGGAAAAGATAAGGGAATACTGTCTTGCATCGGGCCAAAGAATCAATGAGGCAAAGTCGACGTTGTTTTTTAACAGAGGAGCTGACCCGGTTCAAATCAGAGAGATAGAGAATGAGCTGCAAATAAGAAGCACCACCGACCCGGGCAAATACCTAGGGCTCCCTACAACTTGGGGGAGATCACGCAAAGAGGCAATGGGGTACTTGAAAAACAAGGTCCGAGACAAGCTTGCAGGTTGGCGCCCTAAGACACTAAACCAAGCGGGTAGAGAAGTTTTGATCAAAGCGGTTATCACGGCCATTCCCACATACGTTATGAGTATTTTCAACCTACCTAAGACATGGTGCACAGAGATAAATGCACTTGTTGCGGACTTTTGGTGGGGTATCACTAATGAGGGAAAACGAACACATTGGCGAAGATGGGATGTGCTTACAAATTCAAAATCTGTGGGAGGTCTTGGATTCCGCGAACTACAGACATTTAATCAGGCACTCCTTACTAAAATGGCTGCTCGCGTTCGGGAGGAACCATCCTCTCTTTGGGTACGTGTTCTAAAGGGGCTATATTTCCCAAACTGTGATTTCTTTGAAGCACGGAAAGGTGGAAGAGCGTCATGGGGATGGAGCAGTCTCATGGTAGGAAGGGACATCCTGAAACAAGAAGGTATGTGGAATCTAGGCACGGGCTCTGACATCCGATTGTACTCGGACCCTTGGATCCCCCACAAACAAGGGTTCCGAGCCGAAAGGAGACACACGAATGGGGCAGTACCGGACGATAATATGGATGAGCCGAGAGTCAGCGAATTGATCCGAGCAAACGGCACATGGGACGAGCCAAAGGTACGGAACCTGGTTGAATGTAGGGATGCTGATATCATTCTGGGGATGCCGATCCCAATGGAACCCCGAAGTGACAAGTATATTTGGCCGCACTCCAAGGACGGCAAACCAAAGGCTAGGTCGGTCTATTACCGCCTCCGGGAAGCGAATACTAACCACATCAATCAGAATGTTCAGGGCCGAGACCAATCAGGGCTCTGGCGAGCCATTTGGGGAGCCAAAGTCATTCCAAAGGTCAAGAACTTTGTGTGGAGATTAGCGACAAATGCGGTGGCGGTAAAGGCAAACCTAATTCGCCGCGGTATGAATGTGGACCCGGGATGCTCGATATGCGGAGAAAACGAAACAAGGGAACACATGATGCTAGGTTGTGCATGGACTGAACCGATATGGGCCGAGACAATGGGAGTGACAAGGGACACTACAACCGGAATAGATGGCTCGGGATGGCTCGAAATATGCAGCTCGAGGGGGGATAGCTCACGCACGGACCAGGCAAAAAGATGGGAAACATGCATGCTTACAACATGGCACATATGGAAGATGAGGTGCAAAGCTGAATTTGAAGGAACGCCTCCAAATCCGGGGCGTGTCATCGACGAAGTCAGGTGCAATCTCCAGGAGATGAGCCGACCGAGAGTTCAAGGGCAACAAAACCGACAACCCGAGAACCAGAAATGGGTAAAACCGGACCATGGCGTTGTCAAGATTAACTGCGATGCCTCGTGGTGTCAGAGAACGGGAGACGCAGGTATCGGGATTGTAGCTCGGGACGACAAGGGCGAGATCATTGGAGGATACAACCGGAAATTGCGAGGGGATAGTGCGACTACAATGGAGGCACAAGCGGTTCATGAGGGGGTACGACTAGCACGGGAAAAAGGGTGGAACAACATAATCATAGAGTCGGACGCCCAAGAGGTCATACGACAAATTCGCGAAGGTGCAGATGAATGGAGATTGACAACATGGATCTCCAATATCCGATCGCTAGCCGAACACATCGAGCGAGTACATTGGCAAGCCATCCCGAGATTGGCAAACGAATGTGCAAACTGGATTGCAAGGCAAGCCCGTATGGGAGTGTGTCTAAACGATTGGGTCTCACGACCTCCACTTCCTTTTATTTGCTTACTAGTTAATGATTGTAATCAAGAACATCCGTGACACGTGCTTTGCGTGTCACGCCGTTTTATTTCTTCAAATGAAACGAGTATTTGGCCAAAAAAAAAAAATAATAATGTCAAGAATTGACCAACTTTGATTGAAATTTATGGTCGATACAGATGTCGAAACTCAAATCTGTTTATGGAGTTAGGATTCTAATTTAATTATTTGTATAGTCTATTTTTTTTTGAGATTGTGGAAAAATATATGTGTTACTGAATTTGAGGAGTAGACCCCAAAAATCCAGATTTAGAAATGTATTGATTTTTCGATCTATCTCCTGAAAATCTCAAAACTTTAGAGTAGTTAAACGGTTGAATTAGTGCCTTAACCTTTCAATTAGTTTTGGTTTTTAACCTTGATATTGACTACAAATTTCAATCAAAGTTGAATTTCAAAATGTGTTCCACGTGTTAGACCATATTTAACTGAAAAAATAGTAAGCTCGAGTTTGGTCCTTCTCGTATCATTATCAAACACAGTATTTGTTGTGACATCAATATTTTGTCCCGTTCCAAGGTGACCCCACTCAATGTGTACTTGATCCGCCGTTGACTATCAAACATTGTATTTGTCGTGACGTCAATATTATGTCCCAATCCAAGGCTCACATGATTGTTGGCATAACCATGTTCATACGAGATTCACATGTTTGGCTGACGTATGATGAGGATGACGTAATATCATCAGTATAAATAGTATATCCCATTCTTTCTCCGCTTTTTGCATGTTTTTTGTTGTATGCGGTTCACATGTTTTATTTTGTTGTCGGATTGTGACGTACTGTGGACCGCGTCCTAGGAATAATGAGTGTTACAAACGTAGTCAAATAATATGTGTGAATTATAGCAACTCCAATTGAGACAGCATGGGGTGGTTCGTGGAGGTGTGGGAGAACAAGTGGCCGGGCAGTCGGCATAGGAGCGGGAGGCGATGGCGATCCTTGCTGCGGTGATGATGGCTGCAACCTCCGCATGGGCCAGTGTCATCATCGAGTCCGACGCACAAGCTGTCATTAACCATCTGAATGGAACGGGCTTCGTATGGAGGATCGAGAATATTATCTCCAATATCAGGTTCGTAGCTAGGACAATCCCGAATGTCTCATGGGAGTTTGTTACACGAACGGTGAATCTTTGCGCGGATTGGGTTGCAAAGAAGTTTATGCAGGGTGTGTCCACCGGATTGGGTCTTAGTACCCCCACCCGACCTATTTAGTTTGTGTTTTTCGGATATGGAAGTACGAGATGTAACTGGACAATTTTTGTCGGATTTTGAATGAAGTTTAGTTATTGGCCCAAAAAAAACTGAGTCTAGTACAATTATAGGTTGTCTGTGATGAGCACACCCGTCCGAAAGAGATCTCTCGAAATAACATACTTCTTTGATTAGCATTGGAAGAAAGGAAAAAAATTCATTATAAACAGTAGTTTAATTTGCAACGTAACACAGTTTAATCTTTGATATTAATCTGATTCGACTCCTCGTACCATGTCTTGAAATCGTGTGCTGTTGCAGCACGGTGAAAACTCTCCCATGTATATGTTTTAACAAGTGCAAACTCTCGACCATGTCTTGAATGATGTTTGTGGAGTTTCCATTTGGTTGATTAATATTGTGCTTATTTTAGATTTTAACAAATTCAAAATCAGACACGTGTTCCGGGAAGCAAATGGGGTGACAGATGTTTTGACTAAAAAAACTGTTAATCTGGATGAGCACTTTCATAACCTAACGAATCCTCATTTGACATTTTGAAGTTCCTCATATTTTATAGCGAAGGAAAATCCACTACTAAAATAGTTAAAAACAATTAGTATTTAGTTTTTGTTTGTTGTAATTTTTGTTTTACCAAAAAAAAATATTGTGTAGCTCATATAGATAATTTGGTGAAAATCATAGCATGTCTTTGTCAGAATAAAGAAAATAGAAAATAAGGAAAGGATTATATCTAGAGGAATACCACCATTGTATGCTACAATAATTGTAGCATACCTTTATTGACGTAGATCTGAAACTACTGTTGATAATTAGAATACTACTGTTGATAATTAGAAGACTACTGTTGATAATTAGAAGACTACAGTTCTAACCATGTATTTTATTTTAGGGTTAATAACCAAAAAACAAACCGAACTTTGAGGAAAAACCAAACATTTTTTGTTGACAAACAACAAAGCTACCTCAAATTTTCATTATGTTTGAATAATGTTTCAATGTTTCATGGAGTTAATAAGTCAACATTAGTTGAAAGATTTTAAGGAAAGATTTTTACGACTTAATAACTCCCTCAAACATTGAAAATTTCGTTCAAACATAATGAAAATTTGAGCTAAGTTTGTTGGTTGCTAAATTTCTAAAGTTTGGTTTGTTGCTTGTCAACAAAAAAAATTCAGTTTGCTATTTGGTTTATACTCAAAGTTCGGTTTGTTATTTGGTTAGTAACCCCTTTATTTTATGTAGTTTCCCGGGTCGTGCCGCAACATTAAACATCCAGAATAATGGTATTTCGTACCGAATTGGACAGTAGAACTAATGACTTAACATTTTAACCTCAAAATTCCCGTTTTTTGGACACTTGCTTTAGAACCAAGTATTAGGCCGAACCATTGCAATTACTTCGGCTCCAAGTCATCATCCTAAGGTGTCCCTTTGGTTTTGGAGCCAAAATTTGAATTCAAAGGACATATATGGCCGAAATGACACATACCATGGCCAAAGGGTATTGTGTCTCTTCCAAAGGATGTGGTGTCTTCTCCAAAGGGTGTGGCAAACACTATAAATTGGTCATAGGGGAGGTCCTAAAATTCCATCTCAAACATTCACAATCCTTCTCAAGTTCTAGTTCAGTATTCTGATTTTATCCGATTGAAAGTTTGGGTGCCTCCAAATTGTTTCTATCTGAAAGTGTCGTCACGACTTCATAATAATCCAAGCAACCATTCGAAAGATCAAACACAATCCTTTCGAGAGTTCTCCAACAAAGATCCAACATCGTGCCATGTCTTGAAATCGTGTGATGTTGCAGGACGGTGAAAACTCTCCCATGTATATGTTTTAACAAGTGCAAACTCTCGACCATGTCTTGAATGATGTTTGTGGAGTTTCCATTTGGTTGATTAATATTGTGCTTATTTTAGATTTTAACAAATTCAAAATCAGACACGTGTTCCGGGAAGCAAATGGGGTGACAGATGTTTTGACTAAAAAAACTGTTAATCTGGATGAGTACTTTCATAACCTAACGAATCCTCACTTGACATTTTGAAGTTCCTCATATTTTATAGCGAAGGAAAATCCACTACTAAAATAGTTAAAAACAATTAGTATTTAATTTTTGTTTGTTGTAATTTTTGTTTTACAAAAAAAAAATATTGTGTAGCTCATATAGATAATTTGGTGAAAATCATAGCATGTCTTTGTCAGAATAAAGAAAATAGAAAATAAGGAAAGGATTATATCTAGAGGAATACCACCATTGTATGCTACAATAATTGTAGCATACCTTTATTGACGTAGATCTGAAACTACGGTTGATAATTAGAAGATTACTGTTGATAATTAGAATATTACTGTTGATAATTAGAAGACTACTGTTGATAATTAGAAGACTACTATTGATAATTAGAAGACTACAGTTCTAACCATGTATTTTATTTTAGGGTTAATAACCAAAAAACAAACCGAACTTTGAGGAAAAACCAAACATTTTTTGTTGACATACAACAAACCTACCTCAAATTTTTATTATGTTTGAATGAATGTTTCAATGTTTCATAGAGTTAATAAGTCAACATTAGTTGAAAGATTTTAAGGAAAGATTTTTACGACTTAATAACTCCCTCAAACATTGAAAATTTCGTTCAAACATAATGAAAATTTGAGCTAAGTTTGTTGGTTGCTAAATTTCTAAAGTTTGGTTTGTTGCTTGTCAACAAAAAAAATTCAGTTTGCTATTTGGTTTATACTCAAAGTTCGGTTTGTTATTTGGTTAGTAACCCCTTTATTTCATGTAGTTTCCCGGGTCGTGCCGCAACATTAAACATCCAGAATAATGGTATTTCGTACCGAATTGGACAGTAGAACTAATGACTTAACATTTTAACCTCAAAATTCCCGTTTTTTGGACACTTGCTTTAGAACCAAGTATTAGGCCGAACCATTGCAATTACTTCGGCTCCAAGTCATCATCCTAAGGTGTCCCTTTGGTTTTGGAGCCAAAATTTGAATTCAAAGGACATATATGGCCGAAATGACACATACCATGGCCAAAGGGTGTTGTGTCTCTTCCAAAGGATGTGGTGTCTTCTCCAAAGGGTGTGGCAAACACTATAAATTGGTCATAGGGGAGGTCCTAAAATTCCAACTCAAACATTCACAATCCTTCTCAAGTTCTAGTTCAGTATTCTGATTTTATCCGATTGAAAGTTTGGGTGCCTCCAAATTGTTTCTATCTGAAAGTGTCGTCACGACTTCAGAATAATCCAAGCAACCATTCGAAAGATTAAACACAATCCTTTCGAGAGTTCTCCAACAAAGATCCAACATCGTGTCATGTCTTGAAATCGTGTGATGTTGCGGCACAGTGAAAACTCTCCCATATGTTTTAACAAGTGCAAACTCTCGACCATGTCTTGAATGATGTTTGTGGAGTTTCCATTTGGTTCATTAATATTGTGTTTATTTTGGATTTTAACAAATTCAAACTCAGACACGTGTTCCGAGAAGCAAATGGGGTGACAGATGTTTTGACTAAAGAAACTGTTCATTAGGATGAGTACTTTCATACCCTAACGAATCCTCACTCAGACATTTTGAAGTTCCTCATATTTGATAGCGAAGGAAAATCCACTACTAAAATAGTTAAAAACAATTAGTATTTAGTTTTTGTTGGGTGTAATTTTTGTTTTACGAAAAACAAAATATTGTGTAGCTCATATAGATAATTTGGTGAAAATCATAGCATGTCTTTGTCAGAATAAAGAAAATAGAAAATAAGGAAAGGATTATATCTAGAGGAATACCACCATTGTATGCTACAATAATTGTAGCAT
The DNA here is from genome assembly GCA_946814005.1 of Chamaenerion angustifolium. NCBI lineage: Eukaryota > Viridiplantae > Streptophyta > Magnoliopsida > Myrtales > Onagraceae > Chamaenerion > Chamaenerion angustifolium. Next base: position 28,539,583 of record OX328277.1, on the reverse strand, counting down.
ACCTTTATTGACGTAGATCTGAAACTACTGTTGATAATTAGAATACTACTGTTGATAATTAGAAGACTACTATTGATAATTAGAAGACTACAGTTCTAACCATGTATTTTATTTTAGGGTTAATAACCAAAAAACAAACCGAACTTTGAGGAAAAACCAAACATTTTTTGTTGACAAACAACAAACCTACCTCAAATTTTCATTATGTTTGAATGAATGTTTCAATGTTTCAGGGAGTTAATAAGTCAACATTAGTTGAAAGATTTTAAGGAAAGATTTTTACGACTTAATAACTCCCTCAAACATTGAAAATTTCGTTCAAACATAATGAAAATTTGAGCTAAGTTTGTTGGTTGCTAAATTTCTAAAGTTTGGTTTGTTACTTGTCAACAAAAAAAATTCAGTTTGCTGTTTGGTTTATACTCAAAGTTCGGTTTGTTATTTGGTTAGTAACTCCTTTATTTTATGTAGTTTCCCGGGTCGTGCCGCAACATTAAACATCCAGAATAATGTTATTTCGTACCGGATTGGACAGTAGTTTCTCTGCATCTACAATCTTAAGAGTCTTGTGTAGATACGATAAGCATCTCGTATTTCCAGCTATCATGTACGCTCTTGCTGTGGTCGATCGTGATTAAAACAAGGATCCGTCATTACTTAAGTTCTTCTCCAGATGTTATTCTAGATCATCAATGTCATGCGATTATGAGGGCAGTCCAGCCCATTTCATCAAATCCTCCTGGCCCCTGAAGGAACCATAATACTATTGTGTTTCTGTAACTAATTTCCAAATATGTTCTTAATTTCTTTATTGGATTCAGCACAGTGATTTAAAACCCCGATTTACCATTCACAGAGAGAGTAGAGGATCGGGCGTTCCAGTTTGTCCAATGCGTAGCTCATTGTCGCATACCTGATAGAAGTGGAGACTGGTACTTGCACTGCAAGAAACTACATTTGAAAAAAAAATGTCAAACCACTCGGCTCAGTTGGATGTGAAAGCAAACCTCTCCTGAGGATTGGATCCATCGTTGTAGCAGTTATCATACTTCAAGTTGTTATATCAGTGTAATTAATCACTTTGTTTTGTTTAATTAGCAATTTTCTAGCTCAATTTTAAAAGTTTGTACAATTAGCTAGCTAGCTAAACATTTTTTTTTGAAATACTAGTTGAAGGAGCTGTGGTGGTTAACCGTGAATGGCGCAGTTGAAGATCGGATTTTGGACCTACAGGTATTGATCGGTTTCTACTTGGATATGCATTAATATTAGTCCTTCAACTTATATATATATATTTGCAAATGCAGAAGAAAAAGAGAGAGTTGGTTGCATCCGCGTTTGGAGAAGACCAAAGTGGGAGTCGGGAATCTCGCCTTACACTGGAAAACTTGAATTTTTTGTTTAGAATCTAATTCGCCTCATAGAGTTAGAGTATTTAGTATAGGTTGATATGTGGATACTTTGATAGAAATAAGTTTAGACAGAAAGAAGATTAGACTATAGAAGTTTTGCTTACAACATGTAAATGCATAACAGATAAGTTTGGAAATTACAGATATTTTTTTAAGAAAAGATAGTTCTTCGAGGCTCGTTAATTAAAACAAAGGTTCATGTTCGATCGTCCAGCTAAGATATTTCCGCCTCGGTTTCTCGTACCATGTCCGGAACTTTGTTTCTGCACAGTGAAAACCTTCCATGGATGATAGCTTTTGTAAACTATATCCGTAACACGCAGAACCGTCTTCTTCTTGACCATTTCTCGGGGCTGATGAGGTGGTGGTAGCAGTGTTGCCCGAATCTGATGAGGTATCTTGTTGTGGGTTTTCAATTTCTGAACTTCTGGTGGGGAAAGGAAAGCTTTTTCAATATCATGAAGAAGCTCGGTATCCGAGTCGTAAATGTTGGAGGTGTTGAAGAACATGTTGAATACTTTCAAGCTCGAGAGATGGAGCTGCTTGCATGATTTTGGAAGGCCACAATGTTCATCTGTGAAGACATGTTGGAGAAATTGTCGTCTCTTCATGTTCATCAAATCTTGCACGTGTTGAATTGAGTCCTCTATCTTCACTCCTTCATTCTCCCTCATGTAAAGCCACACATAGTTGATTTTACCTTCACCTTCTTCTTTCTGTATTAAGTTTAACAAGGCTAATTCAGAGAGTCAAAATCATATAAAGTATAGTCTCTTTTCGTTACCATCATTACCAAGTAGCTTTGAATGTCATTTAGTAATCGAGTTGAGACCATGAGCAAGGATGTCATGTCCTGATGCTCCTCCTGTGCCGACAAAAGTTGATGAACCGGGAACCCGACACCCAGAAGACACGACCCGGGAAGGACTATGGTGTGAGCCCCTATCGATATCATTGCATTTCGGAGATAAACATCGACACATGGTTTTGTTGGTCCCTTTCCCCATCTAGCTTCCATGAGCCATGCATGGAACGTCTCGAACCACTGACAAAACATTAGTTAATTGAACATTTATGTCATATTTAGTCTATGAACATCTTACCAAGCGTTGGAGATTGTTCTTGATGTCTTCTCCATTTTTTTCGAAACACTTCACTCTAACCTCAGTTACAAGATCATCTAGGGCTTCAAATATTGTCTTGCTATGGCTGCTTAATCCTTCCACATCCCACCTAATTTGGAATTAAACAATACATTATAGATGTCTGAGGTGTTGATGTGTTATAAAGGATCGGAAAACCAACCTCCGAACTGCATCTGTTAACTTTTCAAGATCATTCATAGAGCCTTTCAGATCAAAGAAATCGTCAGCAACTGTAATGATAACCGCAGCCTTGGTGACGATCTGTCGTACGTCGGAATTATAGGGTAGAGAAGTGCTTGCAGAAATTGCAAAGTAACAATATTCAGTTTTCTCCCGAGCAAATTCCATGTCACATAGACCTTTTTCCTTGGACCATCTAATTAATAGTATATGTGATAAATACATGTTAGCAAAACAAAAACTTCACTGCATAACACACATATATTTACTAATTAAGAAGGTTAGTTGATGGGAACGTACCTCTTGACTTCTTTAAGCTCGGCTCGGTAAATGGATTGTCGAAGTGTATAAGTTTCTATAGCAAGTTGTTGTAAACTGATCTTGTGAAAGCAAGACAACCTAATGCATATATATACACAATAGAAGAAAAAACAATTAATAATTAGAGAGATGATCAGTTCATAATACTTCTCATGAGGTGAATGCTAGCTAGAAATGTTTTAAAACACAAAATTCATGTAGAGCGAACCATCCATCTTTCCATATACCTGAGGTAGGAGGATTTTCCCAACCACAAGGCAGTGGAAGCTGGTTCTTCAATCCAGATTCGATGTTCAAGATGGTCCATTCTTGCTGTCCATGGTATTCTTATTTCGTGTTCAATCTGCAAAAAAGTATGGAAACCTCTTAAACTCATTACAAAAGAAGTAGTACCATTTTACTTATATATAATTATATATAAGAAAAATGACATGATCTTTGCTTCATAATATATATTGATTTGATTGATTCTAGTTAGTTACCATCTTTTGCAAACTAGATGAGATATGATTGTTTTTCTTTCCGTTTGGATTTGCTAATATTTTCTTAAGATTTTTCGCAGCGAAAGATCTTGCTTCTTCAAGTTCGAGTTCATCACAGAACATGAGATCAGTAGCTCGATAGACATTAAGCAGAACGGCTGCAAACTCCTGGTAGTTTGTTTCGATGTGATCACGGATTTCTTCGTCATGTAAAAACCAACAAAAGATTGCTGTAGAAAAAATAAACCAAATTCAAAAATATATTAATTAATACTTTCTTATACGTCATATATTACTCTATATGAAATCTATATAAGTAGGAGATACACTACTCCATTCCAACATGAATTTGTCCTTTTTAGGGTCTAAATAGGGAAAGCGAGATAAAATGTTTGGACTTGGATCGATCGTAATCGGAATTGCATCAGTGTCAAGACTCTTGAGTGGTGATACTTACATGGTGATACCCTGTGACCATTGATCCTAAGTAACCAAAATGCTAATGAATCCTTGTATAGTTCCGCAGCAACTCCATACAATGATTCTGGTGCTGTTTTTTTGTAGTTGTAATTCCTAAAGTAGTCGTGATATCGTATGAGACAAAAGGATATATTCAAGTAAACATAAAATATGATAATAATTACTTTTGAACTTGAAGTAGAAACTGCTCAATCTCCGGGACAAAATGCTCAGCCAAACCCGATCTCATCAGTTGATTCATCATGACAAGTTGATGAAGGTCCTCCCCAACAGGATAAAATGATGGTACTGAAGAAGAATGTTATAACAAACACATATCATCAAAATGTAGATTTTTTTTCAAAGTAAAGATCTTAGTTACCTCCTCCATTAGGGCAACTCTTTGCTAAACACTGTAGATACGATAAACATCTTGTATTTCCTGTCGTTATGTATGCTCTTGCTGTAGCAGATGGCGATTGAAACAAACCACCGTCACTGCTTAAGTTCTTCTCTACAATTTGCTTTAGAACATCAGTGTCATAAGACGGTACAGGCAATGCTTCTAGATAGAGTAGCAGTGGAGAGTATAATTGGTGCTTGCCATCAAGTTTCTCTCTGCCAAGAAATCAACGTAACAGAAGGTTGATACAATTAATAATCTATATGGGCAAAACACTACTAAAATATATATGACTTTTTAAGTAGAACAATATTAATTACCTTGCTAGAATATCATCCCTGTTTTTAGATAATTCCTCCAAGGTTCGACTGAGGTTCTCCCTGAAAACGACTTGGATACCAGAATCTCTAACAAGTTCGAGCATTGCCGGGTACATGATGGTGAACCAACGTGGAACATCACTGAGCTTCTCTTTCAGTAGAAGTTTCTCTGCATTTCTATGTACAGATTCCAAACCTATCTCATATAAACTTAGTTAAAGTGCGTCCTTAATTATATCATATCATTTTTTCATAGTGTTAATTATGAGGTAACCATTGCCAATACCTTTATCAATGATGTCCTGATCAAATCGCCACCTTTTGACTGCAACTAAGCAAGCTAAGGTTGATACAAGGCATTCCATTGTCCCTGTGTTGTCATCATTCTGATCATTGTACTCGTCATCTTCTGTCCAGAACCCTTCATCTGTCTGGTTCTGTACGATCCATTCCATGCATTTTTCAAACATGGGTCGAGTCGGTTCATGAAGGTCTGGGATCAAGGCAAGCCAAGCAGTGTCATAAGGTGAAGGTGACAGAAGCAAATCCTGTCTGTTAAGGTTAGACAATGATTCTTCCTTCACCTTGTCAACAAGAGATTGCATTGAGGATTGTATTATCTCATCCATATGGTTGGGTTGGGTCTGACAAAACACTGTTGTAGCTGACTGCTGAGATTGAGGGAAAAGAGGTGGAGAAAACATAAGTGGATCTGTATATGCATTTATAGTTGAATTTTAAAATGTTTCCCACGTGTGACCAGATTTAACTGAAAATAGTAACGTGTGACCATATTTAACTGAAAATAGCTAGTAAGCTCGAGTTTGGTCCTTCTCGTTACATTATCAAACATAGTATTTGTTGTGACATCAAAGTTATGTCCCGATCCAAAGTGACCCCACTCAATGTGTACTGGATGCGCCGTTGCCTATCAATTTAATAATGTTTTTCAAAAACTAATCATTTTAGTGTTTTTTTTAGAAAAGTAAGTATAGAAAAAAAAAATCGAAAAATAGGTATACGCGTACACTAGGGTAAAAGTAAATTTCACTGTTAAGAGTGAAATTTATTGTTTAAACAGTGAATTGACTGTTCAAAACACTATATGGAAGATTTTGTATCGTATGTAGAGTTTTTTACATATCGTATTATACAGTCAGACTAAAAGTAAAAAATTAACGCATAGTTAGCGTCATTTAATTCGTAATTAAATTTTCTACGCACCGTAACTTTTTTTATTTATTTTGAGTAAGTACATAATTAAATTTATCACCTAATGCATTTAATTATTTCGATCAAATTATAAAACGAACAATGTTAGGTTACAAAATCACTGTATTTCCAATCAAAAAAATTACTCTAGATAGATAATTGAATTACGACATAAATGACGTTAACCGTGTTGAGTTTGGACTTACATGGTATGAGTTATAATGTTTTAAGTAAAATTTTCATATCTTAACTTACGGCAGGCCGTACAGTCAATCCGTAAATCAAAATTTAATATTTTTTGCATCATTTGAATCGCAATTAAAATATCTACTTACTATAATTTTTTTAATAGATACATAATTTTATTTTTAATTAAACATCGAGTCGTCATTATGGAATAAAAAAAATAAAAAAAAAATAAAATGATATTGGGCGCCATATGAATAGGCGCCACCCTAGGGTGCGCATGTTGCCAATACGCGCTACCTGGGTGTGCGCGTATACCTATTTTTCGAAATATTTTTTTATATACTTACTTTTCTAAAAAAAAAACTAAAATGATTAGTTTTTGAAAAAATTATCGTATTTGTCGGGATGTCAATATTATGTCCCGACTCAAGGTTCACATTATTTTTGGCATAACATGTTCATATATTACGTAATATTTGGTCCACTCATGTATGTATTACAGGAAAACAAAGTTTTTTACGATACCAACAAAATATCTCTTCCGACCAACGATAATTTTGGTTACTGACTCCACATAATAAATTGTATCAGCATTACCGTTTTTGCGGCAATTTAAATTTCACCGAAAGAAAACCGAGAGGGCTGCAACTCGACGAAACGATAGGTTCATATGCTTAATTAACTTTGCATAGACAAGCATTAATTAATATTATATAGATAATTATATACGAAGTGGTTTGTTAATTACCATGTGAAGACAAATGCGACCAATAATGATATTAAATTTGTATTAATTTAATATCATATAACATTTTCGTTCACATATTTTTTAGCCATACGAGATTCACATGTTTGGCTGCCGTATGATAAGGTTTGGCTGACGTATGATAAGGATGTCATCCCAAATTTTATTATACCAATTATAACTCTTATACCTTTACAATTTTCAATAATCATATCTCTATATCAATAGTTAACCATCACATTACATATATTTTTATGCAATTATACTCATCATACATTTCTTATACATCGTAACTCTACCAATAGTCACATCTATACAATACAAACTTTTTCATGTTCTTTATATTTATTTTTTCTATACTACCTAAACATTCTCCTCTTTATTGAATTTTCATCATTCTCTTGAAAACTCATTCATGGAAGAAATATATTTTACATAATTTATTACTCTATTTTTTGGATTTTTTTTGCTTTCCATTCTACCAATTTTTCTATTTGCATGAAAATCTTTACCAAATGTGTATGAGTTGAGTAATACATATTACAATGTCCTATTATCATTTTCTTAGGATTTTGTAATTCCAACTATGTGTTCCTCATCTACATTGGAGATGACCGTCTACATATATATGGTACAATGCATCATTTTCTTTTATTGTCCCTTAAAATAGAAATCACCTATGTTTAATTTAAATTAGGTTTTTCTGGACAGAAGACAAGGGACAAGGATACTCGTTACGTACAAAAACATTACTTTGATTTATTATGCATAATACAAAATATATTTTGTTATTATGCATGATATTTATTTGTTCATTCACACAAATTTAGTTTTAATGATTCTTACTAAGTCAACACTAATAATTAAGACAGTGAAAAATATATGAATATCCCATATTGTCAACAACAACAAAAATTAAAATAATTATTAATTTTACTGATTAATATATAATATTATGTTTTTTTAGAAAAAAATTATTGTACTGAAGTTGTTTTTTAATTATTATTATTAATTGAATTGAATTGAAAAAACAATTATCTTATAAAAAATATAAAAAAATACTAATTGATGTCTAATATTATTATATTTAAATTATTGTTTAACAAATTTAGCAAGAAAGATGAACAAGGATAATACCGTTGATATTTTCTTCTAAACGGACAATTATAATGATTTTTCTCTTGCTAAGAGTGTATTTTTCAATTGTAATTTACAAATAGATTAATTCAATCATTTTATACTATAACTTTCAGTTAATACAATTTAACATTAAATTGATCGTATGTGCGGCCAACATACCAAATTTACTAGTATCTATTAATAGTATGGACCACGTCCTAGAATACATGAGCTTCACATATTTTTTAGTTCAAAACACTGAATCAACAGTATATATAGTGCCAGCAATGGTGCAGTGAAAAACCCATAACCATGGTTATAACTGTTACTGTTTAATATAGTTAACCGTACCATTATGGTGCGGTGCGGTTATGGTGATGAATTTTCTATCCATAATGGTTATGGTTATGGTATTTGAGTTATACCCATGGTTATTCTATAAATATAATATTTATTATTATTAATAAACTATTTATATAATATACTAAATATAAATTATATAATTGAAAATTTGAAATTGTTGAAGATTGAAGGCGCCAAAGTTTAACAATAACAATATAGATTGATGTATTTTTTAAAATAAATTTTTCGATCTTTTGTTATATGACATGTGTGAAATGAATATGGGTATACGGTTAAAACCATGGTTAATAACCACGGTTATTTTAATAGTTATGGTATTGAAAATTATACCCATAATGGTTACTTATGATTATGATATGTGGTTTAAAAATATGGTATGATTATGGTATTTGGCATACCCTGACCATACCCTAACCATCGACAGCCCTAATCCCATAATTTCTCAGTGGCACGCGTTTTCCTTGTCGTCGGATTGTGTGACATACTCGGGACCACATCCTAGGAAATGAGTGTTACAAACGTAATTCTTATGATGAAAAAAACAGACACATAATACGTGTGGATTATAGCAACTCCAACTAAGTCTAGTACAATAGGCTGCCGGTGATGAGCACGCCCGACCGACAGAAAAAAGGAAAAAACTCATTATAAACAGTAGTTTAATTGCAATGTAACACAGTTTTATCTTTGATATTACTCCGATTCGACTCGTCATATACTACCATGTCTGGAAATCGTGTGTTGTTCCTGCTTGGTGAAAACTCTCCATAGATATATTTTAACAAGTGAATGATCTTTGTAGTAGCTTTTTTGTAACAGTTCTTCTTGACCAAGTTTTGAACTTGTGGTGTAGAAATAAAAGCCTTCTCAATATCGTGAAGAGGTGCTTTATTCAATGATTGCGGCTGTGAAGTGATGCTTTATTCAAGAAATTCGGCTGTGAACAGATGTTTTATTGGGCTGTTATTCCCTTCCTTTTCTTCTCAATAATTTATTTTGTGAGACAAATTGTCCTAAGGTATAGACAGTCGTATCAGCCCTCAATTGTTCAAAGGTACAGACAGTCGTATCAGCCCTCAAACACTACAGTAGAATCAATATTTTCCTTAATTTATTATGATGCGTGGGTCTTATCCCAATTTTCGAGTCTTTGCGTGAATACTGAATAGTACTGATTTTAAATATTTTGTATTATTTATAGATGATTGCTCTAGAATGACTTGTGTATATTTTCTTAGAAATAAATCCGATGTTGCTACTAAATTTGTTGTCTTCTATGACATGATTCAAACACAGTTTCATACTCAAATGAAATTTCTTCGATCTGATATTGAAGGAGAATTTGTCAACTCTACTATACAAAATTTCTTTAGGGAACGCGGTATTATTCATCAAACTTCGTGTTCACATACTCCCCAACAGAATGGAGTTGCGGAATGAAAAAATAGAATCATTTTCGAAATGACTCGCTTCGTTATGATTGAGTCAAGTTCCTACCTTTTTTTTGCCTGAAATTGTGGCTACTTCCGTATACCTACTAAATCAACTTCCAACAAAAGTCATCGGTCTTAAAACTTCTCTATGGAACTCCCACATCATGTAAGTGTTCCATCAACACTAATCTTTCCACCTCGTGTTTTCGGGTGCTCTGTCTATGTTCATATACCTAAAATCGATCATTCTAAATTAGACTCATGTGCAGTCAAATGTGTCTGTGTAGGATACGGAATACATCAAAAAGTTTATCGTTGTTATCATACGTCTACACGTCGTCTTTATACAACGATGAATTGTGATTTCCTTGAAACATAATTCTTCTATTCCACCCAACCTAGCGGTCATGGGGAGAGTCGGAAAGACCCAATAAGTTGTGTGTCAAGTTCAGTATGACCCGAAATGATTCCAACAGAGTCAGTAGGCGGAACCACCAAGTCGCTTCCAAGCATAGTACAATCTTCCCAGGTAGACGCTGGTGTTACACCCTTCCTCACGGATACTTCTGAGGTAAGTACACAAATCTAAGATAGTGACTTCGTAGATTATCCTGGTGAGTTTAGTAAGGAGAAAGGGATCGGGAAGAGACAAGTGAACCGACAACGTACGTGCTACCACCTAGATCCACCCGGGGAGTACCACTAACACAGTTTGAACCTGAACATGTACCGAGAAGATCCAGATATCCAATAAGCAATCTAGCAAGGGGGAGTATGTCACAAAATGCTCGTACTTTTTTCGCAATAATATATTCAGCTCACCTACCCAGGAATGTGAGGAAGCTCAGACTAAAAAGGAGTGGCAATAAGCAATGAACGTAAAAATGGAAGCATTGGAAAAGAATGAGGCCTTGGAGATATGTAGACTCCCACTAGGAAAGAAGTCAGTTGGATACAGATGGGTATTCACGATAAAACACAAGGTTGATGGCTCGATCGAAAGATATAAGGTGAGACTAGCAGCCAAAGGATTTGCCCCGACCTACGGAATTGACTACTTAGAAATTTTTTCGCCATTAGCGAAGATTGACACTATCATAGTACTGTTATCTATAGCTGCAAATAGAAACTAGTCATTACATCAATTTGACGTGAAGAATGTCTTTCTCCATGGAGACCTTAAAGAAGATATATACATGGAAGTGCCATCGGGGATGCCAGATAAGTTTGAAAAAGGAGAAGTATGTCACCTAAAAAAGGTGTTGTATGGGTTAAAACAATCCCCTAGAGTCTCATTCGAGAGATTCACCACCGCAATGAAGAAATATGGCTACAAGCAAAGCAATGCAGATCACACATTGTTCCTAAAAAGGAAGAATGGGAAGGTAACTTGCCTAATCATTTACGTGGATGATATGATTATCACGGGTGATGATGCAGAAGAGATGAATCACCTGGGGGAGAACCTGTTTCAGGAGTTTGAGTTGAAAATTTTGGGTAATCTCAAGTACTTTCTGGGAATTGAAGTACTCCGATCAAAAGGGATATTTTTATTTCTCAACGAATGTATATCCTAGATCTACCTGCAGAAATAGGGATAATGGGTTGTAGCTGAAACTCCCATTGTTGTGAATCATGGGTTGACGATCACTGAAGGAGCAAGACGAGCGGACCAAGGGAGATATCAACACCTAGTAGCAAAGTTGATTTATATGTAGTTGTTTATTAGCCTAGTTTCCTAGTATACAACTTTCCTAATACTAGAATTATGTATTTATCACTTTGAGAATAGATGTAAAAGAAAAAATAGACAAAAATCAAACAATACAGAATTTATGTTTCTACACAATGAAGACACTTGCTTCCTATGAAATAACTAACAGACTAACAAACTAATTGACCACAACTAACAGAAGGCTAACATACTAACTGACCACTAACTTATTTCCTGAAAATCAGCTAATCCTGATTTATCTAACATTCTCATCCTAAATCAGGTGCTACAAACTCCTAATTTTTTCCCCAAGGAACACAAATCTAGTAACTGGAAAAGACACAGTAAAAATATTTGCAATTTGAACTTCTGTTTTGCAGTACTTCAACTGGACTTCACCATCATTTTGAATCTCTCTAAGGAAATAATACTTGACCTTGAAATGCTTGGTGCTTCCATGAAACACTGAATTTTGAGATATGACAATTGTTGTTTGATTATCTACAAAAATTTATGTGTCTTTCACTTGAATTTCTTTAAAATCTCGCAACAACTTTCTCAGCCAAAGTGCTTGATTGACAGTTGATGTGGGTGCAATGAATTTGGCTTCTGCAGTAGATTAAGCTAATACGTTTTGCTTCTTTGAACTCCACGAGAAGTAGCCTGATCCAAGTGTGAAGTAATAACAAGATGTGTTATTTGAATCATCCTCTGACCCAGCTCAGTCACTGTCTAAATAACCAGTCTGTATAAGGCACTGACTTCTACTGAATTTAACTCCAAGCTCTTGAGTGCCTTTGAGGTATCACACTACCCTTTTTGAAACAATCATGTAAAGCTCACTGGGATAATTTAGGAACCTAGGTAGGACACTTACTGAATGGAAAATGTATGGCCTTGTTGCGGTGAGATACATTAGACACCCAAATAGTTTTTTTTGTAGAATCTTTCATCTGATGCATCAGCTCCGACTTCTTTTTAAAGCTTCCGTTTGAGAGTCATTGGGGTGCCTACTTCCTTGCATTCCTCCATTTTAAACCTCTTTAGGAATTCTTTTAAGTACTTCTTCTGGCAAATGAACACTTCATGCTCAACTTGCTTCACTTCAATGCCCAGAAAATAGCACATCTCTCTAACATCAGTCATCTCGAAAATCTCAATCATCTTCTGCTTGAATTCTTCTACTTGGGTGACATTGCTACTTGTGATAAGCAAGTCATCTACGTACATAGAAACGATTACTACTTCGATGCGTACATGTCTTCATGATATAGAGAGTTGACTCACTTAGCCTCTTTTCAAAGCCAAGCTTCATCATGCTCATCTATTTTGTTTTGAAGAATGAGTTATAGCCTATGAAGATCCCTGCTTCTGCCCTTTCATCCATCTTATCTCTTTTTAACAGGGGTACATGAGAATAGCAAACACAACCAAAAACCTTTAAATTATTGAGTTTAGGTTTGTTGTCAGACTATGCTTCATGAGGAGTATTCTTGTCCAGTGCTCGTGTTGGCAATTTGTTCAACAAGAACACTGCGGTGTGAGTTGTTTCTGCCCAGAAGCTCTTTGGAAGGCCTTTCCCATGCAGTAGACACTTGGTCATCTCCATTATCGTTCTGTTTTTCCTCTCACTAACATCGTTTAATGAGGAGAGTAAGGAACCATGAGTTGATGTTCTATGTCAGCCTCCTTGTAGAACAGGTTGACCTTGTCTGAGGTATATTCAGTGTCATTATATGATCGAATGAATTGAATCTTGCACTTGCTTTGATTCTCAATCCAATCTTTGAAATATTTAAATATACCAACTATTTCCGACTTGAACTTCATAAAATAGATCCAACACATTCTAGTGAAATCGTCAATGAAAATCATGAAATAATTGCTTCCATTTAACGAATGAGTTTCTTGAGGACCGCATACATCTGAGTGGATCAATTGCAGCTTTGAAGTTGCTCTTCAGGCTGAATCTTTAAAAGGAAGCCTGTTTTTCTTGCCTGATAAGCAAGCTCTCTGGATTGGTGATTGTTCCTCAATGTCTGGCAGTCCAGTTGCCATTTTATTTTTATGCATCAATTGCATTGCATTGTGGTGAAAATGCCTCAATCTTTTGTGTCATATTTCTGATGAGTTAACCTGACTAGGGCAGACTATGTGCTCCAGCTCGAAAGGATTAAAGGAGAAACTCTTCCCTTTCATTTTGATCATGAACAACTCTTGTTCATTTGGATCACTAATCAAGCACTTTCGATCCTTAAAGAGCAACTTGAAGTTCTTTTCCAATAGTTGACCAACACTTAATAAGTTTTTATCAGTTTCAGGCACGTAAAAAAGTCATCAACTAATTGTGTACATGTGTTGCCTTCGATTGCAACTGTTCCTCTTCCCCTAACTGAGATGTATTCTCCATTTCCAATCTTTACCTTAATGTATTGATCTATCCATATGCTTGAAAATTCCTTCATCACTCGTCATATGGTTTAAGCAACCATGGCATCCATCACTTGAAACACTTAAGTTGAAGCAAGACACAATGAATAGTTGTTCTTCTTCCTGTTGGACTGTGATTTGAGATTTTCCTCTTGGTTGAGTGTATTTGTCTGGGCAGCTCATTTCAGCATGCCTCATCTTTTGACATCTTCCACACTTCATATGTTGTCTCTTCCAACACTTGTAGTGAGGATGGTTCATCTTTCCACAGTGTTGATAGGGAGGAAGATTTTCCTTTGGGGCCCTTGTATGTTATGCCTGCCTCAGATTCACTGGTTGTTTTCTTTCTTTTCCATCTCTCTTATTTGCTTCTATGATTTGGGTGTAATTTGGCTTGCAGTGCTCCTTCAATGGCCCCTTCTTCAAGCATCACTCTCCTTTGCTCCTGAGCTTGCAAGGCACTAAGTAGCTCTGCCAATTTCAGGGTTGACATATCTCTTGTATTATCCAATGAGGCTATTGTGGCCTCAAATCTCTTGGGTAGAGAGACTAAGACCTTCTGCACTAATCTCTTGTCTGATAGATCAGTGCCTACGACTCTTACCTTATTGGATATGCTCACTAGTCTATCAGAGTACTCTTTTATGGTATTTGATTCCTTCACCTATTGTTTTTAGAATTCTCGAATTAAGTTCAGAACTTTCATGCCTCTGATCCTCTCATCTCTCTTGTATTCGACTTTGAGGAAATCCCAAATTTCTTTGTGTAGAACTTTCGATGGGGTTTCTTGGATTGATCTGAAGTCGTGACGACACTTTCATATTGAAACAATTTGGTGGCACCCAAACTTTCAATCGGATAAAATCATAATCTGTTTGAACTAGAACTTGAGAAGGAATGTGAATGTTTAAAATGAAAAATTCAGACCTCCCCTATAACCAATTTATAGTGTTTGTCACGCCCTTTGGAAGAGACACCACACCCTTTGGAACCCATAGGAACCATTCGACCTAACCTTATGTCTATTCATTTGAAATTTTGGCTCCAAAGCAAAGGGACCCCTTGGGAAGATGACTTGGTGCCGAAGTCATTGCACCATTTTGGCCTACACTTGGCTTCAAAGCAAGTGTCCAAAAAACTGGGAATTTTGAGTTAAAATGTTAAGTCATTAATTCAAAAAATTCAAATTTATAATGAATTTTTAGAATAGTACCTTTATCAAAATAACCAATGTGTTCCAAATCTCTAGATTTTTCCCAGATGACCTGGAAGCTCGACCCCAGCCCAGGGGTGCTGCCCCCAGATCCCTGCAAAGGGGGCGTTACCCCCTTTGACCCCCATTGCTCGTCCCTAAGCAACTTATGAATTTCCGATACAGTGAATCATAATATACTTAAACAAGCGTGCACTTTGCACCCTCCTGACTTGTTTAATGAAATACTATGATCATATTGGTCAACTAGCCAATCCAATTACACTAAAATATCTAACACTTTGGCCGACTTATATGACATGATCCTACTGAATATAACAGAGGGCGCAGTTGCATAGAGGCAAGATTTGGCATTTGCCTTCCTTTGCTTCTTTTCCTTTTGGACTTTGATCTGAGCTAGTGTTGGATTGTAGGGAAATTCAGGAATGTCGTAATATTCTTCAACTGCTTCCCACATATTGTTAGGTATTGGAGTCTGATTAATATTAATGTATTGTACTGTATTTCTCCATGTATACGTATTTTGTAACAGTAACCATCATTAATATATTTTTCCAAACCGCGTGGAGGTTACCCAATTGGGTGTTACCACGAAAAAACTGTATTCTCCTTCTCTTACTTTCCTCTCTGAAATTTGATCAATTTCTTCATCCGATTTAAGAGCTGTTGAGAATCGATCCTAACAACTGGTATCAGAGCTAAAGAGATTCAACACGATCATTGAAGATGGAGAGTTTGAAGTTTGGAATTGAGAAGTTTGGAATTGAGAAGTTTGAAATTGAGAAGTTTGATGGATCCGGTTTCAGTTTCTGGAAGATGCAGATCGAAGATTGTCTACACCAGAAATATCTTCACGAACCCTTGATCGGGGTGAAGCCGGATTCCATGACAGAGGAGCAGTGGAAGTTGAAAGATCGCCATGCCCTAGGTATGATCTGGTTGACCTTGTCGAAGAACGTAGTGTTCAACATCGTCAAGGAGAAGACTAGTTGATCTGTTGAAGGCGCTATCAAATATGTACGAAAAGCCATTGGCGATGAACAAGGTATATCTTATGCGTAGATTGTTCAATTTACAGATGTCTGAAAGTGGATCTGTTGCTGATCATATCAACGAGTTTAATATGATTGTGAGTCAATTGAGTTCTGTGGAGATTAACTTCGAAGATGAAATTAAAGCCTTGATTTTGATGTCATATCTGCCTGAGTCTTGGGATACTGTTGTTGTTGTAATTAGTAGTTCATGTGGTTCTGAGAAACTGAAATTCGATGAAATCCGAGATGTTGTTCTCAGTGAAAGTATTCTCAAACGAGAAGTGGGAGATTCATCGGGTAGTTCTCTCAGTGTGGACAGAAAGGGGAGAAGCAATTCGAAGGGCCAAAATCAACATGGTCTATCAAAATCAAAGAATCGAGGAAAATCTCTGAACAAAGCCAACGTGATTTTTTGGAATTGTGGAGAGAAATGTCACTATCGGACAACCTGTAAGAAACCGAAGAAGAAGTAGAATCAGAAGTCAGGAGATGATACTGATTCTGTAAATTCAGCAAAAGACATTGGGGATGCTCTAATCCTTAGTGTGGACAGCTTGGTTGAATCCTGGATTTTGGATTTTGGTGCATCATTTCATTCGTCTCCAAGCAAGAAATTGTTTCAAAATTTCAAGTCTGGAAATAGTGGAAAGGTATATCTTGCTGACAACAAAGCTTTGGAAATTGAAGGAAAGGGGGGATGTCTACATAAAGACCCCATCGGGAAACCAGTGGACATTGGAGGATGTCAGATATATTCCTGGACTCAAAAAGAATATGATCTTTGTTGGTCAGTTGGATAGCACAGGCTACGCGGCAGAGTTTGGTAAAGGTTCGTGGAAGATTGTAAAGGGTGCTATGATTGTAGCTCGTGGCACGAAATCTGGAACCTTATACACCACTGCAGGGTGTATAAACATGGTTGTTGTTGCTGATAGTGTTTCTGGTTCATGTTTGTGGCACAACAGACTTGGACACATGAGTGTTAAGGGAATGAAGATGTTGGTTGCAAAAGGAGCTTTAGAGGGTCTGAAGTCTGTTGATATGGGTCTTTGTGAGAGCTGTGTTATGAGCAAACAGAAACGAGTTAGCTTCACAAAGACTCCGAGAGAATCGAAGAAATTGCAGTTGGAAATGGTCCATACAGGTGTATGGGGACCATCTCCAGTTTCATCACTTGGAGGATCCAGGTTTTATGTCACATTCATTGATGATTTCAGCAGGAAGTTATGGGTTTACTTCTTGAAGCACAAGTCAGATGTGTTTGCAACATTCAAGAGGTGGAAAGCTGAAGTTGAAAATCAGATCGGATTGAAGATCAAATGTCTGAGGTCTGACAATGGAGGAGAGTATGACAGGTCAGAGTTCAGATTGTTTTGTGCTGCTGAGGAAATCAGATTGATGAGGATAGTTCCCAGTAATGCTAGGCAGAATGGAATTGGTGAAAGGATGAACAGAACATTAAATGAGTGTGTGAGGAGCATGAGGCTGCATTATGGGCTGCCCAAGATGTTCTGGGCAAACGCGGTGAGCACAGCTACATACTTGATCAACAGGAGACCATCAACTCCCTTGGGGTTCAAGATTCCAAAGGAGGTATGAACAGGAAAGGATATCAAGTACTCACACTTGAGAACTTTCGGTTGCACGGCTTATGTTCATGTTGATCCAGAGAATAGAGATAAGCTTGATGCTATGGCTGTGAAGTGTTACTTCATAGGCTATGGTTCTGACTTGTTTGGTTACAGGTTTTGGGATGACAATAACAGAAAGATCCTGAGACACTGTGATGTTACGTTTGATGATTTTGTCCTATATAAGGACAGAGAGCAGAAGGTTCCAGAGACTAACTAAGCAAGTGGGAGTTGAGTTTGATTTGCAGAAGACTACACCCATAGAATATAATCAAACAACTCCAGAGACTGTTGCTGAAGAACCCGTAGTGGAGCAAATGACACCTGAGCAGGTGTTGAGGAGATCATCAAGAACCATCAGAGCACCAGATAGGTATTCACCTTCATTACATTATATGTTGTTGACTGATGAAGGGGAACCAGAGTCTTTTGATGATGCCCTACATGTGGAGGATTCAATCAAGTGGAAGCAAGCCATGGATGATGAGATGAGCTCACTTGAGAAGAATGACACATAGGGAAGAGAGCGATGTTGAATAAGTGGGTGTTCAGGATCAAGGCTGAACCAGATGGCAAAAGACGGTTCAAGGCTCGGTTAGTAGTTAAAGGGTATTCACAAATGAAAGGTATTGATTATGCTGAAATATTTTCTCATGTTGTGAAATTAACTATTATCAGGATTCTATTGAGTATTGTTGCTTCGAAAAATTTGCATCTTGAGCAAATGGATGTAAAAAATGCATTTTTACATGGAGATCTGGATAAGGAGATCTATATGCATCAATCAAAAGGATTTGTTGTTCTGGGCAAGGAACACATGGTGTGCAAGCTCAACAGGAGCTTGTATGGGTTGAAGCGACCGCCGATGCAATGGTATAAGAAGTTCGACTCCTTCATGACCAAGAGTGTTTTTTGCAGGAGTGAAAATGATCAGTGTTGTTACTTCAAGAAATACACTCATTCTTATGTATATCTACTCTTGTATGTGGATGATATGTTGATTGCAGGATCCAGTATGAGAGAGATAAACAATGTGAAGGCAAGTCTATCTTCAGTGTTTGAGATGAAAGACTTGGGTGCACTGAAGCAGATTCTTGGGATGAGAATATCTCGTGATAGATCTGCTGGCACCTTGCTGTGGCCGATGATGATTGAAACAAGGATCCATCACTACTTAAGTTCTTCTCCATATGTTCTTCTAGATCATCAATGTCATACGATTTTTCTAACAATTTTCTAGCGGAATTTTAAAAGTTTGTACAACTGGCTAGCTAAACTTCTTTAAAAAAAATGCTAGTTGAAGGAGCTGTGGTGGTTAACCGTGAATGGCACAGTTGTGTTGTAAATTTCGAATGGATATGGTGGTTGAACTATCGATTGTATGCTTGGATTATTCTGAAGTCGTGACGATACTTTCAGATTGAAACTATTTGGAGGCACCCAAACTTTCAATCGGATAAAATCAGAATACTGAACTAGAACTTGAGAAGGATTGTGAATGTTTGAGATAAATTTTTGGATCTCACCTATGCCCAATTTATAGTGTTTGCCACACCCTTTGAAGGAGACACTTTGCCCCTTGGAAGAGACACAACATCCCTTGGCCAAGGTATGTAACATTTCGGCCAAGACATACCCTTTGATTCAAATTTTGGCTCCAAAATCAAAAGGACACCTTAGGAAGACTCTAGAAACATTTCGGCCCTTAGCCATGGTTCGGCCTTTAGCCATGGTTCGGCCCTTAGCCATGGTTCGGCCCTTAGCCATGGTTCGGCCCCTAGCCAATGGTTCGGCCCCTAGCACTTGGTTCTAAAGCAAGTGTCCAAAAACCGGGAATTTTGAGGTTAAAATGTTAGGTCATTAATTCCAAAAATTCAAATTTACAATGAATTTTTAGAATAGTGACTTTATGAATAATAATAAAATTTAGAATAGCTCGACCCCAGCCAGGGGCGCTGCCCCTTTGACCCACATTGCCTCGTCTCTAATTAACTGATGAATCTCCGATACAGTGAATCATAATATACTTAAACAAGCGTGCACTCCGCACCCTCCTAACTTGTTTAATGAGATACTATGATCTCATTGGTCAACTAGTCAATCCAATTACACTAAAATATATAACAAGTTGAAGATCGGATTTTGGACCTACAGGTAACTATTAAAGCCATTGATCGGTTTCTACTTGGATATGCATTAATATTAGTCCTTCAACTTATATATATATTTGCAAATGCAGAAGAAAAAGAGAGACTTGGTTGCATCCGCGTTAGGAGAAGACCAAAGTGGGAGTCGGGAATCTAGCCTTACACTGGAAGACCTGAATTATTTTGTTTAGAGTTTAATTCGCCTCATTGGGTTAGAGTATTTAGTATAGGTTGATATGTGGATACTTGATAGAAATAAGTTTAGACACAGAGAAGATTAGATTATAGAAGTTTTGCTTATAACATGTAAATGCATAACAGATAAGTTTGGAAATTGCAGAAATTTTTTTAAGAACAAGATAGTTCTTCGATGCTCGTTAATTAAAACATAGGTTCATGTTCGATCGTCCTGCTAAGATATTTCCGCCTCGGTTTCTCGTACCATGTCCGGAACTTTGTTTCTGCACAGTGAAAACCTTCCATGGATGAGGTGGTGGTAGCAGAACCGTCTTCTTCTTGACCATTTCTCGAGGCTGATGAGATGGTGGTAGCAGTGTTGCCGGAATCTGATGAGGTATCTTGTTGTGGGTTTTGAATTTCTGAATTTCTGGTGAGGAAAGGAAAGCTTTTTCAATATCATGAAGAAGCTCAGTATCCGAGTCGTAAAGGTTGGAGGTGTTGAAGAACATGTTGAATACTTTCATGCACGAGAGATGGAGCTGCTTGCATGACTTTGGAAGGTCACAATGTTCATCTGTGAAGACATGTTGGAGAAATTGTCGTCTCTTCATGTTCATCAAATCTTGCACGTGTTGAATTGAGTCCTCTATCTTCACTCCTTCATTCTCCCTCATGTAAAGCCACACATAGTTGATTTTACCTTCACCTTCTTCTTTCTGTATTAAGTTTAACGAGGCTAATTCAGAGAATCAAAATCATATAAAGTATAAGGCTTTTTCGTTACCATTACCAAGTAGCTTTGAATGTCATTTAGCAATCGAGTTGTGACCATGAGCAAGGATGTCATGTCCTGATGCTCCTCCTGTGCCGACCAAAGTTGATGAACCGGGAACCCGACACCCAGAAGACACGACGCGGGAAGGACTATGGTGTGAGCCCCTATCGATATCATTGCATTTCGGAGATAAACATCGACACATGGTTTTGTTGGTCCCTTTCCCCATCTAGCTTCCATGAGCCATGAATGGAACGTCTCGTACCACTGACAAAACATTAATTAATTGAGCATTTATGTCATATTTAGTATATGAACATCTTACCAAGCGCTGGAGATTGTTCTTGATGGCTTCTCCATTTTGTTGGAAACACTTCACTCTAACCTCAGTTACAAGATCATCTAAGGCTTCAAATATTGTCTTGCTATGGCTGCTTAATCCTTCCACATTCCACCTAATTTGGAATCAAACAATACATTACATAATGTCAGAGTTGTTGATGTGTTATAAAGGATCGGAAAACCAACCTCCGAACTGCATTTGTTAACTTTTCAAGATCATTCATAGAACCTTTCAGATCAAAGAAATCGTCAGCAACTGTAATGATAACCGCAGCCTTGGTGACGATCTGTCGTACGTCGGAATTATAGGGTAGAGAAGTGCTTGCAGAAAATGCAAAGTAACAATATTCAGTTTTCTCCCGAGCAAATTCCATGTCACATAGACCTTTTTCCTTGGACCATCTAATTAATAGTACAAGTGGTAAATATATGTTAATAAAACAACAACTTCACTGCATTTAACACATATATATTTACAAGTGGGTACGTACCTCTTGACTTCTTTAAGCTCGTCACGGTAAATGGATTGTCGAAGTGTGTAAGTTTTTAAAGCAAGTTGTTGCAAACTGATCTTGTGAAGGCAAGACAACCTAATGCATATACATACACAATAGAAGAAAATAAATTTAATAATTGGAGAGATGATCATTTCATAATACTAGAAATGTTTTAAAACACAAAATTCATGTAGAGCAAACCATCCATCTTTCCATATACCTGAGGTAGGAGGATTTTCCCAACCACAAGGCAGTGGAAGCTGGTTCTTCAATCCAAATTCGATGTTCAAGATGGTCCATTCTTGCTGTCCAGGGCAGTCTTATTTCGTGTTCAATCTGCAAAAAGTATGGAAATTTCATAAACTCATCACATAAGAAGTAATACCATTTTACTTATATATATATTGATTTGATTGATCGTAGTTAGTTACCATCTTCTGCAAACTATATGAGATGTAATTATTTTTCTTTCTATTTCCATTTGCTAATATTTTCTCAAGATATTTCGCAGCGAAAGATCTTGCTTCTTCAAGTTTGAGTTCATCAAAGAACATAAGATCAGTAGCTCGATGGATATTAAGAAGAACGGCTGCAAACTCCTGGTAGTTTGTTTCGATGTGTTCACGGATTTCTTCGTCGTATAAAAACCAACAAAAGATTGCTGCAGACAAAACGAGCAAATTCCAAAAGATAGTAATTAATTACTTCGCTATATGTATATATTACTCTATATGAGACCCATATATGTAGGGAAAACGAGCTCAGTTTGGACTGTTGAGGACAAACTCTCGGGCTTGGATCGATCGGAATTGGAATTGCACGATAAAAGACTCTGAGTGGTGATACTTACATGGTGATACCCTGTGACCGTTGATCCGAAGCAACCAAAATGCTAATGAATCCTTGTATAGTTCCGCAGCAACTCCATACAAGGATTCTGGTGCTGTTTTCTTGTAGTTGTAATTCCTAAAGTAGTCGTGATATCGTATGAGAAAAAAGGATACATTCAATAAACATAAAATATGATAATAATTTTACTTTTGAACTTGAAGTAGAAACTGCTCAATCTCCGGGACAAAATGCTCAGCCAAACCCGATCTCATCAGTTGATTCATCATGACAAGTTGATGAAGGTCCTCCTCAACAGGATAAATTGATGGTACTGAAGAATGAATGAATGTGATGAGAAACACATCATCAAATGTAGAATTGTTTTAAGGTAAAGAACTTAGTTACCTCCTCCATTAGGGCAACTCTTTGCTAAACACTGTAGATACGCTAAACATCTCGTATTTCCTGTCGTTATGTATGCTCTTGCTGTAGCAGATGGAGATTGAAACAAACCACCATCACTGCTTAAGTTCTTCTCTAAAATTTGCTTTAGAACAACAGTGTCATAAGATAGAACAGGCAATGCTTCTAGAAAGAGTAGCAGTGGCGAGTACACTTGGTGCTTCCCATCAAGTTTCTCTCTGCCAAGAAATCAACGTAACAGAAGGTTGATATGACTATATGGGCAAAACACTACTAAAATATGACTTTTTAAGTAGAACTGTTAATGGCTGCCCAAGGAACTTTTAATTATGTTTACTTAGTCAAACTTTATTTGTTTAATTAGTAAAATTCAGTTTTTCTATTTTTAGATATATGCTAGTAGTGGTGTTAGTAGTGGGTCTAGTAGTGGAAATCAGTTTTACTATTTTTAGATGTCTTCTAGTAGTGGGTCTAGTAGTAGAGATTTGCTATGTTATTTCCCTATTTAAAGCAAAGTAATTAATGAATAAAAGTATATTTTTCTCTGCAAAATATTCCTCTTAAGTTACGTTCATTCTCATCATTCTGTCGAATGAGTCTAACAACTGGTATCAGAGCTTCAATATCTTAAGGGATCTAAGAAACACTACAAGATGGAAGGAGAGTCAAGTCTGTCACACCTAGCACCACATGTCTTAGATGACGAGAACTATCAGCAGTGGGCAGTAAGGATGAAGACCTATCTTTAGGCGCAGAATCTTTGGGAGGCTGTGGAGGAAAACTATGAAATAGGTGATCCTCCAGACAACCCCACTGTAGCATAGATGAAGAACCACAGGGACAAGAAGACGAGGAAGTCCAAAGCATGTCTTTTTTCTGCAGTGTCAAATCAAATATTCAACAGGATTATGACACTAAAATCAGCCAAGGACATTTGGGACTATCTCAAAAAGGAGTATGCATGAGATGAGAGGATATGTGGCATGCAGGCAATGAACCTCATTCGAGAATTCGAGGTTCAAAGGATGAAGAAAGTCGAAACAATTAAGGAATATTTCAACAGAATTCTCAGCATTGCTAATAAGATAAGGTTGTTGGGCACTTCCTTTCCTGACTCACGGCTGGTGGGAAGATCTTCGTCACAGTGCCCGAGCGATACGAGGCATCCATAACAACTTTGGAGAACACCAAAGATCTTAGAAAAATCACATTGGTTGAGTTGATTCATGCTCTACAAGCTCAGGAGCAAAGGCGATTGATGAGGCAAGAGGGACTTGTTGAAGGAGCACTACAAGCACAAGTTTCATGGAGAAAGAAGAAGAAGCATCCAAACAAGCCCAGCACCTATGGCAGCGCAAGTAATCAATTCCTCAACAAGCAAAAGAAGGTTTTCCCACGTGCAAGCATTGTGGCAAAAAGGGACATCCTCCATTCAGATGCTGGAGGCGACCGGATGCAAAATGCAACAAGTGTGGCGAACTTGGGCATGAAGCTGTCATCTGCACCTCTCAGTCACAAACCATTGAGGCACAGATAGCAAACGAAGACGAAGACAATGTAATCTTTGTAGCTCAATGTCACGCGGTCAATTGCAGCTCGGAGACCTGGTTAATCGACAGTGGTTGCACAAATCACGTGTCATACGATCGAGTTCTATTTAAAGAGCTTAGTCCATGTGCAGTAACAAGAGTGAAGATTGGAGATGGTTGATTCCTTACGGTGAAAGGAAAAGGAAACATGACAATTTCAACAAATTTCGGTACAAAGGTAATCACTGAAGTGCTTTTCGTACCTGATATAGATCGGAATTTGTTGAGCGTAGGCCAATTAGTGGAGAAAGGACTCAAGGTGTTGTTTGAAGATCATTATTGTCGTGTAATCGATGAAGCAGAACATCAAATCTTCAAAGTCAAAATGCAAAGGGAGAGTTTCTCCTTCGATCCAGCTGCGGAGGAGCATGCAGTTTACAGCACCGAGACATATCAAACTGAAGTTTGGCACAAATGACTCGGACATTGCAATCCTCTAAGAATGGTCAAGTTGAAGAGTCTCTCAAATGGAGTCGCAGACTTTGTAGCCACACTGACAGACTGCAATGCCTGTAAATTCGGCAAGATGAACCGAAAGCCATTTCTCAGGTCAACCCACGGAGCCACTAGGAAGTTGCAGTTGGTACTTCGGATCTGGCAGGTCCACAACGAATTGCATCTCTACAATAAACTCAAAGTAACTGCAAGATTCAAGTCGTGAGGACAAATCTTGGACAAATGGCTTTCTTTCTAGCATGGAGATAAAGCAGAACGAAAATGGAGTCTTCATCGGGCAAAAGAAGTATGCCAAGGAGATTCTAAAGAAATTCAATATGGAAGGCTGCAAGGAGATGAGCACTCCTATGAATCAAAAGGGAGAAATTGTATAAAGAAGATGGAGCTGAAAAGGTCGATGAAGGTCAATACATGAGCTTAATCGGGTGCCTAATGTATATGACAACAACTCGGCCTGACATTCAATTTGTTGTAAGTCTTCTATCTCGATTCATGAATTGTGCAAGTGAGATTCATACGACTGCAGCAAAAAGAGTCTTGAGGTATGTAAAAGGCACAATTAACTTCGGTGTTGAGTTCAAGAGAAGCAAGAACTTCAAGTTGGAAGGCTTCTCAAACAGCGATTGGGTTGGCGCGGTTGATGACTACCGAAGTACCTCAGGGTATTGTTTTAGGCTAGGGTCTGGAGTCTTCTCTTGGAGTTCGAGAAAGCAAGAATTTGTCACACAATCTACAGTTGAAGCAGAGTTCGTGGTTGTTGTGGCTGCTGTTAATCAGATCATGTGGCTTAGGAATATCCTATTTGACTTACATGTATGAAGCAAAGAATAGCAACTGAGTTATTTGTGGACAATCAGTCCGCAATTGCCATTTCCAAGAATTCAGTCTTCCATGGCAAAACTAAACACTTTAACATCAAGCTAATCTTCGTGAGAGAAGTACAGCAGAATGAAGAAGTGATTTTAATTCACTGTAATAGTGAAGATCAACTCGCGGACATATTGACAAAACCACTTCCTACAGAAAGGTTCAAACATCTAAGGGAAAAGCTTGGAGTATGCAGTTCCTAGAACAGAGGAAGAGTGTTAATTGTTGCCCAAAGAACTGTTAATTATGTTTACTTAGTCAATCTTTATTTGTTTAATTAGTAAAATTCAGTTTTTCTATTTTTAGATATTTGCTAGTAGTGGGTCTAGTAGTGGATATCAGTTTTACTATTTTTAGATATATGTTAGTAGTGGGTCTAGTAGTGGATATTTGTTATTTCTCTATTTAAAGCATAGTAATAAATGAAGAAAAGTATGTTTTCCTATGCAAAATATTCCTCTTAAGTTTTGTCCATTCTGTCGAATTAATTAGTCTAACAAGAACAATATGAATTAGTCTAACAAGAACAATATTAATTACCTTGCTAGAATATTATCCCTATTTTTAGATAATTCCTCCAAGGTTCGACTGAGGTTCTCCCTGAAAGCGACTTGGATACCAGAATCTCTGACAAGTTCGAGCATTGCCGGGAACATGATGGTGAACCAACGTGGAACATCACTGAGCTTCTCTTTCAGTAGAAGTTTCTCTGCATTTCTATGTACAGATTCCAAACCTATCTCATAAAACTTAGTTAAAGTGCGTCCTTATATCATATCATTTTTTCATACTGTTAATTATTTGGTAACCATTTCCCATACCTTTATCAATGATGTCCTGATCAAATCGCCACCTTTTGACTGCAACTAAGCAAGCTAAGGTTGCTACAAGGCATTCCATTGTCCCTGTGTTGTCATCAGTCTGATCATTGTACTCTTCATCTTCTGCCCAGAACCCTTCATCTGTCTGGTTCTGTACGATCCATTCCATGCATTTTTCAAACATGGGTCGAGTCGGTTCATGAAGGTCTGGGATCAAGGCAAGCCAGGCAGTGTCATAAGGTGAAGGTGACAGAAGCAAATCCTGTCTGTTAAGGTTAGACAATGATTCTTCCTTCACCTTGTCAACAAGAGATTGCATTGAGGATTGTGTTATCTCATCCATGGTTGAGTTGGGTCGGACTGACAAAACACTGTCGTAGCTGAGATTGAGGGAAAATAGGCATAAGTGGAGAGAACATTAGTGGATCTGTATATGTATTTATAGTATTTAGTATAGCACAAATGTGGAGTTAATGAATCAATGTCGCTTTCTGCAACATTATTATCACTATACATAGTAAAGTTATTCAATTTGGCAAAAATCAATGTTTTTGTTTTTTTATTTGAAAAAATAGTCACTATGTAAAAACTAAATGCCAACATAACTATCCTTTTTAAATGATCATTTTTTGCACATTCACAAATTTTATTTACGAGTTGAAAAAACTTTTGTCAAAGGGAAAAGTCTGAAAATGGCACATGTTTGACGAAAATGGTTTTCCAACTCAAACGATTGTTTTTTGTCCAACATGTTTGAAAATGATGATAATTAGTACCTTCGTTACTTTTATGTTAAAAAATTCTGTTATATATTTTTTATATTTACAAAAATAACCAAATATTTTTCTAAATGTTATAATTAAACCCTACAAACTTACACTAATGTTTTAAACAAGTCCCGACTCGATTCGAGCCACACAGGGAGTCCCCTAGCCAGGGTTCGAACCCAGACTAGGTCACCCAACCCTGAGGACCTGGTCTGGGCTCGGACCAAGATCATAGAAGCCCCAATCGTTTCAACCGAACTCAGACAGGTTCGGTCCAAACCGATTGGGGCTCAATTGGAGCCCCAATCGGGGGTCCTATGGACTAGGTCCGAAGCTAGACCATGTACCCATGGTTGGGCGACCTGTTATGGGTTCGAACCCAGACCATAGGACCCCCGATTGGGGCTCCAATTGAGCCTCAATCGAGGGTTCTATGGACTGGGTCCGAACCCAGACCATGTACCCATGATTGGGCTACCTGGTCGGGGTTCGGATCCTGACTAGGGGACCCCGTGTGGCTCGAATCGAGTGAGGACTTCTTTAAAACATTAGTGTAAGTTTGTAGGGTGTAATTGTAACATTTAGAAAAATATTTGGTTAATTTTGCAAATATGAAAAATATTTAACAGATTTTTTTAACATAAAAGCAACGGATGTACCAATTATCATCATTTTCAAATGTATTGAACCATTAACCATCACTAAAAAACAAGTTGCACCGAAAACCATTTTGTGCAAACATGATGAACCATTTTCAGATTTTTCCCTTTGTCAAACTTGTAAATGTAATCTATGGGTAGAACATCCATTTGATTGACCCATAAATAAGATTTGTGGCTACAACCCACGAATCTCATTCTTGGTAGGAACTAAATAGATGTTCTATCTCATTTGTGGATACAATATTTTTGTAATCATAATAATGCCAAGAATTGACCAATTTTGATTGAAATTTATGGTCGACACGGATGTCGAAACACAAATCTATTTTTGGAGATTGTGGAAAAGTCGATTCGTTATTAAATTTGAGGAGTCTACGATAAATTTTAAAAAGTAACCATGTCAGAAAAAAAAAATTGAAAAAGTATATATGTAGAAAAAATATTTAGCAAAATGTTTATTTGCGCAGGTGGTAGTAGCGTTTTTCAAAAACGCTACTACCACCTGCGTTTTTGCGAAATCAGAGTGTTCCTGAATGAGCCTTTTCTTCAAATACCCTAACTAGTTTGACATTTTCAGGAATTACTGCTGCAAAATAGCTCTTTGGGGTTTCCACTCTTGACTCTCGGCTGGTTCTCTAAAAAGGTGAAGTTTAGATACTAACATGGTACGGCAACCAAGGTCTTTCAAGCGAACTGATGCTTGTTCATTCTCTAGGCTAGTCTCACCAGGCTACAATTGCTAAAGCATAAGCATAACACATTAACACTACCAGGCTAGAGAGACGTACATCTCTGACTCAACATCTTCCGAATATCTTGTAAAGCTTCTCCAATGAAACTTGTTCTGAACAGCATCCGCGAGGTAAAACATTGAAACAAAGTTGTTTATTCACAAGTTTCAGTTTGCTGCAAAAGAGCTTATAACTATAGCTTTTTAATTGAGCTTTTTTAAAAAGTAACTATGTCAATTTGCAGCAAACTGAATCAGTTAAAGTCGGCTGCCCTCTTGCACCTACAAACCCCAAAGAGCTCTTTTGCAGCAGTAATTCATGAGAATGTCAAACTAGCTAGTGTATTTGAAGAAAAGTCTCATTCAGAAATTTGTGAATAAACAACTTTGTTTCAATGTTTTCCCTCGCGGATGTTGTTCAGAACAAGTTGGAAAATTTAGGACAGGAAAAAAATATTTAACTTCTTATAACTTCCTTTCTTGTTTACTTGAGGAATTTGGTGAGACTAGCCTAGAGAATGAACAAACATCAGTTCGCTTGAAAGACTTTGGTTGCTGTACCATGTTAGTATCTAAACTTCACATTTTCAGAGAACCAGTCGAGGAATTTGGTGAGACTAGCCTAGAGGAATTTGGACCTATGAATACTGAGATGAAGCAACGCGTGATTATATCTCTCAATTTCTATTCAGGAAAACGCAGGTGGTAGACCTGCGCAGATGCACATTTTGCTAAATATTTATTTTATATATATACTTTTTAAAAAAAAATCGAAAATAAATACTTTTTAAAAAAAGTCTGATTATCAGACTCCTGTCGGACAAGTAGGGCAACGTAGCAGAGTTTTCTCGGAAGGTGTGAAAAAGCATTGGAATCACTAGTCAAGATGTTTATATGTAGAAAAAATATTTAGCAAAATGTTTATTTGCGCAGGTGGTAGTAGCGTTTTTCAAAAACACTACTACCACCTGCGTTTTTTAGCTTCACATTTTCAGAGAACCAGTCGAGGAATTTGGTGAGACTAGCCTAGAGGAATTTGGACCTATGATTACTGAGATGAAGCAACGCGTGATTATATCTCTCAATTTCTATTTAGGAGGAAAACCATAAGCAGACTTAAAATCAACGTTGTTTCTGATAGACAGACCTTGGTTGCTGTACCATGTTAGTATCTAAACTTCACATTTTTAGAGAACCAGTCGAGGAATTTGGTGAGACTAGCCTAGAGGAATTTGGACCTATGAATACTGAGATGAAGCAACGCGTGATTATATCTCTCAATTTCTATTTAGAAGGAAAACCATAAGCAGACTTAAAATCAACGTTGTTTCTGATAGATCGTTGTTTCCACTCACTGCTTGGAAGAGAGCAACGATGGAACTTGCATATCCAACAACACTAGCAAGGTTGTTTAGATTTCTCTTGATCAAACCTTCCATTTTCATTGAACTTTTCCAAAAAGTATTTTTTTTTCAAAAATTCATTTTCTTTGTTTGATACTGTTGTGAATGGTTGTGTGTTGTGTCTTCTCAAAATTCATGTACACATTGATGCGTTTAAAAAAAACAAAAAAAAATCTGAAAAACGCAGGTGGTGCCTGCGTTTCTGAAAAACGCAGGTGGTAGACCTGCGCAGATACACATTTTGGCTAAATATTTATTTTATATATATACTTTTTTTAAAAAAAATTGAAAATAAATACTTTTAAAAAAAAATAGAAATGTATTGATTTTCGGATCTATCACCAAAAAAACTCAAAAATTTAGAGTAGCTAGTTAAACGATTGAATTAGTACTCTACCGTTACAATTAGTTTTGGTTTTTAACCTTGATATCGACTACAAATTTCAATCAAAGTTGAATTTCAAAATGTTTCCCACGTGTTAGATCATATTTAACTAAAAATATACTTATATTTTTTAACTGTACCGGCAGATGGTCATGATTTTCTCTTAAAAAAATATTCATGAAAACCTGTAAAATTCATATTGAAAAATATTAATATTGTAAAATAACAACGGTACTTAGCAGACATCCATATCCACACTCAACCCAATTTATGAGATCTTTCTTCCATACGAAGAGTAGAAGTTTTGTGTCATATAAATAGTTTGATATATAGCTTAGTATATATAAAGAGACAATTAATATGTAATTCAATCTTTGGGGAAGAAAAATGTTTGTGGGGGAGTTTAAGCTAACAAACTAAGTAACTAATGAATAGATAGTCTAGGTTGTAACTTTAAAGAAGACATAATGAAAGTAAAAAATTATGGAGGTTGCAGAATTTAACATGGACACTTGGAATTGGAAGAATAAGAATTGAACCACCCTACCATTTTGGATAAAAGTTGAGTGTTTTTTCACAAGATACACAATATTTTATGTTAAGTGGTGTTTCAAGGTGTCCTAAAAAAGTGTTAAATTTATACTAGAGGTATAACTAAATAAAACTATTTTTTTAAAATAATTAAGTGGGGTCCTTGAGAGTTTTTTCAAAAAGTATTTATTTTCGCAAAAAAATTTGAAAAAGTGTATATGTAAAAAAAATATTTAAAAAAATAGCTATACGCGCACCCCGGGGTCGCGCCTATTTTTCGAAAATGATGACTCGATGTTTAATTAAAAATAAAATTATATATTTATTAAAAAAAAATTAAAAAAATTATAGTAAGTAGATATTTTAATTGCGATTCAAATGATGCAAAGAATATTAAATTTGGATTTACGGATTGACTGTACGGCATGTCGTAAGTTGAGATATGAAAATTGTACTTAAAAAATTATAACTCGGACCATGTAACTCCAAACTCAACACGGCTAATGTCATTTAGGTCGTAAATCAATTATCTACGTAGGATAATGTTTTGGATTAAAAATACAGTGATTTTGTAACCCCCCATCGTTTACACCCAAATTTGACTGAAATAAGTAAATGCATTAGGTGAGAAATTTAATTATATACTTACTCAAAAAAAATCAAAAACATTACAGTGCGTAGATAATTTAATTATGAATTAAATGACGCTAACTATGCGTTAATTTTTGACTTTTAGACTGACTGTATAATACGGTACGTAAAAAACTCTACATACGATACAAAAACTTCCAAATAGTGTTTTGCACAGTAATATTACTGTTTATACATTAAATTTCACTGTGTAAACAGTAATATTACTGTGCAAAACACTATTTGGAAGTTTTTGTATCGTATGTAGAGTTTTTTACGTACCGTATTATACAGTCAGTCTAAAAGTCAAAAATTAACGCATAGTTAGCGTCATTTAATTCGTAATTAAATTATCTACGCACTGTAATTTTTTTGATTTTTTTTGAGTAAGTATATAATTAAATTTCTCACCTAATGCATTTACTTATTTCAGTCAAATTTGGGTGTAAACGATGGGGGGTTACAAAATCACTGTATTTTTAATCCAAAAAATTATCCTACGTAGATAATTGATTTACGACCTAAATGGCATTAGCCGTGTTGAGTTTGGAGTTACATGGTCCGAGTTATAATTTTTTAAGTACAATTTTCATATCTCAACTTACGACATGCCGTACAGTCAATCCGTAAATCCAAATTTAATATTCTTTGCAACATTTGAATCGCAATTAAAATATCTACTTACTATAATTTTTTTAAATTTTTTTTAATAAATACATAATTTTATTTTTAATTAAACATCGAGTCATCATTTTCGAAAAAAAAAATGATTTAAAAAAAAAAATAGTGATTGCTTTACCCCAGGCGCAACTTTGAAGTTGCGCATGTGAATAGGCGCGCCTATTCACCTGGGGTGCGCCTATACAATTGGCGCACCCCTGGGATGCGCCTATACAATTGGCGCACCCCTGGGATGCGCCTATACAATTGGCGCACCCCTGGGATGCGCCTATACAATTGGCGCACCCCTGGGATGCGCCTATGTCCAATAGGCGCGACCCCGGGGTGCGCATATAGCTATTTTTTTAAATATTTTTTTGACATATATATTTTTTCAAAAATTTTTGCGAAAATAAATACTTTTTGAAAAAAACTATAGGATCCCACTTAATGTGTCCTATCAAACATAGTATTTGTCGTGACATCAATATTATGTCCCGATCCAAATTTCACATGATTTTTGGCATTAACATGTTCATATATTACGTAATATTTGGTCTACTCATGTATGTATTACAGGAAAACAAAATTTTTTCCGACACCAACAAAATATCTCTTCCGACCAACTATGATTTTTGTTACTGATTGCACATAATAAATTGTATCAGCATTGCCGTTTTTGCGGTAATTTCACCAAAAGATTAGAAAACCCAGAGGGCTGCACCTCGACGAAACGATAGGTTTATGCATAATTAACTTTGAATATACAAGAATTAATTAATATTATGATTAACAACCAAATTGTTACCCCAATTTTGGGTACTTTATAAATTGTTACATGAACTTTTCTTTTTCATAAACGCTTACCTAAACTTTGACAATTGGAGAAAATTGCTACATCGGTTAACTTTTCCGTTAAATATGGACGGAAAATGATGTGGCAGCGCACATGATTGGTCTCTGATTTAAAATACTAAATATTTTTTTAAAAATATTAAAAACATTTTTAAAAAAAAATCTGGAAAACTATAAGGGAAAATTTGAGTTTTTAATATAATACTTTTATTAAAAATATGAAATAATAATAATATTAATATATTTGTTCAATATAATTAGTTTTTTTATTATATTTCATATCTTCAATAAAAATATTATATTAAAAACTCATATTTTATCTTTTAATTTTCTAGATTTTTAATATTTTAAAAAAAAATAGTTTTTTAAATCAGGGACCAATCATGTGTTGTCACGTCATTTTCCGTCCATAACTAACAGAAAAGTTAAATGAGGTAGCAATTTGGCTCAACTTCGAAAATATAGGTAGCAAAATTTGAAAAAATAAAGTTTAAGTAGCAATTTGTAAAGTGCTCAAAGTTGGGGTAGGGATTATTAACCCTTAATATTATATAGATAATTACGAACGAAGTGGTTTGTTAATACCATGTGAAGACAAATGCGACCAATAATGTTTTTTTATATGATACAATTTTATAACTAAGTTTAATTAATTAAAAATTAATATATATTTATATATATAATAATATATTTATATGTTTTTCAATATTTATTTTTCTGTTTATTATCATATAACCATTTTTATCTTGTCTAAAGCAAACACACGAGCTCCACATATTTATTATCGTACGTATAACCTTTTCATTTGTGTTCACATATTTTCTATCTATACGAGATTCTCTTCACGTGATTTGCATGTTTTTTGTTGTATGCGGTTCACGCGTTTTCTTTGTTGTCGGATTGCGTGACATACTCTGGACCACGTCCTAGGAAAGTAGGAAATGAGTGTTACAAACGTAATTCGATCTTTTTCAAAAACTATTCACTTTTCAAAAAATATTTGAAAAAGTGTATATCGAAATTTTTTTTTTAGAGAAGTATGCATAGGCGCGTCCTAGGGATGCGCCTACTCAATAGGCGCGTCCTAGGGATGCGCCTACTCAATAGGCGCGTCCTAGGGATGCGCCTATTCAATAGGCGCGTCCCTGGGATGCGCCTACTCAGTAGGCGCATCCCAGGGGTGCGCCTACTGCCTAAATTTTTTTTTTTCCGCAAAAACACCGGTCTATCAGAAACCACGTTGATTTTAAGTCTGCTTATGGTTTTCCTCCTAAATAGAAATTGAGAGATAGTCTCACGCGTATTCATAGGTCCAAACTACAAATTTTCCAACTTGTTCTGAACAACAATGAAACAAAGTTGTTTATTCACAAGTTTCTGAATGAGACTTTTCTTCAGATACACTAGCTAGTTTGACATTTTCAGGAATTACTCCTGCAAAAGAGCTATTTGGGGTTACTTTAGGTTCCTGTCCTAAATGTTCCAACTTGTTCTGAACAACAATGAAACAAAGTTGTTTATTCACAAGTTTCTGAATGAGACTTTTCTTCAGATACACTAGGTAGTTTGACATTTTCAGGCATTACTCCTGCAAAAGAGCTCTTTGGGGTTACTTTAGGTTCCTGTCCTAAATTTTCCAACTTGTTCTGAACAACAATGAAACAAAGTTGTTTATTCACGAGATTCTGAATCTTCCGAATATCTTCTGTCGTACGGTGAGGACAGAAGAAAACTGATCCCCTTCCAATGGTTAGGAAGGGTCTTGGATCAAGAGGACAGAAGATCAATTTGTTAACAAAAGGGTCTTGGATCAAGAGGACAGAAAATCAATTTGTTAACAAACCACCGAGATGATTGTCTCACGCGTTGCTTTATCCCAGTATTCACAAGTCCAAATTCCTCTACGCGCACCAAATTCCTCCATGTATGCTTTTTTTCCTACTATATGCTTACTTTTTGAAAAACATCTGATTTTGAGCCTGTTTATACGGTTTTCCTCCTACATAGAAATTGAGAGATAGTCTCTCCAATTAAGAAGAAAGGAAGTTCTCAGAAGTTAAATACTTTAGGTTCCTGCCCTAGATTTTCCAACTTGTTCTGAACAACATCCGCGAGGTAAAACATTGAAACAAAGTTGTTCATTCACAAGTTTCTGAATGAGACTTTTCTTCAAATACACTAGCTAGTTTGACATTTTCAGGAATTACTGCTGCAAAATAACTCTTTTGGGGTTACTTTAGATAAATTTCAAAAAGTAACTATGTCCGTTAGGCGCGACCCCGGGGTGCGCGTATACATAGTTTGCTAAAAAACCATTTCTTCTTAGAACTTCCTTTCTTCTTTACTGGAGAGAGTATCTCTCAATTTCTATTTAGGAGGAAAACAATAAGCAGGCTTGAACTCAGATAAAAAGCTATAGTCATTGGAGAAGCTTTACAAGATATTCGGAAGATTCAGAAACTTGTGAATAAACAACTTTGTTTCATTGTTGTTCAGAACAAGTTGGAACATTTAGGACAGGAACCTAAAGTAACCCCAAAGAGCTCTTTTGCAGGAGTAATTCCTGAAAATGTCAAACTAGCTAGTGTATCTGAAGAAAAGTCTCATTCAGAAACTTGTGAATAAACAACTTTGTTTCATTGTTGTTCAGAACAAGTTGGAAAATTTGTAGTTTGGACCTATGAATACGCGTGAGACTATCTCTCAATTTCTATTTAGGAGGAAAACCATAAGCAGACTTAAAATCAACGTGGTTTCTGATAGACCGGTGTTTTTGCGAAAAAAAAAAATTTAGGCAGTAGGCGCACCCCTGGCGTGCGCCTATTGCAGTAGGCGCACCCCTGGGATGCGCCTATTGCAATAGGCGCATCCCTAGGACGCGCCTACTGAATAGGCGCATCCCTAGGACGCGCCTACTGAATAGGCGCGTCCTAGGGATGCGCCTATTCAGTAGGCGCGTCGCGCGTATGCATACTTTTCTAAAAAAAAAAATTCGATATACACTTTTTCAAATATTTTTTGAAAAGTGAATAGTTTTTGAAAAAGTTCACGTAATTCTTATGATGAAAAAAACAGTCACAAAATATGTCTGGATTATAGCAACTCCAACTGAGTAGTACAATAGGCTGTCGGTGATGACGAATGAGTGTTAGGATTAATAGAACAGGAAGACTTGAAATAGATGGAAAAAAAAAAACATTTGACTATTGTATTTATGAAACATATTATGTTGTACATGTAGAAGAGAACTATGTATATATAGTACAAAGAGAATTATCTATCTATCTATATATATCGATATTATCTTTAAATATACTTATAATATCTATCTAACTATATATATAATTTTAAATAATAAACTAAATATAAATGAATAAACAAATTAATATAGATAAACTAAACGATGGTCTATAAAGACTAATATAAAGATAATATTTAAATTTTATAGACTTCAACAATGAGCACACCCGGACATAGATCTCTCGAAATAACAATTCTTTGATTAGCATTGGGAGGGGGAAAACTCATTATAAACAGTAGTTTAATTGCAACGTAACATAACATACTATTTTAGATATTGAATATAAAAGAGAGATACCTAAGTCATTCGGAGTTTAGATACTGTACGAAGAACCGAAACCGATAATCGCTGATGTTTTCATTCAATTTCTCTCTATTTTTTTTTCACTCAATACCTCACCTAGAATTTGTTGTCTTTTTTTTTCTATCCTTTTTTCTTCTCTTTGCCGAAACTTACTGCAATTCCTTCCTTCCAAAGCTTCCTTTGGGATGCCCCCTCCCCCCTCCTTCATTGATATGGGTTATCTTATAGATTCCATTATACTTTGTCTTTTTTGGTTTGTTTGTGTGGAAGACATACTTTAGTGAAAAGTGGAGCCAAGGAAGCCCCACCACCACCACACCCTTCCTTCATTGCTATGGGTTTTCTTATATCTTCATTGATGCCCCCCCCCCCCCCCCTCCTCATTGCTATGGGTTTTCTTTATCTTTTTTGGTTTGTTTGTGTGGAAGCCCAAGCCCCCCCCCTCCCCCTTCATTGCTATGGATTTTCTTATATCTTCATTGATGGGTTTTCTTATAGATTCCATTATTCTTTGTCTTTTTTGGTTTGTTTGTGTGGAAGGCATACTTTAGTGAAAAGTTGAGTCTTGGGTGAAAGGTGACAAATTGAGAGTGATTTGTGTCATGAAAGGGGGTGAGAGACTTTGGTGAAAGGTGACGAATTGAGAGTGATTTGTGTCATGAAAGGGGTTTTGGTCGAAAATGGATGGCATGGTGGTTTGTCGTCGTGGTTTTAGGGGTTTGGGGTTTAAGGTTAAGGTTTAGCCCGTTTAGGGGTTGGGATTGGGGTTTAAGGTTTAGGGTTTGGAGTTTGGGGTTTGGAGTTTGGGGTTTATGATTTTTTTTATTTTTTGTCTCGATTTTTCTCGACTCGGTTTCTCACGTACAGTATTTTGACCTCCATCCAAAATCAGGTGTTTACAGATACTATCTATAAAGATACTTATACTTTCTATCTAACTATATATATAATTTTAAAGAATAAACTAAATATAAAAGGATAAACAAATTAATATAGATAAACTAAATGATAAAGAATAATAGAAGAATAATATCTAAATTTTATAGACTTCAACAATGAGCAATGTTTTATCTTTGATATTACTCCGATTCAATTCATCGTACCATGTCTGGAAATCGTGTGTTGTTGCAGCACGAACTCTCGACCATGTCTTGAATGATGTTTGTGGAGTTTCAATTTGGTTAATTAATATTGTGAAGAACATCATCTAGAGAAGTTGATGAAAATCATTGCATGTCTAATCTTCAATGGTTCGTTAATTAACAACAAAACATTAATCACCAAGTAGCTTTGAATGTCATTTAGTAGGCGTGTGGTATATATAACCATGAGCAAGGATGTATTGTCGTGACGAGGTGTGGAGTTAATGAATAAAAATCAGTATCGTTTTCTCCAACTGCTTCCTTCCATTCTTCCATTTTTATTTCCAATCAACAATCACAAACCTCTTTTATTTGGGTTGCTATAAAGGTTAAATAAAACCCCATTTTAATCATGTGATTTTTCTCTAGTAAATTTCAAATTCTGTTTGTTTTTTATAGTCAGCTAGTTTTACAGGTTCATCTAATCAAATCTTGAGTAAACAAATGTATCTATGGGCTGTAGTATAGACAATTCCTCTAAACTATATATACATAGGGTTAATTACTAAAAAAACAAACCGAACTTTAAGGAAAAAACAAACAGCAAACAGAATTATTTTTTTTACAAACAACCAAACCAAACTTTTAAAATTTAGCAAACAACAAATCTACCTCAAATTTTCATTATGTTTGAATGAATTTTTCAATGTTTGATAGAGTTATTAAGTCTAATATATTTTCCTTAGAATACTTTAACTAATTGATAATTTAATAACTTCCTCAAACATCGAAAAAAACATTCAAACATAATGCAAATTTGAGATAGGTTTGTTGATTTCTAATCAATTCCAAAAGTTTGATTTGTTTTTTGTAAAAAATAATTTGGTTTGCTATTTGATTTTTCCTCAAAATTCGGTTTGTTTTTTTATAATTAACCCTAATACAATATATAATACTCTTTTTTTTTATGTATCATCATTTTTTATAGTGCTATAATTACTACTTAATGGTAAAACCAGCATTGTTAGCGACAATATAGGCGTCCATTATCCTAAATTCAAGCTCACTTCGACCCATGTGATTCCCTACCCACTTTTTCTATGATAGGTCTTTAATATCTCCAGCAGTTCTACCATAACCGTAAACAGTCCATTTCGTCAAATCCTCCTGGACGATGAATGAAACATAATACTATTGTCTATGTTCTTCAGTAAATTCAGTTATATTAGGCTTCAAAACCACAAGCATGCTATAAAAATTTAATCTTGAATTGTTGGGTTGCACCGAAACTGGGTTGTAGTGTAAGGCCCAGACGATGCTTGAAAGACCCAAATAGCAAGCTATTTTGATTGGCCTCTCTCCCACAAAATATTAATTTAATATCGTGTAGGCCGATGGCCCACATATCAGATATTAAACTGATAAGAACAGATACTACACTTGATCTTAGCCAAAAGGCCGAGAAAGGTATGGGTTGAACTGACGAGAAGCTTAGCTTATATAGCTTCCAGGAGTCTCTCATGCTTTCGAAGGAAGCGATGTGGTACTTGGGAAAAGGCGAGAGATAATCTCAGAAACCAATTACGACGCCGTTGGCATGAAGTAGCCTCTATACTTGATTGATGGCAGTTGATCAGCTTCTTTTTTTATTATTAAAGTTCAAATATATACATCTTAATTTATTCCATAACGTTCTAAAGTATATAAATAAATATATTAATTAATTAAACATGAACTTATACTAATCAAAATTATGCTCGATTAATTCGATTGGGACACTTCTTTGTAGTTTTATTTATTCATTGCTATTTAAATAATTCAATTATATCATAAATTTGAAATTTGTTCACATTTTTTTTCTCTAACCCCTAAATTAATGAACAAAACCATGTATGATCTCCAATCAAGGGAAGTCTTATGCATTCAAGAAACCAGATGCCTTAGCTCCTCCAGCTCCAGCTCCAGCATGATTTTGTAGCTTAACTTCAACTCCTCATTAATCAATCTCGTTCCACAAAAATCTACAATGCCAGCATAATACCCACATTATTGCACTACCATACGCGCTTTAGAAAACCGACTTACCGAATAAAATTTATCACGGGTTTATCTCGATTCTACTTGGGAACGATTATTGTTACCTCCAAATCAGGTGAAGGGTCAAAACTATTTTTTGCCTGAAACATCAACCACCTGAATGCCCGATATTGTTTGGACGCCAAGCTTAGTCGCAATCAGGTTCTGCACAAGAAAGAAAGCCTTGTTACATAAAATAAGGAAAAATTGGAAAACTGCATACTTAACATGTTATAGTTGTTATTTTTATCGAATTAAGCATCGAATAGTTTGCATACCAGATGAACATCTGTAGTCCCGAATGCTTCTACTTTCGATAAAGCTTACAAAGGGCAGGGGAAAACTCCCTAATTTGCTTAATAAATAAATTTACTTGAACTATATATCTACAGGCCTATGTAGCGAAAAGATTAGGCGTTTTAAGCATCGGCCAGTCATAATCTCATTAGTCATTACCATCTTCTGGAGACCATTTATCATGACAACTCTATCTTCAGGGGAATCATCCTGAGATAAATCCACTTCCAAAGGGCCAAGTTCATTCTCTGTGAGGTTTGTCAGATTTATGTGGACCTGGAAGTAGCAAGTGTAAGCACCATATTCTAAAGAAAATAATTCAGTAATTCCCGTTAAGTGTTTAAACTTTAAACAATCTAACAGATGCCTAAGATAAGGACAGGACAGCAAACAATTTCCTACTAAATACGAATATGAGCAGATGTCAATAGCTGTAATCATCTAATTGCAATTACCGAAAAGGATCTTCCCAAGCTGATGGTAGATGGTATTTCCACAATG
Source organism: Chamaenerion angustifolium (assembly GCA_946814005.1). NCBI lineage: Eukaryota > Viridiplantae > Streptophyta > Magnoliopsida > Myrtales > Onagraceae > Chamaenerion > Chamaenerion angustifolium. The sequence goes on along the minus strand of OX328277.1, from coordinate 28,498,667 downwards.
CGTAAGTCAAGCCTGCAAACGAAAATCAAGATGACAAAATATTATTAAGAGCTTACAGGATTGAGGCCGACACTGCATAAAGTACCAAAATCCCACCAAAACTTGTAAGGAAGTGTGCAGTTTAAGCAAGTGCAGTCCTTATGATGGCAAAACTTGTATATCTATCAAATGATTGGCAAGGGAACCTAAACCATTTTACCCATGCAAATGGTTTCAAGGGTAAACTGCAGCAGTCCTCCTATTAGTCATTATTTACCCTTAAAGGTTAAATTTCTCCAACTATTAAGCCCCAAGTTGCAGCACACTTACAGCGCCAAGAATCTGTTGTGTCTGTAGGCGACCAGGTTCTCCCAAATTCGTACGCCGTGTAATCTGGAGCTTACCAAGGGCGTTGCTTCCAAGAACTTTTGCTGGTTCAGGGCTTTGAGATGAGAATTTTAGCTGGTAAAGATAGTTCTGTATCCCTCCGCCAGATCTAATCATGATTGGAGGCTGAAATATATCTCTGCCAGTGCAAATGTTAGAACATCTATTATATCAATAAGAACACAACATCGAACTGCTAAAAAAAGGGAGTATTCTATGCTAATTTCTTGTAATTAATAATATACTTGAATCCTACCTAGCAGTGTAACTTGTTGCAGATTGGTGTTCATCAGCTTTTAGTTTTGTGGCACTCCAGCATTGTAAAGGTTCAAACTCAACTTGGTCCATGTATAGGTTTGATTTGGTATGATTTTCAATACATGCTTCCAAGAATGTCGTATCCTGAGAAAAAATGCAGGGAAACGTAGTGTGACTTTCCTTTTCCCAGGGACCTCTCTTCGTTTAGACTTGGTACCACAAATCTCATCATGTTAACAACAACTCTTCCAATTCCAGCAAGCACATTCAAGAAACTATGATTCCAAGATTCACACATTTAAGCACAATATACAGCTTACATTCACCAAATTAGTTAGACTGGACATACCTTGACAACTCGGACCTGCAAAAAGAGGTAGATTAAGATCAAATTAAGCATACATGCAAGTCACTTATATTGACAGAGTTATAACCTTTTATAATTGGTAGGTTAAATCATGTCACTTTTCTGTTCCTAAACAATAAATTTGTACGATTTGCCTCTGATAAAGGTATAAAAACGATACCTTTGTCCTTACGGAAAGTGGATTGGAAACAATGAACTTAAAAAACTGGGGAGATATTTACGTTCTCCATCACCATCATTATACATACGCTCCCAGTTCCTTAACGTCATGCTCCACAATAAAATCATAATGTCCTCCTGCACGAATTGATTCTACACATGACTTCGATGTGTCCAGAAGTAGAAGTCTCTGCTTCTCAGTCTGTATTTCTGCCTATAACAAGATTGATGCTCATTGTTACTTAACATCGTGAAAAAATCAAACTAGAAACAACTTATTGTTTCTCATTGTTACTGCCATTAAAGATGTTTGTTATCGTTATGACACTTGTCAGTATTCCAACACCAAGCAACTAAAGATTGAACATTTAATGGCAAAAGAGCTTTGAAAAAGCACTGTAAGTGACCAACCTTAATTGTGAATATCTCGAACCTCGAACTTCGAACTGTTATTTATACTTATGTGGCTGCAGAAAGTCTCTCCGAGGTAGATTGCTCTGCACAAACAAAGGGCGGCTTCATATTGATTCTGACCACGGTTTAGCTGATAGATTGACTTATTGTAAATTGATGATTCAATCCAGAAAAAGCCACATGATTCCTTATGAAATTGAAGATGATTTCAGAGTGCAAGAAGGAAAGAGAGACACGAAGGCTTGAGGGAGGAGGAGAAGTCCGGAGAGGCCCATGGGATCGACAGCGTCGTGGAGGAGGAATCTGGTGCGGTAGCTGAGATCGGATTCTTCTGGCGATGGCTTGCTGGATAAGCGAATGAAGAGGCGGGGAAGGTAGGAGGCGGCGATGGGATCGTCGAGGATGTCCTCACCGGAGAGAAGATCGGCGGGATCGACACGGAGCGGAATGTCGACGTTGAACGAGGGTCGGCAAAGCCGCATAACCCTGAATGCCAGGGAGTGGGACCCTTGACTCGCGCCCCTCCTTCTCGTCTTCTTCTACAGTTAATAGCTGAGCTCCGCTGCTCCGTCCGTCCGCCCGTCGATTGAGATGGATTGCAATTACTTCAACTTTCAGGCGTGGCGTAGTCCTCCACTGTAACAATTGGCGTAGCAGAAAGTAAACTGAAAATGTCAATATTTTATTTTAGCCCCCAATAATAGTATGGATGACCAATATTGTCCTAATGATCATATTTTCTTCTGATTTGACCCTATAACTAAATTTTGCCCGAGGCTGAAACTATGATTGTTAAATATTAAGCAATTTTACATTCTAAAATAAAAATATGATTCGTAAACTTTTATTAGCATGATTTTCTATTAGTAATATATATATATAAAAAATGGTGCTTAATTATCCCATCTTAAAATTAGCCCTTAAGCTTTGACATATGGACAATCACCCTTTAAGATAATAATTTAACAGTAGGGTGAGCGTTGGACGGGCCAGCCTTTTTTACAATATCGAATCTGACCCGAATTTTCGGTCCTCACTTGTGGAGGATCGAGACCGATTTTTGTATGAAAAAAATTGTCTGAGTCAGTCTTACTTAACTATGGTTGGTCTCGGTCTTTGACCGAAATTTTGAATCAAAAAAATTACACTTTTTTCAGTTTTTGTCTGACTAGGTCCGACCGCAACCACAATCGGAATCGAAAATCAATCACCACAGTCGGAATCAAACAACAATCAGGAAAAAATAAGTGTGCCCGACAAGAGTAAGAAATCATAGAAACATGTACGAGAATTGTTACCCTAATTTCTTCTTCTTCTTGAACTGGAACTTCCCTCCCATGTCCATTCCTTTTCTCACTGCTATCTTTGAATGGAGACCTGAAGGTCTTCTTCACCAGAGAAATCCATGAAGATGAACTAGAACCGCACTTCTTCCCCATAAAGAGAGAGCGAGAGCGAGATGAAGATTGTAAACAACTGAGGCTGGTTTGGATGAGGTTGGATGAAGATTCTAGATTTTGAGGTTGAGGTCGGTGGGTTGGGCTCTTCATAATACTAGACTATTAAGACAGATTTCGAACTGGACCAGTCCTAATCGGATTAAAAAAAAAAGACTGAGACCGAGACCGCCCTTGAGAAAAAAAAATTGTTAGTTAATCTCAGACCTAATCGAGTCGGTTTCAGACCGGTTTTATAAGGATTTCAATCCAACCATTATTTTTTTCTCATCATTAAATTTAACACTTCCATACCCCCAACTCCAAATTTACAAGTCATAACTCAAGATTAATGAGCATTAACACCCTTGAACTTTCAGAATTTACAAATTCATCCTCTGATGACTAATGTGCACCCGTCCTAAAGCTCTGCAGTTGGATAGACTAGTGTCTAGACACTGCGACAGTTCATACTTAAACTGCAAATATGTATGGTTATGGCGATTCATCCATTAAAAAACAGCATATTTTCAGTTATAGAAAATGGTTAACGATTGAATTTAGTTGTTTTTTCTCTAAAAATATGTTGTTTTTTTCTTCCTACTTTCACAGTGGGATTATGGTGATTCATTGTTTAAATTTTTAACTGCGATTCATCGGTTAATTTTCAAGAACATATTAAACTTGCTTGTGAAAGATGAGCAACTCTATCATATCCTGTATGGAATGAACTAATGGAGGTTTCAGTTCCGTTATTTGTTTTGCATACTTTTCAACATCTTCTTCAATCTTCCGGAAGTACGCAGACCTTTTTGTTATCTCCTTCAGTGCTTCTATCATTCCTTACTTCTCGACACTGGAGCTACCCATCTAACCTTTCTTTTCCCGTCTGAAGTGGCGGAGGAAGCGACAGTTCCGGTCCTTTTGAGAGTGGTGGTTGAGGTGGTCCATCCACTCGTTCAACTGATGATACAACCGCAACTTGTAATGTTGGTTTCACAAGAATAGGTGGTGTCAACGCTAACTAGTCTGTTGTAGAAGTTTCGAGATTATTTATTGGATTGATCTGAAGTCGTGACGACAATTTATAGTCTTTCGCCCCTTTTGGACAAAAATTGGCGTCAAAGTTACTGCACCTCTTCGAATCAAACTTGGCGCCAAAGTCACTTGCACCTATTCGGATCAAACATGGCGCCAAAGAAAGCAAGTGTCCTAAACCAGGATTTTTGGGGTCAGAAATAAGTTATTAAAATTCCAAAATTTCAAATTTATAATGAATTTTTGGAATAATAACTTTATAAAAAAAAAAATCAAGCTGACCTTTGACCCCAGTCAGGGCCTCTGCCCCCAAACCCCACCACCTTGGAGCCCCCGTTGCTTAAGAGTTTCGCCCCAAACAACCGATGAGGTTCCGATACCATGAATCATAATAAACTGAAACAAGTGTGCACTCTGCACCCTTCTAACTTATTTGATGAAATATTATAATCATATTGGTCAATTAGTCATTCCAATTACACTAAAATATGTAACATATGGATCTGCCTTCTCTCCTCCATGTTATGTGCTCGCCGGTGACAGTTTGGGTGATTTGGATTTTGGGACTATGCCAAAATCTCATGTGTTGTTGCAACTTAGCAGATTTCGTCGTCCTTTCGTCAAAACCTGTCGGATCCTCCACTAGGGTCGGTAATGGTGCGGTGAAAAACTCATAACCATGGTTATAACCGTTACCATTATGGTGCAGTGCGGCTATGGTGATGAATTTTCTACCCATAATGGTTATGGTTATGGTATTTGAGTTATACCCATGGTTATTATATAAATATAATATTTATTTATTATTAATAAACTAATTTATATAATATACTAAATATAAATTATATAATTGAAAATTTGAAACTGTTGAAGATTGAAGGCCCCAAAATCCAACTATGGTAATATAGATTGATGTATTTTTTAAAATAAATTTTTCGATCTTTTATTATATTATATGCGTGGAATGAATATGGGTATACGGGTAAAACAATGGTTAATAACCACAGTTATTTTAATGGTTATGATATTGAAAATTATACTCATAATGGTTATGGTATGTGGTTTAAAAATATGGTATGGTTATGGTATTTGTTATACTCTGACCATACCCTAACCATCGACAGCCCTATTCTCCACCGTGGTTCCGTCGCCGGCGACAAAAGACTGTAACTTGAGGCGGTTCACGTTTAACGGAATCAACTTCCGCCCCACTGCCCTAACTCTGAGCGGCAAGAGAAGTGACTGCTTAGCTTATGTCAGCAGAAATTCATCCACAAAATTCCAAACATTTTCTTTATATTTTCTTCCACACTCTTCTAATAAAATAATTATAAGGGGATTTATATTTATATATACAAGAATACTTAATTAAACCATATTATGATAATTACAATTAATCCTGGATATCCTAAAGATCTGATGATTTTTTGTTGGATCTTCCATTTTTATAAGCAAAGATATGAACTTTCATGAGAAGAAGGAAGGAAATTACATAACCAGGAAATATATGAATTCATGTCATTGTCTTAGCAAGTACCAACATTCTCTTCACAGCAACCTAACATGTCTGATGTTTTGAGTGTGTTTTTATGGGCATATGCTGATGGGTTGACTTTTTTTGTTACCAGATTTAGTTGATCTAAATTACATGCAAAATTGTTGACATATATGTAGAATATTTCACCCAAATATATCTCAATTACTAAATATATATCAAAATGTCATTGGGTGAACATATATGTAGAATATTTCACCAAAATATATCTCAATTATTAAATATATATCAAAATGTCATCGGGTGAAAAATAAATATAAATCTATACATACTCACGACTACTATTTAATTGCGGATGGATGTTCCACTCATAAATGGGAGTAGTGGGTCTGATTTTTTCTGTTAGTTTCATCCGCGAATGGTAGTCGCAAGTGGAATTGAATAAAAATGAAGGATTATTTTCTTTAAAAAAAAAAGAAAAAATATATTTATTTTATTTATATTTCAAAAAGAAATTATCGATTCGTATTTATTTTCCACTCATGACATTTTGATATATATTTATTAAATGAAGTATATTTTGGTGATGTATTCACTTTTTACATTATAAAAGTAAATGTATTCACTTTACAATATACGTGCTTTCTATATTTGTTAATTATAAGTACTTACTCAAAATCTAATTTTATTCGATTAATTTAGATAAATGGTACGTGATAAAATTAAAAAATTCAGGTTTACAGAATTCATTAATTCTACTCTTTTGTTTTAAATCTCTGAAAATTCATCATGTGACAAACCAGACAATTTTGAATTTTAAAACACACCACAAATCTACCTCATTAAGTAATATTATATTATATTATATTAATTTAATTTAATTTAATATTATATTATATTATATTAATGTAATATATATATTATTTTAATAGTTTTAGATATATTGGTTTACTTTACTTTACTATACTATTTTTTTTTATGATATTCTGATTTATAAATAATTTTTTTAAGTGAAATGAAATGTAAACAGATTTTTAGTAATATATGGTATTATATATTTATAATTTACATATATTATAATTGTATCAAATTAATCAAGAATAAGATATGTATGTTCTATTGGTATATCAATTTAAATATAATTTATACGCAAAATACTAACTTACTACGTTAACATAGTATAAGCTCTGACTTAACTAAATTTCCACGCAATGTGCGGTTTAATTAATAATTATATATATATATAACTATCAAATATTCATACAAGTTTTTCCAGTTCTGATATGATAAAAGCAAGAAAAGTACGGACAAGTTACATGAAATATACGGAGGAAACTGAGCGATATTACTAATATATTAATTAACTAGGGATCATTGCTAGGGATCATTGCGAGGGATAGCTCGGGCATGGTTCGTGGAGGCGTGGCCAAAACGAGACTGGGAGGATCGATTGAGGAGCTTGAAGCGGAGGCTATTCTTCGAGCGGTTCGTCTGGCTATGGAGAACGGATGGACTCGGGTTGTAATCGAGTCGGACGCTCTAGGTGTTGTCAATCACCTTCTTGGGAAGGATTTCTCGTGGCGGTTCAATACCATTTTAGCGAACACCATCTCGTTAGCTTCGGCTATTTCGGAGGTCTCTTGGGTTCACATTCATAGGTCCGCTAACGTTTGTGCGGATTGGTTAGCCAAGAACGTTGTTTCCGGGTTGTGTCCGTTGGATTGGGTGTCATCACCCCCAACCCATTTATCGTTTCTTATTTTAGAGGATTGTAATGGTATTTCGAACTCGTTAGCTTTCCCGTGTTAATGAGAATGAAATGTTGTGGCAAAAAAAAAAGAAGATATTTGGTCCGTGCTTTGTACAGTAATTGATAATTTAATATTTAAAAAAATGAATTTATTATTCATATTGCATGATTATTGTGTAAAATTATTCAAATTATTTTTAAAGTCAACATACAAATAATTTTTAAAAAAATTAGTATAATTTCATAGTTAAGTTGGTAATGAATTAAGATGTATATATATAGAATATAGATGGATATTTCTAGGTATTTTTCTAGAAAATATTTGTCAATTGTTTTTATTATAATAATACATACTTTTAAAATTTTATAGTGACATATTAATGATAATGAAATACTTATTTAATATATACTATTTTTTTAATTAATAAAAAATTATTTAGCTAAAATGTTGATTCAGTTATAAAATTATACACAATATTGAAAAAATAATCTACAAAAATAGAATACTTTTGTATGATAATAAATAATAACATTTTGATACAAAATGAATATAATAAATACGAAAGTTTAAACAAAATTGTAATGTACCGTGAAAATGTATTAGAAAATTCTAGAGTTTCTCGAGGTATACATATGGTGAATCCACATCATGAATGATTACAAAATTAATCCGCACCAACCAACCAAATTGTTTCATTTTGACAAATAAACATGATAAAAAAAATCATGTATCTTAATTATAAAGATTCTAGCCAAATTAATATATAAAATAATTAAGGGGAAATGCTTCTAATTACTAGGGTTGGGCAAAAAAAAACAGTTCGGTTGAACCGTGCCTGAACCATACCGGTTTCGAACCGGTTCAGATGAACCGATTCACAAAACAAACGTTTTTTTGAAAAAATATGGAGTGGTTCAGAAGAGATACAGAAAACTGGTTCAAAACCGATTAACCGAACTACTTTTTGTACCGGTTTTAACCTTAAATTTACTACTAAACCAGATCAGATCATATTTAACAGACCAGACCACAGAGTCACAGACCAGACCAGACTCTTTCATTTCAGTCTTTCACTGATTCAGACCTAATTCAGAATTTCATTCTTCACAGCTTCAACTTCAAGTTCAAGCTCTTCCTCTTTCAGTTTCAGCGACTACGGCTCTTGCCTCTTCGGACTTCGATCAGACTTCCGACGAAGTCGGCTCATCCCGTCATCGTCTCTTCGTTCGTCTTCGGCTAGACCAGGTTCGTCTTCGGTTGGATCAGGTTTGTCTTCGATCAGGCCTTACAAGGGCGTTGATGGAACCTGCAATCTCTCGGGGGTAAGTTTAAATTTCCAGATACTATAGTTGTTGTACTTGTCTCATTGTTTTTCTAAAATGAAAATCAATTGGTACAAGGATGTTCCAGCTTACAACGAGAGGGCTCTGCAGAAGGTCGTCTCTCACCAACCCGTTAGTGTTGCCATCGAAGCCAGTGGCAGGGACTTCCAACTCTATGATTCGGTAAACTACTTACTTCAACGGTAATGTGCATGATTACTGGGTAGCTTCTGTCGTTGGTCTTCTGTTGTGTATGATTACTGGGTAGCTTTCTTGTTTTACTGGGTAGCTTTCTTGTTTTACAATTTTCAGGTCAACATCAACAAACAAAAGAAGGATGCTTTTCAAATTCTTAAACTTGTGTTAGAGGTTGATCCAAAATCAAATCCCCATTTTGATGCAAGCATGGGAATTGACAAGGTCAAGCTTCTCATACCCAAGAGGATGACTTTCGAGTTTGTTGAGGAAGGGAAATGGTCAAGAGATGCAGAAATGATGAAGTTGAGGGTATCATACTTGTGTGTGTTTGGAGTCTTAATTTGATATCAGGCTCAGTTAGCTAAGGCAAAGGCAACACCTGATATCAATCCTAATTAGTTAGCTAATATTGTCGTTTTATCAGTTGCAGAATATATGCGGTACAAATTTCAGAAATTTTGATGTCTCTCTATATGTATATATGATGATGATCATGCATCTTCTTTTACTACATTTTTATGTATTTGCTATGGTACTGCAGTATGTCAATTTGATATTTTTTTGTCATTTAATTTTGCGTGCTTATAGCCTGCTTGCTGCATAACTCAGATGATTTTTTTAAATATGTATGAAGTGGTTCGGTCGAACCGATTTTGAACCGGTACGGTAAATCGGCCAAAATCTGGAGCGGTAAACCGTATCGGTTTTAAAATGTGGTAAAGGTTCGGTTCTAAACCGGTTCGACCCTGAACCGGTTCATGCCCAACCCTACTAATTACCCCCTTAATAATGTTTGGACCATTTTTGGGACCCCTAAAATGTCATTTTTCGCACTATTTACCTTTTATGTTTTCAATAATTTATTCCATTAGTAGCCTGAGTATATTTTTCATCCAAATTGGAGACAAAGTGAAACATTTACCCAATATGTGTAAATATAAATACTTTGAAATGTCAAAACCAGCCTGTTCCCTAAGCTATCATTCCAACTTTAGTCAATAAATATGTATATTGGACTCGTTCTCCGGTCTTTTTCATATTTGAGGAACAAAAAGGAGACAGTCAAGCTCGACAGAAGGAAGACTAAAGACCAAACGAGTGAACGACCGTCCCATTCCCCCCACACCTCAACCTAAAGCATACTACATTTTGAGTAGGTAACAAATCATGCATGGCATATCAAATGAATTATTGGTTCTCCACAATTATATATATACATATACATATGAGAATATATTGAAGTACTAATTGTATTTTTTTTATTTCCATTTGATACTCTTAGGCAGTGTTATCAGAACCAGACCGACCCTTGAACCAGTGAGGGGGGTGGTTTCCGGTTCGGTCAATCAGATCTGGTTCGATGTGCGGTTCGCTGTTTACAAATAAAAAAACTTAAAAATGCAATTACAAACTATATAGTCTCAAACACACACATAATTACCTCAAACTACATAGTCTCAAATACACACAAACTACACAGTGTCAAACATACACATTACTCTCAAGCACAATATAACACAACATAATTACCTCAAACTTTGAACATACATAACACAATAGCCTCAAAATCAAACACAATAGGTCTAAACTTTAAATATAACTTCTAAACCGAAGAAGTTGCTCGGTCGAACCAAAGAATTCGGTTTAAACCTAAGAGAACCACCCAAAAAATTTAAACCCCCAAAAGCTAGAACCGAAAAACCGTTCGGTTCTAAAAAAACAATCGATTTTTCAAAACCGGACGGTTCAACCCGATTCAAACATTGTTCAAAACTGGACCGGTTCTTAAGGAAGCTATACTTATGTGTATATATATATATATTATGCAAAATTAAGATTAAAGACTATCATTAGAGAATGTCCCATTGAAGTTGACCGCTTTGAATAAAAATGATGTTGTATAATTAATGTGTTACAAAAACAAAAGTGATGATATTGGTATTTATTTTTACACTTCAAATTCATGGTTAAATAATACCTTTAAAACCCTAGGATACTACACTTAAAAGGATCAAGACAGATGTCACAGATTTATTGACACATTTCTTACGGATAATGTAACCTAAAATACGCAAATAATTTGTTATTATTGTATAACTACGTCTAAATTTAATTAAAATCGTGTTTGAAGGGTTTTATATAATACTACGGTTTATTCTTTCAACAGTATTATATTCAAATGAATACTATGAACCAATATTTCCATAACGACTTTTCTGGTATCACGCCAAACCTTAAAAAAACAATCTCCATCATTTTTTAAACATTAAAATACAAAAATGTAAGCCTAAATATAGAAGAGAGAGGAAACAAAATTAAGCTGCCAAGCAACATCACTTCCTCAGCTTTTTCAGACAAAGTACGTTGTACTTTCCCAAAATGCACGGTCGGTCCGGTCGGTCAGTAGTCCATCCAACGTCTTGAAATCTACATTGAAAATCAAACCCTAAATAAGCTCTGTAATTCAAACCTATATATACCCCCATACCCTTTTGCAAATCGTACCTTCAAGAACAAGCTAACGTCTTTCTCTCAAATTTTACCTTGAACAACAAGCAACGTCTTTGGACCCAATCTAACAAAACCATCATCCTTCAAGAAACCTATAGCCATGCAACGAATTGCAGCCGCAACTTGCAAGTCATCGGGACTCCGACGAGTATCCAGTCAGCACGCAGTCACTATCCAGTCGGCATCCAGTCAGCATCCAGACATTATTGTCCCAACCCCTATCAAGAAGGTGAACCACCACCCGCTTCTTCTCCATCCTTGTCTCCAAACCCTAGAACATCCTCCATGCGATGTCTTTATCAACCATCGAAGCATCGATACTAAGAAAACCTTTGCAGGCTTGCTTTACCAATACCTACGGTTTCAGAGCTTAAACCCTTTCTTGGACAGCAAGAATATGAAGCCTGGCGACAGGCTTTTCGACCAGATCAACACTGCAATCCGTGGCTGCAAGCTCGGGGTGGCTGTGTTCTCGCCAAGGTACTGTGACTCCATCTACTGTCTTCACGAGCTTGCACTTCTAATGGAGATGAAGAAGAGGGTGATACCCATTTTCTGTGACGTGAGGCCCTCTGAGCTTCAGGATATGGTGGCGACGATAGGGAATAGCTGCTCCAGTGAGGATATGAAGCGATACCGTTGGGCTCTTGAGGAAACACGAAACACCGTGGGACTCACCATTAATTCGTCGAAAGAGTACGTACTACTTATTAGATCTGCTACTTTTAGTTCTTAGGGCATGCATCATGCATGCAAGCAAAACCCTATACTACTGAAAATACATTATTTACCAACAAATCTATTCCGTCGCTAAAAAGCAACATCTGTCGCTGAAGGTAAAAGACCCGTCGAATGTGCACGTAAATTTACATGCATAAGGAAACAATACATTATTGGAAGCTAGTTGTTTTGGAGATTAATTTTCAGTTTTTGATTATTTCATGCATATATACAATCGATCGTTACAAAATCTTTGGATATTTTAGGACTGATCGACAACGTTGTTGATGTTTGTAGGGATTGGTCGGAACTTCTGCAAAGAGCCTCAGATGCAATATTCAACAACTTGGTGGAGATCGAAGAACAAAACAACCCCAACTACATTGTGTAGAATTTAAGCTAATTACACTTTGCAGTCTATTTTTTGTTAAAAACAAAAAAAAACATTCTCCTACATAGAAAATTCAATTCATTTTTTATCAATGTAATTTTTTATTAATTAACTTCATTTTTATGCAAAACAAAAATCTAAAGATATAAAAAAGCATTTGTAAGTAAAGTGTGTATTACAATTACTTTATTTAATTTCTTTCTTTATACAAGAAAATAATTAGGTTGTTCAATAGTTACCATGTATAGGATTCTAAGTTAAGCTTGTTGTAATCCATCATGTACAGGGGGCGTTTGTTTTTATGTATTGGTTAATACATGTATTAATTCCGTATTAAAATGTACTGTATTAATATATCTTAATACATGTTTACATATATACAGTGTTTGGATGGATACATGTATTAAGATACACATAACCCCTAATACAATGTTTGGTTAGGTACAAATTATACATAAAGTGACTAAAATACATAAATACCCTTATATTTGTTTTTATAATGTAAGTATATTATGCACGTGAATTGATACATGTGTTAAAATAAAATGTATTAAAATCTAACAGAAATATTTATGTAAACAGACATGACAATCATTTTCCTCGTTGTTCTTTCATTTTCTAAACTGAATGTATCCATATTTGTAATCATAAAGGAAAAATGAAACAAATCAACTTGAGCTACTAACACAATATCAACGGCTACTCAGTATTAAAAATTGCAAATATTTCATAATATACTAATTTATAGCCATATGTCTACAGTAAAAACAAGAAATCTCACAGGACAAAACAAGAAAACCAAGAGGATTACATAGGTGAATTTGTATGTGGAGGAATACATACAAAACAAGAAACTTGGGCAAATACATACGTATGTGGAGATTGATAACCCACATTACAAAATTAGAAAACCCATAGCACATGGACAAATTTGTTTTGAATAATTGTGTATGTGGACATTGATAAAAATAAAATCATAATTGAATAGGAGGAATATCTTATGGGAAGTTGAAGAAGAACGCCGAGAGGAGTTGTTGAGAGGAACGCCGACAGGAACGCCGAGAAGAGTTGTTGTGTTGTTGTCGATCGAGAGGAGTGATGTGTGTTGCGCTAGGTTTTGTTTTGAGAGGGGTGATTTTAGTAATCTTGCATTATGTATTATTTAATACCTAGGTTAAATTTAGCATGAGCTAATACTTAATAAACCACATAATTATGTATTAGTTAATACACAAGTATTAATTAGTACAATTTAAAATTTAAACCAAACATAAGTATTAATTTATACATGTATTAGCTAATACTAATACATGGTTAATGCTTCAAACAAACACCCCCTAATGGCCCGTTCTTTTCATTGAATTCCAAAGGATTTGGGCTTACGGATTCCGTAAGCCCATGTTCTTTTCACGGAATTGCTCAACATTTGCTTAGGCATTCCGGGCGGGGTGGGCTTAAGTTTTCCGGGTGAAAACCTCAGAATTCCTAAGCCTAGAAGGCTTGAAATTCGGAATATAGGGTTAAAAGACGATTATGCCCTCACTGATTTTGCTAAATTCCCACTGTGCCCCTCATTATGTCTTCTCTTCTACGTCTCTTCTCTTCCGTCTTCAATTCAACTGAGCTCAACGTCTTCAATTCCTCTGATGCGTCTTCAATTCTTCAACTGTAACCGAGCTGCCCTCTGCGTTTCATTCAAGTGCTGCGCCCCTCCTCTCCATTCCATTTAAGCCACACGATTCTGCCGAGAACTCTCCTTCAGTTGCTGCAGAGGAATACGCCCCTCCTCTCCATTCCATAAAAAATACGTTTTTTATTTTTTATTTTTATTTAAATAAACGTTTTTAATATTTTTAAGTTTTATAATTAATTAATACAATTTATTTTTATTATATACTATACATATACAAAGAGGGGCAAATATGTCATTTTACCACATTCCATTCATTTTCCGTATACAATTCCACCAAAGAAACAACAGAATTCCTTATTCCATTTCATTTTATTCAACCAAAGAAACAACTTCATATTCTTAACTCCTATTCCTTATTCCCAATTCCTATTCTCTATTCCGTATTCCGTATTCCTTAATCCGAATTTCGTGAAAGAAACGTCCGTGAGTGTCTCAATGAAAGAAATTTGTGTGGTCTCTTTGTTCACAAATACCTTATCTATATGCATTATATATCATTTGATTTTTTTTTATGATAATGACAATTTTCACTATACACATCAAATCAATGAATATTTGATGTATATGAAAATTTGTCATCCACATATTTAAAATTTTAGAAAAGTGATTTTTAATTGCACATGAAAAAACATTTTACCTACTATTTCCTTTGGCTCTCTAAAACGATTGATAATCAGAAATTCGGGATGTATATAATATATATATATATATATATGTATATGTATATATATATATATGTATGTATGTATTATATTCAGATTCTTCTTGGTAATTTGGTTGGATACTACATCAAACATGTACTGTAGTTTCAGTGAATCTTCCCGACCATATTACATAGCTTGGTTGCTATTGTAAGCATGTTCTCCACCGTAACTAAGCAATTTTCATTTTTCTATTAAGCACAATTAATAAGTTGAAAAGTTCGTAGAAAGCTCATTAGATTATCAATACATGTTTTATATATTCAGACATAATTAGGATGACACAGTACGTAAAATGTCTTCAACTTACCATAGATTTACAGAAAATAAATAAATAATAACATGCAAAATATTATGAAAGGAAGTTTTTGAAAAAACTAAACGTGTAAGCACATTACAGGAGAAAGATGAGATAACGGCTTAAATATTATTGAACCGTGAATATTTTATCTGATTATTCACGGAAAACACTATTGAACCGTCATTTTATAAAATAAAAATAAAAAATCCGCGACTCAAATTTCAAAGCCACAAAATAAAAATTATTGTCTTTTACGACTACTTTTTTGAAATGTTTTTTTTTTAATATATATTTTTTATTTTCACTATTTTTCACGGTTCAATCATTATTGAGCTGTAAACAAATGAAGTTATTTTTTAAGACTCCTTTTTTGGGTCAGTCATTTTTTTAAAAGAATTATTTTTTTTCTTTTGGCACAATCACTATTGAGACGTAAAAAAAATGAAAATATTTTTAAAGACTTCTTTTTTTAGCCGTTCTTTTTTTAACGGAATAAATATATTTTTTAACTATTTTTTACCTCTCAATCACTATTGAGCCGTTACAAAAAATCGCTTTCCCACCGCTTCTTCCCTCTTCTTCAAGTGTTCCTCGATTGGAGCTCAAGTATTCCCTTAAGTTTTCTTCCCTTATTTTCAAAGCCATGGAGAACTCACTACGAGAACTCGACTGGGACCGACCACCTCCGAGTTGGCAACCTCGATTGGGACCGACCAGAAGCCATGGAGAACTCTCGACGAGAAGCCACAGAGATCTCTCTACGAGAACTCGACTGAGACCAACCACCGTCGTTCCCTCTCCTTTATCAAAAATTTTCGTATCCCACTCCCTCCTCCTTTTTCAAAATTTTCGAGCTCCTGCTCCCTTCTCATTTTCTTCCCTAAAATTGTCATGGAGGAGCCATGGACAGCCTTACGAGAAGAAGACACCGAGCTGCCGTAGAAACGACCTGGAGAAGGATATTATGATGTGGATCCTGATGTTTAGATCGTTTTAATATTATGCTGACATTGCAATTTTTTTGGAGCAGGATTAATTAATGAGAAGTTGAAGTTAAGCTAAAAAATCGTCCTGGTGATGGAGATGGAGGCAGCTGGTTTATTGAATGCATAAGACTTCCCTTGTTTGGAAGATTGGAGATCATAGTTCATACATGGTTTTGTTCATTAATTTAGGGGTTAGAGAAAAACAAAAAGTGTGAACAAATTTCAAATTTATGATATAATTGAATTATTTAAATAGCAATGAATAAATAACACTACAATGAAGTGTCTCATTCGAATTAATCGAGCATTATTTTGATTAGTATAAGTTCATGTTTAATTAATTCTATATTTATTTATATTAATTAATATATTTATTTATATACTATAGTTAACGTTATGAAATAATTTAATATGTATATATTTGAATTTTAAATAATAATAATAAAAGAAGCTAACCAACTGCCATCACTCAAGCATAGAGGCTACTTCATGCCAACGGCGTCGTAATTGGTTTCCGAGATTATCCCTCGCCTTTTCTCAAGTACCACATCGCTTGCTTCGGAACGCATGAGAGACTCCGAGGAGCTATAAAACTCAAGCTTCTCTTAAATACAAATCATACCTTTCTCGGCCTTTTGGCTAAGATCAAGTGTAGTATCTGTTCTTATCAGTTTAATATCTGATACGTGGGCCATCGGTTCACATGATATTAAATTTATATTTTGTGGGGAGATGCCAATCAAAATAGCTTGCTATTTGGATCTCTCAAGCATCGTCTGGGTCTTACACTACAACTCAGTTTCGGTGCAACCCAACAATTTAAGTTAATGATTTTATTGAATTTTTTCAAAAACTGTTTAGTTTAGAAAAAATATTTGAAAAAGTGTATTTTGCAATAGGCGCACCCCTGTCATGCCTATTGCTCAAATTTTTTTTAAGTCTATTAGAAAAACACCCTATTAGAAACCATGTTGATTTTAAGTCTGCTTAGGAGATCATTGTGTACATGAATTTGAATTGTATTGGTTAGTCGTACGGTAGGACAGAAGAAAGCTGATCCCCTTCCAATGATTAGGAAGGGTCTTGGATCAAGAGGACAGAAGATCAATTTGTCACTACTCAGGTTACCATGGAAGGATCTGACCTTACCATGGTTCAAGTAAGGAGGACTATAAATACCACCCCACCAATCTCATTTGAATTAATTGTTCATTTACTCTCCCACCTACCTTTGCTGCTTTGCATTTGCTCTGATCGCCCAAACGAACCTCCGACTGACTATTATCGGAGGGGAAACAACGAGAACTCTCTAGGTTTTTCTTATGTGTAGGTCACCCACCAGATCTGCTAGGAGCAATTTACCTGAATGAATTTCAATTACCGTGATCCAACACATTTGCGTCGTCTGTTGGAATACTTCGACCAAATCAGTCATAGTTCCCGCTACTACTCGAGCAAAGACTAATAATCGGGAGGCTACCGAAAAGGACTCGCTCCAAAGCCTCCATCAACACTCACGACTGTCAGCCTTTATGTCGTCCCAGCCTATCTAGTTCAGCCAGCCTGTCCCAGGCGTGTATGCCCAGGAAGCACCCCTTAAGCATCAACCTGTGGTCCCTGCGGAGCGAAGGCCTGAGCCTGATGCCCCCAAGCCGGCGCATTCCCATATTGCATCCTCCGCGGAAAGGGCGCTGCCTCGGGTGGAGATCATTCGAGAAGTCGCCTTATCACCAGCATTTATGGCAACCCTCGATGAGCTCCTTAACAGAAGGGAGCAAAAAGTAGTTGCCCGAGCAACCCAACAAGTATACGCTTGTAGGATGGAAGAAGCCACCTACAGACCTCAGAATCCACCAGTGCCACCAATAGCTCCCCAGCCAGCCCAACTTCGGGTGACAACAACTCATCCCCCTGACATAAATGCATAATGACCACAGAGGAGGTCGAGGAGCTTGCCACCCAAAAGATGAAGGAGCAAAATACTTCCATTGATTAGAATGGAGATCATACATGGTCTTGTTCATTAATTTTGGGGTTAGAGGAGAAAAAAAGTGTGAACAAATTTCAAATTTATGATATAATTATATTATTTAAATAACAATGAATAAATAACACTACAGTGAAGTGTCCCAATCAAATTAATCGAGCATAATTTTGATTAGTATAAGTTCATGTTTACTTAATTAATACTCGAAAGCTTACACACTATTTGCGCGATAACTATTTTTATATTAAATGGTAAGTGAAAATATATGTATAATGTATTTATTATATTTTTATTTTATAAAAGTATTTTTAATTTAAGAATAAATTTAACATAATATTATACAATAAAAAATAACGTATTTTTATAAATAGTATTAAGCCTATTAATATTTGTGTATAATGTAAATTATTTTATTTATTTTCATATTATAATTCTGTTAAATAAAATTATTATTAAGTCTATCTATTTACAAAATTAATTAAAAAACAGAAAATACATGAATGATTATTGAAAAGCAATAGCAACAATTATTAAGACAATGTTAATTAATAAGTTTAAGTTATTTTTTGTGATTTTGTCACTTCTATTTGTTTAATATGCAAAAATTAATGATAATAAAAATATCTACAAATAAAATTTTATTTATTTTAGGGTTAATTACCTCAACCGTTACCTATGTTTGACAATGTGACTGAACCGTTCAAACTTGAGCTCAACCGTTACTTAAGTTGACACATGTGACTGAACTGTTACTATGACCTAACTGCCGTTATTTCTTCCCGTTAAGTACCACCATGTGCTTGTCGCGTGATATAGTTGTAATTTAAAGTTCTGAAACTACCATCTTGTCTACTTAAGCAGCTGTTCTTAGGTCTGTTGTTCCTTCTTCGTTCCAGCACACGCTCGACGCTCCTGCTCCTTCTTCGTTCCATATCTTCTCATTTATTTCATCTAAGGCCAAAGCTCCCTTGCTCCTTCATCATGTATGGTTCCATCTCTTCTCCTTCATCAATAACCTAGAATCGATTCTGGGTTTGTGTTGTCGAAATTGATGTTTGAAATCACGAAAATTGATTCGTCCTTCACAGGAGTCGTCCCTTCCGACTTATGTTCGATTCTGGGTTTGATTCGTCCGTTCGACCTTCAACTCCGCGACAACTCCGTTCGATTCTGTGATGCTTCAGTTAATTTGTATGACCTAATGAAATATTGCATCGTTTTGAATATTAAAACGGTTCTCTATTCTTCATTCTTGCTCAAATCACGTATGTGTAAACAATCAGAAGCAGCATATTCATGTGGTGTCTATTTCTTCACTTCGTTTTCTTATTATCCTTGAGTTTGAGTGCTGTGACATCTCACAAGCTATCTCTTTAGCACGTTTTATTGCATCATGATATATCACTGGTACCAAATGATGTGTAGATGTTTATTTTACCTTTTCTGCTGTACCGCAACCTTCAGTTGATCTGCAGAATCATATAGTGGCTTGGATCAGCACGAACAAACCTCTCTTCAGAAAACAATTTCTACTGAACCAGATAGTCCTCAAGATGATGGTAAGAATAGGGGGTGAAGAAGTTGTCATCTGTTGCAGGGTTGGGATCTCATGCTCCTAATTAAGTTTGTTTTGTTGAACAGTTGGGGTTTGTAAGAACTAAACAATGATAATGAATATTCGATTCCATAATCTTGGTTGTTAGTTTGATCATGTTTTTGTATTTAATGGTAGTCTAAACACCCATTCTAAATGCAAAATACGGACTGTGTCTGTAACTGAATTGTGTCTGTAAATTAACTGTGTCTGTAACTGAAACTGAAGGATGAAGAACAATGTGTATTTTGCGAAGGTGGTGACTTATCTTTTCTGAACTGTGATTAAAAGGTGACTTAAGTTTGTGAATTGTGATTAAAAGGTGACTTATGTTCGACGTACTGTGATTAAAAGGTTACTTAAGTTTGGACATTTTGTTACCCAACCGTTACTAAAATACAGAATACATCTGAAAACACAGAATCCATAATAATCCATCAAAATCCAGAATTCAGAATACATCCCAAAACATGGTCCATCCTATAATCCAGAACTCAGAATACATCAACAACAAAACTCAGAATACATCAACAAAATCCAGAATTCAAAATACATCAACAACAGAACTTGATGCTGCAATTTGCGAAAATGTTCCCTTGGTGGTGTGTTCTTGACAGGTCAGCAGTTCATCTTAGACAGCTCAATGATTGGCGACTTCGTTCCCTTGGTGGAGTGCGAGTCTAATCTGCATACATCTCCACAACAAAGTGGACATACTCTGAACAAAAAACATAGTGTCATGAATTTATCCAAAAGGGATTTGTATATAAAAAAATGGTGCTGATTATGATTCTCAGATCTCAGCCATCTATTTGGACCCTAATTTCACCACTAACTCACCACTAAGCTTCAATGCAGCAAACCAACTATTATAATTAACCCACCAACATAAAGCAAATTAAACATTTAAAAAACTAATTTGTTCAATCTCATTCTCGATTATAATTTACCACACAAGTTTGTTCAATCGATTACTGCACATTTCATCGATTTAACAGCAGAATCATCACCACCACTCACTATCTTCACGGCAAACAACATATTATGCAGTAATTTACAGCAATTATGCAGCAAGTTGCAGCAATTTACAGCAATTTACAGCAATTTACAGCAATTTATAGCAATTATGCAGCAATTATTGAATACACGCCCAAATACGAACATATTATGCAGCAATTTCATCATTTCGTACCACAAACCAACATCAAAGCCCTAATCTTCAACCGAATCGAAGATTAACGAAGTGAAACAAGGTAGAAGAACACAAACCCAAATCCGAAAACAGAAAGAATGCGAAAAGCCACACAAACCGAAGTTCAATTGAAGCAAAAAGACAAACTTACTTCCAGTTGCAGTTCCGAAACGCAATGTCGCCGAGGAGGGTTCCTTCCGTGCTGAAAATCGACACTATCGGGGCGAAAGGAGGTCTGCAAGTTTCGGTTGGAAGGAATGGAGTGTGGAGATGGTTATCAAACGAGGGGGAAACGTTGCAAAGTGACAAGAGGGCATTATTGTCCTTTCAAATGTCTTCAAATCGTTTTAATTAGGTCATGTGCTGTGCACGTGACACTTTGACAGTCAGATTTGACGGAAAGTTCACGAAGTAACCTTTCAATCACATCTTCAAACTTAAGTAACGTTTCAGCTACACAAAAAAAGATGAGTAACTTTTTAATCACATGGGCCAAACATAAGTAACGGTTGAGGTAATTATATTTATAAAATATATTAAGTCAATAAATATAAAAATATTTTTTATATTGTTTTAAATATATTAATGTTCATATAATACTTTTAACTTAACTATTGTGATTTTATGACTTCTATTAGTTTTATATACTTATATATAAGAATATCAAAAATTTATCTTCATATGCTAAATTTATATTACAATTTTAATTATAGTAAGCTATAAAGTATAAACAATGTTGATATGCAATTTGATAAAATTATTATTTAATAATCTTGAGATTATAGTTAATTAATCTATTTAATCTTTAATTGCACATTTTTATATTTTCATACTTGTTTTTCCATCAAAAATAATATTATGTATTTTATTATTTTATAAAATCCATTATATTTAATATATTTAAGATAAAGTCATAAATATACATGTAAAAATAAACAAAAAATGGTAAAATTTTGTAACTTATCTCAAGAGTGGATGAGAATGTTTGGAGAATTTTAAAGTGATTTACATGGCATGCTACTTAGGATTAATAATTATAAGTTTGACATGAACTAATTAAAATTGTTTATTATGACATTAGGAGTGATAAATTGCATCAAAAAATTTATTTGTCACAATTGTATACATACATACATATATATATATACATACTATAGTTAACGTTATGAAATAATTAAAGATGTATATATTTAAATTTTAAATAATAGTAAAAGAAGCTAACCAACTGACATCAATCTAGTATAGACTATAGTAGGTACTTCATGCCAACGGCGTCGTAATTGGTTTCCGAGATTATCCTCGCCTTTTCCCAAGTACCACATCGCTTGCTTCGAACGCATGAGAGACTCCGCGAAGCTATAAAATCCAAGCTTCTCATCAATCCAAATCATACCTTTCTCGGCCTTTTGGCTAAGATCAAGTGTAGTATCTGTTCTTATCAGTTTAATATCTGATACGTGGGCTATTGGCTCACACGATATTAAATTAATGTTTTGTGGGAGAGAGGCCATTAAAAATAGCTTGCTGTTTTGGACTCTCAAGCATCGTCTGGACCTTACACTGCAGTCCAGTTTCAGTGCGACCCAACAATTTTAGTTTAGACATTTTATATCATGAAATGTAACACAGTTGTTTTCTACTCATTTTTCCAGATTGTGTTTAGCTATATATTTTCTGCTAATTTGCTCTAAATTATATTTTGAAGAAATTATTTGTTTTAGTTGTATTTAACCTGTTTTTCGAAATAATAAGTGCGGGAATTATTTAGAATAGTGTTGATACATAAAAGTAGGGTACCGAAAAATAAATAGTAGTTTGTATACTGACTTAAGATGACCCTAACGAGTTAATACGCAATAACATTAATTTCCTCGATATGTTGTTATATAGTATGTATAACTTTTTCTTTTTTTTTGGCCAAATAGTATTTATAACTTAACCAAACATTTTACTTACCATTGAATATTTAATCATCAATAATTCCCTTCTCCACCATCTTCGTGTAGCCTAAATAAATAATAGCGTAGTAGGAATCAGTCTCGTCCACTATGTATTGGTAGTGAGGACTTTATTGAAAGTTTATAGTGGGTTTGCATTACGTTCACTGGATAAAATAATGTAGGGTTGCGTAAAGGTAGATTTAAGGGAGTGGCTTAAAAGAAAAACACACATCATTACGCCCTACTAAACTAAAGGTTAAAAACAATTCCAATATGATGTTTTTAGTAATATTTGAATTTAGTTTATATTTGGAATATGGAAATCATAACTCATTTTGCTAGTTAAGAGATATAAGGTTTGATTACAGGCTAAAAGAAGGGGAAATGAAAAAGTTAAAACTATTATAATAAAAATATTAAGGGTTTGATCATAAACTTAAAACTTCAAAACAAATTGCACAGTTAACAAATATACCGACCCGAAAATTATTATTCAACAACTTTTGATTCAATTTAATTCGATTCACTTATCTATTCCTACCACATCTATTCCTACCACATGCAATAGTACTCTAGTGGGTGAAAACGTTGACTCTCAAGTGGTTTGTCTGCAGTCACAAGTTTGAATTTTTCGGGTGCAATTAGAAGTTCTGACTTGGGAAAATGATTACGAGTTCGACCTAACAAGTCGATCTCTCAATCAAATGTTGCTGGTGGAATTACGTTAACGGGACAGTGCAAAACGATGATTCCCAAACCTGAAGCTGAGGGGATAAAAAAAGCTCAAACATCGAGTGAATTTTGATAGTTACTATTAGCCGAGTAGAAGAGTGGATCTTGATCGTCCTAACTTTAGGAAAGTTGTAATGTCAGTGTATGTATTCTCTTGATTTTTCTATTGCGGGGTGTTCGAGTCTTCTCATGCGAAAGCTAGATGACATTTTTAACATAATTATTTGATAATCGATATTAAAGTAATTCGTACTCGTAAGTCGTATTAATAGTTAGTCCATTAAAAAGTAGAGAGCTGGCTATAAACATTTTTTGTTCTTAAATTCTCGAAACCTAAATCTCTAATTATGATGTAATTATTGAGTAGAGACAGATGTTAATTGCTAATTAGCGCCTTTGTATCTCTTGGAGCCTGGAGGGTCCAGAATTGAAAATAAAGTAAAATATAAAACTTAAAGGCAGAATATTTTTTTTTGGCCAAGAAGACATAGAAACTTCATGAAATCATATTTCTGCCTCTCAAAATGCTATATGTTTTATGAAGACAATAAATAATGGAGGATTTCAACAATAATAGAATTATTAAATAGTCTATTTCAGTTCATTAATTTTGTTATATTAAATATTGAATGGTCACTTTGATCGGTTGATATTTGATTCACTGTATGACGTTAAACAAAATGATGCCACATTCACGAAATATTTTTCTTCTTTTTTGTGTGTGTGTAAATAAAGAATGGTGAGTGGAAAACAATGAATAAATTCCAAATTATTGCTCTCCAAATAATAATCATATATATATATATATATGGTTAAATACAAATGAGCTACATAAACTTTGGACGTTTTGCAACGAGCTATCCAAACTTTAAAAAATCAAAACGGGCTAAGTCAACTTTGGACGAAGGTGCAACGAGCTATCTCCGTCCAATTTCTGATGAATTTCCGACGAATTTCCGACGAATTTTTATCAATAGTTGACGGTAATTTGGACGGAGGTAGCTCGTTGCACCTTCGCCAATGTTGAGGTATCCCGTTTTGATTTTTTAAAGTTCAGCTAACTCATTGCAAAACGTTCAAAATTCATGTAGCTTAAAAAAAAAATCTCTCTCTCTCTATCTATGCAGATTTTATTAATAATCTTAATTAGTTCATATTTCTATTAATTATAAAAAGGTGGAAATATTAAATTGTTAAACTATATAAAGAGCGCAGGGAAAAAAGGTAACTAGTTAGGATTCAGTCATTTTCAGGACTATGCTTTCCAACTAGATTCTACCCAACAAGTGTCAAAGTGCTTGTTGCAAATATAATATCAACATTATATAATATAATACATTATATAATATCAAATATTATATATATATATGAGTGCGTATAATTGGTTCGATTCGGTGTAAAATATTTTTCGAATATATATAGTTTTGAATGCCAATGGAACGTTTCAAATCGGATTTGCACTCTCAAAAAGTCTATATTTTTAATTAAAATTATTATTATTATATAAAAAGGCTAACGATTAGTACTAAATTAATCTCATGCGTCGCACCCCAACTTGTCACTCAACCTTATTTAATTTTCTTTTATTTGTCATTTTATTAAGTGCCAACTCATGTAAATTATATTATGTCATTAGTGAGCTTGAGCTTTACTCATAAAGTAGGCATTTAAACTAATTATTCAGTTGGACGTTGTTTTTAGGGTTAAATACTAAATAACTACTTAAATTTTGTACGTTTTGTAACGAGTTATCTGAATTTTAAAAAATTAAATCGGGCTACCTCAACTTTGGCGAATGTGCAACAAGCTACATACGTCCAAATTACCGTCAACTGTTGACAGAAATTAGTCAGAAATTGGACGGAGGTAGCTCGTTGCACATTCGTCCAAAGTTGAGGTAACTCATTTTGATTTTTTTAAGTTAAAATAACTACTTGGTATTTAATCATTGTTTACACTATATTTGAACATAAAATTAGAAAAAACATAGTAAAAATAGTTAAATCATATTTTTTCATAAGAAAGTGTAAGAGAAAATAAAAATTGTCATTTTATTATTATTAATTATAAACTTTTGGTATTTGCACCAATAATTATATATCTATATATATTTGGAATCAAGTTGTATACTTTTTGCATATTCGACATACACTCAAATAAATTAGTGTTACAAAAAATGCGAATGGCACATGCATGGAACTAATTTTGATCTCATCCAATGATAGCTTTTGCGTGAGATTATAAAATTATAAGACTAGATAAAAACTTAATAGTAAGTTATAGAAATAAAATCAGATCTTTATAATTAATACCATCCCTTAATAGTAAGTTATTAATTTGTATCTCTGTGCATTAATTTTATTTAAACTAATTTAATATTTTTGTATTATTCTCAATTAATGACTCCTTAATTATAATACTTATAAATAATGCATTTTAAAGCTCAAAATTATTATTTTAAGAATTTGAATTTAAATACTTTAAAACTGATTTTAATTTTCAAAATTAGTTTCAATCATGTGTTATTGTCTTGACTTAATCCAAGGTAACTATATTTTCTTAATTTCCAGATTAATATAATCTCCCCGACTCCCTTATTTAAAAAACAAAACAAAAAAAGAACATTTTTTTTTATAATTATGGATTAAATTAACCGCAATAGGTGACAATTAATCACTAAGTTCAAAATACACAACCAAAACTAGCTAACTTTAACAACTCGCGAAACTGAAAAGCCCACAGCGTCTTTCCGGAGCGCGATAATAGTTTCCTTCGGAGGAGGGCTATGGATTTCAAACACATATCGCCGTTTGAGCGTCATTCCCGCCATTGTATCCGCTACCACATTCGCTTCTCGAAAACTATGTCTGAACTTTATTCTTTCGAACTGCATCAAAAGCTTCCTGCAATCCGCAATGATCGGCATTAGTTTATGATTTGACATATTTTCATCAGAGATTACCTTATGGGCTAAGAGAGCGTCCGTCTCCGGATTACCATATTTGTTTGACTGACATAACACATAAGCGTTCCGTACAAAAAATAAGTCTGCAACATCAAAGGTTTATTGTCTGCTGAAGTGGACAAACCAAAAACTGACACTTGGCATTTTCTTATCTTTTTTGAGATGAAGAAAAGTTATCTGGCAGGTTCCAAATTTTGAACTTGCATTAAATTGATGGTCAGAAAAATGGCAAATATATGGATAAATGCGAAGAGTACGTTATCAAGTTATTAGACAAATATAATAATACAAATAATGTGATGTTGTTTAAAAAGTTATAAATTATATTTAGTGATTCTTGTCATAACTCAATCTGAAAAGAAAAAAAATATTTTTTAAATTAAATGTATGAGTTTACATATGTATTTTGCTTCCATACTTAACAAGTAATCTAATCTCTAAAATACTTAATAAATTATATTATTAGATGAACATCATATTGTTATAATACATATAATTATTTTCTTTAATGATAATTTCTAACAATCAATATATGATTTGCTAAGCTATTACAATCAAACTCTTCGTGAAATTCATAATTGTATTACTTATAGCTTTCTTTTGTAAACAAAACGAATTGTGATTTACAAAGGTTATAATTTGTTTCTACGACATTCTGATTTACAATATTTTTTTTTAAATATAAAATTAGATGTGAAAAACTTTTTAACCTAGTATTTCATATGTTTCTTCATTTATGAATATTATCATAATAAATAATAAAAACAAAGTATATATTTTAGTATATTCATTTTAGACAAAATTCAAACTTAATGCATGTATTATATATTAACAATAAATTGAACACAGTTTTACGCCACTACTTAATTTTTTGGGTTAAATACAAATGAGCTATCTGAACTTTGGACGTTTTGCAATGAACTACCCGAACTTTAAAAATTTAAAACGGGTTATCTCAACGACAAAAGTGCAAGTAGCTACCTCCATCCAATTTACCGTCAACTGTTGATAAAATTTAGTTAGCTATTTGCACATTCGTCGAAGTTGAGTTAGTCTGTTTTGAATTTTTAAAGTTCAGATAACTCCGTGATATTTAACCCTATTTTTTTTTCAAATTTACTTATTTTTATTTGATCTACATATGGAGGGTAACATGGTCATTTCACTAAATACCCAACAGTATCTATGATGGATACAGTTGGGTATATTCTTTGTTTGGGCTGTCAATTAAAGTCTCTTCCTCCTCACTCACTCCACTGCAATGTGAAAGCACCTCAGCCGCTTCAGATAGAGAGAAGGGAAGATCTCTGTGCAAATGTTTCCCGGCGGCAACTGCTATGATATGATCACTGGATTTCAGGGAGGAACTGGGCCTCTCTGAATCCCCAGCAACGAAACAAGAATTTCTGCTGAAGGAAGGAGATTGTTCACTGAAGATCGATCGATCGATAGATAGATAAGGGCTTGACTGAAGAAAGGAAGGTGATTGTATCTGATGGTTTGAGCGCCACACCTGTTACGAACCATTCTGCAGCCTGCAAATAGTAATTTCTTGACTTGTAATAGTTTTGATCTGAATTGGGTTCTTCAATTTCTGGAATTTTGTTGCAGAAAGTTTGAATCTTTATGGTAGATGAAGCTCTAACCTTTGATATCTTGTTGATTGTTGAGACTGAGCTGAGTGCTTATCTGGTTGAAAAATGGAGCTTCCATGGTCATGTTCTAAAAGTTGATTTTGTGCTTCAAAATAGTTATTTTACAACATTTTGATTAGACAAATCTTGTGAAGTTGATTCTTCCTTGCAGATATCTTTGTTACTCTCTCTACCTATATCTGCAAGTTATAATAAAAGTCCATTGAGATGCAGGTTCCATGCAAAGCAAAGTCAGTGATTGAAACTTGCAGGACAGACAAGAAGAAGAAGAAGAAGAAGACTGGTTCAGAGACATCTACATGACAGACAAAGCAGTTCTGTCTGGATAAAAGAAAACATATCAACACCTTTGATCTTTGAGGCAATCTCCTTCCAATTTCAGGGCACATCTCCTTTGGCAAAGAACTCGATTTCGGGTTCTGATCAGTATCTCCAATAACTGTATGTATATAGCTTCATCTTGGCTATATACTTCCTTCGAGTCCTTGATTGGGCAAATCTCCTTTGGCTCGGAGGCGTTCATCGTCTCCATTTTATCCTTCCCTGTAAAACGCAGGGGCAAATCTCCTTTGGCATTGGTTCTTGATTGAACCTATTCAATACTCGTAACCCGAGTATACTATCCAACCTATCCATCTAGAGCTATCGTCCTACTGGGAAGTATCGTTGAGGGTGATTAAGAAACTTCATAATCAACACAAGTTGCTATTTAAGGTATGTTGAGCATATGGTATACATTCTCTTAAGAACAGTTCGAGTTTGGGTTTAATACTAATTTGGTAGCTGAATTTGTGAGTGATGCGTTAGTTGCTAGTTGAAGTTTTCTCTATAATCTAATATATTAATGCAATTTGTTAACTACGACTATTAGAATGGAAGTGTTCTTCAGCGAATCCGACTGGGACAGCCTCAGCGAGAGCACTGAGGCTGACGAGGAACACGAGTTCCACTACGGCGGCCAAGCGAGCGATCTCCTCTCGAATTTGGAACAAACCATCGGCAAAATCGACGATTTCTTGTTCTTTGAAAGGGGGTTCCTGCCCGGGGACATCGTATCGACTTCAGCAGACCCGTCAGGCCAGACGGGTCGAATCGTAAACGTCAACATGGTTGTGGACCTCGAGACCCCTGATGGAAAAACCATCCGAGATGTAAGTTCAAGCAATATCTCAAAGATCCGGTCTGTATCGGCCGCCGATTACGTGACGCTCGGTCATTGGCTGGGGAGAGTGGACAAAGTCATCGATTCTGTCACCGTAGTCTTTGACGACGGCACGGTGGCCGATATCCTTGCGACCGACCAAGAAGCAACAACGTTGGTGACTGTCTCTCCCAACATCGTGGATGATGCACAGTACCCGTACTATCCGGGACAGCGGGTCCGGGTTCAGGCCTCCGCCGTATCGAAACACTGGCTCTGCGGCAACTGGAAGTCCACTCACGAAGAAGGAACGGTTTGTGCCGTGAAAGCGGGAGTTGTTCAAATCGACTGGCTCGAGTCCGCACTCAACGCATGCGATTCGCCTCCCCCATCGCAGGACCCGACAAGCGTCTCCGTCCTGTCCTGCTTTTCGCACTCAAGTTGGCAGCTTGGTGATTGGTGTGTTCTTCGCAGGAACAACAATGCGGAAATCTTTGTCATCGCAAAGACAAAAACAACGGTCGATGTGGTCTGGCAAGACGGAACCCGATCCCTTCAACTCGATTCCCAGTCTCTAGTCCCGGTCAACATTGTCGACGTGCATGAGTTTTGGCCGCATCAGTTTGTTCTTGAATCAGGCGACTCTGACAATCGAAACTGGGGAGTTGTCGAATCTGTCGACGCAAAGGAGAAAACGGTGAAAGTAAGGTGGAGTAATGTGACAATGGAAGAAACCGTGAGTGCATACGAGATTATTGAACACCCCGATTTCTCCTTCTGCCTCGGCGATATCGTGTTTCGGGTTATCGAGGCGGCTCGGCAAGATGGTAATCTGTACTCCTCATGCATCGGGAATGTCGTCGGGTTCAAAGACGGCGCGGTCGAGGTGAAGTGGGCAACTGGTTTCATAACCAAGGTACATAATTTCTTTTTCTTGGAGTCCCAATTGTCAGATTTGTAACAGTTTGATGGGACAATGTCGTAGGTTGCTCCGTATGAGATCTTTCGGTGCGAAAAATGTGAAGGTTCTGCTCCATCTTCTCCACAGTTTGATGAAAATGCAGAGAGATTCGATCAACTTGAGCAATCGTCTACTGAGAAAGAGAAGGTATGTGATAGTGATCATAAATAAATAGGACTAATAACCAAAAAACAAACCGAACTTTGAGGAATTGATCAAACAACAAAGCTACCTTAATTTTTCTATGTTTGATAGAGTTATTAAGTCAACATTAGTTGAAGTATTCTAAGAAAATGGTATTACGATTTAATAACTCTCTCAAACATTGAAAAATTCGTTCAAACATAATAAAAATTTGAGGTATGTTTGATGATTGCTTAATTCTCAAA
Organism: Chamaenerion angustifolium; assembly: GCA_946814005.1. NCBI lineage: Eukaryota > Viridiplantae > Streptophyta > Magnoliopsida > Myrtales > Onagraceae > Chamaenerion > Chamaenerion angustifolium. Next base: position 28,468,004 of record OX328277.1, on the reverse strand, counting down.
GTTTGGTTTGTTGTTCGTTAACAAAAAAATTCGGTTTGCTGTTTGGTTTTTCCTCAAAGTTAGTGTTTTTTTTTTATAATTAAGCTCATAAATAATACCGAATTTTGAATCTGACGAGGCAATCCGAATTGAAACACAATCAATTTGTAATTCATGTCTGGTTCTTGATCTGAACGATATGTTCTTCTGGTGTAGGAGTTGTTACAGTACTGTTGGACAAACCCACCATCGGAAACGAACCAATCCGTCAGTTTCTCCGCCTTGCTACCTGGATTTGCAATCGGGTTCTTAACCGGATTTATATCGAGCCTGTTCGGACCATCGGGCTCAACATCTGAGGATGGAAACGAGGACTTTTCCCGTGATTCCGCAACCGAGATTCAACCAGTGTCTGCGGATGAACTTCTGCAGATGTCTGAAGTTACGAGCTTGGCTTCAGAAGTAGAAGAGATTCTAGAAGAGGATAATGTCGGCGAGAGCTTCAAAAAGTTCGATGTGGTCATCGATTGTTCAGACCATTTCTTCTTCGATAAAGTCGGCAAGGGAAGTGAATCAACTCAGGTTAGAAAATTCAAAAATTGCATAAATATGATTATAAATTATGAAATTATGGATAGTAAATGTTGTGGATATGCTGCAGATTAATAAACGTTGGTTCAAAAAGGTTCAACAAGAATGGAACATCCTTCAGAAAAATCTTCCAGGTATGGCAAACTATTATGCCTTGGCTGCCAAGCTATTATATATACTTCAGTATAACTGACAACGTAACCTTGTTCTTGATGTCTAAACAGACACAATCTTTGTTCGCGTTTATGAAGAAAGGATCGATCTTTTACGAGCAGCCATGGTCGGTGCACCTGGGACACCGTACCATGATGGTTTGTTCTTCTTCGACATCTTCTTTCCTCCCGAGTACCCGAACCAGCCTCCCGTAAGTCTGTTTATTTTAAGGGTCAAAAAACAAACCGAACTTTGAGGAAAAACCAAACAGCAAATCAAACTTTTTTTTTTGACAAACAATAAACCAAATTTTTGGAATTGAGCAATCAACAAACCTACCTCAAATTTTCATTACGTTTGAACGGATTTTTCAATGTTTTAGTGAGTTATTAAGTCGTAATACCATTTGTTTAGAATACTTCAACTAATAATGATTTAATAACTCTCTCAAATATTGAAAAATCCGTTCAAACATAATGAAAATTTGAGGTACCTTTGTTGATTGTTAAATTTCAAAAGTTTGGTTCAGTCAAAAGAACAAATTCGGTTTGCTATTTGATTTTTCCTTATAGTTCGGTTTGTTTTGTTAGTTATTAACCCTTATTTTAATTTAGGGTTGATTATAAAAAAATCGTATTACAAGTATATTGATCTTTAAATCCCATAATAATATACTCCCTAACGTAGCGTCTTTCTTCTCTTTTCCAGATGGTGCATTATCGATCAGGAGGGCTTCGCCTGAACCCTAACTTGTACGAGTCTGGGAAAGTGTGTCTAAGCCTGTTGAACACTTGGACTGGAAATGGTTCGGAGGTGTGGAACCCTAACAGCTCAACTGTTCTTCAATTGCTCGTGTCTCTTCAAGCTTTGGTTCTGAATGAGAAACCCTACTTCAACGAAGCAGGCTACGATAAGCAAGTCGGAAAAATTGAGGGGGACAAGAACTCCGTCAGCTACAACGAAAACGCATTCCTCCTCAACTGCCGATCCATGATATACGTGCTTCGAAACCCGCCCAAGGTACGTATAGTTGCGAATTTTTCACCAAAATATACCCCCATTAATAAGCAAATACCAAAATGTTCTCGGTTTCCCAACAAATAAGAATCTATACCTATCCACGACTCTCATTCGTGATGAATTTTTTTTTTCTACCGTCAGTTCCACTCGCGACTCTCATTCGCAGATAGAAGTGCACAGTTAGTTCCACCCGCGAATGGGAGTCGCAGGCGGAACTGATGAAGGTTTAGGGTTTCATTTTATTCATTAGTTCCACCCGCGACTCCCATTCGTGGGTGAAACTGACGGAAAAAAATATTTGACCCGCATTTTCCACCCACGAATGGGAGTCGCAAGTAGGTATAAATTCGTATTTGTTTTCAAACCGATGACATTTTGGTATTTGCTTATTAATTGGGGTATATTTGGGTGAAATATTCTATAGTTGCCTTCTAAAACTTCAAAAGTATGTACAATATTAAGGGATAAATGTATTTTAGTTATCTGAGAAATTATATTTTTATAAATAGATACCATACCACTAGGGTTTAGATCCTTTTATTTCTATCTCTACGTCTTACCTGTTCTCCTCTTTATTTCAGCACTTTGAATCTGTCGTGGAAGAACATTTTGGCAATCGATGCAAGAACATCTTACTGGTGTGTAAAGAATATATGGAAGGAGGTGTTCTAGGGTTTTCTTCATGCCATGGAAACGGTCGTAGCTCTTCAACTGGGTTCAAGATTATGCTGTCGAAGTTGTTTGATAAGCTCGTCGATGCATTTGCAGAAAAGGGTTTGATTAACTGCAGGGAGTTTTTCGGAACATCTGCTTAGGTTTGGTCGTGTTGTGTGGTTTTGGGGGAACAACTAATGATGTACGAAAGTGTGTGAATTGTGTGTGGTGTCTTGAAGATGGTTTGCATGTAGTTGGGGTGATTATGTAAACTATGAACGCCTGGTGTGTGATCAAAACTTGTGGCTTAATGCAATGTAAAGTGTAAAATATGGTAACACACGTTATGATGGAAGAAATGATTAGGGTTTGCGTTATATGTTTCAAACCTGTATGAGTTATTTTAGATATATATATTTATATATATAACTTATTTTACAAAAATTTACAATTTATTGTTAAAATGTGAAGAAAACTTGCATTTTATGTATTATTTTACTAAATTTTTGTGCAAATTGTTAGGGGTGATAAAAAAAGATTGGTTGGACCGAATTTTCGACAAGACCGGCTCGAGGCCGATCCCATTAGGACCGAGATCGAGCGGACAAGATTTTTTTTTCAAGGTTGGGTTTGGTCTTGGACCTTTTTTCCAAAATCTCGATTAGGACCGGACCAGACTGGCCTTGAAGCAAATCCTCAAAATTCATGGTGTAACCCTTAAAACACTAGTGATTTATAACCTTGAAGCATCCAACAACCCTTGGATCGGTTCCATAAAGGAAGTGCAACAGAAGACAGAAGACTTCAGTGATTATTTTTGGCCAAATCCAACTGATTTTTGTTTTTCACCAAAAATTTCGGCTCAAGATCGAGTCCGGACCGAGTCAAACAAGATCGAGACCGGACCGAATCAAACAAGACCAACTCAGACGGACTTTTTTTACCAAAGTCGGTCTCGGTCCTCCAGATGTCAAAACCGAAATTTCGGTCTCGATCCTGCCTCCAAGACTAGCCCGCCCCACCCATGATCAACCCTGCAAATTGTTATCTGAAGTTTATAAAATATGCAAATTGCTAACTGGATTTTGCAAAAACGTGCAATTTGCTAGCCATACAGGCAAACATTAAGAAAATTTACAATTTGGTAACTGAGACCTGACAAATATATACGTGTCTTCGTTAACATTTAATAACTAATCATCTGGAACTAGTAAATTGTATTTTTTTATAAAATTAACTAGTAATTTGTTTTAAAAAAATAACTAATAAATTATCCAATCTCTCAAAATCAATTAACAAATAAGTAATTATCTTTTTTTTCTTCTGCCCAAAACAACTATAATTGTTCATCCCATCTCTTTAATCGTTATTATTATTAATAGTAGGGTTAATTATCAAAAAGCAAACTCAACTTTGGACCAAAATCAAAAACACAAACCGAACTTTTTTTTCTTCCAAAAGCCAAACCGAAGATTATGAAATGAGCAATTAGGAAACCCGACCCAAACAACCGTTAATTTCGACGGAAATTGTAACAGTTTTGGAGATTTGACGGTTCTGCCCTTCTAGGGTTCTTCAATTTGATGGTTATGCAAGACATCGGAGTCCTGGAAATGGGTTCAGGTCCAATTCGATGGGGTCGGGGATGACTCGGATCTCCCCGGATGGTGGTTCTGTAAGAGGCCATGGGTTTTACAACTTCAAATGAAGAACCCTAGAAGGGCAGAACCGTCAAATCTTCAAAACTGTTACAATTTCCGTCGTAATTAACGGCTGTTTGGGTCGGGTTTCTTAATTGCTCATTTCATAATCTTCGATTTGGCTTTTGGAAAGAAAAAAAAGTTCGGTTTATTTTTTGGTTTTGGTCCAAAGTTGTGTTTACTTTTTGTAATTAACCCTTATATATATTCATTTCTATGCTAACGAGAGGAGCAGACTCCCTCCCGCGAACCTTCCCCTCATCTCATCAGGCACAACTCTCTCTCTCTCTCGACGATTATCGCACAATAGATTGCCATCGAAGCTCATGGGAGAATCTCAACGCTTCAATTGAAAGAAGGTGCGTTGAGCTCTTCCTCATCGTTCAATTTCGATCCCGGTAAGTTCCTCTTCTTCTTTCCTTTTGATATTTTATACAATTTCACTGTTGAGTGGATCTTTTAATGTCGGTGTCACATTTTTAGGGTTTGGATGACGTGTGGAGGTAATATGCGATGTAATTTTCCATAATTGTTGAGATCTGGATCCATGTTTAGGATTGATGAATGATTTCGAGGTGCGAATTAGATAAGAGACAGTAATTCTCTAGGAGGGGCGAAATCGGGGAAAGAAAATCAGTGATTTGAAGAGATTTTGGGTTTCTGGTGGATTCTATGGAATGCTAGGGAACAGTGAATTCTTTACAACCGAAGGCTAGTTTTTTTCTGTTCCTTTGTTTAGTTAGTGTATGAGTCCTCTGCAGAGATAATACAAGATTAAGTTCACTGGTTCCACCCTTGGATTAGTATACACAATCAGACTTCAACTTAATGATGGAATCCAAAATTTGGGAATCAGACATGAGCTAACTCTTGTCTTGGTGTACTCCATATCTGGAAACTCAAATGCATATTTCTGTTTACATTTATTGTCTTTGATTTTAAAGCTCGATGATTTCGCTTAGCATGCTGTTGCTGATAACCTGTGAAACAAAGATCTATTTTGTATCGTCTCATCCAGACACACTATAAAGTATAAAATGACTTTTTTGTTTGTCTATAGCTTTTTGTTACCCTTACCGATCTTTGTCAATAGCTCAAATCTTCTCTTGTCAAATTGGTTCTAGTGAAACATTTCATTTCTATCAGTGTGAATCTGGTGCTTCACATAATTGAACATAGTAATTTATTATAGTGGATTCTGCTGTGATAAGAAGAAACAATATTTTGGATTGGTTTTGTATTATTGGCCCCAGGAAGAGGAAGATCTGGAGAAATATAAAATTGGATTTGAGGGGGATTAGTGGTGATGTAATCAAAGATACCCTTGCATTACCGATTTTAGCTGCACTTTTTCTTTTAATTCATGACTTTGGTTTGAAATTGAATCCACTACATTGTGAACCTTATTCATGTTCTTAGAAAAGATTTATCGGTTGGATGGACGGGTATTGGGTAGAATTGTAACTAGTGAAGGTCAAAAGCATCTTTCATATCATGTAGGATCCTCTTTCTTATGCAATCTAAAAGTGATAGATTTTTATTCTCATATTTTTTCTAAGTTGATTGCCAGTAGACAAAACTTGCTTTAGTTGGAATGCTGTATTTAACATCTCAGGTTAGTTGGTTACACAATTTACTACTTGGTCTCACCCCACTTAGTGACCATCTTATGCCATTAGCCAGAATCTTCTTTTTGCTTAAATTGCTACTATGTGGGTACCTCATGCTTGGTGCTACCTGCTACGTTGGTCTTCTGAAAATAAGCCAAACTGTAAAGAACACTTTCATCTTGATTATCCTCAAACCATGATTGTCTCTGCAGAATCTTTACCAATTCCATGGATTTTGAGCAATACTTTGCACGAGGATGGAAGAACACAACTGATTCAGGTCCCCCAATCGGATGCTTCGACTGCAACATCTGCCTCGATTTTGCACATGAACCAGTCGTCACTCTCTGTGGCCACCTCTACTGCTGGCCATGCATCTACAAATGGCTCCATATCCAGAGCTCATCGTCCCTCGCCTCTGATGAACACCCACAATGCCCCGTCTGCAAGTCCGAAATATCCCATGAAGAAATGGTTCCTTTGTACGGGAAAGGCCTGCCCTTCTCTGAAGAGCTACAAACTAAATCCTCCCTCAGTGAGATGCTCATCCCTCCGAGACCTGCAGGTCCCCACCCTCGAACTCTAAACCCGTCTCCTCAAACGGGTCAGCAGCTTCCTTACCGAAACCCGTATCGGACCAACCACTACCACCTCAGTTACAACGAGGATTCATCGTTATCTCCCCTGGTTAGTTTTGGAACAGCTGGGTTCCACCACTCCATGGTGGGCATGTTTGGAGACATGTTTTATGCAAGTGTTTTTGGAAACTCTGAGGGGATTTACGGGTACCCGAATTCATACCAGTTTGTGAGAGGAAACCAGGCGAGGTCAAGGAGGCAGGAGATTCAAGCTGACAGGTCATTGAACCGAATCTCCATCTTTCTCTTCTGTTGTTTCGTGCTATGTCTGGTTGTGTTCTGAGATGAAGATGGTGATGATGATCAAAGAGGGGAGAAAATTTTATTATAAAAAATAACGAGCGGAAGAAAAAGGACTCAGTTTGTACATGCTGTAAAAACTGATAACTGTTGTTAGAAATACAATAATACTAGTTTTCTATGGTCATGATATTGAAAAAAATGATGCATATATGTATTTCTATAAACTTTATTTGTATTCTATTTAATTAAATTTTTAGGTGTTGTATGCGGAGGTGACAATCGTGTCATTAATCTTGTTGTGTCTAAACATGTCTCGTGTCAAAACGAATAAATGTTAAATGTGTGTCAAAATTTTAAACACAAACACAACATGATTATTAATCGTATAAGAATTGTTTAGACATCCGTTAAGGTCAAACTCATATACGCTTTAAAGCAGATATATACACAAATACATATATAAAAAGTTCAATATTAAAAAGTAAGTGATTATTTTAATATTTTATTATTATTATACTTAAATGTGTCTAAACGTCACATGTATACACTACAATTAGACACGATTAATCGTGTCTAAACGTATAAGCGTTGTTTAAACACGAGATACGTTAATGTCAAACTCATACGTTTTAAAGCAGATCGTGTCGTGTCGTTTAATCGTGTCAGAAATTGAGATGTTTTCTAATTATGGAAGTTAGAGTTTGATTATTAACTTATACAATAACCCTCTCAATTTACAGTATTAAAATTATTAAGAAATACTTTTAAATTTTCAATAACATTAGAAACAATTTAACTGACTGACTTATACGATTAATAATTCGGAAAATAGATCATTTGTTAATAATATCTGAGTTTTTCCTTTATACATGACACGTGGAATGATTTTAGTGGCTTTTGTAAAGATCTTAAAACATTTGCATTTCCGTAGCTGCAAAGAAAGAAAATATAAACCATACCGAGTCCGATCTCTTTCTTCATCAACCAACATTGCAATGGCTGGTTGGCTCGGGTCCCAATCTTCTGCACCGGCGACGATGATCGTGACCAGCACTCCGTCGGCGGATCTCGCTTTCACCAACTTCGCCTACTGCTCCGCCTCCGATCTCCCTCAGTTCTATGTTCCGGGTTTCCAGCTTCACCTCGCTTTAGTTGGAGATTGCGTCGTCCTCTCCGTCTCATATCCTTTATTAGCTTTCGTAGTGCAAATATTCCTATCTTATCCCGTTTAGTGACTGCTTGATGCATGTAGATCTCGAATCGCCTGATAGCTATAACTTGATCCTTTACTGGAAGTCTTGTCTTGCCGTAATGAATTTATCTGAAATATGAGGGATTTGAATGTCTTTGCATTTTGCTTATAATTGCTTTAATTCCTTTGAATTGGTGGATTCTAGCTGGATCTAGCGGTTTCTTCTGCATACTGCAAAATACATCTATTCATGATCTTAAGGTTGATTTATAGCAATGTACCTGCTGCTCTAGAATACTGTTGATTTCCTCTTTAGAATAGTAATATTAAATTATGTATTAAGTTGCAGATTGATGTTTAAGCAGTACAATTCGAAATCAAATATTGGTAGAAGCAGTTCATTAACTCGTAATGTATGTCGATGATTCCTTCCAAAGTTTTAATGATATGTGATACACCAGAGCCTTATTTCAAGGTTCAGTAATTCTGCTTAACCTTTCATCTATATCGAGTATGGTGTTGCTGATAGGTATTGTGTCTAAGAGGACCGTGTCCAAGAATTGTTTTGCATATGCTTGCATGCTACATTGTCTGACCTTAACACAAAAAACTCCCCATCAGAGTATTCAACCTGGCCAGATTGCTTTGAATGCTATCCAACGACGTCATGCAAAAGTTTCTGCTGGGGATACACTTTCTGTGACTAGGTTAGAGTCTCTGCTTCTTTTCTTCAATTTTCACCATCTGCAATTGCTTGAAATTAATCTAATGCATTTAATTTCTGTAGATTCATCCCCCCTGATGAATTTCAGTTGGCCCTTCTTACACTTGAGTTGGAATTCGTCAAAAAAGGAACTAAAAGTGAACAGGCATGCTTTTAAATTGGTTTATATGATTTTCTTTTCCCCTTTGCGGGTTACTTTTCTTTGCAGCGATTCGTGAAATTGAAGAGTCTATCTAATGGGTATGCAGATCGATGCTGTCAATCTTACCAAGCAACTCAGAAAAAAATTTAAGAACCATGTAAGTTTATGACTTCTAAATTATGCATGTGCTCAGTCTTCAGTCCTTATGTATTCTTCCCCGAAAGTTGGCTTGTATAGTTGTGTCTGATAATTTCAGCATTGAGGTGTACCTTTTATGCTTCTTTGTTGGAGGTGAGTGTTTACTTTCTTTGTGATGCTTGTTGTTAGTTTGTTACACTGAGCTAATGTTGAGGGTTCTTGAATCATTAGGACCACCTTTAAGCTAAATACATTTGGATTTGGCCATCTACTGCGATCATTTTTAAATTCTCTTGCCATTGCATATGGGATATCTGATTGTCTTAAGATCCTTTCTTGCTATGCATCTATCTTCTTGTATGCAGGTCATGACAGCTGGACAAAGAGTGACCTTTGAGTATCAAGGAAATAATTATGTATTCACAGTTAGTCAAACTGCCGTAGAGGGGCAAGAAAAGTCTGGTAATAATCTCGATAGAGGGATGATTTCAGATGACACATACATTGTTTATGAAGCTTCAAATGCCAGCGGAATAAAGGTCAGATCAATTTCCATTCATCTTAGTCAGCACTAGCAGTTCTAAGTACTACCGCTCATATTTGAGTGATAAATGAATATGTCGGTGCATTAAACTTGATAACTTTTAGCACTTGCTTATATATTGGGTGCAGATTGTTAATCAGCGTGAAGCTGCTAGTAGCAGCATCTTCAGGCATAAAGAGTTCAACCTTGAATCGCATGGTATTGGTGGCCTGAGTGAAGAGTTCAGAGATATATTTCGAAGAGCTTTTGCATCCCGCGTTTTTCCAGCTCATGTGACAAATAAGTAATGGAGCAACTTTCCGATGTCGATATAATATCCTAGTTTTTTCCGCTTGAAAGCGGCTTGTTAAAGCATGAGTCAACCTTTGTAGCTTGTATTGTGGATGAGTTCAACACTTATATAAATTCTGATTTTTTAGGTTGGGGATTAAGCATGTTAAAGGCATGTTGCTATATGGGCCGCCTGGTACTGGAAAGACCCTAATCGCTCGTCAAATTGGAAAAATGTTGCAGGGAAAGGAACCAAAGGTCTTGAGATTTCCCTTATTTTATTTCATTGACTTCTCTAATAAAAATTGTCTTATATCTGTACCATTAATAACAATATTCAAGTCATACGTAGCTAGTTTTAAATTATTTAGTTCTTCGACAGGTTGACTGATTTAATAAATCATTTGTCATATCTTAGCATTGCTTTTTGTAATCAATTTTGAGTACCATTGTAGAACAATGAAAATATTGTAGGTTTTAGCTCAACCCTTGTAGCCTGTATTCTTGATGGCCAAGTAAAGGTTTATGAGTCGTTCCTCTGATGAGAGTAAACCATAGAATCAAAAAGATGAGTAGTTGAGTACAATCTTCACAAGGAACATTTCATTGTAATAGCACTATATCTACCTTATGAAAATAGTTCATTCTTTGTTAAGGTTCTACTGACTGCTGTCTCAAAATGCCAGTGATGAGAACATATCAGATATATATATATTTTTTTTTTGCCATCATATCAGATATATGATTTGCTAAAAGATTATTGGAATTGAGCTTTTCATCATTTAGATTTAATATGCTTCAGATTGTGCATCTCACATTCACAGTAGCGATTCTGCCATGGCATTTGAATAAATTACTTTAGGATGAAAGGCATTTTTGTTTGTGCTCTCTTTTCGACTATCCCTGTAACACACTTTGAAGTTTTACTTCCCTTGCTTTATCTGCATTTAATTTCTAGGCATATTTTGTTGTTTGCATTTGTTTTACTAGTCAATTGATGTATCTTTATTTTTCGCCTTGCATGTCCAACTTTGCTAGATTATCAATGGTCCTGAAGTTCTCAGCAAGTTTGTTGGTGAAACCGAGAAGAATGTGAGAGATCTCTTTATTGATGCTGAGAATGACCAAAGGACTCTTGGTAGGAGAACATCCTTGCTACGCATTCGGATTGCTTGCCTAATTGAAGCTAACTCCATCCTTTTTGTACTTTACAGGGGATCAAAGTGAATTGCATGTCATAATCTTTGATGAGATTGATGCTATTTGTAAGGTAGGAAAACGTTTCTAACATAAACTGATCATAAGGAGCTCTCCCGAATATTTTATGTTTGTAATGAGTTGGGCTAACCTTTATAGGATCAACTCTATAAAGTTGGTTACTTGAACCATTATGTATGCACTAAGTAAATAACTGTTGATCTGATTTGGCACACCTTTATAATTCCGGAAACAATCCATCTTATGATGATGGTGGTCGCAATCACTTAATATATAGTAGTCAAGCTACTAACAGTTCCTGTGTGGACACAACTTATCATATATGGATGAAGCATTGGGTATGGTTATTTCCGCTAAACCTAGCCATAAACGGTACGTTATGTTGAAAAATTCCCCAAAGCCAACCTTTTAGTTTAAATTTGCAGGCTAGAGGGTCGACAAAAGATGGTACTGGAGTTCATGATGGAATTGTGAACCAGCTTTTGACAAAGGTTTTTTAGAGTTCCCTATCTGTCCTTTCTTATGTTGAGCAATACTTATACACAGCACAACCTTTCTCCCGTGGTTTGCTGAAGAAGATATTTGTCTGATGTGCAGATAGATGGCGTGGAGTCATTAAACAATGTGTTGCTTATTGGAATGACCAACAGAAAAGATTTGCTTGATGAAGCCCTTTTAAGGTCTCGTTCTCCTATTGTTTCTGCAGTTATCAAGTGGATATTGTATGGTAGATGTACATATCAAAACTCTCTTACAATCTCATTTGGGCAATCTAAGTTATGGTTTTAAGAAACGTAAGAGAATATATTTACTTGTGTTTAAAATATGCAAGCTGGTGAGTATATTTATTGGCTGTACAATAAGTCGTTATTGGAGTTGCAACTTGCATGTATTCTTGAACATGGTTCTCTATCTGATATTGAGTCATCCTTCAATTCACAGACCAGGGAGACTGGAGGTTCAAGTCGAGATAAGCCTTCCAGATGAAAAGGGTCGTCTACAGATATTCCAAATCCACACCAACAAAATGAAAGATAATTCTTTTATGTCCCCTGATGTGAACCTCCACGCTCTTGGTATGCATAGTATTGTCATATGTACTTGTAGTACAAACCTAGCTTATATATTATGTAGGTATATCCTTTTTGATAACATGCGGTTAATGCAGCTGAACGCACTAAGAACTACAGTGGTGCTGAGATTGAAGGAGTTGTCAAGAGTGCAGTATCATTTGCTTTAAATAGGCAACTAAGTATGGATGATTTAACTAAGCATGTGGACGAAGAGAGTATTAAAGTCACTATGGAGGATTTCATGAATGCAATTCACGAAATTGTTCCAGCCTTTGGAGCCTCAACTGATGACCTGGAACGACGAAGGTTGTATTCAAGTTCTAGTTCGATAAGGTTCATAAGCATTTTCACATGTTATTTGGCTGAATGTGATTCCATAAAATGATAATACAGGCTAAATGGAATGGTAGACTGTGGTGATCGGAATAGACATATTTATGAAAGAGCTATGCTTCTAGTCGGGCAAGTCAAAGAGAGCAAAGGAAGCCCCCTCCTTACCTGTCTCCTCGAGGGCCCAAGTGGAAGGTAAATCATGGTTTTAACATCTCAATACATCATACTTCTTTGCTTTGAAAGATCTAAAAATTTGGCTTGTTTGACAGTGGTAAAACTGCACTAGCGGCTACAGTTGGCATTAAAAGTGATTTCCCATTTGTCAAAATAGTAAGCACTCTCCCATTATTTGAGAATTTAGATCAATCTGCAAGGATCCAAACCTACTGCTGTTTTGTATGAGCAGATTTCTGCTGAGTCAATGATCGGTCTTCATGAGAGCACAAAATGTGCACAGATTGTCAAGGTCAGTCAAGGATACATGATCTGTTGTTACCGTTCAAATCTTGGGTTATTATTATGTCCTGTAGTTATTAATCGCGAACTTAAGTCTCATTTGGGGTTCTTTCTAACAGGTTTTTGAAGATGCATATAAGTCGCCGTTTAGCATAATCATTCTCGACGACATGGAAAGGTAAATCTTGGCCCTTTTTTCATTTTTTCCCCTCCAATTTTCTCCTCGAATACCATTCTGATGTGCCAATTTGTATCATTTGGCAGATTACTAGAGTATATTCCTATCGGACCTCGCTTTTCTAATCTCATTTCACAGACATTATTGGTCCTTCTCAAACGGTCACCTCCCAAGGTTATCATTTTTTTTCTTGCACTTGAAATTCGAACACCTGTCTAATTTTTGTGGTAATTTTTACCAACAAACACTCTTGTTTCTGGTCTTTATCAGGGGAAGCTTCTAGTAATAGGGACGACAAGTGAAGTCACCTTCTTGGATTCAATAGGTGTCTGTGACGTTTTCTCTGTAACCTACAGCGTCCCCACATTAAAGACAGAGGACGCCGAAAAGGTTATTTACTATGCTTCGTATTTTAACCCCTGTGAATCCAACTTGAACGAATCCAATCCAACTTACTGGATTCAACTTGTTTCTGCTCTTAGGTGTTGAAGCATCTCAATGTCTTTGCTGATGAAGATGTGCCAGTAGCTGCAGAAGCGTTGAACGATGTAAGTGCCAAATCGATTGAAGTGAATCAACGAATTTAATTATTGTCTCTGCATTCTCATATGTTTGTGTTTTCTCAGATGCCGATCAAGAAGCTTTACATGTTGGTAGAGATGGCAGCGCAAGGCGAACAAGGTGGATCTTCAGAGGCCATCTACTCGGGGAAAGATAAGATCAACGTTAATCATTTCTTCGGTTGTCTTCAGGATGTCATTCGATATTAAACTCGAACCGGAGATGATTTTTTGTTTCAGTTCTTCTTGCAGCATTATGTTTGTATCATTTTAGTTGGGTTGTTGGTTGATTGATGAGATGAGAGGAACGTTTTTGGGTGTGAATGAAGGGGTCTTGTTTATTTATGTATTGAATCGTCAATGCTAATTTTGGGGGGACGTATTCACACCATTTAAAATACTGTATATCTCATCATGATAAGGAAAAGAGAAACTACAGTGAGGTGTATTATTACACTAAGGAGACGTTTGGTATGTTGTATTTTACAGCGACATTATATGACGGTCGCATTCCAGCGCTTAGAATGCTAAACAGTGTAATTTTTGAATTCAGTGATATTTAGAACGTATAAAAGTTACCAAAGTAAATCTCTTCACTTTTACAAATTTTCCATTTATCGTTCTCGTTCACATATTTAATTCGTTATTATAATAATGATTTATTAAAACAGCATGTAATATTTTTATTTTTATTTACTTTCTTTCCCTCTATAAATGAAGTTCTGAGCATCACCTAGTTCCTACACCTCACTGCAGTATTCTCTCTCTAGAAGCCACCATGGAAGCTCCACTGCTGCACCACTTCCTCCTCTTCATCTTCTTCACCTTCCTCATCTCCGCCACCGCCGAAGAGTTCGAAGTCGAACTCGTACCAGTCGCACTGCCACCACTCCCTGGTCCCCTGGTTCACCCCCACGCCGCCCAGACCCCTCACCTAGCTCCTTCCCACCACCATCCTCACCACCACCACACTCCAGCACCTGCACCAGCGCACCACCACCACGCTCCCGCTCCTGCACCAGCTCACCACCACCACGCTCCCGCACCTGCACCAGCGCACCACCACCACCATCCTCATCACGCCCATGCGCCCGTTCACGCGCCAGCTCATTCTCCAGCTCATGCCCCGAGTCACGCTCCGATAGCCCATCCTCACGGCGCGCCAAGAAGCTTTATTGCGGTCCAAGGAGTAGTATACTGCAAGCCATGCAAATATGATGGCATTGACACCCTCATTGGAGCTTCTCCACTTCTTGGTATGTCAAAGTCTCCACCTTTGCCCTTCACTTTGCTGCCTTCTTGTGATCTTAAAGTTCTAGGGTTTAGGGGCATTTTATATGGTGGATTGGTCGGTAAATAATAATTAAAAAAAACAGCATGCATTTTGGTATCAATTACCTTCCAGATCTTTCACATTTCAAGATATCAATTTTATTTATATTCATAAATTAACAATATTGTGTTTTGTAAAGGAAATACGCACCAGTAAAAACTAAAAACTGCTTATTTCCAGGAAAAAAAACAAATAAGTATGAAAAAGATTAGATATTTTTTTGGTACCTAGCAAATTTTGTATGAATCTGTAAATAGTAATAATTAAAATAAAAAGATGTAATTTTTTTGGGGAAGTGAAAAAGTGATGCAATTATTGGACTGTGTAATAATAGGTCCCAGATGTACGAGTCCCATCAATATCTTTTTGAAAAAATCCATATTTTTGCACTTTATTTATTTATTTATTTAATTCGTTTGAGACACATCCAGTGTTGCAATAATCAAGAAAGTGGAGCTTCGTTTTGACTGCACTCAATCAAGCTCCGAAATTAGAGACTATTTTTTTTTGTCTCTATATGTTTAACTATGTTTAACTTTTAACTATTCTATTTCAGAAGTTAAAACTTTATAATTATGAAAAACTTAAAAAATTATATATATTAAAAAAAAAAACTGTTTTTTCAGGAGCGGAGGTGAAACTAGAGTGCAACAACACGAAGAAACCGGTGACGGTGACGGCCAAGACCGACATGCACGGCTACTTCTTCCTCGCGGCTCCCAAGACCATCACCACCTACGCCTTCCACAAGTGCAAGGCCACCCTCGGCGCTTCTCCTCTACCTTCCTGCAGCAAGCCCTCCGCCTTGCATGGAGGCCATGATGGCGCCGTTCTGAGGCCGGTGAAGCCCTTCATGGCCAACAAGCTCCCGTTCGTCCTCTACAGTGTTGGTCCCTTTGCATTCGAGTCCCAGTGCCCTCATTAGTGATCTCGATCACTAATTACTGATTAGTCGCGCGTTAATTTGAGAGACTTGTGTTGCGTTGCGTTGCTACAATGATGAAGTATTATTATCTGTTGTATGTGGACCCCTTTGCATGCTTAATTATGACTTATTCTATCTCGTTGTAGTGAAATGATTAGAGTTGTAGTTTCTCTTTAATAACGTCGGTATATCATTATAATGAGTTCCATGGATTAAACAAGCTGGCTAAGTTAATATGATTGGGTAAATTTGGTAAAATGAATTAAATAAAGGGTAAATAACCTGCATTCATATGTCGGCAGAGGTGTTCGGAGCGCTTACTCAAGTGGTTTAACTTCACGAGTTTGAATCCAGTGCAAGAACAAGTTTTAGTTGAGAAAGGATTACATTATGCTGGTGGGATCCGTGTAAAATGTTGGTTCCCAAACCCGAAGTAAAATTAACAAGCAGTGGCGGTCTAGAGTGCTCACTCTCAAGTGGTTAGATTTTGGGATCACGAGTTTGAAACTCTAAAGTGTAATAAGTTTTGGTTCGGTCTAGAGTGCTCACTCTCAAGTGGTTAGATTTTGGGATCACGAGTTTGAAACTCTAAAGTGTAATAAGTTTTGGTTGGGAAATGATTACGACTTGGATATAACATATTGATCTTTCAATTACAAACTGCTGATGAAGCGTGTAAATGGTTAGGAAAGGATTACGACTTGAATATAACATATTAATCTCTCAATTACAAACTGCTGGTGGAGCCTAGTCAGTGTAAAATGCTGGTTCCAAAGCACGAAGGCCGGAGCGGCGGGGTGAACTGCTACTATTAACTCTCTTTTTTTTTATTGACAAAAAAATATATTTAAAATTGTAAATATTGTTATTATTTTTCTATATTCTTTTCATCGTAAATCCAATTCTACCTTTTTAGTTTAAATTCAATCAAAAACTTTATTTTTTGATAGGTTGTAGATGAGATAAATCATATGATAATATCGTCATTTTAATATAAAATAATAATATTTAATAAAAAAATAGAGAAACAGTTACCACATTTAATAATTTTTCATATTTAGGGGTTTACCACTTTACCTTTACCTAGTTCTGTGTAGAATGGATTTTTCACCAAAAGTTTCAATTAACTAATTAAAGTGGTCAGCATTATAATTAGTAAATTACTTTCCATCTTGACTGAGACGACGAGCTGCTCCCCTAGGTTTCACTTTTACCCACTGCGTCTTGTCTGTCTGTCTTTGTCTGTCTGTCTGTGACCAGGGATTTTTCTCAAGGCCAATGAGGTTATGCCATGTGTAGCGAACGTTGAAGCTTGAAAAAAAATGTGCATTTGCTACGCCACGTAGTTACACTGTTATAATGGGATGATATTAGTTTATAATCCTAATGTATATATATATATATGTATAAACATATTTATAAATAATAATTTACTTTGAATATAAATATTATTTAGTCACTTTTTCCTCCATATTTAGTCATTTGTATTATTAAAAAGTGTAAAATTTAATTTGTAGGTACTATAAATAAATATAAATATCTCGAACTTGACTGTATGAATAAATTTATGGCTATTGATATTTGATACAATTATTCTTTGAATGCAAAAATTAGCAATTATCCGTTAAAATGTTAATGGGCCATCCACATTTTACAAAATGAAATGCTGTTAGAAGCCCGAATTAGGCATGTCAGTCGTGCGGCCCATAACTACAAATTAATGGGCCTATTATTGGCCCAACAACGTTGCTTTATGGACTTGGGCCAAGTCTAACTAACAGGCTTACTCTCTTGTCCGGCTCGAATTTATAATAAATAAATAGTTTTTTAAAATCTTCTTAAATATATTTAATTTACGACACAAATTGAATATTTTTTTATTTTTCTATCTAAAACAGAGGTTGCAAAATTTTAAAAATAATTATCATTTCTTATTTTCAAAAAATTTCCTCCATTATTACTTAATCTATTCTGTTTAGAACTTTAGTTTCATTTTGAGCATTATTTCCTTTCTATCCTAAATTTGTAGATATTTTTTTTGATGAAATTTAAATGGAGAACCAAAAACAATTTTTCTCTAGTATAACAATAATTAACGATTATTCTTTATAAAATGGGAGAAATCTTTCTTTGTACAACCTAAACTTTATAATTAATGTTCAAATTACTTAATCCAATTACAATTAGTCGCTAATTAGCCAATGGAGATGAAGTCTTTTAAGTTTTAACCTTCCTCGTTGACACAAGTCCAACTTCAATGTTTGACTCGTCAACTATTGGGTGGTGTGAAGAGCACATTCCTTGGCCAAAAAAAAAGAAGAGCACATTCTCCAGATAGCGCGTGACGTCACACACAACATAAACATATATAGTATATAGTATATACACTCCCGTCTTCACCGAACCAAAAGAGATAGAAGAAGCCTAAAACCGCGTCTCCATCACATCGGTTCGAGCATTCTTTGAGACAGGTATAATGCCGCCCTTTTTAAACTCCACTGATATTACCCTGATCCCAAAAATTCTCAATCCGTTATGTGCTTCCGACTTTCGTCCTATTAGCCTTTGCAATTTTGGATACAAAATTATTTCTAAGGTTCTGGCGAATAGGCTTAAAACCTATTTACCAGAACTGGTTACGCCGTTCCAGAGTGCATTTGTCTCAGGTAGGAGAATTCAGGACAGCATCATTATCGCCCACGAGATGTTCCACTTCCTTAAGACGAGGGGACGACCTTCAGGCTTGAGGGAAAGGACGGAATGCGCTTTAAAGATAGATATGCAGAAGGCATATGATCGGGTCGAGTGGGACTTTCTACTCGAGGTGCTCAAGAAACGAGGTTTCAATGATAGATGGGTCCAATGGGTGGAGGCTTGCATCTCAACAGTTTCATACCGAATCATGATTAATGGGAAGAGATCGGCTATGATCACACCTTCGAGGGGACTTCGCCAGGGTGACCCTCTCTCACCCTTACTATTTATTCTTGTCGCTGACGTCCTCTCGAGGTTTTTGGATGACCAGGTCTCTCAGGGCTCGATCAGAGGAATCCGTCCAAAGAGGGGGTGCCCGGAGATCCAACACCTCTTCTTTGCGGACGACTCTCTGTTTTTCATGAAGGGGACCTTGGATAAAGCGGCGAATCTAAAGGCGAGTCTGGACTTATACTGTCAGGCATCCGGGCAGAAAATCAACTTTGCCAAATCAACCCTTTTCTTCAACACGGGGGCATCTCACGAGTTCAGACAGGACATCTCAGCACTGTTTGGAGTCGAGCAAACATTGAACCCGGGCCACTACTTAGGCATCCCAACCGCTTGGGGAAGGTCTAGAAGAGGCGCTCTGACATACCTCAAGGAAAGAATTCGGGACAAGGTTCACAATTGGCGGAACCGATTCCTAAACCAAGCCGGGAAGGAGGTCCTAATTAAGGCGGTGCTCCATGCCATCCCCACCTATGTGATGCACGTGTTCAAACTCCCGATATCTTGGTGCAAAGAAGTGGATGGCATCATATCACGGTTTTGGTGGGGATCGACGGAGGGAGCGAGGAAGATACATTGGAAAAGTTGGAACGCCATGACCGCGGCAAAGGCATATGGGGGATATGGATTCCGGGAGATGCAGACCTTCAACAAGGCAATCCTAGCAAACATGGCAGCGAGAATCCTTGCGGAACCGGACGCGCTTTGGGTCCGACTCCTAAAGGGTTTGTATTTTCGTGGTTCTTCTTTCATGCAGGCGCAACCTGGTAGTCGCCCTTCCTGGGCGTGGATGAGCCTCCTAGGGGGTCGGGATGTTATCAAGGAGGAGTCCATATGGGTGCTTGGTGACGGGAGCTCTATAAGACCGTTCCGGGACCCTTGGATACCTTCCCTTCAGCACTACAAGGTTCGGCCCAGACATGATGTTGCTATCGGGGAGGATATTACGGCCAGAGAGTGGATCGATAATGGAACAAGTTGGAATGAGGACTCTATCCGAGCCCTTGTCCACCCGGATGATGTTCAGGCAATCCTCAACACCACAATTCCGTTTGAACCGAGGCCTGACGCTATTCGTTGGCCTCACACGAGAGATGGCGCCATTTCTGTTCGGTCGGCCTACCATGCTACGCACCGGGTTCGGCAGCTAGATGTCAACCTCAATAGGCATCCACCCATTGATATTCCTCGATTGTGGCCAGCTATTTGGAACTCTAAGGTATGCCCGAAAATCAAAGCCTTTTGGTGGAAACTTGCTGCAGATTCCCTCCCCACGGGCACGGCTCTCGCGTCTAGAGGGTTGCAAATTGACCCCCGATGTCAATCGTGCCTCATGGTGGACTCCCGGGAACACACACTCTTTGGATGCCCGTGGGCTAAACAGGTTTGGAGGAATTATATCCCTTGGTCGGCTATTCATATGGGATGTCATTCTTTGGAAGGTTGGATCGGTTGGGCTATGAACGCCGCCCCGCCCTCGAGTAAGGAATGGTCGAGGTTCATGATTATTGCTTGGGTGATTTGGAAGGCGAGATGCAAACTGTGGTTTGAGGGGACTATCCCGGCGACAGGTTTTATCATGATGGAGATTCAAAGAATTTATGGCGAGATCTCTTGGCCGATTCGGGTGAGATCGCCTCCGAGCTCATCATCTACGAATTGGACAAGGCCACCCCCGGGAACGATAAAACTGAATTGTGATGCGTCTTTGCAAGGGGACTCGGTGACCGGGGGTATTGGAGTCATCGCACGTGACTCCTCGGGCTTGGTTCGAGGGGGCGTCAGCGGAACGTCTTTGGGAGGATCCGTCGAAGTTCTTGAGGCGGAAGCGGTTATGCGAGCGGTCCGATTAGCTATTGACAAAGGTTGGTCACGAATCATTGTTGAATCGGATGCTTTGGGTGTTGTTAACCACCTTCTTCGGAAGGATTTCTCGTGGAGGATCGAGTCCATTTTGTCGAACGTCTCCTCTCTTGCATCGATATTGGATGACGTTACGTGGGCTCACATCCCTAGATCCGCTAATGCGTGCGCGGACTGGTTGGCGAGGAACGTTGTTTCGGGGTTGTGTCCTCAGGATTGGGTGTCGTATCCCCCAACCCCTCTTTCATCTCTTATCCTAGCAGATTGTAATGTACTTTCGGACTCGGGTGTTTATGTTCGGTTATCTTGAATGAATGTTATGTTATGTGGCCAAAAAAAAAAAAAAATCTCTCTCTCTAAAACCAGAGTAACCATGGCGTCTACACAGAACCACCACCACCACCACCACCAAGAGGACTCCAATCCATCTCCTATATTTCATCCGCCGACGATTCACAGTCCTAACAGTAGCACCTCCAGCAGCAGCACCAGCTCAGCAGCTATCACAAACGCCGCAGTCACTAACGGCCAAACTCCGGCCCCGAATTTCCCGAGGCCGTCGGCTGTGAATCGATCGGAGACAGCCAACCCCTACCCGACCACCTTCGTCCAGGCGGACACCTCCTCTTTCAAGCAGGTCGTCCAGATGCTCACCGGATCCGCCAAGACTGATCCATCTCCGGCGAGCTCGAAGGCCCACAGCATCCCGCCGATCAAGTCCCTGCCGAAGAAGTCCGGATCCGGGTTCAAGCTCTACGAGCGACGCAACTCCCTCAAGAACCTGAAGATCAACCCGCTGATCCCCTTCTCGGGACACCCGACCAACTCCGGGTTCTCACCACGGAACACGGAGACCCTCTCTCCGAGCATCCTCGATTTCCCCTCCCTTGTCCTCAGCCCCGTTACCCCGCTTAATCACGACCCGTTTACCCGGTCTCCCCGACCCGGCCTCGAGTGCCCGAGTTTGGATTCGGCGGCAGAGCAGAAGGCGATTAGAGAAAGGGGTTTTTTCTTGCACCCGTCTCCATCGACAACGCCCCGCGGGGCCGAGCCACAGCTGCTGCCTCTTTTTCCGGTAACATCTCCGAGAATCTCCGGTTCTTATAATTGAATGGTATATCTACGGCGATTAATGTATAACCGATTGTAAGAGGTGAAACGATTTGCAGAGAAATGATGAACGATGTTTTGCCTTCAATTTAATTAATCACTTTTTTAATAACCTTGACAGTGAATAATGAACAATTATTTAATAAATACATGCAAATAATTGTATGCTTAGGCGGTTAACCACTTCATAACATGTCTTTCCTAAATTAAGTGTGTAAACAAACTGATAAGATAACTTGCAATTCATATATAAATATTAAAAATAATATTTTAAAGCTTTAATTAATTTAGAATTTTTGTATTTAAACTTTTATTATAATGTGTTTATATGTACAAAAACTGTTTTTGAATACTTTTTCTAGTGATTTTTTTATAAGAACAAAAATATCATTATCGTAATAATTATGATAATATAATTTTTTTTATTAAATATCTTTTAAAATACTTCATAAGTAGCATCGATTCGGAAATTTCAATGGAGTTGGAATCTTCTTATTTATGAGACATCAAAAGAGGCAGCAGAGCATTGACATTCGAGGTGTGTGTGTGTTAGGTTTAGTGTAGGTGTCAAAGAGGGAGCTAATCGAGGAAATGGCTAAAGAATCTTATATTATGATCTTTTTATCGATTGTAAAAATAAATACTAAATATCCTCAGTTTTAAAAAAATATATAAATTCAAAATATCCTCCCCGCGAATGACATTTGCGGGTGTATATACTTAAAAAGTATACCCGCGAATGACATTTGCGGGTGTATATACTTAAAAAGTATACCCGCGAATGGTATTTGCAGGTATTCTCAAAAGCATCACCCGCAAATGCTATTCGCGAGTGTAAGTCCAACTACGAATGTTATTTGCGGGTGTAAGTCTCATCCGCGAATGACATTTGCTGGTGTGTAGGTGGGTGAAAGTTGTGCGCAAGTAAAACTTTTTCATAAGGTGAAAGAATTAAATGCGGGTGGCATTTGCCTGAGATGTTTTTTATATTCATTCACGTTTTTTATATTCATTCACGAATGTTTAGGTATACTTTGATATTTTTTTAAAAAAAAAATTGACAATATTTTGATATTTATTTTTAGATTTGATGTATATTTCGGTAAAAAAAATCAATATTATTTGTTACTTTGAAATTTATTATATTTAATTACTTTAGTTCCAATTATTATCATGTTATTTTCTATTTAAATCAACTAAAAAAATAGTATTTTACTCCAATTTTATTACCAACCCTATCTTTTATCCATGTGTCATGATTCTTGTGTGTAACATTATCAAGTCAACATTTTGACGTAACATTAATCTCTAATTATTACTATTATGAATTATATTTCTAAGTGTGTGGGGTTTCATGCCAACACAGAATAAATATATAAATCCCATCACCCAAGTGGAAATGACAGACGTATCAATAATACATTAAATTCCAAGAATAATATAATCTTCAATATGTACATAGAGAATGATGAGAATGATTCTACGAGTACTTATAATGGTCTAACTAAATCACTTATTTAATATGTTAATAAATAGAATGTATTTTGATACGATCCATGCGTATATACATTATAATAATATCATATTAGTGGATGAGTAGAGAATTATTTTAGCACATCATTCCAATATTCTATTCTAATTTATATCCTTCATTGAAGTTTCATATAATATTATAAAATATTCAAAAGGGTCTCGGCGAGGTATGCTTCAACTTTACTTATCAACCCTAAACAACTTTACTTAAATACCTTACATTATTATCAGATGGGGAACGAAATTTGGATTCTATTATATATATTGAGATATTATAATTATTTTGTAACTCAGAATGTAATGTGATTTGTTTATTTATATATCACCATAAACATAGACGAAGCTAGAAAAATTATTCAGTGGTGACAAATATTAGAGTAATGACAAATATATGTGAACTAAACAATTTCAGTGGGTCAAATATATGATTTAAAATAGTTAAATTGAAAATTATTTTCTTTTTTAGGATCAAATTTACACATAATTAAAAGTTGAGGGAGACAATTGCCCCAGACCTAACCTGACCCGTCCCTAATAAGAGTGTTTTTAGGTATTCAAAATATCCTTTTTGAAGTCATTTTTGAGACAAACTCGAAAAAAATAATATTCAATAACTAGATAACTTATAATAATAAATTTTATCTACTTAATTTATGTGCAGTTTAAAATATAAAAAAATGACAAAAATACATACTCGTAACAGTCAGTCGCAAGTAAGATTGACATATATATCCTGATTGTTGCTCGTGAATTGGTATAATTTGATAAATGGGTTAATTACCAAAAAACAAACCCAACTTTGGACCAAAACCAAAAAACAAACCGAACTTTTTTTTTCTTCCAAAAGCCAAACCGAAGATTATGAAATGAGCAATTAGGAAACCCGAACCAAACAGACGTTAATTTCGACGGAAATTGTAACAGTTTTGGAGTCGAAATTGGATATGACGGTTATGCCCTTAAGATTGAAGATTTGAAGTTGTTCTTCAAATTAGGGTTCCCTCTTCTCCCCCAAATCGACAATTCATACCGATTTTATTGTTTCCTCGAAAAATTGGAACCCCGAACTGCAGCAATTCACCCTGAATTGCAGCAATTCATACTGATTTCATGTAATTGGCCAACTTGGAAAGCTCGGAATCGCTTCGCTTCGAACCGCAGCAACGAGCAGACCTTCGAGGGAGACTTCGACCTTCGCAGGAGTCGGACAAACATTTGCAGGAGTCGGGCAAACATTCGCCGGAGTCGGGCACACCTTCGCTGGGAAGGTTCAATAGGTTGAAGAGGGAAAATTAACAAGTCAGTTGTAAGGGCAAAACCGTCTTTTTTAATTTCGAATCCAACCTGTTAACATTTCCGTCGACAATTAACGGTTGTTTGGGTCGGGTTTCCTAATTGCTCATTTCGTAATCTTCGGTTTGACTTTTGGAAGAAAAAAAAAGTTCGGTTTGTTTTTTGGTTTTGGTCCAAAGTTGGGTTTGCTTTTTGGTAATTAACCATTTGATAAATAGTTTGAAAATTAATTGTTTTAATATTTAATTTTTAAATGAAGTCTATATATTTTTAAAAAAAACTCTCTAATATTATGATATGTTTTTAAATATAATAATTAAAAGATAATTTTCCCATTTTCTTCAACACCTAAACATTTGAATGTTGACTAGTGTAAGGACGTAAGAAAGCTGTCGTTGCACGTGGCATGAACACCAACACGTGTCACTCTGAAAGACAGCCACCTTCCCCTTCCCCTGCTCTCTAGGGTTCCATGCAACGATATTAAGATGCGTGTCGAGTGATAAAAACTGATAACAGTGAAGAAGACGAGAAAGTGATCAATCCAATACACAGAGCATCAATGGCAGCCCTATCCATGGCGGCGAAGAATGCAATCTCCCATTTCTGCAAGACGACGACCTCTCCTCAGGCGACGTCGTTAAGGTCTCTTCAGCATGGCTCAAGAATGTGCTTCTCAACTTCGGAATCGTCGAGATATTCAGACGAGGTATTGGAATCGTAGCTTATACTATGAATATAAGACCTTAAAATGGTTATATCATCGAAACTACTTTATTATGAAAAAGTTGACGATTTTGCACGAACTTACCAACTTGATGTAGTGTAATAAGTTAAAAAGATATAAAATATTGTGGCCTAAGGTCAAGTAGGGGTGATAAAAAAAGACTGTTGGACCGAATTCCCAAAAAGACGGGTCCAAGACCGTTCCGAGACTGAGCGGACGAATTTTTAATTTCTTCATGGTCGGTCTCGGGTTTTTTCCTCAAAAGCTCGATTAGGACCGGTCCAGACCGATTAGGAACTTTGATTCCACTAATGTATATTGTATTGTTGTAAACTTAGAAAATGAACTTTGTTTATAGGAACTTTGTATGTTTGTTACTTGGTTGATTTGTTATATTTTGATTTGTACTTTGTATGTTTGTTACTTTGATGTTTGTATTTGATGTTTTGTATTTGGACAGATTCGTTTTTTTTTTTGCCAGATTCAGTTCAGGACCGAGACCACCCTGAGTCAGGGAAGATCGACTCGAGCGGGCTTTTTTGGCCGAAGTCAGTCTCGGTCCTACCTCTAGATCGGTCCGGCCCGCTCATGATCAGCCCTAAGAAAAATGAATTCGATGGCATTCTTGATTCATTTTATACTAAAATTATGTTGTTATAGTGCGTAAGAAATATGGTTTAATTATCTTTATGTTGTTATGCTGATTTTAAATAAATTGTTAGCTGAATATATCTAAAATTGCAATTTGTAATTATTTTACTCACTTAGCTAGTTGAATTTTGTAAAAATGCAAACCTTTTTAGTGTTGATTTGTGTAAATATGCACTTTGTTAGCTAAATATTTGAAAACAAAATTGTAATTTGGTAGTATTTGTATAGTTTGGGATTTACATGGTCACTAGTATAAATTTATTTGTCATATTATATATTTACTTATGGGATAAATTTTAAATATCATAAAGCATACGAATAAAAATAGTTTTTACTAAAAAACATATGCTCGTATGATTCTTGAATTTATTTTGATATTTATTATTCGAAAAAGGAGAAGAATTCTTCTTCTCCGACGAGAGACTCCAGGGCCGACATGGCGTACCGGTCCAAGGAGTGGAGGAACGAGAGCGGTGAATATGACGAGGACATTAAGGAACAAGGCAAGCAGGCTCTTAAAGAAACCATGGACATGGCCAAAGGAACAAAGGACGAGATGCAGAACAAGACTAGAGAGCATGCTCACTCAGTCTCCGACAGCACCAAGGAAGGCGGCCATAAGGTTGCAGACACTGCTCGGAATGCCAAGGACAAGGTCGTGGGTGCGGCCATGGACGGTAAGGAGAAAGTGAAGGAGACAGCTGAGAAGCTGAAGGAGAAGACGTTTGACATGGCTGAGTCTGCAAATGAGAAAACCAAGGAGGCGGCTACCATGGCAGATGAGAAGGGAATGGGAGAAATGGCGAAGGAGAAGATACAGGGAGCTTGGGATGAGACAAAGAAGACGGTGGTGGGGAGAAGGTGATGGATGAGAGGAGACCCTATAGATTTGTCTACTGGTTTATCTGTTGCAAAATCGACTCTCAAGTGTTGAATGTAATAATGCAATAAGGGATAAGGGTGGTAAACTTCCTCGTACGTAATGGATTGACTTACCAAATATATATAATTATGTATCTATGTATGTTTGCATGTTGGTGTTTTTAGCTAGTTGTATGAATGTTCGTGGGTACGGTTACTATGTTCGTGACTACTACTGCTTCGGCCTCTCCCAGACGATCGATGGTTTCTCCGCGAAGCCGGCGCTACTGGACCCAAGGCGGAACCCTAAGGAACGTTGATCTTATTAGTGGTGGCTGCCTGAAGAGATCCGAACTAGTCTTATTAGTGGTGGCTGCCTGAAGAGATCCGAACTGTCTTATTAGTGGTGGCTGCCTGAAGAGATCCGAACTAGTCTTATTAGTGGTGACTGCCTGAAGAGATCTGAACTACTGCACGCCGCTTCTGCCACTCTACCTTTCTTTGGGTTTAGATGGAGAAAACCCGCGCCGCAAGACGCCGGCGCTACTGGACCTAGGGACGAAGCCAGGATGTACCCGGCAAAATATATAATAATTTTTCTACTTAAAATTTATAATTGTTCTCGATAAGTTTTTATATTCTGAAAACATAATAAAATTATATCATTATAAATAATACAAAATATATTTTTTTCAATAAGAGCAGCTAAACAATCGTTCATCCAAGAGTCACCCATCTTGTTTCGCAATCTATTATTTACAATCGTCATCGTTGAGAAAACCATTTCAACAGAAGCATTGCTAACTAGCAAGATCAATGCTAACTTCACGAGCAAATATACCAATGGATACACAATGTCTTACCTTTGAGATTTAGAAATTCAACACTTGACGTCATATCAAAGATAAATCTATCAAGTTGTTTGGCAAGAATATGAAGATCAACGTCAGAAAAATCTGAGGAATAAAATTGGGTGAGGCAAACCAACTTGTCTCAAAAGCTGCAAAAGAATCAGTTGAAATCAAACAAGCCACACTTAGAAGCAACTCAGTAATAACCTCATTAAAACGGTGATTGAGTTCCTGCAGTTTCCACTCAATCACATAATTGAATAAATCAAATTGATACTGGTTGTAATTAATCTTTTTCTCTCCCTTACGTCTTGGACGTTTTTCAGCTCCATAAATATCATCCATACATGGAACCGGAATATCATATTTCTCACAAAATGAAAGACTTCATTCATCAATGATCTCCATCGATCATCTTTCATATGCGCTCCACCACACGCCCTTTGTACACATATCTCAAAATGATTGTCATTTGTTCTTTAATTGACACATCTCTAGATTCATCAATTAATATTGCAAACGGTTCATGCCCGAGATCATTAATAATATCACGTGTAGTCTCCATTAATGATGCTCGAACAAGATCTTTTTGAATATCAAGAGATGTCATCTTCGTATTAGCAGGAGCATTCTTTACAACACTCTTAATATCCTCATTATGATCTCCAAGAAAATCCAATAGCTCGTGAAAGTTTCCTTTATTAAGAGATACTTCATCTTCATCATTGCCACGAAATGTCAATTCTTGACGCAAAAGAAATCGGACACAGTCAAGTGAGGCAGTTAAGCGACTTTGGTACTCTTTGCATAATTTATCTTCTTGCTTAAAGAAAACTCTTGGAATGTGTTGCTCTTGATTCAATAAATGTTGACAGGTACTCCAAGTTTCATTATGAGCACTACCAACAACTCCAACACGATTATCAATTTTTTCTTTTTTCTTCCAATTTGTAAATTCACTCGCCACAAAATAATCTCCACCTCCATTGTTTTTACCATAAATATAACAATATAGATAAAAAGCGGCATCCTTTGAAATACTATATTCCAACCAATCTCCGTAATCATCAAACCAAGTTGAAACAAAGCGGCGACGTACCTTATCAAATGTTCTTTGAGGAAATTCATGGTCACGTGGTTGACATGGACCCTTGTCTAAATAAGCTCTTCGTACCTTGTCATGATCATTTGGATGATAAACTTGAATTTTTTTTCTCAAGTCGGGATCCGATGGTAGATCATCTAAATTGAATCCTTCGTACTTTTGCTTCAAGAACTTCTCATTTATTTTATGACTTTAATGTTCTTCTTCATCAGTAGATTTTCTTTTAATTCTACTGAAAAATTGATCAATACCTATAACATAAACACAAAATTAAGTACAAATAATTATTTTAAATAAAAATAATATATTGTTCCACATAAAAGTAGGTCAGGACTCAAGGCAAAACTATTCATGTCAAACAATTTTGAACAATTAGCTCAACCCCAAGACCCTAACTATTCATGTTCAAATAATTTGAAGAATTATTCTCTCTCCACCCAAATGCCCAATAATTTGAAGAAGATTCAAGAAAAACACGTCAGTAGGTCACGACTTCTTTGAAGAAGAAAAACAGGTCATGACTGTAAATTCTCCGAGCGGTTAACTGGTTTGAGCTTCTAGAGCTTCAGTGATTTTTGACAATATTACGATATAACAAGAGATATAGGGGAAAAATATTATTTTACTCGATGTTTCAATACATTTTTTTTCTTTAATATTTATTTTTAACAATTTTGTTTCTTGATTATAGTTTGATTTGTTCTATTTTGTTAAATTTTATATTGAAACTTGCTTTGAAAATTATAAAAATCATAAAATATTTTTAGAAATATCACAATTAAAATATTTATAAATTTTCTATATGTTTTAGTTGAGTATTGGTTAAGATCTTAATCCAAACTTTAGCCCCATCAATTGGGGTTTAAATTGAATTTCAATTAAATTGGAACTCAATTGTACATATTGTAAAAATTGTTGTGAAAACTGAACATCTAACAAAAAACTAAGGAATGCAATTTCGAAAACAAACATTAATTAGATTTTAGAATTATATTTCGTATTTTTCTTATTAGGATATAAGTGTAATTACATATTGATTATGAGTAAGTGACATGTCAATATATTATTTCACATATTTGCAGAAAGATACATCAAATTTAAATAGTTGGGTTCGTTCGATGTCTAAACTGGAGTTTGAGGATGAAATTACTAATTGGTAGAGTTTTGAGTGCCAATTGAGAGACTTGTAACGGAAACTGAATATAAAGCAATTTTTTGGATGCACCGGACTTACGCAAAAGTCCTCTAAAATGGCCCAAAAACAACCAAAATATTTTTTTCGAGGTTCCATGTTTGTGCACCCGGTCTATGTAATTTTACTTATATAACTGAAATGAAACTATGAAAGTAAGGGATTTCTCAAGGGAAAAGCTTGATTCTGCATACATCGGGTGCACAGACCACCACATAAAAAATGCACAAAAACAATCAAATTTATTCTTTTAGAGGGTCTTGTACGTCTACCAGGTGCACACAGTTTCTATACATCACCAATAAAGTTACTTAAACGATTTTTTTATTTATCAAAGCATGATTTATTCATTCTGATCCCTAATGAAGAGCTATAAATAATTTTTCAATAAAATTTAAAATTTTGATGCATCTAAACCGTTATATATATATATATATATATTGTTAACAAATGTAAACTAGATATCTAGATTATAAGTTAATTTGTATTTATCTCTGTTGGATCACGTACACCGTATTCCCGTCCCAGATGCCCGCTCCGTATACCTGCACAAAGGAAAGCCCGGGAAGCCCCGTTGTTTCCCATCCGATGATTAAGTCAGTCGGAGGTTGTTTGTAATATGTGAATGTAAGGTTTCTGTTTCAGAGAATACTTGGTCTGTAATGAGGATAATGATGAGCTATTTATAGTATTTCATACCTGGAACCATGGTTTGGTCAGATTTTACCTTAGTCATCCTAGCTGTCCCCAGAAGCATTGACCACAGTTACTTTACTGCATATTCGTTTTTAGTGGTTACTCTATTGTAGATCCTCTTTTGTATTTGTTTAATCCTAGGCATGCTAAAGTCAGCCGGCCTAAGTCATAGGTGTGCAGGCGCACCATCTAAGGTGGACAGTGAATGCATTGTCATCCACTGAAACTGGTCCTGAAATGCTTTCTGGCGAACCCCATTTAGGCGACGCCGGACTGGGCATGTCTTCACGGGCGACGCCCATTGAAGACACATGGCGACGCCTGTAACTAGCCGGGCCTAAAAAAGGTGAAGTCCAAAAGGCTTATCTGGGCCGAATATTAAGTCCAGCCCAGTCCAATATTTATAACCCATCATCTGCCCCCGAAGTCTTAAATGAGCGACGCTCATTTGAGAATTTAAACTCCTTCTAAAAGTCGTTTTCTTGATTTATTTTCATATTTAGGCGACGCCAATTTGCTTAGAAGATGATTCTTCTATTTTTAGGCGTCGCCTGTAACCATACTTATCGTAACCGTCGTCCACGTGTCTATCATGCACTGGGCGACTTTTTCGTTATAATTCAAATTTCAAATTTGAATTTTGGCGGGATCTTCTAGAAGCCTCGGGAAACGCTGTGA
Organism: Chamaenerion angustifolium; assembly: GCA_946814005.1. Classification (NCBI taxonomy): domain Eukaryota; kingdom Viridiplantae; phylum Streptophyta; class Magnoliopsida; order Myrtales; family Onagraceae; genus Chamaenerion; species Chamaenerion angustifolium. Next base: position 28,436,785 of record OX328277.1, on the reverse strand, counting down.
CCGTTTCTGTTTGGAGGGGTAAAATGGTCATTTCCACTTTAGTAACCGCTCGCCTTTATAATTCGTAGGGGTATTTCCGTAAATTCCTCGCCTACGAAACGGTTCGCCTCCTTCAAACCTTTATAAATACCCCCACCCCTCCTTCATTTAATACTTTTACTCCCCCTTAAGCTTTCTCTCTCTAAAAATCCTCTGCCTTCTCTCTAGAATTCCGGCCAACCTCCGGTCAATTCTCCGATCGCCTTTCCTTTCTCCAACGCCTTCGCCTTTCCATTCGAAACGCCTTCGCCTTCGCCTTTCTTTTTTTTTTTTCGAAACACCTTCGCCTTTCATCATTGCTCGGTGCTTTCCCCTCGCCCTAAACGCCTATCATCTCCGCGTCATTTGGTCTTATAGAAGAATGGCGTCTGATTCCGATATAGGTAACCACATCTTCCTTCCTTCGCCTTTCTCCGACCTTAAACCAAATCTCCTCACTCCACATTCTTTCGAACAAGCGGTGGCTGAGGCGGGCTTGGGCGACGCCCAAGCCCCCAGGTATCCCATCCCAGATGATGCGGATCCTGAAAACCCTCACCCTATATGTCATCCCAAGGAAGGCGAGGAGATTATTTTCCCTTCTCAAATCGCTGCGGGATTAAGATTCCCTTACTGTCCTCCTCTAGTGGAGTTGTGTCGCCATTTTGGCATCTCTCCCACCCAGCTTTCTCCCAACGCCCTTCACACCTGGATAGGTTTTAGGGTCCTTTGCTTTCGTAGAGGGTGGGAGTATTCTTTAAACATTTTTCGTAGTTTTTATAGGCTAGAAACAAATAGATATGGCGTTCGGCCTTTTCACAACTAGGGCGACGCCCCCTATCAAAGAGTGGGATTGGGACGCTTCTCGTCCCTTAGTCACGGGTTACAAATCTCGTAATAGCAATTGGAAGAACGCCTACTTTTGCTTTCAAGGAGGCGTTCCGTGGTGTCTGGTGACGACCAAAGGTGGCAGAGATCTAGCTCCAGGCGTCGAGGATTTTTCCTCCGCCGAAATGGACGCCATGACAGCCATCTACTTGGATCATCAAGGAGGGCGCGCGCAGATAATCTCCAAAGAGATCTGTGAGTCCGACTTAGAAGATGCTGGCGTCTCCATAGTAGATCGTCGCCTTCTGCCTTTTTTTCCGGTAAATGACTTTCCTTTCTTTTTCTTATTGCAGATAGGGATTTTGCCATGTTTTCTCACCTTGTAACGCCTGTCCAGAAAAAGGCGCCCAAGGAGAAGAAAACGAAGGAGAAAAAGGCTAAGGAGCCTAAAGGCGACGCTCCGGAGGGCTCAAAAAAGCGCAAAGGGCACAACTCCTCCAAGGGCAAGAAAAAGGCGAAGCCTATGGAGGATTCCTTGGATCCTCTTAAGGCTCCTGCCGAGCTTTTCAGCGACGACACCAACGATGCTGTCGAAGCCTTTAAAGGTGCGGTTCCTAAATCTCACTGGGTAAATAACAGCGTCACTAGTAATAGGAATAATGTTTTGTTCACAAAAAAGTGGGGTCCTCCAGTCTTAGCCTATGGTGGCATCATGTGGACCTACACCGAGTATCACTCGGGTGTTGTTAAGAAGGGACCATTTGACCCTTCCTTTGATCTGACAGGGGCGACGCCTGATGCTCCTCCAAAACAGAAGACGCCAACCCTTCCACGTCCTGCACCTTCCTCCTCTAAGGAAGTAATCCTGGTGGATACTTCTCCTGGCGACGACTCGTTGTCATCACCTCCTCCTTCTCCTTTAATTCATCGTCGCCCAGATGACCTTCCTCAATTCAAGGGTCCTGCCTTTGACGTCAGGCGAGAGCTGCTGGACCAGGCCAACATTCCAAATCCAAAGGCGCCATGGGTCCCTTGTACCAAGCTTCAGCAGACCTCCTTGATGGCGGGTCATTCCAGCATCGACCCCAACCTTGGCCTTCACCTTCTCTCAGGTGCTTGCACCCCTGCTGATAGGGGGCCCTTGAACATGGAGACTGAAGCCATAGAGGATTTGGTTCGCCATTCCCTCTCTTTAATACAGAGTCAGGTAAACGCCATTTTCCTTTAGTGCTTTCACTTTCATACTTGTATTTTTACTTAACTTTTCCTTGTTTATTCTTCAGGTCATTCCTGCTGCTCTAAAGATGGGCGCCACTCTTATGGGCCTAACTGAGGAAAGAGAGAGAAACCAGGCCCGCCTTCGCCAGGCTGAGAAGGAGAAATTTGAGGTGGAGAAGCTGCAGCATCGCCTCGCTGTTTCTGAAGCAGCTCGCAAGGAGTTGGAGGCTGACCTTGTCCATAAGGAACAGCTCGCCAATCAATTGAGGGATGCGCAGAATAGAGAGAACGCCATGAAGGCTTCCCTCAATAAGATCCAGAAGGAGATGGCGCTTGTCAAGAAAGACAAGGACAACGCTTTCAAAGAAGCAGAGAACGCCAAGAGGGAAGCCGAGCAGGCTATTAAAGAGGCGTCTCAATCCACTCAGGAGGTGGAACACCTCAAGGCTGAACTGCCCAAACGCCTGGAAGAAGCTGTGGAGTCCTTCCGCACAAGTCCAGACTTCGCCAAGGCTGCCATCGAGTGGAACCGCACTGGCGTTTTAGCCATCTTCAAGAAGGCTGAAAAGGATATCCGTAAGGTGGATACCAACTTTCCCTTGGATAAGTTGGAGTTTCTATCTGGGTACCTCGCCATGAAGGCTCAAGAAGAAGCTGAGGCATTGGCTGGGACTGATGAAGAGACTGGCGATGACAGCTCTACTTCTGGTGATTCTTCTCCAACAGAGTCGCCTCCTGAACCAGTGCCTGTCGAGACAAATTCAGAGACGCCTGCTCCTGGCCCTTCTCCAAAGACAACGCCTTCAACTCTTCCTTAGTTTCCTTTTCTTTTTTCTATTCGCCTTTTTTGTAAAGACAATTTTGCAACGCTCCGCCGTTGCTATTATAAATCCTTAATTTCCATATGCAGTGTGTGTGTTTTCCATACTTAGCTTTATTTCATACTTAGTTTTATTTTTATCCTACTTGTTAAAATAACAAGTCTTATCTCATTTATCAAAACTTAAGCAAACGCCAATAAGCTTTTGAATGTCATCGCCAATAACTTGAGATAACCATTTCCAGTAGTCACCATTTAATCAACTTAATGAACACCTTAATTGAATATTAAGCAATCGCCATTAAACCAGCTTTTAAATCATCACCATTTCATCCATTGTTTAAGCAATCGTCATTTCATCAAAAAGAAGCAATCGCCATTTCATCAAAGAGAAGCAATCGCCATTTCATCAAAGAGAAGCAATCGCCATTACATCAAAGTGAAGCAATCGCCATTACATATAACCCACTTGATTTCAACAATACTTCATACATCGCCTTCGACATTTAAGTAAAAAAATTTCAAATGTTATGAACACCTTCAACATTAGGCATAAAATTTCTTCAAATGCTCAGCATTAAAAGTATTCTTCAACACTTTTCCTTCTAAATCTTCTAACACATATGCGTTTGGGTGAGGTATGGCGATGACTTTGTAGGGTCCTTCCCATTTGGGTGACAGCTTGTTTACTCTATCCTGGTGTGAGAATTCGTGCCTACGCCATACCCTCTCCCCCACAAAAAATTGGCGAGATGATACTTTCCTATTGTAGTATCTCGTCGTAGCCAATCGCATACGCCCCTGAACTTCTTCTGAAGTCCATCGCTTTTCATCTACCATGTCCAATTCCAAACGCCTTTGATCCTCATTGTCTATAGCGTCGTAATGGCTTACCCTGTGGGACTCGACTGCTATTTCTGTTGGAGCAACCGCCTCTGATCCATACACTAATCCAAATGGCGTATCTCCAGTTGCTTTCTTTGGTGTTGTTCTCAACGCCCATAAGACGTTTTCTAATCCTTCTGTCCATTTTCCTCCCAAGGCGTCTAATCTTTTCTTCAAACCATTCAAGACTGTTTTGTTCGCTGCTTCCACCTGTCCATTGGCCTGCGCATGTTTTACTGAAGCATGCCTATGGTCAATTTTTAACTCTTCACAAAACCATTTTAACTCTTTTCCAGCGAATTGTGGGTCATTGTCACTGACCAACACACTTGGGATTCCATATCGAGAAACAATTCTCGATTTAATCAATTTGATGACTTGAAATTCAGTGGTTGATGCCATCGCCTTTGCTTCAATCCATTTCGAAAAATAGTCGATGGCGACTATTATATAAGTGCGTTGCTTGGATTTTGGCAATGGTCCTACCAAGTCGATTCCCCACTGTGCAAATGGCCATGCTGCACATATACTTGTAAGGCTTGCTGGTGGACGAACTATCTTCGGACTATACTTCTGACATGATTCACACTTCATAACCAAAGCAGTCGCCTCTTGATTCATTGTAGGCCAATAATAACCTTGATTCAGAATCTTCCTCACAATCGACCTTGCCCCTTCATGACAGGCCGCGTATCCTTCATGGACTTCTCTTAAGATGGTAACCGTTTCCGGGTGAGCGACGCATCTGAGATAGGGCGTGGAGAAACCCTTCTTATACATTAGTCCATCAATTATTCGGAAGCTAGGTGCTAAACGAACAATCTTTTTGGACTGAGCTTCCTCAGTGGGGAGTACTCCTGATTCCAAATAAGATCGAATAGGCGTCGCCCAGTCAACAGTGATACTTATGTTAGCACAATAAAAGCTAACACATTCTCCATGGTTGGTTTCTATGAAATGGGCCTGTCTGGGCGTCGCCTGCCAAGCATATTTGCTCAGGGCATCTGCTTCTTGATTCGCTTCTCGGGGAATGGCTTCAATCTGAAATTTATTAAATCTTGTTACCAACGCCATAGTCTCTTTCCAATATAACTTCATTTTTTCTCCTTTAGCCGTATATTCCCCTTTGATTTGGTTGACCACCAATTGTGAATCACAAAACACATGCAAAGAGGTGACTCCTAATCCTTTTGCTAATCGCAATCCCGTAACCAACGCCTCATACTCAGCTTCATTATTAGTAGCCTTGAAAGTGAGGACCAGGGCATATGTTAATGGTGTTCCTCCATCTGGTGGTGTCAACACTAATCCTGCCCCCGAGCCATCGTCTGATGAGGATCCATCAGTGTGAAGTATCCAAGGATTCTCTTCTTTTTCTTTTTCTTTAGGCGTCGCCGGTTGAGGACATGTGGATTCCACAATGAAATCTGTCAATGCCTGACCTTTAATGGCGTTTCTAGGGGCGAATTTAATTCTAAACTCGCTTAATTCGATAGCCCATTTGACCATTCTTCCTGAAGCATCTGGTTTTTGTAGAAAATGTTTCAACGGTTGATTTGTTAAAACTGTAATTTCATGCTCATGGAAATAAGGACGTAGCTTCCTTGCTGATACTACCAACGCATAAAGGTACTTCTCAACCTCCAAGTAGTTTATTTCAGATTTTGCAAGTACTTTCGATACATAATACACTGGCACCTGGCCTTTTCCTACTTCCTTGACCAATACTGAACTTACAGCAACTGGTGTAATACTTAAATATAAGGAAAGAGCGTCGCCTTTCGAAGGCTTCGCCAATGGTGGAAGTGTCTTGAGATGCTTTTTCAGGTCCTGGAAAGCCTGCTCACATTCATCAGTCCATTCAAATCTTTTGTTGGCCCTTAGCACCTGGAAGAAAGGGAGTGATTTGTCGCCTGCTTTTTCCAGAAAACGGCTAAGCGCCGCCAATCTTCCATTCAGACTCTGCACTTCCTTGTGGCAAGTTGGACTCCTCATGTCTTCAATGGCTTCCAGCTTCTCAGGATTGACCTCTATTCCTCTTTGGCTTACCATGTATCCCAGAAATTTTCCCGAGTGAACGCCAAAAGCACACTTAGCTGGATTCAGGCGAACTTGATGAAGGCGCATCCTTTCGAATGTTTTCCTCAGGTCCTCCACGTGATTCACACTCTTTATGGATTTTACCAGACATTTGGGAAGCGTATCCCTCCCTCGCTGAACAGGTTTCTCCACCCGAGGTAAAGCCTCCACTAATCATGTTCAAATCCTCCACCTTGTTGCTAGGCCCTGCCCCATTTGGCATATTCCTAGGCGACGCCCTCTTCCTCGGACTCCTACTCCTTTGGCGTCGGGCCAAGAAGTTCTTCAAGTGCCTCTGCTGGATCAACCTTTCTATATCTTTTTTCAAAATATAGCAGTCATCTGTATGGTGGCCCTTACATCGGTGGTATCTGCAATACTGGTTAGGATTATTTCCCATAACCGCGTCTGGCTTCCTTGGTGGGGGAGGCGTCGCCCAATTCTTCTTCTCCATCTCTGTTAAAATTATGGAAATTTCCCTATTCAGGGGGGTGTAGCTTTGGAAAGCTTCTCTAGCAGGCCTTGGTCCGAAAGAGCGACGCTTATCATCATGCTTTCGATCATCGTACTTTGAGGAGCGTTGCTCGGGTCTTTTTCCTTCTGCATGCTCTTTTCTGGACGCTTCTTTGTGGACCTTTCTTCCTTCTCGTGAAATCTCCAAGTCTATGTAAGACTTGACTCTGTCTGCCATTTCCTCCACGGTGTTGACTGGTAGGACACTCAAACTGTCGTACAAAGTCGATCCCTTTGGGCCCAATCCCCTTATGAAGGCCCGAATGGTTTCTCCCTGCGTGATGGTTTGATCAATTCCAGCCAATTACCTGTTGAATCGAGAATAGAAGTCGCCCAAACTTTCCTGGTCCCCCTGCCTGATATGGTCGAGCGTTCCCACACTTTTTAGTAGGCGACGCCCTCCCATGTATTGTACGATGAACTTGTCCTTCAGCTCTGTCCATGATTTTACTGATGCCTTGGGTAGGTTGAAAAACCAATGTGCAGGCACATCGCCCAAGGTAGCTGGAAAGAGTAACGCCAAATGAGTTTCCTCACTTGTTCTTCCCAACAAAGAATTTTCATGCCTTTGTATGTGGAAGACCGGATCAGTATCCCCATTGTACGTATCTATGCGAAAAGTCGGCTGCACCTGTGCTGGTAGTGCCACCGATAATATCTCTGGGGCGAACGGATGCGTCGACCTGTCTCGAAGGTGAGGCATGGTTCGGCTTTTTTGCTCCTTTAGCGTTTCAGCTACGATTTCTTTGACCATGTCTTCACTTAACATCCTTGGAGCAGGCGCCACAGGTACAATAGCCCCTACTGCTCCCATGCTTGCCACAGGAAACGTCTCAGGTGATGGATTTGCTGGTGCGCCTGCTGGCCTTAATGTGGCTTCATGCGCCGCCTGAGCGCTTGCTCTTTGGGCTGCCCGAGCAGCTGTCCTTTGATCCCTTCTGTCCAAGAGCTCATCAAGAGCCATCATGAACGCTGGTGTCTGGATGAATTCTGCATTTATGTCCACTTGTCGAGGCGGCGCTCTGGCGAACGACGAGTCTATGCGAGATTGCGCCGCTCGAGGTGTGTCGTTGTCGTACCTCTGCTCTTCAGGAGGAACTTCTTCCGCCTGAATATTTTCTTGTTGCACAGACCTAGGTCGCACCATTTGTATCGGTATGTATGAGGCCTGTCCCAAATGCTGCTGCAGGTTTTGGAGCGAGTCCTCATCATTCACTTCACGAATGGTCTTTGCTCGTGTTGTTGGTGGAGCCATGGCTGATTTTCGCTCAATGGTTCCCACAGACGGCGCCAATGTGTTGGATCACGTACACCGTATTCCCGTCTCAGATGCCCGCTCCGTATACCTGCACAAAGGAAAGCCCGGGAAGCCCCGTTGTTTCCTCTCCGATGATTAAGTCAGTCGGAGGTTGTTTGTAATATGTGAATGTAAGGTTTCTGTTTCAGAGAATACTTGGTCTGTAATGAGGATAATGATAAGCTATTTATAGTATTTCATACCTGGAACCATGGTTTGGTCAGATTTTACCTTAGTCATCCTAGCTGTCCTCATAAGCATTGACCACAGTTACTTTACTGCATATTCGTTTTTAGTGGCTACTCTATTGTAGATCCTCCTTTGTATTTGTTTAATCCTAGGCATGCTAAAGTCAGCCGGCCTAAATCATAGGTGTGCAGGCGCACCATCTAAGGTGGACAGTGAATGCACTGCCATCCACTGAAACTGGTCCTGAAATGCTTTCTGGCGAACCCCATTTAGGCGACGCCGGACTGGGCATGTCTTCACGGGCGACGCCCGTTGAAGACACATGGCGACGCCTGTAACTAGCCGGGCCTAAAAAAGGTGAAGTCCAAAAGGCTTATCTGGGCCGAATATTAAGTCCAGCCCAGTCCAATATTTATAACCCATCAATCTCTTAATTGATAAACTGAATCCTTACTACATACTTATAGATAAGTTTCACTTTATTACACTATAACTATGCTACATACTTATAGATACATTACACTATAACTAATGAAGAACTACAAATAATTTTTCAATAAAATTTAAAATTTTGATGCATCGAAACCGTTATATATATATATATATATGGTTAACAAATGTAAACTAGATATCTGGATTACTAAGATAATTTGTATTTATCTCTTAATTGATAAACTGAATCCTTACTGCATACTTATATAAGTTTCTCTATATTACACTATAACTATGCTACATACTTATAGATACTACACTATAACTATGCTAGGTCTCAGTCAAAGTTAGTATAGAATACATTTTTGTCTAAAGAATATAATAAAAGTCTAATTATCTTAAACCCTAATTTTTAATTGTATATAATTAAATAAATAAAACTAAATATATATACGAATCGTTACTAATTATACCGATCCTAGTTTGATTCAATCTACACAGATTTGTCTATTGAAATATAAATATCTGTTTCGGCCAATATATATATATAAATAAATATCTGCAACTGCAACTCCGTTATTATATTATCATACAAAATCTCATATAGTGGTATCTGATCCGACACACACACACACGATGATCATGTTTCAAAGATTTCCTAGATTACATCAAAAGATTCACTCAGATTATTAGGGTTACAAACAGATCGATCATACACCATGCAAAACACAACTGATCAAAAGACGATAGATTAACTAACGGATAATCCATATATACATACATATATATAAAGCTTCCAAGCTCGATCGATCTGCCACCACTAGATCAGATCTTGCTTCTCATTAGCGGTGCTTGCTCCTCGTCTCGTCACTGTAAAGCCTGCAGACCCAAAAAACACTCAGATTTACTCACTGGAACAACATATATGTATGTATATATGTATATATATATCGAGAGAGAGAGAACCAGACCAGTCATAGACGGTGGGAGAGTTGGGCTGTGGCTTGTCAAAGAATTCGCCGCCGATAGTCCTAGTAGTGCTGTTGCTGCCTGGGTGGAACACACTCCACCACACGCTCTCCTTCCGTGCTGCAAACGGCGTCGTCGGAGTCCTGGGTGTCGTCGGAGTGGTTGGCGTACTCGGGCCGCTGCTACTTCCAGCTTGATTCACATCTAACCAACCAGCACCCACACAAAGATAGATATAATAAGATCAACAAGCTTGTAGCTAGTCTTATAAGACTGACTGACTGAATCACCTATTATGTTAATGGCGGCGGGCTTGGTCGGAGAGGTGTTCCTCCTCAGGCGTCCAAGGCCACGATCAGGCTGAGGTCCGGCCACCACGTCGTCCCAGAGCTTATCTAACATTTTTTCTTCCCTTTCCTAGCTAGTTACTGTCTCACTGTCACTTGGCTTATAATATCATATCTTCAGCCACCATGTATATATAGAGAAAGTAGAGTAGATATTAGTGGCCAGGCCAAAATATCTTCAATACCCATCCATTGTAATTTTATAATAATAATTTTCATACTGTAAATAAAATAAATATGATAATCGTAATAAAGGAGTCACTTTATATTCTCTTTAATTTATTTTCTCATTTGTTAAAGTAGTGAAATTATGATGTCCCGACAAAGGCCATGTCATATTGGATAAGGATGAAGGACTAATTTTGTGGGACCTATCAATAAATAAATCAATAATACATCAAGGGAAGTCGTTTTCTAAAATAATACATCAAGGGACAGATGGCAACACGAGGAGATGATCTTAACCTAAACGGTATCAAACTTTTATTTAGCATCTACTCATTATTCGAATTGATTATTGATCCGTGAATTATTTTGAAAAAAATGGGTTATATTTGAATTATAATTTTAAACTCGTAGATTAATTCATGAATTTGTATATATGGTCATATGGATCATATGAAAAAAAAATTAGTACTTATGGGCTATGCAAAGATATTACTTTCATGGGTCAACCTAAGTACAAAATTACTGGCCCATTTAATAGTTGGGTCTAACTGAAGATTTATGGGTCATTTTATTATTGGGCCTAAATGCAGGAATATTGGCCCATTTTTTGGTCGGCCTATTTGCAGGATTATTGGCCCATTTTGTTATCCGGACTATCTACAGGATTATTAACCCAATTAATTGTTGCATAACGTAAGGATTATTGGCCTTTCTAAGTATTGGGCCTTAACTCGGGATTATTGGCCCATTTTTTACTCAGCCTATTATAGGATTATTAGCCCATTTAATTGTTAGCATAACGTCAGAATTATTGGCCCATTTAAGTATTGGGCCTTATTTTAATTAGTGGGCCTAACTCAAAATTATTAGCCCATTTAATTGTTGGGCCTAACTACAGAATTATAAGCCTATTTAGTTATTGGGCTCTACTGCAGAATCATAAATTCATTTAAATGTTGGGCCTAATCATAGAAATATTGGTCCATTTCATTATTGGGCCTAACTGCAGGATTCTTTGACCATTTAATTATTGGGCCTTTCTGCAGATTTATTCGCCCATTTAATTGTTGGGCCTAACGCAAGATTATTAGCCCATTTAATCATTGGGCCCATTTACAGGAATACAGACCCGTTTGTTCAGGGCCTTACTATCAGAATGTTGATCCATTTTATTATTGGGCCTAGATACAGAATTTATGGCCCATTTCATCGTTGGGCCTAACTGTAGGACTCTGGGCCCATTTTATTATTGGGCCTAAATGCAGGAATGTTGGCCCATTTAGCTATGGGTCTATCAGCAGGATTATTGATTTCTTTTGTTATTCAGCCTAGCCTAACTCCGAAAGAAATAGAGATTGAAAAATGCCCCAAAATAGTTCATAAAAACATTTAGAAACTACACCATTATTTTAAGAGCTTTTCTAACTTGTTTTCATTACTCTTCGGATAATACATTAATCAAACCATGGATAAACTAAACTGAACACAACATTTGATTCCAATGAAGATAAGTAAGAAGATGCACTTGATATGCTTCTATTTCCCGTTAACAGCACAAGAAAATCTCTCATCATGAAGCAGATTCGAGACCTTATGCATCATCGATGAAACCTGCGTAAAGAATGAGAATCGGTATTAATGAAGAACATAGCCAACAGAAACAGAGGGGAAGGAAAGATTACTGTTACTAAGACATTGGATCATCAAGTTTCATAAATACCTTTTTAAGAATAATCTTATCTTAGAATTTGAAGTTTTTGCAGAAGATATGAGGGATTGAACAACATTCATAGTCAATGCACAAGGTTTAGCTTGAGACCCACGAAAAGATCATTTACCCGAACCAAGAATTTATGCATGTAATACAGAAATAACGGCCTTAGATTCCAAAAGAAGCATAGAATATACCATTATTAACACACAAGGAATATTACTTGAATCAGATTGGCCAAATTTGTATAGTTGCTACTCGAAAAATCAGAATCTCTATCAAGGCTACAGTTTGCCTTCACTTCATAAAACAGGTCAGGGCAATTATTCGTACTTTAAGCATGTAAATCAAGCCCGACTAGATCATACCCATAATACTTGAAATCCTACAAGTGCAAACTTCACTAAACACCTAATGGGACATGAGATTCAGCTTATTAGAATTTGCAGCAAGCTTCAGGACGAAAAGGGAAAAAGAGTCATGGCTTCCATAATATATATAGGTTGAAAAATAGATCAAACCATTAAAAAACCACAATAGAGATTAGATCACCCTCAGGTTCAACTTTGATTCCATGTCAAGATGTTGAAATGATATTACTTACCAAAATAACTTTATTGTGTGTGTCTAAACTAATAACCCTACTTCAATGCTAGTTCTAGATCGGCATATTAAGGCCCTCCACATTTTTCATGCAATTGTAAATGAACATCGTGTTAAGTATAACCAAATTCATAGAAGAAAGTAAGCAACATACCAAGCTGCTCATCAAAAGCTTCAGAATAAAGAACATCGAATCAATCCACAATTCAAGCACCAATTTTGACAGGAAATTGCGGTTCAATAGACGAAGTACCTTCGAGAGTCCAACCACAGGAGCGAGGAGACACAGAGAGCAACGAAGTGAGCAATGCGGAGGCAGTAGCACTGTGATACGGAAGCATAGACTCCATCGAGCTGCTCAACTCAACAGGATATCTTCAGTCATCACGGCCAATCAATATGATGAGTATGTGAGCTGAAATGCAGAAATTCAACAGATAAAACTATTGATTTGACCACAAGACCTTTGCCTGAGGATGCGTTGAGACGTAGGCTTCTGAGTAGGCACGCGGAAAGGAGTGGGCGATGGCTTAGGTTTAGGGCCCGAGGGGGAGGCTTTGAAGGATGCCGCGGTGGCTTTTGATACGGCGGAGCGAAGAAAGGATCGGGCGGCATAGGCGGCTGACATTGTTTTGCGTCGAGATGAATGTGATGGCGTTGGGGACTGAAAATCAGCAACTTATTCTCAATGGCCCAATGGGCCAGGACAATACGTTTCTAGAAAAGGGATTCTGTCGTCGCAATAAAGTTGCGTCGCAAAAAATACCGGCCTGGATGCTTGTTTTTACAGAAAACTGGAAATCGGCAGCGTTTTCTCAACATTAAGCCCAATGGGCCTAAAACTACCGTCGTGAAAAATGCGTCGCAAAAAGGTAAGGTCTGAAAGTTTCTAAATGCTTTGAGTTCCACCTCATCCATGGGTGTTAAAAATTTACCAAACCCGTGGACGACCCACCACAGGTCGTGTTTTGGTCAGAATTTTTGACTCACGGGTCATTATGACACGACCCATGAATGATCCGTAAAAACACGAGTCAGGTTTGGATCAGTAGTCTTGACTCATGGTCAGTTTGTTTCTGATTTTTATGTAATGGTGGGTCGAACGAGTCAAACTGATCCACGGGTCATGAAGGTTAAACGGGTCAGTCTGACTCAAATTTTACTATTCTTGACGGGTCATTCTGACTCACAGGTCAGATTTGAGTTTCAAAAACTTACCCATAAAAGTACACGGGTCGTGTTTAGTTTATACGGTCCATAACACGACCCAATACTAACACGACCCATGACCCATTTTGACACCCATTTTCTCTTTCATGTTGCTGATATCTTCTCCTGAAGCCTCATCGTCGCAATCTAGTGTCTCTGCCACTGTTCTGAGTCAACCCGAACATAATGATACGGGTAAATTTTATGTCCAGTTCAAAATTGATAGACCACACACCACATATAACAAAGTAACATTTACTATAAGTCTATAACGCAATTTTTTCATTGAAATTCAAAGCTCTATCTAACCAACCAACCAACCCACCCTATACTATTACTATCTATACCTATCCTACCTACATTTTTACTCTTAACAATCATAATCATACACTCTTCCAATTTCTTTTCTCTACGGATTTCTGCAAAGGCGGGGCGCGGGGCATAATATCTGCACATATACAAAAAAGACTAGAAAAAAAATATTACCTGATCGGAGTAACAGGCACAGGATTTAATCACTGTAGTCATCGGAAACAGAGGATTCCGAGCCCTCCTCATTCTCCTCTCCATCTGCCTCATCATCCATTCCACCACTATATCTATAGTCTGCATCACCTCTCATATCATCCACACGAACACTGCAAAATCGATAATCCTCCTCCGCCACGGTCTCGGCCTCACCAACATTGTTGTCTTCTTCATCATCGTCCTCAGAAGCTTCCTCTTCCTCTTCGCTGACTTCCATCCGATCTTGGGTCCAACCATTCAAGGATGGAACCCCTCTATCACCATATCTGAATCTGACATCACCATTCTCATCAGACTCTGCTGCTGCTGGTGCTTCTTCTGCACTGTAACTGTCACCACCACCAGCAGCAGCAGAAAAAAACTGACTTCCTCGTCTCCAACTGTCACTAAAACCATCTCCTCCGTCCATCACGGCCTTATTCGTAGTTTCGGTTATTCTCCTGCGTACGGTTCTTGGACCACGACTGTGGCCCTGGTTTGTCTTTCCCTGCTGTCTCAAGCCGTTACTCAAATCATCATGATATCGAAAATTTCTCTTATCAGATTTGGAGACGGAAGATCTTCGTTTCCTCTCACTACCACCACTAGTCCATTTTCTTTTCCGATCACCACCGCGCTTACCGGTCTTCTGTCCATCACTTAGATCTCCGATGTTGTGTTCTTTGAGATACGCATCTTGTTCTTCCTCTTGCTTTATGTAAGAAATAGATTCATCAAGTTCTAGAAGCCTCAGAGACACTGCAGAAGTCGTTTGTGGTATCCATGGAAGCAGAGAAACATGCTCCGTGTTAGTGAATTCAATAACAGAATTCCCAGCCAGTCGCAATAGCTCCTTTGTCGTTTCAAAATTCGAAGACAAATAATTGTGCTTTACAGCACTCTCGAGCACCGTTAACATCTGCAGTAAAACCAGCAAGTAAATGTTGTATAAGAAAGAAAAAAAAAACTCAAAATCTAACATTATTCATAAGGGTACAATACCAAAAAACATACTGAACGAACTTAAAGACAATTTTGCAAATACCATACACCTCACTTTTTACGTAAGATTTTGTGAAGATTGAGAGAAATAGCCTTACTTAAGAATAAAATAAGGAAATCATCTTCAATTATCTCATTAAATTCCTCATTCTTCAACAGATATTATTTTCAATTTTCTATGTTTGGGTATTTTTAGTTTAAAACTTACAGGTACTTCTGTTTTTTATCCATCAAATTTCCTGGAAAAAATGAGTGTTTGCACATTTTTTTAAAAAGTTAAGTTCGTTATTTATAAAAAAAAAAAAGTTTTGCAGTTCGTCAAGTTTGCCATTATAGATAAATAAAGATGAAAAAGTATAATACCCGTAGGAGTTCTTCAGTGGATTGGGATCCATTCAATTTCACTCCCCACATCCTCCTAACATCTGCAGTCCAGACTGAATCCAGAGCTTCTAACGGGATCGAAACCTGCACAACCATACCTTAATTAACCGCCATATACAGATACGAATAACCTAACTATTACGTTGTAAATATGGACTGACCTCAATACATGCTAATAGAGCCTTCACCAATTGGATCCCGAGCGGGACCAAAGCTGCAAAAATCGTGTAATCCTTGACATCTGAATTTGATTTTAAGCTGTGGCAAGACAGACAATGCTTGTCCTCATAGAAGTAAGTCGTGAAGCACTCATTGCAGAGGCCTAAGAGTGGGTCACACCGATTCACCCCAACTCTAAGGGCACATAACGTAGACCTGTTGAAGCATTCAGTATGGACCCACTTCTGGAAATCAGAGTACCTCTTCATGGCTGCCTTCTTCTCGTTCTTGTTCCTACAGATTTCTATCTTGAACGACGATGAAGTATCAGTGTCGTGTCTGGTTCTGTAAACCGTACTAGTGGGACTACCAAAACTAGAATCCGTTTCATCAACCTCGTTTTTTACACTTGTCGTATTGTGAGTGGTCCTTCTAATGCTACTCTTGAAGAGAGGTTCGACAGTTAGCAGCATCAGGTGCAGAAAGGCTTCCCTGATTCCACGTATATCTAACACCATCAAAAGAGCATTGAATGCCTGGAATGCGTAATGGAAAAATTATATCAATAGTTAGATCAAAAAGAAGTAAATGAATCTAGATGACAAGAAGAATTACTTGCCTCTTCAGAGTCTATAATCCTCCATGAACCGTCAACAAGCTCAATAAATATCCTTCCGGAACCTGGATCATTTATTGAGGCAGAAGTCACGAACTGCCAGTACCGATTATGTCTGCGGTCTTGGCCAAGAGGCAGGGATCTGTATACATAGATCTCCTCTGCTCTCTGAGCAATGTATGTCTTCATCTGAGACCGCAATTTTCTAGACACATTTCCATGTGCGGTGTTATCTGGAACTCCAGAAGATTTATGAGCTGCCACAGTCCTTTCAGCAGCTGTATTGGTAACCTCCTTATGACTATCATGGATTGGAGAAGCCTCTTTATTTGTACAAAATGGACTTTGGATGCCTTCTCCACCCAATGCTGGGACCTGTGCTTCGGCTTTAACTCCAACAGAAGATGATATTTCGACTTTAGAAATGAAATTGCCTTTAATGCATGACTTGTCTAGGTGCACTTCTGCCCAAATTTGCTTTTTAAGAGCACTTGCTGCCTCCAAACGATCCTGCAGACAATTGAAATTTATAGGTGTTTGTGCTGAAAAAATATAAAAAATAGAGTTACGAAGTTTACCTCAAGAATGGTTCGTATCGATTTTCCTTCACTGGCAATACCAATTAAAGCAACAAGTGCAGTCAAGCGCTCCTCAACGCTAAGATGGGAATATTCTCCTTCACTTAGACTACGAACCCACGGCTCATATGATGTTCTCTCATCAATCTCCATACTTTCTTGA
Organism: Chamaenerion angustifolium; assembly: GCA_946814005.1. Lineage (NCBI taxonomy): Eukaryota > Viridiplantae > Streptophyta > Magnoliopsida > Myrtales > Onagraceae > Chamaenerion > Chamaenerion angustifolium. The sequence goes on along the minus strand of OX328277.1, from coordinate 28,420,090 downwards.
TCGATTTTACCATCACCGATATCTTCCCCATAATGATTAGAAACAATTGCACGGTCGTCATTCTTGAAATCACTCTCAGGCCCTACACTAAAGTCCCTCTCGGCCACCTCATCATGAACCAAAATCTCCTCTTTTATAACAGGAAGGGCACTGACTTGCTCATACTGATCAGCATCCCTGTTGGACCTAGATGGAGTAGCAAAATCATCTGTGTCAGGGTCCTCAACATCATCACCTTCAGAATATCCACCCCTCTCCACATCATCATCTCTTTCCCTGTTATCTCTTTCCACGCCATCATCTCTTTGAACATCATCTCTTTCGACTGCATCAACATCTTCTCCAGTTAAAAGTCCATTTTCAAACATTCTAATCTTCTTTCTGGCATCTGAAAGTATTGCGTCTGCATCAGCTGGATCCTTCCTAAAAGCCGAGCGTACACGGTAGGTGGAAGGAGCTATTCGCTCAAAAAGCTTAGTATCCCTTGTCAGAGCAACGGAAATGGAAGCTTCAGGTGTCTTGCTTGTTCTGAGATCCCTCAGCTCAGATTTCTTGCAAGGAAAAATAATAATAGCATCAGAAAAATGCTTAGGCCAGTTGCCACCACACCACACCCAACCACACACACACACAAAAAAAAAAAAAAAAAAACGTTACCACGCACTGAGAGACTCACCTGAATCTTGTCTGCCAACTGCAAGACAGTCAACCCCTTGCCTCCTTCCAGTGAAAGAACATGGAAAGCAGCAAACTTGACGGTCCCAGGTGTCAGACGGTGTCTAGATCTTCTAGGAAGCAGTAAGCCTTTGTCCCTCATGATAGTAAGAGCCTTTGCAGCTGCTGAACCACTGCGCAAAGTAGACACTATATCTTTACAGTCTTTCACCTGCATGTCAATGTCCATAACCAGTCAATTCGACAACTACTTTGTGACTATGCGGGTCATATGAAAGAGTGAAAGAACAAGTATGTGCTATTTGTTTGTGGCTTTACAAGGTTTTCATACTGCTAAGAAAACCTACACTTGCTATATTGATGTCAAAATACATACTTCGTGTTCTCCTAACATAGCCAATAATTGCATACAACAGACCCAGTAAATGTAAATGTGGAGGGACAAACTAACCTCATTGCCCTCTTGCAACCGTGGCTGCACAGCACTCCTCTTCTTCAACTGTGGACCATATCCAGCTGACAATGCTAATTGCCGAAAAATTTCAGGCCATGTCAATGGGTTCAAGTGCTTCTGCCACTTCAGTATGTCAAACCCCCATGCATATGCCTATGGAAAATAAACACAAAACAGAAAAAAAAAAAATCAGTAGAAAATTCCAGTTTTGATTGTCTTGTCAGCCTTTTCCTCTAACTAGAAAAGAAAGAGGTAAGGAAGTAACTTTACTCCTTCAACTATTTGGGGATGACCACCTTCAGGATTTGCGCCACCATTATGACGCATTCCCGAACCAGTAGCAGGTGTCCTCGCAACATCTTCAATATCTTTAATAATTGACTTCAGAAGAGCAATATGAATCTCACCCAACAACCTTGAATCCTAGGATAATAACAGATAAATTTGAGCATAATGAACTAAATTGCAAAAAGAAAAAAATGAAAACATAGAACTCATCACTTACGTAGTCATGAAGAGCTTGAACAAATTCATCAAGAGTAAAAGGCCATAATACAAGAACATCAGAAAAAGTAATCAAAAAACGCCAGGCCTGCCAAAAGGGTCCCATATCAACCATTAAACAAAGGATTCGTATTAATGGATATGGTATACAAAGTTATTGTTCTTTTGAACTCCAAAATGTAGCCAACAGAACCTACCATGAAAAGATTCCCAACATTGTCTTCTGAATTGCTCCAAGGTTGAACAGTGAATGGCCGTTTTAATTGTACACTCTGAGGTGGGAAAGTACTCAAAGAATCTAGAGAGCAAGATTTCATTAGAAAATTGTGGGATTGAACAAACATGCAAGAGCAAAGAGATAGCCAATAAGTCACCTCTAAACAAATCAAGGTTCTGTAAGGTGTAATGATCAAGATTAATTATTGAGGGCAACCCTTTTTTTGCAGCAGCCAATTCCATCAGCTCAAGCTGTTCATCATCCATAAGCTCCATGGATTCTTTAGCTAACCTGCGAGCAGTGGCTCTCTCAAGAGCAACTTTTCGTCTCTCAGCTTCCTTTTCCCGACGCTGTTCTTCTCTTTGCCTTTTTTTCTCAGCCTATTAACACAACCAAAGACCTAATAAAACAAGAGAAAAGTAAGCTGGCTTAACTCCAATATTTATAGGCTCAAACACTCACTCTGATGGACTCCGTCTGTATAAACTTCTCCCTTCGTTCTATTTCTCGCTTTTGTTCGCGCAGTAATCTCTCATCCTCTTTTTGTTGTTCACGCTTCAGTCTTTCCACTTCCTTCCGTCTTTCACGGTCATATCTCTCCATCTCTCTCTTCATTTGCTCTTCATTCTACACACATAGACACTCAATATCAGAAAAAACAAATATTTTCTGGGGGAATCTCTTACGGTTGAATAATAGCAGGATACAACCTTAGAAATATTTTCATTTTTTTTTTCATTTGCTGATAAAAGAAAATAACAGGAACACAACCTTTCGCCTCAAAAGATTTTCTTTCTCGAGAGCTTTCCGCATCCGAATTTCATGGCCTTCAATTTCTCTACCATTCTTGGGTTCTTCATTCTAATAAATGTGTCAAGAGTTAAAATAATAATAATAATTAAAAAGAAAAAATGGTTCTAAAGAAGATGATACAAGTTTATTGTTAGTACCTTCCGCTTCCTTTCCACATGCACAGCACTTTCATTATGGAAAACTTTACCATCAATTACTGGATAAGCATCACCCATTTGTGCAGTACTTAATTTTACACCTCTATGAGGAAAATCATCTTCAGGAGGTGTCCCACAAGGCCCTTCTCTATCCTCCGAAGATGCACGACACATGCACAGTTGGTGACCTTCAACACCATGTACCCTAGACAATTTTTCATTTCTACGAGTGGGAGTTTTTGCAGATTGACCCTCAATTGGGAAGTCATGAAAATGATTTTTCGAGCCTTGTCCATGCGAATTATATCTCACGCTAGGTTGGTCCTGTAAAAATTTATATTCATGGAGAGATCTTCCGGTGGCCTGCTTTGATACAAAGGAGGCTAAGTAAGCCACGTAACAGTAAAGTAATCAATGCAGACTGGTATAATGTTCAGAAAATATACTTGAAGACATACTACATGCTGATGAATGCAGAAGTTTTATTAGTAGCATGGTTCTATAATTGGTTAAAAGTTTTTATCGTGTAATCATAACTGGCCGTTTTGTTGAAAAAGGTTGAAGCTTTATGTATTCAAAATATATTAATCTCAATTAGCTATAATAAGAGCAAGTTGGTTTGAATGTCTAAATAGTTTTGTTATTCAAAGCGTCACTAGTTTACTGATTCAGCAAGGCTCAGAACTAAAAACCACCAGAGAAGAAAGAGAAGCCTACTTTGCTAGGTAACATATCTCGACCATAACCATAATGATGATCTGAATGTCTAAACTCTTCCATTGAACCTGTCCACAAATCAAATAGTACCTGTAAGCTCGGATTCAAACTGTAGTAGAATGATAACCTAAATGTAAGCACAGATCAAAATATCATGTCAATTATGATATTTATAATCACCTTCTTTTTACAGAACATCTAACCAAGCAGAGGAGACCAAAAAGCCAATTCTGTAATTACTAATTAAGAACATTCAGACCAGGATTTAACCACGAATTTTGTCTTATGAACAATTTCAATGCAAACCCATATCAAACCAATTCATTGATCCTAACTAAATTCACTATAGACAATTCTTTATCCAGTAATGTATCAGTACCTATAGGTGCCCCGAAAGCATCAGGAGGCAAAGAATCAAACTCCATTCCGAGTATAGGTCCGTCCTCCCTCAGAGGTTCCCCAAGTTGTGCTTCGACACATGCTATTGCCCTAAGCTCTATTATTGTCCTTGGAGACTCACAGTGCCTTCTCCCTACTCCAACATCATCCACATCCCTCCTAAAACCCACCCTCTGCAACTCCCTACTAGCATTTGGGCTCGAACCCGAGCCAGACGACCCCGACCCATAGTTGCTGCCAGGATCAGGTCGTGGCACCGAAGAATCTCTAACATACTCTGGCTTGACAGTCACAGCAGCAGATTTGCGTGGTTTTTTATTAGGAATGTTGTTCTTCTCCTTCAACCTCCTATGGCAAAACCACATCTGCAGTTGACGATCAGAAAGCCCTAGTTTTTCTGACAGCTCTCCTCGTGTAGCCTCCGATGGGTACGCGTCCACTGCAGCACAAACAATGACAACAACATGAACCAAAATTATCATCCAATTCAAGCCCCAATAATCAAAATCACCACGAAATTAACAAAAATACGAACTGGCAAAGGATTTCTCCAGAGTTTCGAGTTGAAACGGCGTCTTCATCTGTCGCTTAGGCTTGGCCAATTCTCCACTGGGCTCGCCGACCTTGACGCCATCGTCAAATCCGGCCTCCATCTCCGAATCACCACAAACCAGACTCTACTCAAGCAGCAAGCCCTAATCGGAGAAACCAAAAGGGAAAGCGGGAGAAAAACTAGGGTTTAGACGAACAAAGCCGAGGAAGAAGAACACTTCACAACGATTGGAAGAATCACGTCGTAATCCTGTCCTTAAGAGCACCAATTCATCAAAAGAATCGAATTTTTAATCGAATGGGAGAATCGTTGCGATGAAGAAACGGGATCAGTAAACATCTTCATTCACGAAGATCAAGATCAAAATCATCAGAATCAGAAAACGAATCGCAATGGTATTAATAATAACAGTGACAGATAAATTCATGAATCATTCAATATTATTAATATTGTTATTGTTATTGCTGAATTTTACACACAAAAATTAACAGAAAATAGGAAAAATGCAAAATCACGAAGAACCCAACACGAACAGTCCAACAATCTTTCTCTTCAGTCCAAATCCAATTCCAGCATTTCTTTGTTCTATTAATTTTTATTTTTGGAATTCTTTTCGCCTTTTATTGATTTATTTATTTATTTATCTATTTTTTTTAATAATGTTTATATATATATACATATATATATAATTAAAAAGTACAAAATGTTTTTATTTATTTATTTTTGTTCATCATAGTTTTGTTTTTGTTCATCATGGTTCATAATAATGTGTTCTTCTTCTTCATAATTCTACAGTTCTCTGAGCTGGAAGCAGTGAATGGGCCAATAAATGAAATATGCTTCTGGTAGAGAAGCCCATTAATATAGGCCTAATAAGATAAGCCCAATATAAAAATACATGAAATTTCAGTCAATTACTAGAAATTCTTTCCAAACTACCAAAGTTTGCAAAAACAAATACAAAAGTAACAATTTTGTTTAACAAAATTTTAAAAATTATCTAATTTAATATGTGGAAAAAAAATAAATCAATTACTAAAATAATGATTTATATAAATCGAGCTTTATTTGTATTTTTTAAATTTGTTATTAAAAAGCTAGTCCAAGTATATATATATATATATGTTGTAGAATGATAGCTAAAAAAAATAATGACATTAAACTGATTTAATTGTGGGATATGGATAAATCTAATTATTTAAAAGGATTATAGCAATGTTATCATAACCGAATTGGTGATCCGATTGGAAACTGAACCCCTGTCCGGTTTGGTTTAGTTAAAATACCAAATTGCATAGTAACAGTGTTTGAACCGGTATAAACCATTTTTTTAAACCGATCGATTTTCAGTTCATTTTTTTGGGATGTTTTTTTAACAAACCAATCGGATTTTTCAGTTTAAACTGATTGGTTTTCAGTTATTAGGCTTCCGATTGATTAGACCAATCACCAATTTTTTTAACAACCGAACGATTTGAAACTTAGAATAAGTTTGTGTGTGTTATATTGTGTTTAAGAGTAATGTGTATGTTTGAGACTGTAGTTTGATGTTGTTGTTTTTTGGCCAACAATAGTTTGATGTAATTATGTATGTGTTTGAGACTATATAGTTTGTAATTTTGTATTTTCATATTTTTTGGGGGGTTAATTGTCAATTTGCCCCCTAATGTTTGGACCGAATTTAAGAATCCCCTTAAAATTTTAAATTTTAGTCCTAATGTTTGGACGAAATCAAAAATCACCAAATTCCGTCTTTAGGCCGTTTAATTGAAACGGAAAATCCGACACGTGCCTTGCACATGCATTTTCTTAAGAAACAAAGACAAAAATGCCCTTATTGAAACGGGATAGGCATGTCCAAACATGTCGTCCAAACAGATGCGGCGTCGACGTGGCCACCCCGCTGGAGCAGTTCACTAAGCTCTACGACTCCATCTTCGACAAGTTCGACTGCGACGGCAGCGGAACCGTCGATCTGTCGGAGTTCCGGTCCCAGATGGAGGAGATCATGCTCGCCATCGCCGACGGCCTCGGATCATGCCCGATTCAAATGGTGCTCGAAGAAGATGACCCCAGCTTCCTCAAGCAAGCTGCCGAACTGGAGGATGCTAAGCTCAATAAATCCGCTTGATGAATAAGACTCTCTAAACATGTTTTGCACTGAAAAAGATTCAGTCTTGTTTGTTTCTGTTTGGATTAATGTGAGATTATTGTCTGAAATGAATGATGTTGGCTTGAAAGATTCTGTTTTGGCTATGGCTTCGATGAGCTACGATGAGATACACACGCATGTGCAAGGCACGTGTCGGGTTTTCCGTTTCAATTAGACGGTCTTAAGACGGAATGGAGTGATTTTTGATTTCGTCCAAACATTAGGACTAAAATTTAAAATTTTAAACTTTAAGGGGGATTCTTAAATTCGGTCCAAACATTAGGGGGCAAATTGACAATTAACCCTTTTTTTTTTACTTATGATCAGTGAATCGAACATTCAGCCGGATCCGTTCGAGTTGGACCGGTCAAATCGGGAACCGCCCCTCTCACCGGTTCGAGGACCGGTCCGGTTCTTATAACACTGGATTATAGTCATATTTTACACTTCCCTAGTGGTCGGTCCATTTAATTTGACCTAGTAAATGATCTTAACAAAAAAAAAAATGCTTAATATATTAACTAATAATGGAAATGGATATAAACTTAGTAAGCAAGTTTTCCTTGGGGGAAGTGTCAATCTTCCTCGTCAAGCTTACCTAGATAAAGACGCGGCCAATAAGCCATTCACATTATGTGTATGTATATCGGTATATATAACTTACATAGTATGTGAAAAATGAAATATATTTTTTGAATAAATCAATACATATATGTATCTATCATATCGTCATAAATTTTATATTTATTTCATATAATAAAAACAATATTCAGGTTTGCCGTAGTGTAATTCATATTCCCTTATTTTAAATAAGTATTTTTAGGCAGTAAATACAACTATAGAGCACAAGCGATACAACGTAATGTTAATACAATGCAATAATGAACTCGTTCAAGTGGTATAATATTAACAAATGAATGTTGGATTATTATGTATATGGACCATATACAAAAGAAAAAAAATCATTGACTGATAACACAATTATTCTATCATGTGATACTCATGTTATTAATTTAGGACATTAGTTTAGTTGGAGTTATTTAAATACATTTAGTTTATTATGTATTTGGCTAAATATCACATACAATGTTTTGTTTTTGGTTATCAATCACATACAATGTTGACAAATAAGTTTTTTTGTTGTATTTTCTCTTAAATTAACATTTTCTAATTGGTCCATGCCAATCATAAATTTCTTATTCCTAGGTGGCATGCCATGTAAATTACTTCAAAAAATTTCAAAGTCTCTCATTCATTCTCAAGATAAGTTACAAAAGTCATATATTTTATATTTATTTTACATTAGTAATTATGGTTTTTCATTAAATATATTTTATGAAGTGAAATTTATATAATAATAAAATACATAATATTATATTTTATGAATATCAAGTATGCACATATTAAAATTTTATTTTACAAATTAAAATATAGATTGATTAAGGATCATTTCATATATCACATAATACTATTATTGAAATAAGACATAAGTCACATATAAACATCACCTACTTCATTACAATAATATCACAATAAATTTTAACAATGTCAAAAAATTAATAAGTATTATATATTTATAAACTAAATATAATTTACAGTTGACACATAGATAAAATATAATATGTATACTAAAATATTAGAGATTGTTACTATTGCTAGAAAAATAAAAAATATTTTTATATGTACATTGATAGAAGTAATAAACCATAGAAAATAATACCCTTAGGGTATTATACAGACATTAACATATTTTTTTACAGTTTTGTGAAAAATATTTTTTACATATTTATAACCCAACCTATTTTTGAATTATTAAAATACTATTTACATAATAAAAATATAATATATTATTATTACTACTAAAATAAATAAATAAATTACTAATGATTTTAATAGTATTTTGTAAACATATGCACACAATTAAGTCATAAAAATATATAACTTAAAAGTATTAATTATTATCTTATTATTAATTTTTAATATTAATTTTAATTATTGACTCATGCATTTTTACCTAATTTTATGAACAAATGAACTTAATATAATATATAATTTTTGTAATTCATAATATAATTTATAATAACTTATCTATACAATTAATTATTTCACACATTTTTTAGTTTTAACATTTTTATCATAAATAATTCAAACTTACAACAATGATCTTTTTGAAAAATTATTGTAGTGTATATTCACTAAAAAAATAACTTTTTAACATTATAAGAGTAAACTTATTATTTTATTTAATTTTAAATTATTATACAATATATTCATTTAAAAATAATTTAAATATGTTATACTATGTACCATAAAAAATAACTTATACTAAATATAAAAAAATAAAACATACTACTAATTGCGCAAATCACAAACCAAATATCTAGTATTGTAATAACACTATATGTATAAGAATAACCCTATATATATATTAAAAAAATCCTGCAAAATATGAAAATATGGCGAAACTTTTGACTTAATGAGAAAGTTAACACCTCTAAATAAAAAAAAAAACATTTATTTTCAGATCAATTATGAGGCATTTATAATGACAATAATAATAATAATATTTAAAGAAGCACATACCTCCTGACATATTTATGAATTTATTAAATATATATATATAAGTATATATATATAAATGCATAATATTCCTTCTCTCCATCCCTCTCTATCAATTCTTTCTCTCTGGACAGAAGAGGAACCCTGTCCAGCTCAAACCAGGTCGGTGAAGGCGAAAGCAAGGAGCTCAAACCTCACACAAACCCTAACAAACCCTATAATCTGCTGCCTCTATCACCACGATTTGCCCTAATCGATCCATCAAGATTCAACCGTGAAGAACACAGATAGAAGCTGGGTCTGAGCTTCTTCACAGATCCAGTAGATATTCAAACAGGAAACGAGGTTGTTGTCGGAAAATCTCAGTGTACACCGATCTCGTCGCTGATCAAGATGTCTGCAGTGATGCTTGATGGTGTTAGAGAAATGACGCCATGGTGCCATGTAGAGGAAGAAACCACAAACCGAATCATCGTTTCGGCTTCCCGACGAAACCCTAGTTACGACTGGATACTCGCATGCCCTAAGTGCGGCCACCAGATCGAGTCCTTCGAGCAGGTATATACTTTAAGAATCGATTTGTTTCGTCTGTCTGCATGAATATTGTTATCGATGAGTAATGAATTGAATGGATCGGAGAATAGGGGAGGATTAACGGTCTGCCGGGGTTACCCGCCGGAGTGAAGTTCGATCCGACGGATCAGGAAATTTTGGAGCATTTGGAAGCCAAAATCATAATGGAAGATATGATTAAGCCACATCCTCTCATCGATGAGTTCATCCCAACCCTAGAAGGGGATGATGGAATTTGCTATACTCATCCAGAGAAGCTACCTGGTATATATATATATATATATATCGAATACAATCTAAGATATATAATTTTGCTTTAAATAAAAATAATTATATAACATTTGGATTCAAACTCGTATTCTAATATTCTTCTAAATTTAAAAAATAAACGCCATTAAATTTATTATAATGTTTAATTTAATTTTAATGTTATATTATTTAATACATGTATATATTTTGATTCGTTTAATTTTATTCACTGTAACACTCTCTAATTTGAAGGTTCATTATTGAGGAATCTTAACATTTTATAGGGTACTCTATGATATTTTTATGTGAAAGTGAATGCCACAAATTTTCTAATGAGATATATGTGATATCTTTGAATTTTTAATTTACGTATATTATTGTAATAAATTAGTAAAAAAAAAGAAAGAAGAATGCATGTAATATTTCAATTATTTTCATTTTAAAAATAATTTGTTGAAATTAACTCTATTTGTTTTTACATTTACCTCCTTTTATTATTGTTGTGTTCTCCTTCAATATTAATACTCTTAGTTGTAAAAAAAAGTGAAGGGAGTATCTCAATTTTTTAAGTTCTGCAATTTTAATTAAAAAAATGTATTTTTTTAATTTAATATTTTGTAAGTTTTATATTTATTCTATTTTATTTATATTTATTCGAATTCTTGTCCAAGTGAATTTCTGGCTTCCTTCCTGTTTGTATTGGAAAAGCTTGAAAGGCACACGAACCAACAATGCCTTATATATAATCTGCAGGTTTCTTCTACTATGAATGATCATTTGATTTACTAATTTGTAGGAGTGAGCAAAGATGGTCAAGTTCGTCACTTCTTCCATCGACCTTCCAAAGCATACACCACCGGAACCCGAAAACGAAGAAAGGTTCACTCCGGCCCTGACAACGGGATCGAAACCCGCTGGCACAAGACCGGCAAAACCCGACCGATCCTAGGTCATGGTCAGATCAAAGGTTTCAAGAAGATCCTTGTGTTGTACACCAACTATGGTAGGCAAAAGAAACCTGAAAAGACCAACTGGGTGATGCACCAGTACCACTTAGGCAGCAACGAAGAAGAGAAAGATGGTGAACTCGTCGTCTCCAAAGTGTTCTTCCAAACCCAGCCAAGGCAATGCGGCGCGACCAACAAAAAGAAACTTGCCTCCATTCATGAAGATGATGACTTACTGTTGTTTGGAGACAACGATGGTTCTCAAGATCAAAGCTTTAACAGTAATGGCAAGAGGCTGCAGCTTCTGGAGTATAACTATGACTCTGTCATAAACCCTAACCACTATGTCTACTATGGCGATGACGACGATGATAGAGCGTTTATGAGTCAGTGTCTTCCGCAGTTGATCCCTAGCTTTGCCATTCATAGTGCAGCAGAGACCCAGGAAGAGCTTGTTGGGATGAACTAGTAGCTGTTAACTATAGGGAGAGAAGAGAGAGTTCAACTCATGTTGCAGCTTTTGGAGTTGATGATGTTCTTCTTTTTGCTGATATACTTAAGCTTATAATCCTCCAGAAGTGATGTACTGTAATATATACCAAGACATAGATTATATATATAAGTGTGTATCAGTTTTCTATATTGACTGCCTTATATAGCTACTTGCTAGTAAATAAATGGTTAATAACATGATGTAGTTGTATATTGTGGAACAATTAAAGTATTTGCAACGATTTATATTTTTACACGATAATAATTTGTATTTAACAGATTTCATATCTAAATAATTTTTATCTGTTTATACATGATTAGTAACTATCTTTAAACACATTTGATCTGCAAATATACGATTAAATACATTTGATCTGCAAATATACGATTAAACACGACTAAATATATTTGTCTAATATTTAAATTTATTTTTAGACTTGTTTGTTAATCACTTATGAATTTTAAATCTTAATTATTAAATTAAATTATAAAATTTGTGAGTTTCATATCGTGTTATGTGATACGACTTATGTCGTGTACATATATATGAATTTTTATTTATTAAAAAAGTGAATTGTGTCTTAACATTCGCTTCGTGTAATTTGTTTAATACGTATATATATGTTTAAACACAATTTCCATTTATAAATTTTATAATTTATTTATTTACACACGATATGCGTTTATACATGATACATTTAGTAACACAACACAATTAGATACAACACGAATAATATTATATTACTCTAATATATATTTTTAGCAACTATAAACATATTTGTTTCCTATATACAATGGTTTATAATTTTGATTATTGTAATAAAAAGCGTCCCGAACAAAGTATTTATGTAAACTGTGTTAATAACTTAATTTGATGTGACAATCGCGACAAATAAATTAACATCATCGATCATTGAGGTATAAATTGTAATTTGAATTATTTCCAAATCATGAGTTCATCTCTCTATTTAGGGTTCATACATCATATGATTTATTAATATAGGACAGCCACATTCGATAATACCACACATTATGTCTTGCTTCATTAGTTAAAGTATTCTAAGTAAAAATTATTACGACTTCATAATTCTCTCAAACATTGAAAAATATGTTCAAACATAATGAAAATTTGAGATAAGTTTGTTGTTTGCTCAATTCCAAAAGTTTGGTTTGTTGTTTGTCAACAAAAAAAGTTCGGTTTGCTGTTTGTTTTTTCCTTAAAGTTCGGTTTGTTTTTTGATAATTATCCCATAGTTATATATGTGTATATATATATATTATTGGACGAGTCAATATGTATATAGAGTTATCATTTTATGTGCGAATTGGAGATGTCTGTGTCAAAATAATCACTAGTAGAAAAAATTTCACATGTACAAATATGCCCTTTGAAATGGATTACTAAGTAAATCACTCACGAGTTAGTGTTCAAAATTTACACCCATAACGAGAAAGTAATCACATCAAATGCAACATGAAGACACAACGAAGTACTCGACCATGCATTCATTCATATAGGGATGACAAATCGTGCATATGTGTGTGTTATCGTTTCTATCAATACGTATATTGTGTGACACTTACCAAATACGAACACGCACGATAAGCTTATCGTGTCATGTTCCTCAACATGAACACGACACACAATTTTTCGTGCGTGTTCGGGTAGTGTTATTGTGTGTTGTGTTAAGTAAGTCAATTATATATTCACATGTGAGATTTATAAAGAAATATCAAAATAACGAATTGAAATTGTTCATAGTAAGAATCATTAATTCAAACATCATATTTCACGAGTTTTTAATGTAAAATTGATAAACTTTATAAATTAAATATCTAAATAGACTTTTAAAAATTATTAAACGAGACTTGTTTATAAAAGTATAAAAAAATAGACTTTCTAGTCGAACTTTATAGTTGGAAAAAAAAAATCAATTTTATCGTGTGTCATGTTTTGATACCTACACACGAACAGTATACGTAAATACTTTCGTGTCATCGTGTTCGTGTTATCGTTCTGTCATATGCTTCTACGAACACGTTTTTTCGTACGTGCTCGTGTCGTATTATCGTGTTGTGTAAGAAATTGACAGCCCTTCATTCATATCCTTATTCGCAGTGGTCAATATCTAATCAAGCAAAACCCTAACTAACTCGGGTTTACGAGGGATCCTTATATCATGAAAGTTGTCTAACGTATTAATCTCTACTAAAATCATAACGTGCATGTTCAATTCAAATCTTAGTGAATCGTTTTAAAGTGAAAACCCTTAAATTATAAATTATTATTCGCGAGCATTAATTAATTCAAAATGGATCCAATAATTCATCAATTGCTGCATCTACAAGGTTGGTTCGAGGCATTGCTTGCTATCTGCAGAAGATTGCTTGTGAACACCAACAAACTTATGTTCCGACAATAATCGAGACAAAAGATCTTCAATGCTAAGGATCAATTTGACATGTGCTATAATAGATTAAATGACGCAGGACAACGATAAATAATTTATTCCTTTATTAATTCATAACAATAATGAAGAGAATAATTTAGCTATCTCAAACCCTAACAAGCTTATAGTTAACGAATGAATTAATGTTTGATCACGTTTTTCTTTTTTCAGACATAATTTGATCACGTTGTGTTATGGAATATTTTCAGATGGATTAAAAATTAAAATATATTTTAAATAATATACGAGGGTTTCTCATGGCATTGTTCATGCCAAAGTATGTGTTTATACTATTAGCTACATCAATGCTAGATGACCATGAAGTTATAATTGTACTGCTAAATCACTTAAACACAAGTCGAGACTTGAGTCGAGTTTGGTTCGAGCTCTAGGTTAAGACTCGATTGAACCCCAATTAGACCTTGATTCATGGAGGGTTGGTCTGGGTCTTGACACTAGGGCTGATCATGGGCGGGCCGGGCCGATCTTGGAGGCAGGACTGAGACCAAAATTTCGGTATTGGCCAAACAAGCCCGCCCGAGTCGGTCTTGCTTGACTCGGGCCGGTCTCAGTCTAGGACTAAATTTTTTGGTAAAAACAAATCATTTAGATTGCCAAAAAAAATCACTGAAGTTTTGGTTTTGAACCCGCTTGCTTCTCGTCTTCCGTTGCACTTCCCTTATGGAACCGATCAAAGGGTTGTTGAATGCTTCAAAGTCATGAATTACTAGTGTTTCAAGGGTTACACCATGAATTTCTAGTGTTTTCTTCAAGGTCGATCAAATCCTAGTCGGACTTTTGGAAATTAGAAAAGCCCGAGACCGAGACCGACCTTGAAGAAAAAAATTCGTCCGCTCGGTTTCGGTCCTAGTCGGGCCCGGTCTTGTCGGGAATTCAATACAGCCAGTATTTTTTTATCACCCCTACTTGACATAGACCATAGTCTCTCGATTGAGACTTAATTGTAACATTTGAAAGATATTACAATGGTTAAGTTATAATATTTTTGAAAGTTTTTTATTATTTTTATAATTTTCAAAATTTATTCGGTTAAATTTGAATGAAAAAGTTGACGGAGCCAACTCAAACTTTGGTCAAACATAAAGTAAAAAAAAATTACGAGTGAAATTCAAAATTTGAGCAAACATTATAGACAATGTCGTATAAAACAGTATATACTTAAGAGTGTATGATACAAATGAGTGTAGCCTTGTCCAAACACATTCAAGAGTATATACTTAATGAAATGAACTTTAAAGAGAATATTGAAAAATGCCCCAAACACACGGGAGGTGCAAAATGTAACATATTTAAAAGTTAAGGGTCTAAAGTTTTTAAAAGATTGACATTTCTACTGGAGAAGACGATGTCTAACCAAAACCCTTCACCGCGAAAAATGTCACTGCTCCTCCGCCCTTCCCTCTCCATCCCTTCCCTCCGTCCTCCAACAAGAAGAGTAACTATTTTTCCCAATATACCCCTACCACCCTCTTCTTATTACTTCTTCCAAGCTATTACCCTCCGCTGCAATGCTTTCCGGAGATCCCTCCTGTCAACGGAGGAAGAAGTCCTCGAGGCGATCGCTTGCTCCGATGGTGAAAACGTACTTCCGTGTGTCAGGACCTACGAGAACGAAATGGCCCAGCTCAGCCTCGTGGGATCCGTCGACTTCCAGCAGGCTCTGACTGCAGGCGCCGCAGACGGCGGAGAAGCCGCCAACGAGCATGTTCAGTCCGGCCTGGCCACGATGGTGGTTGAGACTGTGTTCCCGGGCCCACCGGAAGATCACAGCACCATCAGTACCCGATTGGTAAGCTATAATAGCTATTTTCCTGGAATTGAGCTGATATGCATATCCTCGTAATTTCGTCAAGTGCCATCCAATCAATCATTTTCAGTGGTGTTTTCTTGTATTGTCTCTATTTGAATCAAACCCTGTTAAGTTCTTATGATTCGATTCTTCTCGATTGCTGTGGTGGTTAAAAAGTGCTAATTGGAACGAATATGGACTGAAATTCGACTAGTTGGTGATTTGGCAATGCTCAGCTGAGCTCGATTAGTTCCCAATTTGATGTTTCTGATAACCCTTATTGTTACTGCATTTAAATTCAGTTCTTGCCCACTAAAAAAGTTATAGAAAAAGCCAGAAAGCTCAGAAGGTCCTTCAGCAAAGAGATGATGAACAGCACAACATCAGAAAACATACTTGCCATGACATTCAGACAAGTTGTATTGAAGCAGCTGTGGAGCTTCCAGCTTGTCTTGTTTGAACCTGGAACCGAAAGATATATCGAGGATCTCAAAACCCCAAGAGAGGTCAGCCACCCTTCTCTTTAAGGTTAGGACAAACTATTGTTGAACAGAGTTGAGATCATATTTGTTATGTCTAACTGGAGAGACCTACACTTAAATACCAACTTGCTAGCTCGACTTTCTTTTGAAACTTCTCACTAGCTGAACTAATACTAAACTGCAATTTACTAGCTGCGCCCATTTGCCTGTTAGACCTGGGTGGAAAATATATGTTGTACTTGTGGATTTTCTGTTATTTATCAGAAAAATGGATGGACCTAGCAAGTTACCCTAGTGTATTATTTTGTAAAAAAAGATTCAACTAACAATTTGGTATTTAACCATATTCATGACTTGTTATCTTTTGCATTTTTCTTGGAGCAGGTTACAGCAACTTTAACTCTCAGTTCATCAGACCAGAGACCCATTTCCGTGCTTGCAGAAGCAATTTCTGCTCTTGTTCTTCAAAGCACTGAAGAGCAGTTCCTTGAAAGTTCAGGAAAATCTTCAAACGGTCTCTTTAGGTTATCAAAGTCAGGGAGAGAAATGGAGTTTTCCTCGAAAGATTCAACCGTCACTATATATAGAATACCCGAAGATGATATTGTTCGGAATGCCAAACGTCTGTTGGAAAATTTTAATGCAGCTGATAAGGAAATGTTGAAAAATTTGACCTCAAGAAGAAAGAATCATGCCAAGTGGAAGCCATCGACAATGTCGAGTCTGGCAAAGGTCGGTGGTTCTGAGTTCTGCACTTGGGTAACTGAATACTTGCGTGTCTATAGATTGCAAATCAAGCCCGAAGGATTTGGAGAGTTGAAGTTCGAAGGTGGGCAGCAACTTGCAGGGAGGAGTCAGGAAGTTCTACTCACTCAGTCCCAAATGGTATCATCAGTTTTTCTTTTTGCATGAGTTAGACACTGTTGATTATGGTTCAAAACGGTGGTTTGCTAATTGATTGAGTTTTTCAGGCGGCACTGACAAACCTATTGGATATGTACTATGAAGATGCTTATACACTACCAGATAAGAACTTTCCATGCAGTTTAGCCATGAACCCATCCACCCTCTCGAATAGAAAGGTAAGTTAAAGGCTAGAACTGGTTGATGTGTTCCAAAGCTTTGATTGCCTTCTTCCATGGGTATAGATAGGATCATCAATTGTTAAAAAGACACCTTTTCCGATGCAGGTTTCACCTCTGTTGGGTATTTTCTCTGTTGCCATTGTTGCTGCTGTAATTTTTGCAGTTAGCAGGGTCGTAAGTCCGAAAAACTTCCCTCATCTGCAATGGAAAATGAAGCATCTCCCAGAATGCACCTCTCTGTCATCAGAAGAGGCAGATAGATAATGTTCTTCTCTTATGTTAAAATCATGAAATTTTGTGCATTTTCTCAAATTTGACTAATTGGGTCAATGCAGTTTCCTATTTTGACTGTTCCTGTTTTCTATATAATATATATCTTCAATATTGATCAATCCCCAGTAAGGATCATTGAGCTCAAACACAATACAATCTCCATATATACGAAAACATAGCTATTGCGATAACCAAAGTATTCGTATAATTCACAAAAGAGAAGCAGCAGTTGACAGATATGTTACCCACACTCATGATATAGTTGTGTTCTTATTGCGACAGTACCTTGCTTTTAGGGGTCTTGACAGAGTCTTACCAGATTGCTATATCTATATATATAAAGAGAAAGATGCTTCCAGGTGATGATGCCTCAGCTTCTTATAGTTTACACGCTGGTGAAAGATGGATATCCTGCTTCTAGTCGGCGCCATCATCTTCCACGGTGTTGACACGCTCGCATTCATCAATCCATTCACTGTATACGTCTATTGCCTCTGTTAATGCTGCAAAATGTTCAAGCAATCAGTTTCATAACCTTCATCCATTGTAGGGGGGAAATCATGAGATGCAAGCTTCAAACATGGACTTCCTTGAATATCTTTCTATGTATATGCTTAGTTCGTAAGAAGAAAACATAGATCCCGAACAAACCTGTAGCAGTAGTGCTGAATGATTCTTGACAAATCCCACACTCAGCAATACCAAGTGAGTTCTTCAGATCACTGAAAGGGAACAAGCGGAACAAATATCATTTGATTTGGGATCCTAACGAATTAGATGTGGCCTTACTCAAGCAGAACCAGTGTAAGCATTAAACTAGTGCCAACCTACAAAGTCCTCCCAAATAGTGTATATAGATTATAGACTATACTAATCAATCCACCAAAAGCAACCAAAATATTCCTTATTGGATGGGGCAAAAACTCAAACTACACACATACATACTTTTAAAAAAAGGTAAAGCTGACAGACATAAAACCGGGTGGCAGAGGGAACAAAACTTCATCTAGGTGCTTGCTTACATTGTGCATTCAACACTGGAGCCATGGTTGCAGAAAGGGCAGCTGAAGACTGTATCGAGCTTGTCCATTCGCTTCTTGGTTTCTGGCTTTGCCCTTGACTTCCTCTTCCCCATTGTTTAGCTGCAAAGAACAATAGTAACTTAGTAAGGAAACAAGGAGATGGGTTAATGCAAATATTTTGAATGCGTTATTAACTATACATGCATTACAAAAGATTGACATCTTCCTGATACACTGCACACACAAGGATCTCTTTTGTCATACAGAATTCAAAAAGAATGCAAGAGATCTGACAATCAAGAAGAATGGTGTTCAGCAGGAATCAACCCCAAATTTTTCAAACACAAATTGCACCTCTTTCATATAATCACACCCAAATATGATCATGCGTGAAACTTGGGCAACTTACAACTAGTGAACATAAGCCTATTTCCTACCACGGCCACTTGTTCCAATTCAATAGCGGGGAGGATCTATAGATATCCCTTACACACTACCACGAACAGTTAACTAAGAATTTTATAGAACGGTAGAAGAAAAAACCCTAATTCAATCAATTGTGAAGCATATTCCTTTGTAAAAGCCGTAAAAAAAATCTACTAGCAATTTGATATTTAACTCTTTTTTTCAAAATTGCAATATGTTACAACACGTTTCAATTTGAAAAGTTTCAATTTCTTGTGTAATCAAGAATTTGATTTTCAACTAATTGAAATCGAGTCAATGATCAATTCTTTTCAATTGACAGGAAATTCAAGCAGCGAGGATAGCAAAAGGCAAACTGAAATTCGCTGATCAAACCTAACGCATCAATTTTCAATCTAAACTTTTCATCAGGATCAAAGGAAACAAGTTAACTTGGTGTTCATATTACCGAAATCAACAATCAATCCCGATTTTCATGACCTAGGGTTTCCAAACTCTCGAAATCGACGAACAAATCGAGATCATAGAAGGGAGCTTACCTTGACGGTGAGAAACGCTTCACAACACTGATCGTCAAACCGAGAGAAATCCGCCTCTTCACAGATCACAGGGACGGAGAGATGTGAGGAATAAAGGATATTAAATACGATTGATCACTTCTAGAATCTAAATATTTGGAAAAAGGCTCTTCCGAATTTCACAATAAATAGAGTAGGGGTAATTACTTAATTGGTTACAAATGTTTGACCAATGTTCAGAATTGTGACACATGTTTCAAAATGTGATTAATTGGTTTTGAAATGTGACTATTTTGTTTTTTTTACTGTTCACCGTTAGAAATAACAGTTAAGTCACTATTTATTTACGTAAAATGACGCAATTACCCTTAGAATCATCTTCAAGAACACATCATCATCTTCAAGAACAATAATCGAAGAACCCAGAAACAGCATTTCCGGGTTCTTGAAATTTTGTATTGCAGTATATGTTATCACCAAATGTGATTAAATTGTCATACATATTTCTCTATAATGTGATTAAAAGGTCATACATGTTTCTCTATAATGTGATTAAATGGATACTGTTGTTTGAAATGATGTGATTAAAAGGTTCGACATGTTACCCACAATGTGAAGAACCCATAAATTGCAATTCTGGGTTCTCAAGAACCCATAAATTGCAATTCTGGGTTCTCAAGAACCCAGAATTGCGATTCTGTGTTCTCAAGAACATCGAATCGAATTTGATTCGATTCTGGTTCTTCAATCCTTCCATGCGATCTTCAATACAACTAAAGGCATAATAGTCATTTTACAATTCAATAATATGTTAAAAATATTAATTAACGTTAAAATTAACGGTTTACTAACGGAATAACCAATTAATCACATTGGGAAAAACATGTGTAACAAATTAGTCACATAGCAAAACCAATTAATCACATTTTGAAACATGTGTAACCATTCTGAACATTGGTCAAACATCTGTAACCAATTAAGTAATTAACCCTAAATTATATTAAGTTTATTAAATATTAACTACAATAATTAATGGCAAATATTAGTTTTCTTCTCTTTATTTTTTTTAGGGTTAATTGTCAATTTGCCCCCTAATGTTTGGACTGAATTTAAGATTACCCCTTAAAGTTTAAAATTTTAATTTTTAGTCCTAATGTTTGGACGAAATAAAAAATTCCCCCATTCCGTCTTAATGCCGTTTATTTGAAACGGTAAACCCGACACGTGCATTGCACATGCATTTTTTAAAAAACAAAAGACACAAATGCCCTTCTTCTCCATCTTTCCATTCCACAGCAACTTCTTCTTTCGTTGGCACTGCATTGTGAGCATCAGAGTGCTAGTGTGCATTGTGAGCCCTAGTAAGCATATCCTTGTAACGAACGATAGAATCCATTCTCTGCAACTTAAGCTGCTGCCGAAACTTATTAATGAAGTCATCTGCCCTTATTAAACGGAAGCACCTGCAGGTTCTTGCATGGCGGCCCTGGTGACACCACCACCGCGGACGGCGGAGATCCGATGGTTGGGTCCCCCAGTAAGATGGACTTCATGGGTCAGTGCCATGAATTGCTCAGATCCAACTCAACTCAGCAGCAGAGACTCACAGCTCAGCTCTTGGGTTCACCTACTTTCCTGTACTCATCCAAGTCCCTGAACTTACTTCTGCAACAGCTGCAAACGGATGCTCAGAGGTACACAATCCTTAAGCTTCTACATGGAAGTCTTTTTTTCTTTCAGAAAATGATTAATTTGTTTAAAAAATGGTGCAGAGTTGCTGCTGCTGCTGCGCTGATGGTGGGTGAGGATATGTACAAATTGGTCGGTCAAGGCTGGAAAGGAGTGATTTTTCAATCAACGGTATGGTTAACCCAGCTTCAAGGCAGATTTATTTGACTTTTCCAGCTGACAGTACTCTTGTTGATCAACAACCTATTTTGATCTAAGATGTTCTGAACTTGAACGAAGCTCTTTTGAAATGTCTGCAGTACTTTACCATCTATCTGGGTTCCATTCCCCATTCCTGAGAACGTATCTCCCTCCATTTAAAAATCTCAACTTTATGCTAAATTGGTTCTTGAAAACCCACCAAAATCACAACTTGATCGCCTGAAATCAAGAAAACATGTCATGGTGGAGATGATACATTTGATACATCCCTAATCTCTTCCAGAAAAAATAAATAAAATTTGAACTTTTTCCAGAATAATGAATCAAGTATAGTCACTGCATACAATACTTTCACCAACAGTCAAAGTTAGGTGCAGAAAGTGTAAAAAGACTGAACCTTTGCTGCTAAAGAAACCCAGCACAAGTTGGGACAAAGTATGATGAAGGAAATGATGAACTTTATTATTTCTTTCGGCAGACAATTCGGCTCATGAACATTAATTACATTGTTAAGTTATTAAGCTGTGGAAAAGAATATACTTTTTCCATGAAATGAGCCTTTTTTTCTTCTTTAAAATATTTATAGAACACTCAATCGTGAAGAATCGAATCTATTTATATAGCATCTATGGACCTGTGCAAGATGTGAGGATCCCATACCAACAGAAGATGATGTTTGGTTTTGTGACATTTGTGTACCCAGACACAGTAAAGCTCATCTTGGCCAAAGGCAACCCTCACTTTGTTTGTGATGCTAGAGTTCTCGTCAAGCCTTATAAGGAGAAGGGCAAAGTTCCAGACAAGTACAGGCACTCTCTCTCCCCTCTTTTTCTCTCTATAAGTCTCTTGGTTGTACCTTCAATGCACAGAATGACTTCATTAATAAGTTCCGGCAGCAGCTTAAGTTGCAGAGAATGGATTCTATCGTTCGTTACAAGGATATGTAGTGGAATGGAAAGATGGAGAAAAATGGCATTTGTGTCTTTTGTTTTTTAGAAAATGCATGTGCAAGGCACGTGTCGGGTTTACCGTTTCAAATAAACGGCATTAAGACGGAATGGAGGAATTTTTGATTTCGTCCAAACATTAGGACTAATATTTAAAATTTTAAACTTTAAGGGAGAATCTTAAATTCGATCCAAACATTAGGGGGCAAATTGACAATTAACCTTTTTTTTTATAATTATATTTTATTAATTTATCATAGGACAAACCGACAAGAGCCTATTCTACAAAAGTCTATATTCTTATCCTCTTAACAAAACGGTACAACAAATAGAAGCTCTTCTACTGTGAAATTGCAAGCCCTCACTTCACCACTATACAATCCATGGCGTCCATACTGGGAGCTTCCTCCACCGCAACCTTGGCCTCCCGATCTCTCCTTTCTCCCTCCTACAACTACTCTTCACTGCTCTGTCTCTCCGCTTCTGCTTCAGGTAAGCTCAGCGCAAGAATTCCCTTCGGATTAGCTTTAAAATTCCAATCTGTGATCTTGTTCTTCGTAATTTCCGCAAAATCATGGTGGAACCATCAACTTTCTCCTGGAAATTAGGGATCTTACTTGGATTGTAAATATTTGTAATTGCAGTGCAGAGTAATGGAAGACAGCCCTATGGTGGAGTTGGGATCCGTACCAGGAAATCAAGATCACAGTTTGCGGCTATCAATGTTGCCACAGACGTTAATGCGTTTGAGCAGGTAGCACCTGTTAGCAATAGCAATATTCCAGAATATTATGTTTCCATATATATGTAATCTGAACAAGGAAGGCACAATTATACACATGCTAGACTAGGAAATACTGTAAATCACCTAATTTAGATTCTTACCTTTCTTAGCTTGTAATCAGTTGTATACATACCTGCAGTGTTAGTATTGAGAAATATACAAGAAACAATTCAGTAATTTCAGTTCTATTCCAGAATATTTCGGTTTTGATATTACAACATGGTATCAGAGCGTGATCCTTAATCCGTTCATCATCTACCCACAAATCTACCCACAAATCCAACTATGTCCGACAGTGAGAGTAACTCACAGAACCCTATCGGTTCAGGCATCAGCCGAGATGATCTGACCGACCAAATTGCAAGCATCCTCAGATCGGGGATAGATTTCAATCAGCCACGACAGCCAAAAGAATTGCCCGAAACAATCATGGTGGGCACAAAACTGAACGGCCACAACTACAATCTGTGGGCCCGAATGATGGAGGTAGCAATTGGAGGGAAGGGCCGACTCTACCACCTCACGGGGGAACCAGCCCCTCCGCAACCAGCTGAACCAGGGTATCTCCGATGGAGACAAGATGATTTAGTTGTGTTTTCATGGATTTTACAAAACGTTGAATCTCAGCTTGCTCACAACATCGCTCATTATCAAACATCGAGAGATTTGTGGAATGCACTGCAGGTTACATACAGTAGTGGACGAGACTCGCTACAAGTCTTCGACTTACACAACAGGGCAGCAAAATCGACACAAGGAAACCAGACTCTCGAAGAATTCTGGTTACGAATGCAAGCAGTTTGGGGGGAAATTGAAACCCGAAGGCCAAACCCCATGGTCTGCAGCCGAGATATCACCCTATTCAACGATCTCTGGAACGAGACCAAGGTGTACCAGTTCCTAGGGGGTATCAACGAGCAATTTGACAACGTGAAACGGGACATACTTCGGGGAGAGACGTTGCCCTCAGTGGAAGCTGCATACGCAGCTGTTCGGAAGGAAGCCGCCAGGCTCCACATTCTGGGAGCGGCAACGAACACGACCGAACCATCATTGGGCGTAGGTGAGGGGCTGGCCACGATTGGTGGTCGATCGGACACAGGGGCTCAAGCAAACGCAGCAAGAGGATTCAGGTCGGGACAGAAGCGGTCAGATCCGACCAGCAAAGCCGGCGATTCATCATTCCGCGGGGACAAATCGAAACTCAAGTGTTCGCACTGTGGAATGGGCAAGCATACTAAGGAAACGTGCTTCAAATTGGTTGGCTATCCCGAGTGGTGGGAGGACAACCACAAACCGAAGGAAAAGCGAGTCTCAGCCGCGGCAAATAACGTTACAATCGGAGCAGAGACGGCGGCGGGCGACCACGAGACCGCCGACGCCAGCTACGCCTTTCACGTACAATTCGGGGAACAAGGTGGAAGTCATACCTCGGAGATGAAGACCGGCGGAGCTTACCTGGCCACGGGCGGAGGCGCAAACCCTAGCAGAACGGGCGAAGGAGGCGGAGGCGCAAACCCTAGCAGAGCGGGCGAAGGAGGCGCGACAGCTTCTCATTTCCACCAACAGCTGCAAATGGAGAGGACCGAAATGAACCCTAGAGGTAACGGGTTTGAGTATTTACACTCAAACCCTCCGAAACTTGCAAATTCTGTTTTTGCCCCGCGCCGAGGTTTGCTAGGTCCTGAAGTTTTTAAAATGCCTGAATTAGTCCCTGAAGTTTATAAAGCCGGATATTCAGTAGAAAGGAAGAATAATCGATGGATATTTGATTGTGGTGCGACTGATAGTATGACATTTGATGCTCGGGATTTGTGTGATATAGTAGAATCTCGAATAAAGTATATTAACACGGCTAATGGTGGGGTGGCAGCAGTAATAGGAATGGGCACATTAGAAATCTCGACTAATCTTAAGATTTCTAATTGCTTATTGGTACCGACATTATCAAACAAGTTGCTATCTGTATCACAAGTGACGAAGGAGTTAAATTGTGCAATGATAATGAACCCAAAGTTTTGCATGCTGCAGGATATCCGGACGGGGACGATCATTGGGCGTGGCACTGAGCAAGCTGGACTGTACTATGTGGATGAGGTTGTCCACAAAGGATCGGTGTTGCTGGCTCATGGATCGACAGAGGAAGAATTATGGCTCTGGCACAGGCGGTTAGGTCATCCTTCACTTGGTTATCTCAAACTTTTGTTTCCAAAATTGTTTCTCAATAAATCAAGACCGTTAGATTGTGAAACTTGCATGTTAGCAAAAAGCCATAGACAGTCGTTTAAATCCAATAATACTCGACTAAAATCTATATTCTCATTAGTACACTCTGATGTTTGGGGTCCTGCACCTGTTTCTGGAGCCCATGGTCTCAAGTATTTTATTATATTCGTTGATGATTGCACTCGTATGACTTGGACCTATTTCCTCAAAAATAAATCTGAAGTGTTCGAAAAATTCGTGCATTTTTTCCATATGATTCAAAATCAGTTCCAGAAAACCATTCAAACCCTGAGGTCAGACAATGGGGGAGAATTCGTCAACACTCAAATGAAGAATTTCTTTCTTGAAAAAGGAATTATTCAACAAACATCATGCCCCCATACCCCTGAGCAAAATGGAGTCGCAGAAAGAAAAAACCGGATTCTATTAGAAATGACCCGATCCATTTTATTTGAATCAAAAGTACCAAAATCTTTCTGGCCTGAAGCTGTGGCAACCGCTACCTACCTCCTCAACCGACTACCAACAAAAATCCTCAGCCTCAAAACACCACTACAATTCCTAGAATCTCATAGCAGATTACCTCCGACACTCAGCCTTCCTCCTAGAGTGTTTGGTTGTTCTGTCTTCGTCCATATACCCAAAATCAACCGCACCAAACTAGATCCGTGTGCGGTAAAATGCGTTTTTCTCGGATATGGAGTCAACCAAAAAGGATACCGCTGCTATGATCCAAAAAGGGGTCACATGTTCACCACAATGAATTGTGATTTCCTTGAATCTGAGTTTTACTATTCCCAATCTAGTGATCAGGGGGCAACGATCACAACAGATTCACTAGATTGGGTTGGCCAGCCATATCTGTCTTATGTCGGTCCTCCAGAGTCAGTTAGCCATCCTACCGGACCGACCACTGACACAATAGTACAGGACAGCGAGCCAGATGGCATGACCCCCGATCCGTCTCCTAAGGTATCCGAGGTAAGCAATTCTTCACAGTCTTTCCAGCCTTTTCATGATGAAAGTCTATATCCTATTATACCAGAAGCAGGAGGTCAGGCAGAAACCGAAGCAACAGGGGAGAGGGGGAGATATGTACTACCTCCAAGATCAAATCGGGGTAAGCCACCAAAAAGGTACACACCAGAGAAGGAAACCAGAGAAGCTGTGTATCCCGTGGCAAATGTCATGAAAGGAAGAATAAGCAATCAGGCTAAGGCATTCATCAAGGCTGTATATTCAGGGAGCGTTCCAAACTCTGTAAAGGAGGCACAACAATCCGAGATATGGACACAGGCTATGGATATGGAGATGGAGGCTCTTATGAAGAATAAGACATGGGAGCTCTGCCAGTTGCCTACCGGGAAGAAGGCTGTAGGGTGCAGGTGGGTATACACCGTCAAGTACAAGCCTGATGGTACAATTGAGAGGCACAAAGCAAGGCTAGTAGCAAAAGGATACACGCAGACCTACGGAATAGATTACTCTGAGACATTCTCCCCGGTTGCCAAGATGAACACAATCCGAGTCCTGCTATCTATAGCTGCAACTAAAGGTTGGCCACTTCGACAGTTCGATGTGAAGAATGCATTCCTGCATGGAGATTTACAGGAAGAAGTGTATATGGAGATCCCACCTGGTTATGAGAAGGAGACAAGTCAAGGAAACGTCTGCAGATTAAAAAAGGCGTTGTACGGACTAAAGCAATCCCCAAGAGCCTGGTTCGGACGATTCACGGTAGCTATGCGAAAGTATGGGTATACACAGAGCAACTCTGATCATACCCTATTCCTAAAGAAGACAGATAGGGGCATGACATGTCTAATTATATACGTAGATGACATGGTCATTACTGGAGACGATGAAGATGAGATGAGGAATTTGCGAAGGAGTCTGTTTATGGAGTTTGAAATGAAGGACTTGGGAGACTTAAAGTACTTTCTCGGTATTGAAGTGTTGAGATCAAAACAGGGAATCTTCATCTCCCAGCGAAAATACATACTAGATCTACTCACAGGTACAGGGATGCTAGGATGTAAACCTGCGGAAACGCCTATGGTTGTAAACCATGGCCTACAAATAAAGGAGGATGGAATGCCAACGGACAAGGAAGAATACCAACGGCTAGTAGGTAAACTTATATACCTATCCCACACTCGCCCTGATATTGCATACGCAGTTGGTGTAGTAAGTCAGTTTATGCATCAGCCTCAACATGATCACATGGAAGCCGCATGGAGAATTGTTCGGTATCTGAAGGGTACTTCAGGACATGGAGTACTATTTAAGAACAATGGACACCTGAAGATCAAAGGATATACAGACGCAGACTGGGCAGGGAATCCTAATGATCGGAAGTCCACGGCAGGATATTTCACTTTTGTGGGAGACAACCTTGTTACATGGCGGAGTAAGAAACAGAAGGTCGTAGCTCTCTCCAGCGCCGAAGCAGAATTCAGAGGGATTGCAAGAGGGATCAAGGAGATTCTTTGGCTGACACAGCTACTAACGGAAATCGGTTTTCCTCCGACAGAGGCGTGTGAACTTATGTGCGACAACAAAGCTGCAATAAGCATCTCCGAGAACCCAGTCCAGCATGACAGAACTAAACATGTGGAAGTAGACAGACACTTCATAAAGGAGAAACTCGAAGGTGAAGTCATCTCCTTACCTTTTGTTCGTTCAGAAGACCAGCTTGCGGATATTCTCACTAAAGCAGTTAATGGAAGGGTATTTCGGGAAACTCGTTTCAAGTTGAGTATCAGCGACCCGACTACTCAACTTGAGGGGGAGTGTTAGCAATAGCAATATTCCAGAATATTATGTTTCCATATATATGTAATCTGAACAAGGAAGGCACAATTATACACATGCTAGACTAGGAAATACTGTAAATCACCTAATTTAGATTCTTACCTTTCTTAGCTTGTAATCAGTTGTATACATACCTGCAGTGTTAGTATTGAGAAATATACAAGAAACAATTCAGTAATTTCAGTTCTATTCCAGAATATTTCGGTTTTGATATTACAACAGCACCTTCCCTCACCAATGCCTTTCGCTTCCTTTTGGAAGTTTGCTTATTTTTGGAGTATGGATTCATTTGTTCTTGAAGAATTAGAAATGCATAATCTCGGTTCAGCTGCTTGAATTTCCTGTCAACTGAAAAGATTTGATCTTTCTTTGGATCGATTTCCATTAGTTGAAAATCAAATTAGCAGAACTTTTTATTACGGCTTTGTACTTGCTAAACTAATACGGAATTGCAATTTGCTAGCTCCATCCATTGCTCAGCTAACCTTGAAAAACAGTATTCAATTCAAGCATGTTCTTGATTCAGATCCAGCTATGGAGGTATAAACCATAAATTGATTTACAGACCCCAAATGTCGCTGCCAAGGAGAGCCAAAGACCCGTATATCCATTCGCCGCCATAGTTGGCCAAGATGAGATGAAACTGTGTCTCTTACTAAACGTGATCGATCCAAAGATTGGAGGAGTCATGATCATGGGTGATCGAGGCACTGGAAAGTCAACCACGGTTCGGTCTCTAGTTGACTTGCTTCCTCAAATAAGCGTAGTGGCAGGCGACCCATACAACTCAGACCCACTAGACCCTGAGTCAATGGGAGTCGAGGTTCGAGAGAAGGTTGTGAAGGGGGAAAAACTCTCTGTGATCATGACCAAGATCAATATGGTGGACCTGCCGCTCGGGGCCACTGAGGACCGTGTCTGTGGCACCATTGATATTGAAAAAGCCCTGACTGAGGGAGTCAAGGCTTTCGAGCCAGGCCTCCTCGCTAAAGCCAATAGGGGAATCCTCTATGTCGACGAAGTCAATCTATTGGACGACCATTTAGTTGATGTTCTACTGGATTCGGCTGCCTCAGGTTGGAACACGGTTGAGAGAGAAGGTATCTCGATTTCCCATCCAGCCCGGTTCATTCTCATTGGTTCGGGCAACCCTGAGGAAGGTGAGCTCAGACCGCAGCTATTGGACCGCTTCGGTATGCACGCCCAGGTAGGGACTGTGAGGGATGCCGAGCTGAGGGTCAAGATTGTGGAAGAGCGAGCCCGGTTTGATAAAAACCCTAAAGAGTTTCGTGAATCTTACACAGCCGAGCAAGGGAAGCTGCAGGACCAGATTACTTCAGCCCGAAGCTATCTTCCGTCTGTCCAGATCGATCGGGAATTGAAAGTGAAGATATCAAAAGTATGTTCAGAGCTCAATGTGGATGGTCTTCGAGGAGATATAGTGACGAATAGAGCAGCTAAGGCTCTGGCAGCTCTCAAGGGAAGGGAAAAGGTGACGCCTGAGGATATAGCGACGGTTATTCCTAACTGCTTGAGGCATCGGCTTAGGAAGGATCCCTTGGAGTCAATCGATTCGGGTTTACTTGTCATTGAGAAATTTTACGAGATCTTCAGTTGAACACAGTTTTTAGCTCTGTTCTCAGATGTTATATCTGATTTGATGGTTCTGGAGATTTACCAATGTGAGTGATGTTGATTTAGGAATCATACAATGTGGTAAAGATGTTGAAATACATTATAATGTTTTTATTTCCCACTGAACTAACAGCAAATACTGTAATTACTGCAACAAACCAACCAAATGTGAAACACTACAATGCTCTGCAGATTGTTCTTCAAACTTGAAACAAAGATCTTCATCTCGATGAACAAAACTAATGCCAGAACTTGGGGCTCCTAACTGCAAAATCGGGTTGTCTCTGGTAAGAGACAGATGCCGCCTTGATTAGTATTCCAGCACAAAGAGCAAATATGACATATTTTTCACCTTCCTGTGTTTCATAGTCAAAGAAATGCAGTAGCCATTTGTGTCCCATCACCTCCATTTCCTTTGATCTTCTGTTCATATCCTGTGGGCGAACAAACATGTTTAGATGATCATGGGACCATGATAAAATCCTTGTTTTTGAACACCGAAAAAGAACAAGACCTTGAGAAACATCTCCAATGGAGCATCCAACACAAGCTCAACCTCGCCGGGATTCGGGACTGGTTGGAAAGCTTTCCTGTTTTCTAGAATACCCACAACCGGAACCACTGATATGCCCCGCTGCGCAAGCAATAAAAATCAGGACAAGAATTTAGGTGTTAAAATTGCAGTTTCCATGAAAATGTCATACCACGGAGATGAATGGTTCAAGAACAGTGACGACATTGACGAGGGAAGGATCCAATCCGATCTCTTCCTTGGCCTCTCTCAGAGCAGTCTCTACGTCATTTGCATCCCCTTCGTCTCTCATCCCACCAGGCAATGCAATTTCTCCTTCGATAATCAAAGTAGTAAGTAAAAACATTTTGCGATAGTAAAAGGGGTTGATCTTTTGTACCAGCATGGGAAGACATAGTTGAAGCTCGTTTGATGAGGATGACGCGCAGATTGTGAACAATATAGCGGAAATATGTATTGAAGCTTATTGAAGCATTCAACTTAATCTTCATTAATGTCAATCAATCCTACTTATAATACATTCATTACAAATACAACAAAAGCTATCTACTACAAGTAATAATACAAGATGCTAAAGTGTATATTAAACTAATGAAGTGTGTGTAGCATGTGTATGGTTTTAGGGAAGAAGTGGAAGACATGGAGGAAGACAAGGGATAGTGGTGATATGTTGTCCAAGATGCTTTCCAACACTCCCCCTCAAGTTAAATAGTCGGATCTCCAATATTTAACTTGCACAGCACGTTTCTGAAGCTTACTCCATTGACAGCCTTAGTGAGAATATCTGCCAGTTGATCTTCAGATCGAACGAATGGAATTACAATAGTCTTGTTCTCTAGGTTCTCCTTTATAAAGTGTCGATCTATTTCAACATGTTTGGTACGATCATGTTGAACTGGATTCTCAGATATACTTATAGCTGCACGGTTATCACACATTATCTTGCATGGTTCCTGAATAGGAAAACCAATTTCTGTCAATAACTTGTTTAGCCATAGTACTTCTGTGAGACCTCGAGCAATTCCTCTAAACTCTGCCTCAGCACTTGATAGTGCCACCACCTTCTGTTTCTTGCTCTTCCAAGTTACTAAGTTTCCTCCCACCATGGCGAAGTAACCTGAGGTTGATCTTCTATCAATCGGATTTCCTGCCCAATCCGCATCTGTGTATGTCTCGATTTTGAGATGACTATTCTTCTGAAACAACACTCCACTCCCTGGTGAACCCTTTAAGTATCGAAGGATTCTGAGAGCAGCTTCCATGTGATCCACCTGTGGTTTATGCATGAACTGACTTACCACACCCACCGCATATGCTATATCTGGTCTGGTATGTGAGAGATAGATCAATTTCCCAACTAGATGTTGATATCTAGTTTGATCTGTTGATTCAGCACCTTCTCTGATTTGTAGTCCATGATTTGGCATCATTGGCGTCTCAGCTGGTTTACAATCTACCAAACCAGTTTCCACCAGTAGGTCTAAAATGTATTTCCTTTGTGAAATGAAAATACCTGTTTCAGACCTTAACACTTCGATTCCCAAGAAGTACTTGAGTTCTCCCAAGTCCTTCATCTCAAACTCCTGGAATAGATTTTTCCTGAGTTGGGCTATTTCTTCTCTGTCATCTCCTGTAATGATCATATCATCTACATATACAATCAAACAAGTTACTCGTTCTCCCCTTCTTTTAATAAATAGAGTATGGTCAGAGTTACTTTGTCTATAGCCATATTTCTTCATGACTACTGTAAATCTTCCGAACCATGCCCTTGGTGCTTGTTTGAGGCCGTATAGTGCTTTTTTCAATCTGCACACATCTGCTCGTTGAAAACCTGCAGTGAAACCTGGTGGTGGTTCCATATACACTTCTTCTTCTAAGTCACCATGTAGGAAGGCATTTTTTACATCAAACTGGTGGAGCGACCAGTCTTTGTTTGCAGCTATAGAGAACAGAACTCGAATAGTATCAATTCGAGCTACAGGAGAAAAAGTTTCGGAATAATCAATACCGTAGGTTTGAGTATATCCTTTGGCCACCAGTCTTGCTTTGTATCTCTCTATGGATCCATCAGCCCTGTGTTTTACAGTGAACACCCATCTGCAGCCAACAGCTCTTTTTCCATAGGGAAGCTGACATTTCTCCCAAGTTTGACTCTTCTCCAGAGCCTCCATCTCAACTCCCATAGCTTGTCTCCATTCAGGGCTTCGTAAAGCTGACTCAACATTGTTGGGAATGGATTGAGTATATATGGCAGTGGCAAAAGCTTGAGCAGCACGTGTTAGTCTCCCCCTTGCCACGTTTGCTACTGGGTATCGACTTGCTCGTGGGCTGTATTCTGGTTCATATCTGATTGGTGGAACTCCCCTGTTTCTCCTGGCTGGTAGTACATATCTCTCCTGTACTGGTGATTCTTCCAAGGCAACATTTCCAGATATAATAGAACCAGATGTAACCCAATTAGAATTACTAACCTCCGGAGTATTCATCGGGGTGGACGTGATTGAACCAGATGTAGCCTTTTTGATGAATTCCATACCCTACAAACACACATTTCACAGAGCATGGATCAAATTTGGATCGTTCTGTTTTAGGAACATGAACGAAAACAGAGCATCCAAAGATATATGGTTGAAGTGTCAAGGCTGTTGGGACACTCATATGATTGGACAAGACTTGGAGTGGTGTTTGAAATTGAATCACTTTTGTCGGAAGATGATTCATAAGATAGACAGAAGTAGCAACTGCTTCTGGCCAGAATGAAGTTGGAACTTTTGACTCTAGCATTAATGCTCTAGTCATTTCAAGAATATGACGATTCTTCCGTTCTGCAACTCCATTTTGTTGGGGGGTGTATGGACAAGAGGTTTGATGAATGATGCCTTTTTCTTTGAGAAAGTGTTGAAGAGTAGAATTAACAAACTCTCCACCATTATCTGACCTAAGGACTTGGATATTGGTATTATACTGAGTTCTGACTAAATTATGAAATTCAACAAATTTAGAAAAAACTTCAGATTTATTCTTAAGGAAATATACCCAAGTCATGCGAGAATAATCATCGATAAAAAGGACAAAATATCTAAAGCCACTACTGGACATACATGTACTATTATTTGGAGCTGGGCCCCAAACATCAGAATGTATGAGAGAAAAAACAGACTTGGCTCTAGTTTCAGATAAACGATATGAGTTTTTATGACTCTTAGCACGAATACATGTTTCACACACAAGTTCTTGATTTGACGGAAATAAACTAGGAAATAATTTATGAAGATACCCTCCAGATGGATGACCCAATCTCCGGTGCCACAACCACTGTTGCCTGGTGACTGTTCCGTGAGCAAGCATTGCAGTTCCGTGTTGAGTCACTTCCTCCACATAATACAGGCCTTGATGTTCAATTCCACGGCCGATAATTTCCCCCGATTGAATATCCTGTAGTAAACACAAATTGGGATAAATTAGTACCATACAATTCAACTCCCTTGTAACATGACTAATAGAGAGTAGCTTGCAAGCCAAGCTAGGCACATAAAGACAGTTCTGCAGTTTAATATTTGCAGAAATATTGACGGTTCCCGCTCCTTGGACTGGAACTAATTCTCCATTTGCTGTCTGTATCTTTTCCCGTCTTGGTATCGAGTGACTGACAAAGTCATTTTTATCATAACTCATACTATCCGTAGCCCCGCAATCAAGTAGCCATTTTTCACATTTCCCGGATATATTTTTATGAGCAAAAAACGTATGAGCAATACCAGATTCTTCACATTCAGGTTTATATAATTTTTCAGGCCCAAAGCTTGTATTTCGGCCCAAATCTGGACCAATTTCTCGGCCCAGATCTGAACCACTGGTTCGGCCCACTCGACTGACTCGGCCCGGTCCAAAGCCTCCCTTTAACCTGATCTGATTTGGGGGTAAATCAGAATTCACCCCCCAAGCACCAAACCCTATACCTGATTCTGGATTTGTGGCCTCTCCTTGCGCAGCCGCCTGGGTGAAAACCCTAGGGTCCGATCCGCCGCCTCCTATGTGGCTCGGGTGGCTGCCTCCGACGTGGCCATGGTTGACGGTTCCGATCTGATGCCGAGCTTCTTCTGGTTGGTTCCAGGTGGTCGGAGGACCGCCGGGCCTCGCAAGACCGCCGCCGTTCCATCCATTCCAGCTGTAGCCGTCGATCGGAGCGCAGGCCACCGCAGTCATTCCTCCATGTGGGTGAGTCAGGTTGTCTTGGCTTGGTGTTTCAGGTCCTCTCGTCCAACCGTCTCGGCCATTCGCCACCGTGACGGTTGGGTTGCCGCCGGTTGTCCCGTCCCGTTTGCGCCACCCTTCGGGGTATCCAACGAGCTGGTAGCACTCGGATCTTTCATGGCGTTGCTTCCCGCAGTGGCTGCACCGGAGGAGCTTCCGGTCGACGCCGCCGCGGCCTGGCTTCCCTTTTCCGGCGAGCTGCTGCTTGGAGGTATTGGCCGGACCTGCTCCTCCGTGGCTGGTCTCGGGGAAGAACCGAGATACTAGCCCTGCCCCGACTCCGGTTCCTCCTGTCTCGGTGCCGACCGTAGCTCCCATGACATTCCGTCGATCACGCTCGGACCGGATTGTGGCATATGCCACTTCCACCTCTGGTATCGGACGAACCCTAAGCAAATCTCGTTTTTCATTATCATAATCGGTATTGACAGCATTAAGATATTGATAGAGTTTACTTTCCGCCCGTTTTGTGTTCCATATCGTAATGCATTCGGCACACTTCATTGGATTAGGATCCCGTTGCTCGATTTCTCTCCATAGGCTTTGTAGTTTACCGTACAATGCCTCTAGGGTATCTTGACCTTGCCGTATATTGCTTGCACGACTTATGATATCGTACAATTGGACTCCGTCTTTGGCTTTACTATATGTTGCAGCTAGGCCATTCCAGAGATCCTTTGCAGATGGGAATTCGGCATATTGGTTGACGAGGTCCGATTCCATGTTGTCGAGGATCCATGAGCAAACGATGAGATCGTCTTGCTCCCATTGCAAATACAACGGGTCGTCGACCCTAGGTGGTGCCGGAACACCTATGATGTGGTGGAGCTTCCCTTGCCCGCCAATCTTCATTCGGATCAGTCGCGCCCAAAGGGAGTAGTTATTTTCGTTTAGCTTAACGCTAATACTAATGTTGGAAACTGATATGGTTTTTTGGATGATGTTTGACTGTGGCAGATTCGAACGCATCTCAGCCCGTATTTCAGCCAACTGAGCTGCAAACGATTCGCTCGTTGGGGTAGACTCGTTGGTGTTGATGCTGCCCCCTTCGGATGTTGCCATGGTCTAGGTATGTTGTGGGTAAAAAACGGTAAATGATGATGCCGAGAAAGGTTCAATCGATCATCTGATCGAACAATCCGGCTCTGATACCATGTGAACAATATAGCGGAAATATGTATTGAAGCTTATTGAAGCATTCAACTTAATCTTCATTAATGTCAATCAATCCTACTTATAATACATTCATTACAAATACAACAAAAGCTATCTACTACAAGTAATAATACAAGATGCTAAAGTGTATATTAAACTAATGAAGTGTGTGTAGCATGTGTATGGTTTTAGGGAAGAAGTGGAAGACATGGAGGAAGACAAGGGATAGTGGTGATATGTTGTCCAAGATGCTTTCCAACACAGATCACCGGCGTCACCTTCAAAGAGGCACACTAGAAGCGCCGCTCTGATAGTGATCTTGGGTCCGTCACCCGATCGAAATTCGGTTCGTTGTTTGGTGAGGTCGATTCGAGCGGCGCCGGAGATGAGGGGAGGAGGAGAGCTGTGGCGGAGGAAGTGCCGCGCGAAGGTTGCAAGCCTGGCGGAGGCCAGCCTTGATCTGTCGCGTTGCATTTGGCGCGGTGGCTGTGCGATCGTACAGTGGTCAACACAAGTTTTGCTTATGGAATAATGAAAATTTCTGATGTTGAATGAGTTCTATTATGGTACAGAATGATGAAGACGGAGAATCTACTGTGTTAGGGAATTGACTCTGATCAGTCACCGTACGAATACGGCGTTCGAGCGTTGACCGGCGGCGGAAGCCTAAAACGGAAGTAGCCTCCGGAGGCATACTTACGTAGCGTCGTCGTTTTAGGGAATGGGCTTTCATCTGTTAGGCCGACATTTCTAACCAAGAGAATAATTAAAATACGAGTATGCATAAAATAATTGTATTTGTACCATTATAATTTATATGATAGGATAATAATATAATAGTACGAATATAATAATATAAAATAATGTTCATGTTTTGTTTGTATTTATATATGAATACGTACGTAAAATAATATAATAAAGTT
Organism: Chamaenerion angustifolium; assembly: GCA_946814005.1. Classification (NCBI taxonomy): domain Eukaryota; kingdom Viridiplantae; phylum Streptophyta; class Magnoliopsida; order Myrtales; family Onagraceae; genus Chamaenerion; species Chamaenerion angustifolium. Next base: position 28,383,420 of record OX328277.1, on the reverse strand, counting down.
GTAATAGTAAATCTAATTTAAAAGTATTTTTTAATAGTTTTTAAAATTTTAATGAACTGTATATTATATACTTGTTAAATTTGATATGTGAATTTATAGTTTCTATAATGAAAAGATTATTATTTTCTTAAAAGAATCTGCATATAAACGTACAACTAACTAGTTTAACCCAACTCAATAAAAATTAGGTGTTGTGTTGCAGACATGATACAATAATGAATAAATACAACATGAGTATTCGTGTTTCATAAATTTAACATAATAAATTTATTAACACACAATCTTATCACCACTATCTTCGACTTAACATGGAGTTAACTTGTGTGTATGACTCAAGTGAGATTTTACCATTCAAACTTTGCATCATACTGAGTTTTATTTTGGGTTTATTTTTATTTTGAGGTTTTAAATACCGAAAAGTTACCTGAACTTTGGACGTTTTGCAACGAGCTACCCGAACTTTAAAAATTGTAAACGGGTTACCACAACTTGGACGAAGGTGCAAATAGTTACCTCCGTTCAATTTCTAACGAATTTCCGACGAAATTCTGTCAACAGTTGACAGTAAATTTGACGGAGTTAGCTATTTGCATCTTCGTCCAAGTTGAGGTAGCTCGTTTTGAATTTTTCAAGTTCGGGTAACTCGTTGCAAAACGTTCAAAGTTCAGGTAACTTATTGATATTTAACCTTATAATTAATTACACATCGAATTGCCAAAAATTGTATTCAAAATGCATGTATACAATAAAATATAGGGTTAATTACTTAATTGGTTACACATGTTTCACCATTGTGCAGAATGGTTACACATGTTTCAAAATGTGATTAATTTGTTTTGCTATGTGACTAATTGGTTACACATGTTTTTCCCAATGTGATTAATTGATTATTTAGTTAGTAAACCGTTAATTAATATTTTTAACATATTTTTGAATTGTCAAATGACTATTATGCCCTTAGTGTTATAATACTAAGGCTTAATGAGAAGAACATGATGAAGAACCCTTAGTGGCATTTCTGATTCTGGGTTCGTGAAGAACCCAGAATCGCGTTTCTGGGTTCGTACCTGGAAGAGATCGGTGAAGAATGAAGACGTACCTGGCCACAGAGGAGGTGAAGAATGAAGATGGGGAGAAGAATGAAGAACAACTCGGTGGTGTATGAAATGGTAATTAAGTCATTTTATGTATCTAAATAGTGACTTAACGGTGATTTTTGACGATGAACAGTAAAAACAACAACAAATTAGTCACATTCCAAAATTAATTAATCACATTTTGAAACATGGGTAACCATTCTGAACAATGGTCAAACATGTGTAACAATTAAATAATTAACCCTAAAATATAAATATAAATTTTTTTCCTACTTACATATATAGAGTGCAATAACTCATTCATTTATTAATTACAATTATTACTACGTGGTTTACATATCCATAATGATGGAGTTAATTACACCACGAAGCGCTAAAAACATGTAGTAATATGCTTTTTCTGTCGGATGGATGGAATCCCAGAAAACATATTTTGACGCATCGTCGCATAATGATGACTTGGAATTACACAAAAACGATGCTTCTAGAAGACCCGTTCCACAGCACCCAGCACTCACTTCTTCAAAACCTGCATTTAACACGTGTATAATAATAATAATAATCCACTTACTAATATTATTATGGATTAAATACCAAAAAAGTAGGTTTTGCACTGAGCTACCCGAACTTAAAAAAAATCAAAACGGATTATCTCAACTTGGACGAAGGTGCAAATAGTTACATCTGTCATATTTACTGTCAATTGTTAACAAAATTTCGTCAGAAATTGGACGAAGGTAACTATTTGTATTTTCGTCCAAGTTGAGATAGCACGTTTTGATTTTTTAAAATTCGGATAGCTCGTTGCAAAACGTTTAAAATTCATGTAGCTAATTGATATTTAACCATATTATTATATATACAATTAGTTACCATAGAGTTGACTGCGTTGAATCACATCTTCTAGAGGTCCATAGATGTCTGCATAATAGAGTTTCAGCTTACGATCCGTTTGGCTTTGCTGCAATTGCGCTAATTGGTTCTGGAGTAGTGCATTGTAGTTTCTAGACACCGAAGAGAACGTGTCCAAACACTGCCTTTCGGTCAGCGCATTCCCGGCGTTTAACGTTATGACCATCGGCAAGCAGCCCATCGGCGGCAAACCAACCACCGCTATTCTTCGACTTCCTTGCTCACTCAAACCCTGTATTATAAACATTAAGGAAAATCATATGCATGGACAAATATGTAACCCATACACTAGATCCTAGGAGAATCTGTTAATATCAAATTTTTATAAATACAAGTATAAATCATTTGATCGTGTCGGTAATAAAAAAATTATGTATTTTCTTAATATATTATATTATCATTTATATCTGTACTATCCAACTTGTATGGGGTCCTAAAAAATTAATTAATTAATAGCTTTTAATGCGTTAGTGGTACCCTAACTATATTTTTTTAAGAAAATATATCAATTCATTACCAACCACTGTTTTTTTTATATTAAAGCCTCCTAGTTTAGTCCCAAACTTCTTAACTAGTCATAACCACCCCCACCAACTTCTTAATATTTCCCAATTAGAACCTCACACATTCATATCCAACTACCATCTAAAATAAGCAACCAAAGTCCAACGGCCACCCATCTTCCACGATAGTAAGAATGGACGATATTATGCTTGTTCATTTAAACCGGTTTGGATGAACTGACCTGATTCAAACCGATTCAGTCAAATTAGTACACAACCAGACCAATGTTTTTAGGTTTCAAGTAGAACAGTTTAAAATAGTACCAAAAATTCAGTTCGAAACGATTCGCTTTTTTATACTGGTTTATACTTAAATTTAAATCAAATAACTTTAAATCTTTATAATTTTAGAATTGGTTCGAAGCAAAATCAACTAAACCAGTCTGAAATTAAACCAAACTTAGAGATGTCTTCAATAAACCAAACCTAGAGATGTATTGGACTCTCGTATGTTGATTTTGGATAGGATTTCAATTGATTGTGGAACAGATTTTTAGTCGGTTTAGTGTATTTTTAAGTCGATTCATTGTTTTTTCAGTCGGTTCATTGTTTTTCTAGTCGGCTCAGTGTGCTTTTCAGTTGGTTCCGTATTTTTTCAGTCGGTTCAGTGTGTTAGACATAATTTTTAATCGATTCAGTTTCGGTTTGAACCAGATTATTTCCTAACCAAAGTTGTTATTAAAAAAACAGTTCGAACCAGTTTGAACTAGACCCGTTTTTTTTACCTAAACCAGACCAGTTTTTTTAGAAATAGAAAGAAAAAAAATACTGATTTAGAATAGGTGTAGTAGGTACCTGAATGAAATCTTTAACGTTTTGAATTATAAACTGTTGATAAGCAGAAACGGTGAAGCTTTTTCGCCGAATTGGAAGAGCGAAATAGTTGACGACGAAATCATTCGTACCAGCGCTGACCAAGAAAACTGCATTTTCGATGAGATTTTCGGCTTTCTCTCGGCCAACTTTATCTTCAACTCTTTGCTTGTAGTCCTTGAAGTATTTGAGTTGTTGCGGTAAAGAAATCACACTCTGGAAATTCAGTTAAAATAAACAATTATATTTCAACACTTAGAGAATAATAATAATAATAATAATATTTTCTCTTTTATTATATGTGAGACTATTATAAGTTATACCCACTGCCAAATTATTTTAAATCTGCTTTTCTTCTTCGAATAAAAGAAAAAAGAAATTTATACTGAGCTTAAATAGTCTTTTTTTAAAGAGATTATTTAATGTTATTTTTATTTTTTTAATTCGAAACGGAAAAAAAGAATCTACGTAGAAAAACATACCGTCAATGTTGGTGTAAGTGGATCGAACCCTGATCCAGCCGATGCGAAACTAACTCCGGTCATCATTTCATCTATGCTCAGACTCGGGTCCAAATATGGAGGCACGTAATCTTTAATCCCCACGTACGAAACTACACATGAATACATAATGATCTAATTATAAAAAAAAAAAAAAGAATTTTGAAAAAAAAAAAACAGCAAACCATTTTTTTTTTACAACCAACAAATCAAAATATTTGGAATTATGCAATCAACAAACCTACCTCAAATTTTTCACTATGTTTGAACGGATTTTTGAATGTTTGAGGGAGTTATTAAGTCGTAATATTTTTTTCTTAGAATACTTCAAGTAATGCTGACTTAATAACTTTATCAATTATTGAAAAATCCATTATAACATAATGAAGGTTTAAGGTAAGTTTGTTGATTACTTAATTTAAAAAGTTTGGTTTGTTGTTTGTCAACAAAAAAGTTTGTTCCTCAAAGTTCGGTTTGTTTTTTGATAATTAACGTACATTAATTGGGGTGGCAAAACGGGTCATGGGTCGTGTCAGGGGCCCTCTAACCCAAACACGACCCGTGTAATAGTATGAGTCAGTTTTTGAAATTCAAACCTGACCCGTGGGCGGGTGGGTCATCAACCCGCAGGTCAGAATGACCCGTCAGGAATGGTAAGGGTTGGGGCAGACTGATTTGTTCGACCTCCATGATCCGCGGGTCAGTCTGACCCGTTCGACCCACCATTTTAATAAAAACAAAAAATTGTCTGAAATATATAAATGGAACGGGTCATGGGTTGACCTGTGGGTCAAGACTTTTGACTCAAACCTGACCCGTGTTTTCACGGGTCATCCATGGGTCGTGCCAAAATGACTCATGGGTCAAAAACACTCACTCAAACACGACCGGTGAGCGGGTTAAGCACGAGTCACCCACGGATTGGGTAAGCTTTTGACACCCCTAATATTAATACATTGTCCATGTAGTTCTTTACACGTAAAAACTTTTATATCTATAAACAAACTTACTCATATAATCGGAAGCGAGGCGTCCATTGGTAAACCTTCCGGTAGGGACTTGGTTTTGGAAATCCCTACCATAAGGCAGAAAATTGCTTTTGAAGATGGTGTTTATGTGGTTGTTGTTTCCGGGGTCTGCAGTCGAGTCTCCGAACACAAAGATGGCCGTGACGGTGTTGTTCGGGGCTCTGTCCTCCGCTGCTGCGGTTTTCGATTCGGAGATGGAGATGACGAAGAAGAGGAGGAGGAGGAGAAGAAAACGACGAGAGCTTCTAATGGAAGAAGAATCCATGGAGAATAAACTTAGACGTAGCGTCTGGTGGTTATGATTGGACATGTATTTATATACACTTACACTGTTACACGGTAGTTTTTATTTATTTGCTTCATAATTAATAATAATAATAAAAGTGTAATATATATATATATTAAAAAAATAGATGACTATCTTTTCGATTGCAGCTTAGTTTATACTTTATACTTTATATGGTAGGTAAATAAATAAATAAAACTATTTAAAATTTAGTTGTTTTATATATTTTTTTTTAATTTTAAACATAGTTCCAATTTTTTAGTTACATTTAATGTCGGTTAAATTGTAAAGGAAAATTGTTATTATCTTACTAAGTTTTTTTTTTTTATAAATTACTATCTGAATTTTATGAAAATATGCATTTTGCTAACTGAACTTTGTGAAAAATTCCAATTTGGTTGCTGACATGTTACATGCACGTAAATGTCTCTGTCACCATTTACTAATAAATTAGACAAAGATAAAATTTAAAAATAGTTCAACATGTTTGCACAAAATTTTATTTGCATTAACATGTTTTTTTCTCGTGATGTTGAATGCACCCTGATGTTTCAAAACAATTATAATTGTCCCTTCCGTCAATCCTCTATTACAAATCTCTTTTAATTACTTTTTAAATTTATAAATTAACTGAATATTTATACAAGTATTACAATTAAATTCTCATAATTTATAGTATTGTTATAGTTGGGTCGAGATCCGATTAAAACCCAATTAAGAGCACCTCAACCCTAACCTTGGACGACCTGACCTGGGTCTCGATCCAGACCCTGGGATTCACCATCTATTATTTATTTTATTAAATGAAAAATCTTACTAATCACATTATATATACTCTAATATATATTTGCATTTTTAGTAAATTCAAATAAATCACGTTAGTCATCCTCATAAGGTATCTGAATATGGAATTTATGTCACGATTTTATTAATTACTAGAATGTGTGTATATGTGTCGTTCCTAGGTAGCTCTGTTGGTGAGACTATTATATTTATATATAGATACATGTGGCGCTGTGGGTTGGAAACCAAACCTCTCCACAATACTCCAACATTTCTCAACCACCTCACGGGTTAAATGTCGAAACACTGCATACACAAGTGTTCCAAACAAAATACGAGGATAATTAACTATACTTGATTAAAAGTATTTCAAAGTTGTATTATTTTGGATTTAGAATTCCACGTAGGGGTGTCAAAACGAGTCATGGGTCGACCCATGAGTCGTGTCAGTGAGTCTCTCTGACCAAAACACGACCCGTGTAATAGTATGAGTAAGTTTTTGAAACTCAAACCTGATCCATCAGGAATAGTAAGGGTTGGGTCAGACTGACCCGTTCGACCTACATGACCCGCGGGTCAGTCTGACCCGTTCGACTTATCATGACCCATCAAGTGAGCAACTTCAACTTGCTAGGTTATCTTCGGCTTCTTAAGCGTGACACCTGTAATGATTTAACATAATATATAAATGAGACGGATCAAGAGTTAACTCAAACATGACCCGTGAGCGGATCTCTCGTGGTTGTGTCGTGGTTGTGAATGAGGTATGGAAGATGGAATCAATTACACGACCAACACAAACTTAGAAAGATGGAGAAATAGAGCGCCGTAAAATATGTAGTGGTTCACTATTTTCTCTTTAATTAATTTGAGATTTTGGATACGAGTAATTGATTATTTTAATTGTGAATTAAGTATATTAAAGATGTCTCATGTGACTCCTGGTCCAAAATCCAAATGGTAATTGAATGTTTTTAAAAAAAAAAAAATTGCTAGTAGACTTTTAAAAAATGTTATAATCTATATATATTCGTATAATTTAGTGTTAAATGGTGATGTTAAATGGTGATAGAGACATTCACCTATCTATCACATTTCATCTACTAGATTAATTTTTTCTTAAAGTTATGTTAGCAAAGTGTATTTTTTTAAATAAATTTCAGTTAACAAATTATAATTTTTTCAAGGGACCAAATAACATAAAAATACATAGTAAGATAATATATAAAAATAGAGATTTTCATCTCAATTTAATAGTAAATTAGACAAAATTAATATGCAACTTTATACAAAATTAATTAACATTTTATTCCAAAAAATAATATAACTAACAAATTATTAAGATCTTCAAAATTCAATAAATTAATTGATACTTAACCCGAAAATTAGGTATGTTATCCATGACATTTATCGTTCGTTGCATGTGAAAATTAATTATGTATCATTACAATTAAATATACCGGGATAACTATTCGTGGTAATTGTTTCTGAATAAGCTATTTGCATGAGTTTGACGTCGTACTAAATTTATTAATTTTCGAAATCAATATAGTAGTTCGTCTATATGAATGATGACAGACCATGTCGGGATGGTTTCTACCACCAACCGGTCGGTGAATCCACGACCACAATTGAGTCCCTGTAGGGTTCTGCACAAGGTGTCAAATCGTGTGTTTTATTATGTGTATCAATATGTCTATCGTGTAACATTTATTAAACACGAACACGTACAATAATCTTATCGTGTCATGTTTCTCAACACAAACACGACACACAATTTTTCTTGTGTGTTCGTGTCGTGTTATCGTGTTGTCTTAAGTTAGTCAGTTATATCTTCACATGCGAAAACTATAAGGAAATATCAAATTAATGAATTGCTAATAAGAATTAACAATTCAAATATTAAAGTTCACGAGTATTTTATGTAGAATTGACACTCTAAAAATTAAACATCTAAATACACTTTTAAAAATGTTTGTTTAGACAAATATTTAAAAAAAAATAGACTTTTAAGTCCAACTTTATAGTGTGTGCCGTGTTCTGATATCTAAATACGAACACGGCACATAAATACTTTTGTGTTATCGTTCTGTCATGTGCTTCCACGAATACGATTTTTTTTCGTGCATGTTCGTATCGTGTTGTGTAGCCCTACCTAAAGTTGAGTGAGGGATCATATTAAAATCTTTACACATTAGAGAATTTTCGTATTTGAGTCGTGAATCCGACCAATATTTATATGCATATATATTTTAAGATTGACAGTCACGTACGTACGTACGAAGAAGCAATCTAGTGACGGTACATATCAACCGTAGCGTATTCTATATTTGTTCTGCATGGCTTCCATGATTCCGTCGCTGTTCCTTTTTTACAGTCCCATAAGTGCAGAATCAATTACACGACGCATTGAAAGAAATATGTAATACGACGCTTGCTCTGTGGGGTGGATTGCATCCCAGAAAATATGCTTGGTGGCATCAGGGCAGGAAGAGATCGTCAAATTGCACGCAGAAGACAATTCTAAACGGCCCGTACCGCAGCAACCGATGTTCACTTCATCAAAACCTGCAGAAAAAACAATAGGCAGATCATAAAATATAGGTTTAAATATCAAGGAACTACCTGAACTTTGGACGTTTTGAAACGAACTATTCGAATTTTGAAAATTCAAAACGGGTTACCTCAACTTTGAAAAATGTGCAAATAACTAACTCCGTCCAATTTCTGACGACTTTCCAACGAATTTTCGTCAACAGTTGACGGAAAATTGAACGGAAGTAGCTATTTGCACATTTTTCAAAGTTGAGGAAGCCCGTTTTGAATTTTCGAAGTTCAGGTAACTCGTTACAAAACGTCCAAAATTCAGGTAGCTTCTTGGTATTTAACCCTATATTAAAATATATTATGGGAATATAAAATTTTAATTTCTTCTGAAAATTTACGTCAATTTTTTTTACCGTATTGTTGACGGTTTTGAATCATATGTAGTAAGGGTCCATAAATGTCTGCATAATAGAGCTTCAATAATCCAGGGTTTGTTTGTTCCTGCATTATTTTAGTCAATTGTTTCTGGAGAAGTGAGTTGTAATCTCTAGCTACCGAAGAGTAACGATCCAAACACGGTCTCGATAGATTGAATGAGTACAGCGATATGACTACTGGCAAGCAACCGATTGGTGGCAAGCCGATGACTATTAATCTTCGAACTCCTTCGTCTTTCAAAGCCTACATAAACACGAAACTCGTAAAAATAAGCAAATTTGTCTAATAAAAACAAAGGGAAGACTACCCAACGGGCATCCAAACTTTTGTGTGATTAGCAAGTAGGTACTTAAACATTTTTTTGTAGCAAATAGGTTGTTAAACTTTCTTAAATAAGTAAATAGGTACCTACTGTTAATTTCCGTTAAGAATAAACGGAAAATATTACGTGAGAAACAAATATGTACCTGAACTTACACGAATGAGCAAGTAGTCTGAACCGGTTCGGAACCAGTTCAGTTAAACCACTTTAAAAAAAAATAGGGTTTATATACCAAATACATGCATGACTCAACTCCAGATGTTCTCGGTGCATTAAGAAACACTCCGAGAACGTTTGGAGCTGAGTCATGCATGTATTTCGTATATAAATCCTATTTTTTTTATAAAAAAAAAATAAAGTGGTTCGACTGAATCGGTTCGGGTACCTACTTGCTCATTCGTGTAAGTTCAGATACCTGTTTGCTGTTCACGTGATATTTTCCGTTTATTCTTAACGAAAATTAACGGTAGGTACCTATTTGCTAATTTTCATAAGTTCGGCTATTTAGTTCCTACAAAAAAAAAAGTTTAGATACTTACAAGTTCAGGTAGCAGTTCGGTAGTTTTTCCCAAAACAAATGAATAAAGCAAATTTCTCTTCTTATTTATAAAAAACTGTATATTGTTGATTACCTGAATGAAATCCGTGGCTTTTTCCAGTACAAACTGTTCGTATTCAGGGATGGTGAAGTTCTTCCTAAACGGGAACGGGAAATAGTTGACGGCGAAGTCGTTGGTGCCGGCACTAACAAGGAAGACGGAATTCTTGATAAGCTGTTCCATTCTGTCACGGCCAACTTGATCGGCGATTCTTCGCTTGTATTCTTTGAAATGATGGAGTTGTTGTGGCATCGGAATCACATTCTGAACATTACATAATAGCAAAATCATGCATTAAAAGTGTAATAATTATTATCTTTTAACGATAAATAGCAAGGAACTAACTAAACTTTGGACATTTATATCGAGCTACCCGAACCTTAGAAATTCAAAAATGGCTACCTCAACTTGGACGAATGTGCAAATAGCTACATACGTCCAATTTTTGACGAATTTCCGACTAAATTCGGTCAACAGTTGACGATAAATTGAACGGAGGTAAATATTTGTACATTCGTCCAAGTTGAGGTAGCATGTTTTGAATTTTTAAAATGCGGGTAGCTCGTTACAAAACGAACAAAGTTCAAGTAGCTATTTTGTATTTAACCCTATCTTTTAATAAAAGATTAGTTCCGTAATTTCGAATCAATTTAATTACTGACGCTTAATTTGGCTGTCAGCGGGTCCATTCCCGACGCAGCCGACGCGAAAATAACGCCGGTCATCAATTCCTGTAGGCTCAGATTCGGGTCGAGGTAGGGAGGCATGTACTCTTTAATACCCATGTACGAAGCTACAAAAATAAAAGGAGAAGCAAATAAAATAATTATTAGTATTTTAATACCCCCGTAATTGTACTCTTTGATTTTTAATTTACAAACAATGGTTTCTAATTTCTATTATTATTATCTGAAAATAATTTTGATGTTAATATAAAATTAGTTGTAAATTTTGGATTTAAATACAAATGAGCTACTTGAACTTTGAAAATTTGCAACAAGTTATTCGAACTTTAAAATTTCAAAACGGACTACCTCAACTTGGACGAAAGTGTAAATAGCTACCTCCGTCCAATTTACCGTCAACTGTTGACAGAATTTCGACAAAATTTCGTCGAAAATTGGACGAAGGTAACTATTTGCACCTTCGTCCAAGTTAAGGTAGCTCGTTTTGAATTTTTAAAATTCGGGTAGTTCGTTGCAAAATGTCCAAACTACTTCTTGGTATTTAACATTTTTTATAATGTATTACTAATTTACAGGAAAATTACTAGATCGTATGTGATTTCAGCTCACCGATATAATCAATTGATAGTCTGCCATTGCTGAACCTTCCTGTGGCCTCTTGACCGCGGAAGTCTCTCCCGTACGGCGGGAAATTGCATTTTAAAACCGTCTTGATGTAATTGTTGTTTCCGGTATCGACGGTGGAATCCCCAAAAACAAACAAGGCAGGAGGACGGCGGGGGTACTGCAGGAAACTGTTCTTGCCGCCGCCGCCTGCAGCTGCCACCTCACTTTCAGATACAAATACAACACAGAGGAGAAGGAGAGGAAGAAGAAGATGAGAGCTGATCAATGTCGCCATGGAAGGAAGACTACACTTACTTTCCTCACCGCTAGTTAGACATGCATGCATATATATATGTATACAGCACAGTCGTTGCCTCAACGTATAAGAAACGGAATTCAATGGCTACGATGGGAAACTGCGAACATGATGGCACATTGTTGGTTAAAAGTAGGGTTGATCATGGTGGGCTGGCACGGCCTAAAGTCAAGTCCGAAACCGAGACCGACATTTCGGTATTGCCTTCTGGAGAGGAACGAGACCGACTTCGGTCAAAAAACCCTGTTCGAGTCGGTCTTTCTTGACTCGGGCCGATCTCGATCCTGGACCGAATCTGACCCTCCAAAAAAACTGAATTTGTCCAAATACAAACATTATTAGAATCAAAATAACAAAATTACAAAGTACAAATCAAAGTAACAAATCAACCTCTTAATAAAGATACAAAGTTTTAAACAAAGTTCATTTTCTCCCATAGTTCCAAACATACATCATTTGTTTTTAGGGTTTGCATAGTAAATTCGGTTTGGGCCGGTCCTAATTGGGCTTTTGAGAAAAAAGTCTGAGACCAATACCGACATTGAAGGAAAAAAAAATCGTCCACTCAATCTCGGTCCTAGTCGGTCCGATTTCGAACCGGTCTTGTCGGGAATTCGGTCCAACATCCTTTTTTTATCAGCCCTAGCCCTAGTTAAAAGACATTGTTTTAAGGGAAAAGTATGAAAATGGTGCAACATGTTCACCAAAATGGTTTTCCAACCCAGATGATGGTTTTAGGTACAACATGTTTATGAAAAATGGTTTTTGGTACTTCCGTCTAACTTCTGTTAAATATGAACGTTAATATAACACGTGGTATGTCACGTGACTCTGCATGTAAAAACCAAATTTTGAAATATCATTCCTGCCCATTCCGTCTACCTTCCGCCAGTTCGGTTCCTTGTCGGCATTGCTTGTATGGACCAGGATGACTTGAAAGATGCATGTGTTGTTCGATAGGTAGTGTTGTGTATTGAATGTGTTGATCATTGGTTTAGTGTTGTGTTGGTCTTGCTGTGTTTCAAAGATTTCATTTACACAGACGAACTGAATTCATGATTGATTGGGTGTAAAGAACAAAATTCATGTTCTTCTCCTTCACACGCTCATGGGCAGCTTTCCATTTCATAGCAGGTTGAGAAGAGCCCATGGGCAGCTTTCCATTTTCCATTGCTATAGATTTTCCGAAAGCCTGAAAAACAGAGCATGAAAAACAAAGTTGTGTATATGAAAAACAGAGCATGAAAAACAACTCATATGTAAGTACTCATAAAATGAGATTCAAGGTAAGATTGCAACCCAAATGAGGAGGACTTGTTGACACCTTCAAGGGTAACAACAGTGAGGATGAACACAAATGGCAACGGGCAAAGCGGTTTCTCTGCGGACAAACAGTAGCTGCATTTCTCTGCGGTTTGATATTCTCCAGATTGTAGTCTGTTCATGCAAGAGATTAGCAGCAGTAGATTATTAAGAGTTTGGAGCTCGGAAGAAAGGGATTTGAGCTGATCCCGTTCTGAACCACGTGCAATCCAATTCTCCATTTGCGCCAAACCCACGGGAGACCAGTATCTGCAGTTCAAAGACACCTTCTTCTTAACAATGCTTAAAGAGGTAGAGAAGCTAAGACCTACAAGTCGTTCCTGAATCTCCTTTTCACAACCTAAAGCTATCTCCAACCATACATTAACCTCTTCTTCTTCTTCTTCAGCCTCACATTCCTTTCCTTTCTCACTTATCTTGCTATTGATTTCATCGGCTTTGATTTCTGATAAAGCGACACGCCTGATAATAATATATAGGAGCTGCAACTAACGACATGTGTAATTTGAGATGCTTCTGTGTTGGGCCTCCTCTTCGTCTTCTTCCCCGAAGAGGATGATGAAGATGATAGAGCCCTTCCCACCAACGCCAACTCTTCTACCACTCCTCTTCATGTTTCCAAGATCCTCTCCCGTTCGCGGTCTTCTTCTTCGTCGTCTCCGTTCTCCACTGCCAAGTCTCTCACCAATTTCGCCTCCTACAGGCGGACCAACTCTGCCCGTCTCCTCAACAAAGCTCCAGCGACCATGGAGGCAAACCGAAGCACCAATTCGCACTACAGGGAATGGGAACGCTTTACAGAAGAGGCACTCGGGCCATGAACGACCTCATCGTCGGACACGTGGCGGATACCACCACCGACGAGGACGTTCACGTCTACATGCGAGCGCTCTTTCGCTCTGGTTCTTCGGTTCTGGAAAGACCCATAAACAACTACATAATAAGGGTAAAGTGGAAGGGTATTTAGGTATTTTCAAATTTATTTTCTAAAAAGAAAAAATATATAAAAGGTCACGTGATAAAAGCGTGACTATTTCACAGCAGAATTAAACGTTGGGTGGACGGAAGGTTCATTTACCATCATTTTCTAACGTATTTAACCATTAACCATCGTCCAAAAACAAGTGGTACCAAAAACCATTTTGGTGAAACGTGTTGCACCATTTTCATACTTTTCCCTTGTTTTAATGGTGTCTCTTAAGTTTAAATTTGATAATCAGTTGTATATCTCTGTAATCCTTTTTTTCTGGCTAATTATGTTGATATATAACCAGTGTTTTAAAGGATCTTAACAACAGAAATCTGCAGATTTTACAACAACAAATGTTTTCGCCTCAACCGAGTTAACAATCAAGGCAGAATCAAACTCGAAACTCAGAAACAAAGAGTATTCAAACAAATACGCTTACAAAAACATTATCCCGTATCAACATCAGAATTTACCTTCAACAAATGGCTCCGGCTGGCTTCACTGCATGACTATTTGCCACTGTTAGGGTTGGACTTAGGGCAAAGGACCCATCTTCCCTTGGCACGTCTACGCTTCAGTAATGCACGGCCACTAGTGGTTCTCATTCTTCTACGGAAGCCGTGTGTCCGAGCCAGAGACTTCCTCGACCTGTTCCTCTTGGTTTGACAAAGAAGGTACTTCCCTGCCCGAACCACTAGACTTCGCCTTCTCTCTATCTTAACACCAGTTACTGCATTAATCCCAAACTGCAATCCTACACCTTCAAAAAGAAACAGCTTAAATGGATGAGGATGACTAAGCTGATGATCAAAAGCTTGAATTTTTCTAGACCTAAGAAGCATGTCATAAGCAAATTTTCAACTTTTGCAGCTACATTACATCGATGAATCATGAATCTGTCTTGATTTATCCATACTATGATTACACAATTATGCAATTATAAGTGCATAGTGAGTCAGTCATGCTCACATTGTTTGGTAATAGAACATGGCAGGTTGCCCGACTCTACATTTTGATACTCGAGAAAGGGTGTGGATTCTAATGGGGTTTATAGGGGACGCCTATGTAATAACCATTTATCACCGACCTTTTAAATAAAATCACAAGATGCTATCCACCATATACATAAATGTGACACTTATAAGCTAAGAATGGGCATCAATCCCCGGATATATATGGGCGACGCCTTAAGTACCAGAGAAGCGTTCCCCTACTCAAAGGCGTCGCCTCCGAATGTCAGAATAAAACTGCATTAAATGGGGATTAAACATCTCTGATATTTATGGAGAAGACTTTGTCCCATCCGAATGACACAAAGTAACTCCGGTTAAAAGTTAACCACGGTAAAAAATAACACTATTTATCGGGTTAAACCAAGGCTATAAATACAAACATTCATTATCATTTATTACATTCAGAATTTTTACCACACACATAAAAACTCTCCAAAAGCCAGGACTGTTCATCTGTGCAGGTCTAACTGTTAAGGAGAGCGACGCCTGAGTAGGGTAAGGATTCTGAAGATCCAACATATTCAAATGTTTTGTGCAAGTCCGACCGTAAGACGCCTTGCAGACGATGCAAGTATCCAACATGTAGAAGCTTCCACTGAAAAACATAGTACATAGTTAACGTTGTAAAATTACAAATATAACCTTAAAATATGCACTATAATAGTACTATTCATTCCTCTCTTCACACTTATTCTCTCCAACTAAATTTTTCCCCCTCCTCACACTTATTCTTTCTAACTAAATTTTTTCCCCTCTTCACACTTATTCTTTCCAACTAAGTGTATATATATTCAACTTGCTTCTCCAGAGAACAAACACTATTTGCGATCCACCCCCACCTACCGTGTGAACCCACATACATATAATGGCATAACCACCACTTTTACTCGACGCTGATCCCTACATGTTCCAAGACCACAACGTTGTGAAAATGCCTTCGTTTGTTTCTGGTATGTATATATATGTGTATGTATATATATTTATGTATGTCTTAACGTTATAGTGTTTTTAACGTTAAGACATACATAAATATATATACATACACATATACATAACATACCAGAAACAGACGAATGCATTTTCACAACGTTGTGGTCTTGGAACATGTAGGGATCGACGTCGAGTAAAAGTGGTGCTTATGCCAAATTTGGTCGGTGGTGTGTATGAAAATAACGTTACAAAACTTGACTCTCACAGCGGAGGATAGTGAACTTGGATCAAATCTTGCAAAGACCGGCCTGGAGAAGACAAATGATGAAGGATTTGGACCAAATGCAAGTATCCAACATCCAAATCAAGTTATCTCAAAAGAACGTATGTTAGTCTGATGCATCATAATTATCTCATTCATAAAATTTAGCTAGTTAAGCAACTAAGAATGATAACCTAAATGTGAACTTTGATCACTTTATTGAAAACTATCATAATTATACTTTTTTAAATATTGCTACATGCGATTTTAGGGTTAGATAATAAATTACTTTCGCTTATTTTAGTTATCCAATTTAGACATTGTCGGACGTCGGATCCGACTTTTCCGACCATTTTGAAAAATATTTTTAAATTTTGTTTTGAAATGTCGGGTCTTGGCGAGCGACGTGTCCGGTCGAGCGGGGTTATCAACCGGACCGAAAAAAATTGAAAGAGTCGTCACCGATTAATTGAAGACTAATCGGAATCATAAAATTTTGCCTAGGGTACATGGAATTAACATCCTAGGGCTTAGAAAAGTCTACGTCCAGAGAATCGAGTTCGGGGGTTTGATTACGTCTTAAAAGCTCGCAAGCTCATAATCCGCCCTTTCGGTACTTTAGTTTGCTTTTGAAAAAAATTTCATTCACCCGAATTGCTCGTTTCGATCATGCTTGGCCCAAAAAAGACTATATGCATTTTCCTTAAACCATGTATAAACATTTTTTTTTATGAGTTAATTTCAAATAAACAAAGGAGTAATAAAGTTAATCGTGCTCGAAAAAAAATAGTTTAACTCTCGAGCCATTTTAAACGTGTCAAAACATGCACGAATGATTTTTTGAAGATTTTAAGCTCGTTGGACTAATTTGTCCCATTTTGAGAAGTTATAGGATGTCCAAAAAACTATAGGGACCAAAATGCAATTTATTAAAATTTGAGCTGAATTGGACAAATATTTCGAAAATTGCAGAAAAGACCCTAAACTATTCTAGACTTATTTGTAACACTTGATAAAATTCCAAAAATAACCCGAAAATTATTCTAGACTTATTTGTAACATTTTGAGAAATCATGGACTGTCTAGAAAAGTTTAGAAATCAAAATGTATTTTTTTTTAAAAACGAGCCGAATTAAAAAAAAAATCAAAAATTGCACAAATTACCCAAAACTTTTCCGGTTTGGTTTATAACACTCGATAACGTCCCAGAAATGACCCGAGTGTCCAAGGACCGAGTTGTAAACTTCATCAAAGTTTGGGAATGACCTAAGTCATTTTTGAATTTTTTTTTTCACATATACATAATATATATATATAACATAGACATAATATAAATATATATTATACATATAGATATATATATATATATAGTATAAACATAATATAAATATATATTATACATATAAATATAATAATATTACATAAACATAATATAAATATATATTATACATATAGATATATATAGTATTACATAAACATAATATAAATATATAATATACACATATATATATATATTAACAAGTATATTATACATAAATATATAATATATATATATATACTCTCGATTTTATTTCACATTTATAAAATACAAATATGATATTGAATATGAGATAAATATACCTAACTCATTGGAGGTTTAAAATACCGTACGAGGAATCGAGTCCGATAATTATCGGTATTTTTCACTCTTTTTTTTCTCTTTTTTTTTTTTCTATTTTTTTTTCCTTCCCCTCTTCACACTTATTCTCTCCAACTAAATTCCTTCCCCTCTTCACACTTATTCTCTCCAACTAAATTCCTTCCCCTCCTCACACTTATTCTTTCCAACTAAATTCTTTCCCCTCTTCACACTTATTCTTTCCAACTAAGTGTATATATATATTCAACTTGCTTCTCCATAGAACAAACACTATTTGCGATCCACCCCCACCTACAGTGTGAACCCACATCCATATAATGACATAAGCACCACTTTTACTCGACGCCGATCCTACTTGTTCCAAGACCACAACGTTGTGAAAATGCCTTCGTCTGTTTCTGGTATGTATATATATGTGTATGTATATATATTTATGTATGTCTTAACGTTATATGTGAAAATGCCTTCGTCTGTATCTGTTTTAACGTTAAGACATACATAAATATATATACATACACATATATATACATACCAGAAACAGACGAATGCATTTTCACAACGTTGTGGTCTTGGAACATGTAGGGATCGACGTCGAGTAAAAGTGGTGCTTATGCCAAATTTGGTCGGTGGTGTGTGAAAATAACGTTACAAAACTTGACTCTCACAGCGGAGGATAGTAAACTTGGATCAAATCTTGCAAAGACCGGCCTGGAGAAGACAAATGATGTCAGAGTTAATTATTGTCAGAGTTAATTATCAACTTGGTCACTTTTGTTTTTTCCATCTTACTTTTTAATTAAACAATTACTTTCAGAATTTAACTAATTAATCACTCCGACAATTAGTGTTCATTTTTTTACTCGTCTCCATCACAGTAGTGTTTAGTGTTTTTTTTCAATGGTGTGTATGAAAATAATGACAAACTGAATCTCACAGCGGTTGTCGGTGAATTGGAAGAATTTGGATCAAATTTCAGCTATGATGAAGATCTGGGAACAAATGCAAGTATCTCAATAAAACGTATGTTAGTATGATGCATCATTATCTTTACATTCACAAAATTAAGCAAGCTAAGCAACTAATTAAGAATGACAACCCCATATTTTTTTGAGTTACTTACCAATAAACTATAGGATTTTGGATCAATTTACTCAAAGTTACCAATAAAAATGTTATTATATTTTTCAGATTTTCCCAATTTTTATGTATTTTGATCAAAGTTTAGAAAAAAAAGACTCCACTTTCACGTAAATTTATACTTAAAAATATAATTATTTTTTATTTAACCCTTTAAAATTTTATATTTTCTCTTCCTTATTTTTTAATTATTTGTATATACTCTAGTTTTAACTCTACTTAAATAAATTCTTCGTCCGTGAATGCAGGTGATGATTTGTTCCGATTTTACCGACCCCTATATGAGGCAGCATTGGTTGGAGACTGGGAGAGCGCTAAGAGATTCATAACAGAAAATCCAACTGCAGATATCACAGAAAAAGTTAACTTAATCGGAATGACAATACTGCATGTTGCATCCAATAAAGGACACACAATGTTCATAAAGAAGTTAGTGCAGTCTGGTCTTTTCCCCAAAGAAGCGATGAGACTGCAAGTGCAAGATAATAGAGGTTGGACAGCTCTCCATTATGCTGCAACCTCTGGAAACTTGACTGCTGTTAAGGTTCTGGTTTCAGAAGACAGTAACTTGACTCAAATTGTGGATAGGAATAATAGGTTAACACCAATAGGGCCGACAATGGTGCGGTGAAAAACTCATAACCATGATTATAACTGTTACTGTTTAATATGGTTAACCGTACCATTATGGTGCGGTGCGGTTATGGTGATGAATTTTCTACTTATAATGGTTATGGTATTTGAGTTATACCCATGGTTATAAGCATGGTTATAACCATGGTTATTATATAAATATAATATTTATTTATTATTAATAAACTATATATAATATACTAAATATAAATTATATAATTGAAAATTTGAAATTGTTGAAGATTGAAGGTGCCAAAATCCAACTCTGGTAATATAGATTGATGTATTTTTTAAAATAAAATTTTCGATATTTTATTATATTACATGTGTGGAATGAATATGGGTATACAGGTAAAACCATGGTTAATAACCACGATTATTTTAATGGTTATGGTATTGAAAATTATACCCATAATGGTTATGGTATGTGGTTTAAAAATATGGTATGATTATGCTATTTGTCATACCCTGACCGTACCCTAACCATCGACATACCTAAACACCAATCTTACACGCAAACGTATGGGAAGCTAACAAAAAAGTGATTTGGTATCTTGCCCAGAAAACTACAAATGACCCTCCTGCGAATTGTAGTTCTTTAAGTACCGGGCCATTCACTGAAAATAAAGGAGCTGTCTTAATCAGTGCATTGGCTATTGTAGCTTACTACGGTACGTGTTTACAACTAAATTACTAACATGGCGATTATATATATACATCGCATAACACAACTGTCAGGTTAAATACACTATTGCAGATATTTGCTTGTTTTTGCTTAATCGATATCCTCAGATAGCCAATTACCTGCTAAACGACTACGACACTGACCTACTTCGTGCCCTGGTTCGGTCGTCAGAGCATTTCCCAAGTGGAAGCAGACTTACTTTCTGGGACAGATGCATATATCAATGAACGTAAAATCTTTGATAATTAGTTATCAAGAACAAAATTCTTCACTAACTATCTTTATATCTTCTCAATCTATCCATTGTTTATCAAGTCATTCCCGCAGAAGTTGGAAGCAATTTGGAAGCTCCTCAACTGCAGTTGTCTTCCACAATTAGATCAAAGTTAGCTACAGGTGAAGTTTTGAGCAGCACACACATATAAATATCTATATATAAACAATGACTATGTGTTCATTTATCTATTGTTTTTGCTAACTTAATTGCAATGATAAACTGGATCTTCGAAGCTACCTCAAAAGCTATAGTATATGGTCAGTACGCAGTAGTATATATGACATATTTGTTAATTAGCATATATAGTCTATTTACCAAATAAAGATTGCAATGAGTTAATGCATGCAGTACCAAGTTTCAAACACATCAGAGAAGTAAAGTATAAGCACAAATGCATCATGGAGTTGTTGGAAATTACATGCAAAACAATGTCGGAATGGAGTGCCAATAGAATCGTGAAATACTTCCACGAACGACCACATCCTTACGGGGCAGCAGATCGTGGAACGATTGAGATCATTAGAGCACTTATCAGACATGTCCCACATTACATGGACAATAATAGTGTTCAGATTGGCATCCTTTTACAGGCTGTTAGGCATCAACGAGAAAATGTTTTTAACCATACGATGGAGCAAGGTGTAACCGCCAAGCTTATACCCGACTTCCCCAATCCAAAAGATCCTAAAGAAACCATGTTGCCTCAACCGAAATCATGGACTACACCAATTCAGTGTTTTAAAGGATCTTAACAACAGAAATCTGCAGATTCTACAATAACAAATGTTTTCGCCTCAACCGAGTTAACAATCATGGCAGAATCAAACTCGAAACTCAGAAACAAAGAGTATTCAAACAAATACGCTTACAAAAACATTATCCCGTATCAACATCAGAATTTACCTTCAACAAATGGCTCCGGCTGCTTCACTGTATGACTATTTGCCACTGTTAGGGTTGGACTTAGGGCAAAGGACCCATCTTCCCTTGGCACGTCTACGCTTCAGTAATGCACGGCCACTAGTGGTTCTCATTCTTCTACGGAAGCCGTGTGTCCGAGCCAGAGACTTCCTCGACCTGTTCCTCTTGGTTTGACAAAGAAGGTACTTCCCTGCCCGAACCACTAGACTTCGCCTTCTCTCTATCTTAACACCAGTTACTGCATTAATCCCAAACTGCAATCCTACACCTGCAAAAAGAAACAGCTTAAATGGATGAGGATGACTAAGCTGATGATCAAAAGCTTGAATTTTTCTAGACCTAAGAAGCATGTCATAAGCAAATTTTCAACTTTTGCAGCTACATTACATCGATGAATCATGAATCTGTCTTGATTTATCCATACTATGATTACACAATTATGCAATTATAAGTGCATAGTGAGTCAGTCATGCTCACATTGTTTGATAATAGAACATGTCAGGATTGCCCGACTCTACATTCTGATACTCGAGAAAGGGTGTGGATTCTAATGGGGTTTATAGGGGACGTCCTATTAATAACCATTTATCACTGACCTTTTAAATAAAATCACAAGATGCTATCCACCATATACATAAAGGTGACACTTATAAGCGAAGAATGGGCATCAGTCCCTGGATATATATGGGCGACGCCCTAAGTTCCAGAGAGGCGTTCCCCTACTCAAAGGCGTCGCCTCCGAATGTCAAGATAAAACTGCATTAAATGGGGATTAGACATCTCTAATATTTATGGACAAGACTTTGTCCCATCCGAATGACACAAAGTAACTCCGGTTAAAAGTTAACCACGGTAAAAAATAACACTATTCATCGAGTTAAACCAAGGCTATAAATACAAACATTCATTATCATTTATGACATTCAGAATTTTTACCACACACATAAAAACTCTCTAAAAGCCAGGACTGTTCATCTGTGCAGGTCTAACTGTTAAGGAGAGCGACGCCTGAGTAGGGTAAGGATTCTGAAGATCCAACATATTCAAATATTTTGTGCAAGTCCGACCGTAAGACGCCTTGCAGACGATGCAAGTATCCAACAGTCAGAAGCTTCCACTGAAAAACATAGTACATAGTTAACGTTGTAAAATTACAAATATAACCTTAAAATATGCACTGTAATAGTACTATTCCTTCCCCTCTTCACACTCATTCTCTCCAACTAAATTCCTTCCCCTCCTCACACTTATTCTTTCTAACTAAATTCTTTCCCCTCTTCACACTTATTCTTTCCAACTAAGTGTATATATATTCAACTTGCTTCTCCAGAGAACAAACACTATCTGCGATCCACCCCCACCTACAGTGTGAACCCACATACATATAATGGCATAACCACCACTTTTACTCGACGCTGATCCCTACATGTTCCAAGATCACAACGTTGTGAAAATGCCTTCGTCTGTTTCTGGTATGTATATATATGTGTATGTATATATATTTATGTATGTCTTAACGTTATAGTGTTTTTAACGTTAAGACATACATAAATATATATACATACACATACACATAACATACCAGAAACAGACGAAGGCATTTTCACAACGTTGTGGTCTTGGAACATGTAGGGATCGACGTCGAGTAAAAGTGGTGCTTATGCCAAATTTGGTCGGTGGTGTGTATGATAGTGAACTTGGATCAAATCTTGCAAAGACCGGCCTGGAGAAGACAAATGATGAAGGATTTGGACCAAATGCAAGTAGGGTAAAGATTCTGAAGATCCAACAGATTCAAATCTGAGTTCGAATCTTAGAAATTACACAAGAACTCTGACTGATACCTCTCACTGCCAAAATTTGTTTCCCCAAAAAGCCTTTTTACTAGCAATCAAATTTCTCACTGTAATTAGCAAACATTACCAACTCTTCCTAGATAGTAGAGAAAAACTGCAAAATTTGTAGCAGTAAAACTCACTTTATTGTCAATCAAGTTTGTCACTGTAATTCACAAGCATTGGCTAGTCTTTCCAGAATTACAGAAGAACTGCATATTTGTAGGCTACAAATTGTAGCAACAAAATTAACTTTTGTACAGTAGTCAAGCTTCTCACTGTAATTTATAAGCATTAGCAATAGTCTTCCAAGAAATTTGCTGCCAATCAGGTTTATAGACTGCAATTACCAAGCATTAGACAGTAGCTAGTCTACTATAAAACATGGAGATAACTCACAAAATGTGCCACTTCAAAAATAAAAGAAATGCCCAAGTACCATTACCATACTAACAACCATGAACTCAACAATTTTGGAACAATAAACATAGAAATTGAGCAGTTACAATGGAAGATTACCCGACGAGGAGGACAGAGAGGAGAAAGTAGGCAAGAGGGAGCAGTGGAGCAGCCCAGAGCGTGCTGAAATTCTGGGAGCCACCGCACTGAGGGAAACGCTGCTCCTTCCACCGACGACGAGGCTCATCGAAGGCGATGGACTCCTCCCGGAGAGGGATTTGGTGCCGAAGAGACGCGACGAGGACGACAAACAAAGCGATAAAGAAGCCATTTTTGTAGATGTTCTGCTCCGCTTCAGATATGGAGGACTGTTATTTATCCAAAACTGAAAAGCGAGAATCAGCGGAGCTACGGAGGAAGGAGTCTTTGCCTTATCGGATCGTGCTCCAGTCGGATTGTAAATCGGGCTGACCCGTTTAAGTCAGGCCCAATTTTGAAAAGTTGTTTCCTTTCTTGTCCCCTAACTTGCAATAGGAGTCGTTTTGATCTCGTTCTTTAAAAAGAAAAAGGCTAAATACGACATTGCCTCCTAAAATTTACGCCAATTTTAAAATTTCATCTTAAAATTTAAAGTTCCCCTAATGTTTGGAAATGATGAAAAATCTCTCCCTGAAATAGCATCTGTCAGTAGGGGTGTCAAAATCTGACCCAACCAATGGGTGACCCGCCCACGGATCATGTTTGGGTCAGATTTTTTTACTCATGGGTCATTTTGACACAACTCATGGATGACCCGTGAAAACACGGGTCAGGTTTTGAGTCAGATGCTTTAATGCACGGGTCAACTCGTGACCCGTCCCATTTATATATTTTCGTATGTTTTTGGTTTTTATTGAAATGATGGGTCGAACGGGTCAGACTGACTCGCAGGTCATGGAAGTCGAACGAGTCAGTCTAACTCAACTCTTACCATTCCTAACGGGTCATTCTGACCCGTGGGTTGACCCACCAATCCGCGGGTCAGGTTTGAGTTTCAAAAACTTACCCATAGTATTACACGGGTCGTGTTTGGGTCAGAAGGTCCCTGACACGACCCAAGATCGACACGACTCATGGATCGACCCATTACCCGTTTTGACACCTCTATCTGTCAGTTATCGATAATGGATGATTTTTTATCATTTACAAACATTAAGGGAAACTTTAAACTTTAAGTCGGAATTTTAAAATCGGCGTAAACTTTAGAGGACAGTATCGTATTTTATCCTTCAAAAAATCTGAATACAGTCTCCATCTTAATTAAGAGGTTAAATTAGTCCCAGTGAATGGGGATGTAGGCATGAAGCCCAGAACTATTCAGTGCAACTTAGGTAATTTTCGTATTTAATTCGACAAATTCTATGCAAATCAGATCAATATTTTATATATTGTAGTATTACTATTGACATTTTTCTACCTAATAAATGTATAAATTTTAAATGTTTAGAAAATTGGCATTTTCCACTTATTCTGGACTTCTGGTTAATAATATTGATTTTTAAAAATTTAAAAAAAAAAAATAGAAGGAAGATGGAATAGGATGCTTCATGAAGGTCACGCGGGAGCTTTACCTTTTTGAAAAGCATAAACACGTGCTACGTCCGTGACTCAGGATTAAAGAAAGTCAGTGGCATGTTCTGTAAATAAATCATATCTAAGAGGGTAAACATCGCCAGTCACCATATTTATCTCACCTTCTCCAACTGAAGCAGAGCAACTCAGCAAATTACGACTCCCTCAACGGAAAGGAAAACTCCCCCGCCAAAAACGAAGCAGCTTACTCACATTTTATTTATTCCACCGCCGATCCACGATTGTCGATGACTGCGGGGACTAGGATACCGAGTTGGAGGGAGAGGGAGAACAACAGGCGGCGGGAGCGACGGCGACGGGCGGTGGCTGCGAAAATATATGCTGGACTAAGAATGTACGGGAACTACACGCTGCCCAAGCACTGCGATAACAATGAGGTTCTCAAGGCGCTCTGCAACGAGGCTGGATGGACAGTCGAAGAGGACGGCACCACCTACAGAAAGGTAACTTCTGCATTTCGTAGGAACATCGAAGTTCAGTCAGTACTGAAAATTTCCGATTCCTGAATTTTTCACCGATTAAATTTTTTGAGTTTGGATGGTTTCACCTAATGGGGATTGGAATCAGGGGCGATATTTCCTCTTTCGTGTCTGAACTGCTTATCTATGAAAATTCAAAACTGATCTGTTTGGCTTCCGAGAAACTGAATTTCCTGAAAATTAGAAAGAAAACAACATCAGCATCCCTCCTCTTACACGACACCTACTCGACACCCGAGGAAATTAGTTTGAAATTTTGGTTACTATAGATGGATTTTTTTGGTGTATGGGGTTGAACCTACGGTTTACCTTATTGCAAAACTGATGTCCTTTCACTTCTGCAAGGACATTTTCTCGTGAAAGCTTTTCCTTTGTGATCCAACTAATCTACCAGAAATAGTTATTGTTGATGTCAGCTACCCAAAGGCCAAACCTGCCATTGCTCTACACCTAATTGCCGTAGATAGTACATTCTTACTATAGCGGAGATTTCACAGGTGCGATGATTTTCATTTCGTAGTATGGCAGATGGCTTATGGCTAGGAGAGGACATCCCTTGTTTGGGACTCAAAAAATTAATTTCATGGCTTAGATTTATTAGTCCAGACAATGACTAAGGATGTGATTTTGCAACCTCTTTTGGTTGTTTGGGTATTTAAGTTGCAGATAAGGTAACAAATTCTCATTCATTAGTCGTTATATAATTGAATTCTTGGATTCCACCCTTTTCGAAAAAGGAACTGCTGCTGGGCCTGTAAAGCTGAATTTTGATGGATGGAACTATGCTGTCCTTTACAAAGATTAAACACCTCTATGTTGTTCATCTTAATGAACGAGATAATTTTGTGATCTTATTAAATCAGATTGAACACAATAATCACCATACACTGAATATGGAAAGAAAAGAACTTGTTTATCAATATAGTGTCTCAATGATGATGGTGGAGTACCACCCTATTTCCAGACCATCATTTTGCAACAAAAAGCAAAAGTGCACTAAATTATGTCAAATCTTTAGTTAACTTTATCCATAGCAACAAAACTGTCAATATTCTGTAAATTTTCTTTCTTCTTTTCCAGAGTATTTTTGCATTCTTACTGGAATGTCTGGGCCTACTTGGTGTTTGTTTTTCATTAGATTGCAACACTTTACTGGGTGGTTACCACTAAAGTCCAGAAAAAGTGGGTAGTAATTGTAGACCATTCATGCTTTATTCCACTCCACTGCCTTGCCTTTCTTGTTTTCTTCTCTTGGCTTGACTCCGGATAGTGTTGTATGATCCCATTTCAATTGTGGCTTTATAGTTTATGCATCTTCTTACTTATGTCTCTATCTGGGTCCCATAATCGTAGTCTTAAGCTTGTCTCAGATTGCATTCTTCTTTTTTCTTCAATTTTTCACTGATTTTTTTGCCTCACATAGGGTTGCAGACCTACAGAGCGCATGGACGTGATTGGAGGCTCGACATCAGCAAGTCCGTACTCATCGTACCAACCCAGCCCTTGTGCATCGAGTCCAGCTTCGTCCTCCTTTCCGAGCCCTGTTCGATCCAACCACTGCACCAATTTACAACCCGATTCCCTCTTTCCATGGCTTAAGAACCTCCCATCATTAAGCTCATCCAACTCCTCTTCCTCTTCGAAATTCCCTCACCATCTATTCACTCATGGAGGCTCCATCAGCGCACCTGTCACTCCCCCCTTGACCTCACCGACTTGTCAGACACCAAGAAACTGGAATAAACCGACAGAGCAGAACAGTAACTTCCATCCCACGTCAACCCCACCAAGCCCGGGCAACAAACACGTCTTGCCCGCCTCGAGTTGGGTTTCCAGAATCAGCGGGCTGTCCTCCCCGACTTTCAGCCTCGTGGCTCAGAACCCGGCGTTCGGGGTAAAGGATGAAACTTTGAACGGGTTGAGGACATGGACCCCAGCGGGGCAGAACATGACATGTTCTCCATCCGTAAAACCTAAGACAGGAGATGTTGCGATGTTGGATTCCATTGCTTCAGAGTTTGTGTTCGGGTGTAACGTGACAGCGGGGCTGGTGAAGCCATGGGAAGGGGAAAGGATTCATGAGGAATCTGTCGGGGATGATCTCGAACTAACGCTAGGAAGCTCTCAACCAAAGGTAGGTAGGTGATGAATGATTTGTGTTCATAATTTGATGGTATAGTATAATAAGTATAATAGTTAGCAAGTACTGAAGTAGTCGTGATGGTAGCTATTAAGGTATGAACTTTGGTTGTGTTGTTCATTACAAATGGGGAGGGAAAGGAAAAGATTATGTGAGACGACCAATTTCGACTCTTAGGCCGAAAAAAGTATCGAATGCAGACACATGACCCACGGGTCCTCTAATGTATGAGATATGACTAAGGTTGAGTATTTGAATGGTCCAATTTGTTGTCGTTGTTGTTGTTGGGATGGGGTGGGGGCGTTAATTTGAATTTGACTTGGTTTAACGCAAATAGGTTGTCGAACTTGTAAAAATTAGCAAATAGGTTTCTGACGTTAATTTTCTGTTGGGTTTTGACGGAAAACTCCACGTGAGAAACACGTGAGGAGCAACCAGGTACATGAACGTACACAAATTAGCAAGTAGATACATGAATCGGTTCAGAACCGGTTAAGTCGAACTATTTTATTTAAAAAAAGAATTGTTTATATACCAAACACATGCATGACTTAGGGTTTGGGTTGAGTCATGCATGTGTAAATCATACTTTTTTTTGTTTTAAATAAAGTTGCTCGATCGAATCGGTTGAAAAACCGGTTCAGGTCTCTACTTGCTAATTCGTGTAAGTTCAGGTACCTGTTTGTCAAACCATATCAAGTTCAGGTACCTGGTTGTTTATCACGTGCAGTTTTCTGTCAAAACTCAACGAAAAATTAACGTCAGAAACCTATTTGCTAATTTCCAAAAGTTCGACAATCTATTTGCGGTAACAAAAAAATTGGGTACCTACATTCCAAAGCATGTCAAATTCGGCTAACTATTTGATAATTAACCTTTTTTTTTTAAGTTACAGTACAAAATTTCGAGCTTAGTGTCTTATATCATATTAAAGGAATGGAAATATGAATTTGTGTTAGTAAAATCACTAATCTAATCTTAGAAACTATATTAAATGTAGTCGAGTCGAAAAGAATCAAGAAGGCAAAATTAGAACGTCTATAATTCAAGACAAATTTAATATTTCGATTTATTTTTATTACTTAATCCAATTAACTTAAATAAATTTCATAAAACGTGTCAATATATATCATGTTTCCTATGCGTGTATAACTTTCTTATCATTCTTATCCACTAATTAAATTGTCAAAAGGACATTCATTTAATACATTCAAAGAACAATTTCCAATTTTTTCAGACTTGACCATTAACATCACCCCTTCTATATTTTTATCATTACAATATTATAATACTAAATCTGATTTCAAGCTTTCCAAAATGATTTATTAAAAATATATTTACAATGATAAGCAAGTAAAATAATAAATAATATTTTTATGTGACAGTTTAATTCAGATGGGATGGATGTTATATATTTATAGACGTAATTATGTCATATTAATTACATAATAATGCTACCTAATAAGTAATACCCCATTATTTATTTAGAGATCTTCGTACAATATGATTGCCTTAAATATAATTATTACTTTATTTTTTTGTATATTAATTATATTCATATGGAAATAATATTAGATTTTTTTAATTAAAATTCTGATACATTTTTTTTCATTTGGATTTTCGTAAAACGGTATACCTTCTTCGATGCATTACGAATTTTCTAATAAAAAAATAAATTTCATATAATAAAAAAATGTTATACTCAACTAATATTAATTACCTCGTTATATTATTAATTACTTTATCAAATTAGGATTTTTCTTCTAACCATCAATAAATGTGCTACTATGTCTAGAATTATTCAAGGGCTTTTTTTAGCTTCTCAAGGGAACCTTAATTTATAAATGGTTAATACATTTTTTTTATTAAGGAAATCTCATAATATACATTTAAATTTAACCATATATATTTACCACACAATAATTAATAGACTAAACATATTAGTATTACGACATTTTAAAGATTATAGAAAGAGATTATCACCATTCATGAACCAATATTTTTTCGTTTAAAAATCTTCTGAAAATATGATATCTTGAATGATTTTTAATACCACTACATTTGTTTCTCTATATATTGGAATTATTTTAATTGATTAAAGTCTATGATAATATTTCTTTTTAAGAAAAAAAAAATATCATTTATTACAGTTGGATTAAACCGCTTATTTTCCACCATTATCGGATAGAATTACAATTAATAAATATTAACTATTACCACCATTATAATGGATTAAAAAAAACATTAAAACTAAAACAAATTACAAAGTTATAATTTATAACTTATCCATATTCGGGTGTTATTTCCTAAACCTCATATTCGGGGAAGGAAGTTGCAGCAGCCAAGTCACAGAAAACGCCCTCCATATCCATTTCCAATGCTTCTTCTTCGTCTTTATAACGCTGTGTTTCCATTAAACAGATCATTGTAACGTCGTTATCTCTCTGAATTATCCAAAAAAAGACTCCATTTCTGTCTCTTTCTCTCTCTGCTTTCTCTCTCTGCTTTCTCTCTCTACATCGGTCGAGAACCAGAAAACATGTCGGAGATCGCAGGAAACAGCAAAGGTGGAGCATCGTCGTCACCGCCAGTCGTGTTGGATGTGAAGGATGAAGTCAGCAACGGCAAGCTGCAGAATCAGAACTGCAACTCTTCATGCATAATCAACAAATTCCTCTGCAGTTACCCATTTGCACAGAAGGTACGTATCACCATTCCTCCATGGATTTGAAGCTTTTTCGTTTTCCTCGAGTGGAACTCCAGACAGTCTTATGGGATCTTGATTTCATATGTATGTATATGTGTTAAATTTTAATATCCAGGCCGAGCTAAACCCAAATAGCAACCATATTATACAACTCGGATTTCATCCTAAAATCAATTAGTAATAGGAGGAGGTAGATTTGTTGTATATATGGTGTCCAAATATGTATTACAACCGGTGTGGTATTTATTATGTCACAGTGTAATATTTTCAACACTCCCTGTACTGTGACGATTCGTATTTTTTAAAGGCACGACACTGACACATTTTAATCCAGACGGGTTGAGACTCAACAAATCCTCTCTCACGTCCAGGCTCAACCCGAACTCTACAAACCCACATCGGGCACCCACAACGGGAAACAACTCAACACCGTCAAATGGAACCGGGTTCTGATACCATGTTAAATTTTAATATCGGGACTGAGCCACACCCAAATAACAACCACTTTATACAACTCGGGTTTCATGCTAAAACTAATTGGTGATAGGAGAATGTAGTTTTTTTGGTATATATGGTGCACAAATGTGTGGTATTTATTATGTCACAGTGTAATATTTTCAACAATATGTATGTATAGCTGATTGCGGAGGTGCTGGGGACATACTTTCTGATATTCGCCGGGTGCATGTCGGTGGTTGTTAACTTGGATAACGACAAGGTGGTGACGCTGCCGGGGGTATCGATGGTGTGGGGCCTCGCCGTCATGGTTCTGGTCTATTCCGTCGGCCACATCTCTGGGGCCCACTTCAACCCCGCCGTCACCATCGCTCACGCCACCAATAAAAGGTTTCCCTGGAAGGAGGTAACTAAACCCTAGACAATATTCCAACGGCTCAACTGCACAAACCAACTCCAGTTCATTATCACGGTCTTCTTGGGTCACAAGTTACTGTAATAATTTGACTTTACATTTATCATTGTTAGGTTCCGGCTTATATCGCCGCCCAAGTAGTAGGGTCCACGGCGGCAAGCGGAACCCTGCGGCTGCTTTTCACGGGGAACCTGAACCACTTTCCTGGGACGGAACCCGCGGGTTCGGCCGCCCAAGCTTTCGTGATCGAGTTCATCATAACCTTCTACCTCATGTTCATTGTCTCCGGTGTAGCTACTGATAATCGAGCCGTAAGTTTCCCTCTTTCCTTTGACTTATAGGGTGAAATCGGACAGGTCGGGCTGTGTTTTATATTTCCGATTGGGAGCCTATATTTTCGGACCGAAATTTCTTTTTAAAACAATTCAACCGAAAGACCGTATAAGGAAAAATAAACCGTCCATTCGGATTTTATATTTTCAGACCGAATTTTCAGTTTAAACTGAAAATAAAAAAAAATACACATTCAAAACCAAAACAAGTATTCAAAATCAAATTAAACAACAAAATAACTCAATTTAACAATATTTTCATAACTTTCTACTAAACCTATTAAACAACTAAAATAACTATTAAATAACAAAATTATTATTTATGTGTATTCATTTATTAATTATATTCATTGATATAATATATAATATTACATACGCATAAACGGTCGGACCAAATTCAACAACCTTTTAGATTTGTAGACCGAACGGTTGAAAAAACGTAACAAACAAAAAATCCGATCATAAACCGAAACATACATTTTAGACCGATTTTTTCAGTTCAGACCGACTGGATTTTCACACCAATTTTTAAATAATTTGTAAGTATGTCATTTTAATATTTTTATTTTTTCGAAATTCCTTTTATCATTTTGTGTTTTCTTGATAGAATTTTTGAATGAAAAATGTGATGCATCTGCAGATTGGAGAACTAGCAGGTCTTGCTGTTGGTGCAACAGTGCTTCTTAACGTCCTGTTTGCTGGGTAACTAACTTCCTACCTTCATCTATATATCTTGTTTTCTTATTATTTTTATTAAAAAAAAAACTAGGTTAGTTATGTTAGTTGGTTGATTACTAATTTGAATTACTACAGACCCATCACCGGTGCATCAATGAACCCAGCAAGAAGCCTAGGTCCAGCCATAGTGCACCGCCACTACAATGGTCTCTGGATCTATCTCTTGGCTCCAACCCTGGGTGCAATTGCGGGGGCATGGGTCTACAACATGGTCCGGTTCACCAATAAACCGGTCCGTGAGATTACAAAGTCATCATCGTTCCTCAGAAGATCTGGCAATAACTCAACTTAGTGCTGCAGATATTAGTTCAAAATAACAGCAGATTAGTGAACAGTAGAAGTTTAATTGTACCAATTTGTTGTTCTGCTTTTGTAATGAATGGATTCAAGAAATGGAAAATCATGATCATCATTTACTAGGGTTTGGCATCAATCAATCCATCACAAAATTCTCAAAGTGATAGAATTTTAAAGGGATCGAGCTAATCATCATCCTCAAGAACATTGCGGCGCCTCTGGATCTGAAAGGAAAAGATATCATTGAAATGAGAACAATTTTAAGTGCAGAAGATAAATGGCCAACCAAGCTAAGCAAGAACATACAGTGACTCTGGTCTGTTTAGTGGTTTGAGTGTTTATCTGCTCCAGCAACGATATCAGCTTCTCTTCACTGACCTATTGGGAAGAAGAAGGCTAAATGAAGAACAAATTCATGCAGTGGAGAGACAATTGAAGAGCACCTTTTCAACAATCTGACCCATCTGGGCAGCTCGGAGAATAACATCTTCAACACCTCTTGCCTTCTCGGGTTTCACCAGGGCAATTCGAGCAACTGTGGCAGAAAATGATTGTTAGACAAACTTGATACTACTTAAAAAACATACAAAATATTTTAAATTCAACAACAAAATGATCATTTGAAAGTTTAACTCATGATATCTATATTCATTCACTACCAAAGATACCAACCAATAGACTATGTTAACTTCAATGTACATTTTATGCACTATTTATGATTACTTCAATATTTTGCCAAACCAGTTATGTTGGTGTGTCACGTGTTGATATTCTTGTATACAATCACGTGTTGAATCACATTTTATGTATAAACTTACTCCTTTCTCGTGCCTCGGATGAAAGGATCTGGCTAAGCATCATTTGCCTTCGCTCATCTGCCTCCCTATAAAAAGTTTACCATACTTTATAATTAAAACTTAAAAGTAATGACTTAAACAATATATTTTTGAAGATCATGCTATACTACGAAATCAACCTCTTAGCATCTTCCTGAGCATTCTGCTGCTCTGGATTTTGCTGATTTCCCTGTTGCAAATAAATACAATCACTAAGTCTCAGCCCGGGAGGAAGTTGAAAGATGAGTATGAAGTGTCATGAGAAATTACCGCTCCGTGTTGTGCCATAAGCTCCCGCATTCTTCTCTGCCTGATTGCTTCTAATTCAGGATCAGCCTGAAACATTCAAACAACTTTACGGATGAGAAAATCCGTGGTAGGAAAAAAAGCTGAAGAACACCTCAAACGAATAACAAGGACTGGATGATAGCTAAATTTAAAAATGAAGAACTGCCAACACTGGAAATCATGCGGGCAGGTTTCAATTTGTATGCTAATTATGACATTCTAAGCAGAGGATTACTGGATCAAGTTTACAATTCATGTCATTCCTATATAGCAAACACCCCCTAAGTTTCTACACTCCTTCATAATTTTTTAATCAATTTACGATCTTGAAGCGAATGCTTATATTAAATCCCACACTCTACACTGAAGTGCGTAAGGGCTGAAGTAGTAATCAGTTTTACCAAAAGCAGACTGCTTAAAAAAGTACCCTTTGCGGACAACTAACCTAAAATCCCAATTTCATTGCTATACACAATTGAGCTGATGCCATCTGCCGCATACATTACAAGCTGAGCACATCATTAACTACAGATTACGTCGATTTGAATCTCAACCCTAAATTAAGCTCTTTTCGATTATCTTCTGAAAACACACTAGAATCAAGCAAACACGGCTGAGGGATGGATAACTTACCATGGCGATCACGCGACGAGCAGCGAATAGTAGCTGTTTCTGTGCTTCAGAGAGCTGGAATTGGGTTCAGTTCAACTCAGCCTGGAGCAGATTGGAGAAAAAGGTGTCCTTTTTAGCGAATATATGGGGTCGCGTTAGCTAGACGCTGAAGAACACCGACGGCCGAAAGAAATCAAGAATATCTTGAGCTCTGATTATGGGCCGTGAAAATCCAGATAGATATCCGACCCGAATACAATACAATACCATTACCAGTTACCACTAGGGTCGGCAATGGTGCGGTGAAAAACTCATAACCATGGTTATAACCGGTACTGTTTAATATGGTTAACCGTACCATTATGGTGCGGTGCGGTTATGGTGATGAATTTTCTACCCATAATGGTTATGGTATATAAATATAATATTTATATATTATTAATAAACTAATTTATATAATATACTAAATATAAAATATATAATTGAAAATTTGAAATTGTTGAAGATTGAAAGCGCCAAAGTCCAACGATGGTAATATAGATTGATGTATTTTTAAAATAAAATTTTCGATCTTTTATTATATTACATGTGTGGAATGAATATGGGTATACGGGTAAAACCATGGTTAATAACCACAATTATTTCAATGGTTATGGTATTGAAAATTATACCCATAATGGTTATGGTTATGGTATGTGGTTTAAAAATATGGTATGGTTATGTTATTTGTCATACCTTGACCATACCCTAACCATCGACAGCTCTAGTTACCACTTACCAGCCCTTTAACTATTACAAATTATTTGAATATTAAACCCTGTTGTTTTAGTATTTGGAAATTTGTACAGGTTATGGTATAGTGGTTGAGAACGCTGACTCCCGTGTGATTTGACTTCAGAGTCTCGAGTTCAAATCCCCCAAGTGCTTCTTGGGGATAGGATTATACTTGAGTCTGAAGGGTCGATCTCTCAACTCTAGGTTATCAGTGGGGCTACTTTGATGGAGTCAGTGCATATAGGAAGGATGCAATAATAGAGTCTCCCAAAAATAACAGGAAAGCCCGAAAAAAATATTATAAGTTATAACCTTCTTGGAATCAGGATAGGTTCCTTTTGCTACTGTCTGCCTAAAAAAGGACTAAATTGTTAAGGTTCTTATAATATAAGGATGAAAGTGCATTTTTAGAAAATAAGACTCACTCTCTACTTATAGCGACTAGTGTCCGACTGCCAACTGCTTTTCTAAGTCAAACCCAGTGACTTTGTTTTACTCGCACAGAGGAGAGAGCTTCGATCGACCACGCACAGGCCAAGATGGGGTTCACCATGGGGCTGAATCTCCTCCTGCTCCTGGCCATGGTCGCCACCAACATCCTTTCTCTCTACCATCTCTCCACCACCGTTCAGTCCCCCAAGGCCCCCACTCCCCAGCCCATCCCTGACCACCTTCTCCGTCAGCTATCCACCATACGCGCCACCATCACCCAGCTCACGCGCCTCCAGCCTTCATCTCCCACTGCCGCCACCAAATCCGATGTTGCTAAACCCGCCATCCCTGCGGATCTGCTCCTCCATTCGCAGCTCGCTCCCATTGCCTCCTCCTGCCACAACCACGCCGACCTTCTCCACAAGTACATGAGCTACACTCCGTTCTCCCTCTGCCCCCACGACCCTGACCTCGCCGAGACGCTTATCCTCCACGGCTGCCACCCGCTCCCTCGGCGGCGCTGCTTCTCCAGAACGCCGATGAAGCCGACCTCCTCTCTCCCTCTCTCGTCTTTCCCCTCATTGCTCCCTGACTCCAACGTGATCTGGGCGAAGTACTCCTGTAAGAGCTTCTCGTGCCTCAACCACTATAACCCTAACCTCGGCTTCGATCCAGCCCACGAAGCGTCCAAATTCGCCTCCTACAAGTCGGAGCTGGACCTGCCCGTGCCACAGCTCCTCCAGGTTATGAAATCTGCTGGATCTGTACTGAGACTAGGAATCGACGTCGGTGGTGGGACTGGAACCTTTGCCGCCACGATGAAGTCCCATAATGTGACCGTCATCACCACGACAATGAACCTCGGAGCTCCTTACAGCGAGGCGGCCGCACTCAGAGGAGTGATCCCGCTCCATGCGCCGCTTCAGCAGCGGATTCCAGTCTTTGACGGAGTGGTTGATCTGGTTAGGTGCGGGCACGCCGTGAATCGATGGATCCCCGATACTGTAATGGAGTTCCTCCTGTTCGATGTGGATCGTGTGCTCAGGGCTGGTGGGTTCCTGTGGCTCGATCATTTCTTCAGCAAAGGGGTGGATCTTGAGAAGAAGTACAAGCCCTTGATCGGGAAGCTCGGGTACAAGAAGGTGAAGTGGGCGACCGCCAATAAGACCGATTCAAGTGGTCTGAAGAACGGCGAGGTCTACTTGACAGCTCTGTTACAGAAGCCCGTATCGAGATGATCAATTTCGATGATGTAAGTGAGTATTCATCTTTGAAGTTCTTGATGAAGCAAAATTGGTTCTTTAGGGTGAATTTGTTGCCAATGTCATTGCCATAGATAATCATGATCATTGAAGCTAACATTTTTAACCCAAATCGGCACGATTCCTTCGATTGTTCTAGCAAAATCGTTGTGAACTAGAAAATTGCTTAATCCAGGTGAAACATGATTAGTAGTTCATTTTGCTTTGTGATCTGTTTTTAGACAAATTCATCATTCTGAGATCAATGACGATCAGTAGTAGACAATTGGTTGGATCAAAATAACAAATCGCTAGCTGAATGTGTAGCCGAATACTTTAGATTTGAATTCCTAGTGTAGATTCTGTATTTTAGATTTAAACACAACATATTCTTATTCTTTCGTCAAATCTGTGTTTTTTCGGTTTTCTAATTTCGCGGTTCTAACTTGTTCTTGATCTCTGCTCCTCAGGAGCTTCTTCATAGCGGTTCCATTCCGAATTACATTGATGGGCGACAAATTGTTTCCAAGGTTGGAAAGCTTTTCATATGTGCCAAGATGATGATCATTAACAAAGATTGATTACTACTCTATGAAGAACAGCAATAAGAATCGAAGGATTCAAAACAGAAGGCAGTGGCTGATGTTGTAAAGTATGGGAAGAGAATGTGAGGAGGAGGCTTAGGGGCGAAGCATGAGCCATGTACTACTTTTATTTATTTATTTATTTTAATGTTATTATCGTTCTACTATGTTGGTTTATTTATCTCTCTGCAAATACAATGGAAGATGCAATTTTGATGCAATTGATGATTTATTTGGTAGAAAAAAAGAAGGTGAAGAGCTACATAAGATCTACTGCCTTTTTTTAATGTCATTTTATGTTCTAATATTTAAAAATGAAATATTTGTTTTTTAAATATTTAAAAATTTGTCAGAGTTTTTCTTTTTTATAAAAAAAAAATACATTCAAACTTAACATAATATACTTTAAAAATTAAAAAATATATATATAATACTTTTAAAAATATTGCAAAAAAACTTTGAAAGGGACTGAAGTCTTGAAGAAAAAAACACTTTGAGTTTCTATTCGGAGCTCAATTGAGCGGCTGAGTCTAGTCTTGAACCAAGGTTCAAATCTAAAACCTTTAATTGGCACACAAAGTTTACAATTTAAAAGAGTTTTGTTATGATATTTTTAAAAATATTTTATTAGTTTTATAATTTTCAAAATATATTTAGTTAAGTTTGAAAGAAAAATTCGACCAAAGATAAAAATTAATCCTCTAAGTCTATAACCAAATATTAACAACCAAACTAAACCTTTCGTTTTAAATATTAGTAAAAAATCATTTTTGACCAAAATATTAAGATTAAAGTAATATTCAATCCTTTATTATATATATATATATATATAATTATTATTTATAAAAAAAAATTGCTTGTTGAAATTTGGATCAACTTTAACAACCACGAATACATCTCGGGAATGCTGCTGATTAGGTATTAAATAATGTCCACACGTGATCATTTACTGTCCATAGCACACAACTTGCAGATAAAGTCTTAAAACAGTGATTAATGAATGTGATTAAACAGATTAATCACACAAAACTATATATTAGTAATGATAAAAAGATCCTAAAAAAGCACTTTGAATAGTTTTCCATAACATCTCTTTCAGGTAAACCTAATTCACTTTTTCATTTTAATAAATACAAAACATTAAGGAAAAAGTAAATAGTTTTTTTTACATCTTCACCCTTGGATTTCTTCATTTTTCTGTACACACCCTTAAACTCATGGAAACTTTCATCCATTAATTACGCGATAGTGGAGGATTACTTTGCATTCCCATTATTCCAGAATAAGTATATATGTAGAAGCAAACTGCACCCAAAACACCACTGGTTTCTATATTAGAACAAGCATCCCTACGTTAAATTAAAAAAAAAAAAAAGAAGTAAATAAGGGTAAAAAATACAAGCTCGTGGCACGAGAGATGGAAAAGCCATTACACTGTGATGAATTATTCTCACCTCCGTCACCATTACAGAAGAAATTATGAGGAATCAAGAAACAGAGGAGACACTGAATGAACCCTAACAAGATTACCAATTTAGTAGTTGTTCTGCCACAGCTGAGGCGACTGCTTCTGCTGTTGCCCTTGAGACCCATTAAGGGAGACGTCCCCCCTCACCATCTGCTGCTGCTGCTGCTCCAAAGAGATACCTGCTGACTGATAGAAATTAGGGTAACCCAAAGCTCCGTAATGCTGTGAAGGGGTTGGACCTTGACGGAGACTCCCGGGCTGCTGCTGACTTTGAACCTGATTGTAGTTGTAGTAGTTGGTCGTGGGTATGGGTTGCATTGTTCGGGAACCCAACCCGTGCATCCACATTGCGGAGTTCTCGTTCTGTTTAGAAGAGAACACAGTTAAGAGATACTAGAGAAACAGAACAATTTGACCCACCAGTTCATTAGCGTTATTGGCAGGGGGATGAGTCCAGGAATGAAATAAACATATAAAGACAAACCAAGCTTTGAACGAATGATGCATTTTAATGAAAGTTGTGTTGATTTGCTCTGTCAACGTCACGTCAAAATGCATCACATTGTTGTCAAGTGTGATTTGAATCAAAATTTGATGAAGCAAGCAACATAGTTTGCACTTTTTTATGCAGTTGAAAGTTTAGTATGTTTTTTGTCAAACACTCAAAGATTGTGTTGTTTTTTGATAATTAACTCAATCATAAACCTGGCCTATTTGTAACAATTGGTAAGTGTTTGCAAAAATTAGAAATGTTAAAAGTCCGTATTTGCTTATTTACCCGAGGCTACTGCACCAGGCTAAACTGTGTAATTGAGGAAGTTACCTGCTGAAGAGACAATAACTGTGCTGCATCCTTGTAATGAGAACTCAAAGCATCATCATATCCAATATTTGTGCCCACAGGAGCGGCAGCTTGGTTGAGAGGGAAGTTGACTCCAGGGATGTTGCTCGAGCTGCCAAACCCATACCCGGCAGGAACACCCGCACCCGACTGGGGCAAACTGCTGACAGAGAGGTTGTTCTTGTACTGAGGTAGAACAGAGGCTGCTGCCAGAGACTGGTGGTAAGTGCTGTTTCCTGCAAACGCTTGTTGAAATGCGGAGGGCATGTACGAGTAGTTCTGAGGCAAGAATGGATATGAGACCATATTTGCAAAGTGTCCCAATGGAAGAGTTGGTTGGGAATATGGGTGCATGGGGAGGTGCTGTGGCAGGGCGGGGCCAGTGGCCAGGCTTGCTGGAGGCAGGTTTTGGGATGCTTGCTGCTGCTGAGGCGTTGAGATGTCAGTTGCTCTGAAGGTCTGAAGATCATGGCAAGAAGACATTAGCCGATTTGGTTTGACGAGGAATATCAACCAAATTGCATGCACAGCTTTGGAAAAATAACAGACTATATTTGAACATAAGGATGTGTAAAGAACATAAAGATTTTTTTTCCATTGAATTTGTCTTATACTATTAGAAAGGACAAAAATGCCCTTACTTTTAAAACTAAAAATGAAAGCAACATGGGTTCAAGAATGACAAGTTGAAGATTATTTCAGATTTTTACTTCCATTTTTTTTTGTCTCTTTAATGCTAAATCAGGGTATTGCCTTTTATAGTTTTATAAACAAAAAAAGTATAAACTTGAAAATGACGTAGTATGGTGTTTGCAAAATTAGCTTATGTTGGGGTTACTAGTCGTCAAAAACGAATAAATAAATAAATAAAATAGTTCATTAATTTTTTTGCAATTCGTCCAAAGTTTGGTATGCAATGTAATTGTGAATCCAAATTCCGAACATGATTAAAGGATGATATCTTGCACCACCATTTCTCCATCAGAAAAATAGCATATACAGTAAATATACAAGTTGGAGAAAAGGTTGTTACCTCTGCTGAGGCACTGCTTATAGAAGAAGATGGATTGCTGAACTTTGTGGGCATCGATTGTGACACATTGAAGGGGGGCAAGTACGCCAGATCAAACTCTCTTCCAGTATGACCAGATGGTTGCAGCAGTGCAGTAGGCAATGAACTGGAATATGCACTCGGCTGCAAGACATCAAATGAAGAGGGATTTGTCAATGGAGCTCAGACATCAATCAAGCGTTCTCTAGCATCCATTATGCTGTAATAAACAATCCAGAAAAGGGAAAGAAAAAAAAACTTTTTTTCTGGCCAATAAAAAAGAAAGGAACTTTTCCAATGCAAGAACTCAGAAACTTAAAGCATCAAGAAAGCATCTCTAGATTATTAATCCTTACCAGGATATTAGAATATGAAGAGAGGTTCTGCATCTGTACGCTTGTCTGTGTCTGAGAAAATGCAGCACCCAAACCTTGGCTGCTATCATAGTCATAGCCCAGTCCCGAAGATGCGAATGCATACTGATTTTCTGGAACATGTTTGGGGCTATTCTTTTGCGACACCTCTGTCTCCGAAACTGCTGCTGTCTCATAATTCGTGATGTTTGTCCCAGTTCCATGGACATTATCCATATCTGATGATGCCGGTCTTAGATGTTCATCCCCGTAGTGCTCCTGATTACTGTGATTAATCCCAAAAAAGAGGAACACCATATAAGAATAATTACTCCTTTGACCCTAAAGTGTTTAAGTGTGACTGTGAGGCATTTATGACCTTACAGTTTACACCATTTACTCCCCCTTGATGTATTGAACCATTTTTGTTGTTATACATGGGCCTGTTGGGTGTTGGTTCACCTAAGGTTATTTGCTGGGACATCAACAGACCCCCTAACATTGATGGATTGCTATTTTAGGCCTAAAAACATACTTTTACTTTCAACAAGGCTTGCACTTCTTCCTTAAGGTGGGTAACAATTTGATTGATTGAAAATTCAAAACATACCTGATATCAGCCAGGGAAATTGAGGCATTATCAGAAGTTAGAGGTGCTTCAGTTGGATCATTCTGGAAGAGCCTAGATGATGTCGGCCCACCAAACGTCGCACCAATGGATCCAAAACTACCAAAGCTAAGGTGCTGACAATCTGCAACGTGGACCTGAAGATGGTCCGGTATTACCACAGCAGGACCATCGTCTTCAGCAGATACATCTTCCTCCTCTTCCTTCTTGAGACTTAGCTGTTGCTGCATGCTTGCAGAAATCTCCTCATCTAGAATATTAGTCAAATAGAGCATTCATGTCAGCAGTTTTAAAAAAATAAATAAAAATACTGAATAGATAGCCACTGCAGCATTGGGAATCGGGATTTATATAATTTTCCAAGCCTCTACTAATTTGTAAATGTTTTGATAACTGTAGCATAATTTATCATCTACAGCATTCTAACAATTAAATAATATGTAATTTTAAGGCGTATTAAATTTTTCAATTTTTCTAAAATCCTGATTTTAATATTTAATAACCTTGTAGCTTGTAAACCCATAGTTATATTTTCTGCAGAAAATCAACCATACCTTCATCGTGCTCATAAGCATGCACGTTATGCAAAACGGCAGCCTGACTTTCATCATCCTGGACATTTTTACTCGATACTGAAGAACCCACACTAAGGGCTGTGTTGGTTTCAAGTGGACCCTCATCTGAAAAATGTTGCCTCTCATCTAAATGATAGCCACCTCCATCCAAGGGTATATCGTGAGGCTCCAAAACAGAGGAAACTGGGGCTTGTGTATGCTCAAATTGAGGCCATCCATCATTTGCAGGAACTTGCAGCTCATCCAAGGGCCAATCATTATTTGCAAGAGCATTACGGCTACTAGAAGATTGATGATCTGGCAGTGAGTGGAAGTTACTGTGGGTAGGCGGCAATGAAGGTGGAACCCTTTGCTGATTGCTACTATTTATCGGATTGGATGATCCAGAAGCTTTGCCTTGTGGCCTACCCATCTTGACAATATCAGCCATTGAAACTTGACCTGGCATCCCAAACCAAGCAGGCTGAAATCCCGATGAAGTCTGTGACGACGACCCAGGAAAAGCATTGCTTTCACCTGCAATCGGTGTCTTACTCTCCACGATGACAGGATCACTACAAGATAGACATTTGTATCAGCTAAATATATATAATGTAGTTCTATCTAGGTAATTTGCCAGTATCTGCCACACTCAGTCTCAGTCTATCAGCTAAACATATATACTTCATTAACAGCACCAAGACAGTGCAATCGTATATAAAATAAATATATATTATACAAAAGGAGAGCTTAAAACTAATAAGAGAAATACTAACGACCAAAAATTGTCACCTACGCCAAAAAATTGATGGCTTTGGAGAGTATTAAACAGTTGGTATTCACTCCGGTTAGTCTAGTCACCTCTTGGGTGGCAATAAGACAGAATCATGCATTATGGATTGATATTGTTATAATAACAAAAAGATTAACCTGACAGGTATGGATCGATGGCTCTCACTATCTCCAGGAGCAACAGATGTAGAGCCATATGCATGGGAACCATTTTCTTTCTTATATGCAGGCTTTCCATGGGATCCAGCAGATTCTGGCAAGTGAGATTAATCATCAGAATCTAATAAATTTTCAATTATACAAAGCAAAATTTCTATTTAATTAATGAATGCAGAAACCTGTAGTAGTTGAGGCACTTGCTCGAGTACGACGTGTGTATCTGTCAGTACCAGTCCTACCACCACGATTTGATGTGTTACTACGGGCCCTGGAGTCGGTTGTATCCTTATTCTGGAAAAACTAAAACATATCAAAATGAAAGACATTTCAAAGCAATTTAGCATATAAAACCACTTGAAGATCTAATCCAATCATGGCTAATTAAGGTAACATTTGGGGTATATCGAAACACAAAGGTGTTCCTGGCATGATACAACAAATAGAAAATGCTTGAACTGAATATATGTTTCCCAAAAATATGTAGCTATACCAATCATGAGGGAGGAACTTGGCAAGATAGTGACAACATAACAGACTTTCAAATAGCACGAGTAGTTGAGCACTCACCTCTTTTTTCTTTTCTCGTTTACTTTTCACTTCATGAAAAGGATCTGAGCAAGCAACAAACTCTAAATCAGGAAAGCCACAAGTGTAATGAAATATCATATTTATTAACCAACTTATACATGTTGATTAATACTGAAAATAAAAGAACCCAATAAAGACTATTGACCGAAAA
The DNA here is from genome assembly GCA_946814005.1 of Chamaenerion angustifolium. Taxonomy (NCBI): domain Eukaryota; kingdom Viridiplantae; phylum Streptophyta; class Magnoliopsida; order Myrtales; family Onagraceae; genus Chamaenerion; species Chamaenerion angustifolium. The sequence continues at coordinate 28,339,352 of OX328277.1, read as the reverse complement.
ATATAACAGTAAAGGGATATCTTGGCCATGCCATAGCCAAAATATGCTTCGTCCAATCATTTGTTTGGCCACCCACCAGCCTGTGACTAACATGTTCATGAAGTTATATGAGCACGAGGTTCCATACATACTTCTTTTCACATTAAAGAGGATGAGGCCGAGAATCACAACTCTATTATAAACGAAACATAATTGAGAATATGTCAATTAAAGAACAGTGCAAAAATCAAGCTTCCATCTATATCTATCAGCAGCAGCACCCCCAGGCAGGCAAAGAGTCCTTGAAAGAATAAGCAAAAACGAAACACAAGAGAGAAAAAAAATTCAAACTTGGTCGGAACCCTAGTAGCGGCAGCCACCATAACACAGAAAAACTGCAAAGCAGAATGTTAACCTTGAGAGAGAAGGCGATTAACAGCTTCGTTAGGGTCCATGTTGCAATCTCTGAGAGCAGCATAGATCTCCTGCTCGGGGCAGTCGACGATCTCCTTCAAACTCTGCACCACCTTCCTGGACCCCGCTGGGATTGTAGCAATCCCATTATTGCCTCCACTGCCGCCGCCCATGTCCACGCCACCTCCCTCTCCGTGTCGATCAGTGTGCAGAATATGGAGATCAAATCAAGTTCGGTTGGTAAAGTGTAAAACTCTCTGCTGCGGCGGCGACGTGTAAGGTGAGGTTGGTTAATCGAAGCACAAGAAGCAGCTCACTCTTCCCTCCTCTTGTATTCTCTTTCAATTTCCTCTTTTGCGAACCAGAAAACCCTCCTCCTCCCTTTCGCTCGCTTCTTATTGTTAATAATTATTTATTCATATATACATAAATTTCTTAACCATTGTATCTATAACATGAAATTTGGAAAAATAACTCTATAAGTTTTGGAATAATAACTTAAGGGTTAAATATAAAATACCTACATCTTTTAAACGTTTTGTAACGAGCTACTGAAACTTTAAAAAATCAAAACGGACTACCTCAACTTTGGACGAAGGTGCAACGAGCTACCTCCGTCAAATTTCTGACGAATTTTCGTCAACAATTGACAGTAATTTGGACAGAGATAGCTCGTTGCACCTTCGCCCAAAGTTGAGATAACCCGTTTTAATTTTTTAAAGTTCGGGTAGTTCGTTACAAAACGTCTAAAGTTGAGATAGTTCATTGATATTTAACCCATAACGAAATCATTCCTCCAATTTTAAATATTTTATAAATTACTATTTAAACTTTTCTTTTTTAAAAATTGCTTACTTGAACTTTAATGATTGCTAAAGTTAAATTTTTTGTTAAATTTAAATGAAAAAAATGATATATCATAGCATATAATTTGTCCATAATTTAAAAGATTATATTTTTTATTTTTGTCTCTATAGTCTATATCGTTTGATTGTCTCTAGTATAGTATGGGTGATATTATACTTTGTATTTTCGTTAAACGTAATATATCAATATATTATATATATATATACGTGTTATCCTTATCTCAGTTATCAGCTACTAGTAGATGCACGGTGGGGACGAATGACAGACACTTAGGAGCATTGTTATCGGAAACCGGATCGGATTCCTGTCCGAGTTGCTTTAGTTAAAAAAATTAATTGCGTAGTAACAGTGTTTGAACCGGTGTGAACCGATCAGTTTTTACAAAACCAACCGACTTCCAATTCGTTTTCTAGGGATAATTTTTACATGCCAATCATTTTTTTCCCGATTTAAACCGATTATTTTTCGTTATTTTTTTTATGTATTTGAGACTATGTAGTTTGAAATAATTATGTACGTGTGAGACTATGTAGTTTGTAACTTTGTGTTTTCAGTTTTTATTTTTACTTATGAATAGTGAACCGCACATTGAATCATCGAATCCGATCAGATTGGTCCGGTCGAACCGGGAACCGAGCCATCACCGGTTCGAAGGCCGGTCCGTTTCTAATAACACTGCTTAGGCATTAGGACGGTCGATCTAATCAAGGATCGGGTCCTAGGAAGTAGGAACATTGACGACCCAACTCGATCTAATCAAGGACCGGTTTTTCAATCTGGTCCGGTTCGATTTTCACAAGATTCTCAAACCAACCAATTTTTGCTTTCACCCCTACTCATTTGGTATATTTTCTTTATTTATCTTCTTTCGAATTTAGAGTTTATGTCAATATTTCTTTGCTTTTATTGAGTTTTCAGGACTATTTTTTAACATATCATAATACAAATTTAATTTGATTATGGCCCACAAAATAATGCAAAAATTGTCAACCTGAAGAAAGTTCATCTAAATATTCCTAAAGAAAATTTATTCCTTGTTCCGCTTTGTGTCTTCACACATACTCCATCCTTTTGCTGAACTTCCAATGCCTTAAGTTTCCTACAATTCTTCATCTTCTCTGCACCAACATCAGAATATGCTTGATACCTCGCGTATGTGTTGTAGAACTTTCGATAGGGTTTTTTGGATTGATATGAAATTGTGATGACACTTTCAGATTGAAACAATTTGGTGGCACCCAAACTTTCAATCGGATAAAATCAGAATTTGTCTGAACTAGAACTTGAGAAGGAATGTGAATGTTTGAGATGAAAATTTTGGACCTCCCATATGACCAATTTATAGTGTTTGTCACACCATTTGTAAGAAACACCACATCGTTTGGAACCCATAGGAACCATTCAGCCTAAACTTGTACCTATTCATTTGAAATTTTGGCTCCAAAGCAAAAAGACCCCTTGGGAAGATGACTTGGTGCCGAAGTCATTGCACCATTTCAGCCTAAACTTAGCTCCAAAGCAAGTGGCCAGAGGCGCGGCCCCTTGGACCCCGCCAGAGGGGGCGTTGCCCCTTTGTCCCCTATTACTCGTCTCTAAGCAACTGATGAATTTCCAATACAGTAAATTATAATATACTTAAACAAGTGTGCACTCTGCACCCTCCTGACTTGTTTAATGAAATACTATGATCACATTGGTCAACTAGTCAATCCAATTACACTAAAATATCTAACATGTCTCCATCACCTGTGCAACTCCAGATTGAAGAACAAGAAGCTTGCATGGTGATTCTTCTTCAGGGCCATGTCACCTTCATCTTATTGTTATTTCGCTCGGTCAGCTCAGGTGAACACAATTTCTATGCAAGTATTAAGTTCACCTGTTTCATGACATTTACACAGTTAATTTGTCTGAAAATGATTTCATCAAACTGTGGTCCACATGCAAAAAAACATACTGAACTATTTTTCATGACAAATAACAGAACTTAAGCAGATTGGCAACCACATCACTTTTCCCCATTAAATTTGAATTATTTTGTCAAAAGTGACAAAGATACTTAAAAAAGGAAATATCAGAAGAATAAATATTTCTGGAGGAACAGCCCAAGTAATCAATACACCACTAAGGATACTGGAGCATGTTTAAGAGCAGCAGTTTTACCTCATACCCCAAAAATAATTATGCTGTTATCTGCAGGTCAAGGAAACTGTCATTTTGGTAGTTCCAGGTAAAAAAAAAACTATCAGATCTATTTAGTATTTTAGTTTAGGTACTATCATACAAAGTATTTGGGAAAATGAAATAGAGATTAGATTCAGAGAATATCTAACCTTAATATTCCATACACGTCAAGCACAACGGTAACCCTCCAACACCAGTTACTCCAACAACATCCTTTCCTTCACCATTTTATGCAACAGATTTTGGCATGTTAAAGCCAATGGATTACAAATGAGATGTGCTTGAGGGAAGAAATGCACAGTGGAGAAAATCCGAGAAACCATTCATGTTACATATATCTCTGGAACAATACAAACAGGTAACTAGTGATACAAGCTCAGAAAAATAAGATTCAGAAGAAGATAGCAATACAAGAAGAGATAGAAAACCTGATCCTTTGATACTTGCAAATATTTAAGTCTACTTTGCTCAGTCGGGGGTGGGGGGGTGGGGGGATTATTCAAAAGTAAACATGAGCAATGCATGTGATAACCACTGCTAACAATACATATATAAACATGAGGAACCATTTCAGCTAGTACTGTTATTGAACCTTAGAAAAGTACAAGGATTAAATAACAAAAATTATTGGCTCTCTAGGAGATATGTTATTGCTTTATGATCCCTTCCACGTCTTATATCAACAGTGAGCAAAACAACATACGATCTTACATTGGATACAGACTTTCAGATCAAAAGAAAAACCGAGGCAATGGTGATACCAAAGATTGCTGCAGTGGCAACAACTGAACCCATGTCAAAGGATCCTTCCAAGCCAGTCTTCGAGAAATGCTGGAAAGCCAGATATGCTGCTATCAAAATGGAAACGATAGCACCTTCTTGGGTTCCTCTGCCAACAGCCAAAACAAACATCTAAGATAATGATAAATAACTCAAAGCTTGTTGAACTTCATTTAGAAAACAAATATATATATATATATACATATATATACCTCAAATAAATGACTTGATCAGGGGCAACAATGGCCAAAAGTAATGCCATGAATGGCAACTCCAGCTCACCTGGAATCAAGAGACCAACATTTGTCTTAAGATACGACGCCCAAGAACAGAATCAGGAGCTTAGACAGAAAAGTGAACAACTAACTTTAAATAAAAGATTCATGTTAGTGACAGTAGTGATTCTACTATCTTGGGCAAGAGTTACCAGTTCAGATACCTAATGTCATCTACACTAAGGGAAGTATGCAAAATATTATGTTTCAGGCATAAGCAACTATGATCTCAAACATAGAAAGGATGGAACATGGTCAATCCCGTTGGACGCTTTATAAACTCGTGTCTCATGACATTAGCATGAAACTTGTATTTGTCTTTTGAAGGAAACGGCATTCACTTTGTTTCCCTTGTGATGATTTTGCTGAAACTAAAAGGATGATATCATATCTATAAACAAAATTAAAGAGACTTGTTGAACCATCTTCAATCTCCTGCATAGAAGGCAATTAACTGGGGGTTTCTTATTCACACTGCCAACATTTTGGTTGTGATTGGAGAGTATCAACATTACATACATTGTGGAATATATTGCAGACCAACTTAGTGGAGATATAACGTACCAGGAATATACAAGAACAGGCGAACAATAAGTGCTAAGAATGCAGCCCAAATACCATACTGACCCCTGCAAACCAAATGTGTGAATAGCATCAAATGAACATCAAAGTGACACTTTATATAGTTGAGAACTACCTACCACGTTCAAGAAACATTTCGTAACTGTACTGTGGCACTACAATGTATATATATATATAAGTGTAAGCAAATGAAGTTGCATAACTTACTTCATCCACGAGATGATACTTGCAGGTGCTTGTAGAACCAAAAGTGGAACAAGAAGGGATTTTTGTATTGGAGTGCCCTTTGCAAGCATGAGTACGCTGTTCCATTAGCAAAAATAACCACACATCACACATGACACTAGATAGGAACTCCAATTCTTACCAACAAAAACTAGTCCAGAAATTCCATTTTAGAAAACATCAAAATGATTATAAGCCCTTCAAAGAGAGGCTCTGTCCACAGTATTGAGATGATGATAAAAATATGCAAATCTGGACAGTAATTATTGATAGAAATCTTCTTCTTTTTTAAGTAAAGAAAAGACATATTTTGTGGGACGCATAAATCACCATCCATAGTAGTCATATCTTCCTTCTTTATATTAACATCGTGAATTCTAAGAAGAGAGATCATACGCTGAAGAAATAGTTGAGACACATTGAATATTTCGTGTCGTCATAGCCCCAACATAGCAAACAGCTCCGGATCCTCTACGATTCCTCTTCACCTCCACTCCCTTGTTTCCAACTGCAAAGCTGCTAAACAGAGGAAACAGCTGTCTAAAACCATTCACGCGATTAAGACCCTACACTTAATCCACGAGAAGAATCACATCTACTGAGACCTGAGAGGATTATAGCTGAAAGAGCTAGAGCGTGAATCAAGGCTCAAGTGAACATTGCCAGCGGCATGGAATGGCGATCGAAGAGAAACGGAGGGCTTGCTGGTCCTGCTGCTGATACTTCTAGAAAGAAGGAGCGCGCCCGGTGATGAGAGAGATACAGTCTTCATTTCTGGATGCGGCTTTCGCCGGAAAACCAACGGCGGGAACGCAGAGAGTGAGAGAGAGAGATGAAGTTTCGTTTGACGGAGACGGTTTAAAAGGTAATCATTAAGAAAATAATTGAAGAAAATATCTCTTACTAGTTACTATACTAAGTTTGGAGTTTCCCTAGCACGAGACGAGCGGGACCAAGCGACTTTCCTAAAGTTAAGGACTGAGAAGTGAGATATTTAATTTTTTAACGAACTATAATTTTTCCACATTTTATATATATATATATATATGGGATAACTAAACAAACTGGACCCGAACTTACATCCATACTTAAATTTTTTGTGTAGCATTTAAAGTAGGCGAATTTATGAAAATTAGCAAATAAGTATTTACTGTTAATTTCCGTTTAAAATAAACGGAAAATATAACGTGAGCAGGAAAATATAACGTGAGCAAGTAGGTATATGAGATGGTTCATAACCGGTTCAGGTTCATACGAACTATTTTTCTTAACTATGGTTTATATACCAAACACATGCATGACTCAACTCATACGTTCTCGGAGTGTTTCTTGATGCGCCAAGAATGTCTGGAGTTGAGTCATGCATGTGTTTGATATATAAACATTATTTTTCTATAAAAAAACTAAAGTAGTTTGACTGAACTAGATCATGCACCTACTTGCTCATTCGTGTAAATTCAGGTACATGTTTGTTCATCACGTGATATTTTCCGTTTATTCTTAACGGAAATTAACGGTAGGTACCTATTTGCTTATTGTTGAAAGTTCAGCAACCTAATTGGTACAAACAAAATGTAGGTACCTACTTGCTAATTACCAACAATTTCGGGTACAGCTTTGGTAAATGTATCGTAAATTTTATATATACATATAAATACAAGTGGCAATTTTCCATTACCGGAATGAGATTTATAAAAAGAGAGGTTCATTATTATAGTAAAATTTCGGACTGTATTTAGAATTAAATACTAATTTCTATCAGTCTGAATAATATAACTAATTAAAATCGAGCCGAAATAAATAACCAAACAAAATTATTCATTTATCATATATATCCTTCCATGGGATCACATGATGATACACGCAATAATATATATTATCAAATTATAATCTCCAAAATCCATTAAAGCACACTATTATTACTCTGCTTGCTCCCAAACTGATTATAAAAATAACAACAATAATTATAATATCATGTCTCGATTATATGATAGTACGGGTAAAATCGTGTAATTTCACCTTATTGACACACATTATCATTACATATACTTTATAAAATCACATACATAAATTTCGATTAGGAGGTCTTCAACGAGATCATCTCTTAGCTAACCCTGAAATACACACAAAAAAAATAAAAAAAAATTCAGAAATAATCGGAAAATAGTAGCATGACAAGAGGGTTAATTCTTCGTACTTTATGTTTATTAATATTATTTTGGGTTAACTATTATTTTGTTCCATAATATTTATATCAAAATCGAGTTTTTATCTAATATTTTAAAATTAATATTTATAAACGGTTTAAAATTCAGTTTTTCATTTTTCTCTAATTTCGTCTACTTATTTGCTCCCTGCCAAAAAAGTTCAATTACTTAATTGTTAAACTGCGCGAAGGTTATATATTCATTTAATAAATGAATTAAATGCATTAAGGTACCTCAAAAAAATGTGAGTTTTTACATCCAGGTATCAAACAAATTTTTTGTTATTTTTAGGTACCCCAGAAGCTGTAAATGTAAATACTTTATTTCGACATCCAAAATTGATAGAAATTAGAAAACGTCAGCCGTGTCACGTGAAGAAAGATGATATATTTGAGATCAACATTTTTCAAACAAGAGATACCTTAAAGCAACATTTTACAAACAAAATGTATTTGATAACAACATTAACTGAGTCACGTGACTAACACGCCTCACGTTTTTCCATCAATTTTGAATGTCAAAATAAAGTAGTTACACTTACAACTTCTAAGTTACATAGAAGTAACAATTTTTTGTAGGGTAGATAATTGTAAAAACTCAACTTCTAATGTACCTGAATGCATTTAATCAATTTAATAAATATTCCAAAAAAATGATAGAACACTTATATATATGATTATATATGATGAGGAGCACTAAAAAAGAGGACTAAGTTGCAATAATATAACTTACTTTGAACAATCAACGTTGGTCGTGATAGGCACGGGCAAGGAGATCCCGCAGTTCCCGGGCAGAGCCTGTGCTAGCTGAGGGTTTGGGTTTATCTGCTGAGCAGCCGACTTAATGCAGGCACAAGCAGCCTTTTTATCTGCAGTCGTGGTGGCTGAGTTCGCCAGCTTCGTGGCTCCGACACAGCAACCCGCAGGTGGCATCCCGGATCCGCTGGTCAGATAGCTCAGGCACGGCCTGAGGTCCTTCAATACGTCACTGCATGAGATGGCCGAGTGTGAGGTCGGAGCAAGAACAAGGAGCAGTAGAACAACCGTGAAGGAGAAAACACTTGAACCCTGCATTATTATACAGAGGTAAGTGGCTACTAGCTAGGGTTCGTATTGTTAGGTTAAGTGTATAACATGCTTATATATATATATATATGCATGATTAATAACTTATAAGAAAGCTCAAACATTAACAAATATTAAGATATTCAATGTGGGTAAAACTCGATTTTCGAATGGGTGCATTATTTTGTTTGTTTTAATGGTTTAGGGTTTATCAAAAGTCTATTATTGATTAACCTAATCAAACCGATCGAGGGACGCAGTGATGAAACCAAAAATTTATCTAAGTGAAGATAAAAATTAAAGTAAGAATGAATAAATGTTAGATATTTTAGTGTAATTGGATTGACTGATATAATCATAATATTTCATTAAACAAGCCCCAGAAGGGTGTGAAGTGCACATTTATTTAAGTATATTGTGATTCACTGTATTGAAATTTCATCGATTGCTTAGGGACGAGCAATGGGGGGTCAAAGGGGCAGAGCCCCTAGATAAAATTACTATTTTAAAAATTCATTATAAATTTGAATTTTTAGAATTAATGACTTAACATTTTAACTCAAAAATTCCAGTTTTTTGACACTTGCTTTGGAGTTAAGTTTCAACCGAAATGGTGCAATGATTTTAGCGCCAAGTCATCTTCTCATGCGGTTCTTATGTTTTGGAGCCAATTTCAAATGATGAGGTACATCCGAAGGGGTTCCTATATTTTGGAGTCAAGTTTCAAACGAAGAGTTGTGGTTCCTTGAGCGTCAAACATTATCCAAGGGGGGTAACCCAACTCTATAAATTGGTCAAGTCTCGTAAGAAAGTTTCATCACAAAAAATCATACAATTATTCTAAAGTTCAGACAGATTTTGATTTTATCCGATTGAAAATTTGGGTGAACCTCCAAATAAAGTGTCGTCGCGACTTCGGATCAATCCAATAAATTGTCGCAAAATTCTACAATAATAACTTAATTTTAAAAAACAAGAAAAAAGTGAGATAAATGTAAGTTTTTAAATGGTGAAGATGCCTGTTTTCAAGTAGTTCCGTCACTAAATAATGAATACATACAGAAAATTGAGAACCTCATGTCATCATTTTCTTTTAAAAATATATATATTTAATTTTGAATAAAAATATATCCATTTATTCATCTAGAAACATTAAACTTACATAATGAACTCTACATATTGATCAATATATTGAAGTACGTACGTAACCATGCATGTGCGACCATACTTAATTAACACTGTCGCTTGAAATGGTAGTCAGCAGTGGTTTTCTTGCAAGAAATAATAAAATTCGTGGATGTCGGGAAAATATGAAAGGTTATTATATTGTATATACTCATAACGTCACGTCAATGTTCTTTTAAATGTTAATTAATAGAAAATATCTAAAAAGTAAGAAAGTTACTGGTAGCTGTAGACTTCATATTTTTGAAAAATAAATAAAAACAATAAATTTATTACAAGTTATTTGTTTATTTTTTGAGAGTAAGAATTTATAAAAAAGTTAGGTCAATTTTTTTTTTCCTTTTTCCAAATTATATCTCATTTCAAAATCAAATATAAATTATTTACAAAACTATAACAAATCTTGAATGAATCATGGTTAATGATTTTTACCCACTACCAATTGACAATTATGTATAAATTTTAAGTTAATTTTTACTAGTACATGACTAATAGTCCTACGTAGGGTGGAAAAATGGGTCATGGGTCGTGTCAGAAACCCCTTGATCCAAACACGGTCCGTGTAATAGTATGAGTCAATTTTTCAAATCCAAACTTGACCCGTCATGAATGAAAGAGTTGAGTCAGACTGACCCGTTGGACCCCTATGACCCGCGGGTCAATCTGACTCGTTCGACTCGCGCATACCAAAAAACCCTGTTATTTTAATATAATATAGAAATGTTACGGGTTGATCCGTTAGTCAAATCTTCATACCCCAAACATGACCCGTGGTATCACGTGTCATCTACGGGTTGAGTCAAAATGACCTATGAGTAAAAGAATTCTGACACAAACACGACCCGTGGACATGTCACCCACAGGTTAAGTCAGGTTTTGCCACGGGCACCCTAGTCATATGTAGCACGATAGTCCTAGCCACTAGTAATTGAATTCTATCCGTGACTATCAGTCACATGTAGGAATTTTACATTTTTTTAATAATACAATTATTTAGATTATATTTATAGTTTGTTTATTTGTTTAAAATTATTTATTTACTTTCAATTTTTTTAACTTGGTTCGTATACACCTCCACTTTTGACCTTAGAAAAATGGTCTGGCTTTCATTTGATCAAAATTAAAAACTAACTTAATTGGGGGACGCCCAAATTAATAGTGTGGTCCTTATTAAATGGGTCTTATTTCCCAACCAAAAGCCCACAAACAAAGCAGAAACCCTAGCTGATGACTCTTTCTTTGTGTCGTCCCTATATATTCACCCTCGGTCTCCTTCTCCTCACCACCATCAACACAGCTACTCACTATAAACCCTACAATTCCACTCCACTCCACGCATCTGTCTCTGTATGGCTCGATTCATCTTTTGTTTTTTCTTCCATTGAAATCTTCTCATGCAGGCTCTCGGTTTATAGATCTACGGTATAGATGATGATCATATTTTGTCGCCCCAGTCTTATATGGATCGATACATTCGGTGCATGATGGTGATTGACATATGTAATCTGATATTTATTTGTACATTTTGTTTCTTCAAGTAGGTGTTCTGCAAAAAGTTAGATTTTTGTATCTGATTTTAGGATTTGGGTTGTGTGAGTATAATTATTTTGATCCCAATCCCCATATTTTTTGACAAAAATCTGGGTTTAGGGCTATAGATCTTCATTACTCATTATTCTATCCATGTTCTTGATTTTTTTTTAAAGTTTGAAAATTTGATTTGTTTGTAATATGCAATGAGGTGTGATGATGCTTAACCAAATACTCTGCTTGTTCAGTGATGAATAAAACATGCACTACCATCTGATCTCATTATTAGCAAACTAATCAACTTTTGTCGTAATTGTTTTATGTTTAGGCAATCAATGATGCAAATTTCCCAATTAGTTATGAAAATCAATGATTACACTCAAATAATCACCATCTTTCGGCTGAGATTGCTATTAATTTCAAGTTTTTGGAAATAATTATGTTTGCCTATGGTATCTGATGTCCAGAGTTGAATCTGGTGGCTGGACATTTCGTTTTTCTAGGCAGATAGTAAACTATAACAGGCCTTGCGACACAGTTTGCTTTCTTATTCCATAAGCTTACTGTTACTTTAATCCTGATTACACTTCTTAAATTACCTTATCAATTTATTTGTTTTCTATATAAATTGATTAATTTTGTATAGTCTTATTAGTTTCATATTTAGATCAACTGTTGCAGTGCAGCTATGGTGTAGAATGTAGATGGATCATCAGTGACAGTTTTCTACAGAGCTTTCAGTGAAGGATTTTTGCGGCTTCAATATTAATCATCATTTAAATATTTAATATTATACAAATTCTAATGTTGTAATTCTTGAAAAATAAATTGCTCATATTTTTATTCCAATTCTATGTATTTTTTACATTGAGGTGTATTAATTTTGGATAATATATATTATGTTTGTTAGGTTATGGTAATAAATAATATAATTATACCTTATTTTTAAATTGCATATTATATTCATTATGGTTATAAATTTCAATACCATAATTATTAAAATAATTGTGGTTATTAACGTGATTTTATTACTATAATTATATTTATTTCACATATATAATATAAATAAAAGATAGAAAGTTTTATTTAAAAAATACATAAATATATATTTTTAATGATAAAAATATATAAAACTAATATATGGTTATTTATTATATATGTATAGTAACTTTTATTATTTAGTATATATTAGTTTCTTAATAATAAATAATTATTATATTTATATAATAACTATGGTTATAAATGTGCATATAACTCAAATACCATTACCATAATCGTACCAAACTATAATGGTACAGTTAACTATATTAAACAGTAACGGTTATAACCATAATTATGAGGTTTTTATCTCACCATTAAGGAGTATTAATTCTTGAAAAAATATACAAAAATGATGTATAAATATTCATAAAAATTAAAAACAATTAACAGTGAAAATTCATTTGAGCCGTGCGGCCCAACGCCTCGATTGGGCCGTACGATTTTTGGGCCGAATTTATGATTCGATTATCATAATTCATGGCGATGGTCCATTTGTGGAATATGTTACACTTTAGGGTGGACGTTTATGTAACGTGGAACTTAGAAGTGTCATTTTGCAAAGTTTGAAGGTGGCAATTGGTAAAAAAATGTATCTTTGGGGTTCAAATAAGCCAAGGCTAAAGCTATGTGTCAGCCTTTCCCTGCGAAAGGCGGCTCCGCCTTGAAACTGAAAATGAATAGGGCGGGATAGATTGGCCAAAAAAAAATAAATAGGGCGGGATATTTTTGAACTCCTAAAACCTCTTTCACCCTCAGTCGTCTCTCTCGCCTGATCTTCGAATTTACGTATGGATTCGTGCCGATCCCTCTGATCTAGTGTAGCCCATACAGGCAGCAGCAGCAGGACTTGCTTCGGATTTTGTTAACCTTGGACTCTTCAGTAATTTGCGGTCCATTAAGCGGTTTCTGTTTAGGGTTTCAGCAGGGATGTTTTCTGAAATTCGATCTACGGCCGAGCCTGCCGTCGTTGTTTCCATACGCAGCTGCGCCTTATTGGATGCTCATCGTCCACCAGGTAAACTCTCGCAGCCAGTTTTGTTCTCTTTTCAGTTTTGAGGTTCCTGAGAACTGTTCCTAGCTATATTATGTCTGTTTATTCGATTCTTCCTGTTTCTGGTTGGAATTATATTATTTTCTCTTTTGTAAAATTTTCTGCTGATATTGATCGCATGAATTCAGTGATTTTCGCTCCCTTTATGTCCACACAAATACAGAATCTGTATAATTGTGCATAAGGTGTGGAGGGCTTGGAACAATGAACTCGTAATTGTTATTCAGGGTCCTGAGTAAACGCAAAACTCTGTGACTGGATATTATAACAGCTCTCTGATGATAGCAATTCTTCAATGGAAAATAAATGGTATGCTGAGTTGGGAGTATCGGAAATTTGATCACAGATTTCCTAGTGGGTCCGAAATAGTTTTATTTTGATTGAATACGGCTTTCTAGGTTGCTGCAAGTGTCGCTCTTGTGGACACGAGTTAGATATTGTGATATTTTTTAACTCTCTGCTTGGTTAGATTCAGTTTATTAATTTAGCTAGATATGGATTAAAAATATGCACGCTCTGCTTTTCACTTGTGTAGCTCTCAGCATGGTTTGGGCTTAATTTGGTCTATTCATGAATTGATCATGTAAGTTTGATTTGTGTAAGAACTTAGGGTTGTAATAACTCACATTGAATCTTGGGTTAATCAAACCATTCTTCTATATAATTGTCAATGTTTTTTATCTTGCTGATGGATGCATTCACTCGTTAATAGCAAAGTCTTTACAACATGTATTTTGTGTCTTTTGCTCCTGAATTATAGACCTTATTACAATATGTTTTTGGTTAATGATAGGTCCGGTGATAACAGTGCCTCTTGGTTCAACGATGCTCTATGTGGACATGGTACATGAAGAAAATTCATATCATCAGGGGTAAAATCATGAATTGATATACTCCAAGTGTGAGATACGGGATGAAGCCACTGGTCCGTGTAGTCTTAGTTTAGTCTAGTAATGATTATCACTAGTGTGTTATTATTCTTTTGAGATTGTCGAATGGGATTGAAGAAGAGCGGCAGCATTTTCTTTCCTAGTCCTATGTTCTCTATGATGCTCCACTTTTTGATTGAATCAAAAGTAGCAGGCTAATTTGGGGAACTATGTAATTTTCTGATATTAGTAATTTAAGTAATGTTAACTGAAGGAATGACATATTGGATGCAATACTGTTTATGTCATTAGTCAATCTTTTATATTTTTGTAAATGATTTCAGTACTGATGTGAAGTGGTTTCCTTGGTTATGCCCTTGAAAACTGCAGAGGCTCCAGGTATTTCAATGTGTATACTTTACTTCAATTACTAGTTCCACAGTAAATCGCTTGGATTATTTCGCGATTTCATATAAAACTCAAATTTTAGTTGTATTGCCATTTTGGATCCTCATGGATTCAAAATATGCTTTCTCCCTTGAGCTCGCTTGAAAATATCCCCTCTAATGCTATGTCACACTCATTTTTCTGAACAAGGCTGGAGATTCTGAAGTGATGAGGCTGGGGAAGGACAATTTAGCAATGGAGACTCTTTCTTTCTCTGCGTTGATTATTGCTCGATGGTCAATGCTGCAGTATTCTCCATTAGTTACAATCTGTGGAAAAAGGAATGATTTTCTAGACCTGATCAGATCTCAGCTTCATTAAGGTTAGAATGTTATCTTTTTAATTCTGCAAGAACAATTTAATCTTTAAATCTTCAGCACACAAATACATTAGGTCTTAACTTAACGTGTGAGGATATGGCCAAAAAAAACCAAAAAAACTTAACGTGTGAGGTTGTTCTTCCTTTAGAAATTAGAAGGGCAACTGAACACTCCATACACTTTTTTTTTTTTTTAACTTTTTATGGCTAGTATGTGAAGGAAATTTATTCATATGATCGTCTTAACTGCTGTCAGAAAAGTCTATTATGCCTTTACCTCCATGATGTCTCCAACATTGATGATAAAAGCTATAATAAGGAGCTTAATTGAAACCCATGGTGTTGGCATCAGCATTTTAGTGAGGGTTGAGCCTAATCACGAGCTTAGGCTGCGGATAAAGGGTAATAGTTCATCCTCTACTGCATCCATTTCTAGAGCTATAGCTGTGAATTGGAGGATCTTCTCTGCAAAGTCCTTCGTTTCTGCAACATAGGTTTCTAAAGCATCTCTGTAGAAGAGAAGCAAAAACTGTAATTAGACTAAAATAACATATAAGGAGAGGGAAATTGTTGGTAAGGTAGGTGTTTACACCTAATTTACTGAATCGTGGCCTTTGTCACATATGTACTAGGGTCTCACCCATCCTTTGTTTTTTATTAAAAAGAACATCCATTGACACATGTTATCATTGTTGGAGCTTGGTCACTGTAACCACCTGGATTACTCAAGAATTAGCCAAGATAGAGGGATAGGATTTAAAAAGGCACCTGAATGGTTGAGGTAGCTTAGGGACCAGATGAGTCCTTGTCATATGAGTCAGGAGGGTGATCAAGTAGAAAATATATGCCCAATCAAGCTTCTACTCTTCTGACACCACAAAGGCCTGCCAGAATCCCTTGGTCTCTTCAGACTGCTGCCAGACCTTCTTCTCCTCCATTGGAAGGTTGAAGAAGTTCTTAAACCTTGTCTTCAGTCCCTCCATAACTGTATCATCCGCACCATGGTTTATCAACTGAAACAGGAAAAGGGTCGGCTGGTTAACGTCTGTTTTTTTCCCAGGTCAACAATATTGTTTTAGTTTACAGTTATCTGAAAGAAGCCCCACTCTCTTTTAGAAGCATGGTGCACCTTTTGCAACTTCAAATCCATGGATTCTGCAGTAATCAGTCGGCTGAGGTCGACTGTGGAAGAGAAGCTGCGTTGAGGACAGCGGGTGAGTCCTGGTCTGTACGAATATATCTATCAAGTACATTGGTGGACATCTCCTTGAGGAGGTCCTGGATCCCTGCAAGGACGTTCTATTCTTTTTGTGGGAGGTAATCACTCTTTCTTTTAAATTACTCTAATTTTGCTTCTCCATTTATGTTGTAGAATAAAATAGTAACCGTTTGTTTGATTGAATTATTTGCTGATGGTTAGCATATATGTCAGAAGGTGTAGACATATACAATAAATTTTAAAATGTGTTCAGCGGGTTTAAATCCAACGGCTTGTTTAAATCATGAAAATGTAAGAAGCTGAATAGTATAACAATCCTTTGCCTTGATTACATTCACTAAAGTCAGTAAGTTAGGATTGGCAGTCATTTTGGTCATTGTTGTATCATGAATATTTCATGGTTTGGCTTGAATATCCCTCCAACACAACACTAGTAAATGATTATTATTAGGTGTTCTGTTTATCATCTACTTGACTATGATGCTTGTTTGTTTTTACCATTGCAGGGGCATATGATTTTTTTCATCAAAATGGCATTTGGGGTAACAATCTTTTACTGAGACTGCTCTAACATAGTTACCCGAGAAATCTGCATATACTTTTGGTTGCTAATCAATTGCATACTAGTTCCAATTTGAATAGAGTGGTGCAGCAAATTGACAAATTGTCAAAAAAAAAAATTATCAGCAAACATACTCAGAACGATTTTTATTGGTGTGGACTATGGAACGATTTTGATACGTTTGGGTGTCCACAATGTACTTTTCTTTACAATTTTCATTTTACAGTATTCTTTCTAGCTTTATGCCAAAGTTAGGTGAACCGGGCTCACGGCCATGTAGTGTTGAAAAAAATGATTTTGATTGTTTTTTTAGCCATTTTGAAGGACTTGTATCTAAAAAGTCACTTTTTTCTTCATAATTTATCTCGCTCTTTGATAATCTCCAAGTTAGCTGCACCGGGCTCACGAAAACAGTCTTGAAAAAATGATTTTGATTGTTTTGGCCCTTTGGGGGGCCCTTTTGAGGGGGTTTGTCTGAAAACCGGGTGCATGCAAAAAAGTCATCTGTTCTTCATAATAATCATTTTTCTTTCAATTTTATGTACCAGAGTTCCGTGCGCCGGGCTCACAAACTCAGCCTTGAAAAAAAAATCGATTGTTTTGAGGCCTTTTTTGGGGTGTATGAATACCCGGTGTACACAAAAATAGCTCTTTATTCTTAGTTCCGTTAATTACCGTCATTTAGTGCCTTTTTTCATCTGTAATGATTTGCTAACCCACTGATTAAACTCTTATTTTACCAAGTTATGTTAACCCTAGCGTGTCTTATAATAGTATGGGTTAGAATGGAAATATATTTAACTTCTATACCCCTCAAATTCGGCTAAACTGGTTCATTACAGTGAGTAGAGGAGGAAGAGTCTTCTGCAGTGTTATCAGAACCGGACCGATCCTCAAACCGGCGAGCTACAGTCTCAAACACATACATAACTATCTCAAATTATATAGTCTCAAACACACACAAAAATCATCCAAACAAACGAAAACTAATCGGTTTAAACCGGGAAAACCCGATTGGTATGTTAAAAAAAATGTCCCAGAAAAACGAACCGAAAATTGACCGTTTTTTGCAAAACCGATCGGTTCACACTAGTTCAAACACTGTTGATATGCAATTTAGTCTTTTAGTTGAACCAAATCAGACAGGGGTCCAGTCCGGTTCTGATAACACTGGTCTTCTGTTCTCAGTTTCCACCAAAAAATACATGGTTTTGTAATGGAAATGCAATTCCTCTCTGAGGCTATGCAGACAAGCCTAATCTGATAATGATATTGTTATGGATAGATTATGCGCAATCACCCGTAATTCTCAATTACCAACCGTTTTTTTATTTTCACAAAAGCAACTCTATGGTATGGAGTATGGACAAGATGTAACTATTTTTAACCACACTAATAAGATGTAGTTAAGATCTCAATGCATTTTACTACTCTTAAAAACGCATTGACAAACTATTTTTATTATTTTCTACATTGTTTGCACATTGCTTCAAAAAACTTAATACTGACTTTGTTACCGGAGGGAAAACAATCCGTTCACTCCGAGTTTTCCTTCCTACAAGTTTTGCGGAGCATTGAAGAGCCAAATCGGATCAAACCAACAGTTATCATCATCGTCCAAACTTCCAAACCGAGAAACCCGATTCAGGGTGGTATAAAATTATATCATTCCATGGATAGGTACTGGAAAGAATTGGGCAAGAATGTCTACTTTCAATACACTGACCTCAACTGGAAGGCGGACCAACATGCCATTCACTAGGATGATCATTCTATTAAGATACTATTAGCATTGCAGATGGTAGAATGAAGATCCAACAAACAATTTATTTTGTAAATCACAAAAAGATAGAGAGAGATGTAAACTACCTTCCTTCACTTGACTGTTTCTTCAATTCGTTAGCTTTTGTTGGTATAGACACCGATAATGTTGAGAGGTAGTGTCAGGCCATATGATAACCAACTCTGATGAAGACCATCAGATGAAGTTTCCACATTGAAGACAAACAGATGAAGTTTCTCAGGCTTCAGTAAACTCTGTACAATTCCACGGCTCATATAGATTTCACGGCTCCAGATCTTACGAATTTGGTCCTTCACCATGTAAACTCCGATCTCGATGCTTACTTCACCCAGAGTAAGGGCTTCGTACTTCTTCTGCTGAGGATCGAGCGCCAGATGATTCTAGTGATACAATTAATAGCTAGTCGCAAAAAATCAGGGATGGAGAAGCTAATCGTTCCACTGGTCATCCGATTGGAGAGCATCGAGCCAAACTCAAGGCAGATCAAGCCGCCGCAAGATTGGGAAGCACCTGTGTACTTCGAACCTCCATGGAAAATGTAGCCATGAAACGCTACCGACTTACCGCCACCAACGGCCACGACTGCAGCCGCAATTTCCCATGATCCATCCCAGCTTCACCTAGATAATCTGTGGAAAAGTAGGCCTCCACCATATGGCCACGGCCTTTGTATAGGGGAAGTGATATCAACAGATCTGGACGATCTGGAGACAGAATAAAAGTGCGAGGAAGCAAACAAACTGGGGATCGGAGATAGTTGACAACCATAGCTCAGATACACTTAAATCTACATAATGATTTTCCAGGTAGTCTTCACAGTACCTTTTACGTGATATACATATCTTCCGGCAACGACTCCGATCAGTATCTTCTAGTTCTAGGGTTTCTTCTTCGATTTCAGAGCGACGATGCCAGGAGGTTCGGTGACTGCAAGCTTTTTTTTAACTGAAAAATATTGATTATTTGCAAATAGCCCCCAAATTATGCTGAATTCTCATATCTTGCCCCGATTTTTTAAAAGTCTTTCAAACTAACCTTAAAACTTTTAAAAGCGAGCTCGATGTCCACAAAATTGGAGAACAAATCTATGATTGAAACTCAACACCCGAAATTGCTTTTACAATTCTTGATTATCTCCACAATTCCGTATTCTTGATATACCTTGGATCAATGATCATATATACAAGTTCTATTTAGTAAGCCAACAACAAATCTTGTATAGTTTCAATCGTAAATATGGCGACCCTTGAAACATCATTAGTGTCACCTTGAAACCCGACCTCGAGCAGTTTGGTCTATCGAGCAGAGATAGCAAGCTCTTCATCGATCGACCTTATTGCTGGATCAAGATATATGAAAACTAAAATATGTCTATACGCTGCAAAGAATCTTACCAGGCAAAAATAAACATTGGAAAATGGAAATGCATCAGATATGATCAACATTCTCAGTCAGTCTTCAAAATATTAGCATTGCAGATTGCACAATATTGAGCCAATGAACTTCCATGACTCAAAATCATGGTCTAAAGCAAAGATATGCAAGTAAAATTACCTTCATTTCACTACATTCCTTTAAATACTCCGTTAAGCGAGCCAAGGAAACAATCTACACTTCCTTTCAATGCCCAGAAATCGATTCTAACTTATTTCAGCTCCATCATCCAATTTCCCTCCAAATTAACGAAAAATATTATCTGTAAAATGTCGATTGCTAGTTCTGAAGCCTTTCGGTGAACTCAAAACATCTATATGATCACAAACTCTGATCAAACTCTTGACACAGTTTTCCGGATATTCATATTCAAGTAGCCCCTGAAGTTCAGTGTGCCTCATATTACCAGTCTCGGCCTCATAGAGATACAACTTCAATCTCCCACAATCAATCTTCGGCACGAATAAGAACTCGCCTTTGTGAGAGGTCCCAGCTAGATATTCATTCACAACAATCCTGCGCCACTCTGCGGGCACAGGAAAGCATTCATAGCTCCAGCTCCTGATGCCGGGATCCTTATCCTTCAATGTGTAAAACTCGATCTTTCTATCGTCATCTTCAATCTCATTGAAGTTTTCATCATATATACTTGGAAGTATAACAATAGACACCCACCCACCACGAGATTCCTTTATGTAGAGTGGTTGACCTCCGATTTGATTGGGAATCCGAATTGCTTTGAAAGTTTCAGACTTCAAATCAAACCCAATCAAGTGAAACCAAAATTGTCCAAGGATAGGCTCTCTGCAGTATGAGATGTAATATATGACCCCATTAATACAAAAACCGCCACTAGCAAGGGAATCCTGACCTTGATAAACACAGTGGCTCGGCGAGTAATAGTCATCCAGCTTTCTCCATTCCCTTTCTTCACCCAAAGTAATCACAAAGCTGCTACCTCTTCCGGTCCTCTTATCCTCCCATGTTTTCAAAACTTTGTACTTTTTGTCAAAAGGTTCATATCCAAAATGATTCTTGTGGTAATCTCCGTCCGAACACGAACGATGAGGAGTACAAGGGCTAA
This sequence comes from Chamaenerion angustifolium, assembly GCA_946814005.1. Lineage (NCBI taxonomy): Eukaryota > Viridiplantae > Streptophyta > Magnoliopsida > Myrtales > Onagraceae > Chamaenerion > Chamaenerion angustifolium. The sequence continues at coordinate 28,318,230 of OX328277.1, read as the reverse complement.
TGGCTTCACCAGTAATTGGATTGCAGATTACGACCTCCGACCCAAACCCTAAGCAGACCAATCCGCCCAAAGCCTGGGAGGCGCGCGTATATATCGCGCCTCCATTCAAAACCAATCCATGAAATTTCGGAATCAGAAGCTGCGGCTGTCCCTGCTCCGCCTCTTCCCTAGTTTCCTTTGGGTAATCGACGGTGAACATCAGTCCGCCCACCCGCTTTTCATAGTAACTGAATTCCGGAATAGATATTACCAGCTTCGGACGAGCTCTCGAAGCAATGAATTGGGGATCGGAGATGATCGACAACCACAATTTGGAGACGGACTTGAATCTGCACAACGATTTCACCGGGAGTCTTTGGAGAATCTCGTATATGATCCCTTCCGGCAACGAGCATGAGACTCTTTCGCACTTTTCCGTCTTCTTAGTGCATTTCTTCATCTTCTTCGTGCGCTTCCCCATTTTCGCATAGAAGATTAGGGTTTCCTTTCCTCAGCTATTTGTTCCTGTTACGACGGAGGACATTCGAAGCAGTGAAAAATGCGGTTAAAAGTTAAAATAAAAAATACTTCCCTTGGACTTGGTAATAATTAACAATAATAGTTTATTTTCAGTCCTGGCATTTCATCTGTTTCCAACTTCCGTCCTCAAACTTATTAGTTTCAGCAAGGGCTTTAGGGTCGAGAATGGGGTTATACCTAGGGCTGGCAATTTCACTCACGGCACGATAACACGATACGAACACGCACGAAAAAAGTCGTGTTCGTGTTTGCCTTTAATGGTACAATAATACGAACACAATTGTTTTTTCGTGCCGTGTTAGTGTTTAGGTCTCAAAACACGATAACACGGTTGTTTGCCTTTGATGGGACGTGTTTATGTTATTTAGGATGTGTTATCGTGCGAACATGAATCGTGTTACCGTGTTATTTTCGTGAAAACGTGAAATCGTGTTATCGTGTTACCATGTTATTTTCGTGTTACCGTGTTATTATCGTGAAATCGTGTTATCGTGTTACCGTGTTATTTTCGTGAAAACGTGAAATCGTGTTATCGTGTTACCATGTTATTTTCGTGTTACCGTGTTATTATCGTGAAATCGTGTTATCGTGTTACCGTGTTATTTTCGTGAAAACGTGAAATCGTGTTATCCTGTTACGACTTTCCACGAATATTTTAGTGTTATTGTGTTGATACAATAAATTTTGTGTCGTGTTCGTGTCATGTGTCTGTGACACGATTACATTTTCGTGTGTTTCGTGTTGGACTATCACGCGTATCGTGTCGTGTCCTGGTGCACGATAGCACGCACGAACGCACGAATTGCCAACCCTAGTTATACCCATGATTATAATCATGTTTATTATATAAATATAATAATTATTTATTACTAATAAACTAATATATACTAAATAATTGAAGTTACTGTACAGTAATGTGGGTAAATAAACATAGGAGCTTCTTAATTGTACTGTGGAAGCACTAATGTGCACCCAGAATTTGATGTGAATAGACGCTAAAAATGTAGTAAAATGTTTATTTCTTGCTTAATCCACTTCTTACATTATTTTTCTTTGTTACAGTTGCATCTACGAAGTTAAGAAAAGTGAAATAAATTGATGATGTTGAGGAAGTAATATACATTAATTTTATATTATATACATATAGATAGATATAGATCGGTTAATCTTTGTTTTATATGTGTAGAGAATTTAAACATGATTACGAAATCAAGAAGGAATGTTGTTGTTTTTAATTGTTTGGGGTGTTGAATCGTGTGGAATGGTGTTAATGTTTCATCGGTGTTAATGTTGAATTTTAATGTTAAGTGATGTGAATGTTAATGTTGAATGATGTTAGTGTTATATATTTTTACTGTTTGTAATATAGATTTATGTTTTTTTTTTTAAATAAGATTTTCAGTCTTTTATTATATTACATGTGTGGAATGTATATAGGTATAATGGTAAAATCGTGATTATATTTTAATGGTTATGGTATTGCAAATTGTATCCGCAGCGACGGAGCTATTCAAGGTCCAGGGGGGGCAATTGCCCCCCTGACTTTCAATGGAAGTAAATTATACCCTATACTTTTTTAATAATTTTAATTTTTGCCCCCACTGGAAAAAAAAAAACTAAAGATTGATACAAATTTGTTAATGGGTTGAATTGTTTGGGCTAATCTAACTAATTTGTTAATGGGTTGAATTGTTTGGGCTAAGTAGCTAAATTAATTCTTTATTATAATTAGAGCAAGTAATATTGTCAGATTAATATGCTATTTTTAGTTAAAACGATTATTTTATACTTAATTTCTCATGATATATTAATATTAAAATGTAATTTAATGATATATTTTACATTAAAAAAAAATCTTGCCCCCACTCAATATAAATCCTGGCTTCGTCCCAGTATCCGTAATGATTATGGTTATAATATGTGGTTTTAAAATATGGTATGGTTATGATATTTGTCATACATGTATCATACCCTAACCATCGACATCCCTAAAAAGCTTAATTAAATGTTTCTAATCAAGATAAAGTAGATGATGTTTTTTTTTAATAATTTTTTTTTGGGGAAAAGTATTTTACATATTGAAAATGATCAAAATGTATAATTTATTTAGCCTAATTTTGTACCCCCTATTAAAATATGATCATTTTTTTAGTTCTGCACATTTCTAGTTCTGATATATAGAATAAGATACATATGTAAATATACATATTATACAAAACAACACTCGTAGCTCAACAGCTATATATTTTACAAATTAAATATAATATATATAACATTTACAGTATATATATCATCACAAAAACTTAGCAGGGTGGCATGCAGAAACCCTAGAAGCACCTAGCTATCACGTGTTAAATCTCGGCATTGATTCTACCCTATACTTGCACTAACTTGGCCGCGCGTTTCGCGGCCAACCGAGCTGAATGACCGACCGTGGTGGACCGGATCGACCTCTGCCTCACGATCTCGCAGTATTCTAGATCCTCGCACCGCCCGTCGTGCCGTATCCACTGCACCATCTCATGGTACATCGGGAAAAACCTCATCTGAATCGCTGAGTAACAGACGTACGGAATGAGAGCCGATATCATCACGAAGAACGTCACAAGCCAGTACGATGGTGCCGGAGCTAGGGTTTCGACGAAGACCTTGTAAGCAGTGGTCGACCATGACGGCGGAAGTGCGCCATACGCAAAAAGGAAGAGGTACCATATCGCGATCGAGCCCCAGATGAAGATGTGCTGTATTAGGGTGAAGTAGCTAATGGAGAGCGCCATCTGGAGGTTCACTACCCAGACGATGCACGTGTACATTGTCGAGCCGAAGATTGCGAGTTCTGCAATTTTTCCGTCGCTGGTGAAGGCTTGGTATTCAAGGGACTTCATGCAGAGGAAGAAGATGACAATGGCGGTTACGAAGCCGTTGAGCATCCAACTTATGATTCGGCGCCAGCTGAAGAGAACGTTTTGCACGCCTTCTTGGTATAGAATTGGGAACTGCGACAGAAAAAAGAGAACGGATTAATGGATACATTACAACAGATTTGAGAATCAGCGACGCTTAGACTAGTAATAGCGACGCAAAAGCGTCTTCTAAAGCTTTGCCATGCTTATAAATTTAGGGGTGGACATGAACCGGTTCAGGATCGGATCAGTTCAAGAACCGTATACCTTACTTAAAATGTGGTAAGGTACGGTTCGACCCATTCGTTTGACATGCTTCACTTTTTTGGTGATTTACCGTACCACTTCTAAACCGGTTCAAAAACCGATTTGAACTAATTCAACCGTATATTTTCTTTAAACATAAAATATTCTAAATTTTAACACATAATTCAGTAATAGATAAAAAGATTAATATAAAGATTGAAAACTAGTATCTTAAAATAGGGTGAGAGCATATAGCCATATATAAATAAAATGGTTCACTTAAAATGACAAAAAAATTAGAATATACTAAAAAAAGTAATACAAATAATATATATATATATATATATTAAAAAATAGTACGGTTTATCAATTATGAACTGTTCTTTTATGATTCGACTGAACAACTCCATATTTCTTCCAAAACACCATACCACTTCCGAACCGATTCAAAAGAGGTACGTTTTCGCAAATTATATGATTCGGTTCAACCGAACCGTTTTTTTTTTCCAACTCTACTTAAAATTGAGAAATAGGCAATGCAAAATATGTGTATATTACCTTGAGACAAAACCGTGCTGACACGTCTTGATCGAAGACGCCCAAGGCGACTGCGGGAAGGGATGTGAAGAAGACGTTGTAGAGCGATAAATACCAATCGTTGTATGCGGGTTGTGCGGAAAAAGACGCGTATATTTCATATAAGAAGAGCGAGCAGCCAAAGACGATGTTCTTGTAAAAAAAGTAGCATATCATTGAAGTGATTCTTCTATAGCACCAGTGTCCATGTACAAGGAGTAAGCGCTCGAGAAACCGGAACTGGGCTATGGCGATATCGCTTGACATTACAGCTTGCATTCCTTCAACACCGCTAATTCCGATCCCGATATCTGCTTCCTGAAGCATTCCAACATCGTTGGCGCCATCACCGATCGCCAACGTCGTTTTTCCCGTCCCGGATTTTACCAATCTTGTCACCTATCCATCAATTCCGTCGCCATATATTAGATAAAGATAGAGTTGTATCGGTAAAGGTTTTATCGACAAAAGCTTTTGTTGGTAAAGGTTTTATCGACAAAAGCTTTTGTTGGTAAATGTTTTATCGACAAAAAGCTTTTGTTGGTAAACATTTTATCGACAAGAGCTTTTGTTGGTAAAAAAAGTCAGATGGAAGAACTATTAACATTATTAAACCCACCAGAGCCTTCTGCTTCGGCGACGATCGGCAGCAAATAACGGATGCGCAGCTAACTGCGAGTTCGAGAAACATGTTCTTCACATCGTCCTCTAAAGCATATGCCATCGATTTCCCGTCAATGATTAACGCAAATGCATCGGAATTTCCCGATGATGCCCTGATTAGAGATTTTCCTTGGGTGATTTGGTGAATGATGCTTTCCCGTGATGCCTGAATTTTAAAAAATAAAAACAAAAAATTAGAGATTGATCTTTTTTTAAAATAAACGCACGTTTTTCATGAACATTACGAACTGAACATACGCTTCGAATCGAAGTCTTATCCCCGCTTTTTTCCAACGCTTGAATTTCCGGTATCTCCAACCCGATCACGATCTGTTTCATTCCTTGCCGTAGCAAACTGCAAGCGAACCTGAGAATAATCGAATTGGCGAATCGAATCAGAACGAAGATTCAAAAACATACATCAAACATAATCGAGCTAATTAATACCCGATATTGATCGCCGTCTCCATTTTGTCCCCGGTTAGAACCCATATCTTGATTCCGGCTTGTGCGAGCTTATCAATGCAATCCGGAACCTAATACGAAGAACACACATAAGAACTTGTATATAGGCGTGTCAAATCGAGCGTATCAATATGTTTATCGTGTGATATTTACCAAACACGAACACACACGATAAATTTATTGTGTTGTGTTGTTCAACACGAACACGACACACAATTTTTCGTTCGTGTTCATGTCGTATTATTGTGTTATGTTGAATTAGTCAATTATATGTTCACATGCGAGATTTATAAAACAATATAAAAATAACAGATTATCAATTCAAACATTATATTTCACAAGTTTTTAACGTATAATTGACAAACTCTAGAAATTAAATAGCTAAGTAGACTTTTAAAAGATACTAAATGAAAATTGTTTAGAAAAATATTAAAAATAAAAAATTTCAAGTTCAAATAATCAAATTTATAGTTGACAAAAAAAACTTCAATTTTATCGTGTTATCATGTTCTGATACCTATTACGAACACGACACGAAAATACTTTGTGTTATCGTTTTGTTATATAATTCCACGAACACATTTTTTTTTCGTGACTATATCGTGTTATCGTTTCGTAAAAAATTGACTACTCATCATAAATGATTAAAGTATCATTACCCCGTTCTGCAATTTATCCTCAACAGCAGTAGCGCCAAGAAGAATCAAATCCTTCTCGACTATGTCAGTTGCTTCATCGATGAGCGCATCACGATCGGCGCTTATTGAATTCTTGGCCTCATTGAATTTCTGGCTGAATTTGTTGTATTCTTCTTCGTCGAGCTCGCGATAAGCTAGCAACAGTGTCCTCAGACCGGCGTCTGCGTATTCGTTTACGTGATCCATGGTATCGGATTCATACTGCCGACCGTTCTCTGCGAGTCTTTCCGACATGACACTGCATAAGGTAGAGTAAGTTGACGATTCGAACGAAGAAATGGAGAGATATACGAGTCTGGGAATTGGGTTCAAATGCGAACCTGTCGGCTCCTTTACAAAGTAGAAGCAGTTTTCCTTCCTCGTCCTTGACAATCACCGACATCCTCTTCCTCGTGCTGTTGAATTCTATGACATTCAGAAGTTGATAAACCCTGCAATGACGAACAGTAGAACGACGATGGAGTTTTCATACCAGAGAAATCAAGAAAAGTGTAAAAATGAACTGGATTAGTTAACTGTTTCCTAAGACGTTAAGACCGACCTTTCAATTTTGTCTCCAGAAATCGGACCCAATTCATGCAGCGAGATATTCGTCTGCGTCCTCTGGTAGAACTCGAACCCGACTTCTCGCGCTGCGATCACAAACGCAGCTTCATCGGGCGATTCAGCCTCGTAAGTGATCGCCCCAGTTTCTTCATCTACTTCAGGAATTGCAGTATGACACAGCGCAAGAACGCGAAAGAACTTTTGAATCACGTCGGCATGATTCTGCTTCGTCCAGGTCGAGTTCATGATCCTCTCGTCGCTAAAGTTGAAGCCTTTAATGGCGGGTTTCGCTTCGTTTACGGGCCGATTGAAGAAACTCAACTGATCGTGAGCCAATGGAGGAGAACCTTTTCTTCGACCGACTGCTCTTTCCACCTCAGTGACGCCACGACCGTAAGCCGTTCCGGCAATGGAGCACTTGATGAACTCCATCGAGTTACACGTCAGTGTTCCGGTCTTGTCAGAGAGGATCGTGTCGACTTGTCCGAGTTCTTCGTTCAAATTGGAGGTTCGGGCATGCGCGGGTTTATCCGTTTCTTCGTAGTACATATGAATGTCTTGGTTGATGAATATGCTCTGAAGAACCTTCACGATCTCGATCGAAACGTAGAGCGAAATCGGGATGAAGTAGCTGTAGAGCATAACAGCGGTCAAGAAATGATAGATGGCCGCGATCGGTGCATTTTTCGGGTTGAAATACACCGTCGTGTTGTCTGGCCGGAGATACCATCGCTTCGTTCTTCCATTTTCGAGATCGTTTTTCGTTTCGACTCCGAAAAAGATCGACCCCACGAATGCAATCACGAAGAGTATTAAGAACAAGACGTAGATGATGTTATCCATCTTTCTTTCCACCCGACTCCGCTTCGAAGGCGGGTCTGTCGAATTTTGTATCACCTTGGTGTCGTGGCCGGTGAAGATCACCGCGCCGAAGACGTAATCCGTGTTTCTGAGCTTCGAATCTCGCAGAAGCAGCTGCTGCGGAGACAACGGGTACTGTTGTTCTTCGATCTCCATGCTTCCGACAAACGAGTACAGATTCGCGTTCGGGTCTTCGCATTTGATTGTCGCTTTAAAATGTTGGAAATCCGAGTCTTCATGCAGGTTTAAGGTCGCCTCCGACGCATGTTTGAGCTTCAAATTGGTCTCGCCGTCGAGGTTCATGGTCTCGACGTAGCAGACCGCGTCGTCGTAGCTTGACGACAGCAAGACAAGGTCGGCCGGGAAGAACTCGTCTTTCTGTACCTTGACGATGTTTCCTACTCTGAGGTCTTTCCATTCTGTGTAGTCGAAGGTTCCGTCGTGCTTGTGAACCTTTACTTTCCTATTATTTACCTCAATATCCTGGAAAATGAAGATTCACGAGTTAATTTCTGCAGAAAATTCTCTTCAAATTCAACCAATTAATCAAAAAGGCGTAACTTTTCAACAATCAATTTGATATTCAGTCACCTGCTGCTGCCGCCGCCAATCCTCGATGCCTTCCTTCACCATTGTCGCTCCGATGACGATGATCAGAGGTAGAATGGCGCTCACGGCGGAGTACGGCGAGAGGGGAGTGAAGGCCAAGATCCCAGTCACCAGGAAGTAGAAATTGGCCACTCTCCTGAACTGCTCAAACAATGACTTGGGCACGAACGTTGCGACTGTGTACTTCGTACTGCTGACGTAATTGCTTGCGTAACCCGCCGCCGCGTCGAGGTTGCCGGGGTCGTTGCAGTAGACAACCCTAGAGAAACCCGGGCGTCCAATCTGGGAGTGGTCCTCCTCGAACGACGTCGTCCCGCACTTGAACGCGTAGATCTTGCTGAAATGAAGCTTCTTCCTCTTGGTCCTTCCAACCGCCATTTTTCCTCCTTCGCTTCAGACCCGAATATCAGATTTTCACCCAGAAAATGGCGAATTCAACGCCAAAATATTGAAATCACTTCACAGAATTAGCTCCTCGGGATTATAAAACAAACAAAAAATGAATCTTCAGCTCAGATCCTCTGTTTTCAGCTCAAATCTTCTGTTCCTCAGCTCAACACAGTTTCAGACCCAAAGATCAGACCTTTTTTGGCTAAATCAAAGTGGAATTACCCAGAAATGTTGAATTCAACACCGACAAACAGAACCCACTTTGCAAAAACAGCTTGAATCTTTAATCTTCAGCTAAGATTCTCTGTTCTTCAATCAAAAAATTTAGAGAGAGGAGAAGGTGCAGGGGAATGTCGAAATCTAGGCGTACAAATGAAAGAATGAGATTCGAATTCGATCGAACAGAGATTCCTCAGTGACAAAGATCAAGAACAGTATGCATGACAGATGATAATATACGAAGTTGTGCAATGAATATTGGGTTGATTTGGTCTGCTCTGCATAACAACGGTCAAGAAGGAAGCGTAGCAGCCTTGGAGTTTGGACGACGAATGCTCAGCCTGGCAGTCTCATATTGACTTTTAAGAGTTGATTAATCTGAATAAATAATTAAATATCATGAAGGAGAAACTTTGATTAATCTAAAGTATTCTTGGACCGCAAACTTCTCTGTTATAGAAAAAAGAAAAAGAAGAGAATGCAAAACCAAGTGCAATTCTCTCTCTTTCACACTAATCGGGCAGGTAATCTGCTTTGAACTAAATTCACAGGTCATTGAAGGTTTGTTGAAGAGATTCTAGAAGCTTTGATTATCTGTGTTATTAATGATTGAGGAAGAAAGTATCTTTTTTATTTTATGTAATCTTTTTATATATTATTAAATGATTTATTGCATTTAATGTGCAGATTAGATCTGAGGAACTTTATGGTGGGAGCGGGCCTAAGGAACCAGTGAAAATTTAATTTATTTACAAAATTGTAAATCAAAAATTTACAAAAAAATATACTTAAAATGGTAAATCACAATTTTTTAGATTAATTATAATTTTTTATTTAATTTAATAAAAATATAATCATTTTAATATCGCACCTTACTCGTTTTTAATTAATTCTCATTTTATTTTTAATAAAGTGTCTAAATAGCTTTTTATATTGTTTAGCTTCGAAAGTGACATACATTAATATTTCGTTGTTTTAATCTAAAAAATAATTTTGGACATTTTATGTATTAGTCGATTGATTATTAAAGTTTGAAGATTAGAAAAAAAAAAATTATTACAAAAGATATGAAATATATTTTTTAGTAAGTAAACAATTCAATTTATCACCTAATTTATTTTGTACCTCCGGATAAAGATAAATTATAAGACAGATGATATTAGGTTAAAAATTCAATTACCTGCTTAGTCCAAAAAAATAGAGTAAGTAGATAATTAATTTTTATCATAAATATTGTTAACAATATTGAATTTCAATTTAAAGAGTTAGCATTTGATTTTTTAAATCAAATTTTCTTATATCAACTTAGAATAGAGCGTATAGTGACCCGTAAATATAAATTTAACATTTTTTTATGGTTTAGATGTCAAGTAATTTTTTTTAATATATACATAATTAAATTTTTATTTTCATGTAGGGTGGTTGGTCAAGAACAACCTTATACTTAGGGGTGGGAAAACGGGTCATGAGTCGACCCATGGGTTGTGTCGGCCTTGGGTCGTGTTAGGGACCCCCTAACACGTGTAATAGTATGGATCAATTTTTCAAACTAAAGCCTGACCCACGGGTTGGTGGGTCAACCCGCGAGTTAGAATGACCCGTCCAAAATGAAAGGGTTGAGTCAGACTGACCCATTGGACCCCTATGACCCGCGGGTCAATGTGACTCGTTCAACCCATGCACACACAAAAAAACTTTTATTTTAATATAATATAAAAATGCAACGGGTCACAGGTTGACCCGTGGGTCAATCTGACTTGTTCAACCCATGCATACAAAAAAAACTGTTATTTTAATATAATATAAAAATGCAACGGGTCACGGGTTGATCTTTGGGTCAAACCTTCATACTCAAACTTGACTTGCGGTATCACAGGTCATCTACGGGTTGAGTCAAAATGACACACGAGTCAAAAATGTTAAATTTTAATATAGGGACCGAGCCACACCCAAATAACAACCACAATATACAACTCGGGTTTCATCCTAAAACTAATTGGTGATAGGAGGAGATATCCTTATTGTATATATGATGCTCAATTTTGTATTATACTACCGGTGTGGTATAATATATCAGAGTGACTTGCAACAAAAAACTTTAACCCAAACACGACCTGTGGGCGGGTCACCCAGGGGTCACGCACGAATTGGGTCAGGTTTTACCACGCCTACTTATCCTCGTCAATCTTCTGCATTATGATTCTTCTTCTTATTAATAGGTATTTTCTATAAATGTATAAACATGGCAAATTGAAAATAAATAAATTTATAGCAAATACTAATATTTTCAAAATTTAATATGAAGAAAACATTTAGTAATTTAAATAATGATTAATTACTGGCTATATCGTATTTATGCTTGTACATATTATTAGTTAACATAGTTCAGATCCTAGATGGAAATTAACGTTCTATGTATTAGTAAGATGCCACATAGTAAGTCCGATAATTTATAAACGACAGTATTAAACAAATTATATTTATGAACATATGAGTTTCACTTTAATAAAGTTTGACTTTAATTTATTATTAATGTTAAAAAAAAATACTCACATATTTAAATTTATAAATTTATAAGACAATTGATTAACATATATGTTTTAAATATAACATGATATCAAAATGTGTATGTTTAAAAGTTAATTGACATTAACAAATATCAATTTAAATAAGTATATTAAGATATTTTTTTGTAGTATATCAAAATTTCTCATTTATAACAATTAACTCATACTACAACTTAAATTTCACAGTCAAATGCAATTCATTTTATAAATGAGTTATAGAATAGTGTGCGATTAAAATGTGGGTTAATTACTAAAAACCAAACCAAACCGAACTTTGATGAAAAATCAAACAACAAATATATATATATATATATATATTTTATAAATAACAAACCAAACTTTGGGAGCTGAGCAATCAACAAATCTATCTCAAATTTTCATTATGTTTAAACAAATTTTTCAATATTTGAAGGAGTTATTAAGAAAAGGGTATTACGATTTAATAACTCACTCAAACATTGAAAAATCCGTTCAAACATAATAAAAATTGTAGATAGGTTTGTTGTTTGTTAAATTCCAAAAGTCTAATTTGTTATTTGTCAACAAAAAATCAATTTATATTTAATTTTTTCTCAAATTTAGATTTATTTTTTAATAATTAACCCTTAAAACGTACATAATTTTTGTGTTGCATGTAGCCAATCATGAGCTAACTATCACTTGACCAAAAAAAAAAAAGCTAACTATCACGGCCCAAAACAGTGCATACGAGGATGTACATGTGCTATTATTGAGTCCCAATAAAGAAACTTTATTGTCGAGCTTAGACCGTTTCAGCGCGTCAAATTTAATCAGATTGATTTTCTTTATATAAAAAACTCAAAAAATTAAATTCCAAGATCCAACATATCGGGCCCAAAAGTGGGCCCATGTTAGCGTGTCTGAAAACTGAAAAGATAACACCAATCAGTGACCAGAAAAGGTTTAACAACCAATCACTCAATCAAATTCCAAAATTAACTTAAAAAAAAAACTGGACAAATTATATTAATTAGTGTTAAATAATGAGTAGTTGTATAAACTTTATACGTTTTAAAACGATTTACTCTTACTTTAAAAATTCAAAATGAGTTATCTCAATTAGGTGTAAATAGCTACCTCCATCTAATTTTTGACGAATTTCCGACAAAATTTTATCAATAGTTGACGGTAAATTGGACGGAGGTAGCTATTTGTACATTCGACCAAGTTGAGGTAGCCGTTTTGATTTTTTAAAGTTTGGATAGCTCTTTGCAAGACGTCCAAAGTTCAGTCCAAGTTGAGATAACCGTTTTGAATTTTTAAAGTTTGAATAGCTCATTGTAAGACATTCAAAGTTCAGTCTAAATTGAGGTAGTCGTTTTGAATTTTTAAAGTTTGTATAACTCGTTATAAGCCAGCCGTCCAAAGTAGGGGTGGGAAAACGGGTCATGGGTCGACCCATGGGTCGTGTCGGCCTTGGGTCGTGTCAGAGACCCCTGACCCAAACCTGACCCGTGTAATAGTATGGGTCAATTTTTCAAACTCAAACCTGACCCGCGGGTTGGTGGATCAACCCGCGGGTCAGAATGACCCGTCATAAATGAAAGGGTTGGGTCAGACTGACCCATTGGACCCCTATGACCCGTGGGTCAGCCTGACCCGTTCGACCCATACATACCAAAAACCCTATTATTTTAATATAATATATAAATATCACGGGTCACGGGTTGACCCGTGGGTCAAACCTTCATACCCAAACCTGACCCGTGGTATCACGGGTCATGTACGGGTTGGGTCAAAAACTCTGACCCAAACACGACCCGTGAGCGGGTCACCCACGGGTCACCCACGGGTTGGGTAAGTTTTTGCCACCCCTAGTCCAAAGTTGGATAGTATTCCTATTAATTAAAAAAAAATGAATAAAACAATTTGAGACCATTATTGCCAGCACAGCTTCGTCTCCCTCTCCTTTTTCTGCGCTCAAAATCTGAAGCTGAAACCTTCAAGCATCTGCGACGTGCTGCTCCATGGCGGAGGACATGGATCAATCCTCCTCGCACTCCATGCGTCAACCTCTTCTCCTCGGATAACCATTTTTTCAAGTGGAGTGAAGTGCAGCAACGGATTCCCATCCAAACAAGCTACCTCTCCAGCTTAGATCAGCTTCTTCCTTCACACAATCACCTTCCTCAGATCACGCCTCTACGTATAAAAATGCCTTCCCCGATTCTACCCATCTCAGATCCTCAGAAACAGCTGCCTCCGCCTCCCTTCATGCCGCCGTTGATCGTCTCCAAGGACGACGACGATCCCGTGGATCGCTTCCTCATCTCGTCCTACGAAGATGACAAGGTGCTTATGGATCGGCCTCTTTTGTCTCGGACATCGAGCTTTACTTACAGCTCCACCGCAGATTCTTCGACGCCGGTCGTGAATGGCGGCGGGGGATACAGTAAGCAGCAGCAGCAGCGGCGGCGGCGAGTTAACAGCGAGAGCTGCTTGCCGTCGTTGTCGAGTAACGGACGCTCTGGAAATGGTGAATTCATTGGAGGCGAGGGGGAGGATGCTGCTAAGGAGATGCGATTGAGCTTGAAGCTGTTCAGATTTCTCGGGTATGATTTACACAAGTTTTCGAATTCTTCAAATTTAGTTCGACCAATGTGGTAATTATGGTACTGCATTTGATAATTGATGATCCAATGCAACTTTTTGTTGAAATGTGACTTTTTCAGTAGATTTAATAGAAAATTGTGATTTCTCAGCTGAAATTGATTGCAGTTCTTTTGGAATGAGATTCAATATGCTTCAATCTGAACTTCTTGAGTGTTCTGTGATCCTATGATTTCGTTCAGGCTAGGTTACAGATTTGTGAAGAGGTTTGTTGCTCTTGGTTGCTATTCCATATTGCTTTGGCCTGGTTTTATCCAAGGTTCGTATCACTTTCATTAAAAAATTACTGTATAGATTGGTTGAGCTCTCATTATCTTCATCTGCTATGTTTCTATCAATGATCTCATCCTTGCTCTGTAGTCGGGTATTTTTATTTCTTCTCGAATCAGGTCCGAAGAGGTATAGTTTATGGAAGTCGGCCAAGAAATAGGTACTTTGTTAGTATTTTAGAGTATAAGTGAAAATATAAATAAACCCATATTCAACACAAAAGCCTAAGCAAATGGGTTGTGAGTCTTTCCTAATTATGTACTACACCAATTCCATAATTCTAACCAATGTGGGACAAACCACACACTATTGATATATTCTCTAGCATATTTGATTTATGCTTCACAAACTGATCTATCTATGCAATTTAATGCTTTTCATTCTTCTTTTTCATATGAGGTCTGAAATTTCATTTGTGCAGGCTTGATCTGTATCTTCCGAAAGACATGGATGGTCCCAAACCGGTCATTGCATTTATAACTGGTGGTGCATGGATTATTGGGTAAGTGTCTTCAAATGTGTTCATAAGTTTCCAGATGTAGTCAGTCTGGACAGCGGCACAACGAAAGCATGATAGTAATTTATGAATCCAAAAGCATGTTGATACGACTCTTTTAACTCTGAAAATGGAAATAACAACCTAAGCTTTAAAGTTGCTAAACTTGGCAATAGGGTTCATTACATTTGACAATTCCCTTTAAGTCAATACGAGTTTCTGAAATTGAATAACTATGTTGATGTAGTTACAAAGCATGGGGTTCTCTTTTAGGTCAACAATTAACAGAGAGAGGCATCATGGTTGCATGCATCGATTATAGGTATTTTTCTTATCAGCAAATTTCTTTTGATATAGTTAAACTTTTTTATGGTCTAAGCTGTATGAAATTATAAATTAAATTGCATCTCTTTGTAGAAACTTTCCCCAAGGCACCATCAGCGACATGATAACAGATACTTCACATGGGATTTCATTTGTTTGTAACAATATATCGGAATATGGTGGTGATCCTAACAGGTCAGACATCTTATTTGATATCTTTTGATAATTATTATAACAAAAACATCAAACACTTTATTTAACAAACTGCCCATTGATGCTTTTTCTGGGTAGAATCTACGTAATGGGTCAATCAGCTGGAGCACACATTGCAGCTTGTGCACTCCTTGAGCAAGCAATAAAGGAGTGTGGTGAAGAAAAGAGCTGCTCATGGCGTCTTTCCCAAGTAAAAGCTTATTTTGGTCTTTCTGGAGGGTACAACTTGTTGAATCTGGTAGACCACTTTGACAATCGTGGACTTTATCGTTCCATTTTCTTGGGGTATAAATGCTGCTCTTACTCGCAAACTATTTATATAATACGCTCTATTTTTTTTAACGGCCACTTCATTTTCACAGAATAATGGAAGGAGAGGAATCTCTGAGACGATATTCCCCAGAAATAATGGTACAGGATCCAAACATAAGAACCGCTGTTGCTCGTCTTCCCCCGTTTGTTCTGTTTCACGGTACTGCAGACTACTCGATTCCATCAAATGCAAGGTTGTTCTGTTCTAATGCAATATATAGTACTAATTGAGCCGCTAGGAAATGGAATCTGACCTCATGATTGTTCTCTACTTTTGCAGTAGAGATTTTGCAGAGTCTCTTCAGAGAGCCGGCGTCAAAGGCGAAGCAATACTCTATGAAGGAAAAACTCACACAGATTTGTTTCTTCAGGTAAGTTGTTGCTTGATTATATACACGAGAGCCAAGACACACTATGTGCGTACATATTTACAGCAACTGTTGAATTTAAACACCTTGTAGTAGCAAAATTTAAAAAAATTGCATCGCCCATTACTCCTAGTGCACCCTTTTATGCATAGTATATATATAAGATTTTACGCCACTGCTGGATAGTAATTGCCTCTATCTGAATGAGTTGCATGTCACTGCAGGACCCAATGAGAGGTGGGAGAGACGATATGGTGGAAGAATTGGTTTCCAGAATTCATGGTGGTGATGGAGAAGCTCTGAAAAAAGATGCATTGGTTCCTCTGAGAAGACGAATGGTGCCTGAATTCATGCTCAAGTTAGCTCGGGCTGTCAGTCCGTTTTAGACTCATTTACAACACGAACTAGCAGATCATAGCCAAAAGATAGTATTGGTATTGATTCATGTGGTTATGGCTTATAATCTTCATTGAATACATTACAAATCACATTGTAAATATTGTAGTTTCCATTTTCTTTTGGTTTGTATGTATTGAATTACACTTGACTTGGATATCAAGCAGACTTTGCTTGCGTTTCAAGTTTCACATAGTAACCAATACAGTGTTATAGTAGGAAATTTCTGGGATGATAAGTAATGTTTTTCAAGTTGTTTGTTTAAGAGATCAGCGTTAACCCGACCCCGGTTAGCACCACCAATGCATTTCAGCTTCAACAGTCACTGTGAGAACTAAACCCTAACCCTAGTACTTCTGGTGGTTCAGTCATGGTTATGAAAGAACACAGGAGCCAAGACTCGATGTTTCCACAGAACTGGGTCCCCAGAACATTCCAGAACGATAACGATTAACAGAGACCTGAATGGGTCGAGTCAGCTGATGGTGCCCAAAAGATAGTTGGTTCCTTTGTAATATTTATAATCGATACTTTTATGGGTTAACTAACTCAACATTTACTTATCTTTGACCTATGTGATTAAAAGGTTACTCAATTTCTTTTGTGTGGCTAAATTGTTACTTAAATTTGAGAATGTGACTGGATGGTTATTCCGCGAAGTTTCTGTAATATTTTTCCGTCTGACTATCACGAGAAAATCACGTGACCTAATTTAAATGATTTAAAATTAATTGAAAGGGTCATGTTACCCTTCTATCTGAATTTGGTATGCAAACACGCCGGAGCTATCCCCCACCAGATTCTCGTCGCTGCATATTTATGCACAATTTCTCGACTTAACCCACTCGAGGACAGCCCAACCGTCGTCGTATGCATAAGGGTACCAATTCTCTGGGCAATTACGGAGGAGAAATCATGGGAAATGGAGGTTGATCATCTCATGGTAGGGTTCCGAGGAGAGGGAGCCGAAGTGGGTGACAAAACAATTGAAGAAGGGTTGTTACAATTGAAAAAGAGTTGCTGCAGTTGAGAGGGAGTCGATGTGAATACGATCCTGTTCACAATTTCAAGCTTGCCGATGTAGAGGAAACCGACTGGAGCTCTCTCGATTCTGTCGGATTCTCTGTTGACGCACTGGAGCTCTCTCAAGCTTGACGGATTCTGTCGCAGGTAAAGAAGGCGGCGGATTGTTGCGCTCATCCTGAAGTGAGAGCAGGGAAGGAAGGTGGCAGAGCAGGGAAGAAAGGCAATGGATAGTTTGGGAAGTTCGAAATGTTAACAGTAATAAATAACGGAAGTTAACAAACTGAACCGTTCAGTCACATGTATCAACATAAGTAACGGTTCAGGTAATTAACTCTACTTTTATTGATAATAATGCTAATAGTTGCAGGTTAATTAATAAAGGATGAACTTATATCGTTCAACTCTGTATATATATATATATATATATATATATATTTTGCATGCATTATATATTAGCTACGTAAAGCACACAGACGTATATGGGGTCGGTCCCCTGAAAGTGTGTGTTCTGTTGCTGTTGAGCTACCTTCTTCATTAGTATGCCGGCCATCGTCTACTTCTTGCCACCAGAGGTCTACCCAATAAAACCAAATATCGAATATCAACTCTGCAATTCCATATATATATATATATATGTATATATTGTGATGAATATATAATTCCCTAGACACCAACTACGATTATCTATTGAAAGGAGTAGAAGTCTTAAACTGATCGACTATGATATGTATACCTTCCTCTTAGACTGAGGCTTGGTGGACTCTGCCTTCTTGGGTCCGGCAGCCGCCTTGGTGGTGGTGGTGGATGCTGTGGCCTTGGTGGTCTTGGCCGCCGCCTGAGCTTTTGGCACTTGAGTGGCAGAAGAGGGTTTCTCAGCCTTGAGTGAAGCCATGATCTTCTCTCTGTATTATCTAACGATTTTTCTTAAGTAATTCGATCACTCCACTCTCCTCTATTTATAGGAAATTTGATTAATAATAACAAGTAGACATCAAGAATCCGAATATAATAACCAAAAGCATCCGATTCTTTGCTTAAGCATATTTTGGATGATATTTTTGGATGCCTTCCACTGTTCCACTGTCGACCGTGGGTTGTGTCAGTCTTGGGTCGTGTTAGGGACCGTCTGATCCAAACACAATCCGTGTACTCGTATGAGTCAGTTTTTGAAATCCAAACCTGACCAGCAGGTTGGTGGGTTAATCCGCAGGTCAGAATGACCTATCAGGAATATAATGCTTGAGTCAGACTGACACATTCGACCTCCATGACCCACAGGTCAGTCTGACCTGTTCGACCCACCAGTACATAAAAAATCAGAAACAGACTGACTCATTGGTCAAAATTACTGACCATTGACTCATGGTCAATTTAGTTGATTTTCGACCAATTTAGTTGATTTTTTTGTTTACCAAAAATTTCGATCCAATATCGAGACCGGTCCGAGTCAAGCAATACCGACTCAGACGATTTTTTTTTGCCAAAGTTGGTCTCGGTCCTCCAAATGTCAAAACCGAAATTTCAGTTTTGGTCCTGCCTCCAAGACCGGACCGACACGCTCATGATCAACCCTAACCATGAGTCAGAAATACATGTATTTAATATAATATATAATTTGGGACGGGTCACAGGTTGATCCATTGATCAAAACTGACCCATGTTTTCATAGGTCATCCATGAGTCGTATCAAAATGACATGTGGGTCAAAAAGTCTGATCCAAACACGATCCGTGAGCGAATCACCCATGAATTGGATCAATTTTTGACACTCATACTTCCACCTCGTCTTTAAGCATATAACACATGATATCTTAACTTAATTTGTAAAATAGTTTCCGACGAGATGAGGCGATTTCCGACAAGGGAGAAGATGGGGTGGGTGGCGGAGGGATATCGGCGGGTGTTCCGGCGAGGTGGTCGTCGTCCATTTAACTTAATTTAGTAACGACCGAGTGGCATTTAAGTTGAGGCGCCGTTTCTAACTACCAACGTCTTACCGACCGCCGCCGAATGTCGATTTTATTTCATACGTCAGATTTCGTGGCAATTTGGACGGTCCTGATTTTCCTCTTGAACACGTAAGTCACCATGTTCCACACGTAAGTCTTCACCAAACAAATCCTCGTTCAAAGTCTTGAGGTGGACTCAAATTTATAGTTATTTTCCTTAATTCCCTAATTAATTAATATATTTTGTATTTGTTTATTTCTTTTTATCATTTTTCTAATAATTTCATATCAAATCAAATCTATGGCTTGATTTTCAGAGCAATCTATTGCTTGTTTTATTGTGTCCTCTAAGTCGATAAAGTTTGCAAATCTTGAAATTAAGTGCAAATAATAATAAAAAATTTATCAGAAAGAAACTTATATTTTAATAAATAGAGTTAAATATTATTTTACTCTATAATTTTTAGGTCAAAATCAAGTTTCTCATGTAATGTTTAAAAATGGAAGGATCGGTACTTAATGTTTAAAAATTTATTGAGTTTTCTGATTTCATTAAATTTTTCATTCCGACTTAATATATTAAGTTTTAAAATTACAAGAATAATATAATAATTTTAGAAATATAATTTTACAATTTAACCTTAAATTATTTTACATACATTGTACCTGAATCGAGGGGGTTAAAATTTGAATCTTAAATCACTAACTTACTTAGGAGTAGGTATTGATTTGGGTTAAATCTCATACCACATTTCCTTTAATTTGGCTAAACAAAATCACAATTCAATTATATAATAATGTTATTAATTAAGAGGGTAATTTTCCACCCTCCCTCGTCATAATGATGTCATAAAATAGTCCTTAACCATCTTCGCTTAAATTTCTATACCAACACTATTTGGTAGAATATTCAAATGATAATTAAATATATATATATTGTTAAGATGACTTAAGAGTATACCGCTCGCCTTCACTCACAATTTCGGACTTTTGAAACAGTTGGTTAAGGCGTACGTCTTAAGTCTCACATGGTATCAGAGCGCGCATGTTCAAATCCTGGCGACGTTGAAAATATTGATACACTCCCATTAAAGGCCGAGGTTGGGCACTAAGCCCAGTAAACCGATGTTCATAAACATCAGTTTAATGGAGGATGTTAAGATGACTTAAGAGTATACCGCTCGTCTTCACTCACAAGTTCGGACTTTTGAAACAGTTGGTTAAACCGTTTGTCTTAAGTCTCACGTATATATAATTTTATTACGAATCTTAATTTATTTGTGTCAATTAGATATGGAAATTGGTGAGCAATTATTCAACGAAAATAGATGACTAAATTCATACGTCTATCACCGTCAGAAGACTAGAATATTTGACTGGGTAGTGTGTTGTGTGCATGAATATGAGTCTGTGACGTGGCCCCAGTTATTCAATCCAACTGATTTTTCATGGGACTTTGCATTTAACATTTATTATATGTATATTGATAGTCATTATAATCTATCATAAATGCACGTTAATTATTCACATAAAAAATCGGATCTTAAATGCGCAGCTGCTTTGAATTTCATAATGTTTTTCTTATATGTAGCTTTGAATTTCATACCGTTAGAGGTGGAAAAACGACTCAGTCAGGGACTCTCTAACTCAAACACGACTCGTGTAATAGTATGAATCAATTTTTCAAACTCAAACTTGACCCGACAGGAATGAAATGGTTGAGTCAGTCTGACACGTTCGACCCGCACATACCAAAAAAATCAGAATGACACATGTTATTTTAATATAAAATAAAAAATACAACGGGTCACGTTTTGACATGTGAGTCAAACTTTCATACTCAAACTTGACCTGGGTATCACGAGTCATCTACGGGTTGAGTCAAAATGACACATGTGTCAAAAACTTTAATCCAAACACGACCCATAAGCGGGTCACCCACGGGTTGGATCAGATTTTATCACCCCAACATACCATAATAATAACCTTACAATTATATTTCCCACTATAATATTAACCTTACAAATTACATCACATATACTTTTTAAACCTTATTTTTTGTTGAGAATTCAGAATGTTGTTATACGAGATCCATATATATAAAATCAAATGAAATGTTGGATTAAACGTTGAAATTTGGTCGAAATTTTAAATTAAAAGTCTATAAAATACTTGGTTTACCACACATGAAAGCATTGTGTTCCCCATCCTTCTAAATAGTCAACGCTCAAATAGTTTGTGCACCTACGTGTTTATCTTATATAATTATTTGTACCAATATTTTGTGCACATAATGCACACTTAATGTTATTATTTACACGTTATTAGTTTTCTGCCATTTTTTTTCCTGTTAATCACTGTTTTATGTCAAAATAATAATTTTATCCCAGATTTATGTTCATCTTTTTTTCAACACAAAATTACAATTAAAAACAAAATTGATATGAATTTAAAGTAAAAGAATGCAGTTATGGGTTAAATTTGAACCCATAAATGCAATTACTGGTTAAATTGAACCCAACATTTGATTTTCTAGGTTGAATTATATTCAAACATAAATATAAAAAATAGTAACGATGATGCAATATTTGGGCGAGTGTACCCTTCCCGTCTCTTAAACGCTGACTAATTTGAAAACGCGCTCCGTTAGACTTTTCTAGCGTACTCTTCCCGTCTTTTACTCCTTCTCGATCGATCTTTCCCGTTCATTTCCTCCTCTTTTCATTCTCATTTGTCACTTCCATTCCAAATTGCATATTATAAAACCTTTCCCCCTCAAAACCATACTCGAATCAACCAACATCTATCTATCCAGAATCTCAGACATGTTTTCTTCTTCCATACACAAAAAAACTTACGTGGCAGCTGTCGTGCTTCTGCTCCTCATGGCAAGCCAGTCCTGCATGGCGTCTCGACCCCTGACTGCAACTACGACCACAATGGACCTGAACCATGAAGAGCGGACTCACCACGATGAGCCAAAGCAGCACCAGACCCACATGGGGTTTTGGTTCCAAGGGCAGGCTTTCAGTGTCTTCCCCAAAGGAGACACGGCCCCTCCTAGCGGTCCGTCGCCAAGGCACAATGATGTGGTTGACTCTACGCCTGAGAACTAATCGCGGTTCAGACATTCAGTTCATCGTATGAGTATATATATACATATACGTAGAAAGATTCAATAAACTGTTTTTTCTTCTATCGGGACCAGATCAGTCCCACACACCCAACAGTTGATTATACTGTTCTTTGTATTTCTAGCAATTATTTTGATTTGTTTCGAAAATACAGATATACGTAGAAGAATACAAGATGGGTTTATACTTTAGATAACAATAATTCAATATCATACAGATTACAGGTTTAGTTAGGGTTTGTCAATGGCGTATGCAATCAAAAGTCAGCATTGGAATCTTCATTTATTTGTGTAACAATGAATGTATATTTATTTCTGCATAATTAATATATATTGTTTCGATTTGATATATGAATAGCAAATCACGATTTGTGTGTTTCATTTAGAATTATCGGTGTATGTTTCTTCTGCGTTGTTGAATAGTATCAATAAAGTCAAAGATTCGTTTGAAACCGTCTACCTCGTTGGATTGGTTGGCAATCACTAATCAGAAAGAGGGAGACTTTATGATGGGTGTGACTCAGACTGCTTGGGTGGGAGACGGTGGTCATCTGATAAGGGCAAATCAGGAATATTTTTTAATTATCAGGTTCGATCCCGAATTCTATAATTATAATGTGGGACCTAACTATATGGATCCTCACCAGTGTTATCAGAATGGGCTAGTGTTATCAGAATGGACAGGGGGTATGACCGAGAACTGAACCTATCCGGTTTGGTTCAACTAAAAGAACAATTTGCATAGTAATAGTGTTTGAACCGATCGTAAAAAAAAACAATTGTTTTCAGTTCATTTTTTTGGTTTTCTTTTTTCTTCCCAGTTACTTTTCGATTTAAACCGATTTATTTTGTTCACTACATCTGGTCCGATCGATTATCTTCAGCTGACCCAACTAGTTTAATATTTGTCTTCAAAGTTCAGGAGGGGAGTTGGCGGACCGGAGGGGTGGGCGAGGGGGAGGGCGGTGAGAGAGGGGCAGGGAGGTGAAGGGACGGGCGGACTGAAAGGGAGACGAGGGGGTCTGGAGGGCATCTGGAGAAGGGGGATGGAGTGGGCTAGGGAGAGGGGTGGGTGTGCGGGAGGGAGGGATGACGGGGAGGAGGAGAGGGGACAGGGAGACTGAAAGGGGGACGATGGGGAGTGGAGGGGGCTGCTGAAGGAAATGGAGGAGGAGGGGGGCTGGAGAGAGGAAGTGGGCAGGAGGGAGGGGAGAGAAGGGAGGGATGACAGCGAGAGTGGGTCGGGAAAGGGGAGAGGGGATGGGCGGCTTGAAGGGGGCGAGTTGGGAAAGGGGGTGGGCGAGAGGAAGGGAATAAGACAAGCTGAGGAGATGAGGAGACTGGCTGGGGAGATGGAGGCAGTTTTTTTTTTACTTATAAATAGTGAATCACACATTGAATTGAGTTCGGTCGGGTTGGACCGAACAAATCGGAAACCGGCCCCTCGCCGATTCGAGAGTGGTCCGGTTTTGATAAACACTGGTCCTAACAAAAACTAATTTGTTGGGGGTAAAAATGCAATGCTGGAAAAAGTTTTTTGGGCTTAATGATTGCATCTGGAAGTAATTTCGAATTCATTTTATCAAGATTAGTAAAAGCCCAACAGCTAATCATCCGGCCCATTTTCAGCTATTGGCATTCCCTCGCTTTTTCATTGGTTCCGGTCTGCTTGTAGATCTTCGGACCGGAACCTGCAACTGCAAGGAGGTGCTCGACGCCCGAGAACAATCCGATAACGGAGAAAACCTAATACCTTCATTTCCTCTCTCTGCGTCTCTTCCTCTTCTAATATAGCTGTGTACACATTGGTACCTTTTGGCAGTCCACTCTCTTCCATAGCGATTTTCCATTTTTTATTGTTGGAGCGAAGCTGGTATGGCGACTGAAAGTTCATCGTCGAGATCGAGTTCCGCGGCGGATTCGTATGTAGGAAGCTTGATTAGCTTGATATCGAAGAGTGAAATCAGATATGAGGGTATCCTGTACAATATCAACACCGAAGAGTCCAGCATCGGACTTCAAAACGGTAGCTACTCCTCTATTGATTGATTTGACCTGATTTGGTAATTAATTGCTTACAAGAAATTCTCTTGCTGCAAACTTTTGTGCTTCTATCGTTAGCGGTGTTGATGAATTGGAATGTGTTTGAGCTTGAAGTTAGAAAGAAGTGAACTAATGTTTATTGATCTCTTAGGTTAGGTTTTAGATTATGTGCAAATTGAAGCCCGGCCTTTTCGTGCAATTATTTTATTATTATCCTATGGTTTTCCATGATATCCAGTAGCAGCTATAGTTACTAATTAATACAGAGACAAAGTATTCGAGAATGCAAAAGGCATAAACTCCCTATGGTGATTACTGAGGTGTTCTTGCAACTTTCTTGCCTTTGAATTGGAAAGATCCGTAGGCATTTGCTTACGCCCATTAACATGTCCAAATTATTTCAATCCTTAGGTTAACTCCATGATTGGGAAGTGACTAATGGAGGTACAAATTAGTGGTGAGGGTGGGGTGAAGCCTACACTAGAACTGAGAACTATTACAAAAAAACGGCATGGGATACTTTAATTGACAATTACTTTGTGTTTCATGTGCTATTTTGGTTTATGCAATCTATTTCCTGTTTTCCCCCAAGTGTTTTCCAGTTTAACACAGATTAGAGGACCCCTGAATCCTGATCTTAATATTATCTCATGTTTCCCCTTTTCCATTGTTTGGTTGAAGTTTCTTTGTGTTAATTTAATACTTATCAGTTATCATCGGCGTCATTGAAATACAACTTTCTGTAGGATGATAGTTTTGCCTTTTATTTTCTTGAGCTACACTTGGTAAGGCTGTGAGTTCTTTCTTTATGGTATTACAGTATCTTATTCATTGCACATAGAACTTCCATAAAAAAAGTGAGGATGTCAATTTCAATCACTGATAAAAAAGTGAGTCTGACTATCATGTTAGTGTCTAGTGCTATACATTGTTAAATAGCTTAAAGGATTACTGATAATTAAACTTCAATGTATGGGCTCAACGAAACAAATATACTGGCCCCAATGCAAGATCTATTTTCTTAGAGGAACAACTTCACAGAAGTTGGAATGCTTTGATCTGAATGGTTATGTATACATGTATGGTACAAATGCTGATGTTGACACGTGATTTTAATTTTCAGTGAGGTCCTTTGGTACTGAAGGACGGAAAAAAGATGGTCCACAAGTCCCTCCGAGTGACAATGTCTACGAGTATATATTGTTCCGTGGAAGTGATATCAAGGTGATACATTCAAATGTACTTTTTCATACATACCATTTGCAGTAGCAGTTATTTTGCTAGATCAAGACTAGAGTGAAACTTTGACATATTTAATAGAGAGGTTCTAAAATATTTTTGTCATTGCATGGATTGTTATTGTCTTCTGCAATCTGTATTCAGAATTCAGAGTGAGGAGTCAGTTCATATACTCACAGATTTTATTTCTTGCTTCTGGTCCCAACAATATTCGGCCTCTTTAATTTCTGTGCAGTTTTTGTGAAGTCCTGCATCATCTTTTCCTTCAAGTTATACTTTTGAGTGCATGCAGTATGGTGTATATAAATATTCATGCGGTGTCTAGTTACAACTTTTTCACGATTTTGGTACTTAAAATTTCTCTTGATCTCTCTACAGGATTTACAGGTTAAATCTTCTCCACCTTCTCAGCCACACATGCCAATTCATAATGATCCAGCTATAATACAGGTGGACTTGACTAATTTCCTTTTTAGGTGATTCATACACATTAATTGACTTCGGTTGATTACTCTATGCAGTCTCATTATCCTAGCCCTGCCTCTGCACCATCGCCTATCTTGTCTTCTAGTGTTAGTAGGCCTTCACCAGATATTGGCACCCAGAGTGCACAGGCGCCTCTACCCAGCTCAAATTTCCAGGGAAGTCATCCACTATACCAGCCTGGGCCTGGGGTGACAATGTCATGGACTGCTTCACCTCCGACTAATGCAAATAGTAGTGGGCTTAATATGCCAATGTACTGGCAAAGTTATTATGGGGCTCCCAATGGGTTTCCACAACAGTCATTGCTTCAACCAACACATATGCTGTCTATGCCATCTATGCAACAGACAATGCATTACCCCGTCAATGCAAACACGTCTGCTGGAGTTGAGGCACCATCTACCTTAGTCTCTGCAACTAGTAGCTCAATGAGTATGAATACTAGTTTCCTGACACCACCATCCATGCCTTTTCGTCCATTGGCTGCAGTACCTTCTGAAACAATACCTAGCTCCTTGCCCAACAAGGCTCCTACATCCACCCTTCTTGCAGCTAATGTATCTTCTCTTGCTCCACCAACAAGTTATCCAGCTAGTAGAACAGGACCCCTTATCTCTAGCAAACCTAGTGTACCTGATGCTGCAACATTACCATATCAAAGTGCTGCTCATTCTGCATCTTCTCTTATCGGGACATCTGATTCTGTTAGGACACAAGCCTCATCACCAGCTCCAACAGTTCATTTGGTAACTCCTGCACAACTGTTGCCGTCAAGATCATCCACAGGACTTGTTTCTCAGTCTCCACAAACTGACCACAAGAACATGGAGGTAATTAAGGTGTCATCATCACCACCAGTAAAGGCTTCTTCACCCCCTGTTTGTACAGAAGTTCAATCGCCTATATTGGCATTGCCATCTCCAGCGAGCAGTAGTTCCAAGGTAATACACTCGCCTATATGGATTGGCGGTGGCTGCAGTTTATATATTATAAATTAGATCTGAGTGATTTGATTCTCTTTTTTTTTCCTACTAGCCGAATGGTGGAGCGCCATTCCACAATCAGCATGGATATAGAGGACGTGAGAGAGGAAGAGGATCAGTGGTAAATATCTTCCTCTTTGTTATTATTTTTCTCATGTGTCTATGACTCACTTGTAAGTTTTTGGATGGGAATTTGATTGAATCCCTACTTTTGCCTTGGATGAAGAGTTCACGTTCAGTGACAAAATTCACTGAAGATTTTGATTTTGCGGCCATGAATGAGAAATTCAACAAGGACGAAGTATGGGGTCACCTTGGTAAGAACAGCAAGGACACAGAAGAGGATCCAAATATCAGTAATGAGGATGCTGATGACTATGGTTATGAAGAGGATTCAGATGTGACGAAAGTTGAACCAAAGGTATCATACTTTACCTACATGATCAGATAATCATCCTTATATAGTTTCTGCTCAAACTCGATCTATTTTTTTATTTGACAGACCGTCTACAACAAGGATGACTTCTTTGATTCGCTGTCTTCCAATGCATTGAATCGCGCACCGCACAGTGGACGAACTAGGTTCTCGGAGCAAGTGAAGATCGATACTGAGGTAAACATAATCTTTTCAATGCTGGTGCTGCTGTGAGTGTTGTTGGATACTTAATCTTTCATCAAGGCATCATCTTCTTCGTCTACCTTGTGCAGACATTTGGTGACATCTCAAGGCAGTGGGGCAGCAGAGGGCGTGGTCGTGGTGGTTGGGGTCGTGGTGGTAGGTACTATGGTAGGGGGCATGGCTATGGTGTAAGAGGCCGTGATCGTGGTCGTGGTCAAGGTACTTCTCATGATCGTGCCTCTTAGACCCTAATCTCTTACACGTTTTTAATAATGTGTTTTTGGTCTCAAAACACCCCCCAAAGACCCAAGTCTGTAGTAGTAGTAGGTTGCTAGAGAAATGGAAGCTACCTAGGTTCTAATGCTTTGACGTAATCGTGTTTCCCTATACTAACTGCACTTTCTTCTTTCAAAATCCATGTCTGCATTTATTTCTGTTGCTGCAAACATATGTTACATCCATTAAGGCTTTTAATTGAATACAAACGATTTGCCCTTCACAAATGCAAATTATTAGCCACAAAATACAAATTTAATGATAACAATGAAACGAACAAACCCCAAAAGTTTCTTCATTATTAGCATAAATACTGATCGATTGATTGCCCTTGGCTCAACCACGTGGGAATCGGGGTCGCCTTTCTGGCTTTCTCTTCTCCATCGGTACCATCTTCTTTTCTAGACCTGAACTCATCAAAACACTCTTCTAGCGTTTTGAATGGTTCCTCTGGGTAGAGAGCGCTCGCCTCCACTTCATTATGGCCATCGATTGTGAAGTTAACTTGGCAACCCTTTATGAATATATCATGTGTGAAGGATGCGACAATACTCTTTGGAATACAGTTCTCTGAAAACAAAGAAGAAAGCCAGCGTCAAGAAACCTCATTGGAAGATCTATATTATGCAAGGTACGAAAGACAATATAGTGTACCGGCTGCAACGTTTAGAAGTTGTTCTTCCGTGATGATAACTCTGGGTAGAACGCGACCGATCTTCTTCTCCCATAATGAGGCGAGTTCATTCATGTTATAGCAGTTTTTCGATGGTCGGAAATGAACCGACTTTTGAAGTGTCCGGTCGTCCTCTACAGCTTTCATGGTGAATTTTCCAATGTCGGTTCCATGCACAAAGTAAGCTGCAGAGAGACAAGGAAAGAAGTGACTTAATAATTCTTACATGTACGATGAAGATGAAGAGACTTATTACGAGGGGTGATAAAAAAAACTGGCTGAACCGAATTTTCGACAAGACTGTCCCGAGAATGGCTCGAATAGGATCGAGACCGAGCGGGCGAGTTTTTTTCTTCAAGGTCGGTCTCGGTCTTTTTCCCCAAAAGCCCGACTAAGACCGGACCGGCCTGACCTTGAAGAAAACCACATAACTCTTGAAACACTAGTAATTCATTACCTTGAAGCATTCAACAACCCTTGGATCAGTTTCATAAGGGAAGTGAAACGGAAGACGAGAAGCAAGCGGGTTCGAGACCAAAACTTTGGTGATTTATTTTGCTAATCCAGATGTTTTTTTGTTGACCACAAATTTTGGTCTAAGACCGAGACCGGTTCGAGTCAAGCAAGACCGACTTGGACAGACTTTTTTGGCCAAAGTCAGTCTCAGTTCTCCGAAATTTCGGTCTCGGTCTCGGTTCCGTCTCCATGACCGGTTCGACCCGCCCATGATCAGCCCTATCAAGAATATGGTTACAGCTTACCTTTAACAGTTCCGTCACCGTAGATCTGAAACTCATCCAACGGTGGAAGGACCTCGGAAGGGTGCTTATTGTCGAAATAGGGCCAAGAGGCGATGGAATTGCAGCAAATGTAAGTGTAGGGGATACCGTATTCTTCGACCAAACGTCGGACTATACGTTTTTCCTTGTACATGGCCAACCCTGGCTCAACTGGGTCAGCCCTATCGACATCATGGCCAAACTCTGATGGTAAAAACCTCTGCAATTAATTTCAAAACAACAATATACTTATTTAGTCCCCATTATTTAGTTAATTACATATACGTCATAAGGTTTTCTTTTCTTACCTTTTCGTACTTGAATCCTCATTTATAAATTTATGGGTTTATCACTGTCCGGACCCATATAGGATTGGATCCATATATAATCTACGGGTCAACACGTGAAACTCGTGGATTCACATTTCTTTGTAAGCTAATTAGATTTACACGATAAAGGAAAATGTTATCCCTAATTATAAGAGAATTGTAATTGTTTAACAACACTAATGGAGAATAGTCCGATAACAGCTCAATTACTATTGAGCTGTTAAAAATTAATTTAGATTGAATATCACAGCTCAATTACTATTGAGTTGTGAAGTTTTTTAATTTTCGCGGCTCAATTTCAAGTGCCGTGAATAATTTAATTATTTTTGGAACCGCAAAAATTATATGAGCTGCAAAAAATAAAAATAAATAAATATTTTTCGCGGCTCAACCAAATGTGTTACCATAATTATTTTGACGGCACTTTCCATTTGAGTCGGGAATTATCACAACTTACTATATATTGAGTCATAATAATTATCATGACGCATGATATAACGGATCAACTCCTGTTAAGCCGTGAAAATTTATGAACTGTTAAAAATATTTTTTTGAGTTGTTATATGTGAAGTCTCCGGTAGTTCAA
Organism: Chamaenerion angustifolium; assembly: GCA_946814005.1. Taxonomy (NCBI): domain Eukaryota; kingdom Viridiplantae; phylum Streptophyta; class Magnoliopsida; order Myrtales; family Onagraceae; genus Chamaenerion; species Chamaenerion angustifolium. The sequence continues at coordinate 28,287,837 of OX328277.1, read as the reverse complement.
GGGTCTCTTGTCATTGTCATGTTCTTGACATCTTGTCATTGTCATGTGTTACATTATTTAAGGTATTTTGTATTTAAAATCATATGAAAAATTATTTTGATAATTATAGTACCTCATAGAATCTTTTCTTTTATTTGTAGTTGCTTTTATATTACTTGATAAAAAAAAATAACAATTTAAATATGTCAATATCAATAATACAATTCATAATTTAAAATTATACTTATATCATATAAATCAACTTATAAAATTTCATAATTCTCTTTCAGATTTTAATACTTTAAACGATCCTATCAACCTTGTTTATTACCTCATTTTGCAAAATAAATAATTATAAATAGTGTATATATATGGATAAACATACTTTAATGGTACCCAGTTTTTTCATTGCTTCCACCAAGGGTATCTGATGCAGCAGTTCTCCACCTCCCACTACTGAAATCACGATCTCAATTTCATGTTCTCTCAGAATTTTTTCCACCAATTCCTTCTCATTCATTGCTCCCTGCATACAAAATCTAAAAAATTAGTAATAAAAATGTATATTGTAAAAAGAAATATACCAAATTCTTCCACAATATATAATTAATGTACGATGAGCTAGGGTTTGAAGAGTCATTAATACATGAAGGATGATGGCTCCCTTCTCTTGGAGAAACTTGATTGTTCCTGCCTTCTTGGAATGGCTCAACTCCGAAGATCCAGGCCGGACAAGAACATAAGTCGGTCGTCCAGAAGCAATGCTTGCCGCCGCCACAAACCCTCCGATGAAACCCGTGGCCCCAACGATCAAGACCCTGCTCCCGGCGCCGGTCACCTTGGAGGAGGCGGTTCCGTTAGTGATCATTCTTGCTGCTGTTTTCTATGAGAAAAGAATATATATATATATATATTCACTGTGTTTTGGGGAGACAACCTCTTTGTACTGTCTCCGATGTACAGCAAAGATCACAAACGTAGAGTATAAATAAAGAACGAGAGATAGTGGAATTTCTGATAGCGAGAAAAGCAAAAATATTGTCCCATTTATACTGAGAAATGGTCTGATATAAAAGCTATTACCTACCATTCCAACTAAAATAGTTGATTTATTTATCTATAGTAATGATTACTTAATTTAAATGAAGATGGTAACATATATATATATATATAACACATACAACGTGACAAAGTAATTATATGAATAACTATAATGAGTGACTTTCATTAGGTTGAATAGTGAGATTGGATGTGATGACTTCCACATCATGATTTTGATAATTGATAGAAACTAAGTATGAAAACATAATTAACAAATTAATTTTGGAGTAAATTATTTTCATATAACTAATTACAATAGACGAGAAAAGTATTTGAAAATTCACGTTTTTGCAAATAAGTAAATATTTTTTACTTTTAAGTATATGAGATTTTTAAAATATTGTCTCTGACTTGTCAGTTTTAGATGGAATGTGAAACCTGTTCTCTCATATAAATATATTTGTATTTTTTTTATATGTAGGTTGTCCTATTATTTTAATTTAGTAGTTATATTGTCTTATTATTTTGATGCAATATATTTACTTCTTATTATTTCACACTCTATCCAAAACACATAGTAAATGATAGAGCAACATTTTGAGAATATGAAATATCTAAAAGTTAAAAAATATATTTTTTAGATACGTATTTATACATATAAAAATGTAATTTTTCAAGTACCTAAAAACTGAGTATCCCCGATTATTTTCTCCTTTTTGAACTTGCCATGTTTTTTTTTCATTGCTTATTGACGCGTAGGTATATAAAGACTAACGATCTAAGCATGTGTTTGACTGATAGTTCAGGAGAGAAAGCCCGTGCCCTATGCCGTGGGTAGTTATCTCATTCTTTGGATGTTTAAAAAAACACAAGTATTTTTTATTTTTATTTTTAAAACCGTAAAGTGAACCCTACGAGAACGAGAGTTTAAGACACTTGTCGATTTGTAATTGGTTTGGTGTAAACAATTCTCCTAATTAAACATTTTTCTTATTTACTAACAATGTTTGGAGTGTTTTTTTTTGGCCAAACAATGTTTGGAGTTGGAGATGTAGTTAAAAGTAAAAAATAACCTAGCTAAGTGTTTATGGTTAGGTAGTGGATTCTGATTAATATGTAATGTTTAATTTATGTATTAATATACGCGTTTCGCGGTTCAACATCCGCGGTGAGGTTGTCAGGGTGTGTGGGGGGCGAGAGCCCCCACCCGAAGGTGGGGTTCGGGGCAGCGACCCGAACCCATAGGCTGTACTGTACTGTATTTTTTTAATGTATACGTATTCTGTAACAGTGTATTTTCATCAATAAATGAACCAAACCGCGTGGAGGTTACCCCTGAGGGGTGTTACCACGTAAACCTAATTCTCTCTCATTTTCTCTTCTGAAGCTGCAATTTCAGTGTGTGGAGAGAATCGATCCTAACATTTATGACTTAATTCTTTTGAGAAATAAAAACATTTCTAAGGTCATCTCTCATGTAAAGATAAAGTTAAGGTTGTAATAGGGTATTTCTTATATGTTACATTATTTGCTGTATTTACAAGTAAAACAGACATTTTCATTCCTTCTTCATTATGATAGATAGATAGATAGATAGATAGACACATTCAAATGTGTCTATTTTGCAATTATTATAATTTATATAATGGCTTAGTGTGAATTCGAAGATACAATTTACTGCCATTTTGCAAACATTCCCATCATGTGGAGAATAAATTATACATATTATAAATAGATAATTAATTAAATATAGCTTTATTAATTTATTTACAGGATAACCGATTAACCGTGAAGCATGTTTTCCTGCATTATTATTACCTGCCCTACATGTTTTCCTTAGACAAACCCTAAAATAATATCCCTTCGTTTATCCTATATAAACCCTAAACTCCACGATCTGTCCTTCATCATCATCATGTTCTTATAATCTGTACTTGATTTAATGTTAGTTAATTACTCTTGTTTATCATGATCTTCTGTTATCTATTGCAATAAATACATCATCGGTTTATTAATCTTGGAAATATATATATAATAAAAGAAGTGAACAATGATAGACATTTAATGCCGCTAATTTTCGATTGCAAAAATATGTTGTTGGAGTTTAAAAGACTCAAAATCAGACACATTTATCGGGAAGCAGACAGTGTAACAGACCATCTTGTCAAGGCAGCGGTGAGTCTTGAATAATATTTTTGTGATATTAAATGATCATCCGCCAGGAGTGTTATTCATTATTAAATCAGACATATTTGGTTTGATCAATACCATACTTGTATATCCTAACTAGGTGTGTTTTTTTTGTAATTTTTTCTCTTTTCTACAAAAAGAAGTAAAATCTGCATTTTACTAGTTTATGAAATAACTATGAAGTTAAAGTGTATTTATATTTTATATAGCACAGTTAAACGTCATTATCATATTTTATTTTTTTAATATTTATATTTTAAGAGTCAAAATAATTAGTTTTGTAGAAAATAATTGAGTCAACACGCTGGAAGTAGAGGGTGAATATTAGGGGTTGACGATCTGATAGTCCAATTTAATTATATATATATGGATATTATCAATTATTGTCAAATAATTCGAATCTATAATAATGTATTCCATGCATAAAAGAATTAGAAATTTTTATATCACGATAGGGGCATTTGGAAATTTATTAATTGGGAAAGTTATAATAATAATAAAATGAATAAAGATAATTATTAGTTTGGGTGGAAATGAATCAAATTAGGGTTTATTATAAGCATTTAATTTACTCTTAGAATGTAAATGAATGGGAGACTAGCTAAAAGGATTCCAAACGCGTATCGGAATCACCAATAGTCTTGTGACAGAAATGTGGGCTATAAGACACGGACTAACCATGACAGCGAATTTGGGTGTGCAGAATCTGCACGTCGAAGCTGACGTCCATGAAGCAATTAACTTGATAATTGAAGATTCAATTCATATGCAGATAGACCACTAATGTCTCTCATTTTGAATTGCAGGGAACCAGAAAGCTTGTTTTGAATTTTAACAAATTCAAAATCAGACACCTGCTTCGAGAAGTAAATGGGGTGATGGGTTTTGGCTAAGGAAACTGTTAATCTGGAGGAGACTTTCCATACACTAACGAATCATTCCTCTGACATTTTGAAGCTGCTCATATTTGATAGTTAAGGGAAATTCCCGACTATATTAGTTAAAGACAATTAGTTTTGTTTTTGGTTTGTTGTTGTTTCTCATTTACCAAAAAAACATTTACTTTTTGGATGCGTTTTTTTTTTTAATTGAGAAAATCACGAATGATGGAATTAGCTAGGTACGAAACCAAGAATTTGGTTCACTATAGTCTAGAGGCAATCTAGTAAATTTATCTTCTTTTTTTTTTTTTAGAAATGAGATGATTACTGAAAATGGCTGAACTTAAGTACATGAAAAAAAAATGAAAAAGTTAATTAGAAGTGAATAGTAAAATTGTATACTCTAAAATTAACCAAATAAAAAAGATTTAGGATCATAATATGAAGTACTTAGAAGATTAGGTTTGAAAGTAAACTATGTAAGTGTGCATTATTTTTTTATATATTTTATACACATTAAAATTACGTTGCATGCATTTTTTATATTAAGTGTTGTTATTTTGTATATTTATTTTGTTATCAAACTCGGTATGGCTCAATTTATTAAAGACCAATTTATTATCATGCAATAAAAAATGTTATAAGCCCATTCTGAATATATATATTTTTTATAAATACATTGAAATTAACATGTTTATTCGAATAGTGTGTTCTTCTAGAATATTTAAACAATTATACAGAAATAAATTCTTTAATTTATCCAAGACCATCAATATATTCTTGAATTTTTCCTTAATGTTAATGGTTTTATAAACCCATCCCGAATATGGTCATGCAATAAATCTGTCGCCCTTCGTTTACTGGGCTTAATCGATTCAATGCAACAACTTATGAATGGGCTTGTCTCACAATAATGTCTAGATAATGTATTTTTCTATTTCAGTTGACATATATTTAAAAAGGAAAAATACATTTATTGTAAAAAGGGGCGGTTAACTTGTAAAAAGAAGCATAGATTTATTCTAAATTTAGTATAAAATTAAGTAAAATGACCTCAACAAGTAAACTTTACAAAATTCATTAAAAAAATATCATATTATTATTTAATAAAAATATAAACTCAACATACATCTTCTAGGGAAATCGTTGTGGACTAGGGTGTCAAAATGGGTCGTGTCGGCATTGATTTGTGTCAGGGACCCTCTGAGTCAAACTTGATCAGTGTAATAGTATGAGTCAGTTTTTGAAACTCAAATATGACCCGTCAAAAAGAGTAAGGTTTGGGTCAGACTCACACGTTCGACCTCCATAACCCGCGAGTCAATCTAAATCGTTCGACCCACCAGTACCTAAAAAACCAGAAACAAACTTAGTCATAAGGAAAATTATATATATTTAATATAATATACAATTCGGGACAAGTCACCCCTGGATTGATTACCCACGGGTTGAGTCAATTTTGACGCCCTAACGTAGACACTATTAAATATTGGATACTCCAATCTTCTGTATTATTTCCCTTGGAATAAAGTTTTCCATCTGTAAATTGTGAAAAACTTAATTAAGTGTAAAAAATGGAATTAATTCTTTTACATTAACTTCATTCATTAATTACTAAAGACACTAAAACATGAAGTAGAATCCATCCATTTATAAAATATAATAAAAAAATAACGGTGTAAAAATAGCTAACACTATTTAATATAATTATTTAATTTAAGCACTGAAATTTCATTTTTTTAAATATAATTTTGTGCCCTCCATCAATGCAAATTTCAACCCCCCAGGCCCCAAACAAAAGAGCATGGAAAAACACAGGAAAGTTTCTTCCTTCTGAGTGGAGCGTGAATCAAGCACAAGTGGGCTCTACAATGGGAACGGTGGTGACTTTGATTACTCCTTCTTCTTCTTTGGTAGATGCAGGAAGCGCCACCACCACCACCACCTCCTCCTCCTCTTCTTCCTCTTCTTCAACCTTGAGAAAAAACTCAGCGAAGCATTCGTTGATCGTCTTGAATGGTTCCTCTGGGTAGAGATGGCTTACCTCAACTTCATTATTGCCGTCGTCAATCGTAAAGTTTACTTGACAACCCCTTATGAATATATCGTGTGTAAATGAGGCCACGATACTTTTTGGAATAAGATTCTCTGTAAACAAAAAATAATGCAGTGATGAATTCAGAATTGAAGTGTAAATGAATGCAAATATAATTTTCATACCAGCTGCAACGTTTAGAAGTTGTTCTTCCGTGATGATAACTCTGGGTAGAACGCGACCGATCTTCTTCTCCCATAATGAGGCGAGTTCATTCATGTTGTAGCAGTTTTCCAATGGTCGGAAATGAACCGACTTTTGAAGTGCCCGGTCGTCCTCTACAGCTTTCATGGTGAATTTCCCAATGTCGGTTCCATGAACGAAGTAAGCTGCAGAGAACATGTACGATGAAGATGAAGATGAAGAGACTTATAATTATGAAGGGAATGAATGAAGAATATGATTACAGCTAGGGTGAAACTCGTGTCGTGTCATTAATCGTGTCGTGTCTAAATGGATAAATCTTAAACGTATCTCAAAATTTCAAACACAAACACGAGTGTGTAATCGCATAAGAGTTGTTTAGACACAGAATTCGTTAAGGTCAAACACTATATACACAAATCCATATATACAAAGTAAAGTCTTCAAAACTCATTATTAAGAAGGAAGTAAGTATTTTAATATTTTATTATTATTATACTTAAATGTGTCTAAACGTCACATGTAGACACGACACGATCGTGTCGTTTAATCGTGTCGGAAGAAAAATTGTCAACAGTTATTACAGCTGACCTTTAACAGTTCCGTCCCCGTATATCTGAAACTCATCCAACGGTGGAAGGACCTCGGAAGGGTGCTTATTGTCGAAATAGGGCCAAGAGGCGATGGAGTTGCAGCAAATGTAAGTGTAGGGGATCCCGTATTCCTCGACCAAACGTCGGACCATACGTTTTCCCTTGTACATGGCCAACCCTGGCTCAACTGGGTCAGCCCTATCCACATCATGACCAAACTCAGATGGTAAAAACCGCTGCAATCAATTTCAAAAACACAATATACTTATTACTGTTATCATATATATATATGTGGGCATGTATATATGCACGCACGGAGCCATAACAGTACGACCCTCAACTTCTGAATTTGTGTCAATTTAGTCCTAGAAAATATATTTATTTTCAATTTAGTCCTTTAAATTCTTACATTTGCCCACTCGAATTTTTTTTGCTTTAACTGTTTGAACTTAGACTAATTATTGTTGGAACTAAATTTCTGGCTTTGTGGCTTCGTCCATGTATATATATGTACTTATGTACCTTAATGGTACCCAGTTTTTTCATTGCTTCCACCAAGGGTATCTGATGCAGCAGTTCTTCACCTCCCACTACTGAAATCACGATCTCAATTTCATGTTCTTTCAGAATTTTCTCCATCAATTCCTTCTCATTTATTGCACCCTACGTACATACAAATTCAGTTAAAAAAAATAAGCTGAATACAAATGTATGTAACGTAAGTACTAAGTAGGAAGTAGTATATATATATGTTTGTCTACATATATATATATATATATGTCTTTCTCATTTATATATCCAATATATGCTCAAATTCTAAATTGTATCAAAGCTCAAATGATTTGTGAAACCTACACGATAAATAAAATAATAATAAACTTATGACTTGGTTTGACAAACCTAATGAAAAGACCATTAGAGGTAAGATCGTTGAATATTAGCATATATATAATACACTTAGTAGGTAGGTACTGCATTTTTTCCCCACGTCTTGATTAGATTATAAGTAGAAAATACTTCGAACTCATTAGATTATTGAAGTTTTAGTTGAATAATATGACCACTTAATTATTTTTCTCTAAAATTAATAGATACTGAAAATATATAATAATGTATGATAATGCACTAGGGTTTGAGAGTCCATAATACATGAAGGATGATGGCTCCCTTCTCTTGGAGAGCCTTGATGGCTCCTGCCTTCTGAGGATGGCTCAACCCAGAAGATCCAGGCCGGATAAGAACGTAAGTCGGCCGGCCTGAAGCAATGCTTGCCTCCGCCACGAACCCTCCGATGAAACCCGTGGCCCCCACGATCAAGACTCTGCTATCGGCGGTGATCACCTTGGAAGAGGCGGCGGCGTTAGGGTTCATTCTTGCTGCTGCTGCTCTGAGAAACTATATATATATATATATATATATTCACTGAGACGACTGTTCTGTGCTGTCTCCGATGTACTGCAAAGATCACAAACGTAAGACTGAAGTATTCTAAGCTTCTTTCTGTTGATCAGGACAGAAGCGAGAGTAAAGTGGAGAAAGGCTAATAACGATGAAAGCAAAAATGCAGTCATACATATATATATATAATCAGAAACGGTGTATATATGCTGCAATACTCGTCTCTGTATATACTATATGGTGTAAGATATTATTCGATTTATATTATGCCACTGTAATAATAATTAATAACATATAACATATAACAATGTCATTTTTTATTTTTTTTGGACGTGCGATAGGTTTCTTGCATTAATCATGGAGGTGATGACGCGTAGATAAGGGAGTTTTGTTTAAGTAAGCATGTGTTTGACTGATAGCTATAGAGAAAAGCACGTGATCCATTCTATTACTGAGGCCCTATGAGTTGGGTGATCAACTTATGACCAGTTCAAGTTTAACGTATTTATTTTAAAGATAAAATGTGTGATTTAAATTCACTTTATTCTTTTAATTGAACTAATTAGCACTACTGAAATTCCTGTGTTCGTCGGTAAACGTTTGTCACTAATTTTTGTATTACGGACAACATATTTAATTTTCGTTAGTAAAACATGATATCACTAACAATATCAAATTTCGTCGGTAAAATCTCATGTATTTGCCGAGAAAATGCAATTATATTCAAAAAAGTATTTACCGACCACATTAATATACCGACGGTGCATTAACCGACTAAAGTTTTACCGACAAAAATTATTTTTACTGAATAAAATTTTGTTTGTACCGACGAAAATAAATACACTACGGGAGAGAGGCGTTTTAACGGCCAAAACGCACGGCTCAATGTATATTGAGCCGTGATAAATGCAATTCACTTAACTATCACGGCTCAATTGCATTTGGGCCGTCACTACGCTATATTAACGGCTCAATATACCGAGCCGGCCCTTTATCACGGCTCATTAATTTGAGCCGTGACACATTTTTTGTGTAAAAAAAAATTACATGTTGAGAACGGCTCATTATTTTGAGCCGTGATACAACCAGTACGTCACGGTCGGTATACAAAATAACATATATACGTAAAACGGCTCATTAATTTGAGCCGTGACGCATTTTCTGTTTAAAAAAAAAAATCACATTTTTGTCACGGCTCAAATTGCCGAGCCGTCCCTTTCAAAAAAATTTCACTTCAAATTTTTTTGAAGTGCGATTCCCACCTCTGTCTTCTCCACCAATTCAAAACCTCATAGACGCACCAATTTTTTTGAAGTGTGACGGCTGACGAGGACTTGGGGATTCAACCAGTCCAATTCCTCCACTTGCTAGATGCTACCACCGTCACAGACCACGCTCTTTTCCAACTGATATGGCCGCCGATCTACAGTCGCTCGACGGTACAGACTCCGCAACCGCAGCCTTCACCGGCGCAATTGTCGTTGCCGCAACCATGGCTCCTGCAGCCGCAACGAATTCTGCATCAGCTCTCGCCTCAGCCATGCCCGCATCAGAAAACGCTCCGTCGCAGAAGCGACAACGCCGGCCGAGCGTCCGGCTAGGAGAGATCGGCGACCAGGCCACCACTATGTCGTACGACTCGCAGGGACGGCGGCCGAAGGCCTCGTGGAGGCTTCCCATGGAGAAAGACCCTTCGAAGCCGCACAAGGCTCGGTCGCTTACTCACATCGTTAACGGGAACAACACCGATGATTCGAAGAAGAGGACGAGGAACAAGAAAAAATGGAAGCGGACGACGAAATTTACCACCCCAAGGACTTCGAACCTGTGTCGGATTTCGAAGCAACGGCTGACGAGGACGGCGACTACGTTGGTCGGGCCGATCGTGCCGCGGGCGGTTTGGCGATCCGAACCGAATAAGACGAAGCAGAGAAAGAAGACCAAACGACGGAGAGAGAGAGAGCGGGAGAGAGAGAGAGCGGGAGAGAGAGAGAGAGAGAGAGGGAGAGAGAGAGAGAGTTAATTAATTTTTATTTTTTTAAAAAAATAAATAATTATCACGGCTCAACTGAAGCGAGCCGCGGAATTAATTATCGCGGCTCGTGTCAGTTGAGCCGTGATAATTGACGGCTCAACTGGATTTGAGCCGTGATAATGCTGCCGACTCGTCCTGTAACGGCTCAAATCCAGTTGAGCCGTCACATAATAACGGCTGGATATTCCAGCCGTTACAAATGGTATTTTTAGCCGGTATTGCACTCCTCTCCCGTACTGAATAGTCTCGGTAAAAGGGAAATTTCCAGGAGGTAGCGGGTTAAGTTTGAGACATTTAATGAATTAGATAATAAGTTTCAAATGGGTCAATGAATGGTTTTCTTAAATAAAAATAAAAAAAAGAAGGTATTATTAGATGCACTGATGACAGATTTAAAATAATTAATTTTTAAAAAATATATTTTAAATTAAAAATAAAAATTCAGCATCTCCAAGCTGCAGCTAATACTTAACAAAATCATGATGTAATAGAGAGGAAATTGTTTACATATCATGTCGGTGATATATTATCCAGTTTTTTAAAAGTATTTTTTTAATTCTCCTAGCAACAGGAGAGATGACATGTGGCCTGTGGGTAGGGTTTTGCATAATATGAAAGGGTTTGTAATATATATATATACTTAATTGTATGTATTATATATAATGTGTGTAATTTGTTTATTAATTTTTGAAGATTTGAGTTTTGAAGATATTTAAGACATGATTATTTAAACATAGCACGATTAATAATATATGAATAATTAATATATAATACGACGTGACATACTCAGTCCTATTCCTAACCGAATAATATAGAATATCTACTGTTGTTAAATAACTCTTTATGAGTATCGTATTCTATTTTTATTTCATGCTTAAATTTATAATTTTAAATTCAATAAAACAATGTTAGATTTAATACTCAAAGATTTGAACCTATATTTATAAGCAAATGTGTATCAACCGCGAACCTATATCGTAGTAATTATGTATATATATATATATATATACCTTTTTGCTACTTGATAAATATATAAATTAAATATCCAATTATAATTATTTACTAAAATATATTGTATTAGACAACAAACTCCCTTTTTAAAATACCCATAATGATTGCATATGTATATTTTTATTAAATAAATAGCGGCTGTAAATATTTTAAAATTAAAATAAAATATTGATCCTCCTAATCCATTTATACATGATTATATCATCATTTAATAATCAATATTAACAGTGTCAAAAAAATAAAATATTTTTTAAAATAAGTTTATGTACACCTTATTTGTTGAGGTAATTAATTTAGCTTACCCCTAAATTTACCATACAAAAATCAATATACGACAATGACCTCTCTGGCATTGGTGTAGTCATTGATTTTGGGATCGTGCGTAGATATGCACGTGGACTCGATAAGGTCTGTCTGTTGACTTATTCATCATGTTGTGTCGTTTTATACCTTTTCTCTTTCTCTCCTACTGTGTCCAACCCTCCAAGCAGGCAGAACAATTATTGTCGTATTACGTGAAACTGACATCATCAACTCCCAGGCCACTGTCACTGTGTATACGTATCTTACTGCATCTCTGCCAACCTCACGCTCTATGGTTGGAATATGCGGCAGTACCGATAATGGTGCGGTAAAAATTCTAAATTGCGGATATAATTGTTATTTTTTAGTAATTCTTATAATATGTAATTTAAAAATATTATATGATTATGTTATTTTATACATACTCATATTATATATTAATCATTGACAACATTAGAATCTGAATACTAACCAGTAACATACCCGTCCAAAAAAATTAAAGGACGAAATGTCATGGTGATATCCTTTGTTACAAAAGTTGCTTGTAAGATCGAAATGTTAAAAACATTTGGATTTGTGTTGATGGTTATGCCATTATTATTACAAAAATAAAACATTTATAATCTCTAGATTGAAGTTCTATAATAGAGATCCGTATTAGTTTATATATGTAATCACTTTATTAGAATGCACATTTTCATAATATATATATAATTTGTCTACGTTATGTATAATTGTGACAAGTAAGTTTTTGAAGACATTTTATCATTCCTAACGTCAATTTCATAACTTCTAATTGATTCATGTCAAACATATAATTGTCACTCATATGTGGCATGTCATGTAACATAGTTTAAATTCTTCAAAACTCTCTCATTCATTCTCCTAATAAGTTACAAAATATCATTAATATCTTCTTATTTTCTAAGTGCATTTATGATTTTTCTTAAGTTTATTTTATTTACTAAATTTTATATTTTATGAAAAGCATGAAGATGTATAAATTAAATATTTTTATTATAAGATAATTTTAGATGAAATTAAGGAATATTATATATCAATTTTATGAAAATAATAATCACATGATAATTTTATGTAGATATTTATAATCATGATATAAAATTTAGTGTATGAAAAAATTATAATAACATTTTTAATATAATTTCTTCATACCTTTCTTATAACTATTTTTATAAAATATCATTATTATATTCTATTAGAATCAACATATATTACAAAATTAAAAATAATTTATATAATTTATAATTTCTATAACTATTACATATACATATACATATACATATACATATACATATACATATACATATACATATACATATACATATACATATACATATACATATACATGTACATGTACATATACATATACATATACATATACATATATATATATATATATTATAATAGTTTGCATTTATTTATAAATATATGAAAATAATAGATGTCATAAAATGATTTTTAAAATTATTAATTAGCATCATATTCATAATTGGTTACATTTGTTTTTATTATCTACTCATTTATTTTCAAATATTTTTATAAAATATAAATAATTGTTATATTGTATAATATTATAAAAATAAAAATAAGTTTAACATTTTTTCATAAATACATCTAATTTTTATGTTGTGTAATTGAATTAATATTAATTAAATGTCCTTTAATAAAGTATAAATAATCATGTTAAATATATATTTATTAAAAAAATATTATTAATTTATAAAATAAAATAATTTTTATATTACGCAAAGCGTGAATCAGTTTTCTAGTTATTATTAATTTATTAATCTATATTCATATACATATAAAATCAACTGGGAAGAAGTTAAAAATTTTACTTTTATCTCACATGGTAAACAATAAAATACAAATAAAATTAGAGGATAAACAATAAATGAACGTATAATTATATTTTTAAAATTATTGTAAGCGTCTCTTCTACTACTGTTTTTAACAATCCATAATTTAACTGTTAACAAAATTGGCCAAAAATAAAATTAAAAATTAAAAAATTTATTTTTAATATATGTTATTATTTAATATTTAAAGATAACAATTTATTTAGTAAAAACTCAAAAGTTAACATTCATGAGTGAGGTTTCATTGGTAAACTAAAAATAAATTGAGTTTTTAAAAAAAGTAAACACTATATCAAAAATATTTGAAAAAGTATCTATATAAAAAAATATATTTAACAAAAGATATATAATCGCTAATGGGGTAGTATTTTTTACAATGTGCCCTATTTGTAGTATTGTTTTTCAAAAAATACTACTTGAGTAGTGTTTTTCAAAAAAATACTACTCGGAGTGTCGTTTTTTGAAAATGCACTATTGATTAATGGAATGCAATGTTGCGGTGGCGTGAATCGATGAGGTGGGCCTACATGCTGAACTTGAAACAATTGTCTTATGTTGTGTTTGTTTGAAAAAAGGACAGCACAAAGCTTATTTGAAAGGGGTTTGATTCGATCGAAAGTTTTTTAGAGTTATTAAATTGATTTTTTTCAAAAATAACTATTTGTCACTATTGAGACCTGTCCTTTAATATTATTTTATTTTATTTAATTAATATTATTATTTATTATCTCCTCTACTATAAGCTAAGCCTATAAACAAAGCAAAGTACCGAAAAATGTATCTCTTCTACGTCTCTCCCGTACGAAGAGGCCGGAACCCATATCTGCAATGAAAAGCTTTATAGTAGTAAAAATCATAGAAAAATAACGTTAGAGGTGACGTTTTTCATAAAAACTCTATCAGAGATAGATAGCGTTTTATGAAAAACGTTATCCCGGGTAATGTGTTTTGAAAAATGCTACTTCAAATAGCGTATATTGTAAAAAGCGGTACCTTGTGTAGCGCTTTTATACATTTTATTAAATATATTTTTATATATTACTTTTTGAAATTTTGTTTTACATAGTCATTACTTTTTTTAAAAACTTCGGTCTTCCCATCACAAATGACAAAACTAAGTTCCATGATACATATATAATGGAAGCCAGAATGCAAGCACAATTATAACCCGCTAAAAAGGGGTCTTGACCACTTATCAGTAAATGGTTGAATCATTCAATCATATATGCAATAATCTCTGATAGCATGCAGTATCTACAGTGTCTCTGATGTCCTTTTTCTCGTGAAAATTAAATTTGAATTTTTGAGTAAAGATGGTAACGATGGCGACCTTCTTCCTTCTCCCAAAGTAGAAGAATGATAAACCCTAGACATGGTTAATTAGTTCTCAGACTCTTCGATGAACCCTAATTCTAGATAGTTAGCTGAGACATTTCAGAGGATAATTGTGAAAGCTGTTCTTATAATATATAAGTAAGCCAAGCTACATTCTTCCCATTTATAATCTAAATCAACCTGTATAATTAGGCCTACTGCTGATACAAAACTGGTCAGTTCCCGGATAAGAGCCGCCATCGCTGCCGCCGTCGATGTTCTCGCCAGTTCTGGCCGCTATACATACACTTCACCGGAAAAAGGAAAAAAAAAAAGAGGATCGAGAAAGTTCAGTCATGCCAGCAAAGAAGCATGACCACGCATCTCTTTATAATGTAAATCTTGGCCCGCTGCTCTCTAAGAGCACCTCCGAGTCCTCTTCTTGAAGACAGTCTCCTCTTCGACCCTCCAATCGTAGGTCTACCCATCATCTTCATGATAGCTAGGGTTTTGCAGAGAAAAGGCAGTAGCTCTTTTCTTTCTCTGTTAGCTAGGGCTCGAGAGTATTGTAAGTTTGAGAGAATTGTTGTTAATGGAGGAAATGGAGAAGGGTTCTTATAGAAGGAGAAGGTGAAGATGGAGGGGTTCTGTTGAGTGTCGGCGATCGACCAGAGAGCCGACGATGGAGCCTGAGAGAGTGCGCAATGTCCCAAGACCCACCCGACAAGACACTTCGGCCTGAACTCTCTTCTTAATGTCTCCTTCGACAAGTTTTATGGATACACTACATCAAATGTGGTAATTTACTCTGCTGCCAATTCGTTGACGTGATTGGCCAAAAAAAAAAAAAAAAATTCGTTGACGTGAAAATATTAACGCAAAAAGTCTCGTGTTTCTGCGGAAGATAATATTTATAGTAGATTATTATTCCTCGAAAATGATAGTTTATTTGACGGTACCTATTTGCTAATTTTACAAAGGTAGGCTACCTATTTGTGGTAAAAACAAATTAGGTACTTACTTGTCAAACCATGTAAAGTTGGGGTACCTATTTGGTAATTAATTCTAGATTTAATGTCAAATTTTAAAATATTTTATTATTATCATACTCTTTATATAGTAGTTTTGCTTATATTTAATAAATGATTAAATATCAAATCGCTACCCGAACTTTGAACGTTTTACAAATCGTTACCTAAACTTTAAATTTTAAAAAACGGTAACCTTAACTTTGGACAAAGTTTCAAATAATTACCTCTGTCCAATTTACCGTCAATTGTGGACGGAAAACACCATGTGTCGGGCACTGTTCCCCGTCAAAAGCAGTGAATGCATAATTCACAAAAGCAGTGAAGTCAACAATTGATCGACACATGGTATTTTCGGTTCACAATTGACGGTAAATTGGTAGAAGGTAACTATTTACACATTTGTTCAAAATTGAGGCAACCGATTTTAAAAATTCAAAGTTTAGGTAACTATTGGTAAAATATCTAAAGTTCGGATAACGATTTGGTATATAAGTATTTATTAAAACCTTTAAGTATGTGAGGAAAAAATTTCAATTTTTTTTACCATGACCCTACTCTATTATACTATGTGTACAACATGACTCTCTCCTATGTGAGGTTTATTGGATACAGTTGTGTTCCATTCTGTTTATTTTATTAATATTTAATCCAACTTTAATATATTTTATTTACTCATTTTCTATGAAACTAGTATGATTATTGGGAGATATGTGCCCTGATATCCTGGCATAGAGCTATTTCCCCCCGTCAAATATCTACTACAATATTATTACGACAAAGTTCCAGGTCGATTGCGGTTACACATTGCGAGGTTCAAAAGTTAACAAATTGTAGATTAGTTGAACCAACTTTTAAAACTAGTTAATAGAAGGACGAAATTCAAATTCTACCGAAGATTTCACCTTGAAAAAAAATAAAATTAACTATTTAGTTTCTAATTTGAGGTTACGAAACCAACCTTATAAATTAGATTTGGGCCTTGGATAACTTGTTCTAGTGGTCCAGTCTTTGTGGGCCCAATTGTTAAGGAAAGACCTGATAATATAAAAATTTCCTTTGTAAGGTGGTTGTGTCTTAGATGAACCATTCGGCCTATTTGATTTGGTGTAAAATTTAATGGTTCCGTGCCTGATCATGAATTACGTATTGTATTATTAGAAAGCCTTCTGCTTCCAGCAATAACGGTTAAAATTACATGTATTTCTGTTACGAGATGTAATAAATCTAAAATATTTATAATGTGGGTTAATATATATATTTATAAATGGCCTATATATATATTCATTTACTGATATTCGCAACTATCACTAGTAGAAAGAGACCATGCTATCAAACTACACGTTATAATGCAAGTGGGCACGGGTGCAATTTGACAACTTGCAACACACTTTGTAATTGGGGTCACAATATATATATATTACCAATCTCTATGGATAAGTGTATTAATTAAAACTACAGTAGGTATAAGTAACGGAGACAAGTTAATATTGACAAGTTGAGATATATTGAAAATTGGTAGAAAATTATAAGTTTAGACTTTAGAATATAACAAAACTGACTAATATGTGTATGGATTAAGTTAATGATAGTATCTTTGTGTGTATGTTCGAATTTTGACAGCGCCTTAAAAGTAAAAGTTGTCACTAAAAATCCGAGGTGACAGAGATTTGAGATTTATCGTATGAATTTAACTGAAAAAATTTAGTATAAATTGATGCTACATTTAATATGGTAAGTTATTTACTTAGAAGTTTAAGTTTAGAGTTAATGATTTCATTTATATATTTGACACATATTCTGTTAATATTTTTATATTATTTTGTAATACTTTCTATTTTAAAATTGTATTTTTTTGTCAAAATTATTTAACCGCCAATTTTGAATCATAATGTTGTCTCGTACAATGCCCCTCAATTTATTCTCTTTAATTAATATAATGGACGTTCAAATCCATGCAACGAAAAGAAAGATATATGCTATATCCATGCTGCGTCGACAGTGACGTGGCGAACAAATATTTATAAAAACAGACTTATATTCATTGGAGTCTTTAAGTAATATTCTAGATTAGCTTTAACGGATTAAATAATTTTGTGCGTATTTTGAGATTGTATAAAGATTGGGGATATAATTTATCCTTTTTAAAAACAATTCTAAAAAAATATTTTTTTTTTCTCAATAAAAATACAATTCAAAAAGACAATATTGAACAAAAGTAATTAAAAGAGATGAGAAAAGAACCTAATGCCTAATGGGTGTCAGGTCAGCAGCTTAGTTCAGGGGGGATGTACATTGCAAATTGTGTATATGTATATATATATTTGAGCAATATAATAATTATTTTAATTTATAAATTAATAATATTTTTTAAATAAATATAAATATAAATTTATAACATGATTATTTACACTTTATTAAAGTACATTTATTATATATAAAAAAAAATATTAATAACATTTTGTATCTCATATCGAAAGCTTGTTAGAGTTTAGAATATTTTAAACTAAGTTGCATAACATAGTAATTATGAGAGAGAATTATATGTTTGACATGAATTAATTATTAAAATTTATAAAATTAACATTAGAAATGAGAAAATATCTTAAAAAACGTCACAATTATATATATTTTAGTCAAATTAATATATAGATAGATGGATAATATTTATATACATATGGGCTGTGTATTTTATTTTATCTGCTAACACATTGTGTCATGTGCCGTATATGTTGGGACCCACATTTTCTCCCTGTTGTCTTTATTTATTATTTATAGTACCGACCTACCAAGGAAAAGTCTTATCTCTTCGTACAGACCAATGAAATGCCAGGAAGCATGAATCTTCCTTCCTAGTCGTCTTACCATTTATATCATTGACTAACAGAATGTAGCCTCCAATTCTTGTTTTTTTTTTTTTTTTTTTAAGAATTATTAACCCTCATTTCCTACTCAGTGTAGAAATCATATTATAATAGATTAAAATATAAATATAACATAATGTATGAAAATTGACCCATTTATAATATATATATATATATACATGCATTTGCCAAATTCCATCAACAAGAAACTCTATTCACTTCTCTCTATCACCCTAACCTGCAACAGAGAAGAAATGGATGGCATCTGCCTAAAAAGCACGTCGACTGACTCTTCCGCCACCTCCAACGTCTTATCTGCCGTCCGATCCTCGATTTCACGGCCAGAAAGTATCGTCATGGATCCGGAGAGCGGTGGAGAGGCGGAATCGAGGAAGCTTCCGTCTTCAAAGTTCAAGGGGGTTGTTCCACAACCCAATGGTCGGTGGGGGGCGCAGATCTACGAGAAGCACCAACGTATCTGGTTGGGTACGTTTAACGAGGAGCAAGAAGCAGCAGCGGCTTACGATATTGCTGCACGGCGATTCCGCGGCCGTGATGCAGTCACTAACTTCAAGCTCCGGCAGCATTCCGACGCTGAGTGCACCTTCCTGATCTCCCACTCCAAGGCGGAGATCGTGGATATGCTGCGTAAACACACTTACGGCGAAGAACTGGAACAGAGCCGACGGACCCGCGTGAACGACGAGGAGTTTATGACTTCGGCGCTGGAGAGAACGCGGGAGGTGCTTTTCGAGAAGGTAGTAACGCCGAGCGACGTGGGTAAGTTGAACCGCCTGGTGATTCCGAAGCACCACGCCGTGAAGAATTTTCCGATGCAAAGCGGAGCCATCTCAAAGGGTTTGCTACTGAACTTCGAGGACGACGGTGGCCGCGTGTGGCGGTTCCGATACTCGTACTGGAACAGCAGCCAGAGCTACGTCCTCACCAAAGGATGGAGCAGGTTCGTTAAGGAGAAGAGTCTTAGGGCAGGTGACGTTGTAAGCTTCCATAGGTCGATCGGATCCGACAGACAGCTGTATATCGACTGCAAGCCAAGGAAAGGTCCGCCGACAGAAGATGGAGGGAAGGAGACGACAGTTCAAATGGTTAGGTTGTTCGGAGTGAACATCTTTAAGGTAGATAGTGGTGAAGGTGAATGCTGTACGAGGAAGAGAGTGAGGGTAGTGGAGTCTTCGCTGGTAATGGAGTGCACCAAGAAATTACAGACCATAACCGGATCATCCTTGTAGCAATGTAGACGATGATGTAGTTAGCTATATGGGTGTGTGGGCTGATGGAATTATTTTTAGAAAAAAATAATTATTTTTTGGTTAAATTGTGTGTTCACAAGTTGCATTTCTCTTTATTAATTTTCATATTGTTTATAACAACTTGTCTTATTATTATTATTATTCATTTTATATCTCCACTTGGCAACCATGAACCAACTGTGCTTGACGGTCACGAAAAGTTGGCTGCAAATATTGGATCGAACCTTGAATTATTAGGAAACGTGGTCCCTGTCACGTACTGCAAGTGGGCAATACATATTCATGACAGTATGTAAATGTACCTTTATTACGTACCCATAATTTGGGGTGTCAAAACCGGTCATGGGTCGTGTCAGGGACCCTCTAACCTAAACCTGACCCGTCAGGAATAGTAAGGCTTCAGTCTGACTGAACCGTCCGACTTCCATGACCCACAGGTCAGTCTGACCCGTTCGACCCACCAGAACATAAAAATTCAGAAGCAAACTGACCCATGAGTCAAGATTACGGACTCATGAGCTAGAATTATATATATTTAATATAATATACAATTCGGGACGGGTCGTGGGTTGACCCATGAGTCAATACTACTGACTCAAACCTGACACGTGTTTTCACGGGTCATTCATGAGTTGTGTCAAAATAACCCGTGGGTCAAAAAATCTGACCCAAACACGACATATGGGTTACCCACGAGTTGGGTGAATTTTTGACACCCCTACCCATAATAGATACAATATAAATAGGAGCATATTGCATGGGGAATATGGAGAGATTGAGCCCTAGATAAAACATGGCCAAACTTAATAAATTTGGGCTTTTTTTAGTTAATGAATGGGCCTGACTTTTTGCGGATTAGCTCCTTCATTGGGCTGAGCTTCAGTTTTATCAGCTCAAAAAGGTTAACTTTAGTTTGAAAGTAAGTTTTTTTCCCTTTTAAATAATCATAGGAAACTCACTCCTTTCTAGGAACAAGTCAGTATTTTACTTTCTTGGTCAAAAAAAAAAAAAAAGTATTTTACTTCAGTCTATGTAAAAATTAGAGTAGAAACAAACAATTACGGTAAACAGTTTTAAGGGCAAACTGCAAATTTAAGACTTTAGATTAAATGGAAAATGATTACATTTTTTAAATATATATTTACAAAACACCAAAAGTTGAGAAAGGGGCTAAATTTCCTTATTTTTATATACATTTACTTATTTCCTTCCACCCCTTTTTGTTTGTAAAGTTGTTGGTGTTTCTGTTCTTAGTAGCAGTTGAACTTGTGATTCATCCCCATCTCTTTATTTTGTGTCACTGTACATTAGTGTTACTACTACCTCTCCAATAAATCAAATTTCCTTTTTAATGTCTATAAATCCACTTTCATACAAGCTATATAGAAATTACAGAAAGAGTGACATTTCCAGCTTCAACAAAAACATTACATGAAAATGTCTGAGTTGTTACTTTGTCTTACATATATCTTAGGGTTTTAAAAGAAGAAATTAGTCATTAAATGTATCTCTCTAGAGATAGTTGGTCTGAAAAGGAAGGGACTGGTGTGTGGTCCCTGTAGTAGATGAGATCAAAGTGATAGTCGAGAGAGACAGACAGACATTTATTAGGGTTTCTCTCTGTCTATATCTAACATCTTTGATAATGTTACTCTCACTTTCACTGGTCTGCGTGTCCAACTCTGTCTGTCTTGAGAGAGAAGAGCAACAGTAGAATCTGTGACGACGAGCTATGAACACTGTGTCTGCAGTTGCTTCTGCAGGAACTGAATTCACTCGACGATGTTCAAAGGAAACAGAATACTCATTTAAGAAATCTACTTACTTACTTATCAAACCTACATGCAGGTTTGGGTACGCGGGAAAGGATGTGGATTTCAGAGTGAATTACCAGAAATATTCTCATTTCTCACAGATATAATATATATATATATATATATATATACAGAGAGAGAACTGTAGAAGATAATCGAGAATACTCCATGAATATGATGAATTACTCTAGAGGTAAATGTAAATCTATACAAATTCTATTATTGATATTTTAACTAGCTAGGTGTTTTGGTAAGTATCTAGTTGCATTTTATCTCTAGAGTAAGTCCGTCAATGGTGCGGTAAAAAACTCATAACCATGGTTATAACCGTTACTGTTTAATATGGTTAACCGTACCATTATGGTGCGGTACGGTTATGGTTATGGTATTTGAGTTATAACCATGGTTATTATATAAAAATAATAATGATTTATTATTAATAAACTAATATATACTAAATAACGAAAGTGACTGTATATACAGGTAATAAATAATCATGATGTTAGTTTTATATATTTTTATTGTTGGTAATATAAATTTATGTATTTTTTTAAAATAAAGTTTTTGGTCTTTTATTATATTACTGTTTGGAATAAATATGGGTATACGGGTAAAACCATGGTTAATAACCACGTTTATTTTAATGGTTATGGTATGTGGTTTAAAAATATGGTATGATTATGGTATTTGTCATACCCGAACCATACCCTAACCCTCGACAACCCTACTCTAGAGATAAATAATTCTTCGGATTTCATACATAGTAAACACTGTGATCTATATTTCATATACATTTCATTTCATATTTATTTACTTAGTTAATTCAGAAACTCAATAAACCTAGCTATAAATTCTCTCTATTTTTGGAAAATATGTACTCTCTTATACCAAACATCTCCTAAATAAAGAGTTATAGTAGATACATACTTATAATTATTCATTTTGGAATACTAGCTTTTTGTAATTACACAACTTACTCCATACAAATTACATGGGTATTGGAAGATAAGAGGATTTTGTTTATTGAAATAATAATGTTATCAAACTAAATAAATGTTATATACATTGCACTCTCTCCATTGACACATTTCTCATTATCTTAAAAATATGGAACCAAGAATAAGCAAATACAAAATATTCAATAATCTAAGTAATAGTGCATATGGAGAGTATAGTCAGAGTTAATTACTAGAAAGTTACTTAAATTTTTTAATTATTTTAAAGAAAAATCTACTTGTCCTTTGATTTTTCAAGTTTTGCATGTATTTTGTGAGGCAAAATCCTACATATTTCCATTTTATTGTTAAAAATAACCGAAGTTGAAATATGTATTGCATGTGATAAATTTTTTAGATAAATGATTGAAATACACTTTTAAAATATAGAAATTTTCCCAAAATTGCATTACATCCCTTGGCAAAAAAAAATAAAAAAATTTCATGCATTGTTTAAAAAAATTATCTACAATTTATCACATATAACCCACATGCCAATTTCCTTTATTTTTTTTAACAATTAGATGGACAGAGATAAGATATCGGTAAAATAACTAAAGTTTTTTTTTTATAATTATCCCAATAACTTAATCACCTTTCCTAGTTAATTAATCACTTAATTTCTGCTTAATTTACCTAATATAACCTAACAGTGCCTTTCTTCAGTGTCTCCTGTTTCGATGAGTGTGTAGAAAGAACATAGAAGAGAGTCCTGAGGAATCCATAATTGAAGAACTGCCACTTCCAACATTTAATGACTGCTGTTGGGTTCAACATATGACATCGTCGTTTGTCTCCATACCCTCTCTTCTCTCTTACTCCTTCTCTAGAAAACAAGTCCAATATTTTACCACTACCAGTTCATTAAACAACTGACCAATATCTATACGATCATCAGCACTGATACGCAATCTGCAGAACAACTGACCAATATCTATACGATCATCAGCACTGATACGCAATCTGCAGACACTTACCACTGACAAAAGTAACTGCATTCATAAGAAAAATTACCATAGTAAATACATTTCCTACCTAGGTAAGTAAATACCATACTGTTACTATAGTCATCATAGATCATAATCATCATCTTCATCCTCTTCCACAATCTCTGCACATGGTGACTCCACCGTGTGAGGCGCGTGACCGTCACCAAAAGCCCTAACATGGTCCTTCAGGGACCTCTTGTGCTTGAAATCGGACCCACATATGCAAAACCAGATCTTTCCACAATTCTTCTCGTGAGTCCTCCAATCTCCTCTTACTGCAAATGACTTACAGCATTTCCGACATGCGAAAGGCTTCGATCCGTGCTTTCTCTTGTAGTGGGTCTGCAGGGTCCGAAAATCCTTCAATGGTCGAGACCTCGGGTGATCTATGTTGTTCTTGCAGCCCTCAGCACAGCAATAACATGGCAACCTCAGCATCGATGAGGCTGGTTTCGTGCCTTTCAGTGAATCAGAGCCTTTTCGGTACTGAGATCCGTGCCCCCACATGTGCATCTACTTAATCAAACAAACCATCAGGCTTGAAACCCTAGCTAGCTAGATGTGCGAGGAACACGAAATGAACAAGACTTTCACAGTGAAGACTAATCAACAACTCTAAAAGATTCAGAACCCTAATCGTTCTCAAAACGGAGAGCAGGCTAACTATAATTATTATTACCTGCATATTGTTGTACCGATTGAACGTTTTCCCACAGACAGGACAAGAGAACTGTGTCGGGCCAACAAGAATCTGAGCCTGGGTAGGAATCCAGTACTGCCCGCTTTGGAGGAAGTTACTAGGGTTGCCGGAGCTTTCGCCGCCGCTTCTTGGAAGACCAATATGAAGAGCCACAGTCACCGTCTCTTCCTGGCTTTCATTAGGGTTACATTGACTCATGTGGCGGTTCTTATCGGACGGTGGTGTCTGTCGGTTGCGTTTAGGGATGTAGCTTTGGCCGGGAAGGCCAAGGGAAAGGTGAATGGAGTCTTCATCTTCTTCTTCCTCAGCTTCTAAGCAGATGCTCTCACTAGACGATATGCAGTTCAAAGAAGCGGAAGTTTGCATGATTTGTTGATTAGCTTTTGTGAAGGAGAAGGGAGAGAAGAGAGGATAGAGAGAAGATGGAAATGAGTGTTTCTGTGGATTATTTTCTTTGAAGCGTGGCGACTTGAAAGGCAATAAATATACGAGATTATTATTTGTTATTCTAATTAATTATAATTCTCTAAAATTTCATTATATTTAAAATCGAATTTGATTTCTACAATAAGAAAAAATAATTTAAAATGTTAACTAATAATAACTTATCTAAATATAAGCATTTCATGGGCATTCGAGTATGCATATACACACATGACACATCTTTGTATAATGCTTTTGTTTTGGTCATTTAATGTTTAGTTTATCAATGTTGCATTTTAGATTTATTATGTAACTTTCCCCTTATAATTAATCATTAACAATCAACAAATAATAGTAAAAAAAAAGCTACATTATATATAGTATTAATTTAATGTACATTATCTGGGTATTATATTAACCATATAATTAATTTTTCCACTTTAACGAAAACTTTTAATCTTTTTAGCACTTTCAATGTTAAATAAATTAGGAAAACAATTATTTAAAAAGATAAAATGGAACCGACCAGTAACTTTGTACTACATTTATTATAAATCAGACGAACATTTATTATTTTCCCAACTTGTCTGTCTCTCTTTCACTATCCTAACTCATCGCAGAAAATCATTCATATATGATTATATGCTAATTGCATTAAAAAAAAAAAACTTTTTAAATCCACAGTTGAATATGTCATATTCAAGTGTGGATTCAACTATCATATGTCATACAGGTTTCCGGTAGGTTCCGATTCCAAAATTAAACGGGTAGGTTCCAGTTTCAAATTTAAATACACTGTTACATACTTAATATGTTCTGAAGAAAACTCCTAAATTTACATGGTACCCGAAACCGCTCACCTAGAATATGATATTATTCCGTATTAGCAGAGTTATATGTACATATAATAGAGAGTAAAATATACGTATAATACACCTACAATATATTAAACAAAAAATGAAGATGTTATTGGTTGGATTAATAATTAATTACCCTTCTGTCGTTTTAATAGGAAATAATTGGAATATATTAATGAATGTGTTGCCACGAAGTCACGAACTCGAGGGTGCCGGCAGACAGAGCACCAGCAAAAAGAGGGAAGTTGTAGGATGAATATATACGTACATATAATTTATGGATCGGACTATAATTGAGCATTTTAATAGTCTCCTTTTTTAAAAATAATAAAATCATATTCTTGCTTTTTTTTTTTTATATTAGAAAATCATTAACTATATATTCAATATACTTTAGTTTTTCTTCCCATGCATGAAGATTTAATAAACCCTAGAATTTAAAATCACTAGCTAATAGTGTCTTTATTTGTGTTCAATGAACATATTTTTATGGGTAATATGAAGAATATATAGTTATATCCTTAATTATAAGGTGAGGATTGTGATAGGGTTAATTACTTAATTGGTTACACATGTTTGACCAATGTTCAGAATGGTTACACATGTTTCAAAATGTGATTAATTGGTTTTGAAATGTGACTATTTGTTTTTTTTACTATTCACCGTTAGAAATCACAATTAAGTCACTATTTAGATACGTAAAATGACGTAATTACCCCTAGAATCATCTTCAATAACACATCATCATCTTCAAGAACAAGAATCGAAGAACCCAGAAATCTGATTTCTTGCTCTTCAAGAACCCAGAAATCTGATTTCTGGCTCTTCAAGAACCCAGAAATGCTGTTTCTGGGTTCTTCAAGAACCCAGAATTGCGATTCTGGGTTCTTGTTCTGTATTGCAGTATATGTTATCACCAAATGTGATTAAATGGTCATACATGTTTCTCTATAATGTGATTAAAATGTAATACATGTGTTCTCTATAATGTGATTAAAAGGTCATACATGTTTCTCTATAATATGGTTAAATGAATACTGTTGTTTGAAATGATGTGATTAAAAAGTTTGACATGTTACCCACAATGTGAAGAACGCAGAAATGCAAGAACCCAGAAACAGCATTTCTGGGTTTAGAACCCAAAAACAGCAATTTCTAGGTTCTAAGAACCCAGAAACAGCATTTCTGGGTTTAGAACTCAAAAACAGCAATTTCTGGGTTTAGAACCCAGAAACATGAGAACCTAGAAATTGCTGTTTCTGGGTTCTTAGAAATTGCTGTTTCTGGGTTCTAAGAACCCAGAAATTGCTGTTTATTGCTGGGTTCTAAGAACCCAGAAATTGCTGTTTATTGCTGGGTTCTTCAAGAACCCAGAAATTGCAATTCTGGATTCTCAAGAACCCAGAAACAATATTTCTGGGTTCTCAAGAACATCAAATCGAATTTGATTCGATTTTAATCCTTCCATGTGTTTTTCAATACAACTAAGGGCATAATAGTCATTTCACAATTCAATAATATGTTAAAAAATGAATTAACGTTAGAGTTAACGGTTTACTAACGGAATAACCAATTAATCACATTTGGAAAAACATGTGTAACCAATTAGTCACATAGCAAAACCAATTAATCACATTTTGAAACATGTGTAACCATTATGCACAATGGTGAAACATGTATAACAAATTAAGTAATTAACCCATTGGGATATCATTATTTAGGCCTTAAATTACTCCTTTTGTTTCGTTTAACGAAGTATGGCTCTTATATATAATGAATTGATAAATTTTAGAGTATAAGTAAGAAAATTTATATTAAAAACTAAAACTATTTAATTATAATTATTTTTAGTTATATATTACACAAATTTTACAGTTTTAATTGTATTCGTTGTAATGTGCATAATGGCTGGATCGAACCAATATTTACTAGGCTCTAAATAATTATTTTTTTATGAGAGTGTTACTTTAACACTACAATAAACTCGAATTTTAGTGTCGGTCAAAAATCGTTGTTAAAGACATAAATAATGCTGTTAACTTTTAATAACAATTAAATATTTGTGTCGGTAGACCCCGTTGTTAAAAGCTATACCTACGACAATTGTGCATTGCCAAATGTTTGCCGCTGTTAGAAAGACACTCATCATTTCTATTTTATAGCAGAACTCGTTGTTGTTAAACACAGTTCAAAGGCGACAACACTTTGTCGATATTATAGATTACTCTTAGTGATGAAAATTGTCTGTAAATTTTTTCGCCGATTTTTAATTATTTTTTTTATCCATGACTTCATTCTTCTTCATCCATTGCTTCTTCACCAATGTTTGTCTCGACACTTCATCATCCACGACCGATATTTTCTCGGCACTTCATCCATGAATTCTTCATTAGAGAACCAACACTTCATCCATGACACCTCTCCACCTCCAACTCCGATTCCAGCTCGCCTCTTTCAACTCCGGACACGTGCAGACTAGCCTCTTCCAGCAGACGAGACGAGACGTTAATGCGTGTTGTTGGCGCGTACTCCAACTCCGGGTGCTGCTGTTAGTGCGTACTCCAGGAGACGAGAGGATAAAGGGAAGGGAGGGTGAGGGAAGGGAGGGTGAGGGAAATCCAATACAAAAAATGTTGAAGTGACGTGAAATAACGTGAGTGTGAGGGAAAAAATTGAAATTTTATTTTTTTACAACAACAATAGTCGTCACTAAATAAACATTTTATAACAATAATTAAATCTATTACTGAATGACTAATCTAATGTCTGACAATATATTGACAGACAAATATATTATTCTTACATTTTCCCGGTACTTATGTTTTAACAACGACAAAATTTATTAGTTATAACATACATCCGTTGCTGTTATAGCTATATTTACAACAACTTTTTGCATTTAAATATGTATATTTATAACGGAAAAGTCATATACTGATGAAGTTATTTAACCTGAAGTTTTGATTGGCATTACACATTCATCTATGTAAAAAATACTTCTACGGTACAAATTAACACTAAAAAATAACACTAAAAGTACATTATAATGATGAATAAAATATTATGCTTAATAAGTAATAATAATGATAACAAAAATTGTCGACACGATATAGTAATATACATATTTTCAATTACAATTTTTAGGGCGAAACACTAAAGCTCCTGCACAAGTTTCAAGTAGTGTTACTACTATTCTAAATTTCTAACGTATGGATCATTTGCAGCTCACATTCGAAAATTTATGAAACCCTTTGGGAGCTCTTTCTCTGCCGCATTTACTCTCTCTCTCTGATCTCTTTCCAACTACAACCCCCCAAAAATCTAAAAAGCAAGGAAGGGTGGGGAGGTGATAGAGATCTATGCATGCATGAAGCAATGTTAACTGTAGAAAGGAAGTGCTGTGTCCCCCCCTCCCCCTACTTTTGTTATTCAAAGTAGGGTTTTGATAGAGACAGTAGTTTCTTAGAGAGAGAGAGTGCGTATATATATATATATATATATATATATATTCTATTATGAACAAGACAGTAGCCACAGTGCTGACTTGATATTGGCCACCCCTAAAACATTGAAAAACATCCATCCATGGACCTTATTTCCCCTCTAAAGTACTATAGTGTTAATAAGTTAACGTTTTACTCTGCCATTGCAGTCTAGAGCTTAACCCACGAAGAAGCAACCACACCACATCAGAGAGCAGCTACCTAGCTAGCTAACCTAGCTGGTTGACAGTCTCTTTATTTTATCGTTTCATTAAAAATCCATTTTTTGGTGTAGATTTGAATGGGAAGGACAATTTATCGAGGTATTATACTCCACTACGACCGATGTTGAATTAGGGTTTATCAATGTTTAAAATTTGATTTTCTTGATGATTTAGTGTTTAAAAAGATAAATCATAAATATACCAATAATTCGAGTACTTGATACTCACGTTATCTTTCAGTGGGATGGGAATTTTTCTTTAGTTTTCAATTAAACTAAATTTCAATAGAAATTCATAGGAAACTAAATCATATAGAACAAAATGGAAAGTGTCCAGAAATTAGGGCCGGCAACTTACCAAATTTAAGGGTAATTTTCCCCTATAACCTCAAAGGCAAGTGCCCACTCTTAGGTGCAATGCACCTCCTAAACCCTAGCTCCTTCCTGATGTGATAGTACAAAACAATGATTAGTTTCGGAAGGAATTCGATTGTCATTATACAGAAAATAAGAAGTTGAGAAAAATGAAGTTCTATTCATCCTATTGGAAATAATATTTATGACCAAGGGAAAATATTAAGCATAAACAAACAATATATGTAAAAGAGAACAAGTTAAGATATAAAATATTTACATAGTTTGGCCTAAACCCTAAATTTTATTAATTGTTCTGAGCTAAAATGATTACGAAACAACCTTAAATTCTATTCAATGTATCTATCTACTCATATAAATATCACGTAGGGTTAATGGTCAAAGTGCCCCCTAAAGTTTGGCCGAAATTTAAGAATCCTCCCTAAAGTTTAAAATCCTCCCTAATGTTAAGAAATGATGAAAAATTCCCCCTAAAAGAGCATCTGACAAGGGGGGATTTTCCATCATTTTCAAACATTAAGGGACACTTTGATTTAAACTTTCAGGGGAATTCTTAAATTTCGGTCAAACTTTAGGGGGCACTTTGACCATTTACCCATATCACGTAAAATACTTCACACGATTTATTTCATATCGTTTTGCTCTCTTTTATACACAAATCTCTCTCATTAATAAATAAGTACATATCTATATCATAAGTACATACCTTTAACTGTTTATTACATCATAGTATTCAATATATATACTGTGAAGAATGAAATGTAGATGGGTCCTTATTCTCAATTGGGAGAGTTAGAGATTTACTTAATTATAAGGATATGGTAGGTATGAGTATTGTGTATATAGTGATTATTATGACCTTAATGAACACTGCACACATAGTAACCATAACAGATTAAAACCCTAAACACCTGCGAGAGAAAGAGAGAGAGAGAGAGAGCTGCAAGTGAATGGAAAGCATTGGGTTGGGTGGGAAGCTTTTTGTGGAACATGCAAAGGTACCAAAATTTGGTGCAAAAATATGGAAATTAACGACTGCACTGAGGAAAGCGTAGAGAAAATGTCTCCATCTTTGCAATGCCAATGCCCAGATAATCCCTGTCATGTCCAAACTCCCTAATAAAAAGAACAGTACACTGCTGTCTTGTCAACTTGTCATGTTATATTGCACTTCATTAATAACACCTTTCTTTCTTTTCTCAATAAAAGTTACTCTCACGCACTATTCATACATTTTATATGGAGTATAAAGCTACTTAGATTTACGTTCTTTTAATAATTGGATACCCGTTTAGGGCATCAGTGATTTCCAGAGTAAAAAAAACATATTTATCTTGCAAAATTCGAAGATGAAGATCATGCTATATATATATATAAGCGGTCCTGAAGTTTTTGCCTCATGTATATTAAAGAAAAAATAATAATTTTGCAAACCCATGAGCTAATTATTTATCGAGTTCTTAAAACTTTTAATTTCAAGCTATTTTTTCAATGAGGGAGGAAGACACATGATGCAATGTAATGCAAAGTGATAGTTTAAAAATATAATCTTTTTTCATTTAACATTTATTTAATTGTTTATTTCTATTTTAATTTTTGTTTTTCTGAGATAAAATTCTAAATACTGCATCCCGACAGGTATAATCACTTTTTTTTGGTGTAAAATTTGATATTTTTATGAAATATGTTAATTTTATATTTAATACTGTACATCTCGTATATGGATAAACATAATCATGTCCTGAAATTCTATTTTTTTGTGCAAAAACAATGTCAATCGAGAGTGAAGTGAGCTGTAGAATACACAAACACCTCTCTGCATGTCTCTCTCGTCTGACCCATAGCAGGAGAATAATCAGAAAATAATATCAAAATTCATATGATTACCGATGAATTTACAGTGCATGCTCCTCAGTAATTATTTCTTTACCCACAGAGAGCGCCGAGGTTGGACCACGAAGGCGTGCATACCCTGAATAAAACAACAAAGACTTTCATTTTCTGTAGCATCATGCTTAGCTCCACAGTGACACTGATGGATTTGATTTACTGTTTCTTCCCCAAATGGAAGTATATCAAACGTAATCTGAAGAAAGTATTCTACTGCATATATCCAAACTGGTAATGGTAATACTACTAATAGTAGTGTATATATGTATATCCAGTGTCGGATCTGAACGATCATCACTACAAAAAGCTATTTTTGAAATTGGGTTAGACCCAAGTTCACTACTTAATGAACCATTCGAAGTGATGATGTGATGGCATGATTTGATGTGTGAGCCCCATACATATTGCATGCATGCATATGTATAAACTGGTGTTTGCTTGGATTCCCTGGGAACTCGAGCTCGTTTGGATTTGACTGTTGGGTTTAATAAAGGTGCAGTCTGTTGCACTTTGCAGGGTGCGGTGAGCAAAGTACAGTTGCTAGGGTATTGGAGCCAAGTGTAGTTTGGGGGTGATGGAGCCATAAGTGCTCGAAAGAGGGTAGAAGAGATGACCATCTTCATCTTCATCGTCTTGTGTTGTATCATAAACTGTAAACACACATTTTGTAAATGACAGTGACAGCAAGTGTCCGACAGGAGTGATGACAGAGAAGACCTCAGATTGATTGGAGACATGTTGTGGCATATCATCCATGTTGTGTCAAATTAAAAGACATCGAACAATCAGTTCCCATGATGAAATGGTACAAGTTTTTGAGATATTTTGATTGTATACTCAATAATTTCATTCACAAGTTTGAGTTTTGAAGTTCACTAAATAATTTCATTAGGGGTAGGAAAACGGGTCATGGGTCGTGTCGGTCTTGAGTCGTATCAGGGACTCCCTGACCCAAACACGACACGTGTAATAGTATGAGTCAATTTTTCAAACTCAAACCTGACTCGCGGGTCAGAATGACCCGTCACGAATGAAAGGGTTGAGTCAAACTGACCTATTGGACCCGCGAGTCAGTCTGACTCGTTCGACCCGTGCATACAAAAAAAATCAGAATAACACCTGTTATTTTAATATAATATAAAAATGATACGGGTCACGGGTTGACCCGTGGGTCAAACCTTCATACCAAACCTGACCCGTGGTATCACATGTCATCTACGAGTTGGATCAAAATGACACATGTGTCAAAAATTCTGACCCAAACACGATCCGTGAGCGGGTCATCCTCGGATTTGGTTAGGTTTTTAAATTTCATGTAGTAAACGATTTCATTAAGGTAGTAAGCACTTAAAAAATACTACATTCGGCATTCGATGAGGAGGAGGCCCAATTAGTTAAGGCCTAACAATTATAGAACCATTTATATACATAGAAGGCTGACGAATATTTGGGTCGGAACCGGCCGGCCGAATGTGATAGGCTAGTCGAGTCAATGTAAGGTTATGGTATACCATACGTATGGTAGACCAACTGGTAATATATTCAAATTTAGTTAATATACGATAAATATATTTCAACTATACTCTAACAATAATAAATTCACTATCATAACCGGTTGTACTTTGATCAATTAACATATTATTATCTCAATTCTGACCTGATAATGAATAATACTATAATCATTAATATGGATAGATAATAATTAGTGGCCTTTGGGGAATCCGACAAGCCAAATTCACATTAGGCTAATACTAGAATGTCGTTATTAGATGGAGATGACAGGCTTCGTGCAACATTGTCTGTGTTCTAGATTCCACCGACATTTGGTTTGATAAGTAACTATACGGGTTAATTCGTCTTGTCAGGTCAATCGTTAGTAGTGTAAAAGGTGATTTATGTTAACATATGTTTAATTTAGACATAATCTATAATTATTGAGTGATCAATTTTTCAAGATTCAAATCCAACCCAAAAGTCCACCCGTATAATCTGTGAACTCGTGCTCAATTCAATTTCTGCGGGTTAAAATGTTCTTCTACAAATAAACTCGTTCGATTTTTTAACTCATGCTCTCTCATAAACTCATGACATCATGGGACGTATTGATTAATGTGACTCATTAACTTATCCGACCTTTGTACCCATGACTCGTGAAATTTTATATAATATAATATATATTTTATTATACGTGTTCATATATTGATTCATAAGTCAAAAGTTACTTTTCAAACACATTCCCATTTTTGTGCGAGTTGGACGACCGTGTCTAAGACACGGCATTCAAAAATAGTACCCCCTAACCATCCGTTTATCACGATTCTAGTTTTATTTGGTCTTAAATAGAGCACATACAGAACATAGATTGTACACACGAAAAAATGCGTTATTTTTCTATTTGGTTATTTATGTTTAATGATGTTAATTTTTTGCTCAGACTTCCGTTACTTTTCACTGTTAGTGTGTATCACATGCTAATATTAAGACATAATATACTGAAAATATCATTATTATCTTCTTCTTCGCGCTTTTTTTCTGTCTTCATTGTCTTTCCTAAGAGACTAATGCAACTTTAGGATGAGGAACAAGACGTAGAAAAAATGTGAATAAGAAAAGAGGAAGATGAAAGACATTTTCGGTACATTAAGTTTTAATATTAATGTATGTTAGTAATTTAAAGCAAACAGTAACATTGTCAAATATAAATGATTAAATAACACAAATTTGAACCAAATAGTCACATTTGAAAACGTACATAACTATTTAATAACATAAAAATATATAAATAACCAAAATGTATTATTAAAAAAATATAAGTAATCAAATATTTGGTTAATCCCGCAAAAAGTATAGGCCAAGTTTTGAAGGTTATTTATATTATTTGGGTATACAAGTACAGAGGTTAAAGTTAAACGACGTACGTACATATTCATGTATTAAGATATTTTTTTTATCGGAAAAAAGGAATGGGCTAATAGTGGCGACCCTAGACCCATCCCGCTACGTAATGTCCGAAATTTCAGGAGTATCATAGTTTTTCCTCTGAGC
Organism: Chamaenerion angustifolium; assembly: GCA_946814005.1. Taxonomy (NCBI): domain Eukaryota; kingdom Viridiplantae; phylum Streptophyta; class Magnoliopsida; order Myrtales; family Onagraceae; genus Chamaenerion; species Chamaenerion angustifolium. The sequence goes on along the minus strand of OX328277.1, from coordinate 28,253,017 downwards.
AACCAGCGTTTGCACTGACCTCACCGACACCCTAGAGTTGAGAGGCCAAATTCGTTTAAAATTGGCGCACACAAAAAATATGTTCCAAAGTTTAACTTTGGAAACGCCAAATTCTAGTACGATGATTTATTACGAAACATTTAAACTAAATAAAATATATCGACAATAAATCACAAAAGTAGGCATAATTAATTCCTTCTAGATATTTTAGTTTATACTTACATGATAAATGATGATACATATTTTAATTAATCTGAAAAGACGCGATCTAACAATTACTAAGTGATTAAGATCAGATTGCTCTCTTAATTAAGGCAGAATCGTGGACAAGTTCATTCTGCATCGAGGCTAAATGCGTTTTCCCCTAACTACCAAAATTTAGGGCAGGTTCATCGGATCTTACAAAACGTCAATGTCTAATCAAATTGCTTATTCATTGCGCATTATATTATATAGTTGTTATTAAAAATTTAAAATAATAAATTTTGTATTAACAGTTGAAAAAAGTAAGAATTTTAATGAATTATTATTATTATAAATAGTATTAACGGTTAAAAAAATAATATTCATTTCTTAAAATGAAACTAGGAGAAAGCTTGGAACATATTTAATTAGATATAGTTATACACTTGATAATGTCACATTAGAGAGATAATTTGATATAAACCAATTGTATGACTCCATTATGACACATTATTGATTCATTTTTTTATGTAATGATTATCTATCCAAATTAATATTTATATATATAGGGACAGACAGTAAATTAATATGATTAATAGCTTTATAATTCCACATAAATGTGTACTTGCAAATTAAACTTCTCAATTTACAGTTTGATATTTTTTATGCTTATTTTTGACACGTGGCTATTCCTTTATATTTTTTTTTTTAAAAAGGAAATATTAACATAAAAACAAACAATTAGTTTCACGTAGCCGGCACAACTAAATTCAATATTAACATAAAAATAAAGACAACATTGTTAGTATCGATTTCGCAATACACACATAAACTGATGAAGACGAACAAGAATTGAAAGAGATTTTACGTGGTAACACCTCTTTGAGGTAACCTACACGGCGGTTTCAATGTATTGTTGATTATTCAACTCTCTTTCAACTTGAACACATTTTTTTGCACAACACTTTTTTTAGTCAACCACCCGTGTTGACCGTCATTCAGCCACCCATGTGCACCGTCCGGTCCATTTTCTTGTTAGGCAAATGTATGGAAAAGGCAAGTGATATATAAAAAAATATTATCTGATAAATCAAAGTCTCATCGTTAGACAGCTTTATATAGATTTGAAAGCAAGGAATAACACATGGAATATTCAACCTTCCCTCTTCTCACGATCGCAATGTCCTAAAATCCCATTAGAAGATTCGCACCTACGCGACGTCTCGTTCTTGACTTCCATCTTTCCTTCCTCTATCATTCCGTCACAGTCGATCTCTTCGTTTTGTCGGTTCTAGAAGAAACCGGTTTCGTTCCATTGATTCGGATCATCCTATGTTAAGTAAGCCTATACGTACGTTTGTTCCTCTGTGACAGAATATATATAGATGTGCTGCTGCTGCTGTGTGTGTGGGAGACAGACGGAGAAGAAAGCTAACATATGGATCATAAGAAGGTGAGGACTTACATGGAAGCTTTGGAAGATGAGAGACGTAAAATTCAAGTCTTTCGGCGCGAACTTCCTCTTTGCATGGAGTTGGTGTCTCAAGGTATCATGATCTCTATAACTTGATTTTAATATATATGTATATATGTGTATGCAATTTAATTATATTCGATATACAAGTTAAAATTCATACGATTTTGAGGATGAAGACAACTATGAGTTATATATATGTAATATGGTTATCTTATATTAATTATATTTGAAGGGTTTTGAACAGGGTGTCAATTTGTGTCGATGGATAAACACTGGGTCGTGTCAAGTATGAATTGTGTCAAAATAGATTAAACTCAAACATGATTTATAATTAATGATGAGTCAAATTTCAAGATCCAAATATGACATGTAGGTCCACGTGTCAACTCGTACAACCCATACGATCCACTGATTAGTGTAACTCATGTGACTCGTATGATTCATACGACTCATACACCCACCCTCTGTGACTCATAAATATTTATATAATATATATTTAATTATATGGATAAATAGGTTCACTCATGAAGAGTCCAACGGATCTAGAACATGATTCAAGATGTACAATCTAAACATGATTCGTTTTTCATATGAATTGGACGAGTCGTGTCAAAATGACTTTAAATCTAAAATGTTCGACCTAAATATGACTCATAGACGGGCCAGTCACCTAGGATTAATCATGTATCGTGTCCAAAATTGACACCATAATTTTGAAAGGTTGATATAGTCGTATAATTAGGCAGAAAATATTTACAACTCATTTTCTTTTATTGTATATATTTATAAACATTTCTTGCGTATATAACCATTGCAGTATTGTTTTTATTTGCATTGTTCGTGGATCGTGGGACACAAATTTCAAATAAAAGTCTTATATTTTTTATTTATGGTTGTCTTCTACGTTGTATAGCGATTGGCACGTGTAAAAACCAGTTGCCGGAGGCAACTTCCATGGAAAGTCGTGTATTAGAGGAATTCATGCCAAGAACGAGCACTACTTATGATGACGAGCACCAAAATATTTGCAGTCAAATCGATAAGGACAAGAAAATGTCGGACTGGCTCCGGTCGGCCTCACTCTGGAACCCTAGCTCAGATTTATCCGTGCAAAAATCTCAGGTATCACCAACACCATTGCCGGCGAAACACGTCGATGATGGTACTGCATGGTCCTTATCTTTAGAGAGAGAAAAAACTGCTGGAAGAATCAGTCTGTCATCGGACGTAGTGGCGTCTGCATCACCGCCGACACAGTCGGCAGCCACGACCGACGCAGCAGGCGGCGGGGCCGACAGTGGAAAATCTGCAGAAAAACAAGAACGACAGATAAAACATAAGAAACAGAGGCGGAACTGGTCGCCGGAGTTGCACCGTTTGTTCCTGCAAGCCCTTAAACAACTTGGCGGTTCACACGGTGGGTAGGGCGGTGCTCAACCGCCCATGATCGATTTTATTATTTCTTTTTAAAAGAGAATTTAATAATAATAATGGATAGTATATATATATATAAATATATGGGTTCTGCAGCAGCAACGCCGAAACAAATTAGGGAGGTCATGAAGGTTAACGGCCTAACTAACGATGAAATCAAGAGTCATTTACAGGTTTGTATTTTAATCATTTTTTTAAAAAAAAATTTGACCTAATTAACTAACTTTGACAATTGACATCAATCATTCATATATAAAAATAAAATAAATTATGGATCCATTAATGGAGACACGTACCTTAGTCTTTGTTTGTTCATCTTGATCGTTATTGCAGAAATATCGAATATATACAATTAGAAGGCAAATTAATCCGAAAGCACCACCAAGCAGAGAAAATCGTAATTATATACAACAACAGCAGACCCAACTGGTGGTCGTTGGAGGCATTTGGGTTCCTCCGCCGCCACTGGCGGCAACATCCTCGTCTGTGGTGTCTGTGACATCATCGGTGACCGGCGGCAGAATCAACCAGAATATGCACACCTGTGGCTGTACCTAGTTATAGGCTGCTGGAGCTTACCGGTTTGTTGGTCCTGAACAATGTAATATGTATATCATTTTGGTTGGTCATGGGCCTGCCTTAATTAAAGTGAACAACTACAGCCTCTGCGGTTGTCCTTAACTCCTTATTCTCGTATTTTTTTTTTAATTCAGATTAATTTTATTATTTTAGGAAATTGCTTATTATGAATAAATTGAACATTTGCTTCTTAATTTTTATCATTAAATTGCACATTTGCACCTTATATTTTTATTCTTAATAGGATATATTTTGAAAATTACAAAAATAATTAGATACTTTTATAGATGTCACAACCAAACTATTCAAAATTATATATATATATATATATATATATATTACAATTGAGTTATCATTCAATATTAAAAAAAAATGTAGGTTTAAGACTTTTTTTAAAAAGTAGGCACTGCAATTTTTTTTTGAAAAAGTAAGTATACTGAAAAAATATTTAGCAAAATGTATATATTCGCTAATGGGGGTAGCGTTTTTTACAACGTGCGCTACTTTGAGTAGCGTTTTTTGACCGTATAATACGAAGTAAATTACGTATTGTATTATACGGTCAGTCTAAAAGCAAAAAATTAACGTCTAGTTAACGTCATTTAATTTGTAATTAAATTATCTACTCACTTTAATTTTTTTGATTTTTTTTGAGTAAGTACATAATTAAATTTCTCACCTAATGCATTTGATTATTTCAGTCAAATTTTAAGACAAGCGATGTTATGTTACAAAATCATTGTATTTCTAATCAAAAAAATTACCATAGGTAGATAATTAAATTAAGACATAAATGACGTTCACCGTGGTCAGTTTGGACTTACAAGGTATGAGTTATATTTTTTTAAGTCAAATTTTCATATCTCAACTTACGGCAGAGCCTACAGTCAATCCGTAAGTCCAAATTTAATATTGTTTACATCATTTGAATCGAAATTAAAATATCTACTTACTGTAATTTTTTAAAACTTTTTTAATATTGTTTTTATTTTTTTTAAATTAAACATCAAATCGTCAAAAAAAGTTAAAAACATAAATAAAAAAAACACTACTAGGGAAAAACGCTACTCAAAGTAGCGCACGTTGTAAAAAACGCTACCCGCAGTAGCGAATATATACATTTTGCTAAATATTTTTTCAGTATACTTACTTTTTCAAATTCAGACTAATTTTTTAAAAAAATCAAGGTTTAAATCTTGATAGCTAGTAAAAGATTTTTTTTAACTTTTACGCTTTTAGCCCAAACTTACAAACATAATTAAAGAAAAAAGTAATTTTATATCACGCAATGCAGTAATGTACAATATGCATAATGAATGTCCAATATGCAGTATATCATATTCTTAATCTTCACTCTAATCATTGTTCCCCATGCCAATTAGAAAATGATTGCGTAATTAGAATATATACATGTAATAAATAATTTTAAAAAAGGCTTCCTAACCCAATGTCCCAAAAGTTTATTAAAGCTTTCTTTTGTCTAATGCAATTTTGTAAAGTGACTTGGAAATTCGGTTCGGCCCAAAATTTAAAAAATAAAAATAAATTGAAAATGATAATGATAATGATAATTTAGAGTAATTTTACAGGAAAATTATTTCCTCCAAACCACCAAATTTGGACCATAATCTTAACTTCAAATTATGAACTTTTGTGTATGCAAAAAGGAATTCAGACAAAATTATATGTAAATTTCCGTCTGCCTAATGTCAACTATTCAGATCATCTCACGGTTCTCACCTAATCAAACCAACGACAACCATTATGTAGAAAAGTAACATTCCATACTTTAAACAACAACATTAACTTACGTCTTGTAATTAATTAGACCGCAAATGGTAAAATCACTGCAATTTTAATCTTAAAAAGTAATTATATTTGTCTTTACTTTAACTCTTTCTACCTAAATTTAAATTATAATTCCAATCCTGATCAGTCCCGACTCCTGAGTGTTGGTAGGTGAACATCACAGTGGACCCCCTTTTCTAAAGATGTGTATGCAATTGCAATTGGGGTCCCATTCAGCATTTTACAAGGCCTTTAATTTAGTGTGAAATCATTATATATACATATATATTTATATTTATTCTAGTTAGCGTATAATTATTCATCTTATAATCAATAATCATTTTCCTCTATATATACACACTCAAAATCTCACAGTTCTTGCTCTCTGTGCCTTGGTGGTGTTGCTGTAGAGCTCCCTTTTGAGTTCTTCAGCAGAAAACCATGGTTTCAGCTTCTCCTCCCTCAAAGGTTAGGCTTTTATATACTCTATACAAAATTACAGAGCTACCTAGCTAGCTAGGAAGCGTGCAAAGTTGTAATTTTCACTGATCTGTAACTTAATCTCTGGTTTGAGCTGCATGCAGGAACAAATCTCCGGCGAGAAATGGTCACCGGAGGGAAGAGACCCAGCAAGAAGAGCAAAATGGTGGTACTCAACGTTCCACACCGTGACGGCCATGATTGGCGCCGGAGTTCTCAGCTTGCCTTATGCCATGGCCTACTTGGGATGGTAAATATATACATAATCTCTCTCTCTCTCTCTCTCTCGCTATATATATATATATATACGTATAGCTGTAAGAACTATAAGATTCAACTACGTATTATATATATGGATCAGGGGACCTGGGACCATGGCACTGGTGGTGTCGTGGTGCATGACCCTCAACACGATGTGGCAGATGATTCAGCTCCATGAGTGCGTTCCTGGGACCAGGTTCGATCGCTACATAGACCTCGGCCGCCACGCTTTTGGCCCCAAGTTAGGGCCGTGGATCGTGCTTCCACAGCAGCTGATTGTCCAGGTTGGGTGCGACATCGTCTACATGGTGACAGGTGGCAAGTGCTTGAAGAAGTTCGTAGAGATGGCCTGTCAAGACTGCACCCCGATTCGGCAGTCCTACTGGATCTGCATCTTTGGAGGTCTACACTTCTTCCTTTCCCAGATGCCCAACTTCAATTCAGTTGCCGGGGTTTCACTTGCCGCCGCGGTTATGTCCCTCAGGTGAGGATTCAAGAAACAGAAAGGAAATTCACTACACTTATTATATAAGTAATACACGGTTGTGTGTCGTAGATTATCAACCCTAAATGTAGCAATTATAGCTAGAAGGGGTGATAAAAAAAGACTGAACCAAATTTCCGGCAAGATCGGCCCGACTAGGACTGAGATGGAACATACAGTTTTTTTTCTTCAATGTCTGTCTCGGGCTTTGAGTTTTTTTTAACCAAAAACCTGACTAGGACCGGACCGACCTTGAAGAAAACCTTAGAAATTCATGGTGTGACCCTTAAAACACTAGTAATTCATGACCTTGAAGTATTCAACCACACTTGGATCGGTTTCATAAGGAAATGCGACGGAAGACGAGGAGTAAGTGGGTTCAAGACCAAAACTTTAGTGATTTTTTTTTACCAAAATTTTTGGTATAAAACCGAGACCAGTCCGAGTCAAGCAAGACCGACTCAGACGTTATTTTTTTGCCAAAGTCGGTCTCGGTTTCGGTCCTCCAAATGTCAAGACCAAAATTTCGGTTTCGGTCCTGCATCCAAGAGAGATCCGTCCCGCCCATAATCAGCCCTAATAGCTAGGTTAGGCTAAGAGTGTGTGATCTAATTTGACATCTAGAATCTCTCTTACAGCTACTCGACCATAGCGTGGGTCGGGAGCTTAGCCCATGGTCAGGTCGACGATGTGAGCTACGGTTATAAGAGCACTGGCAGAGCCGACTACATGTTCCGAGTCTTCAACGCACTCGGGCAGATCTCCTTTGCATTCGCAGGCCACGCGGTGGTCCTTGAGATTCAAGCCACCATTCCTTCCACCCCAGAGAAACCCTCCAAGGTGCCCATGTGGAAGGGAGCCCTCGGATCTTACTTCATCAACGCGATATGCTATTTCCCTGTAGCCATGGTCGGGTATTGGGCGTTCGGGCAGGACGTGGACGACAATGTTCTAATAGACCTCAAGAGACCTTCATGGCTCATTGCAGCTGCCAACCTTATGGTGGTCGTTCATGTCATCGGGAGCTATCAGGTACTACAAAGGAAATGAAAAGGGTTAACTTGCAAACTAAACTAAAGTATGAGAGTTAAAACGAGGGTTAATTATCAAATAGTAGCCCAAACTTTCTTTTGCTGCAAATAGATTGCTGGACTTTTGGAAATTAGCAAATAGGTTCCTGACGTTAATTTTTATGTTGGTCTGTGACGAAAATCGGTTCGATCGAACTACTTTATTTATTTGTTTTAAAAAAAATGAATTTATATACCAAAAACATGCATGACATGTTTAGTATATAAATTCTACATTATTTTCAAAAAAATAAATAAAGTGGTTCGATCGAACCGGTTTTGAACCGACTTTTGAACCGTTTTTTTTGTCACAAACGAACGTAAAAATTAACGTCAGGAACCTATTTTGCTAATTTTCAAAAGTTCGGCAACCTATTTACTGGAAAAACGTTTGGCTACCTACTTGTCAAACCATATTAAGTTCAGCTAACTATTTGATAATTAACCCTTAAAACAATATATTACATACTTTTGTATAGATAAATTGGTCATTGAACTTTTACAAAGTTATAATACGTATGTTAAACGAGTGTAGAGAGTTGCATGTGCTTAAGAACAATTATCAAGTTATAAATTTCTCCAGGTGTCGATGAATTTGTTTCTTTGTAGGTTTATGCGATGCCCGTATTTGATTTGCTAGAGCGTATGTCAATGAAAAGGTTTAATATCCCTCCTGGAATAACTCTTCGGTTAATCATACGCTCGGCATACGTTGGTAAGTCCATATATACATATGTGTGTATATATACGTTGGTATATATATATATGTGTGTAATTTGAATGCTGCTTTGCTGCCTATGAGTTACAGCATTTACATTGTTCGTTGGAGTGACTTTCCCTTTCTTCGGGGACCTACTTGGCTTCTTTGGTGGTTTTGGCTTTGCCCCGACTTCCTATTTTGTAAGTGGTATATATGTATGTATGTATATCCGAATGTGACATACTTACCGCGATCGTGCACCTACTAGACGGTCGATTTTGTAGTTCTATTTCCATACTTACCATATACCCTAACGTAAATATATTTTCTTGGCAGCTCCCAGGTATCATGTGGCTCATAATCAAGAAACCGAAAAGGTTTAGTCTAAGTTGGATCGTCAATTGGGTAAGATTCAAATAAAACCAATTGTTTTAAAAAAAAATATATATAGATTTAATTACCTCTTTACTTATATTTATTTATATTTTTTTTGCGTTATTTAATAGTTACTTACGTTTCATGATATAACTATTGACCTGATTAGTTAAATGTTACAACTTCAGGTTTCGATATTTATCGGAGTTTTCATCATGTTAGCATCGACGATTGGCGGTCTGCGAAACATTGTGACGGATGCTTCTACGTACCGATTCTACACGTGATATATGCATACGATTGATGATAAGTTATTTTAAAGTTGTTATCTACATTGAAACTATGATATTAGTAATCAACTGGCTCAAACCCATAATTAGTATCCTCTAAATGTTATGTGTTTAAAGCCATCAATTTATGTAAGGCAACTTTATAATGTTTGAACTTTGAAGTGCAACGTCCTTTTTAATGAAAATTTATTAATAGTATATCAAAGTTTAAACAAAATTAAATAATGTATATGTTTTTATAATTAATAGTGGTATCTAAACGTGTATGATAATAAAATAAAATAAATAAATTATTAATGACTGAATGAACAGAATGAAGCTTATGGTATGAACTTGAGTGAAGAGTACAACGTAAACCGACGATGATGAATACCCTCAAATGACTATAGAACAATTGGCCAATCTAGTTAGGACGTAATTTATGGATATAAGTCATTAACAACTCGAAAACCAGTCGTTGACTTCTTAATTCGTAACTTGCCTGATATTCGAGGGCACTCAGATTGACAAGTAGGTGACTCTCTTAAGACTTAGCATGAGTCGTCTCTCTACAAAAGCACCTAAAAGTTTGTCGTCGGCTAAAATGTTGTTGCCATTGAAGGGGGAGAACGGGTAAAACTCAGGGTTTTCCTTCATGCAGGTTTAGGAGCCACACTCGGATTCAAGACACAAATTCATCGAAAACCAACATTGGCGCAGTCAATAAGAATCGTGACAACAAGTCATGACACCACCAAATACTCGTGATCAAGCAGCCAAACAACCAATCACAAAAACCAACGCCGATAATTTAGCCTAACAACAGTCAACGCCTCTAAGCATGATGCAACCAAATGGTATCAAAGACGTTACTTTTCGACGTATCAATCGCTTAAGGTGTTGCTCTCAAAGACGTCAAAAAATCAAGGCGTCCGCCGCCAAAGAATAGGAAACCCTTTAGCTTTTCATGCGAGCTCATCTAGGCTACAACCAAGATGACTACGCCCGAGAAGATCAACAGACACAGACCAAAAGGGTATAAAAGGCGTTGCTCTCCAATGTGTCAACCGCCTAAGGCGTTACCCTCAGAGATTTTAATAACTCAAGGTGTGCACCGCCTAAGGGTAGGAAACACATTTGCTTTTGCGACGAGTTAATCTGGCTACAACCAGATGGCTACGCCCCAGTAGATCAATAGGTGCCTTCCCAAAGGGTATCAAAGGTGTTTCTCTATGAGGCATCAACTACCTAAGGTGTTTCCCTCGAAGACATCAACAATAAAAGACATTTGCCGCCCAAGGGTAGGAAACTCTCCAGCTTTTTCGGTGAGCTCATCTAGGTTACAACCAGATGACTACACCACAAAATATCAATAGGCACCACCCTAGGCGCCACACTAAAGGGTGTCAAAGGCGTTGCAATGCGTCGACCGCCCAAGACGTTGTCCTTGGAGACGTCAACAATGTCGGTCGGCCAAGGGTAGGAAACCCAAAGAATGTGACACCTAAATACGATTAGTTATGCATATTTAATTATATTTAGATTTGCCCATGTATGTGTTATTTCTGAATTAGTGCTCATAAATTTTGAAATTAAACTAAAATTTATAAATATCCAATTTACTATAGCGTGATACAGGCAAATAATAAAAAACGTCGGAAGTCTTTTCGCTACCAACTCCCTTATTTGGTCCCCGTATCACTTTAATGTAAAGTGACTTTAATTTCGATAATAAAAGGTTATAAGCATTTATTTATTTATATTTTATTAAAGAGAAGTCATCATTTTCATCTATAAAAGAAAGTAGTGAAAGTGGAAAAAGCAATAATCTGGAGGCATCAACTTCTACTAACACTAAACAAATGTAAAGTCCGACTTATCATCATGGAAGAAATAAAAAAAAAAAGGCACATTTTTTGCTTTGAAAAAGACAAAGAATACAACGCAAAGGTGAAAAAGTTGAAGGGCAAGTAAAGGAAGGTTTGTTTTTGTTAGGGTATATTTGTTTAAACAAATTTTAAAAGAAACTAAATGATTCAGAAAAGAGCTTCTTTTGAAAAAATGTGGATTCATTTTATTATATTTATGCGTAATATATATATATACAAAAGAGTCTTAAATTAGTAGTTAGGAGGATTCTTGCTGCTTCAGCGGTGGAATATATATATACGGTCAGTTATGTCGTAATTCAATTATCTATCTAGAATTGATAGATAATTGAATTGCTATTTTAATGACGTTAACCGTGTTGAGTTTGGACTTACATGGTCTGAGTTATAATTTTTTAAGTGAAATTTTTATATCTCAACTTACGGCATGCCGTACAGTCAATCCGTAAATTCAAATTTAATATTTTTTGCATCATTTGAATCGCAATTAAAATATCTACTTACTATAATTGTTTTTAAATTTTTTTGATACATACATAATTTTATTTTTAATTAAACAGCGAGTCATCATTATAAAATAAAATAATTTAAAAAAAAATAGTTTGACATTGGCGCTACTTCGAGTGGCGCACCTATTCAATAGCTCAAACCAAAGGTGCGCGTATGTCCAATACGCGCTACCCCGGGGTGCTCGTATACCTATTTTTTTAAAAAAAAATTATATACTTAATTTTCTAAATAAAAAAGTAAAATGCTTACTTTTAAAAAAATATATTATAATTTGGTGCATAATAATTATATTATTTTTTGTTAGTATAACTACTTCAAATCAAATAATATTACGTGCATGATGATAACATGATAGTGATATTTAATTGAAAAACATTCGAAGGTATCATTCAAATATATTTTTATAATTAATATGTAATTATAACCATCAATAAAAATTTACGCAATTCATTGTTTTATAAAATATAACAATCCTAATAAAATCCCAATAAGGCCCATTAAAAAATAACATGGCCTAATAGAAGCCCGTTTATTCTGACGGTCAAAGTCAATTGTATTAGATAGCAAGGAAATCAGTCTAATATAACGAATACTGTCTAGAGCCCAAGAAGGCCCATTAAAAATATATGGGTCCATCAGAAGCCCATATATACTGCTGTCAAAGTCAATGGTTGTTCTCTAATAGTCAATAAGGCGAATACAACAAATTTTTATTAGAGTAAGAGAAGGCTATATAAGAATGGTAAATAATATAATTTATTTCCATCAAATGGTATATTTAAATTATTATTTTACACATGAAATTACATTATTAAATAACTCACTAATTTTACCCACAAGTAATAAATAGTTTGTTGAACATAATAAAAATTATGATAAAAAGTTCTTAATATTCAATTTAACCCTAATTTTCTAAACAAGCCCTTAAAATAAAAGAACGTTTAATTAACCATTCATTTTCAATCCAAGATATTATGCTGATAAATATTTTCTTGAATACAAATCTGCTCCCTTTCCTTTTTAATGCACACGCTCTTTGTTTTAATTAAATGGAAGAAATTATCTTTAAATATTAAATATGTTTCCAATACATTAGCCCAAGAAGGTGCCTTAACAAATAATAAGGCCCAATAAAGGCCCATTTTGTTTATGGTCAAAGACAATAAATCCCAAGAAGGCCCAATAAAATAAGAGGGCCCATTAAAGGCCTACTTTGATTGACGGTCAAACTCAATTGTCGTTTCCCAATAACGAATCTTAATTCTAGCCCAACGAGGCCCATTAAAGAATAATCACGGCCCAAAAACAGGCCCATTAGTGACGGACGGTCAATGTCTTACAAGATCTATACTATGTTGGGTGCACCAGGTGTCCGTCCACCTAAGCTCCTCCATGATCAGTTTTCTTAGACTACGAGTTACTGCGCCCGGTGCACGTATTTTATTTGCATAACTGAAAGCATCTTCAAAAGTTTGAAGAGATAATGTTTATTGTTGTCTGCACCAGGTGTACAATTCGCTTTATCAATATGATTAAAAAAAATCAAAATTATTCTTTTTGGAGTGTTTTCTGGTCAACCCGGTGCACACAGCTTTTGACCATCCTATCCATAGCTATGGATATCAAAATAAACAAATAATTTGTTTATTTCATACATTATTAATAATTTCTTCAAATTGTTTTTCAAATACGAAATAAAAATGATAAATATAAAAGATATTATAATAAGTTGTTGACATTTAATTCTCCTAGGAACCATTTCTCCAGACCATTATAATCATTCATCAGTAACCACTGACCCGTTTAGCCCGCAGAGAGATCAGCCTTCTATCAAGATTCAAACGTGGGACATTGTCCTGGTCAGCATCCAACCTTGATCTCATCTGCTTCATCGATGGTGAGGATGATGACACGACTACCTCATCCAACGTGTTCCTATTCCTACGCTCACCTTCGGGCCTTTTCGGGCTATAACGGATAAGGTTGTCGGGCTGGTGAGACCTGCCCGTTTGAGATAGCTCAACAGCTGCACGTGCGGCTGCGGCAGCATAAGCTGCATTCTCGAAAGCATCTTGGGCAGCATCCGCAACATCCTTGTATTGATGTCGTGTTTGGAAGGAATTAGTGAACTCGGTCTTGTCGATGGTTCGAGATGAGCTCTTGATCGAGTCATCTTCTCCTTCTCGAATTCCAAAGTTGCTCGGTCCCGCTCCTCCTCCCTAAATTCGATGAATGATTATATACCACGATATATATATATATATATAAGTCGCACTGACTGCCTTATAACATCGAATAATATGATACTTAAACATAATTAACCAACCCTATTTTACGAATAGAAAGGAACTCGATCCATGAACATACCTCGACCACACCGAAATGTTCATTCAGATGTACAACAATGTTGTTCTCCGCAGCGATTTGTACGAGCACCTTCGTTTTGGCCTCCAAACTCGGCACCAAAGTCGACATCTTTTGTATCATCTACATCGAAACAAACAAAGTCGACCTTTTTGGAAAAAAAAATATATTATATAACTACTAATTCTGTTATAATTATGGACGGAGACACTAAGAGATGAGAGGGAAAATTGTTCCCTTAACTTTGACTTTATGTAAATTTGATAATAAAAAGTGCAATAAATTTAAATTTAGCCATTTTAAATTATCTATTTGCCCATACCGATTTTTTTTAATTCAACTATTTACATTTACTTTAATATTTACCCTCACTGAATAAGTTTCCTGACTTTGTTCCTGGTTAGTGGTTATAATTGTGGGTGATTGGGTTTTCAATTTTGGACATAACCCGTGGGTGACCCGTCCACAGACCGTAATTGAATTCAAATTTTTTGACACACTGGTCATTGTGGCACGATCCGTCCAAAAAAAATGGGTCATTTTGGGTTGTAACCTTTGACCTACGGGTCAACTCATCGGTTAGCTGAATAATTTATAATAATTTATTAAATATTATATAAAAATAATATAAATATATTATAACCCCAAACTTAGAAGCACACCGTCGTTATATGTATATACAATGAACCACCTTAATGTTAGTGGCTGGTTTAGACAACAAATTTAATGCAGGGCGTGTTGATCATGTGGGTCGCACGGAGCGCGGGTTGACCCATAAATTTGCAATGTAATCTTTTGATCGCACGGGTTGCACAAGTTGACCCGTCGACCCATGGGTCGTGTTTGAGTTATGAGAATTGACCCGTGAAAATTGATAGGTCGTGTTTGAGTTTAGCAAATCTTGACATGACTCGTGGATGACACGACCCACGGTTGACTCAACCCGTGATATTGACACCCCTACCGTTGATCCAACCGGAACATTCTATTTTGTTATACCTTTGTATTTACGCCGCACTGGTTACGTAGCTCGATACATCGTGTGACGAACTCCTTGCCATAATAAGAATAAAAAGTTGCGCGTATCTCTTGAAGCTCGGGAAAATCTCCGCACCGTGAGGATGCGAAAATCAGTGTGGCGATGGCCTCTTTTAGTTCTTCAGGACATTCTCTGCGAAAACAACAAATTTTAGATACTTAATACATCGAAAGAAGGAGATTCATCGATACCGACTTTTGGTGTTCGATCAGGGGGAGCCTTTCGATGAGTAGATTGAGATAGCTTTCCATGATAACATATGCATCAACCATGTTCTGGTCCTTGATCACTTGCTCAACCTATCAGATACGCAAATCTACTTATCAAAGGCATACTAAATGTATATATATATAGGTTCATTAATACACTTATCAGTATCTTAAACATCATGTGAAACAACAAATTCTTAGGGAAAAACATTGTCTTAACTCTTAAGTTGAGGTTAGCAGGAATTTCATCCACACAATTTACATTTGAAACTTTATTTAAAAATAAAAAATAGTATTTTTTCAAAGAAAAAGTAAAACAAAAGACTATCTTAATTACTTGTTAATTTGTTTTTAAAAATAATTAAATACATATTTACTAGTTTAGTTAGATCTATACAATTTGCTAATTGGTCTTATTTTTGAACAAACTTATAAAATTACATTAATTTACTATTAAATAGTGACAAACATTTCATTTTTATTTATTATCTTATTATTATTTTTTTTTAAATGGTTGGCTGAATTTTTAAAAATTTACAAGCTATCTAAATTTTATAAAACTATGTTAGATGAACTTTAAAAAAAAAATTGCAGTTTAGCAGTTGACAGATAATAAACACTTGCATATCTATCTCTATTATCATTTACCATAAATTATACAGAATTACTAAACTGCAACTATATGTAAATTCAACTAACAAATTATTAAAAAAATAGTTAACAATATAATTTTTCATCTTTCAAACTTAGATAATTAACCCTACAACAATTACTGTAAAGTTGCACTAATAAATTATGTGCAGAAAAAAAAATCATTTTTTCCTAAACCCTAAACCTGGCTAATTGTAAACCTCAAAACCCAAATAAAGTTTTTTAAAAGGAAGCTTGAATTGCATATAAAAGGAGTAATGAAATGGAGAGAGCTATTATAATCATAATTACACGAATCAGGGCACGGTCCTGTTGGCCTTGTTGGAGTATCTGTGCGACGTCACGGCGTGACTGAGAGCAGCGGACTTTGCGGTGGTTGTTGAGAACGAGGAGGCGGGAGACGGCGAGGTTGAGAGTTGGTTTCAACTTGGAGGCCTTCCATACCCTCAACCCGAAAAGGCGATTCAGCTTCTTCCCCATCCCCTCCTTCCCCATCTCCTCCTTCCTTCCTTTGCTCAAACAGACACAGATTGAATAAACAGCAAGAAGGAAGAAGAGACAACAAGGCAGTGGCAGTTTTCGCCTTTCAGGAGAGAGGAGCCGCCATGGAAAGCAGCTTACGCGATAGGAAAGTTGGCATACGAAATTACGTAGTTTATGAAATAGCTAGTTTGGTGTTCTAATAAGGTCTTTGAATTTATGGATTCAAGCAATTTGAAGGAAATAAGATGTTAAATTTTAATATCGGGGCCGAGCCACACCCAAATAACAACCACAATATACAACTCGGGTTCCATCCTAAAACCAATTGGTGATAGGAGGAGATAGCCTTGTTGTATATATGGTGTCCAAATTGGGTTAATACCACCGGTGTGGTACAAAGGTCACTGTTAACATTTCAACACTCCCCCGCACTGTGATACTCAGATTATTTATTTTTAAAGGCACGACACCGACACATTTTTATTTAGACGGGTTGGGACTCAACAAATCCCCTCTCACGTCCAGGTCCGACCCGAACTATGGTACGTGGAGTAAACAAGACACAACAAACCCACATCGGGTACCCACAACGGGAAACACCCAACACCGTCAATCGAACCGGTCTCTGATACCATGTTAAATTTTAATAACGGGGCCGAGCCACACCCAAATAACAACCACAATATACAACTCGGGTTCCATCCTAAAACCAATTGGTGATAGGAGGAGGTAGCCTTGTTGTATATATGGTGTCCAAATTGGGTTAATACCACCGGTGTGGTACAAAGGTCACAGTGACATTTCAACATAAGATTTTGATTTGAGTATGATTAGTACTCTAATTATTATTATTGTTTTAAAAAAATACAAACATCTCATTCAAATATAATTTAGTCATAAAATAAAGGATGTAATATCTTAATAATAATGAGTATAAATGCTCATCAGTATGTCATATTTAATCGTGTTATATAGTTAATCGTCATATATCATTAATTGTGTCGTGTATTAATATATATTTTAAACAACGACCTATCTCCATAAATTATATAAACTATATGAAATGACAATAAACGAGGTAAACTTTCCGAGATTTCCTTTCCTTTCTACCATTTATATAATAATAATTATTATTATCACCAATCCAACAGAGCCTTTCATTATCAGACCGGATCGAACTGGTGGTTCAATTGGGTCCAACTAGAAACTGAAATCATATTCAATTTGGTTCAGCTAAAATCGGGAACCGAATTAAACCGGTCGAATTGGGAATCGACTCTTTCGTCAGTTCGCGAGTCGGTCTAATTATGATAAGACTGATATAAAGTATGAACGATATGAAATTCCAATTATTGAAGGACTAAATAATATATATAAACGCGGGTGGGCAGTCAATTTGATGGAAAGTGACGGGTTTGTTTGTCACGAGCACGTCAACTACACCGGTTGTAGTGACTGGGCATGATTATATATATATTAAGATCACAATATTTTACAAATAGGGAGGCTTTCAAAACTATATTTATTTATTTATTTATGACTTTCAAAACACCATTATATAATAAGCTCTCGTTTAATTTAAAATGTTTCCATAAATAATATAAAAAAACATTGAGCAACCAACTTAATAATAGTTTGAAACAGTGTTATTAGAACCGGACCGGTTACTGTTCAACGTGTGGTTCACTGTTCACAAGAAAAAAAAACTGAAAATACATATATAGTCTAAAAACCGATCAGTCTGGAAAAACTGATTGGTATGGAAAAAATTAGTCTAACAAAAATGAACAGGAAACCGGTCGATGTTTAAAAAATCGTATGGTTCACCCAGGTTCAAACACTGTTAATTTACAAAACAGTATTTTATCTGAACCAAACCGAACATGAGTCCGGTTTCCAGTCGGACCGTCGATCCGGTCCGGCTCTGATAACACTAGTTTAAAGGACTACCAACTTATTTGACCAATATATCTCTTTTCTCATACTAACAAAACCCTAAAGTGGTCATTAATCTCTCTTCTTTGCTCAAACCCACACCAATATATTTCTCTTTTCATTCATCAATCATCACCATGCACACAAGACAAGCTAGCTATAACACTTTACCTTAATTACGTATCAGTTATATACATATATATATATATATATATGGTCTACTTTCTTACCAACCCCAACTGCAGAAATTAGGTATGGATTATAGGAACATATATTGCATGCATGTATCTATTTGTTAAATAAGGTCATGAAACTAAAATGTTTTTGTGTCATTTCACATTAAACCCTAACCCGTAACCCGTAACGAAGTTTATCCCTGTCCTTCCATGCCTACTTGCATTCCCTTGTGGTCAGTTTGCTCATCGTCGCCGCTATCAAACTCTTGAACTTCGAGTATTTCAACACGACGTCTCATCTTCTTCCTCACTTTGATCGCAATGTCGGAAGGTCTCATCCGGCCACATACACTAACTCTGTTGTGCGACTTTTCAATGATATGGGTCTCTATCCCTTAATCATGATGATTACAGGTTAATTAGGAATGTTTAGGTCAATAATATATAGACTTAATCGTAAAAAACATGACGTATAATTAAGTTAATTAATGAAATTCTCTAACCTTTCATGTTTAGAAGAATTCTCCTTAGTTTCCGACAACACGAGTTGCAATCAAGGTGGATTCTCAAGGTCATGCAACAAATCTATATGAACATAAAAAATGGAATGAATTCAACATGAAAATTTAACGATAATCGGGCTGTATTTAGAAACATATAATCGTATTAGAAACATATACGATAGCGCCAGGGACAAAGTCTTGAATTTAGGGGACAAGAATTAGAATAAGGGTATTGTAAATATAAGACATTAAGCTTAAGGAGTTAATTTTTTTAAATAAAATAAAATTGCATAACATGAAAAGTCGAAGGTATTCAATTATCCCACTATCCTATGGTGGCTTGCCAACGGACACTTGGTCCAACGGTATCGCCATTGCTTCGGACCAAGAGGTCCCGAGATCGTTTCTCGGCATGTCCCAAAAATATTCATTGGATGGCAAAAAAAAATACTGGTGACTTCGCCCCGGGATAGCATGACGTGGTCGACTAATTTTGACAAGAAAGTTAAAAGATAGATATGAAAAGCTTGCCTTTGTTGACATAGGAGGGGTTAGGGTTTAGAATTGGGGTATGTAGTTAAGAATTTGGTTGGATTGAGAACTAAATACTATATATATAAAGGTATGAATTATGAAACAAAGAATAATTATCATGGAGGTTAATATCTTTGGGGGGTCAATGTTCAATTTGGAATAATTCTTTTCTTGTGTACCCTTTTTTAAGATTGAAGACAGATTTGGACACTATATTCTTGACTTGGTCCCTCTAATTGGTTAACCTCTTTAGAAATCCCCCCAAGTTACCTCATTCTTCTTAGCCATTTCCCTCACATGTAAACCAACGAAATGAGATACGTTTATTAATTAACTTTGGTGGGCAGGACCGGTAGCCAAAGGGACAAACTACAAGTTTTATTGTAAACTAATTCAAAATTTGGAAAGGAGTGAATCTGATATAATCATAAATTTAGGGTAATATTTAATATTTGCAAAGTTTAAACTGAACCATTATTAGTAGCTCGTTTTTGTTGGCGCCTGCTGGCACAGAGTTAGCCGGTGCTTATTCCCCGGATACCATCATTGCTTCTTCTATGGGAAAAGAAGTTCACGGCCCTTGGGCCTTCTACCTCCACGTGGCATTGCTCTGTCATGGTTTCGCCCATTGCGGAAAATTCTCCACTGCTGCCTCCCGTAGGAGTCTGGGTCGTGTCTCAGTCTCAGTGTGGCTGATCATCCTCTCGGGCCGGCTACTGATCATCGCCTTGGTAAGCTATTGCCTCACCAACTACCTAATCAAACGTGAGCCCCTCCTCGGGTGGATTCCTCCTTTTGCTCCTCAGCCTATTAGCTACGGAGTATTATCAACCGTTTCCAGTTGTTGTTCCCCTCCCAAAGGCAGGTTCTTACGCGTCACCCGTTCGCCACTAGAAAGGTTGTGTTCGGATAGTTATTAAGACGTGATTATAACCTTAGTTTGGGATTATTTATTTTGTAATTTGGTATCTCTTTAACTATAAATGATACCTAAACCAATAACTAGAGAGAAAAAGTATAGATGATAAATAAAGAGAGAAAAATAGAGGATAAAAATAAAAATTAAAAGGGTTAAATAAATAAATAAATATATATATATATATATATATAATTTTTAGGATAAACATTACATAACATGAAAAACTAATTGAAGGGAGTGATTGCTCCCCAATCGTATGGTGACATTGAGACCTTGCTCATAAAGATATATAAATACAATTATATATCACAGAAAGTATTTCATTTTACAGGAGACATATATAAAATTTATGGTTCTTTACACATTTATAAGCTCTGCAGCTGTATTGCCACCATTTTTTGAAGAAATAATAATATATTTACAAGGTGGATATAATATATATGTATAAATAGTAACATATAATTTACCAATCCAAGGTGATATTCCTAGACATGTAGAGCTTATCTATGTATTCTATAATCGGGATGGACGCGGTGATGTACCTTCTCATGTTCTTCTCCGCTGTGTTATCTGCATGCAGACGCAACAAAACCATTTTACTTCATACATACATACATACATAACAGGGACGAAGCTAGAAAAATTATCGAGTGGGGGTAAATATTAGAGTAAGGGCAAATAGTTAAACTAAAAAAAAATCAGTGGGGGCAAATATATGATTCAAATTGACTAAATTGAAAATTATTGCATTTTCTATGGTCAAATTTATACATAATTAAAAGTTGAGGAGGGCAATTGCTCCCTAGGCCTCGTGTAGCTCCATCCCCATACATACATGCATGCATACATACATACCGGTTTCATTGAGCTTCAAGAGCAGTTGTTCACGTGTAGGAAGAGCGTACATTCCTGCATACACTGCTGTCCTCACTGCCCATGTGTGGAACGGCGCGCATACTTGCGAATACGCTGTCGTAGCTGCATTCTTTAGCGAGTAGTCATTGCAATACATAATATATATAGGAGAGGATGTCATTTCAAGTTATATATATATATATATATATATAAACAGTAAGTAATAGTAAGTAACTTCATACTCAGTAGACAAGAATTGCTCAAAGAGTGCGCGAATGAGATCGAGGCCCTGCTTGACTCGACGAAGGTTGCGGGCATGGCTTCCTCGGGTCGTCACGGTTCGATTCACAACATCGACATCGATTATGTTGTCAAGCGTTGGATGTTCTTTTGATGCCTCAACAAGAGCAGTCACCTTAATAAACACATCATTATATTATATGGGTTACTCAGCAAAAGCGAAAATATCAATTATCGCATCAAAATTGAGGCTCACAGAAGGACTTATTTAAAATGTTATGAGCGGTTCTGTATTTTAATTAATATGTAATATTCTTTTTATATATTTATGTTCACGCGTCTTGCGATAAGGTTGTGGGGGTTTGTGGGAGGCAAGAGCCCCCCACTCGAAGGCGGGGTTCGGGGGACATCACCCCGAACCACAGTTTAGGCTGACTATAGTTGTGGACGGTGCCTAACAAGACAATGGACTAGACGGTGCACATGGACGGCTCGGCTGTTATGTGGTTAAGCCGTCCGATGCAAGCTGGAATATGTGTTGTATAAGCTAACATGTTGCACTTGGAATTTTGTACTATATATACTTCTCCATCCATGTATTCGAGGTAGAGAGTTGAACAATCATCAATACATGTTAAAAACCGTTAGTGGAGGTTACCATGCAAAACTCTCTCACGCGTTTTCTTCTCGTTTTCACAAAATATTTCTCAATTTTCGTTCTTGATGAGTTTTGTGTGTTCTTCATGAGTTTTGTGTGTGTATTGCAAAATCGCTACTACCATATAATTGTAATAATCGAGACATTTCATTAGAGAGCAAATGTACTAAGCGCGTGTACGTGCATTGATGTTAACTTGGTTTAGTGTGTGACATTTTTGCTTATGAAAATACAGATCACATATATCATTTTTTGTTGTTGAATTTAAAGATTTTGAATGGGGAAAATAAAAGTCGTGCACGATTTTTATAAATAGATATATGTGTATGTATTTACGAGTATTGACCTTAGCATCGTACTCCATCTCAGCGAACTTGAAAGCAAGGCCGAGGCAACCGAAGAGAACGGAGACGAGAGAACAAGCGTTGCAGAAGGTGTTCAGTTGGAGCTCCTCCTTCCTTTCTGACCGAAGGAACACCGAAAGGACCTCGATGGCCTCCACAACGCCGGAGAGCGGCCTCGTGGCGGCGACTTGTGCCGCGTTCTTAATTGAACACTGGAGATCTTCATTCTGCTTCAAGTCAACCATGCTCATCGCAGAGATTTCTCCATTACTGCTATGGTATGTCTCTCTTTCTATCTGCATCGATGGACTTTGAGGAAGAAGGGCAGTTATGGCTGAACAATCAATCAACGAGGGGAATTTTAAAAATTAATTAAAAAAAATGGAGAAACTAAAAATAGAAAGGTCTACGCCTCGGGTGGTTGGTGTGGCCTTCAAAATCAACGGTCAAAATGGAATGTGATTCGGTTGAAGGGTCCCGGAAGATGCGGTCTGCCTAACTATACAAAGACTAATTCCATCTGATCTCAATAAATTCTTTTCATACATCGCCTTTTTTTTCTTTACTTTTCTCCTCATGTATCACACATTTAAAGGTCCATGCAACTTTTTTCTCTTTACTTTTCTCCTCATGTTTCACACATTTATTGGTCCATACAACTTTTTTTTCTTTACTTTTCTCCTCATGTTTCACACAGTTAAGGGTCCATGCAACAAGTGTCCTAGGACCAAATCAGTAATATAGAGTTGGCAATTTCGGCACCAGCTTGGTATTCTGTCACCAGCTTGTATTCTGTATTTTTTTTTCTCAATAAAAGGAATGGGTTAGTAGTGATGATAAGCTTCACTCCACTACGTAATGTTTGGACTTTCGTCCCACGGTACTCAAACTTCTACTAGGAAGTCAGTGCATGCACTGACCCCGTCAACATAGCTCCACCAACAACCTAGGATTGAGAGACTGACCCGTTAAGCCCAAGTCGTAATCCTTTCCTTTTTTCAAAAAGGATTCGAACTCGTGACCCTGAAGCCAAACCACTTGGAGTCAGCGTTTTTAACCACTAGAGCACACTGCCCGTGGTCGTATCCTTTATCTCAAGCAGCATCTTCGGATCATCTCTCAGAGTAATCATTTTCGGCAACTAAATTGCAAGAAATAAATGACCATCGGAATCACAGTCTGGACAAGTTAAATCCATACTGCAACGAACTGTATATACATAAAAATGTTGAGGAAAAGAAGAAAGTCGACACAAAGCATAAGAAGTTGTAACGTGTCCACTTACCAAAAACTAAGCATTAGATGAAAAAAAAAGGTCATCCATTCGATTCCTGCATTCATTATCTTCTCCTTCAACAAAGCCAATCAATCCTCAAACTCGTGCATATGGTCTAAAAGGTAGTTTGCAGCCAACTCTTCATTCTTGTTGCATGCAAAGAACACCTCCAACACTAAGTTTCTCTCAAAACCCATTGCTTCCAGCTGGAAAACAAAATAACATAATTTAAGGCAAAAGACAGACAGATCTAAGCATAGTGAGTCAAGTTTGGAAGGAAAGATACCCTCTCTATGGCAGCATGCTCTTCGGGTGTCACAGTCACTGCTTGTGGCATGGATGCTGTTAAATCTCCCAATACATTATTTCTGAAACATAAATCCATAAGCATAGTATTTTATCAATAACTCGTTTAAAAAGATGCAACAAACTGATTGATGAAGATTAATTAATGACTCACCCCTCTGCACCCTCCATAGGTTCATTAATAAGACGAAGGAAATCAGCTTGATGCTCTTGGATAAGCCTTACCAGCTGCGGATTTTGTTTGCCTAGCTCTTGAAGCATAGGCTTAACTCGATAAATAAAATTAAGTTAGTCCATAAATTAAGCTAGAGAGAGAGGAAGAAAGAAAGAAAGAAAGATAGATAGAGTGGGGTTGTAAACCTGCAGTATTTGTGGATTAGCCTGGACCATAGCTCTCAAGGCTTGGAACTGCAACCAATGATCAGTTTTCTAATCAGAATATAGGTTTAACAAAAATTCAATAAACCATGGTGGCATATTGTATGAAGGAATGAAGGCTGCACCGGCAGAGTAACAAAATCACCACACAGATTATCACATTCTCGCCCTATTTCTTCTAACGAGATGCAATCTCACAGTAAGAGGTCGTACATAATACCTGTTGACTGTTGCGGAGAAAGTCAAGTGAGCCTGCAGCAGCAGCACCACCACCACCACCAACTGCACCCATGTTGGGAAGACCCTGCCACCAAAAATTGATCATTTTTTCGTGATCAGTAATGAATTTTATCAGATTCAATAGAAAATATAGTAATAACACCAAATGACTGCGGAAATTTTACTTGAGGAAAGAGATCAAGAGGATTTGCATTTGGTCCAACTGGGGCAACAGATGAAGGTTGTGCTGGTTGTGTAGGAGGTTGGACTACAGGATTTGGTCCACTTGGAGCAGTTTGAGCAACTGGTGGAACTTCAGCTTGCTCGGGAATACCCTGTTGTTGAAGTTATATATAAAGAAAATCTAAGCAAATACTTGGGGAACAGAACATTCTTGTCATTTGTCAGAAGTATATATGGAATTACCACATCGCACAGTGCAAGAATTTGGTACAGATTATTCAATGTCTGTGAAAAAAAAACATACAAGGTTATGTCAAGAACCAAGGATGAATTATATACCGAGTATAAGTAATCAACAGCTCTCTCGGGATTGTTATAAGCAGCACGAAGGGCACGGATAACAGTTTCCCTATCCCATGTCCCACCTCCCATATCAAGAATTTGCTGAATTGCCCCTTCCAAATTGCTGCCAGCAACCAAATTCGATGCTGCTTGGCCATAGACATCTGACTCTGACCTGATATATGAGAATAGGAAATCATCAAAGTTCAACAAATCATATGCTTTAATAGTTCTCAGTCAGCGTAGCAATGATATAATCAATTGTAATACTGCTTACTATAGATTCTGTCGAACATTAACAAAAACAATTGAAATTTTCCATACTAACCCAGCAGGAGAAGGTTGAGGAGGTGTCGGTGCTGTTGCAGGAACAGTTCTTCACAGACAAAAATATATACGTACGATCAGCAGTTATCAGCAAATAAAACAAAAGAAAAGGAAACAAAACCAACTAGTGCTACTGACACTGGAGTTGAAACTGGAGCCTGAGAGGTAGTAGCAGGTGGAACTGGGGTAGTGGATTGAACTACCTACAAGTGAAACAAATTTATTTTGTATATGTTAACAAGACAATGTGATACAGTACAGCCAGTGGTTCAAATAGACCAATCTCAGAAATGAGGACTAGAAAGGCTAGCATCAAAATGACCAACTCTTACCTTTGTTAAAGGTGCAGAAGATGTAGTAGAGCTCTCGCCAGAAGGTTTTTTACTCTAGCAAGTAAAGATATTAAATAATACTTAGTTCCAGAGATGAAACAATTAGATAAGATAGATAAGTCAATGGTGGTGAACGAGAAAAAAAAGAAAGAAAAAAAGAGAGATCACATGAATATCCACATGTTATAAATAGCAAATTTGTCACTTTTGACATTTAAGAAGACACTTTCCTTATCAGCTTAAAACAGGCTACATCCATAGAGTAGGCCACAGTAAATGATAACATGAAAAGGAAAATAGAACTGAAGCTTGGTGCAGTAAAAAGCATTGCCAAGATTACCAGAATACTCCATGCCATATGATGGAAGGGGGCACTCTTAAATCAAACTTAACACATACTGTTAAAAAGGTGATTTACCTTTGTCAGCATGATGACAATAAAACTATTCTCAACAACTTTGTTGTCAGCAATTGTGGTATCATCCTTGAGGACTTTCCCTTGATAGATTAGCATCTGCTGAGCTGCAGGATAAACATCTGCACCTTGGACAGTTTCTATGGTTTTCTTTACATCAGCAACCTGAACAGACATAGATATACAGATGTGACATGTTACTTTTTTTCCTAAGCAGCTGGAAAGCAAGAAGGCGATAACTATAAGTTGCATGATTGTAGGATATTCATCTCAGGTCAATGCTTAGACTTTTTGCTTCTATTATGCAACCCAGTAAAACTCATAATTTATTACCTGTTATGCCATGGCTACTCAGTCTTGCTCAAAATAAAGGGGAATGTTTTAGTAGCTCTATTGTAAAAATTAGCCAACTTAAAAAGCTCCAAATATAACTTAACAGTTATCTCCATAAGTTATCTTGCAAGGCCATGTTTGAGTGCCATGAAGAAGCTAGTAAACCAAATTAACACCTCCAAAGCCTGACCTAAAAAAGAGAATCTTCCCATGGCAAAATATGATAAAAATTCCATTTTGTTGTTGCTAAAGGCATCCAAAGTTCAACTTTAAACAGACCAATATTTTTCCACACTGCATCTACCTTGCTTTTTCACTTAAGCAAAAATAATATAACCTCTAATTCTACTGACTATAACTATATAGGCTCCTAGGGAGCGCTACTTCTTCCTAAAGGAATTGTAACAAAATTCTCCAATAAAATACCTTTTTTTTGGATGCATTATTCAAAGCCAAATTATAGTAAAACTTGACATCCAAATAAACAGAAGCTTCAACTAACATAAATTTCCATAAGATATTCATAATTCCTACTGTCCTCAATCCATATAATTCAATGGAAAAAAACACAACAGTAGAAGTGCACAGACACGGTCAAGGAACATAATATAAACAAATGTTTGCAGCACTGATGAGGTATTGTCAAATAATTAACTGGCAATCTAATGCTCACTATAGTTGAATAGGAATCCACAGAGCTCCCAAATGCAAATCATTCCAACAACCGAGCAGAACACCAGGAACAAAACGAGCAAAGAACAAAACAAGTCATCAACATTCACGGTAAAAAGACCGGTGAAATTTCAATCAACTAGTAACATCATAGATGTTTCACGAATAGCACAACTTAGACCAATAGCAATAAAGCTTCTGTAAAATCAACAATAAACAGATAATCAGCAATTCAGAATGTTAAACCCTAATTGTGACCCAATTAGGTGACACCGAAAACCCTAAACCTCGGCGACCAAGACGAAATAAGCGTTCTGAGACAGTAAGGAGCAACCTAAGCTCTACAATCGCAGTCAAAGCTCAGAAATCATATAACCGAAGATCGAAAGTCTGAGAAGCAATGGAAAACGAACCGAGTCTTCAGGTTTCACTTCAATCTCGAAGTGACTGCCTTTCAAGGTCTTGATGAGAACCTTCATCGCCTCCGTTTGATCTGAGCTGAGTAGACCTCTGAAGACACGATCTCCGGATGATTCCGATCGATACTGCGAGTGCGACTGACTGAATGAGAAGAGGAAACCGAATGCTCTAGAATCTAGATATACTTTCCTTCTCCTCTGCCGTATATATTACGGATAAAATCACATACTTTTTAGCTACTATCTCGGTTAACCAAAACCAAATTAACTACATCATCAATCGAGTACTTGTAAAGTTGTCTCGAAAGTGTCCACTTTTTCAAATTCCGTTAATGCTGACTTTACGATATTTTGCTGAAAAATTTGAGTTTGAGGACTAAACTGAATGAAACGATAGTATGAGGATCAAATTAATAATCGATGAAATTCATTAACAAATCCAGACTTGAACCCTCATTATTAGTAACTTCAATTTTAATTTAATTGCAACTTGATTATCAAACTTTTTGTGTGACTTTTTGGTACCTTAACCCTGATAAATGCAGAACTATAATTCATCCCAATTTGTTCCTTTCAAGCTCGAGTTGTATGAGGCAGAATTTCAATTTGTTACTTATTAGGGTCGGCAATGGTGCATTGAAAAAAATATAACCATGGTTATAACCGTTACTGTTTAATATGGTTAACTGCACCATTATGGTGATGAATTTTCTACCCATAACAGTTATGGTATTTGAGTTATATTCATAGTTATTATATAAATATAATAATTATTTTTTATTAATAAACTAATATATACTAAATATAATTGAAGTTATTGTTATTATTAATATACTAATTGTGTTAATATTTCATCGGTGTTAATGTTGAATTTTAATGTTAAGTGGTGTGAATGTTAATATTGAATGATGTTAGTGTTATATATTTTTATTGTTGGTAATATAGATTTATGTATTTTTTAAAATAAGATGTTCGGTCTTTTATTATATTACAAGTGTGGAATGAATATGGGTATATGGTAAAACCGTAGTTAATAACCATGGTTATTTTAATGATTATGATATTGAAAATTATACCCATAATGATTATGGTTATGGTATATGGTTTAAAAATATAGTATTGTTATATTTGTATCATACCATAACCAATCAACATCCTATCTACATCAACAATTCAACATCCTATCTACGGTTGGATGGCCGAGCCCACCCCTTCAGGTTTGTGATGCGGCAACAATGAAGAAATAGCAAGGATTGATTATTTATATTCATCTAATATTACCTTTTAGTCATTTTATATTGATTAAATCGTTACTTACATTTACGTTTCAAGATGTGATTATGTAATTAGCTATTTATATTTCATAATGTTACTTTTAAAATTAAATCATTCAGCTTAATATTAAGATTTGATATACTTGAAAATATTATTTTTATTCACATAGGAAAAAGAAGAAGAAAAGGTGTAAAAAAGAAGAGAAGAATAACAATTTCAGTACATCAAATCTTCATATTAGTAGGTGGTATATTAATAGTGAAGAGTGAAGACTAAAGACAAGTTAGTGATTTTGTCAAATATAAATGACTAAATCTAAATAGCACAAATTTAAGTACCATCTAAAAATAAATAACCACACCCAAATAAAATGACCATCCAAAATCACCGATTGAACAAGTTAGATCTATACCGCAACAAACTCTATATATACATAAAAATGTTCTTGAAGAAACAAGAAAAACACGAAATAAAGAAGATAGAGTCACCACTTGTCCAATGACCAAGAACTATGCATTGGGCGATAGAGATAGATGTAAAGAGAAAAAAGGTCATCCATTCGATTCCTGCATTCATTATCTTCTCCTTCAACAAAGCCGATCAATCCTCAAACTCGTGCATATGGTCTAAAAGGTAGTTTGCAGCCAACTCTTCATTCTTGTTGCATGCAAAGAACACCTCCAACACTAAGTTTCTCTCAAAACCCATTGCTTCCAGCTGGAAAACAAAATAAACATAATTTAAGGCAAAGACAAAGAAAACAACTTAACATATTCTGTCAAGTTTGTTTTGTAGGGGAGGTTTACCCTCTCTATGGCTGCACGCTCCTCAGGAGTCACAGTCACTGCTTGTGGAATGGATGCTGCTAAGTCGCCCAATACATTATTCCTGAAGCATAAACCCAACAGCATATTAGTTTATCGATAGAAGAGAATATATATATATATACATTCAAAAGTAGCAACAATTCAATGAATAACTTGAGTAATTAATGACTCACCCCTCTCCGCTCTCCACAGGTTCATTAATAAGACGAAGGAAATCAGCTTGATGTTCTTGGATAAGCCTTACTAGCTGTGGATTCTGTTTCCCTAGCTCTTGAAGCATAGGCTTAACACAAATAATAAAAGTAAATTAGTCCATAAGTGAATTATGGATATAGATTATGTAAAGATGTGTGGGATATAAAACCTGCAGTATTTGGGGGTTGGCCTGGACCATAGCTCTCAAGGCTTGGAACTGCAACCAGCAAAAAACTTTCCAATCAAGATACACCAAGGTGGCATATCGTATGAAGGAATGAAACAGAACAGTACTGAAATAACCACGCGGATTAAAAGATTTTGGAAGGTAATTCCATCATATTCTCTCACTATTTCTTCATACGAAATGTGAACTCACAGTACGAAGTAACACATAATACCTGTTGACTGTTGCGGAGAAAGTCAAGAGAACCCGCAGTAGCAGCAGCACCACCACCAACTGCACCCATGTTGGGAAGACCCTACCACCGCAAAAGGATCAGTTTTTGGTGATCAGTAGTGAATTTTATCAGATTCACCAGAAAATATAACAAAAACAGAATATGTGTGCCGGAATTATACTTGAGGAAAGAGATCAAGAGGATTTGCATTTGGTCCAGCTGGAGCAACTGGTAAAGGTTGTTCTGATTGTCTAGGAGGTTGGACTACAGGATTTGGTACACTCGGAGCAGTTCGGGCAACCGATAGTGCTTCAGCTTGCTCTGGAATACCCTGTTGTTGAAGTTATACAACTAAACGATAAGAATGATAGATACTAAAAATAGAAAATAGTCTTATATGTACATGGATTTAAATAACATGCAAATATTTGGTAATCGTAAACAATATTGCAGAGTATAAGAAGTTCTGTCAAGCAGAAAGGCAGAATATATACCAAGTACAGGTAATCAACAGCTCTTTCAGGATTGTTATAAGCGGCTCGAAGAGCACGGATAACAGTTTCCCTATCCCATATCCCACCACCCATATCAAGAATTTGCTGGATTGCCCCTTCCAAATTGCTGCCAGCGACCAAATTAGATGCCGCTTGGCCATAAACATCTGACTCTGACCTGATATAAGAGATGAGATTATTAATACTCAAATACTCATGTCCTTTTCAGAAGTGGGAATGTAAGTATTAGAAACTTCATAAATTATGATACTGCTAACTATGTTTTCTGTCGATAAAATTAATCACAAAATGAATTATCATACTAACCCAGCAGGAAATGAGGAATCAGGAGCAGGTTGAGCAGGTGTTAGTGTTGTTGCAGGGACAGTTCTTCAAGGAAGAAAAGCATACGTGTCATCAACTTAACAAATGAAAGAACAAAAAAATATAACAGAACAAAGAATTTCAACTGACATTGGAGTTGAAACTGGAGTCTGAGAGGTGGCTGCAGGTGGAACGGGAGAAGCAGATGGAGTAGTTGATTGCACTACCTACAAGTGAACCAAACTTACTTTGAATAATGTTACCCAGATATTGATGGGAACATTTGAGGCAGATGAGGTCCAATAAAAACTGATATTTAGCTAGTCCTTCAAATGGAAGGATATTTCAGAAATGACTTGAATGCTAGCATCAAAATGACCGACTCTTACCTTTGTTGGAGGTGCAGAAGATGTAGAAGAGCTCTGACCAGAATTTTTTTTATTCTAGCAAGTACAGATATTAAATCATACTTAGCACAAGGAATGAAGTAAACAATTAAAATATATGTCAATAGTGGCGAACAAGAAAATGAAGACATCGTGAAATAGTGCACGTGTAATATAAAGGGATTGTTTCCACTTTTTACATCTAACAAGATGCCTGCCTTATCAGGCTTAAAGCATTATTAGCATTACTAAGATTAATAGAACACTGCTATGATGGAGACAGACACAACAAAAAAATTAGCAAATTTTGTCAGAGGTTATTTACCTTTGTCAGCATGATGACAATAAAACTATTCTCAGCAACTTTGTTTTCATCAATTGTGGTGTCATCCTTGAGGACTTTCCCTTGATAGATTAGCATCTGCTGAGCAGCAGGATAAACATCTGCACCTTGGACAATTTCTATAGTTTTCTTTACATCAGCAACCTGAACAGATATAGATATATGGATTTGACAAATTACTTAATTGTCTAAGCAGGCGGAGAACAGGCCATAGGTTGTATGATTGTAGGATATTCATCTCAGGTCAATGCTTAGACTTTTAGATTCTATTATGCAACCACTTATAAATCATGATTTATATTTATTTTGATATACCAACACTACTCAATGATAGATTCTAACACACAAAAAGGAATTCTGCAGTGTCTCTATTATAAAGATTAACCAACTTAGAACAAACCATCCAATTTCAAATATAACTGAACATTTATTTCCATAAGTGATCTTGCAATACCCTCTCCAAATGCCATGAAGAAGCTAGTAAATAACATTACACCTCCAAAAGCTGGACATAAAAATAGAGACTCATCTGGAGAAGAATAAGATAAAACCTCCATTTCGTAGTCGACAATCTAATGCTCATTATAGCTGTGAAGTGCTATCAGATATTCTCTAAAATTCATTCCTGTCCCCATCTATTTTTCCAAAAGATAGTCCTGTTGTCGTACTATCTAATTACTATGAAATATGGTTGATATATGACACTGTGCTATGTGTCACAATATTTTTTCTCTTTGTGAATGACACAGAGCAGCACAATAAGATTTTTGTTTTAAATTTCAAAATAGGTTGTTTTTACTTTTTTCTAATCAACTAAATATTAAGAGATGTTTTCTGCTTTTCGTTACTTCTACAAACACAAATGTGGAAGTCCTGGGCCAAGAATAGGAAGCGATCGAATAATCGAGCATAGAAATAATCAAGTTATCAACATTAACGGTAGAAAGAACAGTAGAACTTCAATCAAATAGTGCAACTATGTGTGCGTATTCAGACATAAGCAATACTTTAAAAAATAACACAATTGAGACTACCTATAACTAAGAGCCGCGAGATTGACAGTAAACAGATTATCGACAACACAGACTGTTAAACCCTAATAGCGATCCAATTAAGGGACACCGAACCCCCAAAATATCAGTAACCAATATGAAATCAGCATTCTGAGGCAGTACAGATCCCTCTAAGCTCTAAATCGCAGTCAAAACATAGAAATCACAAAAACGGAGCTCAGAAAAGAGAATTCAAGGCTGAAAAGCAGTGGAGAACGAACCGAATTTTCAGGTTTCACTTCAATCTCGAAGTGGCTGCCTTTCAAGGTCTTGATGAGAACCTTCATCGTCTTCGTTTGATCTGAGCTGAGTAGACCCCTTAAGACGCCTGCCCTAGATGAATCCGATCGATAGAGCGAAGGAAGGAGAGATAAATCGAATGCTCAAAATATACTTTCCATCCCGCTCCTTGTATATCACCATGCAGAATATGTTTGTAAGTGTTTCAAAATGTGATTAATTGATTTTGCTATGTAACACATTGGTTACACATGTTTTTCCTTGATTATTCCGTTAGTAAACTGTTAATTTTATCGTTAATTAATTTTTTTAACATATTATTGAATTGTGAAATGACTATTATGCCCACAGTGGTATTGAAGAACACATAATCATCTTCAAGAACAAGAATCGAATTGAAGAACACAGAATATGTGAAAACCCCATAAATTAGATTTTGGGTTCTTCAAGAACCCAGAAATTCAATTATAGGTTCTTCAATTCAATTCGGTAATGAAGAACAACTTAGTTATTGAAGAACACAGTTTGATTGATAAAAAGGGTAATTACGTCATTTTACGTATCTAAATAGTGACTTAACTGTGATTTCTAATGGTGAACAGTAAAAAAAAAACAAATAGTCACATTCCAAAACCAATTAATCACATTTTGAAACATGTGTAACCATTCTGCACAATGGTGAAACATGTGTAATCAATTAAGTAATTAACCCTAAAGTTTATTTTAAGTTTGTTTAAAATTTAAAATTTTAATTCTAATATTTAGACCATATAAAAGAACTCTCATTACCGTCAAATGCTCTTTTATTTCTGACGGAATGTTCATCACGTGCGGGGCACATGGTATTTAACATTTTTATGTGTTGAAATTGCCCTCCATCATGTTCATCCTCTGCATTTCAAATTTCTACGGAATTTTGAGTTGGGCATCTTCTTCTTCACGACTTTTCAACTTTTGGGGGGCATTCAAGGTTCATAAACCTGATGACCATTTAACGAGAGGGTTTGTAACAAAGATCCAACAAAGCTCGTCGGAAGGGGACATTGGAGGTTGTTCATGGCTAACTGAAGCTCAACCAGAGAGGGGAAGTTTTTCGAAGTGAAGAAATCTAGGATTTCTCCAACCCAATTCGCTCTACTAGCAGAAAAATTATGCAAAGAAGTAGCATTGAGGAGGCTATCGGAAACTCAAAGACGGGTTTTGAATATGAGAAATGGGTATGGAAGAAGCATCGAATTAACCACGTGGGAGGAGATCTACAACCGACAAGATAAATGACATTACTTCATGTTTTAATACAACCAATAAAATTTGAATGAATCTTGAATGTCGTGTTTTCTTGATGGATGTCTCTTTAGCAGTTGAAGAGCGTCGTTTTGGGTTCCACCCATTCCAACGGAGTCGAAGTCGGTGGTGGTGGTTCTGGCGATCACGCAAGGGAACATTTCGGTCCATCGATTCCGACAAATTTAGTTCTCGTTTCTCAAAAATCAAACGGAGATGGTGGTGCACGGGAGATTGTGTTCAACCAATGAAGATGAATCAGAAGAGATAATAGAGAAATCATGCAAACCACCGGAGATTGCGTCCCACGTTAGCAAATCATCTCAGACGATGAATATGTCCATGTAGATGGTGGAGAGAGAGCAATTTCGTCAATTTAATCATTAAAAAACACACGTGAACCGCAAATGATATCAATTCCGTCTGAAACAAACAGACATTTGACGGTAATGAGAATTTTTGATGGAGTTCAAAAACTATAACTAAAATTTAAATTTTTAAGAAAAAATCGTAAAATCAACGTAAATTTTATGAAAAATGTATTGTTTTACCATATTAGATAACGTAAACTCGTATCCTATACGTGGGACGTAAAGTGTAAATTCACTCGCTATCTATTAGGATGTGATATGCACGCTCTAGGTTCATAGCTTGCAATGGTTGGCGCGTGGTATTCGGAATACAACATTCGTGTGTTCCTTACGAGGTTCACGTGGGAAGTTGGCGTGGTTTGTTTTGTATTCACTAATAATGTAGAACTAGTC
This sequence comes from Chamaenerion angustifolium, assembly GCA_946814005.1. Lineage (NCBI taxonomy): Eukaryota > Viridiplantae > Streptophyta > Magnoliopsida > Myrtales > Onagraceae > Chamaenerion > Chamaenerion angustifolium. The sequence continues at coordinate 28,217,821 of OX328277.1, read as the reverse complement.
CTCATGATTTATCCTTTTCAAACTTTTTTTGGCCTTACCCTTTTCAAACTGACCCTTGTATTTTGAAATATGTGATATTCACGTCTCATACTTTAAAATTAAAACATTCAAAAAGTCAATAGATATCTTCTAGTAGTAGTATATGATTGACATTAAAATCTCCATCTCCGGTCCTTCACTTTTAAATTTAAAAATATGAAACGACATGTATATCCCTACTGGGGTAATACAATAATCTATATCTCAAACTTATAAGATAATAATATAGACTCAATAGAGTATATCAAATATACTACAATATAGATTTAGAAAAAATTTAGTAGGAATATAAATATAATTAGATATAAATGGTATAAATTTTCCTAAAAGAAGGAATCAATTATAATTTATTCCCACCAAAAGATCCATTTTGCAAAAATTGATTTACCTATAAAGTCCTATCATCTAATCAAAATCGAAATACAAAAAAATCTAGTTAATACCAAGAAAACTATAAGAAATAACATATTCTACTTTCTATCCCAATTTTAATAATAAATCGATACATATATTCATGATTTTTTTCCTATACGACTGATAATAATAATAATTTTAATTTTAATTAAAAATAAAGAAAATAGGTTTATACACAGGTCTTGTCTTTTTCTTTTCTCAATCAAGCCGTGGAATTACTCCGTCCGCCAAGAAAAGTCGGGAAAGTCTCCGGCACCGGCGAAGTATCCATCCTCGTACTGGAAAAGTCCGTCCTCGTACGCAACCACTTCACACGGCCCCAACCCGAAAGAGTCGCCGTAATTGGGTATCTGCTCATCGAACGAGTCAAACCCCCACAACCCACCCAACTCGGAGGAGTCATACGGTGGCCGGACTACCTCGGTAACTTCGGTTTCATCCGTGGAGGCGGTCGAGGAGGACGAAGGCGGAAGGCCTAGGTCGTCGTCAGAGGCTTCCAGGAGAAACCCAAGCTCCGGAGGTGAAGAGTTGCCGGAATCCGAGGTGAGATCGATCAGCGTCACTAGCGGCGGCGTCGACAGCTCCTCCTCGAAGCTCCTCATCACCGAGTCGAGATCCTGGCTGACCGGATCTAGATCTGTGTCGTCCAACAACTCAAGGAGATCTTTCCTCAGCCGCTTCACCTGCACCGACGTGTCGAACTCTGATTTTTCCGAGTCGTCGGAAGACGGCCTGTCTCGCTTCCTGCTGCTGCAGCTCTGCTGAATTACTTGATCTTCCATAAGAGTGAACTGAAGGAAACGAAGAGAAGCAAATGGATGTACGAAATTGCTGATATGCTACAAGTTGAAGAAGGTGGGTGTGGTGTTGAGAAGCTTATATAGTAGGGGAGACAAAGAGAGGGAGAGAAGGGGAATCACGCAGAGAGCGAGGTGGGGATGATGATGGTGACGGAGGCGCGTGGGTGGGAATACTTAGGACATCACGGACGTCTTGCTTTCTTTATATGTTTTTCTCTTTTTTCTATTTATTATTCCCATTTATTACTTTTAGTGATTTGTTTTAAGGAATAATTTTTGGTATTAAATATCAATTATTTACTTGCACTTGGTACGTTTTGCAACAAATTATCATAACTTTAAAAAATTAAAACGGGTTGTCTCAACTTTGGTGAAGGTACAACGAGCTACCTCCGTTCAATTTTTGATGAATTTCCAACGAATTTATGTCAACAGTTTACATTAATTTGGACGGAGGTAGCTCGTTGCACATTCGTCAAAGTTGAGGCAGTCCGTTTTGTTTTTTTAAAGTTCGAGCAGCTCATTGCAAAACATCTAAAGTTCAGATAACTCCTTGACATTTAACCTTTTTTTTTCTTTCTTCATGTTAACGTTTATTTGTTTGTTTAATAACTTCAAGTAAAGTTCATAATTAAATAAAATGTTAATCAACAAATAACTAATTTTTTCTAAAAAATAATAATTTGTTAATGTTAATTGAACTATACAAAGTAATAATTTGTTAATTTAGTCTAACTCACAATACAAAAAAAAAAATCATGTGACTTGAATAAGCTCTCAACAATGGATAGCAACACAATATTCTAATTAGAGTTTTTTACTCAATCTATATGCGACTTATTCATGAGTCGGTTTTTTTCCTTTCTCGAACCTACTCAAGAATTGTATCGTGTTTGAATGATAACTCTCATTTTACAGGTCAATTCATAGACTCAAATAATAAATATATAATAATTGAATTTTATGAAAATTTATAAATAGTACGAGTTGTATAAATCGTAATTCCATTTATTAGAAATTAAATAGTAGATGAAAATCAATATTATTTATAATGCTACAAATGAGTGTTAGTATTCCTTGAGAGAATAGAATACCCTAAAGTCACTTCGTCTCTCTCTTTCCTAACCCATAGATACTGATATAGCATGATTTATCGTTTCAATTTCTTAAATAAATTTTAAATATAGATAGATACTATACCCGTGAATGGATTGATAGAGATGGAGTAGGGTTGACAATTTTATACGAAACAGAATAATACGATACGGACATGAAAAAAAAATAGTGTTCGTGGAAGCATATAATAGAACGATAACACGATAATATGAACACGATAGCACGAAAATATTTTCGTGTCGTGTTCGTGTTTATGTATCAGAATACGATACGCACGATAACACGATAAATTTGTTTTTTTTTCCAACTATAAATTTGGACTTGTGAAAATCTATTTTTTTAAATATTTTTCTAAACAAGTCTCACTTAGTAGTTTTATTTAATTTTTAAAGTTTGACAATTATACAGTAAAAACTCGTGAAATTTTATGTTTGAATTGATAATTTTTACTACGAATAATTCGTTATTTTGACATTTTCTTATAAATCTCGCATATGAAAGTATAATTGACTAACTTAAAGCAACACACAATAACACGACATAAACACGTATGAAAAATTTAGTGTTGTGTTTGTGTTTGTATTGAGTAACATGACACAATAAACTTACTGTTCGTGTTTGGTAAGTGTCACACGATAAACATATTGATACAAACGATAACACACATGTACACACGATTTATCACCCCTAATTTGTACTGTGGTCTGTTTTTATATCCTAAACTTTATTATTATTATTTTGTATATGTTGTGACACGCGAATTAGACAGGCATAGGATGTAACGTTAAAACCATATGTCACGTTTTACATAGCCGGGAACACAAGTTTTACAAACCCCACAGGCCACGGAGTAGTCGGCAGAAAAACAAGGAACATTGTTTATTACGATAATGCCACCAACACCTTATCAATTTATAAGAAGGTAAAATACATCACAATTGATTTTTTTTTTTCCTTCAAATTTGTTTTTATATTATGTTTAGTTGTCAATCAATTTTACCCTTATTTGAATTCATCATCCAAAGTTCAAAATTAATAGAACATATTTTAAAAATTATAATAACATAATACTAGTAAGTGTTATAATTTTTAACCATTCAAAACTTTTATATATGTTACAATTAAGTTATAATTCAATCAATACTTGGAATAAATCGTCATTTGATGGGGGTCTGGTTTGGGTAAAAACCCAACCTAACCCCCACGATTGAAGTTACACTGACCCTCAATTCGATTATGACTTGATTGAGATAGAATTGAAGGGTTTAGGATCTGGGTATTGATCGAAACTAACTCCATACTCATTGACAAGCTAATTTGGTCAAGATCCGAACCTTATTCTATTCAATTGCAGTTCAATTGAAATTCAATTGTAGCATATATATTTATAGTATAGTTTTGATATGATATTATTACAAGTATTTTTTTTTTGCACTTTTTAAAATATATTCTGTTGAATTTAAATAAAAATATAACAAAATGAGTAAATTCAATTGATAGCCGATTTTTTTTAAAAAATTAAACTTAATATTAACCTAAACATACCATATTTTTATTTTATAATAATAATAATAGTAGTAAATTTTGTTTGAAACAACTTATAAAATTAATGACGGTCTTTCAAAGACGACGACCAAGGTTTCAAATCTATTGGAGATGCCACACCACATAACATTGTTACAGAATTTTAATTTTAATATTCTCTATTTAAAATTGTTTTAAAAAATATATAAAAATTTATTTTATTTACCCACCTGTCTAAACTCCACCTATCCAACAAAACAAATGCCTTGTAGTTGTCGTCCTTCAACTAAAACAGGTCTTGGCCAAAAAAAAAAAAAAAAACTAAAACAGGTGGAGAAAAAGGGGGCTGTTGGGAAATGGCCATTTAAAGAATCTTAATTAGTAAGACGGTTTTTTAAATATTATTATAAATGTTTCATTAAATAAAAAATAAAATTGAACATTTATCAATTATTATTTATCATTTGTACAATTGGTATGAAATGATTTTTATTATTAATAATATCATTTAACAGATTATTGCCAAAATATAGGAGAATCTCAAATTTCAACATATTTAGTATTTAAACAAATGTCTTATACTCTTATTAATTAAGTTAATTCAGAAAAAGACTCAAAAATCAAAATATAACCAATAGAGGAGGTGGGTCATGATGACACCCAAAATTATCTATATTATTTAAACTTTAAACCTTAAATAATCACATTACTGTCAACATTAAATAATTACGAAATTTTAATCACCACAAATCCGAGAATTCATTAATTTACAGTAATCGAGATAAGTACTAATTCAAAATATTTATTAAATCCCACATTTGAAAAAGGTAACGTACGAGTTTTACCCTAAATTTTAGATCGATTTTAAGTGTTTTTCTTTAAATTTTAAATTGTAGTCATAATATTTGGACTCGATGAAAAATCACTCATTTTCGTTCAATTACAGTTTGGTTTAAACGAAAAACCCATCATGTGTTTGACATATGATTTTTTTTTACATTTTGAACTGGCAAAATTACCCTCAACTACAAACACTCTTCTTCTTCTTCCTTGGTGGCATTCAATTTGGACATGAATTTAGAGATGCAGGAGTTGAAGCAGGACTTCCTTGATCGTCTTCGGTGATCGAGTCTCCTCCACTTATGAGCTCAGGTGTTACTCACAAAGAGAAGATTGCCACCACGATACCGTCGAAGGAAAGGCTGATTTTTTCCAGCGAGGAGGTCGTCAGGTGCATTTCAAATGTGTCGTATCTCGGTAACAGTTCCTTCCGGTGAAGTACCGACTTCTGGCGGCACCGAAGAACAACAAGTCAAGATTGCTGGACTCGCAGGAGAGAAAATTAGAGAAAATTCCACTTTTCATGGTCGGAATTCTGTTCTTCACCTCGCCAATTCGTTCGAAGCCGCCATGGAAGTAGACCTTCTCGCTTCTCTGTTTCTATTCATACTTTGTTTGGAGTATGGAGTATCAGCAACGCAAAGAACGCGACTATGGTGGATTTTAGGCACGGGATTGATGAAAGGCGCGACCCTCCACGGTACATCCTTCGAGAGCACCACACCTTTCTTCGATATGTGCAAAGGCGGTGAAAACAGTTGAGGCGATGTCAGTGAGCATAATAAAGCGGAGAAGAAGAGGAAGACTCAAGATTAACACTGATCAAGAAAGAAAAGTGAAAGATCTGACCCACGACACATTGAATGAATTTTGGATTAGGATTGAATTAGATTGTTGGGAGATTAGCGAGGTCTGAATTGTGGTTGAGGAAAGTGGCGGAGGAATTACTCAGAAAGATGAAGAATGACAATTTCGTCATTTACAATTGTTAAAAAAACATGTGCCACTCACATGAGGAGCATTTCGTTACAAATAAACGCTCAGTTGACGGGACGAGAGTATTTTTAATATGATCCATACATTAGGACTAAAATTTAAAATTGTAAACTTTAAGGGAGAAACTTAAAATTGACATAAACTTTAGGGGAAAAACTCGTATTTTGCCCTTTGAAAAATAATTTTTTCAAAAAGTGATTATGTTAAAAATAAATATGTAAAAAAAATATTTCGAAATCTGGGTATACGCACTACCGCGAGTAGTACTCTATTTTTTTCAGGAGTGACGTGTATTGCAAAAAATGGTAATACAACATACACGTCACTTGGGGTAGTGCGTTGTGCCATTTTGACAATACACGCTATCCTAGGGTGCACTTTTTGTATAAAAGTGTGTTACTAACAGTAGCACGTATACACATATTTCAAATTTTTTTTTTTACATGTTTAATTTTTTTTAATATAATTACTTTTTGAAAAAAAAAATCTTTGAAAAACTATGGTTTGAGAAAGCTGACGTCGTCTGAATTAAATATTTTAATATATAAGTTCGTTTCACACAATTATTATTTTATTACATATATAAATAATAATTAAAATAAAATATCACTCGGTGGCCTGTTTTCTGGAATAGGAAGCGGTGGTGGGTCATGGACTCGTGGTGGGTTATAGACTCATCGAAATTTCGGTATTGATATTTGAAATACCGAGATTGAAATCGACTTTGACTAAAAAAGTCTGTATGAGTTGGTATTGGTTGACTCGAGTCTGTCTCGGTCTTGGATCGAATTTTTTGGTAAAAAAAATTAATTGAATTAGTAAAAATACATCACCGAAATTTTGGTCTTAAATCCGCCCTCTTCTCATCTTCCGTCGTACTTTCTTTATAGAACCAATCCAATGATTATTAAATGCTTTAATGTTATGAATTATTAGTATTTTTCTCTTGTCAGAAATTCAGTTCAATGAGTATTTTTTATCGGCATTAGAATAGACTTTAGAGGAGGAGGAGAAAGAGATAACGCGGTTCCTTCCATTTGCTTCGCCCCCACGTCTGGCCAAATCCGTCTAAGTCCACACTTTTATATTCCACACTTTAAACTTTTACAAAATATATACACATATATGATTAAAATAATACTGAAAATTCAGTCAATTATAATAATAAAAAATTATTTTATGTATCGTATTTTAAGAAAACATTAATGAATATAGAAATGTAGTTGTAAAAGGAAGTAGTTGGATTTGGGACGGCCATCCATAGTTGAGAAAGACAAGGCAAATCATTTCTAGAAGAAGGAAACTAATGGTTGGAGATGTTAACGTAAACCTAACCGACTTAACTTTCTACTAATTCAAATAATTGATATTATTAAATATTAATAACCATTTTGTAGTTTATCTTAATTTATTAATGAGTGTGACCTTTGAATTTCCACCTGCTAATTTATTTGCAGACTATTTAGTATTTTTCAAACACCATAAGTTATAACAATTCTTATTTTACCCTTAAGTCATATTATTTTATTTTACTTCAAAAATAACAAAAAAAAATGTAAATTTATTTTTAAAAAATAGTTTTTTTTAATAATGAAACAATAAAATGAATGAAAAAAGCAAACCTGTAAGGTTTATTTTTTAAAAGAAAATATATTGTTTCGTTTTAAAAAATACTTTTTTCTTCAAAATTGATCTGTAAAAAACTAATACAATTTAAAGAGTAAATTTATTAAATTTGCAAGTTATGATCTTTAAAAATTAATATAGAATTTCCAATGGAAAATGCTACTCAAATATTTTAAATTAGTCTTCCACATCTCAACTTGATCTCTACTTGATCTCAACCTATGGATATAGAGGGCTCAGGTTTCGAACCCTTCTTAAGACTTGGATCAGACTTGGATCATTACGACTCTTCCAACTTCGGTCGCAGGATCAAGTCCTTGATCTTCCACATCTAGACTGAGCTCAAACTAGCGATCCAAAGAGTCTCGGGTTCAACCCCAATCACAACAAATCTTAAAACTATGAGACTCAATTTTACACACTTATTGACAAATTCCTTAGGGAAGGGAAGAAGTGAAGGATCCATTTCTTCGGTTCCAAGAAACAACAAATGTTACTCTAATTGACTTCAAAGGCCGAAGGTCATTGTTTGCTTCCATCTCCATTTGTAGATCCACACGATGCAGAGAAATTGAACCAACCAAGCCCTAAAACAATCCCTAACCTAAAAGGGGACCATTCATCAGGTTAATGGTGGGTGCAATTTTGCCCAATACGGGTCCGGACCCTGCACCAACTTATCAAAGTCCCATAACACCCTCATGCTCGAGAACTTCCTCATCACCTCCTCAAATGTATTCCCCATTTCCTTGGAAGGGTGAAGAATCCTTTGCCACCTCTTCACCTTGAGGGTAGAAACGACAATGTCCACCACGTAAGTTTCCGTCTCTACCAAGTTTTTCCCAAACCACTCCCCACTCGACATAAAAACCCGACCTTCTCCAATCTCAGTCCCCTGTTGGTCCATGAGGATGACTCGGTCGCCTGACCTGTACCTAGGGAAACTTTCACGGTACAAGAATGTCTTGTTGGAATCCCAAAGTACACGCATAGCAGAATGCTTCCACTCTGCCTCCTGGAAAGTGTTGCCAGTGGCCTCTGATGGGTATAACAGGGCTTGCCATTTCTCGAGCTTTAAGGTAGAGCTGTCTATGTCAACAACATAAGTGTCTGATTCCTCCAAGTTTCTACCTAACCACTCTCCAGAAGTCATGACCACTGTACCTTTACCGATCTCATTGTTTTTTGAGTCCACAAGGGTGACTCGGTGCCCAGGTCTGAGCCGCGAAAGTTTTTGGGTCTCCAGTTTATTATCTGTTAAACTGGTTTTGTGGGGCCCACTTGTTGAGCTTGATGGTGGTGGTAGAGGTGCTGATGGTTGTGTTTCGTTGCCCGGACTTTCTGGTGTGTTTGGCTGTGTATTGTCAACTTCAGGAAGCGCTCGGGTGTCTTTAGCAGCTCGGGCTAGTCTTGCCTTTCTATTGTTTAACCTGCAAAATATAAATTAAATTAAAACAAATCAACCTCCTTATCAGACTAAAATCTAGAGGCAATATGCACTACACGCGTACATAATTGGCTTAGTGGAGTGGTAATATTTAACATGTACCACTGGAGTTAACTTACCCTAGTGGCCTAGTGATTAATTTTTGCTTGTGAAGGTAGAGAACATTCATAAAAAAAATGCTGAATTGAACATTTAGTAGGGGCAATACTAAAAATAAAAGTAGAGTTCACTACCTCAGTGCATCCTTTATAAATATTAAATAGTATAGAAATATAATATAGCATAATGACGTGGACAACCAATTGAAGTTCCACCTCCAAGTGAAATAAACCTTGACAAAATGAAATACTTGGGAAAGATATTTTGCAATCTCCTTTTTTCTGCAATCATAAGCTCAATTATTCAAAATACATATATTATTATTATTATTGTTACATAAATATGGAAGAGTAGACTCACCAGTTTTTGAGCTGTGAGCATGTTATCTCAGAACCCTGTAAAAGAATGCAACAATTAATTAAGCTTCATGTCTTCATTTATCTTGTTTTAATGGATAAATAAAGAAGCTTTTCTTCTCTTTTCTTTTTGCAGAAAAAAAATGGAGGCTATGATAACGTACGTAATCACTCAATTTATCAGCCCACGACTGAATTGAAGCTGCATTTCGTTGCATCTCAGGTTCGTCAAGGAGGGCATTCTCAATTAAAGATATCTGTTCATCGTTCATAATTGTGCGTTTTCTTTTCCTTCGCTGCTTTTCTTCATTCTGAATTACTTCAGTCTTTTCATCTGCTTGGGGTCCTACTAGTTTGATATCCTTGTTTTGCCTGCTTAGTATTGAAGAGTCGCCATTATTCACCATTCGGTCAGCAGAATTTTTACCTTTTACAGAGCTTGTGTCTGAACCACTTGTTTCAATGTTCATAGCATCTCTATCAGGATCTCTGGATAATACTGCAAAGCCGCTCTCACCAGTTTTACCTTCTTCCTCTTCTCCTTCCTTGTATTGATGTGAGAGATTGTCAATGTGCCCAATCTGTTTCTTTCCGATGTGGAACTCTTCCATATCTCCACACGCAGAATTATTCAGCGGACCATCTTTCCTCTGATTCTCGCCCTTCTGTTGAGAATAAGAGCCTGTTGTGCTTTGATCCTCCTAAAGAGATCAGATTTGACGGTAAATTTAACAAGAAGCTTACGTAGAGACTAAAAAAAGTTACTGCCATTCAAAATCATGTCAGTTCATCTGTGTGATATCTATATTCATCTATACAGCATTTGGAGAATAATTCACTGATATTGACTCATCCTAGATAGTTGTTAAAGAGTTTATTTGAGTAAACATCATGAATTTTTTCCCCCAAAAACGATGAATAAAAAGCAACACTTAGTATTGCAGAAAATTTAGGTATAATATAGTCTGAAAAAAGAAAAGGAATTAAGAAATCGCTAGATATGGATGGAAATATTCACCTGTACCCCATTTTTCTCAAAGAGAGATGACTGCAACTGATTGAAGAAGACTCTGTAACAGAAACAAAGTTAAGAAGAAACTTACAGTTGATTATTTACCAGAAGAAACGATATTCGTCAACAGTGTGGATATGGAATACTGAGGCTGCTTTTGTTATAAAATATTGTTTTTTTACTTATTTTAAGCTGCAAACCAACTGTTAAACTTGTACAATTAATTATATAGAGTAAATACGGCATGATTTCCAGAAGATGTAAGTAAAGGAACACATTGAGTTGAAATTACCTTAGGAGTTGTACATCTTCCTCATTTAAGGAGGTGGGAATTAAAGATTCCGCATGACTCAACAGTGAACCTGCGCACATGAAAATTCTACCATCAAATGGTGAAAGGCATAGACAGACTAAGCTCGATAGAAAATTCACATACGGAAGTTCTTGCAAACAGTGTTTGTCTTCTGCACATTGGCAATATAAGAAATCCCTGGAACTGCTTCAGATAAACCTCCTTGTAACGACTCCATGAACTTGTGGAGGAAAAGATTTCTTTCCTGCTCTGGAAACAACCACAAAATTAAGGTGGTGCAAAAACAATATAGGGATGACTAGAAATGAATCACCCTAGATCTCAATAGACAGTTACCTTGACAGATGCTGGGAACAAAGCAATGTAGATTTGCAATAATTTTCACAAAGAATGACGTTCTTTGATGTGCGTATGATGTCAGGGGCATGTTATTGTGAGCAAAAACAAATTCCAACTTCCCTACATTGCTGATATCTGACAATGGATTCACATCCAAAATCCAACCAGACACTCCATAAGAATCATATTCTAGAGTTGCATCTTCTTCTCTCACTGGGGGATTAGATGAACACCAAGAGGACAAAAATTCACCATGAGGTATGGAAAATATTGCAGTCAGAACTTCGGTCTGGCAAACCATACAAAAGATAAATCAGAACCCTCATCATTATATGAAATGCTTGGGTTGTATGAACATTGACCGGAATAATTTAATAAAGGAGTTATGACCAGCATTCATCAATATCTCATATTCTAATAAGAGGTTTCAACAAGATGCAACCCTAATCCAAACTAGTTCAAAATTACCTCCACCAATAATTTCCTCATAATATTTCTGAGGAAGAAGGATAAGGTGCCCAAGCTCATGGCTAGTGATATATCAAAACTTCGAAACTTGTACTTATTCTTTAGATTAGTAATTTCTTCAAATTTTAGTATTCTCATGGCAACAGTGCAATACAGTATGTGAACTTCTACCAAGATCCATACTACTTTAGAGTAGCTTTGCACTTAATTAGTAAAAAAGTTAACTCCAGGTGATTCATTATTACAAGTTGAGAACTTCCGAAAGACTCTGAATGTGTTGGATGAGAATCCCACATCATCAAGAAATTTAAACAGAGGGCAATACGTTGGATTCCCCCACATATCAACTTAAGAGGTGCGTTGAAACTTGAGAAGCCATTTTCTTGTAGAGACATGCTTATTGACAGTATGAGATGGAAAGATGCAACTTACAAAATAAGCCGTGATATAAGATCGGAAATTTGAGTCATCCGAGATGACATCTGCTAGCCGCATAGCGTTTAGTTGCAACAGCCCCAGTGGAACATTTCTGTCAGAATGAAAATCAAAATGGCCATGATCCCTGCTAAGTGTAGTCTTCAGTAGAGTAATAACCTGAAATAATATAAATGAGAAGTCAAGAAAATGAGGAAAGACAACAAATGATAAGAAAATAAATGAAGATGTACAATAGGGTATTGCTCCTGTGAAGGGGTCTATTTGTATTTCTTTCAATCATACTTGGAAATTCAATGATTCTTCAATTTTAAAATTCTGTAAAATGCAAGCTTTCTCAATTATATCTGCACAATAACCATTTTTAACCTAACCTCAAGGACGACTGATTTCGCAAGATCACGGCTGCCTGGGTTGAGTGCAACTTCATCCAGGTAAGAAATGCTTTCTGTTTCGCAAAGATGCAATAGCTGTGGAAAAGAACAGTACTCACATAATGTGTGCTGAGTGGTGACACATATTATCTAGAAACTCCAGTAAAATCATGAGTTTTAGGAATCCAAAAACAACAAATTAACATGAAACTAGGGTCAACACAAAATGCACCATGAATTATTGGATGAGAATTATCTGTACTGAATTATAGAATTTATATTGCAGAACGCACACGGTACCTTTCTTAAATAACCCCAATAATTTGTGACATGTTACGGTGATGCCCACGTAGTATAAAATGGAAAGTTTGGTGACAATGAGTATATTTTATAATATTTGAAGGTGCATGGGGGTATCATGGTCCAAAGTGCTCATCTACCATAACTCAAAGTGTATCCTGATAATGTTCTTTAATATTGTATTATTATTAAAATGTTAAAAGTAAAGCTAGAGCTGTAAATATGACAAAAAGAGTAGCTACTCACAATTGATAGAATTTTAGCTTTCAACCTAGATACTGAAGCGACAACTGTAGAAAAACCACTGAAGGGTGGGGTTGTCTCTAACTTCAAGATGGCTTGGGCCAGAAGAAGAACACCACCTCTCCCACACAACTCCTGAAACATTCCAGCAGTTACATAATGTTTCCAAGAGTAGAACAATGCCCTCATATATCAATGTGGAATGTTTTTTGCCCTTATGCATTTTTATAGATTTTAAGTAGGGCAAAAAGAACATCATAAAATGCAAAATGATGGCCTTATAAATGGGGGGAGAGGAAATATTAATCAAGATACTTGCACAAATATTCATCTATTTTATCCAGTTTCACAATCTGATCTTAGATAATAGTGAAATTCACCGAGTAAATTTTCTAGCAAATGCAAGCCAGACATTATTCATCTAATCTGAGATGGCATGAAAGAACGTAGTTACCTTGTTTCTCAAGAGGCGCTCACGGAATGTTTTATGTTGGCACAAGGAGTGAAGAAACTGTAATGATGACTCACATTGGTAGCAAAGATAGCTGACCAGTTGTTCTGTTGTCAAATTCACTTTACTGCAGAAATCAGTGTGTTGACTAGACAACTTGATCTTTAGGGACCTACCAACTATACAAACTGCTCTAAAGGATACATCCATGAAAACATCAATCTGCCACACAAGACCCTCATTGTTAGTGGAGATCATCTCAGTAACCAAACCAACAGGTACAAAAAATAGGGATTTCAAAACAACAATAAGAAAAATGCTGCAAGGAGAGCATCCAAGTCAGGGGTAACCCATTCCTGTGGACCAACTGTTGAAGAAAAATGGACAGTAGGACATAAGTTATACCTTAGGGTGTGCAAGCAATACATGGACAAGATCTTGCCAGTGCGAGGATATAAATACAGTCAGTAGATATAAGCTGCATGCTACTAATGCTGCATGCAAGAGAGGCATGGCACTTGTATCCTGTTTCTTCTGTAGAATGTAGAACTTTTGTTATATTCTTGACTCATGACTCAGTCAGAACAAAATTTAAGTACAACCTGATTGAATCCAGCAAGAACGGTAAGCGTATAAAAGACCAGATCAATCAGTTGTTCCGACACTTTAACGTCATCAAGTAGAATCTGTCAACACAAATAATTCCAATAAAACCAAAATTAGATTCATTATGATTGCACACGTACCACCTAAAATTATGAGATCAGCTAACAGGATGTTACACGTAAGCCTGCAAGGTGCAATAGGAAAAGACTAGGTAATGCAATAAGAAGAAAAAATACAACCTATCTAAAATTTTCAGACCCATAGGTACAAGGTCGAGGTAACTAATTCTACATAGTGGCCTATTGTCCTTACCATGATACTAACGCTTGCCTAGGATATTTGAATTGCTCATTTACTTCGGTAACTAAGTTTCTTGGCTAGAGTTAAAGCTTGCCTAGGATATATGTCTTGGTCATTTGAATTACCAGCTATATGTGTGTCACATACACAAACTTCCAGTTTTAGTCACGAGAACACCTCTCAAAACTTGAAAATGATACGAAGGTCTGAGCGGCTGCAGTTAAGCTAAACAGTACTTATTGCTAGTGCTACATTTATGCAGCTACTGTCAGAAACTTACATTGAGCTTAATGATTATATATAATTAATTTTGGATTAGGAAAGATATTAGCCAGACTAGATAGTGACCAAAAGCAATGTGGCATCAAAGGTAATGTTGATGGCTAGCAAGACATAACCTGCTCTAGCTTACTGTTCCGTGGTGCTAGGTCACACAAGGAATGCAAAAGTCTAAAACCAGATAATAAGTATCTGAACACGGCCTCATCTCTTTGTGCTGACATGAGCACTGCAAGAAGGTGTAAAGGAAGAAATCCCACGAACTTTTCCATATCCACCTGAAAATTAAGATTTAATTACATAATTGAAAAGGAAATAGGACATGTTCTGATTGAACAATACAGTGGAATGGGTTTAACCTTAGTGGAAGATCCTTTTGCAGTTAGGCATTGGACTGTAAAATTTTCTGAGTCCCTCAATACTTTAATGAGCTCCTGGGAGCTAAGTTTTTGTAACTCCTTCACTCCTAAGGTTAAATCAATTGCCTGTTCATTTTGATGAATGAGAAGCAGCTCAAGAGATAGGGAAAACGGAAAGACTAGTAAAAAAAAAGGAAATTATATCACGAACTTGTGAATGTGAAGCACTGCATGAAGCCTCTTCCTTGGGACTCCTCATCACTTTTGGCGCCTGGACGGAGGACACAATGAAAATATAAGCAGGGATATATTGAAATGGACTCAACAGTGATCGATATGGCCAAAATTCATCGAACTAGAAAAACTAAAGAAAGCAATCATGCAAGTTACATAGTGCAGTAAGGTGAACCATGCCAAGATGAATGCCAGAATGCAGAGTCATCCATTTACTCCCACAACTAGTTTAATCTAAAGTTACGATGCTCCAATAAACAGCATGCTGCTTCCTTTCTTGTGCATCTGATCGGGTTAGTTGCTTGCAAAAAATAGTGAAGAATGCCCATAGACCCAACGAGGTTTGCTAGTTGCTTCCTACCGTTTGACAACCTAGAGGCAGATTTAAGCTTACTAGGTCAACTCTTTGAAGCGAAAAATAACCAGGTACCTAGAAATTTTCTGGAATAAAAAACTCCTCTATCACCTTGGAACAGAAACCTACCTAACCCAAACCCAGAGTACACCATAAGTTTCATGAAGAATCAATTGGAACTTTTCTTCATCAACGGCAATTCAAAGCATCACTCTTAGTTTGTTATGACCGTAGCTTAACTAAGTTCTACCAGTAATCATCAGCACATTATTAATAGAAATGCATACGTTCAAAACAGATTATGCCCGTGATTCTAACAGAAGGTACTCAAATTAGAACATATAAGTTTCAAAAACTGAGAAACGTAAAGTATATACACACACACATCAACAGCAGACACAAAGAATTAGTAGTACCTGTCTCGGTCCAATCAGACTAAAACTTGGTATGACAGTTACTGCAGTGGAAACTACGTGCTTGAATCTGCGCCCTCTGCATCTCCCTCTTCGACTGCTACACCGACTCCGCCTCAGTATGCCGCTGCCAGTGCGAAGGGGAAGTAGGAAGAGCTTTGAATCGCACACTGATGCCTCTGGTGGTGGACGAGAGCTAGGGTTGAGGTTCGCCTTTCAGAGTGTAGCGAGTGATGCGAATGGAAGAGGAAGACGTTCTTTGACCGGAGAGAGATTATATGGGTAGTAAGTAATTCAATTCGTCGGATCAGATTCGGACCCTTTTGGTGCACTCGGTTGCAATCAACCGAGACATGGTGGCGCGCAGGCGCGTACAACACTAAAGTTAGGAAAACTTACAAGTTGCACCCTATATACTTAGAGAGGTACAAATATCAATTTATGAGACGACACGATTAAACGATTTGCAATTTATACGTTTAGACACGCCACGATTACTAAACGTGTCTAAACAACTCTTATACGTTTAGACACGGTTAATAATTGTGTCTAAACACATTTAACATGCAAATACACGATAAACACAATAATTGTGTCGTGTCAAAAATTGTCGAATAAGGTACTTTTTAGTCAAATTTTAGTTTACTTATAACTTTTTTAATTTATTATTTATAACTTTATGTTCAATATTCAATAAAATAATCAAAATTTGAGTATTACTATTTTGTAATTAAACAATTTTTCGAATAAGGTAATTTATATAAATCCTCAAGTTGAAATATTGAAATACTCACTTATTTTTTAATATTGAACTTTGAAAACTTTACTTTGTATATATATATCTGCTTTAAAGCGTATATGAGTTTGATTTTAACTGATCACGTGTCTAAACAACTCTATACGATTAGACACACCACGATTGACTTCCATATTGACGGGTAGAAGTTACATTCAAAATTACAAAATATGGATAATAGTGCCCCTTAACCTTTCTAGTTGGTAAAGTTGAACACAAGACTTTGTTTAGAGGGTGGAATAACAAGACTTCTTACATTATATTATAGAGAGATACTGATTATTTGAATAAAAATAATTTTTTTAATAAATACCCTAAAATGTAATCCCATGAAACGGAATATTGGATAATTATTATTTATTTCTGAGGGTTGGGGGTATTGATAGGAACCTTCCTGAACATTTAATATTTAATTATTGTATCTTATATTTGCTTACCTTATTCAGTAAAGCGGCTTCGAAAAGGTTGATCAACGTTGCTTCCGACTGTGTCCTTAACAGATACTTCGCGCTCTTCTTCCATAAGGCAAACAACATTATCGCTGATAATTTGAAAGTTTTTTTTTTCTTCTAAATCAAGCACTTTTTTTAAAATAATTATAAAAATAAGGAAGATATTTCAAAAACTACATTAGAGATTTGCAATTTTGACCAAAACTTTTTATCCATAGTCGTCACTACTGAAAATATATCAAAAACGTAAGTTATTGACGAAAAAATTAGTTTTGCCGACAAAACTTCCGTCAGTAAATAAATTGCTTTTACTGACCAAAAATAAATATTTACCGACAAACTTTAATTTTAGCGACAGAATTTTCACTTTGTACCGACGGAATTATTCCGTCGGTAAAGTCCAGATTTTCAGTAGTCCGGAATCTGTTGCAGCTCCGACGGACGGCTGACACAAGATGAAGTTAAAAATATTTATTCGTTAACATATCAGAAAAAGGCATTTGAAAACCGTTTCTCTTTGACGGCACGCATACATTTTCCCTATAAATATAACCATCCTCTTCTTCCACCTTCAGAGCCTCTCTCTCTCTAAAAAAATGCCAGAGAATTCTAACATAGTGAAGCTTCGTATAGTGACTCCATGTATCCTTCTCTTAGGGCTAATGCTCAGATATATGTCCTTTAATCTGAACCCTAGTGCCCTACAAATCCTACAGACATCCTTCTACCTCCATATGGTCCCAATCTTGGTCGGAACCTCCATAGCCGCCCTTCTAACCACCGTCTACTTTTCTTCAAGGCCAAAAAACGTCTACCTCGTCGACTACGCATGCTTCAAACCTCCGACAATCTGCCGTGCCCCATTCTCCACCTTCATGGAACACGTCAGAATCATCTACAAGGACTCGCCGGAGTGCATCGACTTCCACATGAAGGTCCTGCAACACTCCGGCCTGGGTGACGAGACCTGCCTCCCTCCGGCCATCCATCGCCTCCCTCCGACCCCCAACATGGACTACTCCATGGCGGAGGCTGAACTCGTCATTTTCTCCGCCGTGGATGCGTTGTTCGAGAAAACCAAACTAAACCCTAAAGACATAGATATTCTGATAGTCAACTGCAGCATCTTCTCTCCAAACCCGTCGTTGACTGACATGGTGATTGAGAAGTACAAGCTTAGGAGCAACGTGAAGGCTCATAACCTGTCGGGAATGGGTTGTAGTGCGGGTTTGATCTCGATCAGCCTGGCGAGGGACCTTCTCCAGGTTTATCGTGACTCGAACGTCGTTGTGGTTAGTACGGAGATTATCACGCCCAACTATTATGGCGGGAAAGAGAGAGATAAGCTTGTTCCGAACTGTCTGTTCCGCATGGGTGCAGCAGCAGTGCTGCTGTCGAACCGTAGCTCGGATCGGGCCCGAGCCAAGTACCGTCTGGTTCACATTCTACGGACCCACATGGGTGCGAACGATGATGCGTACCGTTGCGTGTTCCAGGTAAGGTTATATGTTATATCAGTTCTTGTGAATTTTTACGTACGGGTGTAAACTAGTAACGGTAAACAGTGTATTGTGTCAGGTACGGATCGTTTCAAAATATGTTTAACCTAATTACGATCCGTGATTCATGATGAATCAATTTTCAAGACTTAAACACGACTCGCGGGTCCTCAGGTTAACTCGTATGACCCGTGGACCTATGTCATTTTAATTTGTACAATATGAAATTTGTGAGTGAACCCGTCGATCCATATGATCCACTGATTCATACAACTCACGTTACTTATACAACCCAAGTGACCCATGCAATCAAAGTGACCCATATGATTTACACGACTCGTGCGACCCATAAACTTTTATATATTTAGTTATACGGGTTCACGAGTTGACCTACGAATCGATAGATACGGCCCAAACTCAATCTCATTTTTCATACGGGTTAGATGTGTCGTGTCAAAATTATCCGGGAGTCCAAAATTGAGACCCCATTGGTAATATATACACCATTGGTTCCAGGAGCACGACAAAGAAGGTCAAGTGGGTGTCTCCTTGCAGAAGAACCTAATGGTAGTAGCAGCACAAGCCCTAGAGACAAACATGAAAACCCTAGGACCGTGCGTCCTTCCATTGTCGGAGCAGATCAAGTACGGTCTCAACTTCATCGGTCGGAAACTGATCAACCCCAAGTGGAAGAGCTATATCCCCGATTTCAAGACTGCGTTTGAGCACTTCTGCATCCACGCAGGAGGCCGAGCCGTGATCGACAAATTACAGGAGAAATTAGCGCTGTCGGACAGAGACGTCGAAGCCTCGAGGATGACGCTGCATAGGTTCGGGAACACGTCTTCCTCGTCGGTTTGGTACGAACTAAGCTACATCGAATCGAAAGGGAGGATGAAGAGAGGAGATCGGGTTTGGCAGATCGCGTTCGGGAGCGGTTTTAAGTGTAACAGCTCGGTATGGAAGTGTGTTCGGAGTATTGAGACGCCAAGTGATAGTCCTTGGATGGATTGCATTGATAAATACCCAGTCCAGGTAACAAAATACAAGAGTTCGAGAAAATAGGGGATTATGTTACGTTTGATTTATACCAAAAAAAAATGTTACGTTTGATTATATTATGGGGACTAAAATGAAAATCATGATACTTCTGAAAAATACTTTTATTGATTTAATAATGAATTTGGCATGTGAGATGTACATGCAATACATTTAAAGTTAAATGATATTAACTGAAATTATAATATAAACATTGTAGAGGGTCTTTCCTTTGTCCCCACTAAATGCTGGGCAAATCTCCAAAACCTAATTTTTATGTAATGGATTACACATAAAAAATTAAAAAGAATATATGAGCAGCTTTACGAATAAATTCCAAAAAATAAAATAATAAATTGCGTAAAATATTTTTATTTTGTGGATGAGTTTTTGAGAGAATGATGAAAATGCTAAAAACATGAAGAATGTTTAAGTGTTCAAGAGAAAATGGATATAAAGAGCATGAAGAAGAGATTTGTAACAAGTTATAGATATAACTATTGGTAGAGTTGTGATGCATGAAAATTGTAGAGACTAGATATGTAATGAGTATAATTGATTGATGCAGTTTGTAATATGATGGATCACTATTTATATAATTGTGATAATTGAAAATGATAGAGATATAAGGGTATAATAAAAATTTGAGAGACTGCCGTTAGCTTGAGAAGACTTTGTGTGGCTCTAAATTTGACCGGATTATCACTATAAAATATTTGGCCAAACAAAAAAAATCACTATAAAATTATTTTTAAATTAATATATATTATTTTATAGTCGGGATCTTGAGATAATCAACAAACGAGGGGGTTAATCGTTATAATAGTATGAAGAACGAGATTTTCTAAGAATTTATAATACATGCGCTTGAATTTCTTTTTATATTGCATATGGTAAGAAAAAAGAAATATCGGAATAACAATCATAAATGGATTATAATAAGTATTGCAAAGAAAACATCAAAATATTTTTTGAGGGTAAATTGACTAAATGCACCCAGATGTTTTGAGATATTGTTAAACGCACTTTACCAGTTGTTTGTGCACTCGTATGTTTGAAATTGTTGTTATGTGCACCACATCCAACTTCACAGTTACTTTCCCTTGTTATGTCGTCACGTGATAGTCACATGGTTCTGAAGTACAATCACGTCACATAATCCATTCGTCGGCACGAAATCGACCGAAATCAAGTCAAAATTGAGGGTTTGGGAGTTCCACGAAGAGGAGAATGAAAGGAAACTATTGAATAATACCAACAGTTGCAAGTGAAGGATTAAGGGGGAACGGGCAATTTTGTCTTCTTCTTTTTTAGCTTCAGTTTAAATTTACACGAGACAATCACGTGTCAATTAACGAAAAATCTAAACAGAAAAATAACAATAAGTGCATCTAATAATATCTTCAAATATAATAGTGCACAAACACAACATAAAATAAGTGAGTGTATTTAACAACCTACTTTATTTTTTATGATATTATAATATAATTTCATTTCATTTTACACTTCACAAACGTATTAAATAATACACACGTTTTTCGTTCCATTCAAAATAATCTTGATTCGATCATTTTTTTAAATACACACAAAAAAATATACATCCATTATCTTTATCTCTAGTTATGTATTCGAAACCCAAGTGACGAGTGCATCTTATTTCCTATTAAAAAATGAATGGATCTTGACCTCATTAATTTCACCATAGTTAGCAACTTCTAAATTTGAATTTTTGTAATTAAAAGAGATGCACGAAAAACGAAAACGGAATATAAGAAAGAACGTAGCAACTACTCATGATCAAGTGTATATCCATTAATTAACTAATTAAATGCCACTATATAAATTAAAAGTTAATAATCAAATTGTTATATATATTCTAATAACTTTACAAATTGTTACATAGATTAAAAAAATAAAATTGCTACACACATTTTTAAAATTGAATCAAAATGCTATCTTCTATTTTACCATTAAATCTATATGGAAATTGACGTAATAATACTTAATTGATCCTTGATCCACACTCAAAGTTATACTATTTTAAAAAAATGGGGATGAGTTGGAGTGGAGGCTAGAAAATTTATAGGAAAAAAAAAATTTTTAATATAATATTTTTATTGAAAATATGGAATAAATAAAAAAAAAAGCTCTAATTAGTATTATTTTTTTTTCGTATTTACAATACAAATATTACATTAAATAATATTTTTCCTATCAATTTTTTAGTTTTTTTTATTTTATCTATTTTTTTTTGGTATTTTAAAAAATATTAATTTTTAATTATGGATAATAATGTGATACCATGTCATCTTCCGTTTAAATTTAACTTAAAAACTAATGGCATGTTCTTTTCAGGGAATGGAAAAGGAATTCGGCTTACGGATTCCGTAAGAAGTTGTTCTTTTCGCGGAATTGCAAAAATTTGGCTTACGGATTCCGGGCGGGGTAGGCTTAGACATTCCGTGTGAAAAACTCGGAATTCCTAAGCCGGGCGCGCTAGGAATGAGGAATAGGAGGCGAAATGACTGAAATGCCCTTACTTTAAAATTTATATTAATTCAACAATTTTATCTTAATTAAATAAGTTATTTTATTTTTTTAATTATTAATTAATTATATTATAAGTTTTTATTATTCTTAATTTTAAAATTAATTAATACAAATTATATATATTATATACTATACATATACAATGAGGGGCAAATATGTCATTTTACCACATTCCATTCTCTTTCCATATACAATTTCACCAAAGAAACAACAGAATTCCTTATTCCATTCCATTGAAACAACTTCATATTCTTATCTCCTATTTCCTATTCTGTATTCCTTATTCCGAATTTCATGAAAGAAACACCCCGTAATAGATGTAACATTTTGCTCAAACTCTCAAATAGTATAGCTATAGGTAGCCAAATTTAAGTAAATTTCGTACGTAAAATAATTAAATTTGAATATAATTAAATTAGATTCCAAATCCAAAAGAAAAAGACAAAAACCCTAAGTTGTATTATTTAAGGAGGTTGTGCAGCGCTAAACGTGGAACTGTTCCTTTCTTTCATCTCCTTCTCTGGTTTTATCTTTCTAATTATTTCCTCCTTTTAATACTACAAAATGTAGCAGAAAACGAAGACTGTCGGAACCCTAGCTAAGATCCAAACAGTACAGGAAAACGTTAAAAGTGATAAATGTACTAAACAACAAATTGAATCACTAAAAAAATTTCGAAAGAAGAAGAAGAGAGACTAACAGTTTGATGATAGGACACTGTGTGGTTGACTGTATCTAGGGTTTGCTGAGGTTGTTCTCAGCCAGTGACGTCGTCTCCGGCCACCACCTAGCTACCATTTTTAGTTTGTTTTCTTTCTCTGTGCATGCGATCGACTTCTCCTAGTACAGCTCTCATAGTGTGATAATCATGGCAATTATTTACTGCGATCAGGATGATGATCATCTTTCAGCAACACTCTTCTGTTAAAGGACAGTAAAAAATAGAAAGTCAATAAAAAAAAACGGTTAAATTAATTAATCATCTAACCACAACCACGAGCACTTTCTCCTTTAGTGATTTAGATCGCTGACTCTTAAGTGGCTTGACTTTAGGGTTACGAGTTCGAATCTCACAAGTGTTCTTGGGAAAATGTCAACTTGTGTCCAAATGACCGGTCTCTCAACTCTACGTTGTCGGTGGGGCTACGTTAACGGGGTTATTGCAAAACGCTAGTTTTTCTCAAATGTGATAGAGGACTATAGAACTCACTCTGACAATATGTAGCGGGATGAGCCTAGGGTCGCCACTACTAGCCCCTTCTTTTTTTTTTTTACAAAAAAAAAAATAATCATGTATATTGTTTTTATAATGAACCCTAAAACCTAGGGGTGATAATTTTATACTAAACACAATAACAAGAAACGAACACACACGAAAAAAAATGTGGAAGCATATAACAAAACGATAGCGCGAACACGATAACACGAAAGTATATTTGTTTTGTATTCGTATTTAGGTATCAGAACACGACACATACGATAACACGATAAAGTTGGACTTGAAAGTCTATTTTTTTAATAATTTTCTAAACAAATACCTTTTAATAGTTTTTAAAAGTCTATTTATAAATTTAATTTTTAAAATTTGTCAATTCTATATTAAAAACTCGTAAAATATAATGTTTGAATTGTTAATTCTTACTATGAACAATTCATTGTTTTGATATTTCCTTATAACTCTCGCATGTAAAAATACTTTTGGCTAACTTAAGACAACACGATAACACGACATGAACACTCACGGAAATTTTGTGTCGTGTTCATATTGAGGAACAAGACACGATAAGTTTATCATGTTCGTGTTTGGTAAATTGTCACACGATAAACGTATTAATACGCACGATAAAACATACGTACGCACGATTTGTCGCCCTACTAAAACCCTAATGTGTAATGCTGGTGGTTTCTATGGGAATTTCTGTACACAGATAATATAGACTGTATGTAGACAACAGTTCATCAGTTAACTGCTCTAACCTTATTTACACCTCTGCAACTTAATAATTACATTCACCGCAGTGGAAAATAAGAGAGGCATGTTGGCCATGCATAATGCATATACATACATAATTACTCCTATAACTAGAATATCGGAATTCCAAAATTTCACGTCCGTCTTCTTCTAGTTGTGCAATGGATCTGCGCCATTGGGTACTGCTCGCTTGCTCTCTTGAAATCCCTCCTCCTCCTCCTCGTTCGCAGCAACACCGTGTCTGCCGTCGTCAGCCCCTGGTATTGTCAGCGTCGGTGGCGGCAGCAACGGAAGCTGTGTCGGCGGCTGAAGTGGCTCTACTATGGCGGTTTCCCGGCCGAGGGTGCGTATTGCGTTGACTGCACTGCAGTTACGATAGGTGGCCCAGACTTGGACAGAGAGGAAGACGAGGAGGAAGACCGCCGGAGAGGTGGATGGAAATCTGCAGATGCGGTGGGTCAACACCATTTTTCTTGAAGCATAGGAGAGGAGAGGAGGAATCCAGGTGAAGTGAATGAGTAAAAGTTGAATTTTTGAGGGGGTTGAATTGAAGAAGATGACAATTCGGAGGAAGCTGCTCTGAATTTTGTACTGTATTTGTTATGATAATATTTTTATTCCACCAATCTGTCAACGGGACAGTAATGTTATTTGAGGGTTGGATTGTGGGCATGGAAGGAAACGGCTCTGTCGTTATTTACATTTGTATTACTACATTAATATAGAATTTTGGACGATTTGAAATAAGTTACCCGAATTTTTAAAAATTAAAACGGGTCTACCTCAACTTGGACAACTTGGACTAAGGTATAAATAATTATCTCATTCCAATTTACCATCAACTGTTGATAGAATTTCGTCGAAAATTGGACGAAAGTAGCTATTTGCATATTCGTCTAAGTTGAGATAGTCTGTTTTGAATTTTTAAAATTCGTGCAGCTTTTTGCAAAACGTCAAAAGTTCAAGTAGCTAATTTGTATTTAACCCCACATATATATATATATATAGTATCCCCTCTAACATTTGTTTATATATGCATATATACATTATATATATATGAATTTTAAGAACCACTTAAAAAAATTATGTTGATAAATCTATTTTTTTTAACAAACCTCATGTATTAATTTTTACAACTCCAACCAATTAATTTTTTAAAACTCCGACAAAATTGTGTAATTTAATATAATAGTTTATTATTATCATGTTTTTATACTAATCTCGTATATAAATATATAATTAAATAATTTAACATAACAGGAAAAGGTACGAAAAAATTTATATTGTATTAATCTCTATGTTTTGGGTAATTCAAATAATAGTTATTATAAGTAGGGTGGTCAAAATCTGTCATATCCCATCATGACCTGACCACCCGTCGTGTTTGGGTTAAGATATGCATGAGCCATTTTAACACGATTCATGAATGACCCGTGAAAACACGTGTCAGGTTTGGGTCAGAAGTCTTGACCCATGAGTCAACCAGTGACCCGTCTCATTTATATATTTCAGTCTGTTTTTTTGTTTTTATTGAAATAGTGAACGGATTATGGAGGTCGAACGAGTCAGCCTGATCCAACTCTTACCATTCCTTACGGGTCATTCTGACACGTGGGTTAGGTTTTAGTTTCAAAAACTAACTCATACTATTACACAGATCGTATTTGGGTCAGAGAATCTCTGACATGACTCATGGTCACCCATTACCCGTTTTGACACCCCTAATTATAAGCATAGAATCAAGCAAAACGGTGCCGCTTCAGATAGAGTAACAAGTAGTGGACTCCCCATACTTCTGGAGGCTTATACTACTTAGTTTTAAGCATTCCTTGCTCTAAGACAACACAAAATCTCTCCAACTATCAAGTGTACATAAAAGAGATAGATTAACCATTCTTCGATTCACTCCCCTCATGCTTCGACTTGTGCTTCGATTTCCTCTCTCGCTTTTTGCCACTACAAACAATAGCAATAGTAAGCAAAATAGCATTCGAAATCGCGGTAAGTTTGAAGACTAATTCAGGGTTATAAAAGATAAGGAGGGTGGTGACGATATACTCATCGTTTGAGCTAAGGCCCCAACACGATCTCAGTTTCCGATTAATGTGCTTCATATCTTTCTCAGACGGAAACTTATACGTGCTCGCCTGCATTTACAAAAAAATAAAAATAAAAATTGGTATTTTAATCAGTTTCATATCGAGAAGATGGTTAAGCAGAGCAGAGCAGACCAAGGAGTCGACGACATTGAGGCATTCGATTAGCTCGGCAGTGTCATGATCAGAGTTTTGATGTGAGAGCATGTTCTCTAAGTACCTGTTGATAACCCCATAAAGACATGCTTGATATTATGTGCCAATGAAGGTATGTAGGATCTCAGAGAATTCAAAGGCATATAATGAATAAACACGGAATAGAACCTCTCAAAGTCGAGAAGTCCATGTGCCTCATTGGATCGACGTAAAGCCGTCAGTGCCAACTGCAATACCAAGTGAGGTAAGTAAGGAAAAGCTAGAATCAATCAGACATTAAGCCAGAATCCCAAACCCAGCAGATTTATTAGATTACTGAGCATAATCCCTATTCATTCACATTAATTATAATATAAAAGAGAGAAAGAGATCATGTAGTTGGAGTCATTAGCATAATTTGATGCATATTAGGTCAGTTTGTGGCCAGGATAGATTTTTCCGTAATGGGTTGCTAAAGAATGACAGAGGGAAATCAAAATCAAAATCAGTTTAAGATCAAGGCATCAAGTAAAACAATTATTATTAATTCATTTTTTTTCTGTAAAGAAGGTAAAGCAATTATTAAGAGAGCATAAAATATACCTGTCCAGGAGGAAATAGAAGTGATGCATCAGTTAGCATAATTTTATCAACTTCTGCCTTTGCACTTTCCTGCAACTCATATAGAAACATAGAGAGAATAACGTCAACAAGAGGTAGAACCATGCAAATTATGGTTAGATGAACTGTATTTGCAGTGATCAATGAATAATCAATCCAGGTTACTTTCGTAAATCAAAACAACATTGAAAATACCAAATATGGTTTGTTTACGCCTTTTCAAGATCAGACCAAGTATTCAGAAGTTAGAACCACATAGTAGTTTCACTAGTTGAGCAACAACAAATAACATCTACAATGAGCATTGCTAAATTCAAGTGCCAGCAACTGTCCTCGAATGAAGCCTTAGTAATAAGTCCGGAATTTCTAAAATTATCATAAAAATGAACAGAGTAGTTACCTTAAGCATTTGAAGTTGATCATCTTTTCCATAGCAAAACTCCTAAAGGACAGGAATATTAGGAAACACATAAAAATGAAAAATATGGTGAAGGCAACAAATTAAGAAAGCTTACCTCCATATCATTTATAAAACCTTCAACTGCCCGATACGGTGCATATACGATGAGATCAAACTCCAATGTCTACAAACACCCAACACTTTTGAAATTTATATATATATATGTGTGTGTACGTTTAAAATGAATAAATCAAATAAATTTGTTGATTAAAAATCAAATAAAATAAAAGAGACACAATAATATTCATGCCTGAAGAACAAGCATCTCGTTATTGAGAATCACTTGATGGTCTTGTGAAATCCCCTTACCAAGCTCCTCGGCAGAGACATGATTTTCTTCGATCTTACAGGCTGTATATATACAGGTTAATCTGTTCAAAGATGAAATGTATCTAAGTTTTCACACAAGTAGAATATCTTCTTGAAAATTTAAACATTTAATTGGTTGTCCTCTATCATAAACATAACTAGAATGTGCTAAGTAAGCAAGAACCTATCTGCGCGATTTCTTTTAAACTAAAAGACCTATTCCACATCTTACATGATATCCTTGGGGTGATGTTCCATGACTGACCACTTCAGGTAGAACCTTTTGAAATATATAAGAGCCGTCCCCTGCAAATACCATAAACCTTTTAACTCCAAAGTTGAAACTTCAAAAATTCTTTGGAAACCACAGTAGTCAGATTTCATGAAGGGCCATGGACCTGAATTTTGTGTGGAAAATAGAAGGCTCCACAAACTTCTCTCAGTTTATTCTCATAAAATATTCTCAAAAACTGTTCTTCCTCAACACTGAGAGATTTAGGACGAGAATGCTTCTCAGCTGACAGGGAAAGAGTTCTGCCATTAGAAGTTTGATCGGAAGTCGCACATCATAAACAGCTAAGAACTGCAACACCATAAAAGAAAACAATAAAGAGAGGCAGAGAGGAGTTACCATTTGGATTAATTTGGGATTCACGATACATCAATACCCCGTCAACACTAACTTCCATTCTTGTTGATCCATACTAAATAACATACAGAATGGTTGGGTTATTAATGACTCGACTACCATACAATAGTTAAACGTTAGCACAATCACAGTTACCAGAAATCGAATATGCAAGTGAAGTGTACACTATGTGCTGTTGAAGACTATGCTTATATGAGAGGGTACCCTGATCCTCCAAAACATTATTCAATCACCTCTGATCACAATAGATGAATGCACAATGAAGTACTCATCGCAATAAATCATCACCAAATCGATAGATAAATGCAGACAAAAAAGCATTTTGATTCAAAGGAAGTTCTAATCTTCTGTTTATGCAGTAGAATTTCCCTTGGCTTAACTCCATTAATAAGTTGTAAACATCAATGAGATTACAGCCTCAGGATTCCACAATCATACAACAATTCAGGAATGAATCAACCCTACCTTCTCCAAGGTTTGTATCGCTCTTTGGTTGGCAGCTCTGTATTTCTCAGTCTGCACAAGTAATTGAACTCCGCCATTAAAATAAAGCAGTAAAAACAAAAACTAGTGATTGAGCTCAGAATGAGTCTTTACCAGAATGTGAGGAGTGAATAACCACTTGGCTCGGTGAGTTGAGGTCCTGAAATCGGCCATTGCGGCTTCGATGCCCTAAACCAGCAGCCTCAGGGGAGAAGAAGAAACAGAATCTCCTCTAATGCCATCTAACGGTAACGGCCAACAAAGCACGGAGATGATTTAATTAAGGTAAAAATTAAAATGCTTGCCCTATACATTTCCATAGGGTGATAAAAATGTCTCGCTGAACCGAATTCTTGACAAGAGCGATCCGACTAGAATCGAGATCGAATGAGTGAGTTTTTTTTTCAAGGTCGATCTCGATCTCAGTTTTTTCCTCCAAAAAGTTCGACTAGGACCGGATCGACCTTGAAGAAAATCATAGAAATTCATGGTGTGACCCTTGAAAGTTGATCACTACCAAAAAATCCGGTCCAAGACCGAGACCGACCCGAGTCAAGTAAGACCGACTTGTGTGGACTTTTTTTGGCCAAAGTTGATCTCGGTTCTCCAAATGTCAAAACCGGAATTTCGGTCTCAGACCTGCCTCCAAGACCGATCCGACACGCATATGATCTGACCTACATTTCCATATAGCGTAAAATACTAATTTGCCTATAATATTTATATTAAATTGAGTTTCCTTCATTATGTATATATAAAACTTAAAGTTTTGATTCTTAATATTTAAGAATCTATGGAGTTTATCATTTCTCACAAATTTTCTGTCCGAAAACAAAATAATTTTTGCAATTTGCAAAGAAAACAAAATAATTTTAAATATTGCAATTAATTGAGACTCGATTGAGCTCCAATCGAAGAGTCTCAAGTCTGGATCTTGACCTAAACTTGATCGCCTACCCATGAGAAGTGGTTTAAGTAAAGACTCAACTTCAATCGATGGGGCTCATGTTTGGATCTTAATGTGTGTCCAAATTTCAAATACGAAACGATTAATAAACACAACAAACGTGAAACACGTGATAAAATAATTAATTTTTTGAACAAAAAAAGTTTAACGTATATACATAACACAAATCGTATTACTCAAAATAATACTAACACAACATTTAAAATTCATAATTTAATTTCACAATCAAATTTTAAAATTCACTATTGATTACAAAATAAGTACAATAATAAAATAAAATATTTATACTTTTTTCCAACATTAAATATATATATTTAATCGTGCTTACATGTGTATTTGCAAATCAAATATATTTAAACACGTTATTTATTAATTGTATATAAAAGTATAAAATAAAAATAAAAAATATATATAAATAAATAAATATATACATATAAATACGAATTATTTTTAATCATGTCATATAGACAAATTTAATTGTAGTTTAATTAATGCAATCTGAACGGCCTAGTAGGCCCATCTTTAGAACATGGGCCATTTATTCCTCTTAAGGCTCAATATCCACTTTTTCCAATTATATTTTCGAATATTTAGTAGTTATTATTATTATTATTTAATATTTAGTGACGGAGGGAGAACTGAGAAGTGTCGAACCTCGAACGTGACATGATACGAAATGTTGTAATCCACTACGCAATCGCTCTCTCTAATTATTGCGAAATTAGTTAGACAAATTAAGTGAAATTTATTTATTACCACGTGGCATAATTTTATATTAACATCACCTAATTAATTGACTTTATTAGGAGAGCTATTGCTTAGAAATACAGAAAATAAAAAAGAATCAGTTCCCACTTCCCATCAATGATTATGTTTTTCCTTGTCAATCATCAATTATTAGGTTCTATAATTGACCGAATCAATTATTATATTATTTTTTCATTCACATTAACGATTTACAAGGTTATACGTAGTAAAGACCAAATTAGTTAATTATGGGATTCTCGAATTCAGTCATTCAAAATTGGCCAAAAAAAAAAAGTCATTCAAAACACTCTTTTTAGGTGTAGATGATATAAGAATTTCAGATACGTGCTCATTTGATTTATCTCATGTCATTTATTTCAGAAAGCACATGAATTCAGTGTCCCTAAATTGTAAAAAAAAAATGTAAATAGTCTCAATTCACCCTTATATGTTTACTGATGTTGTTATTTGTACCACCCATGTAGTTTTTTGCATCTATATATTTGTACGTATTGTTAAATGTACAAACAGTTAACTATTCATCTATATTTGCCGTTAAATATGTCAAAATGACAAATTTACAATTTTGTTCATTTTCAACACTTAATCAACCTCCATAACACATATTTGGTTTCAAATTCAACTCAAAAGTGCAGATTTGAGCTTGAATTCAATCCAATAATGCAGTTTTGGATTGAATTTGAACTCAAATATGCATTTTGGGATTCAAATTCAATTATAATTTGCATTTTAGGGTTGAATTAGACCCCCCCAAATTTTTTTGAATTCAATCATAAAATACAGATTTGAGTTTGAATTCAATCCCAAAATGTAGTTTTGTGTAAAATTGGAACTCAAAATTACATTTTGGAGTTGAAGATGTTATGAAGAAGAACAAGAGGATAAAACTGTCATTTTGACATATTTAACTACAAAAGTGAACAAATAGTTAACAATTGGTGCATTTAACAACAACAGTCAAACATTCAGGTGCATTAAGGCTATTAACACTTAAATAAAATGTTGTCTTTCAATTACCATCACTATTTTGTTATTTTTGTTTATTATAATATTATACTATTTTAATGCTTATAAATATATATATATATTTTTTAATCTTGAAGTATATGGATTATGGATACAATTACATATATAACATTTTTATGTACGTCCGATTAAAATAATGGTATATATATATTATCTACAGTGTCATGTCACATTTACATTGAACATTTTTTGTTCTTTCCCTTCCAACAAATGTTATTCCTCTATCTAGTCTAGCATTATTCTTAGCCCTACACATAAGTACATAATAACTATATATATATATATATATAAGAAGAAAAGTTCAAAAAGGAAGAAAACCAATTGAAGAGAAGGAGGCGGCGGACTTTTTCCTCGTCAAAAGAACGGACGGGTAGGATCTTACCGCGTCGCACCAACGAGTCATGTCGGAGTCAACGCCATTCCAGCTCGACCCATCACGGACAACAAGGACGGCCACCATTTCTCCATATCAGATTCCGTCACGTTGTCTAGTGGATCACTGGCTCTCCTGAGATCTCTGACCGCCGCAAGCTCGCCGCCGTCTCTCAGATACAGCTTCGTCAGGCCGCCGTATTCAATCGCATCGACGTTCCCGACCAGAGAGCCCCATTCGGCTAGGATCGCAGGTTTCTTGCGCGCAGCCCGCGTATCCCAGAGTCGAACGGAAGCTAGCGGTGACCAGGTCGTCGCCGATGTATAAATCATCGATGGCGGCGGTAAGAACGAGGACAAAGACAAATGTGCTTTCCTATCCTCACCGCTATCTACGGAACTGCAGGATTCTCCCGGTAGCTCGAGTCCTAACCCAAGCCCGAGATTCTCCCACAGCTTGACGACGCTCTTGCCGGAAGCGAGCTCCGAAAGTTGCTCACCGATGCTCCACCGCTGCCTGAGGTTGGAGGTGCAGTTCTGATTCCACTGATTCTGGAGACCTTTCACGGTGAAAACCGCACCACCTCGTCGCCGATCTTCCGCCGGAGATCTAGCTTCCTCCCTATCCGCAGGTTCCTCATCTTCATCTTCATCAACATCGTATTCATCGTCGTCATCAGAATCAACTGATGAGCACGACGAGCACGAATCATCCAAATCAGTATCGTAGAGAAGCGGTCTGAGAAGAGGATCTGAGTCTTCCTTTTGGAATCGAATGATCAAAATCTTAATCCTGTTGAGCATTGCGCCGAAGGAAGCAAGAATGACCAGAATCAGAGCACTCCATTTCCAGAAATTGGAAGGTCTGGGGATTCTGTCGATGCCGGAAAGAGAGATCAATTGGGAGAGGAAGGAGGGTGTGTGCAAAGTACAGACGGTGGCTTCGAGACCACTTATTCGATTAATCACAGGAATCTCCATTGTTCCACTTGCTTATCACTTTTCAGATTGAAGCTTTACAGAAAGAAGGAAGGAGAGAGCAGGAGGTCTGGAAAGGTGATGAGTCTGGGCTTTTTAAAGGCGTTGGCGCAGTCACAGAGGCTCGTAATTTCATTAATTAAAAAATAAAATATGAAAATGAAAAGAAGAACGTCTCGTTCATTTAACAAATAGAGATTCCATACATTTAAAAAATGGTAATTATATATATATAAAAAAAAAGAACTAAAAAAAAAAAATAGCAAACCGAACTTATTTTGTTGACAAACAACCGACCAAACTTTTGGAATTGAACAAACAACAAACCTACCTCAAATTTTTATTATGTTTGAACATATTTTTCAATATTTGAGAGAGTTATTAAGTCGTAATACAATTTTCTTAGAATACTTTAACTAATGTTGACTTAATAACTCTCTCAAACATTGAAAAATCTGTTCAAACATGATGAAAATTTGAGTTAGGTTTGTTGTTTGCTCAATTCCAAAAGTTTAGTTTGTTGTTTGTCAACAAAAAAAGATCGGATTGCTGTTTAATTTTTCCTCAAAGTTCAGTTTATTTTTTTGGTAATTAACCTTTTAAAAAAACATTATTACCTACAAAATAAGTCTTTAATTCTTATTTTTTAATTTATCATTATAATTTATAACGCACTAAATCAAGTTGATTTAATCAACTATAAATCGAAAATGACACGAAACTAGTATATATATATAAATTAAAGAAAAAACGTGAAAAACATTTTTACTTAGTCGTGGTTTTGTCGAGTAAGTTAAGGAAATTGTAAGGAAAGGTGGATAAGAGAATAAACAAGGAAAACATATGGTTAATAACGGTGACGTGGAGAATACTGACTGGGCATATGGACATCCACGTCAGAAAGAGAGGGCGCTTTTGTAGAGTATAGAAAATGATCATCGTGACACACGAGGCCCCTCAATTAAGAATGGAATCCTATCCTTATCAAGATGTTGTCACCGATGAGTCAGAGTCACGCTACAGAAGACACAGAAGACTGAAAAGATAAGAGTTTTGAGATTAATAAGTAGATAGGAACATCTGTGATCAGTGATTATTGTTGTAAATATTTAAATTCTGGTTTATGTCAGTGGAAATAGTATTTATTTAGAAAAAATAATAATATGGGGAAAATATATTTCTGCCTATTTTTTTTAAAGGAAAAGAATGAATACATTTCTTTTTGATGGATTAGTCCCACCTTTTAAGGATAGTGATAATAAATACCAAATTTTCTATGAGGTTATAAATATACCACAATGGCACAATCCATAATAGTGCTCAGTCGGTCTTGAATGCAGAACAGAGATTGAAATTTCGGTATTGGCATATGGAGGACCGAGACCGACTTAGGCCAAAAAAGCCTGCCCAAATCAGTCTTGCTTGACTCGGGTCGGTCTCGGTCTTGAACAAATTTTTTGGTAAAAAAAATCAACTAAATTGACCAAAAAAACCCACCGAAGTTTTGATCTTGAACCCGCTCGCTTCTCGTCTTCCGGCGCACTTCCCTTATGGAATCGATCCAAGAGTTGTTGAATGCTTCAAGGTCATGAATTACTAGTATTTCAAGGGTTACACCATGAATTTTTAGGGTTCTCTTCAAGATCGGTCCAGCCCTATTCAGATTTTTGGAGAAAAAACCGAGACCGGCCTTGAAGTAAGAAAAAATGTCCACTCGGTCTTGGTCCTAGTCGGGCTGGTCTTGTCGAAAATTCGATCCAACAAGTCTTTTTTGATCAACCGTAATCCATTACATGTGAACTACCACAACATTTTGAGCCAGACCTGTTCAAGGCCCAACTCAATTTACAAGTTTATCCAAGAGACAATGCGCTAAATTCAATATAGAATTAAGATTATTTTATGGGCTGTGGTAGTTCTTTTTAATTACCACACTGATTTTGGGCTACTTAGGAAATTACTTGCGGCCCAAACTTAGGGTCGGCTGGTTCCATAATGAAAAAAGAAGTCCAAATGTACACAAATCTCTATCAAAGTATAATCTCTATCAAAGTACTAACCTTGGCAGGAAATAGCTAAAACACCCATGCAAGAAATGCTTGCTAATAGAGAATCTGAAGTGATTGAAATCACGAGTACAAGCTACAATCAATCCACTTGATGCTTGTTCAGCTAGTTCAATTGGAAGATAGGAGATTCAAGAAACATACCTGCTCATATTAACCGTACGGAATTTGGATATAGCCAGCATCGGAAATAAAAGGGACATCTGCATACACACCTGTAAGGGCACATCGAATGCACTCCACGACAGTGAAGAAGAACCCGAAAGCCACAATGTTCCAAAAGTACATCCCAAGTTGGCCGTATCGGAATGCCCTCGGCACCCATCTACTCACAAACCCTGTCACCTGAATTGTTATCTCCAGTAACATACCCATCACCACATGGTGCCTCAAGAAGTGAGGCCATTCCTTTCTCCTCACTACCCCGAGGTATGCAGTAAGGAAGTATATCAATAAGGCCCAGCGTGGGAAACTCCCAATGACCCCGAAAAATGGGTAGGTTAGAAACTCGTATCTTTCTAGAACGACGGAGAGACTGTATGCACTTTCAGCAAACATCCATGGTTCGTGGAGGGGCATAACATAGGTTATGCAGGCAAGTAGCCTCCAATACCATCTTGGTTTCTCTGTCATTGGTGGGTAGCGGTAATCAGAGGAGGCATCCTTGGATGATGCTCTAGGTGCTGTGATTGGTTTGCCCCTCTGACGAATTGGTCTCAGTAATACGTTTGAATGACTGCAATGGAGTGGTGTTGAGGAACCAGACATATATAGGGGATGTGAAACTGAAATGAAACATATAGAGCACGTAAGATCTTGAGAAACGAATCAATCAGCATAAATTCTAGGGATGCATCATAACAAGCCATAGATAAAAATAATAATACTAATAATTGCACCCACCATTATCATGGAACTGTGACCTAAATGACTGTTGAGGTGTCCATGAGCTCCTGATAGGATTAAACAGAGCAGTCTTGTTAGGCCGGTGAGAGAGGCAGGCGACAATTGAGCTTCTGGGGACAATGGGGTTGTTTAGGGTATTCATTACTTGACTGCCCGAGAATGGTGTGCACCCATTTTGTGTCATGGTAGAAACCTACAATGGTAAAGCCACGGGGAACCAAATTAGGCCTAATCCGTTCATGATGCAAGTAACTATGTAAGTACAATTAACTTCTTCCGTTTTTCGAATTAAAAACTTATCCAGAATCAAATATCCAATTGATAGGATATTTAAAACCGAAAATTAAGATAATATAATATAAAAGGATTTATCTGGACAGAGCAAGAAGCAAGACATGGAACAATAAAATTAGCTCTTTCTACAATAGTACGTTCATAAGGTCCAGCAATGTTAATCATCTTGCTGTTAAATCGCTAAACCTTGCTCCTGGTCTCTTTTACTGCAATTACAGGATTCACTGCCAAGGAACCTACACTACCCCCACTTTATTTACTTAGCTGCCGATGACATTGAACAAGCCGTTTAAATGATTGAGAAAAACACAGTTGTATCCATATGGATGGGGGGTGGCCGCGTGTGAAGATTATCTTTCAACCACCACCTCCGATATGCAGATTCAATGCCGAAAACTCTATCCAAGAGGCTCAATCAGCGATACAACATACACGTTTACTAAAGAAATCATCGACAAAGTTTGAGTTGCATAAGTAGAGAGGTTAAGCAGGTATTGCTTCTTCCAGAATCCTATACTCGATCAAGGAGAACGAATCTCGATACCGAATGATTAGAACAGAAAAAATCAAGTGTCTCGAAATCCAGCAATCACATCTAGACAAATAATAGAACTAGAAAATCCACAAACTCCTAAATTTTTTCTTCGTTTAATGGGTTGAAACGGAGCCCTAAATTACTCCAATAGAAACCAACTTCCGACAGTGAAGACGAGGTTTAAATGCTTACCCTGACCAGCCAATTCCTCCGAGAACCACCAGTAGCTGCTACTCGGTTGAGCAGAATCCTTGAGTTGCATGAAATCACTGCACTATCCAGAAAATCTTGTAGGAACAGCTACTGACAAGGAAGCTTATAACTACAGCGGTCAGGGAAGAGTAATTGCGGCAGTTGTGGATCGTGGATGAGCGAGTGATTAGGGTTTTAGCTCGGCGGAGCTCTCGGCGAGCAGCGGTAAGGTGGAACTGGAGGGTAAACTAGATAAGCTCCCATTTTGCTTTGGTTTTGCTTGCAGACTTCCCTCTATTGTAGATTGACACACACACGATCATTTTCTTATACATTCTGTATACAACAATTTGGGCCTCTACATAACGAAACCAATAAAAATGACTCCTACTATTATACTAGATTATCAAATCGGGTTAAAATTTGAACTCATTAAATAATTTATAAAAACAAACCGAATTTTGAGAAAAAAACAAACAACAAATCGATCATTTTTTTTTATAAACAACAAATCAAAATTTTGGAATTGAGCAATCAACAAACCTATCTCAAATTTTCACAATGTTTGAACGATTTTTTCAATGTTTAAGTGAGTTATTAAGTCGTAATATAATTGTCTCAGAATAATTCATATAATGCTGACTTAATAACTCTCTCAAACATTGAAAAATCCGTTCAAACATAATGAAAATTTGAGGTAGGTTTGTTGATTGCTTAATTCTAAAAGTTTGGTTTGTTGTTTGTAAAAAAATAATAATTGATTTGCTGTTTGTTTTTTTCTCAAAATTCGGTTTGTTTTTTTGGTAATTAACTCTTAATTTAATTAAGTCGGATTGAGTCCATTGTCTTCATTTATGTCTAAAAAATGTAAAATTCTGATTGGACTTAACTAGTATTAGTACTATATCTATGCTTAAATAGTTAAATTGGTTTCAAACTATTTCTTTATATTTGATGTGGAAAACAATACTACAAAACTATATGCTAAGTACATAACAATACACACCACCACCTAATATAAACAAACACACATGTTAAAGGTGTCCACATTGCATAGTATGTCTCTACTAATTGCCTTATCTTTCAATATTCTTTGCTTCTACTGTCTTCTTCACAGTAAGAACTGGACACTTTGCATTCTTCGTGCAGTAGTCACTTAGAGTCCCTCCTCCCATGGCCATCAAAATCCTGCAATAGAGAAACACAATGCTCGACTCGACCAGATATTAAGTAAAACGATTCAGAATTCTATTTAGGGTAAATTACCTCAACAGTCACTTATGTTGACACATGTGACAGAACAGTTGAAACTGGTACTGGACAGTTACTTAATTATGTTTCAAAATGTGACTCGACGATAAAAAAAATCTTATGTAAAAACTGACTAAAATACCATTCCACTGATCTTCATGTTCAATCTCTTCTTTCTCGATTCAAATCCGAAATATGATTTTGAACTCAAATTTGCGCAAATCTGAGATCGAAATCAGATTTTTGACATGAAGAACCATGAAGAACAAAATAAAATGGAATGATAAAGTTGTCATTTTTGTGACCATTTAATCACATTTGTCAAACATATGTGATTGAATATAACACGTTTAACCAAAAAGTCACATTTTTGAAATATACATGATCGTTTAGCTACACAAAACAAAACATAAGTGACTGTTGAAGTGGTTTACTTGTATTTATATTGTGTAGAAAGTGAAACCTCTTCCTCAGTGTGCCACAGTCTTCATTTCCTACAATCAGAAGATCTACACCGTGTTCCTTAACTGCACTGCATATGGCAATTTTGGGATCTTCACCACTCCCTGCAACTGTCTCTGCATTGATCTGCAGTTCATCCAAAGTGTTTGTGTTGAATTGATGTAGTTAATGAGTATATACTTGGTAAAGTAACCAACTTTCAAAAAAACTAACTGCTATTGCTGTTCATTGGTAAAAAATGACTATATATATATACTACCCCATGAGAAGAGCAGATTCTCTGTGCCTTCTCCAACAGACCAAGTGAAACCTTTCTACTCGATGCATCGCAGCTTTGCAAATATGGAGCTGCCAAGTGAGGAGACGGCGTCGTTTAGCAGA
Source organism: Chamaenerion angustifolium (assembly GCA_946814005.1). Taxonomy (NCBI): domain Eukaryota; kingdom Viridiplantae; phylum Streptophyta; class Magnoliopsida; order Myrtales; family Onagraceae; genus Chamaenerion; species Chamaenerion angustifolium. Next base: position 28,178,825 of record OX328277.1, on the reverse strand, counting down.
CCCAGAACGTCATCAATGCACGATCAACTTCATTAACACTTTCTGGTAACTCACCTGGTAAGCCATGAAAATACAGGCGAGCTGAGCCTAAAGGAGGAGCGACCGACATGGTGAAGTTGGTGAGTGGCGGCGCAGAGAAGAGAAGGAGAGACCATTTGTTAGCAGCAATGGCTTCCTTGAGGTTATTCAGGACCCAAACAAGAGCGGAGTAACTCGACTCGGTTTCGTCTATAGACACCATCAACTTCTTCTTCGTCTCCTCCATGGTTAGGGTTTCCACCATTTCTTTGGCTATCTATCTTCACTGAAGTCGAATAAATACTATGTAAGAGGTGAAGAAATAATGTCAATAATTTACCGAAAATATAGATGCTTATTTTTATTTGTGGAGATAACGTAAGCGGGTAGGAGAAGGTGTATGAGACGAAACTATAAAACTAAAGAATTTAAGCAAAGTTTTTTTTTTTTTAATATATATATATATATATATATACATAAATCGAATGACAAACAAATATAATTTAAAAATGAATTATGTAACAACTTATTTACTAACTAAATTTTGAATATTTGAACAAAATGATATTTGGCCAAAAATAAATGAATAAATTATTAACTGACTTATAAAGTTACAATTTACTAGTTATGTCCGTTAATTTATTGTTAAATTGTGATGTAAATTTATATTATATTTTACTGATTAAGCAAATTAGTAGCTGCACTTAAAAAAAAAAAAATTTGTTAGTTGAATTTTAATAACATTTTACTAGCTTAACTTTGAAAAAAAAATTAACTTGATAGATGACACGTGATGGGCACGCACGTATGTGTCTCCGTCATTATTTAACAAAAACAAATAGACGGAACTAGTAGGTTGTGATTATTTATAAAGTTAATTAACAATTTATTATAATAAAAAACATCTAACAAATTATCTATACTAGTGTTATCAGAACCGAACCAGTTAGAGAGTCAGTTCTTGATTCGATCGGCCTAATCCGATCAGACCTGGTTCAATGTGAAATTCATTGTTTATAAGTAAAAAAAAAAATTGAAAATATAAAGTTACAAAATATATAGTCTAAATTACGTACATAATTACCTCAAACTACATAGTCTCAAATACACACAAACTATATAGTCTCAAACTTATACATTACTCTCAAACACAATATAACAAACAAACTTAACCTAAGTTTCAAACTGGTATGTTGTAAAAAAAACGGTGATTGGTCTAATCAACCGAAAATCTAATAACTGAAAGCGATTGGTCTGGAAAAAATTTGAAAACCGACCGGTTAAAAAAACGACCAGTTCACACCGGGTCAAACATTATTACTATGCAAATTAGTTTTTTAGCTGAAACAAACCGAACAATGGTCCGATTTCCAATCGAATCGTCAGTCCGGTTCGGTTCTGACTACACTTATCTACACTGTCATACTCCAACTAATAAATAACTAATTATCCCTTTAAACTACTCATCATTAAGAAAAGAATGGCAAGGTTCTAATTACAAAAAAAAGGGTTCTAATTCTTCTTGATACTCACAAATATATGAATATCTCCTCTCTTTAAAGCATGATAGTATTAAATTTATATCATATATGCACTCATTAAGTGACGTATCCTAACATAACAATTAATTTAAAATGATAATTTATTATCACTATTTTCATTTCCCTAAATTACCACCCACATAAATACAAAGTAATCTAAATCAATCGGGCCCATTACAAGTTCATACTTACTAAGAACAAGTATTATCTTGCTACGGGCCGTATGCTCTTAATTCGAGAAAAGCTATGCCTATGTTGCTTCTTTTAATTAATAACATGATCGATACTCGTCACCTAATTAAACAATTGGGTACATATTATAAATGGTAACTAAAGAAACTTACTTTAGATTTCAACCGTTTATTTTTTGTTTCCTTCTGAATATAGAGAGATTCTACATCAACAACATCTTTCGAATGTGACGTGCATGCTTCGATCTATTATTATAGTATAATAATAATATATTTATTTTTTAAATGTGTGTTTTGATTTGAAATGTTTATGTATTAATAAAGTACCTGATCAAAAATAAAAATATATATAATTAATTCTAGACTTGGAAAATTAATAATAGAAATGTACTATAGATTATAGAAGATACTAGTTTTTTGAAGAAATAGATAATACTTTTTAAGCCAAAATGATTGAGTCATATTTAGTTTATATATATATAAAATTATAAAAAAAATATCATTTGAATTTTTTCCTCTAACTTACTATAGCTATTAGGGGTAATCCTAGGTGGGTTGGTCTGGTCTTGGAGGCAATACCGAGATCGAAAAATCGACCATGATTTCTGGAGGACCGATACCGACTTTGACAAAAAAAATCCGAGCCAATTTTGCTTGTCTTGGGCCAATCTCGATCTTGTACCGAAATTTTTGGTAAAAAAAAATCACCAAAGGTTTGAGCGTAGCAGAGATCTTCAGCGTTATGCGCTTTTCTTCTTGTTCTTCCCAATGAGTGTGAGAGTAGTAGGGGTCTTCCCACTGAGGTTGTGCGAAGATTTGAGCTCCGACCACTCTGCATACCATTCGAATGCATCATCGGTGCCACGGAGAGTGAAAAACTTATCCCAATTGTCCTTGCTAGTGAAGTCAGTTAGGGTTTGGAGGATATCTTCGGCGTTATGCGCTTTCTTCTTGTTCCTCCCCATGAGAGTAACTGTTAGGGTTTTAGTAGGGGATTTCGAATGTGATTGCAAAGAAGAAGAAGTGAAAAAAGAGGTTGTTCGAAGAAAGTCGGACAGGTCCGATCATAGTCGGGTTTTTGGAAAGAAAGTTCGAGCCCGAGCCCAACTTTAAAGAAAAAGATCCGACCCTTCAGAATCATTATAGTCGGATCGATCTCGGACTAATTTTGTCAGAAATTTGGTCCAACCAGTCTTTTTTTATCATCTCTAATAGCTATGTTTAACGAGCAACAATTGCATGGTGATAGCGTCGGTTCATTGCATTCCAATTGCTATGTTGGACCGGCCCATTTAGTTATTGTGCGAGTTTTACTTGTTGGTAAGAACATTTAAAATTAGAATAGAAGATACTATTTTTACCATATACAAATGTTAGGGGTGTAATGAGTAGAGTCACCCTTCCATTATTTCTTCCATGTAATGACGATTTGAACGCTCTTCGTTTTGAAGAAGAGCGATCCAATGTCTTGAACGCTGTGTTTCTGTGGAGAACATCTCAAACAGTGCGAAGCATTATCCCTCAATTGCTGCATTGAGCTCCAGTTTGCTGTCTTCCAGTAGTTCTTCCTCTCTGAAGATCTGCCGATTGCTGCTGATTCCTTGAAAATTCAAACTCCTCATCCGATAGAGTGATGGATTCGAAAATTGAAGGTCCATCAGCTCCAGTGATCCGACGGGACCCCTATGAGGTACTGGCGGTGTCTAGGGATTCATCTGATCAAGAAATCAAATCTGCATACAGAAAGCTCGCCCTCAAGTAAGTCCGCCTTCTTTCGAGATTCAGCATTTCAGCGGTTTGTTCGATTCAACTGCTTGAGATATCGAATCACGACGTGCTTATATGGAAGCTGCTTGATTAATTACTCATGGAACCCTATGGAAGATTTTGGTTATATTTTTTCTGGGTGGTTCTTGCAAATCATGATTGTCACTGTAGATGGAAGCAATTAAAGGAATTTTTTTTGTTTTCATGCCAAATTAGATTAGCTCATAGCAATTACTTGATGAAGTGTTTTCGGAATAGTGACAGTATTTGCGTGGGTATTTGGTATCCACTGAGCAAAGACAGGTTGTAATTGTATAGTGGTATCATAAACCTATATTTGAGAGCGTCTTAAAACTTGACAATTTTATCAATTGAATCGACAAACTGCGTAGATTTTTCACATTAATTATTAATAGGATTTCGTTTATGTTTTTACTTTACAAATATGATATTTTCTGAATATTTGTAATGGTACCAAAACATGATTGTCATTGTCAGATAACAGCAATTTCCAGGAAAATGTTCTCATGCGAAATTAGATTAGCTGATGGCAATTACGAGATGAAGTTTTTTTGCAATAGTAGCAGTATATGCTTGGGTGTTATGTATACACTGAGCAGAGACAGATTGTATTTGTATAGCGGTATTAGAAACTTATCTCGACATCATCCTAAAGCTTGACAATTCATTCAATTGAATCGAATAATAGGGTATATTTTTCACATTCATAGGAGTTCGTTTATGTTTTTGCTTAATGAATATGATATTTTCTAGACGTGATATCAAGTGGTATTTCTATTATGGAATTTCTAATTTCCGGAGTTTTAGCCCCAACTAGCAAAGGACCCGAGAAACTTTGGAGCGAGAGAAAGAGACCCCTGACCAAGCCCTTTACCTTTTCGTCCTTTTTTTTTACTTAGACACAAGGAAGGGTCAATTTCTCCTAACCATTCTTACTCTTATTTTTTATTTTAGTTAGGTTTAAGTTTGCCGAGAATAAATATTCTACGAATAGCAATTCATTTATATTCAAACCGACCCATTTACTATCTATTATTGATAAACAAAACTATTCTTTTTAAATTCTTTTTGTATTAATTCACATAGTAGTAGAAAGAATACCATGCTACCCTCATTTGGACTTCAACTTTTACCATATTAGTAGTCCCATATTATTGGTTAATAGAGAATCAAAGTTGATTTTCAATCAACTAAAATGCGAAATCACCCTTGAAAATGGTGGACAATTATTAGATAGAGCAACGGGTGTTGTAGTGAAATCGATTGTCTACGGGATTTGCTTTGACTTTTTACTATTGTTTGACATTTGCTGAGGCTTTTACTTATGTTCAATGTATAATGACTGAAGCTAACTTTCGTTGTTTAATCCAATCAACTCATCGATGGTTGGCAAGTACCTAATGATGATCTTGCACGTATTGTGTATCTATCTCACAAATGGTTTTAAAAAATCTCGTGAATTAACTTGGGTCACCTGAATGGTATTTCTTTCCCGTATTTCAATTTTCAAATACATCATACCGTACCCAATAAGTTATTGTGCGCTATGGTTTCAATACTTTTCGGATTATTAACAGTACCTTCTTTTGGAGAATGTCGATACAAAATCAATTTTGTTGTCCAGCGACAAGAATCATTATTGCAACTGTTGATCGGTCCATCCAAATTAGTTATGATCTAGGAATTATGTATAGCTCACAAATTAGCAGTTTAGATTAGGATTGTCTCCTATTACTCGACTTTCTCTATGAGCTCTTCTTGACTAGAGACCATTGAGCCAATGTGTAGGGTATGTATGGCTTATAATACAGTACTATGAAAGTAAATTACCAATTATTTTTCTGAATCATGGTACTGCGTGTCATGCATATTTTAAGCTTGTAGCATCTTTTGTACTTTGTAAGGTTGCTTAAGAATATACTGCAGATGGTGGAATCAATTATTTCATTTGATAGGTACCATCCAGATAAGAATGCAAACAATCCTGAAGCATCAGAGCATTTCAAGGAGGTTGCATATTCTTATAGCATATTATCTGATCCAGAGAAGAGAAGGCAATATGATAGTGCCGGTTTTGAGGTGCTTTTTTCTAATGCTTTTAATTAGTTTCAGTAGGGTGAAACTTATTAAAGTTGAATGTGCTGTAGAACTCTTTCATAATGAGCAGTCATGCATCAGAAGAATAACGCCCATCTTTGATTCATATTCAAATTTATGAAGGAAATTGCTACTCTGTGTATATCCCTATTTTGGTTTCATCAAATGTGGATATAGATGACATGGAACTTGAGTGGTGTCAAAAGGATAATCATATTTAGATTTGGACAGCATTAGTCATAGTAAAGAAGTCCAAATTTTGAGATAAAATGTGAAAACTGGGATTATCTGTTTCACAGATTTTTAGGAATGATTTGGGTAATCAAGAACTCTTTCTTCTTTTAATATTATTATTTTCTATTTTAAGACAGTACTATTCTTTTGAATTTGATGGTGGTATTATTACCAATAATTAATAAAAGAGGTCTATTCTGCCCGAAAAAAAGTACCTGACCTTGCAGTTCAGCTTTTAGTACTTCATGAGAAGTATATCTTTTTGCACTGGCTTCCCAAGTTCGTCTAATACCTGAGAAGCTATATGCAAATATTTTAACGAAGAGAGTGAATGCAGTAGATGATTCTGCTGCTGTGTAGGATGATTGGGTTACGGGTACTAGACTTGGTATCTTTTGTTTAGCTAGGTTCGACTATTTATTCTTTTCGTTTTATTGTAGCTGTATCGTGGACACTACATCTAAGCTAATTTAATTAGGGAGTATCCTTATGTGGACGATCACAACGCTCTTCATCTCTATTTTTTCATGTTTTGTATTTGAAATCTAATCTTGCCTTTCCAGGACGAATAGTCTTTTCACTTATCTGAAGATTCTTATTAGTTTAATGTTGACTTCTTTGAAGACCTTGTTTATATTTAATTCCTATTAATTCTTCCAGTCCACTTAACCTTTTGAATAAACTCGCTCAGGCCCTTGATGCTGATGGCATGGATATGGAGATTGACTTATCCAATCTTGGTACTGTCAATACAATGTTTGCTGCTTTATTCAGGTAAGCTTTCTCTTCTTTACACGCAACATATTTATGAGTTTCTTACAATATAGTTTAGTAACTCATTTTACTTGTTTTTAGCAAGCTTGGCGTGCCCATTAAAACAACCATATCTGCTAATGTTCTTGAAGAAGCCATGAATGGAACAGTGACAGTCCGTCCCCTTCCAATTGGAACATCTGTCAGTGGAAAGGTGACTGTTGTTCCAAATGTGATGAAGACATGGATTTTTCTCCATATTTACTTACCTGGCATTTAAGTGTAGGTTGAGAAGCAAAGCGCCCACTTCTTTGGTGTGACAATCAATGAGCAACAAGCTCAGGATGGGATAGTTGTTAGAGTTGTATCCACATCTCAAAGCAAATTCAAGGTATTTTTTTGCATGGTTGGAAAATCATTTCTCAAATTATGTTTGGACAAGAGGGTAGTTGTTATGTACATGTCTTTGATTCTGATACCTTTCTGTACCCATCCAGTTGCTTTATTTTGAACAAGATCCACATGGTGGTTATGGTCTTGCCCTACAGGTACTTTTTTGACCCACTTCTTATTGAAAGAAAACTAAACTTCTGCTTGTACCTGGAGCAGCTCTTTTATTCCTATTGACTAAATAGACTGATTTATTTATTAAATTTAATTTCTTGACGATATAGGAAGACAGTGAGAAGTCGGGAAAGGTTACCTCAGCAGGAATGTATTTCCTGCATTTTCAAGTGTACCGCATGGATTCAACTCTTAATGCAGTACGTTATGTTATTCAACTCAAAATTATGCTAGCTCTTGCTGTCCATTAAAAGAAAATCTTAAAACTTCTGCTTGGATTGCAGCTGGTTATGGCCAAAGATCCTGAAGCTGCTTTCTTTAAGAGGTTGGAAGGCCTTCAGCCTTGTGAAGTTTCAGAACTAAAAGCTGGGACCCACATATTTGCTGTATATGGTGGGTAAATTGTTTGCAGTTCAGTTCTTGCTACTTCCATCTTTATAAGTCCTTAAAAATTAGCGTTCACTCCCTGATTATGAGATTTTCTAGGAGATAACTTCTTCAAGACTGCCACCTATACCATCGAGGCTCTTTGTGCCAAAACCTATGAAGATACAACACACAAGCTGAGAGATATTGAAGCTACGATCTTAAGGAAAAGAACTGATCTACGCCAGTTTGAAACAGAATATAGAAAGGCAATTTCCTCTCCATAATTATGCTTGATGAAGTTTAACCGGCATTGATTTCCCTGTATAACTCGGTTCATTTTACTGATAGGCATTAGCACGGTTTCAGGAAGTCACCAATAGATATACCCAAGAGAAGCAGACTGTAAGTTCATTCACTCATTTGACTCTATAATTCAGATCTTATAGCTTGCGATAAAATCTCTTCAATCTGTCTACCTTTTCTGTCTATAACTGTGAATATTTCTTGTTTATCTAATATTGTAGGGTTTTGTTTATTTCAATTCCATGTAGGTGGATGAACTTCTGAAAGAGAGAGATAGCATCCACTCGTCTTTTACAGTGACCAGAGTTGCTACCACTAGTGGCGCTGCTAGCATTATAAGCAATGACAGTACAAGTGGTACTACTACTAAGACTCCAGGTGAAGATTCAAAACCTGAAAGCCCAGAAAGCCCAGAAGGAAAGGATAAATCTGGAAAGAAGAAGTGGTTTAACTTAAACTTCAAAGGATCTGCTGACAAGAAGGTTGGCTGATACTCCTACAGTCCTACTGCTGCTGCAGATAACTTACTTCTTTACTTCAATCTGAATGAATTCCCTTCAAACCATTTCCACCTTGCCCCATTGTTTATTTATCCATAGTTGTTTTTTTAAAAGAAAAAAATTATATTTTTTGGGTTTTATTGAGATTATTTTTGTGGTGTGAAGGATCTGTAATGTTGGCGGATAAGCGTAATAGGGTTAGATGATGATGTTTCATCTTTGTATTGAATCCTCAACTTTCATGATAGTTTGAAATTGCAGTTGCAAGTCTGTATCCGATATTCAATGCATGTTGGTGTCACCACTAGGGCTGAGCTTGGGCGGGACGGGCCGGGTTTTTTGGCAAGACCGAGTCCGAGCCCGGAATTTCGGTCCTCACCTGTGGAGGACCAAGACCGACTTCGGTATAAAAAGTCCGCCTGAGTCGGTCTTGCTTGACTCGGGCCGGTCTCGGTTCATTACCGAATTTTTCATTAAAAAATAAATGTTGTAAAAAAAAACCTGAATATTAAACAGTCCAAACATTAGTACAACTCCAAACTAAGTAAAAACTAAATGTACCTCATTATTATTGACATGAACAAAAACATAAAGATGGAAAATTAGGTTAAACTGTAGTTCAGGGTGATGATTTGCAAAAATATCAAAATTGTTCAAGGAATGCAATAGTATTATATACTCGGTCCGGTCCAGTCCTAATTGAGAATTTCGGGAAAAATCCTGAGATCGAGCCAGACTTTAGAGAAAAAACCCGCCCGCTCGGTCTCAGTCCTAGTTGGTCTCGATCTTAGTCGGGCCGATCTCATACCGATTTTGTCACCACTATTCACCTACCAAATTATACTTCTTTTTTTTTTTTGCCAAACCAACTTATACTTCGCTGACCCTTTTATTTAAACAGAAAAGGTATTTACGGTATCGTTAAATACATCCTAAACTATCTCGTTTTGTAATATAACCCTAAGCTATTATAAGTGAGGCAATCCCTACCTCAATTTTTTGAAAACTATTCAGATCAAGTAAGTTAATTTTTGAATTTGAATCGAAAAATTTCAAGCCAAGTTCGAATCGAGACGAGCCTAACTCGAATCATCGAGCCTACAAAAATGTCTGTTCAGCTCAAAATTCAGACACAAACTAAATCCAATTAGAGTAAGTAAATGGATGATATGATTACATTCAGTAGTTTCTTCATCGAAAGTGGAATTTGTATTACATTACGAACAACCCTCACATGCATTATTCCATCGATGCAGTTTCACATAATATACAACCGTCGGTTTGGGCAGTCCAACTTTTCCAATCTCCATAAGAACAAGAAGATGAAGAAACTTGGAAATTAAAACAAAAGAATGATATGAAGAAGACAAATGAATAGCTTTGGTTTTGACTTTTACGTTCAAGCCACTCTAACTCCACTCGGTCGCTTCCCTTCCATGGCGTCCTTCTTGTTCCTGCAGTCGCGACAGAGGAAAGGCCCCTGCCATGGAGTCGAGCTTGTGGAAAAGATGGCACCTGCATGGACAGAAATGCCCTCGCTCGGGTCAAGATCGATTTGGCACACTGCGCACATGAATAAACCCGATGTAGACTGTCCCGCTGAATCATTGGTTCCTAATCTGCATATAAATGCGTAAAAATGAAGATAAGGTTCAGTATGGACCTTGATTGAATTGAAATGGGTCTCTCTCAGAATGGTTAAAGTTCAAACCTTTCAGCTAGCATTGCGGATCCTTCCTCGAACAGTTCTTCCACCGCACCCACAGAAGAGAATTTCTTTGAAAGTTTAGTAGAAGAATCTCGAGACTTTATCCTAAGAAACAATGATCTGAGCTTGCTCTTGTTCTTAGGAGGAGGTGGAGGTGGTTCAGAATTATCAGGTGGAATTATGTCAACAACAATGCATGTTGTGTCGTCTTTAAGCCCTCTTGTCCTTAGAGCCTCCTAGAGATCGTAAATAATGAATAATGTTAGAGAATAAGTGGCATTGATCTTTTAATATCAAGCTGAGCCACACCCAAGTAGCAACTACATTATACATAAAGCAATCAATTACATAAACAAAGATCTGGATGTTACTGTTAAATTTTAATATCAAGGCTGAGCCACACCCAAGTAGCAACCGCATTATACACTCAGTTTCCATCCTAAAACCAATTGGTGATAGGAGGAGGTAGACTTGTTGTATATATGGTGCCCAAATGTGTATTATACCACCGGTGTGGTATTTATTATTTATCACAATTTGATATTTTCAACACTCCCCCGCACTGTGACGACTCGTATTTTTTTTTAAAAGCACGACACCGACACATTTAATCAAGACGAGTTGAGACTCAACAAATCCCATCTCACGTCCAGATCTGACCTGAACTCTGGTACGTGGAGTAAACGGGAGACAACAAACCCACATCGGGCAACCACAACGGGAAAGAACCCAACACCGTCAAATGGAACCGGGCTCTGATACCATGTTAAATTTTAATATCAAGAGTCACACCCAAGTAGCAACCACATTATAGTTACCTTCACAACTTGTCTAGCAGCAAGTTCAGCAGGCAAGCCATGGCACGACTTAGCTGATATGTCTGAGGAAAGAGCATCCCAGATTCCATCAGATGCAATTATCAGTCTTCCACCTAGATTTGATAGCTGTTTGATCAAAGTATAAACAGTAAACTTCACTACAATATGAATACATATAGCAATTATGTAACTAGAATAAGAAAATAAATTACCTTAACTTGCTTGACATAGGGTACTGGAACAATATATTCTCCAACATCCATGTCTCCAATTGACCTAGAAAGGCATAACCCACCTGGCCAGCAACGGAGAGGACCAATCTGTAAATTAAAAAAAAAATGAGATTTACTTGATGCTTGATAAGGGCTTGTGTTTCTATACTTGGCAATCCAATGTAAAATAATGCAATTTCTATACAGTGATGGAGTCCAGTTACAACGTTCAATGCAATTTTTCGACCTTCCATGGTTGGTTTTGTTGGAATTATAAGCGTGGACTAAATTGAGAAGATAATGATTTGATAAAGGAAAACATTGTACTGGATTGAATTTGTTTTTCTATGTTCTACACAAATGACATTCGGTTAAATACACAAACAAAGATACAATAACAGGTTTGAAAGGTAAAGGAACACATGTTGAAAAGGTGGAGAAGTTGGAACAGGTTGGACACCATTTTCTAACACAAAATTTCACTATGATTATTGGCAACCTTTCCTCTTGAAAATGAATCAAAATCAGGTAGTTAAACTAACTTTACAAACCATGTTTGGCAAAAAGAAACAGAGAAGCTTACCTGAGTACCACCATAGATACAAAGTCGACCAACTTCACCTCCACTTGCAGTTACACGCTCCCTCCTTCAAAGCCAAAGCCAAAGCAAATTTGAACGTAAACATCATTTTGTTCTTTCTGTTACTGTTTTTTTCTTTTACAATGAAAGATTGTTAAGAAAAAAGACATACTCCTCCACATTATCTTCAAGTCTATGATCCACAGTTAAGTTGGAGACGACGCCACCCTGTGTATCCAAAACACAACGAGAGTCTCCAACACAAGCCACAGTGACAGTCCAACCATCAACTATGACAAAGGTTGCTGTGGTTCCAGAGGTTTCTCCTGTAGATACATGTACGTTTCAATGTTCCAAAATTTGTTTTTGGTTAAATAGTTGTCAAATATATAGTAATGGGTAAACTGCATATATCAAATGGTTAAATACCAAGAGCTACCTGAACTTTGGACATTTTGCAATGAGCTACCCGAACTTTCAAAATTCAAAACAGGCTAATTCAACTTTAAAGAAGGACAAATAGCTACCTCCGTCCAATTTCTGACGACTTTCCAACGACTTTCCGCCAACTTTCCAACGACTTTCCGACGACAGTTGACGGAAAATTGGACGGAGGTATCTATTTGCACCTTCTTCAAAGTTGAGGTAGCCCGTTTTGAATTTTCAAAATTCGGGTAGCTCGTTGCAAAACGTTCAAAGTTCATGTAGCTACTTGGTATTTAACCCTATATCAAATCCATACCTCTTCTCTGAAATTCTTTATCGGTCTTCACGAACCCAGCAACCAATGCCCTAGGAAGAGCTTGCAACCAATCTTCCCTTCCAAGTCCATGAGGAATAGCACTAGTGACATGGTTCAACAGATTTTCCCTTGTAAAAATTGCTGCAGCGTTTCCGTTATGTCCATCAAACACCTAGTTATTAGGTTGAAATTCGTAATAAAATGTGATCAACAAATGACTTTGTAAAGCTATTCCCACCTACCAAATCTGTAGAACTACCTCAATTAGGGCTAATCATGGGCGGGCCGGTCTTGAAGGCAAGACCGAGACCGAAATTTCGGTCTTGCCTTCTGGAGGACCGAGACCGACCTCGGCCAAAAAAGTCCGCCCGAGTCTGTCTTTCTTGACTCGGACCGGTCTCGGTCCTGGACCGAATCTTACACCCAAAAAACAAATTTTGAATTTGTCTAAATACAAAGATCATTAAAATCAAAGTAACAAAATTACAAAGTACAAATTAAAGTAACAAATCAACCAAGTAACAAACACACAAAATTCTAAACAAAGTTCATTTTCTTCCATAGTTCTAAACTTACATCATTGATTTTTAGGGGTTGTATAGTAACTTCGGGTCGGGCCTGTCCTAAACGGGCTTTCGGGGGAAATCCCGAGACAGACCTTGAAGAAAAAAAAACGTCCGCTCGGTCCTAGTCGGTCTCTGTCCTAGTCGGACCGGTCTTGTCGGAAATTCGGTCCTACAGTCTTTTTTTATCACCCCTAACCTCAATCATTCATTGCATATAGCCCATAAATCTAACAATTACATAATTGCATAGCTATGTACCTTGAGAATCAATAAAAACTGCGCCCAACAATAAATTTCAAGCAGACCTCATGGGAAGTGAAAAAGTGCATTGCTTACTGCGAATACTGAGAATATAGATGAAGAATTTCCTGGTACTCGCAGACAGTCCGTCTTAATGAGATAATAATCTTCTCCCTTCCTTGACTGAGCAGCAGAACCGTATCTAATAGTCGGCTTCTCCAATTTCTCATTTCTGATCTCTCTACTGATCAATGCAGCGAGAGACACGAGACTACTATGATGGCGCCTTCCCTCTCCGGAGGCCATACTTGATCAAACACTCCAATTCCCTCCCACTTGGTGTAACATGCAATCACCTCTCTATGACTACTGCTTTTCTTAAGAACACAGATTGAACTCAAGCTCTTTTAGGGCCTATTACGACCAAACCCACCCTGAAAACCGACAAATGGACAACGATATCAGTTTGTTTACCAATAATTCTGATATTCATACACGATAAAACCCTCTACAAAACAAATCTGATCTACGAAATTCATAAGAAGCAATCAAATCTGATATGACAAGAACTATGCATTTGAATGCTAATCTTAGCTGCAGAAGAAATCAAACAAGAGTATGCAAGAAAACGAATAATAAAAATCTTAAAATGATCGAAATCTTGTAAGATAATGGAGCGGAGAAGACAGAGATTCGAGAAGGTGTCAATGGGTATTCAACCTACCCGCGAGAACGTCTCTAAAGAAGCCAAACCCAAACCAAACCAAATGCCGCAGATCCAACACTGACAACCTTGGGACAGCTCCACGTTACAGGAGAAGAGCAGCCGCCGTTGATATCAACACGCAAGAGAAACCGCGTTATTGCATAACAAACAAGAGTTCATGCACTGTAAACCGACTTAATAATCAAACCCAGGAATCATTAATCCAATAAAATATGAAGATGGAAGAAGACCACCAATTTCTTTGAATTGAAAATGGGAAAGGTAGCAATCGAGCATTTCTTTTGGAAGAACACAGGTCAGCTTCGCACCATTTTCTTCCACCTAACGGCCACGTAGTTCTTTATTTCCATTGTTTTTCTAGATCAATAATAATAATCACCGTATGCCCCTTATGGTTTACATGATTTGCATCTGGAATCCACAAGTTTTCATGTTGTGAATTATAACGCTAAAGATGTTAAGGTTGTCTTTGGAAGAAAAAAACACATATTGTTACAAAATATTTGTAACTTTAAAAATTAACTACCAACACAAAAGATAGCTTTTAACTCATAACTTTCTATAGAATAGTTGAACTAATTGATACACATGGATAATAACTTTAGTACTCATTCTGTTTTTAAACTAGGGTTAATAGTTCCAATAGTACCATAAGTTTGGGTCATGTGATCGGATGGTACCATATGTTTTTTGATGTGGTTAAATGATCTGCTATGTTTGGAGCATGTTGTCCTATGGTACTCTGTTAGTCAACCGTTAGATTTTTCTGTTAAATGGTCAATGTCAGCACCACATCAGCGCCACATAGATATATAATGTAATATTTAATTTAAAAAGTAAAAATAAATAGGGAAATTTAAAAGAATAGGGAAAAAATATGAAAAAATCGGAAAAATTATAAAAAATATTTTAAAATTTTATATATTAATAAAATGTATTTTTTATAATTTTTCCGATTTTTTTCATATTTTTCCCTATTTTTTCATATTTGTTTTCAATTTTCGATTTTTTGAAAAACAATTTATAAAAAATACATTTTATTAATATATAAAGTTTTAATATATTTTTAAAATTTATTTTCAATTTTTTCCGATTTTTTCCTATTTTTATTATATTTCCTATTTATTTGTATTTTCCAATTGCCACATCAGTTCCACATCAGCGCCACGTCAGCATTCCGTTAGTTAACCTTGACGTCAACAGTAATTTAGACCAAATAACAACATTGCCCAAACATATGGTACCATAAAACAACATTGGGGTACCATCCGATCACATGGCCCAAACTTATGGTATCATTGGACATATTAACCCTTTAAACTAATACGCATGGATGTTTGAGATCTTATTATAAGTTTACTTATGAAAATATATTATTCTTTTTTTACTATAGTTGATGATTATACTCGTACCACTTGGATTTATTTACTCAATTTTAAGTCTGATATGATTATCATTATTTAACAATTTTTTATACTCGTCCAAAATTAATTTAAGACCTCTCCAAAGAGAGCGAGAACTAAAAACGAGGACGAATTTTTTTCAATAAACAATGCATTTTTTTTATTAAAAAATTGAGGAGTTTTTTTTTTTTGTTTTTTTTTTTGGTCTTAACATAAGATTTTACTTATCAAACGGGCGGATCGCCCTCCAAGTTCGAATTACAATCACTACACATAATCTCTCTAAGGGGGGGTGGGGGTTGAGATACCCAATCATGAAGACACACTCCCATTCTAGTTTGACTCGCAACCCAATTTGCACATTCATTTGCCGTGCGTGGGATTGCTTTCCATTCAACATGTTGGAATTCCTTTACCTTATCTCGGATGTTATCGCAAATGGTTCGTAATCGCCAGTTATGCATGCTCCCGTTTAGTTGGTCTATCGCCATCGTTGAGTCCGTCTCGATCTCTATTCGGTCCCATCCATTGCTCCGTGCAAGCTCTAGTCCCCACCATATCGCCTTTGCCTCGAGCTCAGCTGCATCAAGTCCTAGTAGTCGTTCTTGTGTTCCTCCTATGAGTCGCCCGTGCGTGTTCCTTGCAACCACCCCGATGCCACCTTGGTTTGTTCGATGACACCACGCCGCGTCGCAGTTGATCTTGACGTGACCCGGTTTCGGTTTGCTCCATCCTGTTCGTGTCCTCTTCTCCATAGGTGGTGCCGCTCGCTTTGCTGTCTGGTTGTACTCTGTCATCATCCTTCGTGCCTCGCCGATCGCGTTTGTTGCTGTTGGTGCCACGCCTTCGAAGACTGCCTTACACCTCATCCGCCAAATCGTCCAGCACAGGCAGATGCAGAGGTTCCAACGCTTCTCCTTGATAGCTTGGCTTGGTCCTTGCTCGTTTCTGCGTGTACTTAACCAGTCCCCTATTAAAAAATTGAGGAGTTGGTTATGAGAATAGTTGTTCATACCCTTCCCAACGTTTCAAAGTCGTGAAACAAAAACATAAATACATTTTTAAAGCTGCTAAATCACTTAAAAATGAACTTAATATTCTTACTAGATTTTGGGTGATTACTGATTAGTATCTTGACTCCTTGTTATTTGATTAATTTAATGCTTGAATGATATTCATAGGTGCATCTACTATAAAATCCACCGCACGATCATTTTCCCTTCTTGTTCAGTGATCCTCCCAACTTTGCCTCAGGTTAACGTTTCAGTGTCGAAGCTATGTTAGATTATTGTCTGCATTGGCAACCACTTTGTTGGAAGTTATCGTTAAGGTAGTCCACAACTCTTATTTTTTAAATAATATTAATTAATTATGATATTTAATTATGATATTTAATTATGATATTTAATTTTCAAGAAATATGAATTATTATCTATTTTTTTTTAATATTAACTAAGTGTTAGAATTCTTCGAAAAATGATGACTATTATCCACAATTAGTTTAGAATTATAGTAGACGAAGAAATTATAGTAGACGACAAAATTACAGATGACTTTATAATTATAGTAGACGAAGAAATTATTAATTATATTAACGATAAATCCACAATTAGTTCTACCGAAATCACAACCACACTTACCCACGTTATTGTAATTTGTAGGCTTGTTCATTTAAACTGGTTCAATTGAACTAGTCTGGTTCTGGTCTGGTTCGAATCGCTTCGGCTGAACTAGTATAAAAACCATACCAATGTTTTTAGGCTTCAAGTAGACCAGTTCAAAATAGTACCAAAAATTCAGTTTGAATCGACTCGTTTTTTGATTCTTGATTATACTTAAATTTAAATCAAACCACTTTAAATCTATATAATTTTAGAACCGATTTGAAGCAAAATCAACTAAACTGGTCTAAAATTAAATCAAACCTAGAGATGTCTTCAATAAACCAAACCTAGAAATGTATTGGACTCTCGTATGTTGATGTTGGACAAGATTTCAGTTGGTTGTGGAATAGATGTTCAGTCGGTTCAGTGTGTTTTTCAGTTGGTTCATTATTTTTTCACTTGTTTCAGTTTCGGTTTGAACCAAATTATTTTCTAACCAAAATTGTTATTAAAAAAACATACAAGACCAGTTCAAATCAGTTCTGAATCGGTTCATGCCATACCAGTTCAGTTCTGAACTGGTTCGAGGTCGAACCGGTTCATGAACAAGCCTAGTAATTTGCGGGTTTAGTTCAGAAGTACTTGATATTGACCTCCTTTGAAAATCAAGTAACAACTTGTATCCAATCACTTAATGAAAATTTTCAAGTATGTGATGAATACATGGAATTATATGTGGTTCTAAAAGTAGAAGTTGATAGTAAGGATGATGTGGTTGAAGAAGAGAAATGAGAAAATTATTTTGTGAGAAATGACACAGAAGCCGAATCTTCTACAGATTTGGCTAACTGTGTGTTATCATTGTCCGATGATGACACATGTATTGATGCACAATCGAGTCAACCAATGATCTTTCGACAGTTCCCTCCATAGTTTACATCGGGAGATTGACAAGATGAGTTTAAATGTACCGATTGGATGGTCACACACGGTGAATCCTCTACATGTACATATGATTTCCAAGTATGTGATGAATATGAGACTAAAGTTGTCCTCCAACAATATGTGAAATTATTGCACATTAGTAATGCTCAGCGGGGCGACAAGATGGTGGGAGACTTCCTCTATTTCCTTCGGCTGCTGCTGCACCCGCCAGGGGGTTATGTTAATTTTAAGAACTTTCACACGTGAATGTTATTTGCGGGTGAGTGTACATTTAACCTCACCTGTGAATGAGATTCTCACCTGTGAATGAGATTCGCGGTGGAACTAACGGTAAAGTTTCACCCATGAATATTATTCATGGGTAGGTATATAATCGTATTTTTTTAAAATTGATGATATTTTCGTATTTAATTTTTATTTGAGTCAATTTTGTTTTATCCAATCTGTATTCTGGTTCCACTCTACCTCTCTTTCTTTACCACAAATACATCTCTTTCTTTACCACAAAGCCGAAAACTCCCTCCCTTCGTATTCTTTACGTATCTGTCAGTAATGGAATCTCAGCCTCCACCACCACTTCGATTTCAGGTCTGCCGGCAGCAGCCTGAGCTGATCCGCCCTGCAAGGCCTACACCTTACGAGTTCAAGAAACTCTCCGACATCGACGATCAAGAAGGTCTCCGCACTCAGATCCCGCTCATCCTCTTCTTTCATCACGATGGATCCATGCGGATGGAGAGGAGAGATCCAGTGCAAGCGATCAGAGAAGGAATTTCTAAGGCACTTGTCTACTACTATCCCTTTGCAGGGCGGCTGAGGGAGCTTCCGGAGGAGAGGAGGAAGCTGGTTGTGGAGTGTTCCGGCGAAGGAATTCTGTTCATAGAAGCAGATGCTGATGTGCGTCTGGACCAGTTTGGAGACGATGAACTCCGGCCACCGTTCCCTTGCTGGAAGGAGCTGCTGTTCGATGTTCCTGGATCAGAAGGAATCGTTAACACTCCAATCTTGCTAATTCAGGTCAATATTAGTTATAGTCAGTTAATAAAAATATTTAAATAATTATAATTTAAAAATATACGTATAATCATAATTAATTACGGGTTATTTACTTATTTTGATTATAACTGAAATTATATATAAAGTTTGTTATTCCACATGATTTTTTAATTAAAACTCTAACTTTTGGAAATTGTCTTGTACATTTTTATTTAAAAAATTGTTAATTATAATATTTCTATATTATTAAGGCAGAAGTGGTTTTTGTAACTGTCGTCTGTAAATTGACACAAATACCCTTTAATATCTATATTATTAAGGCTCAACATGTTTATGTAACCGTCATCCGTTTAAATTACTAAAATACCCTTTAAATGCATGAAACTGTTAGATACATACATTATTTAATAAACTATTTTAGTCATTTCACATTTTCATCATCCACCTACATTTTTTACGATAAAATCTCTCTCATTATCCCCCTCTCTCTCATCTCTCTCACTATCCCACCAACCACCATCTCTCCAATCTCCAACATAATTTTGTATTCCACCATCTGTCCAATCTCCAACTCCATTATCACACTATCTCTTCAATCTCCAACTGAAAAGCATAGCTGTTTACAACAATCGTTTGCTCAAGAATAAAGAATCAACATCAAATTACGTAAGGATAACAATATTAAGTATCTTAATATTAAATATTAATATTATTGTTAATAATATTACGTAAAATACCCTTTATTATTGTTAAAATTACGTGAGAATAAAGAATCAACATCAATCGTTTGGATTCTTAAAAAATAATATTAAGATTATAATATTATTGTTAATAATACGTATTATACATAATGTTTTTAATATACCATTAATAGCAATTAACAATCATATACTAATAATTTTACCTTCAATTATTAATATCAACATAATGGTATCTTATAGGTATACTTACAATAATTTTAATATTATAATACAAATATGTTACTAATTTATTATGTATTACTATTATAGCTATTTGCTAATATTATGCATGACATCTATATTATTAAGGCAGAAGTGGTTTTTGTAACCGTCGTCTGTAAATTGACACAAATACCCTTTAATATCTATATTATTAAGGCTCAACATGTTTATGTAACCGCCATCAGTTTAAATTACTATGATACCCTTTAATTGCATGAAACTGTTAGATACATACATTATTTAATAAACTATTTTAGTCATTTTACATTTTATTATTTTATTATTTATCCAACTCACTCTCTCTCCATATATTTTTTTTTTTTTTTTCACCATCCACCTACATTTTTTACGATAAAATATCTCTCATTATTCATCTCTCTCTCATCTCTCCCACTATCCCACCAACCACCATCTCTCCAATCTCCAACATAATTTTTTATCCCACCATATCTCCAACTCCATTATTTGATTATCTCTTCAATATCTCCAACTCCATTATCTGATTATCTCTTCAATTTTCAACTGAAAAGCATAGTTGTTTACAACAATCGTTTGCTCAAGAATAAAGAATCAACATCAAATTACGTAAGAATAACAATATTAAGTATCTTAATATTAAATATTAATATTATTGTTAATAATATTACGTAAAATACCCTTTATTATTGTTAAAATTACGTGAAAATAAAGAATCAACATCAATCGTTTGGATCCTTAAAATGTTAATATTATTGTTAATAATACGTATTATACATAATGTTTTTAATATACCATTAATAACAATTAACAATCATATACTAATAATTTTACCTTCAATTATTAATATCAACATAATGGTATATTATAGGTATACTTACAATAATTTTAATATTATAATACAAATATGTTACTAATATTATGCATAACATCTATATTATTAAGGCAGAATTGGTTTTTGTAACCGCCGTCTGTAAATTGACACAAATACCCTTTAATAATCTAATTAGTTTACATTTATCATGACTATTTTGGTCATTTAAAAGATGTAAATGTCTTTAGATTGAAGACATGATAGTGAGTTTATTAAGAGATCTTAAGAGTATATTAAATGTATTCACTGGCATGTTCAAACTTATGAGACAGTTGGTTAAGGCGTGCGTCTTAAATTATAGATACTGATAGCGCCCAGGTTCAAATCCCGGGGATATTGACAGTATAATAACCAAAGAAAGGTTGGATGTCGGGAGTAAAATACTCAAAGAAAGGCTGGTTGGATGCCGAAAGTAAAATACGTATTTTGTCCAAATATCGACATATATTTTTTTTATCATATTATTAGAAAAAAATATGATAAATATTTATCATGCTTGAGGTGTTGATATGAGAATTAAACATTTGATAAATATATCTGAAATTAAAATATAATTAAACTTAACTCTGAAAATATCGAAGTAATAAAACAAGAAATAAATTGATGAAATATATAATTTTATTTTTGTGTGCAAATTAGTGGGAATTTCTTGATGTTGTGATGGTAGATTTGTAATAGTCATTATTTTATAGACATGGTAGTGAACGTGTTAAGATACCTTAAGAGTATATTGAATGCATTTATTAACGAGTTCTGACTTATGAGCGTACGTCTTAAATCGCAAATAGTATGAGCGCATAGGACTGAATACTACGAATGTTGTCTGAGTAAAAATACTCATAGAAAGTTCGAGGTTGGTATGAATACCCATAGAAAGTTCGAGGTCGAGCATTAGCGATAGTTGGTATGAGATAAAATAGTATGACATGATACATGAGTGAAAATTACTCATAGAATGTTTGAGATTGAGCATTAAACGATAGTTGATATTATCATGATAGATTTATAATAGTTGTAATAACCTGTATGAATACTCATGGAAATTAGTTCGAGGTCGGGCATTACGCAATGGTTGATATGAGATGAGATATTATGACATGGTATGTGAGTAAAAATACTCATAGTATGACTATAAACAATGCGCAATGTCAACTTTATCAAATATCGACATATATTTGTTTGATCATATTCTTAGTAGCAAATACTTTTAAAACATTGCTCGAGCAACCGGGACCAAGAACCACTACTAAAGAAACTCCCGGTTGCTCAAATAATTTTTTAAAAATATTTAAAACAAAATTAATTTTATATAATTATATTAGGTAATTTAAGTTTAGTTTTACAATTCAAAAAATATTTTTAATCAAGTGTTTAGAGTAAAATTGGAATACACTCAACGATGTATCTTCATAATATGTAGATATGTGTTGCGTATATATAGATATATATCTAATTAACTACTAAACTATACTGAAATTTTTGTAATCCACTTAAGTGTATTTCCCTAATGGTTATACTAGACCCCGGCACGCGCTACGCGCGTGCACGTTGTCGTCGTTGGTCGTGTGTGAGGTGTTACGAGAACATGATCAACCCGACTCCTAAGATAATACGAGAATTGATCACTTCATAAAAATATTATTAATGTCAAACTAAACTTAATTTGCATAAGATAATGAAATAATAAAATTTAAAAACTCTTAAATATTTTTAAAAACTTGCTCGAGCGACCGGGATTCCTTTTGATAGTGTTATATGTTTCCGGTCGCTCAAGCAAGTTTTTAAAAATATTTAAGAGTTTTTAAATTTTATTATTTCATTATCTTATGCAAATTAAGTTTAGTTTGACATTAATAATATTTTTATGAAGTGATCAATTCTTGTATTATCTTAGGAGTCGGGTTGATCATGTTCTCGTAACACCTCACGCACGACCAACGACGACAACGTGCACGCGGGGTCTAGTATCGTATTTAAATTTTAAGATACATTTCAAATTTTGAATTACCCGTCTAATTATTATTATTATTATCAATCTGAGCAGGTAACGCGACTGAAATGCGGCGGTTTTGTAGTCGCGTTCCGACTCAACCACACCATGAGCGACGCAGCGGGGATCAGTCTTTTCATGAAGGTGGTCGGAGAGATGGCAAGAGGTGCTGCCGCCCCCTCCATCCTGCCCATCTGGGAGAGGCATCTCTTGAGTGCTAGGGTTCCGCCACGCATGACCTGCACCCATCGCGAGTACGATCACTTAGCTGCAGAACCCAAAACCGTCCCCGCCGACATGATCCACCGCTCCTTCTTCTTCGGCCCCGCCCATATCTCTGCCGTCCGCAAGCATCTTCCCTCGTACTCCACTTTCGAATCCCTCACCGCTTTCCTCTGGCGGAGCCGGACCTTGGCCCTCCGGCCCGACCCCGCGGAGGAGGTTCGCGTCCTCTGCATCGTCAATGCTCGGACCAGATTCAACCCCCCCCTGCCGAAGGGCTACTATGGCAACGCCATTGCCTACCCAGTGGCCATCACCACCGCAGCAGAGCTCTGCAACAACCCTCTGGATTTCGCGGCGGAGCTGGTGCGGAAAGCCAAGGCGTCTGTGACGGAGGAGTATATGCACTCAGTGGCAGACCTTATGGTACTCAGGGGTCGGCCGCCGGTCTCGTTGGTTCGGTCCTACTTGGTGTCTGACGCGACGCGCAGTGGTCTGCGGGAGGTGGATTTCGGGTGGGGAGAGGGCGCGTATGCAGGTCCCGCCCTCGGCACCGTGGCGAGCTTCCAGATCTCTTTCAAGAACCGGAAGGGAGAGGAGGGCATTCTGGTTCCGATGAACTTACCGGCGGCTGCAATGGGAAATTTTGTGCGCGTGTTGAATAGAGAATTAGAGGGACAAGAATTAGCAGCTGCTCAAAAACCACTATCCTCACTTTAAAAAAATCTACACGTGAAATTGAATAATTAATACTAAGTTTCACGTCATGATTTTCTTTCTTTATATATCTGATTACCTTAAAGGTTATGAGCAGTAATATGGATGAAATCACAATTTTTTTTCTTTACGGACAAATATTAAAGTAAAAATAAATAGTTAAATAAAAAAAAATAGATGCAAAATGTATAATTAAATCGAACAAATTTCAAATCCCCGAGGTTTAAATTATATTATTGATACAGTTTCATCTTTTCTAAGCTATGTATAACCGCGTGGTCATGCCGAATCAATCAATACAAGATAAAATATTAAAAGGGTTAATATGTCCAATTGTGTCATAAATTTGAGTCATGTTATCGGATGGTACCCCTATGTTGTTTTATGGTATCATAAGTTTCGCAATGTTGTTATTTGGTCCAAATTACTGTTGCCGTCAATGTTAACTAACGGAATACTGACGTGGCACTGACGTGGCACTGATGTGATAATTGGAAAATACAAATAAATAGGAAATACAATAAAAGTAGGGAAAAAATTATAAAAATATTTTAAAACTTTATATATTAATAAAATGTATTTTTTATAAATGTATTTTATATAAATGTATTTTATATAAATGTATTTTTAAAAAAAATTGAAAATTGAAAAAAAAACAAAAAAAACTAGGGTTGGAGTTGGACCCTTGGGTCCAATTGACCCACCAGGTCAGGCGACCTGGTGGGGGTCCAACCTAGCCCAGGGTTCGACCCAGACCTGGTCGACCAGGTCAGGCGACCTGGTGGGGGTCCAACCCAGCCCAGGGTTCGACCCTTGGCTGGGTCAATTGGATCCCAAGGGTCCAACCTATTTTTTTTTTCTTTTTCAATTTTCGATTTTTTTTTAAAAAATAAATTTTATTAATATATAAAGTTTTAATTTTTTTAATAATTTTTCCGATTTTTTCCCTATTTTTTTAAATTTCCCTATTTCTTTTACAACGTGGCGCTAACGTGGTGCTGACATTGACCATTTAACAGAAAAATCTAACGGTTGACTAACAGAGTACCATAGGACAACATGCTCCAAACATAACAGACAATTTAACCACATCGAAAAACATATGGTACCATCCGATCACATGACCCAAACTTATGGTACTATTGGACCTATTAATCCATATTAAAATGAATGTGATTAGCCACGTAGGTTAATGTGTGGACTCTAATGGCCTTAAAAGAATGTAATAAAATAATAAAAATATCTATATGTATTAACAAATAAATATTATTAACGTACATAAAAAAAAATAGTATTATAGCCGCACCGCAATATAGCATATAAATTAATCACATTAAAAAAATACACAAGTCACAAATTTTGACCGCATCATTTCTCCGCTATTACCTCCGATGATAACTACACCTGGACTAGGCATTTAGTTGATAAAAATAATGATGGTTTTCATATAAAACAAAACATGCATGTTTCATAACTAAAGTATCCTACGGAACTAAAGATGCATGGTTTATTTAATCATACGTAAT
The DNA here is from genome assembly GCA_946814005.1 of Chamaenerion angustifolium. Classification (NCBI taxonomy): domain Eukaryota; kingdom Viridiplantae; phylum Streptophyta; class Magnoliopsida; order Myrtales; family Onagraceae; genus Chamaenerion; species Chamaenerion angustifolium. The sequence goes on along the minus strand of OX328277.1, from coordinate 28,153,659 downwards.
ATAATATAGTTTCTTATAATTTTACGACTAATCCACTTTTAAAAGAATTATGTAATATGAGTTATGCTAGCACAAATAAATAAAATTGTGTGTCTCTCTCTCTCTATATATATTATGTAATATGAGTTAGGCTAGCATACCTCTACCTGAACTTTGGACGTTTTGTAATGAATTTTCCGAACTTTAAAAAATTAAAATTAGTTACCTCAACTTTAGAGGAAGGTGCAACGAGCTACCTCCATCCAATTTTTGACGATTTTCCGACTAATTTCTGCGAACAATTGACGCTAATTTGAACGAAGTTAGTTTTTTGCACATTCGTCAAAGTTGAGGTAACCCATTTTAATTTTTAAAATTCGGGTAGCTCGTTACAAAACGTCAAAAGTTCAGATTGCTCATTAATATTTAACCATATTTATAATGTAATGGTGAGAAATTATTATATATATTCTAAAATTATAAATTCTAATTAATCCCAATATTCTGAATAGTATATGGACTTTATTGTGGTTCATTAATCATTAGTTCTTACCATAAGAAGAAAAAATCTTTTATGAAAATAAATGTTGGGTATAATTTCGAGAAATGATAAAGTTGAGGGTGCCTTTTTCTTTTTCTTTCTCTTTATTGGCCTCTTTTTTTTCTTTTTCTTTTTTTTGGCCAAGAACTAGATTTTATTGGCCTCTTTTTGGCTGCATTGCATAGCTTCCTTCGCATCTGCTTCTTCTGGTATCACCATATCCACCTTCGACTCCATCGACTTCACCGCGTTCGACAGTTGGTACGCTACTTCTCCTCTTGACCAAGAATCCTTCAACGCGCATTTCAGTAATCCACCTGGAGCTCTGCTCTTTCAGTCATATTTACTACGTATCTGTATTTTGAAATTTGAACATCTCTACGCGGCATACAGATCCGTTGCTTCCACTTTAACCGGTCTCCTTTATCGAAATATCGAATCGAATTTGGTAAAGTTTTTACTGTGGTTATTTGCTTGAAGATTGAATTAGGCTTCTTGATCAAATGCTACAACGTAGTGCTTGATATGATATCTTCGATGAAATTCATGTGAAGTGGATTTCTTTAGAGTAAAGTTCCTCCATTCGTCCATGAAATCATGGTTTTCGCTTTTGTATTTGATTCCTTAGACTTCACTTCTAGCCTAAATTCTTTGCTTTAGGCTAGCTGAGACAAGTTCAATTAACACAGACCAGGACATTATCTTATGTGAATACTGAAGTTTGTTTTATTCTGTCAATCTGTTTTTTTTGTTGTCAACTTCTGATTCCCAATCTTAGCTTTTGCATTCATTTTAGCAGTGAAGATGCCAGAAATACAGCTTGGCTGTCATACTGTTCAATCCCATGGACTTAAAGTGGCAAGGATACACAGGCATGATTGGTTAATTCTTTTGCTTCTGGTGGTGATTGAGATTGTCTTAAACGTGATCGAACCGTTCCACCGTTTTGTTGGAGAAGAGATGATGACAGACTTAAAGTTTCCTCTTCAAGATAACACCGTCCCTGTCTGGGCTGTCCCAGTATGTTCAACTCAATAAGCACACTTTATGAACATGCTGAAACTTGGTTGTGAAATTTATCAAATTTAACTGAGCCTATTGTTTATACTTCGAACAGATAATCGCTATTTTGATACCATTTGCCGTAATCCTGACCTACTACTTCATAAGGAGAGATGTTTACGACCTGCACCATGCTTTGCTTGGTTGGTAGCTTCTTGTCTTTTATGCACTTGTTCATTTCCTTGCTTGGTTGAGTGTTTTGTTTACTTTTACATATCAAATTGTCCCGTCTAGGCCTCCTATTCTCTGTGCTTATCACTGGAGTAATCACTGATGCAATCAAGGATGGTGTTGGCCGCCCTCGCCCTGACTTTTTCTGGCGTTGTTTTCCCGATGGAAAAGCGGTAACCATTTGTTACTGACAGTACTTTCCCAGTCAACTCTATGAATCTGAGAATGAAAAAACAATACGTGATACCATTTGCAGGCCTACCAAAATATCACTGGGTACCAAACTAGCGCTGGGTACCAAACTATCACTGGGGATGTCTTATGCACGGGTGACAAGGCTGTAATAAAAGAAGGATACAAAAGTTTTCCAAGCGGCCACACTTCCTGTAAGTAAATTGATTGAGCTTACCTGAATACATCCTGAAATTGACCAAGATTACTTAAGATCGGGACATTGTAATAGAAATAGAACAAAAGATGAGTATATCAGCTAAGATGGAAATATCAACTAATAAATGACAGTGCATGCATTAAGGAGGAAAAAGGACTTCTTTTATGTGCTACACAGCAGAATTGTGTTTAGATGTAGATTGCTATTCTTATACATGTTCATGGACTGCTCAGAGTTCTCTATATTCTGAATAATTTGCTGTTTCTTTGGAGGACTATGTTTCCATAATCACTCATCTGATGGTGAGTTCGAGCAACTCAGTTAATTTGTAACAGACTAACTGAATTAAGCCACTTTAGCAACTCAACCTCCAAAGCAATAAGTTTTCCAAATCATTTTTTATAGGATTGGAGAATAGAAATATGCATGTGGATAGGAACACTCTACTCTTTGAAAAGAAGAATTATTTTTTTAAGAGAGGAGTAAGTTTGTTTTCGAAACTGCATACAGGGTGCTTTGCTGGACTTACTTTCCTAGCATGGTACATAGCGGGAAAAGTCAGAGCTTTCAACCGTAGGGGTCATGTGGCAAAGCTCTGCGTCATTTTTCTCCCAATACTTGCAGCAGCTCTTGTAGGAGTTTCTCGTGTTGATGACTATTGGCATCATTGGCAAGATGTTTTTGCTGGAGCTATACTAGGTATGCTTTCACATCCCTGCATATTATTATCTACCTTCTATCCTAATCCTACTGCCTCCCGTGATGATTTTAACTATTTCCTGCGCTTCTTGCCTTTTTTACAGGAATCGTTGTCTCCTCATTCTGTTACTTGCAGTTCTTTCCAGCTCCATATGAAGAAGACGGTACTATACTGTTCACTGAGTCTAGTGCTTTAAGAACATGAACTGCTTTGGTTGCTTGGGTTACAAGCTTCTCCGATATGCAGGTTGGGGGCCACACGCATACTTTCAGATGTTAGCCGATTCCAGAAACATTAACAACACGAACCATGTTGCTGTACATCAAACTGAGCTCCAAACTGTGTATGTGGATTCTCAAGACGGGTTGGAAACAGCGAGAAGCGATGTTCGGGATACGAGTCCCATCTGGGACAATCGTGGGAGATCTTGAGGTAAACAATATGGTTAGGCTTACTTTGCAGTAGACGATATATATGTATGTGACATTTAGTTTAGAAAAAAATAGTCTATAAATTTAAAAAATAAAATAAAAGATAATTGCAACTACCAAAAATACTGTTAAATTTTAATATTGGTGATAAGAGGAGGTAGTCTTGTTGTATATATGGTGCCCAAATTTGTTGTATACCACCGGACGGGTTGGGACTCAACAAATCCCCTCTCACGTTCAGGCCCGACCCGAACGCTGGTATGTGGAGTAAACGGGACACAACAAACCCACATCGGTAAACAATCCAACACCGTCAAACGAAACCGAGTTCTGATATCATCTTAAATTTTAATATCGGTGTCGAGCTACACCCAAATAGCAATCACATTATACAACTCGGATTCCATCCTAAAACCAATTGGTGATAGGAGGAGGAGGTAGTCTTATTGTATATATGGTGTCCAAATTTGTTGTATATCACCGGTGTGATATTTTTATTTGTCACATTGATATTTTCAACCATACGAATTCCATTATAATTTGATCTGCAAAACTTCAACCCTCTCAGTGGAGTGAGCTGCGAAATCGTTTCCCGCCGAGATTCTACATTTTTAATTATACACGTCGTCGTCGTTTTCAATCTCCGGCGGTTCTAGGAACTAGGAAGCGTCTTACTTGCGTGGTTCCGATTCTTTCTGCAGCGAAACGTCCATTCGAGCAGTCCTCTTGTGATTCTCGTTCTCTGTGTTTGCCGTGGGTTGGGAATCTCCAAGGAAGGAGCGCCTACGTCACGGCGGATTTCAGCCACGCACGACTGAATTAGCTCGGATACTAGAGCTCAAGTGCCACCTGTCGTAAATTTCTCACAATTTCCAGTTAGTTTTTCTTTTTCTCAGAATCAATCACGATTGTGGTCGGGTGGAGGGTGATTTATTTTAAAAAATGTTTTCAGATTTCGCATTATTTTTTATTACTGAATCTATATATTTGTTCCAAACTTTTTTTATATATTTAGGTTTTGAAAATTATATTTTTGTCTTGTTTAGCAAAATATGTAAATTTATGCGAAAATGATATCAGCTCGTTTGCTAAATTCAGTTTGTTATTTGTCTAGAAAATCATTTAATATATTTTTAGCAATTCATCTAAAATAGGGTATGCAATTTGGTTACGATCCCTTGTAAAAAAAAGTAACAAAAAAAGAAAAATTAAATAAACAACATTTGCACATGATCGTGAATTGACTATTATGTCCCTGGCACCATAAAACAAGCCAAACCCAGAAAGCGAATCCTCCCTATCATCACCGTGTTCAGCAAGTAACTGTGTTTGACAACTCTTAACACAACAGAACCGCCATGCAGTGAAGCTTTAGTAAGGTCTCTATCTCCTCTCCATCTTCATCAGCTCCTACGATAAATTGAAGTATGACTATAAATGGCTAGTATGAAGGCATAAGTGGTACCCTTATTATAAAACGAAATGGTTTATCTTTTCTCTCCATAAAAATGAAGTGTACCAATTTGGCAGCCTCCAGAGATGACTGATGCCTCTCAAGCTTGATTCGGCGACACTCTCCACACCAACTAGAGAAGTCTGTTCGGTATTTCTTCAGCTCCCGAAAGAGGGAACTGTAAATCGAATCGGTAGTTCAGCCGTATTATATTTAACTACACGATATGAGGTAAGCTTTTTTCTTCAATTTTCACTTTTAAATGTAATCTAAGCTTACCTTCTGCACCACATGAGTAAGTTTGCTCGGCGCCCACTAGTGGTAGCCTTAGCACCATGCCGATGGCGACCACGATGAAGAAAGGCAAATCCTGGATCATGGCCCACCTCCATCATTTCCTTGATTGTCAGAATATTTAAAAGAAAAATTGTTTATTTATAAGGAAATACTAACAAAACTGAAAGGTTGAAAAGGAAGAGCAAAGATGATGGACATACATCTAGTTGAGTTGCTGTATTCACATGTTTATCACAACGAACACCTTTGAAATACAATTTGCCACCAGAAAACTTCTCGCCCAAGCAAGCGTTCAGGGTCACTTCAGAGTCATCCACATGGAAACCTAAGAACAAAAAGACCTTAGCATATATCATAAGCGGAAACAAGCAGAAATACGTGTTTTAAGCATATCTTAGAAAATAAATCCCTCCGACAAGACAACCAATTTTGAGATGAATGACTTACCAAGTTCAATATCCCTGTCCATTCCATACTGCACTACAAAACCATGGTGAGAGTCGAGCGTGCTACCACCAACTTCAGGAAAGAAAACTGCATGAACCAAAAATTAATATATTGAAGTTTAGCACTATGACCTTTAATCTTCTTCTGAGTTTTTCAATCATATCAAACCAAAAAAGCCTACCTCTAGCCATGGGGTTTACAAAGTCATCCATCAGTTTGTTCAGCATGGTTTCCAAACCAAAGTCATCTAGAACCACGCCGAATTTATTCATTGTATTTGGACGCATAATCCGGATATTTATTTCATGGACCCACCTTTCGAAATTGTCCACCTAAGGAATCATAACCTGATAAGAGAATGTAGAAGCTACACTTAAAGCAAAATACTGGATGCCACCATATAACAGGTGAAAATTCGACCCGTACCTCATCTAGCAACATTTCACAGAACCTTGGCTGGAGCATCCGGAACCCAAAAACCCCAGGGGAAACTTCAGTCACTATGCTTCTGATACTCTCTGCTGTATTCCCTCTGATTGCCTCAAGAAATAAGGGATCCAAGAATTTTGCAGCATCGAAACCATATAGCTCTCTGTGCAGAGGCTGAGAAAAGAAGAAGAATCAAGGAAATATACATAGAATTAACACCAAGACCAGGAAATTTGCAGAAAAAAGTGTTCTGTAGTTAGAGAAATTTGAAAATTAAGATAAAATTCAAAGGTAAATTAAGAGAATGTATATTCCCAGTCAAGTAGGACTTATCAGTAGCAATAACTTGCAGTATCCGCTTGCTTATTATATTAAACGCTGATGATTAGCAGAAAGGGTACCTTATAGCTTGCTAGTATCCTTTCCCTGTACTCTCTATGCTTTTGAACCTATTTTCAACAGCAAAAAGAATTCATTGTCAAGACTACACATACAAAGGTCTTCAATCAAAGTTTAGATTTTTCATTCAGAACCCCAACCTGATCAGATGAATCCTAATCCTAGATTTGAAAGATGGTTATTCTCTCTAGAACTAGTCGAATCTAGCTTTGAAGAAGGATTTTTTTACAACTTGCTCGAATTTGATATATCGATCTTCAACAAAACGTCATCTACTCTAATTGTCCATTTATGAGTCTGACCTTATCACACGTATCTACTGTTCATGATACATTGCCAATCAGAGACCAAATTTCATGATCGAGCAGAAACCTGGTAGCTAACCACATTGTTGAGGTCATAAATGTTAAATCACACAGTTGATCAAGTGGTCTGTCTAAATTTAACACTGTACCATAGCTGTCTAGGGCTGTCAAATATCTAGGGTGGAAAGGAATTCATATTCTTATGCTCAACTGAGGTAAATATCCACTTCAATATGCAGAACAAAGTAGCTGCCAACGCAATCGAATCAATAAAAAATGATTGGGACTTTAGAAAAGAGGACGTTTGTCAGCATACAAAGAAAGTAGCTCTAAGCCATAGGTCTATAGGTCTTAGTTCTTACACGAGTGCGCTCGCCCTCAGGGGAGTAGCGAAGTAGTATGTCGCGCATGTAATTGACCTTTGCCTCCCGGGGGAGGGTCATTACTGGTGGAGGAAGGTACCTCTCCAGGGAAGTAAAGAGCATAGGGCTAAAATCCAGCTGGTTCTGCAGGTCATCGTAGTCGTCGGGATTGTGGTCGGCGGTAGGACTCAATTGGAGCCGGCGCGCCAAGTTGGAGGAAATCGGAGGCGTAGAGATGGTGCCATTGCCTGTTCGTTGGAGTGGCTCAGCAGCAGGAGCTCCTACAGGCATGATAATAGTGAAATATCAGCTACTGTAAAAGTCAATTAGGGTTTTCCGTAGAAGAAGAAGGTAGACTATGAAGGTGGTGGTGGAGGAGAGGAAAGATCTCGTTAGATAAGCGGGGGCAGGCTGGGCAGCACATGACATAAGTAACCATATTCTTTTTTTTGTTTGTTTAAATAGAAACAAAAACAAAACAAAAGCAAAACTAATTGTCATTAATTATTCTAATCGTGAATTTCTATTGACTATCAAACATTAGTAGCTTCAAAATGTCTGAGTGAAAATTCGTTAGTGTATGAAAATTCTCATCCAGATTAACAATTCTCTTAGCCAAAGCATCTGTCACCCCATTTGCTTTCCGGAACATGTGTCTGATTTTGAATTTGTTAAAATTCAAAACAATCTTCCTGCAATCCAAAATGAGAGACATTAGTGGTCTATCTGCATCTGAATCCTCAATTATCAAGTTAATTGTTTCACGTGCAGATTCTGCACACCCATATTTATTGTCATGGTTAGTGTATCTTTTATAGGTCACAGTTCCGCCACAAGACTATTGATGATTCTTGTACACAATGTATACCTCGCGTGCTAACAAGAACGGGTCCCGCAGACGATGGGTCCCACTTTTATGAGAAGGCGGCGTATACAACCGCTGTACCGATAGTATTTAGGGCTAGCCACTTTGGCAGTTGTCAAGACATAAAATAAAATCATCAAGTTAGGGTTAGCTTTACGGTTTTGGCCATACAATTTTAATTTTTAACTGCTGATAATTTATTGACTTATAATTAACCGTTATTTTATACTTTATAGCAAACCCTAAAATATAAAGAAATCGAGTACTGGCATTGCCACGCCTTAATAGATAAGACATTGGGCCTGATGTTGGGCTTGTTATTGGGCCTTTTATTATTGTGTCAAACCCTAATAAACAATACCCTGTGGACAAGACAATTCAGTTCAACATTCACTATGCATATCAGATCTAAGCATACCAGAATATAAAAAATGGAATATTCCATGTCTGTAGTATCTGCATGTGATGAATCGACATAAATTATAATTATAATTATAATTATAATAATAACAATAATAATAATAATAATAATAATAATAATAATAAAATCGGGGAGATGAAACCGCTGATGCCCTATATAATATTTGCATGGCTCTTTCCCGAGATCCCAAAGAAGCACCGAGAAATAAATTTTTGAGAGATAAAATAATATTTATATAATAAAATAAGGATTAACAAACTATGATTTTTTTTTGATAATTATAGATTAAAAAACTGCAATAGGGGAAAAACGTTTCACCCAAGTTGCAAACTACATAACCAAAAAACTAGTTAACTTTAACAATTCTCGAAACAAAATAACCAACAGCATCTTTTCGGAGCGCGTTGGTAGTTTCCTTCAGATGTGCGGTATGAAGTTCAAAAACATGTTGTTGGTTGACCGCCATGCCCGTCATGATATCCGCTACCGCATTTGCTTTTCGAAAAATATGTCTGAACATCGTTTTTTCGAACTGCATCAAGAGCTTCATGCAATCCGCAATGATGAGCATTAGTTTTAGATTTGACATATTTTCATCAGAAATTACCTTATGGGCTGAGAGGACATCCGTTTTGATGTGAATATATTTTAATCTGAGTGTCTTTACCAGCAGTAGCCCGTCTCGGATGGCTCAACATTCTGCAGTGAGACTATTTGAGCATCCCATATTCCTTGAGAATCATGCAACTCATTGACCCCTATAGTCTCGGATGACCTCACCTGCTTCTGCAAAAAATTGATTCCCCTTAACAGCTCCATTGTATTGATTTTAAGTGAGGTAAAAAAAACTATGAATTTAAGAATACACATTTAAAATTTTAAGGGGTAAAATCAAACACTAACATTAATATAATATTATTTTTTATTGAAAATTTAGAAGGGACAATCGTCACCCTGGACATAAGGGGTCATTTGATTGGATGTATTATTTAATACACGTATTAGGTAATACATGTATTATTTAATACACGTATTAGTTAATACATATATTAAGTAATACATGTATTATTTAATACACGTATTAGTTAATACATATATTAGGTAATACATGTATTAATTAATACACATATTAGTTAATACTATGTTTGGATGATACATGTATTAAAATATACTTATACATGTATAACCTAAGACAGTGTTTGATTCAGTATAAAATTATACGTAAAGTGACAAAAAGACTTCAACACCCTTAAATTTATTTTGCAATGTAAATAAGTTGTACACATGATTTGATTTATTTTTTAAAATAAAATATATTCATATTCAAAATATTTGGAAAAAAAATGACGAACACAAAAATGAAATGAAATAGTATCCCCATTTGAGTCATGACCGATTCAATTCACTTCAACTCTTTTCTTATGATCTTTGCAATTTCATCCTTAAAATGTTACTTCTATGCATAAAGATTCAAAACCTTCATGTTCCTAATTGACTCTGTGTGATTGATTTTTGTTTGAAGAGAAAAAAGAGAGCATTGCATTAGTTTTACAAACATGTGGAATTACATGATTTTACAAATATGTTTGTTTAATATTATTTTAATACATTAAAAAAAAAAATATCAAATAGACGAGCATATATTAAAATATTGTTGAGAAAATATTTTATTAATTTTTTAACTATTTTTTTAAAATATTAACTATATGTCATATATCATCGTCGAAGTGAACTCATAAATTGTATCTTAATTCGAATGGTACTCAACAACTGTTGTTATGTTTGACTTAGTGATTTTTTTTAAATTAAAACATATATGGAAGATATCTAATGATGAAAATTTATAAATAGTATTACATAATTTTATTTTTCATTTAATATATTACTTTTTTTATTAATTATTATTAGATAATCTGAGTAAATAATAATTTTAAAATATTTTATATTAAAATTCACAAAGTTTGATAAAAAAAATTAAAACTAACATGATCAACTATTCTTAGTTAGGATTAATAGACTTAGAGTAGTTAAATAAATTTTTACTATGTATTAAATAATACCATGGTTAGATTATGTATTAGTTAATACTCAATTAACACTATAATTGTGTATTAGCTAATACATATGTATTAGTTAATACATACCATTATTTATAATCAAACATTGTATTAATTAATACTAATACATGGTTAATACCTCAATCAAACATCACCTAAGTGTTAGAAATAGGCTTAGTTTAAATAGATGAAACAAACACGTCATTATTTGTACTTTAGAAGTGAATTAATTAGTGTTTTTTTTTTGGTTTATTCGGTTTGATTTGCACTAATTAATGCAGAATTTAACAGTATTCAAGCCCAGTTTTTAGGATTATTTTCCATTAGGGTTTGTGTTGTCTTCCGTTTATTTCACATACTAATTTTATTTTATTTTGATATGTAATAATGTAATATCAAAACTTTTGCACATTTAAACCCATTTTTTAACCAATTACACTGTGCTAGAGAGTGAAGGAAATGAGTGCACGAGAAAGGTGACGAAAATAAATTTTATGTTTTCATACAAACTCATCAAATAAAAATAAATAAATGTATATCGAAACCCATTTCTTTATTTTCCTCCAAATTATTTCCATTATCATTTTGAATATAAAAAAGAGATTCAGTCTCTCCCTCCATCTGTTTTGTCTCCGAAACTCTTCCAGCCAAACACACCCTTAAAGTCACCTTTCACTCACTGCATGCATGCATGCATGCACGTGTCTTTTTAATTCAGGTCTTTTTCCTCCTTAAAAATGTTGACGTGGCAAGACAAAAAACAAGGACTCTGTGACCTCCTTGAAATGCTACTGACTATGTTGTCGGTTTTGATCGTCAAAACAAGGGATGAAATTCGTGCACGTCATTTCACGTTTTAAAAATAGATATTTGAATATTATTTTTAAAAAAAAAACTTAATATTTGTTTATATTTTTAAAAATCTCCTGGAAATTAACAAGAAGATTATCAATGATTAATATAAGTAACCATTGTCATTAAGTAAATACTCAGCAGCTCTATTTCAGTGAAAAAATAAAAAATTAAATAAGTAAATCTTACACTTCAAAAGTCAAAATTTATAAATTTTATATTTTTAGAATAAAAATGTATATTTTTGAAAGTTAGGTTGGAAAATGAGACTATATTATAATATTTTAATGGTCCCAACTTCCTTTTCGAATAGGACTGGACTAAGGTCCTTAATCATGTATCTATGTGGAAGGCAAATATTGCATCTTGCTTGGGGACCCCTTTTCCCTCTCTAATTGCTGCAGAGTAGAGTTTAGTGCATGGAACCTTTTGGATACCCCCAACCCATGGCCAAACACTCCCTTTGTCGTGTTGGTTGATGTTGAGATTATTAGTGTCTGATTATGTCTATATTTATGTCGGTTAGAATCTTAATTAAGATTTTGGAATTTTATAATCTACATATTTTGTGGAATTATGAGTGACTAGGACCATAATTTTATAATCCATATTAAGGAAAAGTCATGGGTAGGAGGTAGGAAAATTATTAAGTGGGGACAAATAGTTGAACTAAAATTTTTTCAGAAACAAATATATAATTTTAAAAGACTAAATTGAAACTTATTGCATTTTTTAGGATCAAAATTACACATGATTAAAAATTTAGGGAGGGAGGACTATTGCCCTCTAGACCTAACATGGCTCCGTCGCTGGGTGTCAATACGTCTCGAGAGGCATCAACCGCAGATCGTATCGGAAATTTGTCATGTGAAAATATATTCAACACAATTATGATTCATGATTATTGACAAATCAATTTTCAAGACTCAAACACGACATGCGTGAATCAATCCGCATGACCCGTAAACTCATGGCAAATTCGATTTTTTATGGTATGATTTTTTAGGATCAACTCGGTGATGCGTGCAAACTGTAGCTCATGTGATCTATTGTTACATGTAACTCACTGATCCACGTGACTCAAACAACTTGTGCGATCGATAGACTTTCATAAAATATAATTATTATATATTTAGTATACAAGTCTATGAATTGATTCACAAAAGTTACGAACTAAATACAATTCATTTTCAAATATATTGGATGAGTTGCGTCAAAATAATCCACATATTATAAATGTCTAATCCAAACACGACTAGGTCACTCAGAATCAATTTTCGACAGTCTAATAGGAGAGGACAAGACGAAAATTACGGTCGGGTGGGTGATCGATATATATAATTCCATAACGGATCGGATAAGAGTTTCGATTATTCAATCAAAATTAACTTATTCTATTTTTAAACACGTTTAAAATAATTATATTGTATTATTCTCATGACGGTGATTTTGATAGGGCCTAGTGGTGCATAGCTAGCTAGTGTTTGAATTTGTGTGATTCATTTTCATCGAACGTCTTGGTCGGTCTATGACATAAAATAAAATTTAAATAAAAAATAGAAGAATAACGACATGGTTGGTTGGTTGGTCGGTTCGGCTTTACACGGATTTAAATTTACGTGGCAACAACGAATACTAAAATGGTTAATTCAGATAATAAATTATGTAAATTAATGAATCAATTCAATGTTTTAGAGAAGACAATATCGAACATAACCATTAAATTAAAATATTTTTACCATCTTGAAACAACCAATATGGAACTCTTAGATTAACCCTAAGTTGACATGACAATGGACTAATTAAACTACTATAAATGGTGATGGTCTAGTGTTGATCTAGAAAATAGATAACGAAATATATTATTTATTAAAAAATTAATCATGAACTTTGGAAGATAGAAATGAGGGTTTAATCATGTTTAAGTTAATCATATATCATAATATGGTGTTGCCTTTCAATACTTCATCATAACCAGAGATCACAGGTTTAGTTCTCCGGTTTGAGTTTTGAGAATCGAAAAATATTCATGATCAACATCTTACCTCATACGATGCTAGTTAGGGGTGAGCTCAGGACAGACGAGACAAACTTTTCTCCAAAAAATGTCTGAGGCCCAAAATTCGGGATTCATGCATCTGGACCAAGACCAATCCCGAGACCAAGTTCATCTCAAAAAATCCGCACAATGCGGTCTTTATTTTGACTTAGGACGGTCTCGGTTCTGGATCGATTTTTTCGCTAAAAAAGGTTTTCAAAGCTTTTAAATACAAAACACAATACAAATATTATACCAAGTATTCAGTACAAAACAAAGTATAAATATCATACTAAATATTCAATACAAAAAAGTTCAAATTTTAAATACAACTCTAAACTAATTTAAAAAAACACAATAAATGTTGATTCCAACCTAGACTCGGGCCAAACCGGTTTTATTATGTCTTTTTGGTAAAAAAAAACAACCCATAAGCTCGAGACCGAGTTTGAGATAAAAAAACTCGCCCGTTTTGACTCGCTCTTAAATTCGGGACGATTTTTTCGATCCTAAGAAGATTATTTTATTGCCCTCCTGATGAGACCACCCCCTACAGGATGCCAGCGGAAAACTAAAAAATCACGTTTAAGTTTTATTTTTATATTTTTTGTATTGAATACTAATGAACTTTTTTAAAAAGTTGAAATCATGATGGATCGATGACCGCAAATTCCTAATAGTGGAGGGTCCAAATAATAAGTGAGGGGAAGCAATATTCTGTATGAGCTGTAAACGGTTGAACATAGATGCCAAGTTCCCATCCGAAACAAACCCCATGGAACGTCATCTTCCATTGATTGAATTCGGGGCAAACCTACAATAAGAGGCCAAACCAGAAAACTTGTTCAGTGGGGGCAAATATTAGAGTAATAATAAATAACTGAACTAAAAAAAAATTTATATGATTTAAAAGAGTTATATTGATTTTTATTTTACATTTTTAGGGTTAAAATTACACCAAATTAAAAGTTGAGGGACACTCAAAAGCCTTTCTTGCCTTCGTCCCTGCCTACAATTATAATGGTTAATGGCAAAAACATTTACATTCTACAGGCAAAAACATTTACTGTCTACATACAGAAACATATTATATTATGTCCAGACACATACTTAGGAGCAGTGTTATCAGAATCGGACCGGAACGGCGGTCCGATCGGAAACCGGACCCCTATTCGGTTTGGTTCAGCTAAAAGACCGAAATGCATATGAATAATGTTTGAATTGGGTTGGACCGACCGGTTTTTCCAAAATCGTCCGATTTCCGGTTCTAATTTTTTTGGGGTAGTTTAAATTTTTTGGGTGGTTTTCTTCGGTTCGACCGAGCAAATTCTTCGACTTAGAAGTTATGTTTAAAGTTTAGCCCTATTGTGTTTGATTTTGAAACTATTGTGTTATGTATGTTCAAAGTTTGAGGTAATATTATGTTTGAGAGTAATGTTTATGTTTGAGACTATGTAGTTTGTGTGTGTTGAAACTATGTAGTTTGAGGTAATTATGTGTATGTTTGAGAGTATGTAGTTTGTAATTGTATTTTCAGTTTTTTTTTATTGTGAACAGTGAACCGACGGCGAACCGGGGCTGACTGGATTGAACAGGTTGAACTGGAAACCGTCCCCCTCGTCGGCTCGAGGGTCGGTCCGGTTGTGATAACTCTGCTTAGGAGATCAGGAACATATTATTTTTCGGTGCGAAAATGATCGAATTTGGTATGTGGGGAATAACAATAATATGTTCGTTCTCAGATTTTTTGTTTGTCGGATAATTGATATCAAATTTACCGTATTTGGATCCGTTTATCTATATTATTAAGGCTGAAGTGGTTTTTGTAACCGCCGCCTGTAAATTGACACAAATACCCTTTAATAATCTAATTAGTTTACATTTATCATGACTATTTTAGTCATTTAAATGTTTTCTCTAAAATGTTATAAAAAATATTTCTACGAAGACTCGAACCTATGACCTTATAATTGAAGACATACGTATTAACTAGCTACACTCTTATCACTATCTCTTTCTTTTTTCTCATGCACCATTTTTTTTATATATCACTAACAAATGAAATTATATTTTCACTTAATTGGACATTAAGATAACAGTGAATTTAAAGACTTAAATCACTTATAAAAGTTATAATATTATATACAACTGAGAAAATTTAGATTGACTTAATATTTCAAATATGCATTATCTATTATTTGAAATTTAAAATGTACAATATAATCAAGTTTGAAACTTAAAATGTACAATATAATCAAGTGTGAAATTTAAATTCGAGTAGAAGAAGAAAAACCATTTATTATTTATCCAATTTTTTAAAATTATTTTATTTAATTTAATTACTATATCTGTTATTTTATATAACTTTACAATTTTAAATAATAATGATAATTGTATATTATGTTCTCAAGTCGTCATATTTTTCTTTTGGTAATTGTGACTTTTTTTTAATGTTTCTACAATTAATTATATATGTTTTTCTTCAAAATATTATCTCTTTTTCCCAAGAAGTTAAAAAAAAAAAAGAATTGTGAGCATTGTAATTATAAAAATACATTTCATCTATAAATTAAAATAGAATTGTAATTGATCAAAATTTACTATATTTATATGTAGAATATACATAATCTATCGCGTGAAACAATAAATTCAAAAAAAAATATCAAATTTGAAAGGAGATATTTGATTAATGTATATATTTTTTATATTGATAATTATAAATTATGTAGTCTTTTCAAATAATGATATTATTAAAATGTTTAAAAGATTATACTTTTTTTATTACTATTAATATTAATGCATAAATGATTCCAGCTGCCCAAAGTTGTTAATATGTTATTACTCCAAAGTCCAAACTAATATTATCCAAAATTTAGGTATTACATGTCGAGAAAAAGGTAACAAAAATATTTTACTACAAAATTAAAATAACTCCGGTGATGTGTTGAAATAATATTTTACGAATTACTGAAATATAAAATTCAATATTAATTTCCAGTGTTTATTATTTATTATATTTACAAAATATTTTAGGAATTGGTCAAATTTAGATTCTATGAGTATTTCTTTACTTAACTCTACATTTCAAATATATCTAAAATTAACATATGAATTTACCTAAATCTCAACCCTACTTTATGAACTCAGAAAATATTAAAGTAAAATAACTCTGGGCATATCAAAATAAAAAAATAAGGAAAAAGTTAATCAAATATATCTAATTTTATTTTTGGGGTAAATTTTTCTGGTAATTTCTTGATATTGTCACAGTAGATTTTTTATAATCGTCGTTTCATAGACATGGTAGTGAGTTTGTTAAGAGATCTTAAGAGTATATTAAATGTATTCACTGACATGTTCGAACTTATGAGACAGTTGGTTAAGGCGTACGTCTTAAATTACAGATACTAACAGCGCCCCGGTTCAAATCCCAGGGATATCAACAGTATAATAACCAAAGAAAGGTTGGATGTCGGGAGTATAATACTCAAAGAAAGGTCGGATGTCGAAAAAAATTGGATGTCGGGAGTATAATACTCAAAGAAAGATCGGATGTCAGGAGTATAGAACTCAAAGAAAGGTCGATCGGATCGGATGTCGGGAGTAAAATACTCAAAGAAAGGTTGGTTGGATGCCGAAAGTAAAATACGTATTTTGTCCAAATACCGACATATATATTTTTTGATCATATTCTTATAAACAAATATGATAAATGTTTATTATGCTTGAGGTGTTGATATGAGAATTAAACATTTGATAAATATATCTGAAATTAAAATATAATTAAACTTAACTCTGAAAATATCGAAGTAATAAAACAAGAAATAAATTGATGAAATATATAATTTTATTTTGGTGTGCAAATTAGTGGGAATTTCTTGATGTTGTGATGGTAGATTTGTAATAGTCATTATTTTATAGACATGGTAGTGAACGTGTTAAGATACCTTAAGAGTATATTGAATGCATTCATTGACGAGTTCTGAGTTCTGAGAGTATAGAACTCAAAGAAAGGTCAGATGTACTCAAATGAAGGTTGGTCGGATGTCGAGAGTAAAATACTCAAAGAAAGGTAGATCGGATCGGATGTCGGGAGTAAAATACTCAAAGAAAGGTTGGTTGGATGCCGAAAGTAAAATACGTATTTTGTCCAAATACCGACATATATATTTTTTGATCATATTCTTATTAACAAATATGATAAATATTTATCATGCTTGAGGTGTTGATATGAGAATTAAACATTTGATAAATATATCTGAAATTAAAATATAATTAAACTTAACTCTGAAAATATCGAAGTAATAAAACAAGAAATAAATTGATGAAATATATAATTTTATTTTTGTGTGCAAATTAGTGGGAATTTCTTGATATTGTGATGGTAGATTTGTAATAGTCATTATTTTATAGATATGGTAGTGAACGTGTTAAGATACCTTAAGAGTATATTGAATGCATTCATTGACGAGTTCTGAGTTCTGAATGTACGTCTTCAAATAGTATGAGCGAATATGACTGAATCCTACGAATGTTGTCTGAGTGAAAATTCTCATAGAAAGTTCGAGGTTGGTATGAATACTCATAGAAAGTTTGAGGTCGAGCATTAGGGATAGTTAGTATGAGATAAGATAGTATGACATGATACATGCCTGAAAATTACTCATAAAATGTTCGAGATTGAGCATTAAACGATAGTTGATATTATCATGATAGATTTGTAATAGTCGTTGTAATAACATGTATGAATACTCATAGAAATTAGTTCGAGGTTAGACATTACGCGATAGTTGATATGAGATGAGATATTATGACATGGTATGTGAGTGAAAATACTCATAGTATGACTATAAACAATGCGCAATGTCAACTTTATCAAATATCGACATATATTTGTTTGATCATATTCTTAGTAGCAAATATTTTTAAAAAATTGCTCGAGCAACCGGGACCAAGAACCACTACTAAGGAGGCTCCCAGTTGCTCGAATAATTTTTTAAAAATATTTACAACAAAATTAATTTTATTTAATTATATTTGGTAATTTAAATTTAGTTTTACAATTCAAATAATATTTTTAATCAAGTGTTTAGAGTAAAATTGGAATAAACTCAACGATGTACCTTCATATTATGTAGATATGTGTTGCGTATATATATATATATATATAATTAACTACTAAACTATACTGAAATTTTTGTAATCCACTTAAGTGTATTTCCCTAATGGTTATACTAGACCCCGGCACGTGCTACGCACGTGCACGTTATCGTCGTTGTTCGTGCGTGAAGTCTTACGAGAACATGATCAACCCGACTTCTAGGATAATACAAGAATTGATCACTTCATAAAAATATTATTAATGTAAAACTAAACTTAATTTGCATAAGATAATGAAATAATAAAATTTAAAAATTCTTAATATTTTTAAAAAATTGCTCGAGCGATCGGGATTCCTTTTGATAGTGTTATATGCTCCCGGTCACTCGAGCAATTTTTTAAAAATATTAAGAATTTTTAAATTTTATTATTTTATTATCTTATGCAAATTAAGTTTAGTTTTACATTAATAATATTTTTATGAAGTGATCAATTCTTGTATTATCTTAGGAGTCGGGTTGATCATGTTCTCGTAAGACTTCACGCACGACCAATGACGATAACGTGCACGCGCATAGCGCGTGCCCGGGTCTAGTGTAATTTTAAATCTAAAAATATCATTTCACGGACTGATCATGGTGCGAATGGGATACTCACGGGAAAAAAATAGACGTTTTAATTATTTTTTTTCATAAAAAGAAATACAATTTATTTGGTTAACGGCTACTTAACTACCATTTCATTCGGTTAATTAAAGCATCTCTCTGCAGTTTGCAGACCATTGATTAATGTATCTTCATTGAGATTTTAAAACAAGCTTTTAATGGTGTCGTTAAGCAGTCAACGTCCAACAACACATATACATATATATAGGTATGTAATTCCACAAATATACGGTTAACAATTTTTTTTTTTTTTTTAAATTATGGATTAAAAAAACTGCTATATGCGAAAACTAATCACCCAAGTTCAAATTACACAACTAAAACTAGTTAGCTTTAACAATTCGCGAAACAGAAAAGTCAACAACGTCTTTTCGGAGCGTGTTAATAGTTTCCTTCGGATGTGAGCTATGAATTTCAAACACATGCCGCTGTTTGAGCGTCATACCCGCCATGATATCCGCTACCGCATTTGCTTCTCGAAAAATATGTATGAACTTCATTCTTTTGAACTGCATCAATAGCTTCCTGCAATCCGCAATGATCAACATTAGTTTTTGATTTGACATATTTTCATCAGAGATTACCTTATAGGTTGAGAGAGCGTCCGTTTCAATGTGAATATATTTTAATCCGAGTGTTTTTGACAAAAGTAGTCTGTCTCGGATGGTCCAACATTCTGCAGTGAGACTGTTTAAGCAACCCAAATTCCTTGAGAATCTTGCAACTCATTGACCCCTGTAGTCTCGGATGACCCCACCGGCTCATGCAAATCCTAGATTTCCCTTAGAAGTTTCATATGTGTTAATTTTAAACCAATCCTTTTTTGGTGGAACCCAACTAATATCAATGGAAATGAACCCATTAGCAGTGTCAGTCTCAAGATAAACATTTTGGTGAAATTTTGTCTGGGATAAAGATAAATTATATACGTTTCTATAATTATGAATAAAGTAAAAAAAATCAACTAGAACAGAAATTAAAAAAATAAATAAATAATTAAACTATTTTTGTAAGGATAAATAAAATATTTTTCAGAAACTTAATATAGAATTTAAAATTACACATATTTTATATTATTTGTTATTTATAATTTTGTAATACAAGGATAGTCGTACATTTTGTATATAGAGAGATTAATGCTACATGTATTTTATTTTATTTTTTAATTAAGGTGGTGCAGAATATATATAGAACAGACAGAACTGCAAATTAATTATAAATAAATAAATGCTTAGCATAATCAAGATTGGTGAAAGGGAAGCAGATTCGAGAGAGAAAAAGTAAATTTAATAATTAATATTAATGTAGAGAGGAATAAAAAAAATTCTGAGCCATAAAAAAAAATTCTAAGCCACAAAAATGATTCTCTCATAATGAAATATTGATTGATTGATAATTAGATTTGTTCTTTTTTGGCCAGAGACAAATTCGAGTTTTTAGATTATTATCAAATAAATAAATAAACCGTTTATTTATGATATAAATATGTTATTTAATAAATTTTTGATGTTATATTTGTAAAACTTTTATGTTATTATTATCTAACAAAAGAAAAATGAATTATTTGAAATCTCAATACAAGAAATGTTATTTTGCAATAATTTATTTTATATGTAAATTAGTACAATGAAAAATGTGCTAATTGATCAACTTCTTTTTTAATAATATATATACCAACTAGACTAAAATAACTTTATAATTTGGCAATTCGTTTTAATTTTAAATATTTTAAACAAAAAGGTGAATATTTACTCTACGTTATCTAACAAAATACAACTGGTTAGCATGTTGTTCATATACTAATAAAATTCAATTAATAAATTATTCACATTAATTTTTAACTCGGGAATTATTTATACTTAAAAGTTCAAATCTCAAGTTAAAAAAGTATGCTATACTGAAAATAGATTTCACGTGTATTATACACATTTTTTTTTCATTTATAATTAATCAAAATTTGAAAGAAATTTGCATCGTGGAAATTTATATTCGTCAATTTAATAAAATACCTTCTAAAAATTCTACTAATAAATTATTATTAAAAAATTAACGTGTATTTGTGAAGTTTTTTAAAAAGTAGGCACTATACAAAAAGAATTTAAAAAAGTAGGTATACTGAAAAAATATTTAGTAAAATGTATATAATCGCTATTGGGGGTATCATTTTTTACAACGTGCGTTACTTTGAATAGCGTTTTTCAAAAAACGCTACCCCTGTAGCGTTCCTAGTAGCGTTTTATGAAAAAAACTATCCTCAGTAGCGTTTATATACATTTTGCTAAATATTTTTTCAGTATACTTAATTTTTTAAATATTTTTTGCATAGTTACTTTTTAAAAAACTTCTGTATTTGTTTTTAGAAATATATATAATTGGAAAAAGGAAGCTAAGGGTATAGAGACGCAATTAGGTATGGAAGAGGAGGGCAAATAGGGAAAGAAACACAGACAGACAGCTCCCCTAAATTCGTCCTTTTCTCAGTGTTTCGAGATGAGCGAATCTTAAATATCGTCCCCCTCTCCTCTCTTCAAAGCTTTCTTCTTTGACCGTCGTACCGTCTCCCTGAATCTCTCTCTCTCCATATCGAAACCACAGAAACCATGGAGGACGATACGATTACTACTAGTCTATTACTACTGCACTGGAGTTGATGCCAAGTATATATACTTCTACCCTTAATTAACATCAACGAGAATTCTTCTCAAGAAACGGGGACACCCACCACGCCGCCCTCGCCTTCTCTCCTTCTCTCTAGCAGAGAGAAATACTGTGCAGAGGGCACTACATTGATTATCCTTCGTTCGACTGATTGATTCCCGCCACCGTCTTCTGGATCCGACCTGTCAGATCTCCTCGGCTTCTGTAATAGTACGGTGAGCAGCGTCTCTATTGCATTTCCGTTTCAGGACACCTCTCTCTTAGTTAACGAGAGAGAGATTTTTGTTTTGGCTCCGTCGGCGTGTAAAAGACTCCGCCTTGTACACGCAGAATTACAAAAATGTCGATTATAGTTTTTTAAATTAACAGATTACCCTGAATTTAGTTCATGAACAGTACTCCTAGTACAATGAATAACAGTGCGAATCGTTTATCCATGTTGAGGAGCAACTGTTCTCTTTGACCATTCAAACTGATTTGCCTTGGCTGTTGTTGGTTCTAAACTTTGCGTAATTCACGTGTTTGGTCGTTCGTTGCTGAGGTTCAGTTTTTGTATTTTGCCTCTTCTGATGTGAGTGTCTCTTCTTCTGTAGAGTTCATGTATATAACAATTGTTGCTTAGTGATAACTGTTTGCTAACTCTTTTGTTAGGTTAGCTATAATGAGACAGAAAGTAGAATTTATCTAGGTTATCTAGTTGCCTCGTCTGTTGCATTTTTAAAGCAACTTTTCGAATTGGACTGCAAAATATTGTCATTTTCTCTTCCTGTAACTTGTGGAGGGTGTAGTGTAACGATATCTGATACACGCGAAGGGAGTTAGTGTAGAGAAGTGCGAGGTAAAAAAAAAGACTTTTGGATTTGAGTAAAGAAAATCGGGAGATTTTAGTAGAATAGGAGTGAGATGAACCCAGTGTGGCCATGTTTATGACATGTAGATGCATGCCATTCAAAGAGTTTACTATAAGTATGATGCATTTTGTTTAGTTGCTTTTATGCTGTATACCTTGATAAGACTTTGTATCAGCTTCTAATATTTTATCTTGATTGGCAGTTGGTTAGCTGCTCCTACAAACATGGAGATTCGTAATCACGATAGACCGAGGAGAAGACATAATCATGTCCATGAAAATGGTGATAGCACTGACTTTGTAACTGTTGATGAGTTCAATCCATGGACTTCTTGGGCATACAAGCCTCGGACTATTTCCCTCTTGCTTATTGGCGCGTGTTTTCTGATGTAAGACTCTCTTAACCATCATTCTTCTAAGTAAAATGAAATGAAGATCGTTGGTTTTGCATTGTATTGAAGATTATGAGTTCAGCAAATGGTATTCTATGTTCAGCTTTGCAATTATACTAGATTGACCATGTGAATGAGTTATTTCTGTTGTCCAGATGGGCGAGCGGAGTTCTTGATCCTGAAAGTACTGCACCCGTGGATCTGGTTACGTCTGTAAAAAGGTTAGTTGATAGAATTTATTACCCGTTTTCACTTTATCTTTTTATTCTTGCGTTCATGTGGAATTAAACCGTCTCGATTCTGTTTATGACTCTTTTGCAGAGGTGTGTGGGCAATGACTGCAGTGTTTCTTACTTATTGTTTGCTGCAAGCTCCCTCTACGTGAGTTTTAAGCACAGCTGATATTGATTTGGCCTTTTTATGGTTTATTTATTATCTGGCAATTTCTTATTTTGTAGATTTTAAGGCATGCAAAAGTTTGTAATCTGCATTTTATTACTTCCTTTCAGGGTTCTTATTAGGCCACATCCTGCAATTTGGAGACTTGTTCATGGAATGGCTGTTCTTTACCTTGTCGCTCTTGCCTTTCTGCTCTTCCAGGTTAGTTTGTGTGAAGCAGAAAACTACTTATTGATGATCATAAAATATAAATCTTGGATATTTATCACTATCAACGAATCAATGTAAAACTGGAATTTCATGAATGAATCCATGTTTGTTTTATGCATTTGCAGAAACGTGATGATGCCCGCCAGTTCATGAAGTTTCTGCATCCCGATCTTGGTGTTGGTAATGGATCTCTCTAAATCATTCCTTCTCATTTTTCTCCTGAGAAAACATTAATACTGCAATGTCCGAACTTACTAATCTAAAAAAAGTGAGCACCTAAAGGCCACCATCTGCAGAAAAGGAAGAACAATAAGAAATTGCAGAGGCAGACATTAACCAAATTAATAGAGAAATGAATATATTGTGCAGAACTTCCGGAAAGATCTTATGGTGCTGATTGCCGAATTTACCTCCCTGACAATCCCGAAAACAGGTTTAAGAATGTTTATGTACGATTTCTATCTTTCATTCTTTCTTTTTCGTTCCAACATCCCATTTTTGCATATGTTCATATCTTCTGTGCTTTATGTTAGGTATTGTAGTCTGATTCATATGTAATGGTAGATTATGTATTAATGTACGCGTCTCGCGGTTTAACCTGTCCATAGGCTATACTGTACTGTATTTCTCCATGTATACGTATTTTGTAACAGTAACCATCATCAATACAAATGAGTCAAACCGCGTGGAGGTTACCCTAATTTTGGCTGTTACCACGGAAATCAATTTTTCTCTCTACCTCTCTCTCTAATCTCTCTAGAAATCGATCCTAACACTTTATCCTCTCCATAGGAGACCCTTTTCGATGAATTTGTGCTTGCTCATATCTTCGGTTGGTGGGGAAAGGCGATACTAATTCGAAACCAGACATTGCTGTGGGTGCTGTCTGTTGGATTTGAAATGATGGAGGTTAGTATCTTACTTGATATCAACCTTTTTTAAAAAATAAAAAAATAAATCCGTATTGTAAGTTTCAGCTTACATTCCGACATATGTTACCAAACTTCAACGAGTGTTGGTGGGACAGCATTGTTCTTGATATCCTCATCTGCAACTGGTTTGGTAGGTTTCATCCAATCCTATATATATATATATATATATATATATATGATCCAAACTCATTACTTACTACTATGCAGGAATCTGGGCCGGAATGAATACCGTCCGGTACTTTGATGGAAGAACATATGAATGGGTTAGTATAAGCCAGCAATCCAATGTTATAGGCAAGGTATGGTATGGCTCTTGCTTTGCATGAACAGTATTTCTGTATTTTTCAACAAAACCCATCCGTTAAAATACTAGGTTTGATCGTTTTTGTGACCAATCTAGACACTTGGTTTCATTCCAGGTTAAACGAACATTAGGGCAGTTCACCCCAGCTCATTGGGACAAAGACGAGTGGCACCCGTTTCTTGGTCCCTGGCGGTTCATCCAAATCCTGATTCTCTGCATCGTTTTTATGACAGTCGAGCTCAACACCTTCTTTTTGAAGTTTTGCCTTTGGGTACCCCATCGGAACCCGGTCATAGTCTATAGGTTGATTCTTTGGTGGGTCATCGCAATCCCGACCATTCGTGAATACAATTCCTATCTTCAAGACAGGTTCTTTCACTCAAAACACACAAAAGAACATGCCCAGAGAGATGTCACCATTAAAAAAATTTGGTCTTTTTAACTCCAAATTTACCCTTGTCCTGCAGAAAGACAGTGAAGAAAGTTGGTGCATTTGTATGGCTCTCACTTGCCATCTGCATCGTCGAACTCCTCATATGCATCAAGTTCGGTCATGGTAAAATCGCCATTCACCCATCAAAGTTCGTCAATTTTTGATAGATGATCATTGAATTGTTTTTACGAATCTAGGTTTGTATCCGAAGCCGATGCCTGTACGGTTGGTGACGTTGTGGTCGAGTGTGGGAGCTGTTCTAGTGGTGTTTCTGATTGTCTGGTCATGGCAGCTTCATCGCCGAATGCAGAGGAAGAGGCAGTGATAGTCGTTTTACTGCATTATTCTTTGATTCAATTTCTTGATTGTTTTCTTTAGGTATGGTGTAATGTATATACCTAGCTGAGGCAGTTTCGGCTTCTCGGTTTTTGTTTTTTTTCTTCAGAAATTGTACATTCTTATTCAAAAGAGAAGTTATCTGCGTTTAATTTTAGAACTGCATGTATATAATATAGTGGAAATTATTTCTAACACGTTGACACATGTAATTGAACAGTTAAAACTTATGTTGAACATTTACTTATGTTTTTAAAATGTAACTGAACAATTACAAAAACAATAATATGCGAAAAGTAATTAAAATATACTTTCATTGATCTTTATGTTCATCTTCACGTTCTTAATCTTCATTATATTTTTTGCACGATTCAAATTCGAAATCTGATTTGCACAAATTTGAGTTTCGAATCGAACCCAGATATGCATTCCCGAGTTCGATTCGAACCAAAATATGTGTAAATCTGAGTTCGAAATTAAATTTCAGATATGAAAAACATGAAGAACCAGATAAAAGGCAAGGATAAAAATATAATTTTTGTAACCATTTAATCACATTTATCAAATATATCTAACTGAATATAATACGTTTAATCAAAAAGTCACATTTTTTAAAAATATAAGTACCCATTTGGTCGGTGCCAATATAATATATATTATTTTTTCTGCAATGTGACAGTTCTGCTGGAAATATGCAGCAAACTCAGTTGTTCGATCAACACTGTATTATTCAGACATCAATTGCCATGTTTTCCCAATTCGAATCGAGGAAGAATCTATTAGCTATCAGTCTAGTATGTCATTCCTTCCTTCAAACATTCTCTGCCTCGTGGTCTTCACCTGCATGAGTACACAATCCATAAGCAAAATCGTTGATCTCGCAATTGTAATTACAGTTGAGATGTTAACATTATATACCCGTTTTTCCCAATCGGTGCAGATCGTTACAATGAGGAGGAGAAGACTCTGCACGAACGAACCAACCAAGATCCCAATCCACAACCCTGTTCCTCCGAGGTTTATCCAGAAACCTAGTACGACAGAGACCGGAACTCCGCAGGCGTAATACGCCACCAGGTTTATATACGCCCCGATATCCTGCCATCCGCATCCTCTCGACACTCCTGATAGAATTTACAAAATGGGTTAATTATCAAATAGGTACCCTAACTTTACATGGTTTGTCAAGTAGGTACCTAATTTATTTTTTTGCCGCAAATAGGTTGCCTAACTTTGTGAAATTAGCAAATAGGCACCTACCGTTAATTTTCCGTTAAGAATAAATGGAAAATAACGTGAGGAGCAGATATGTACCTGAACTTGACATGGTTTGATAAACAAGTATCTGAATTTACACGAATTAGCAAGTAGATATCTGAATCGATTCAAAAACCAGTTCGGTCGAACCACTTTTTTTTAAAGGTAGGGCTTATATATCAAACACATGCATGACTCAACTCCAGACATTCTCAGTGAATCTAAGTAGGGTTTATGAGGTCGTGCGACTGAGAACGTCTGGAGTTGAGTCATGCATGTGTTTGGTATATAATTTTTTTTAAGTTAAAAAAATGGTTCGACCGAACCGGTTTATGAACCGATTCAAATATCTACTTACTAATTCGTGTAAATTCAGGTACCTGTTTGTCAAACCATGTCAAGTTATCTATCAAAAACCATGTCAAGTTCAGATACCTATTTGCTCCTCACGTAATATTTTTCGTTTATTCTTAACGGTAGGTACCTATTTGCTAATTTAACAAAGTTGGTGAACCTATTTGCGGCAAAAAGAAATTTAGGTACCTACTTGACAAACCATGTAAAGTTGGGGTACCTATTTGATAATTAACCCTCCTACTATTTACAAAGATTTGACATACCAGTGACCAATTAATTAATTAACTGTTGTTTGAAGTTGAGGATTCAGTCACCTGAAAGTACAGCGTGTGAGGCGTCTAGTATCACTGCAAGACAGACAAGCGGGGCTATCTTTGCGACATAGCCAACAACTTCCTCCTCGTTACTGAATGCATAGCCGAAAGAATGGCGAGCCATGAAAAGGATCGAACTCACCACCGCCACCTCCAAGATCGCCATGACCATCGCCGTGGTGACAGCAAGGTGAGCACCGTATGCATTCCCGGCTCCTAGTTCATTTGAAACCCGGGTACTAGTGGAAAGAAGATAACATATGAATAGATTGGGTAACAAGATATGTAACGTATAAACAAGTTTTAGGGTTAAACAATAATATGAACTGAACTCTTAGAGGTATGAACAATTTGCTAACTTTTTTTGTTTTTTTAACAATTACCTAGATCACTCTACTATCGATTAATTTCTAGATACCTTGTTGTATGGATAAAATATCACAGTCTGTCTCCCTAAGGTCCAGATTTCAAGTTTTTTTTTTTACCAAATTTTAAATCGTAAATTTCATTCTCTCATGTGTTTGACTAAATTGCAAATTTATCACCTCTATCAACTTTTTCACCCAAATTTAACAGAATTAGTTTTAAAATTTGTAAAAATAATAAAAAACTTTTAAAAAAATATCACAATTTAACATTTTAAGATTTTTTCAAATATTATAATTGAGTCATGATTCGGTTAGGGTTCGATTGAGTCTCAATCGAGAGGCGCGGGGCTGAGTCTTAATCCATACCTGGTTGCCCAACTAGGGGGGTCGGTCTGGTTCCAGATCCCAAACCCGAGCCCCAATCGAATTGGGGTCGAACCAACCCACAATTCAATTGGGTCTCGATTGGAGTTCAATCGAGTCTCAATTGGAGTTCAATCGAGTCTCAATTCACAATCATGACTCAATTGAAACATTTGAAAAAGTTTGGAATTGATAAATTGTGATTTTTTTTGAAAATTTTATGTCATTTTTGCAATTTTCAAAACTTATTCTTTTAAGATGACCAAAAAAAATTATTTTATTAAATTTGGATGAAAAAGTTGTCGGAGGAGACAAACTTGCACTTTGACCAAATATAAGTAAATAAAATTTTATAATTTAAACTTTAGGGAGAAAAGTTGAAATTTGGCCTAATAGTAGGGGGAATGTTATATTTTACCATGTTGCTATTTACCCGGAGGTTTAAGTATTAGAGGCAAACCTTACAGCTGCACTGAGTGAATCCGGTATAGTGTACAATGCTGTCATGGTTGATAAACTGTTAAGAGTAATGACGACATGTCAGTGACACGATCTATATTACTCTTACAAAGTACAAACATGTTTATTTACATCGTACAACGTTAGACAAAATGTGGGTTTACCATACAGAAAGAACCGAAGCTTCGAGCTTGGGATTCGGTAGAAGCCCAGAGAGCAGCGTCAGCAGTTCAAATGACCACCACTCCAAACTGCAAATGCATGCAGAAACTCGTGTTGTAGAACTTTCGAATGGTTGCTTGGATTATTGTGAGGTCGTGACGACACTTTCAGATTGAAACAATTTGGATGCACACAAACTTTCAATCGGATAAAATCAGAATACTAAAGTAGAACTTGAGAAGGATTGTAAATGTTTGAGATGAAATTTTGGACCTCCCCTATGACCAATTTATAGTGTTTGCCACACCCTTTAGAAGAGACACCACATCCTTTGGAAGAGACACTATGCCCTTTGGAAAGAGACACTACACTATTGGATTCAAATTTTGGCTCCAAACCAAAGGGACACCTTAGGATAATGACTTGGAGCCGAAGTAATTGCAATGGTTCGACCTAATACTTGGCTCGACCCCAGCCAGGGGCGTTGCTCCCTTTGACCTCCATTGCCTCGTCTCTAATCAACTGATAACTCTTCGATACAGTGAATCATAATATACTTAAACAAGCGTGCACTCCGCACCCTCCTAAATTTTTTAATGAGATACTATGATGCTATTGATCAACTAGTCAATCCAATTACACTAAAATATCTAACAACTCGCAAGCTTTTTAGGATCGAAACCAAACTTAAACTTGGTAAAACGTGGAAGGAAAGCTAACCATATCATTATGCTAGAAGGAATGGCGAAGCGAAAGAACTCCCCGATTCCTCGAACTACCTCCATCGAGATCGGACTAACCCGGGTTTTGGCACAAGACGATGAGTACTTCATATACAAGCCGAGCAACACGACATCGAACCAGTACGAAAACCCTAATGCAAATGCAGCTCCGATGTTTCCGAGTCCAGACTTGAACACTAGAGCCCAACAGAGCACAACGTGGCACACTATGGTTGCACATGAGCTCAGCAACATTGGGATTACGAGGCTTTGCATCTGGAAATAGCGGATGATTGGTTGGAGAGTGGCGTATGCAAAGAGGGCGGGGATGAGGCAAACGATGAACTTGCCTGCCTTGTCGGAGATGTCGGGGTCTTGGCCGGTTCGTAGGAGGAGTTGCCCCATGAAGAGCCATAAGACGGACAAGGGGATGCAGATTAAGAAGAGACAGAAGATGGCAGTGTAGATTTGGAGGCCGAATTTACGGTACTGACCTGCGCCGTATGCTTGGCCGCAGATGGTTTCTAGGGCACTCGACATTCCACACTGGAAAAACATTGAAATTTAGGGATTAATTGTTGAAAAATATGAGAAAAAGAGAACTTAGACGAACCACGGGGCTGAAGCCGGTGACGGCACACAGAGAGACGGCGATTGCGGTGCTGGAAAGGGACAGCTCGCCGTGATGGCCGACCATCATCACCGACACTATCTGAAGGAAGTAGAGAGACAAAGCCACCACCATCATAGGTCCGGCAATATAAATCTGCCTCCTTGCTTCATCTTTTATCTCCACCAACTTGGCGATTACACCTCTTCCAGCTTCTTCTGCGTTGTTTGTGGTTGCAGGTAGCAGCAGTGGAAGAGCCGTCGCCTTCTCCACCGCCATTCTTCTTCTTCTTGTGTATCTCCCATAAACTCATGAAGAAGCTATACATATATATATTCCAACAGATCACTTTGATAGTGGCGGCCGCCATCCATCGCCTTCCATGTCCACAATTTAGAGAATTCCACTACGACAAGTTTTGAATCATGAGAAAATAATTAATTAAGTGAACTCTGAAAGTCTGTTCTCTTGTCTTTGTTTCTTCTGTACAGAAAAATATTCCTTTCAAAAGTTTAAAGATTCCCTGCATTTCTTTTACTTTTGCTTTGTCGATATATACATTGATGCACCTTAATATATTCTAATAATAGAGATATCACGGTCACAGCAGGTTTTGGCCTTACACAAGATACACCTCGACTTTTCTTGATTGATTGATGATGGCATTGATCTCATCATCATCTCCTCCACTCCCATTGCTCATCATCAAGAAAGAAGATGGAGAGAAAAACGGATGCAGATCTTGAAGGCCAACTGCTACTTCCATCGCCATGCAGTCAAAGATTTACAAAAGATGATTACATCGGAGAAGGGAAACGACAGCTACAGCTTGCCGGACCTCTGGTCGGAGTCAACATCTTACAGTTCTGCTTAGAGATGATATCACTTATGTTTGTTGGCCACCTCGGAGAGCTTCCTCTTTCCGGAGCTTCCATGGCCACCGCTTTTGCCTCCGTCACAGGATTCAGTGTTCTGGTCAGTATTCAGTTTTTTATACATACAAAAATTGAATTTATGTGTGTATTAGTTACACTAAAACTCCTTGTTGGAAAATTTCGAATGGATGGTGGTACTTGTATGCTTGGATTATTCTGAAGTCGTGACGACACTTTCAGATTGAAACTATTTGGAGGCACCCAAACTTTCAATCGGATAAAATCAGAATACTGAACTAGAACTTGAGAGAAGGATTGTGAATGTTTTTGAATGAAGATTTAGGACCATCCTATGACCAATTTGTAGTGTTAGTCACACCCTTAGGAGAAGACACCATATCATTTGAAAGAGACACATTACCCTTTGGGCATAGCATCTGTCATTTCGGCCATGATGCACCATTTGATTCAAATTTTGGCTCCAAAATCAAATGGACACCTTAGAAAGACTCTAGAAACATTTCGGCCCTTAGCCATGGTTTGACCCTTAGACAATGGTTCGGTCCAATACTTGGTTCTATAGCAAGTGTCCAAAAACCGAGAATTTTGAGGTTTTAAAAAGTTAAGTCATTAGCTCGACCCCAGCCAGGGGCGCTGCCTCATCTCTAATCAACTGATGAATCTCCAATACAATAAATCATAATATGATTAAACAAGCGTGCACTCCGCACCCTCCTAACTTGTTTAATGAAATACTATGATCCCATTGGTCAGCTAGTCAATCCAATTACACTAAAATATATAACACTCATCAACTCCATCTCCTTTCATATGTAGCTAGGAATGGCAAGTGCATTGGAAACACTCTGCGGCCAATCATTTGGAGCCAAACGATATCACATGGTCGGAATCCATACACAGAGAGCCATGCTCACCCTCATCATCTTCAGCGTCCCTCTCTCCTTTCTCCTCTTCTACACCTGCCCAATCCTCTTATTTCTCGGCCAGGACGCCGCCATCTCCGACAAGGCTGGAGTTTTCAACCGTTGGATGGTTCCAAGCCTCTTCGCCCAAGCCCTTCTCCAGTGTCTGAACCGCTTCCTACAAACCCAAAACATCGTGCTTCCAATGATGGCTAGTTCTTTATTCACGGCCTCCTTCCACATCCCCATTTGTTGGGCTCTCGTGTTTTGGTGTGGGTTTGGAAGCAGAGGCGCCGCCATGGCTAACTCCATCTCGATTTGGTTGAATGTGGCTTTGCTTGCGGCTTACGTTAGGGTTTCTCCAAAGTGCGCCAAGACATGGACAGGGTTTTCTAGAGAGGCTCTACACGATATTCTCGGCTTCGTCAAGCTTGCTGTTCCATCGGCTACAATGATTTGGTCAGTCTTTTATACTAATAACCTTTTCCATCTTCATTAGGGTTTGTTCATCTTTTACAGCTTTTAGTAGTAAACAGTAACTTCTTTTGTGATATATTGCAGCTTTGAGTATTGGTCATTCGATATGGTAGTTCTTCTATCAGGTCTTTTACCAAATCCGAAGCTCGAGACTTCAGTGTTATCGATAAGGTAAGACGGACAACATATTTTTGTCGAACTGATCATAGGTGAATACGCGATTTTGTGGATCTGAGTATTGAAGTTGTAAGTTTCATTTGCAGCCTCAACACTTGTTGGATGGTGTACATGATCTCTGTGGGGCTTGGTGGTGCCATAAGGTTAGTTTTATTCCAAAGAAAAGTTGATTGCTAACAAACTATTACACCTTAACCAACTGTTTCAAGAGTCTGAACTTGTGATTGAAAACATTCAGTATACTCTGTGAGTGAAAACATTCAGTATACTCTTAAGTAGAGTTGATCACGTGTTGGTCGAGACGATCTCGGAGACAGGACCGAGACCGACTTCGACCAAAAAAGACCGCCCGAGTCGATCTTGCTTGACTCGGGCCGGTCTCGGTCCTGGACCGAATCTGACCCCAAAAAACAAACAAAACCGAATCTGTCAAAACTCAAATGTAACTCAAAGCTGGATATGCTCTTCCAATTACATTGTAGGCAACCATTTTGCTTTTCATTTTTTTCTACCTCTTTGAATGAGAACATCGTTGAAGTTTGAGAAAAAATATACAGACAAAGTAAAACAGAAATGTAATTAAATTCGGTATGAACCGGTCTTAATTGGGCTTTCAGGAAAAAAACTCAATACCGAGTTCGAACTTGAAGAAAAAAACTCGTCCGCTCGGTCTCAGACCGGCCTTGTCGAAAATTCGGTCCGAAAGTCTTTTTTGATCTCCCTTACTCTTAAGTCATCTTTAAGAGATAAATATACAATCATTGCATTTCTGACTAGTATATAGATGTGCCCAGTTGATTCAATCAATTATTTACTTCAGCAACCTTGTTGTTCTATCTTCCTACAGCACAAGAGTTTCAAATGAACTAGGTGCAGGTCGTCCGGACCACGCCCGCTTGGCATTACAGGTGATGATTGCAATCGCGCTCTCGCAAGGATCGATTATCGCGATTGCAACTATTTTAGTTCGTAATGTTTGGGGAAAGTTTTACAGCAATGAAGATGAAGTTATTAAGTATGTAGCTACCATGATGCTTCTGCTATCAGTATCAGACTTTCTGGACGGCTTCCAGTGTGTTCTCTCAGGTCCTGGAAACCAAATATATCAAAAACATGTTTCGATTCGTCGTAACCTATCTACCTTCATTTGAAAGTTGTGTTGGATAATCATTGCAGGAGCTGCAAGAGGATGTGGATGGCAAAATCTCTGTACAGTCATCAACCTGGGAGCTTATTATGTAGTTGCAGTGCCTTCTGCAGTGCTATTCGCTTTCGTTTTACATATTGGAGGAATGGTAAGACATTTACGTATCAAACACTTTATCATGAATACCCAGATTAAATACCAAGTAGCTAGCTGAACTTTGGACGTTTTGCAACGAATTACCCGAATTTCGAAAATTCAAAACGGGCTAACTCAACTTTGAAGAATGTGCAAATACCTACCTCCGTCCAATTTCTGACGACTTTCCGAAAACAGTTACGGATAATTGGACGAAGGTAGCTATTTGCATGCACTTTCTTCAAAGTTGAGGTAGCCCGTTTTGAATTTTCAAAGTTCGGGTTGCTCGTTGCAAAACGTTCAAAGTTCAGGTAACTACCTACCACTGAATACACACTAAGTTTCATGACATCGATTGTTGCTGTAAATATAATGGAGACAGGGTCTATGGATGGGGATCATATGTGGGCTCACTGTGCAAGTAGTTGCACTTGTGACTGTAAATACGTGCACAGATTGGAATCAAGAGGTAATTTTCTTTACCATTCATGAAGGATTTGATCAATGAATTAACTAGAAAAATTACTGTTCATTTGGCTGGATCATTAGGCGAGGAAAGCTGCGGAGAGAGTTCAAGCAACTGGGAGCAACGATTTCAACATATGATCGACAATATATATTATTGTTTATTAAAAAGCTACGAATTTTATTTAATTTTCAATATAACAGTAAAATAATTTACTGCGGAAACACTTTTCTTATGTTGACTTCCCCCCTCCTTCCCTTGGAGCTGCCATGGAGCTCCGAGAAGTAACTCTGAGGGTTACTCTCAAAGTTTCCCCTTGATATGTAGCTGCTGCCGCCACTTCGGGGGGCCACCATCATACCAGAACCAGCACCCCCACCTCCCTTCGACGATGAACCACCGCCGCTGCCGCTTTTCCCACTTCCTCCGCCACCCTTGCCTCCCATTTTGCAGTTCAAAGCTGATGAGAGCTAGAAATCTTAATTACTGTGTCAAGGAGATTACTTGATTTGACATTGCATAAACAATACTGGTATTTATACAGAAATGAAACGGGTTGTGTTCGTTGTTATCTAGATAGGATTAATGTTGATTATATGTCATTCCGAGTGGGTTGAACGCCTACGGAACATGGATGAGTTAAACTTAACACGAATGGCTCCGCAATGGGAAATTTATGCCCGACAGAAGGAGCGGGGTGATTCGAAATGAATGGGGAGATTTGATAAAAGACTTTCCAATGTGTATTGGAATCATCAATAGTCTCCTGGCGGAATTGTGGGCTATAAGAATCGATTTCACTATGACAACAAATTTGGGAGTGCATGATCTCTACATCGAAGCAGACGTACATGAAGCAATAAACTTGATAATTGAAGATCCAGATGCACTTGAGGATTCAGATGCAGATAGACGATTAATGTCTCTTATATTGAATTGCAGAAAACTTATTTTGAATTTTAATAGATTCAAAATCAGACACGTGTTCCGAAAAGCAAAAGCAAATAGGGCGACAGATGTTTTAGCTAAGAAAAGTGTTAATAGCAGTTTTGGTGGTGACAGATGTTTTGGTAATTAGAGTGGGATTATGTTTATGTATATAATATATATCATTCGGAATGTCCAAAACGTGTTTATTTGGAAATAATTAGATCTAAGACAAGAGTTTATTGAACAATTTTGCATGTCAAACGCAACTATATTACCCTAGCCAAGATGAAAAACTAACCCATTCCCCATGCAAAGAATACCCTTGTTTACCGCAAATTTCACAGTAAAATGAAAATTTTACGGTACTCCACAGTCGATGGGTCATCTACGAAGACTATTCATGAAAGAAACAGCTCTACAAAGCCATATAACGAGTCCTTCCATTATTTGGAATCTCTATGCATCA
Organism: Chamaenerion angustifolium; assembly: GCA_946814005.1. Classification (NCBI taxonomy): domain Eukaryota; kingdom Viridiplantae; phylum Streptophyta; class Magnoliopsida; order Myrtales; family Onagraceae; genus Chamaenerion; species Chamaenerion angustifolium. The sequence continues at coordinate 28,117,972 of OX328277.1, read as the reverse complement.
CCATTATACTTAGCACCTGTAATATCAGATAAATGGATCTCCATTACAGCAGCAGCATTTATCAATATGGGAGGCATAATCAAGATTTAACACTACCTAAGTTTTTTACAAACCTTCAAGTATAAAGGGTAAGATTTGGTCTACTTCGGGTACCTCCTTCTTCAATTCAAGCTGCTCTTCCGGAAGCTCGGGTTCTAAGAACTTCTCTGAACTGTCAAAAACTGCTGCTTCAGGAAGCTCTGGTTCTAAAAACTTCTCTGAACTGTCGAGCTCTACTGCTTCGAATGTAGGAGATTGTGGTACTTGGTCGGGAGGCAGTGTCTCGAGCTTTTGGTACTTGGGTTTGTTCTTCTCGAGGAGGACGTACGTGGTGCAGTAGAAAAAGAGGAGTATTCTGCTTTGTGCGATGACCGTGTTCCTAATTCGACTGTCTCCAAAAGACAGCCTTTCCAGTGCCTGCAAAAACAACATATTTCATGTTCTCCATGTTGTCATAAATGATAAATGAATCGCTCATTTTACCTGTTCTCCGGTTTGAATGTCGTATGAATGTTCATGATCAAATTTAAGGCCCTTGAACTCATTCACACAAAGACCCTCAAATGCCCTGAAAAGTGCAGAAAAGTTAACATTTTTACCCAGTTGAAGTCTTGAAGATGAAAATCAAGCAGTGAGAGACGAGTTACCATCGAATGAGTGAAGCCTTGGGAATCCATCGGAAAATGAATGGTGTGTTGATTGCATTGACATAATAACCGCCAAATACGATGAAAACTGTCATAAGAGATGGCCCCAAGGCCATGGCTGCCTCTGTGGTTGGAACCATTGCCCCCACTGTAAGACCCATTGCAGATGCTGCAAATGATTCCACTGTCATAATTCCACAGAACTTACCAAATCTACAAATAAATATTTCAATAATGTTAGCTGTGTTATGTTAAATCATGCCTAAGTGGATACAAAATTCAAAAAGGAGCAAGATAATGCTATACCAAGTACCTACCTGAACTTTGGACGTTTTGTAATGAGCTAGTCGAACTTTGAAAATTCAAAACGGACTACTTCAACTTTGAAGAATGTGCAAATAGCTACCTCCGTTCAATTTCCGACGACAGTTGACGGAAAATTGGACGGAGGTAGCTATTTGCACTTTCTTCAAAGTTGAGGTAGCCCGTTTTGAATTTTCAAAGTTCGGGTAGCTCGTTGCAAAACGTCCAAAGTTCAGGTAGCTACTTGATATTTAACCCTAGATTAAATCTGCAAAAAATCACAATATACCTTGAAAATGAAGGATGAAGCCGAGCCATGGGGTATAACACTGCACCGAACATTAAAGGGAATGCTGCTCCAATAGGAATCTCTGCTAACAATTTTGAGAGAAGATAAGGCCCGAGAGCATACGATCCTTTTGCCCGCTCCCTATCTACAATTGCACGTTCTTTTGGAAATACACCAACTGTCTTTGTTAGAGCAGACATTGCTGTGTTTATTGCAGCAACCTAGGATATGAAAAAAATGCAGAGATCAGCTTTTCTACTATTAAAATTAGTTGTAGTAAATTATCATGCTTCTAAACCTTAATTACAACAAAAATTATAGTGACTTTTACCTGAAGTAATCCCATTCTATCTTGTATTGATGTTTGGGATCTTCCCATTCTCCAAAACACGGACCCGAAAATAATAGCTGATGCAATTGACATCCTTGCACGAACCTTATTAGTTGGACCATCCCGAGAAGCCTGAAAAATCATCAACTTTTTAGTATACACTCATAAGCAAAGATATCATCCACCAGGCTAAGCTAACTTCAACATATATTATACATTATTTATGAGTAACTAACCTGCATCCAAGCACGCTTTAGGAGCAATCGGAATTGGCTCCACCAATCACCTTTTCTCTTAACAATAGTTTTCTTAGGTATCCTTGTCTTGAAGTTGTCCCTTCCAGTTCCAGACAAAGGAGTAGCGTATAGCATTGGGGATAACTGTTGTGCAAATGATTCGACAAGGCCATCAATTTTTTTACGTGAAGCATAGACACTTTCAGAAGAACTGTAGTCAATGGAAATGAGATCAGCCAAGAACTCAGCCGGATTGACGTGATCTGGGCAGAGGTACCTGTAGAAATAACAACATCAACTTACTCAAATTCAAAAAAAGAGAAGTTTTTAGGAACCTAAGAGAAACTTGAAAACTTATTTTGTGCAAGGAAATAAAAAAGTTTAGCTACAAACCCAAATTTTGAAAAGTATTGAAGAGGTTCATCGCGTGCGGGACCAGCATATACAAGTTCACCCTCTGTCAGGAGTATTATGTCATCAAATTTATAGTAAACAGAACCTCTTGGTTGGTGTATGGAGCATATTACTGTGTGTCCATCCTCAGCAAGTTGTCGAAGAGTTTCCATCACTTTCTCTGCCTGGAAGGCATCAAGTCCTGAAGCAAGTAAAAACATATTTGAAAAATTTACAAATTTAAAATAAAATAAAAGTCTGCCCAATATTACAAAGAGAAATAACTAGCAAAGCAACTACATTTAAATCTATAATTCAATACATCTCTCCTAGAGGACGGACCCATATGATTCTTAAGTGTTTGAAAAATCTAATTTATGGGTTGTATACGAGCGATAACATACACGACACTAACAACACATTAGTCCAAGAGTTGTGTGTTAGACAATGGAGACTTTCACCACCACCACTCATCTGAAGTGGAGAAGCCACTTACTGAAGTGGAGAAGCCACTCTTCTAGTGGGTTTGAGTGGGCAAGCCACTCGCCAAGGTTGACAAGCCACTGAAGATTGTCATCTTTTCTGGTTTATAAGAAGCCAACAATGTTGAAGGAAAGAATAACCACAAGAAAGAGATAATAAAAGAAAAGGTTGTTGTGTGTTGAGTGTGGGAGAAAATAGTGTTGTATTGTGAGCAAAAATACGGAGTGAGTATTTTAGAGTGCGAGCGATACATATTGTGTGATACAATTTGTAACACTATTTGTCCATGGTGGAAGTGTGGTTGTGAGCCGTGGACGTAGCCAAATTGGTGAACCACGTAAATTCTTGTATCGTTTGCATTTTTCTTAATCCATCGAGTCCCAAGGTACTGAAAGGTGGAAATTAGCAGCAGCTAATATCCCAACATTGTGCAATTCACAATTCAAATAATCAGATCGTAACATAAGGAAACATAAGTACCAGTAGTGGGCTCATCTGCAAAAATGACTGATGGACTAGCAATAAGTTCACATGCCAAGGACAACCGTTTCTTCTCACCACCACTAATCCCACGAACTTTAGCATCACCGACATTTGTATCTGCACAGCTTACCTTCACTCAAGAGGCAAATGAATCAAGACTTCCATGAAAACAGTTGCTTGCATTTCCAAAAGCAAATAAGTTTGACATGAAAGATGATCCCTCGGGTTATTTCAAATAGGTGAGACAAACCCTACCAAGCCGGTCTTGAACAAAAGGTCGTTCACATATTTGTCCCTCTCTTCAGTGGAAGAGATGCTTGGAAGCTGAAGCTCAGCAGCCAAAGACAGCGTCTCTTGCACAGTTAATTGAGAAAAGAATAGATCCTCTTGACGGATATAAGCAAACCTGCTTTCGTAAAAACTGTCATCAACAAAATAGAATGATCTAGTATAGTATACGAAAACAAAAAACAATCATTTCAAGAAACATACTTGTAGGGTTTATTTGATCTCTGTCTTCCGTTGATCTCTAGAAGACCCGACAAATGCAGCCGGGGAGAAGCCACAAGCTGCCCAGCAAGAACATTCAACAAGGTTGTCTTCCCTGATCCTGATGGTCCCATTATGGCTAGTAACCTCCCTGGTTTTGCCTCTCCAGTAACATCTTTAAGTAAAAACCTTACCTGTTAGGCAAAAGGATCACACCTTAATTTAAATTTCACAATCCTCACTGTAAATTTTGACCAATGAAGCATATATGATGCATCTACTCATATTTACACTATCCAGCAGTCAATAATATATACAATGATACAATCAAAATGAGGCATTTTACTGATCATTGTAGGCTGTAGCTTAGAGGAAGTAAATAATAGCCGAAGAACAAAAGTGGCCGAAATTCTGATTAGAACTCAACTGATTTGGAGGACTTATCGGTGACGGAGCAAGTGAGGTTCTCCCATCGGATTGTCACCGGACAGATTTTTCCGGCCATCGGAGCTTCCTCGTTGTCATCGACGTCTTCGGCAACATCCTCTCTGTCGTACTCGTAGTCCTGAGGATCGCCTTCTGGGTGGAGATCGGAGAAGAGGCGAATCAGGAGAGCAACGGCGGCTGCCGCCAGAATCTGGCCCACGCCGTTACCACCGAAGCGGACAATCTGGTCCATCTTCCTTCCGCCAAGTCTCGCCATTTTCGCTCTGCAGATAAGAGTGCGGGGTTCAGCGAGTGGCCTAACTCTGGAGGTTCTCTATAGGCTCAGCGAGCATGGTTACGAGGTTGTCGTTTGTTCCAATTTTTTGACAAGGTGGCACTTGGCAGACACGTAACCTATTGGCTATTGACACGTATAATGTATAAAGTTTTTGTTTTTTTTGGCCAAGACGTATAAAGTCATTTAGTTAGGTTAAAATTATATTTTTATAAATAGATATCTTCTAAAAAAAATTGTTATTTTTAAATATCTTAAAAATCATAAATATATCTATTTTAATATTTCAGAATGTGTTCGTCACGACTTTTTTGTTCAATTAAGGTAACTCTATTTCTTTCAAGTATCTCTACGTTATTTTATTGGACCAATAAAATATATATAATTTGTAATTTTTGTTACTCGAAAGCATAGTTAACAGAGCCGGATCAGGTCAGCGGTCCGACCGGGAATCAGACCTCTATTCGATTTGGTTTAGTTAAAATAGTGTTTTATAAATAAACAGTGTTTGAACCGGGTTGAACTGGGTTGAACCAGATGATTTTTTTAAAAAAACGATCGGTTTCCGGTTCACGTTTTAGCTGAATTTTTTTTTGTCTTTCGGTATTTTCAGCCGGTTAAGTTTTTTTTATTTTCGGTTTTTGGTTCTGCACAAACCAATCGGCTTAACCCAATTGGTTAAATCGGTTCACTACTATTGTGTATTGTGTTTGAGAATTGAGAGTAATGTGTGTTTAATATTGAAACTATGTAGTTTGTGTGTGTGTGAGACTATGTAGTTTAAGGTAATTATGTTTGTGTTTGAGACTATGTATGTATTTTAAGTTTTCAAAATTTCCCCCTTGTGAACAGTGAACCGCACACTGAATCGGGTTGGACCAGGTTGAACCGTCTGAACCGTGAACCGACTCCCTCGCCAGTTCGATGGCCAGTTCGATTCTGATAACTATGCTTAAAAGTAATAATTTTTTTCTAAAGTACCTATTTATAAAACCTTGACTTCTGAGACACCTAAATGACTTTTACCCTATTGATCAATAAATTAAGGTTACAATCTAAATATGATTCATTTTTTTTTTTTTCGAATTGGACAATTCATATCAAAATAACTCGTTCGTATGTCAAAAATGCAAACTCAACCATAATCATGAATGGTTCATATGTGGAATATTAGATCAATAATTGATACCCTTACCCAAAACTCTACTACTCTTGAATTTGACCCTAACAGAAATCATCTCTAAAGTTGAGTGTAGAATTGACCAAATCAAAATCTGTCCTATCTGAATTTGAGTTTTAAATTGAAAATGAACAGTTTCGGGAGTATCAGACACGTGTCAAATGGGAAGATAAGTTGTCCCATTATGGGCCGAGTGTAATAGGCCGGGTGCAATTTGAAGCGAAGGCGAATATTTGACTATCTAATCTCTTCACGCTGTCTAATTTTCTGAAGAGAAAGGCCCGGCGGTTCACGAGAGACGGGGGATTCTATTTACATATCATCAATTACTTTATATAGATTAATTCGGTTGAAATACTAATATGACCTAATAATGTTTTGAAAAATTTATGTTTTTAGCAAGTTTTGAACATTAGATGTCTTATATACTAGCTAAAAGTTTTGTTAAATTTAATTATCGAGTTCCATTCTAAAATTAATTGGTGATAGGATGAGGTAGCTTTGTTGTATATATGGTGCCAAATATTAATTATACCAATGGTGTGGTACATCAATATCTGTCACAGTGGACAGTATTTCAACACTCCCCCGCACTGTGGCAACTCATTTTTTTTAAGGCACGGCACTGACACATTTTTTTTAAATTCAGACGGGTTGGGACTCAACAAATCCTCTCTCACGTCCAGGCCCGAACTCTGGTACGTGGAATAAACGGGACATAACAAACCCACTTTGAGCACCCACAACGAGAAACAACCCAACACCGTCAAACGGAACCGGACTCTGATACCATGTTAAATTTAATTATCGGGGCCGAGTCACACCCAAATAGCAACCACAATATACAACTCGGGTTCCATCCTAAAACCAATTGGTGATAGAAGGAGGTAGCTTTGTTGTATATATGGTGCCAAATATTAATTATACCACCGGTGTGGTACATCAATATCTGTCACAGTGGACTGTATTTCAACAAGTTTTACCACTACAATATTAATTTCAATTGTTTTCTTATATACTTCAAATATAATTATTGAAACAACTCTCGTATTATTGTACTAAACATCTTATGTTTATTTATTGATGTTTTTTAGTAATTAAAGTTTGTCCAACGTTGTTTAATTATAGTTTTAATTTAATTGTATATCTACTAATTAATTTTTTGAAATAATTGAAAAATAAGTAATTTTCTAAATTATTAATGGTAGCTACAAAAAGTCAATTTATATAATTGGAATTTAATTACTTATAATTTTTATTCAATATATATTTTGCACGGGTACGACTTATCAGTTAATATTTCTTACTAAATATATTTAATCTACTCATGATTTATAATTATTGATGATCACTTTATAAAATTCAAACAAGATACGTAGTACACGTTAATTTGTATGACATGTGGAGTTGTCATCCATTTTGAATTTTGTGGGATTTAAAATTATGAGTTAACATGTTTATATATGTGATTCATAATTTCAAAGACCCGTGTACCCTAGACTAGCAACTCATATTCATAACATTTGAACTTTTATATTATATTTAATTGTACGAGTTAGGATTATTTTAAATGCGAAGCTGTCCTGATAGGATATATGTGATCAATTTCAAACTACTTCTTGACCAATATGTTAATTTAATTTATATTGAACATTGATATTGCCAATAAATAATTATTCATAGCCATAATATAATATAACGATTCAATGCTTCGTTCCTTAGAGAGAAATCTTAGATTCGGACCCTAGAATTAAAAAATTTCATAGTCAACATTTTACCTCTTACATTATAATCATAGTTAGGGATGAAAAAAAAACGTGTGGTCCGAAAATCCGGTAAAAATCGAACTGATATGAAACCCCCAGTTCAAAAATGTTCGGTTCGATTTAGGGTCGTTTTTTTGTTTGAAACGTTTTTTAGACCGTTCGGTTTACGAATCTAACACTGTAGAGTTCGGTCTGATCGTTAATACGTATATAATTTTATATATTATATTAATTAATATAGTTGATCAATGAATACAAACAAATCATAATATTTTTATTTAATAGTTATTTAGTTGTTTAATCGGTTTAGTAGAATATTATGTAAACATTGATAAATCGAGTTATTTTGTTGTTTAATTTAATTTTGAATACTTATTTTGATTTTGAAAGTGTATTTTTTTTGTTTTTTCAATTTAAACCGAAAATCCGAATGTGCGATTTATTTTTCCTTATACGTTATTTTGGTTTGGCTTTTTTTCAAAGAAAACTTGGTTCAAAAATATAAATACCCGGTCGAAATAGTAAAAAAAAACTGGTCAAACCGATCTGTTTTAACCCCTAACCTCATTGCAAATAGAAATTATTTTAATTATAGAGTAAATATATCAATATACTACCCTCTAAAAAAAAAAAAAAAAAAAAAACGAATTGGAATACAGTCCCTTGTCTGTTATCCCTCTTCCTTACATTCCAACTTCCGTTCATGCCTATCAACCATTCCAAAGTCCATATATACCGTAATACCGGTATTAATAAGTATATCAATTATAAAAATTAGTGTTAATTACAATTATTAATTCATTTGAAACATAATTTCAAATAATTAACATTTTTAAAAATTTGTTATAACATTTTGATGGCACCATAAAAATTGTTATATTCATGCCTGCCATGCAACTGTTCCAATTCATTTTAACCAATCAGAACAGAAAATGAAGTGGAAATCTAATCTTATCCAAATCCGATGCCGTGTTGCCTTGCCGACATCGAAAATATATAAATACTTTGTATTCACGTGACTACGGTGTTGCAGACTAGTGGACTAGTGGATACTACTTCTTACACTGTAAGAAGAAAATATCTGATTTTTGTTTTTGTTGATAATTTGAAAATATCTGATTTTGATAGTATGATGATAAGATTCATTTGAATTTTAAAGAGGAATATTATGTGTATGTGACCTTATTAATAAAATAATAACGAAGTATATATGATATAATCCCTAATAACGAATATCATAAACACAATGACTTTCGAAACCGTGGATAATTTAAAAGTACTACATCAAACATGAATATTTTAAATACGGACGTAATATTAAAATTTTGGTTAATAATTATTGATATAGTTATCCTCCTCAATATTAAAAATCAAGGTTATCCTCTCTAATTTTTATTATACCATTTATAACTATACAATTTTCAATAATCATAACTCTATCAATAGTCAACCATCACATTACAAACCTCTTCATAATACTCATTACATATCTACAATTCTCATGCATCACAACTCTATCAATAATTACATTTATATTCTTCTACAAATTTTTTAATGTTCTTTATATTTATTTTCTCCGAAAAATTTAAACATTCTTACTTTTTTAACTTTCTCTCTCATCCCCAAAAAAAAGTATTTTACATAATTTATTGCTCTATTTTTTAAAATTCTTTAATAAAACTATTCTATATTTTTTTAAAAATTTTCATGTGTAATTCATTTATGAATTCATTACATAAATATTAAGTTTTGAAGATTACCCAACATTTTAGTGGGACAAAGTAAAAACATTCGATTATTGCTACAATTTTCATACTACAATTTTCAGTTAATACTATTTAATTTTAAATTTATTGCATGTGCATCGTAGGATGGTTGATCAATTGCTTATTCGCTCCTTTCCGTAGAAATGGAATCTCAGGTTAATCCTTCTCTTTCACTCCATTTGTTGTAGCGGATTCAACTACTAGAACACAGAAGCAGCGGGCTCAAACCAGCGACGGCTCGGCTCAAAAGAAAAGTTACCAGAAACCCCAGTAGTAACAACGCACGTATCCAATTCAAATTCACTAATAATATTAAAAATTACACTTTTAAAAATTTCAAAAATATTATATAATTACTATTTATGTGTGATATATGCCCCCCTACATTGTCGTCTCTAGCTGAGATATGATCGCTTCAACGATCAGTCAACGTACGTACGTTTTGTTTCCTTTGCCGACAAACTTTATGTTCTTCTACTCTCTTTTTTTTGGTCAAATGTTCTTCTACTCATTAATCAATCAGCTTATGTAAAGTGTTTGAAACCTGTTTAACCCTCTTTTTTAGAGTTTTTTCAAAAAGTATATACTTTAGTTTTTTTATTTAGAAAAGTATGTATAGAAAAAAAATATTTGAAAAAATAGATATACGCGCACCCCCAGAACGCGCATTTTGACAATACGCGCACCCCCAGTACGCGTCAATGCATAGGCGCATGTTGGGGGTGCGCCTATTCAATAGGCGCACCCCCAACATGCGCCTATGCAATTGGCAGCGTTGGGGGTGTCTTTTTTTTTTTTTTTTTTTTTTTAAATAAATTGTTCTATAATGACGACTCGATGTTTAATTAAAAATAAAATTATGTATCTATTAAACAAATTTAAAAAATTATAGTAAGTAGATATTTTAATTGCGATTCAAATGATGGAAAAAATATTAAATTTGGATTTACGGATTGCCTGTACGGCATGCCGTAAGCTGAGATATGAAAATTTGACTTAAAAAATTATAACTCGGACCATGTAAGTCCAAACTCAACACGGTTAACGTCATTTAGGTCGTAAATCAATTATCTACGTAGGATAATTTTTTTGATTAAAAATACAGTGATTTTGTAACCCCACATCGTTTACACTCAAATTTGACCGAAATAAGTAAATGCATTAGGTGAGAAATTTAATTATATACTTACTCAAAAAAAATCAAAAATATTACGGTGCGTAGATAATTTAATTACGAATTAAATGACGCTAACTATGTGTTAATTTTTTACTTTTAGACTGACTGTATAATACGGTACGTAAAAAACTCTACATACGATACAAAAACTTCCAAATAGTGTTTTGCACAGTAAAATTACTGTTCAAATAGTAAATTTCACTGTGTAAACAGTAAATTTAATGTGCAAAACACTATTTGGAAGTTTTTGTATCGTATGTAGAGTTTTTTACGTACCGTATTATACAGTCAGTCTAAAAGTCAAAAATTAACACATAGTTAGCGTCATTTAATTCGTAATTAAATTATCTACGCACCGTAATTTTTTTGATTTTTTTTGAGTAAGTATATAATTAAATTTCTCACCTAATGCATTTACTTATTTCGGTCAAATTTGGGTGTAAACGATGTGGGGTTACAAAATCACTGTATTTTTAATCAAAAAAATTATCCTACGTAGATAATTGATTTACGACCTAAATGACGTTAACCGTGTTGAGTTTGGACTTACATAGTCCAAGTTATAATTTTTTAAGTCAAATTTTCATATCTCAACTTACGGCATGCCGTACAGGCAATCCGTAAATCCAAATTTAATATTTTTTCCATCATTTGAATCGCAATTAAAATATCTACTTACTATAATTTTTTTAAATTTGTTTAATAGATACATAATTTTATTTTTAATTAAACATCGAGTCGTCATTATAAAACAATTTAAAAAAAAAAAAAAAAAAAAGACACCCCAAACGCTGCCAATTGCATAGGCGCGTCCTGGGGGTGCGCGTATTGTCAAAAGGCGCGTTCTGGGGGTGCGCGTATATCTATTTTTTCAAATATTTTTTTTCTATACATACTTTTCTAAATAAAAAAACTAAAGTATATACTTTTTGAAAAAACTCTAAATTTACAACACCTTAATAATAAGCTTTAAAACCCAATAGCATTAAGGAAATAATTTCTTAATTACACTAATCATAATGACATTTAAAGTCGAGTAACAAATCATAATGACGTTTAAAGCTGAAACCCCTCATTTAGTCGAGTAAATTAATCCATGATATATTGTAGATAAATATGTTGAAGATTATGTCCAAAATATTCAAATATCTAAGTTCGAATTTATTAAAAAAATTGAGTAAAATATTAATCTTAATTAATAATTACTATAATTTGCAACCTTTCCTTTAATTATAGGTTAATCTTACAGTAAACATGAGACGATGGAATGAAAATGACTTCAACCTACTTATAAATTGTAGGGTTGTTAATTTTGACACGACCATTTTAACCCACATGAAAAATAAGGTTGGGTCGTACTTATCGTGTGGATTCATATAACTAAATATATATTAAAATAAATCATATAAAAATTCATGGGTCACGTTGGTCGTATGAATCATATAGGTCACGTGGGTTGACTGAATCCGTGTGGATCAACGAGTTGACCCGCAAAATCCAATAATACAAATTAAAATAACACGGGTTCACGGGTCATCCACACGGACTCATGGACAAAAATTAATTCTATCATGGATGTATTTGAATTGACACATTCCGTACTCTATACACCCCACAATTAACCCATCGAACACCTACTAATATATCACCCTAAGCCAAAACAAACAACCTCAGCAGATGTCGGTGCCACTCGTTTCTCTTTGTCGTGTGGTCGGACGGGAAACCAACCGTTCCAAGTCACTTCTTTCCTCTACAATTAATCTTACTACATCCATTATCCATACACAAACCCTAGCTAATATATATATATATATACATATATACTTTTCTCTGTATCTTCACCTAGCTAGCTCTAAACCAACTTCCAGACATGAGAAAACCTTGTTTGGACAAGGAGGACAGAAACAAGGGAGCTTGGTCCAACCTTGAAGACCAGAAGCTCATCCGAAAACACGGCAAAGGGTGTTGCCAAACTCTCCCTCAACCAGCTGCCGCCGGGATGTTGGTATTTTCTTACACGTATAAAAGAGGAAACTTTTCGGAGGATGAAGAAGATCTCATCATCAAACTTCATGCACTTCTTGGAAATAGGTAAAAAAAACTAACAACAGTATATATATATATATATTTAAAGTAATATTTGGATATATAATTACCTTTAACTGCAGTGGTAGATTAAAAAAAAGTTGAATAACTAAATCGTTATTTAAACTTTAACCATTTTATAAAAGTTTATTTAGTTTTTAGTTTTTTTTTTAAATTTCGTTACTTATACTTTCATAGTTGGGGGACAATGTCACTTTAGTTTATTTTTTTTCGTTAAATTTGGAAGGAAAATGTAGTAGCTGATTGGTTCATGATTTAACAAACTATATTATTTTTACAAATACCATAAAATGTTTTGAGAAAAACTGAAAAATTGATAAGAAAAAGCATTTTTACAATATAGACCAGTCACAGGGTACGATGTTAATTTTTATCCATATTTAACGGAAAAATAGATGGAGATAACATTTTACCCCAACTCTAAAAGTGAAAATAATAAAATTTGAAAAAATAAAGTTGGATAACAAATAGTAAAGTCATCAAACTTTGGTTATAAATCTATTATTAAAAAAAAAAACTAAATGAAATTGAGATTCAAATCTTATGTTAAACCATATAATTTATCATATATTTACTAAGAATATACACTAAAAATACATGAACATTATAAACCCTTTTAAGATTGGTAAAACTATATATACTAATTACTAATACATAATTTTTATTTATTTATTGTTTCTTCTCAGGTGGTCGTTGATTGCTGGAAGATTACCTAACCGAACAGATAACGAGGTGAAGAACTACTGGAACTCTCATCTGAAAAAGAAGCTTATGAAAATGGGAATCGACCCCAATAACCATAAATTAAATCACATCCCTTACCATATTACAAACCCTAAATTATCAACTACTGTGGCATCATCCACCCAGAAAACCCAAGCCACTGGAAGATCTGACGGCGATAACGAAGTTACTTCCGATGGCAGATGTTGCTTCGATTATGACAAGTCATGTGGAGTTCCGGATCTGAACCTTAACCTCAGCTTATTCACAATGGTGACTTTGAAGAACGAAGAAGGCGAAAATCACAACTGCAACTCGAAAGTTGTCCATTCTCCAAACACATTGCTTCTATTCGAATGAAGATCTGTGGTGTCACTCTTTAGTGTAATTGAAAATGATGGAAGACAAAGTGTAATCATTTTCAAGAGGATGGTATCAAATAGAATTTTTGACTCAAATATACCTCAAAATAAAAAAAATACTAAAATATTCTCAATTTTTTTAAAAAAAAATATATCAAATATACCTACGCGTGATTGTGATTTACAAATGGGTAAAAAAATATCACCCGCGAGGATATAAAAAGCATCAATCTCGAAATCTATTCACGGGTTGAAATGAAAATATGTTATTTTTCTCCCTTTTCCAAAGTATTTTTCGGTGCAGACTCTCTTGTCTCTTTCCTCAAGTCTTCTTCGGTGTACGGACTTTCTTGTCTCTTTTCTCAAGTCTTCTTCGCTCTCTCTCTCCTCTTTTTCGGTGTGCGCACTCTCTTGTCTCTTTCCTCAAGACTTCTTCGCTCTCTCTTTTAAAGTCGTGCAGACTCTTTTGTTTCTTTCCTCAAGTCTTCTTCGCTCTCTCTCCCCTCTTTTTCGATGTGCGCACTCTCTTGTCTCTTTTCTCAAAACTTATTCGCTCTCTCTCTTCTAAAGTCTTGCAGACTCTTTTATCTCTTTCCTCAAGTCTTCTTCATTGAAGACACTTTTTGGGTGATGTGCCACCGACGAATCTCATTCACGGGCGAAAAATGTCACCCGTGAATGAGATTCACGTGTACGACTTATTCGTGGTTGATAAGAAAATAAAATTTTATCCGCGAATATAATTCGTGGGTTGATATCCTTTCGTTATTTTTAATTAGGTATATGTGGACTGAATCAACACATTGTGTTACCTATTTGTAATTGGGCCATTGGCCTAAACAATTGTAATTGGGCCTAATTTGTACTTTTTCTAACTTGGGCCTAATATTTTCTAAGATGCATTGCTAATTTTTTTTTCCGGCCAACTTGCATTGCTAATTTAAGAAACATTTTTTGTGTTAAAAGTTTAGAAGTATGTTTTTTCTACATTTAAAATAATTATAATCTGATTTGGTCTTTTACTTAAATCTTCTAAACCTTTACAATGTATTAACAAGTATTACATATTGTTGGAAAATATTATCAATACAAACACGCAAATAAAATACATAGCTTTAGAGGATAATTTTAGTAGAAATGGATTTTTCTAAGGTAGAATCATTAGTGGTTAACGGATGATATTTATATCTCCACAACTATTAACTTAAATCTATTATTGTAGGTGGGGCTTAGAGTGTATCATTGCCCAATTTTAAACATATATACATATATATATATATATGTATATATATTAACAAGACGAAGTCAGAAATTTAGTTAAGTGGTGGCAAAAATTAGTGTAACGACAAACAGCTGAACACAAAAATAATCAAGGGACAAATGTAAGAATTTAAAAGTCTAAATGAAAAATAAATACAATATTTTTTAAAGCTTACACAAAGTTAAAAGTAGATGAGAAACCATTACGCTAGGGGTGGGAAAATGGGTCATGGGTCGTGTCAGAGACCCTTAACCCAAACACGACTCGTGGAAAAGTATGAGTCAATTTTTCAAACTCAAACTTGACCCGTCATGAATGAAAAGGTTGGGTCAGACTAACATGTTGGACCCCTATGACTCGCGGGTCAGTCTGACCCGTTTGACCCACGCATTCCAAAATAACCAGAATGACTTACAAAGTTTCACAATGTCCGGATGTTTGGCACATGTTATTTTAATATAATATAAAAATGTCACGGGTCACGAGTTGACCAGTGGGTCAAACCTTCATACACAAATTTGAACCGTAGTATCATGAGTCATCTACGATTTGGGTCAAAATGACACATGAATCAAAAAACCTGACCCAAACACGACTTGTGGGCGGGTCACCCACGGGTCATCTACGGGTTGAGTCAGGTTTTGCCACCCCTACATTACGCCCCACTCCTAAGTTGATTTATACATATATATATATATATATATATATAATAATAATAATAATAATAATAATAATAAAAATATGAGTCAAACATAAGTTACAAAATAAATTCTTATTTACATATAACTACTCAATAACACGCTATACTAACACAACTGAGCGTAGATATGCAGTCCATAAATTTTTGATAATTCGAGTTTGTGAGTTCCCTACATATTATTATATTTTATTTTGTATTATTATTAGACTTTAATTAATTTTTACGTTAATTCTATTTATGCATACTAAGGTTTTTTGTTGACTTTCGATCTATATTAGAGTGCTTTACTCCCGTGTCGCAGATGTGTTATATCGCGTATGGTGCTACAAAAAATGTATTATTATAAGAGACCGACACTATAATATATTTGATTGACCCTTATATATATATATATATAACAAATTAAATGTAGTTTCTAAATTCAAAAGGCGTCGAAATAATAGAACAATGAGAGACCTAGACACCAAAGTTTGTTGTCTTTTTCAACATATGAAATATTCCACGTGAATAATGTAGTTTATATATGACATCACACGTGTGTATATATATATGTAGATATACGTACAAGTTTGGCAATGAATTATCTGACCCTTCATGTGAATTTTTAAATATATAAAAAATGTATTTAGTTATTCTGTTGTGAATGGGCATCTTGACTTTATGCAGCTATTTACGTCCATGGAAGTCGTTATTTAACTGCCGTTAATAATAGGTTATTCAAGTTGAACGTGAGAAGTATTTGAAAGATTATAATAAAATGCAAAAGTCAAACATTTGACCAATCTTCAAAATAGGTTTCCACCTGCAGATGTTCTCTCTCTATATATATTTTTCCCCTTTGACATTCATCGACAGCATCCTCCTTACTAATCTGAGAACGTACATTATTCGGTTTCGTTCAGGTTATTGGGGGGTATTTAGCGACGCATGTTAAGTGTCGCGGATATGGGCAATAGTGTCGGATCAGTAGTAGAAAGCAGATGCACCACTGTCATGAAGGTCTCAGGTGAGACCATGAAACTTAGGGCTCCAGTTCATGCTGCACAAATCTTGAAGGGACACACAGGTTATTATAACCCTAGAAAAGTTTTTTATTTTTATTTTGGCAATACCGATTTATGTATTTTATGTTTTAGGGTTAATAATAAAAAAAAACGAATTTTGAGGAAAAAAAAAAAAAATTTGTTGACAAACAAACCAAAATTTTGGAATTGAGCAATTGACAAACCTACCTTAAATTTTTATTATGTTTGAACGGATTTTTCAATGTTTGAGGGAGTTATTAAGTCAACATTAATGGAAGTATTCTAAGGAAAGAGTATTACGACTTAATAACTCCCTCAAATATTGAAAAATTCGTTCAAACATAATGAAAATTTGAGGTACATTTGTTGATTGCTCAATTCCAAAAGTTTGGTTTGTTGTTTGTCAACAAAAAAAATTTGGTTTGCTGTTTGCATCAAAGTTCGGTTTGTTTTTTGATAATTAACCTTATGTTTGATAATAATATATTTTTATAAGCTTAGTTAATACTCATTAATTATCGTGTTATAACCTCTGTGTTATGTTTGTCTTGAATCAGAAGAAGTGAATAAGTTCGGACCCCAAACGAAGCCTCTAGGGTTTCACCAGCAGTTGGAGGCTAAACCCTTGGAAGAGAGGACAATGATGAAGAGGTCGAGTGCAGAAGGAAATCTCGAGAAACTAATGGCAGCTCGTAAAGAAGCATCTGTGTCGCCGCTGCCATCATCTCAGAGCAGAGGTGGTGGTGGTGGTAGAAGGGTGACGGTGAGATTATCAAAGGAAGAATACAGAAAAGTGATGAGAGACAGCAAAGATGAAGCTGACGCTGCTAAGAAGATAATGGAGATTTATGCTGCATTGAATGATCAAACTTGCGGTGGTGTCAAGAACAGTGAAGAGGCAATAAAACAACCCAATATAGCACGACAGGTACGAAACATATATATATATATGTATGAAATATCGAACATATATGCAGAGATGAAATAAAAAAACTTATTTTAGTGGAAATAAGTATTAGAAAAGTGACAAACAATTGAACTAAGGGAACAAATATAAGACTTTATATGGTTAAATCAAAACTAACTACGATTTTTAGTTCTAAACTTACATAACTCACAAAATTTGGACAATTACCCCATCATCCCAACATGGTTTGATGCCTGAATACATGATAAATATTTATGGAATGTGTGAAGGTTCTATAGGGCCAAGTGGGGAATTATTATAAGCTCTTTACCTTCCTTTTTTTTTTAAAAAATAAGGGAAAATACGAATATGCATCCTAAGGTTGGACTAAAATTGAGTTCTCTTAAAGTTTGTTTTCGAAAATTTTGTTCATTTGTGTTTCATTATCAATCAAATTGACCTATTCTGTTAGATTTTTCATCATATTTAACAAAATATGTTTTGAAAATTATAAAAATAATAGAAAATTATAAAAAATATCACAACAAAATCATTCAAAACTCTTATTATGTTACAACTGAGTTCCAATTTGATTGGAACTCGAGTGAGCATCAGTCGAAAGGGTTCGGATCTGGTTCTTGACTCAAATCAGCTCACCCATGTATGGGAGTTTGATGTGAGTAAAGATCCGGACTCTACCACCCCTTCGATTGGGGCTCGATTTTGACTCAAACATTAGGGAACATAATGGTATTTTACTCTTAAAAATATATAATTTTAGTTACATTTTTTATTAATTACATGCATGATAATGTATCCATGCAGCATTCACTGAAATTTTTTCCAATTTTCGTCGCCCAAAACAAAAGATTTCGTCACTAAAGCTTTGGCCGACAATGAATTGCCGACAAAAAGGTGGTCGTCGAGTATGTAAGTGATCATGTTGTTTCACTTTCTAACTGTTTATATTGTCTGTGTAATTGCAGAGACGAGTCAGATTCTCAGATGAGATCGAACCGAATGATAGGAGCTTGTAAATTATTTACGGCACGTGTAATTAAAATATTCCGGTCCTTATACACTGAAGGAAAACATTACCGACGATGACGAAAACGTGAAACACGACAAACAAGAGTTAACCGCTTAAAACCGCTAACGACGAGTTCACGTTTGATTGGATGTACATTTTGGTCAAACTTCAGTGGGTCAACATTATCAACACTATATTTCAAAACCTACAAGAAAATTTAAAAACGAAACATTTTCAAAGGTAGGAAAAATGTACGATTATGTCATTATATATATATACACACTAATGGATGATAACGCATTTGTAACTTGTAAGAGAACAAAAAAACAATATATCATACAAATTTTTCCATTATCCGTCATTTGAATATATTTTTTATTGTTTGTACGACGGTGTAAGTGTACAGTAGAAATTTGGACCTACAGTATGTATTATACCAATCAAGTTATACTACTATATTTACATGAAATGAAGCATAGCAGTGGCCGAATCACAAGGAAATAATGCATACGTTGGATCACATTTTTCGGTAGGACTCTATTCGGAGCGTTTCAGGTTGGTCACCTTGCTGCTCTGATAACCTGCACAGAAGGAAAACCCGAAAGTTCTTGTTGTTTCCCCTCCGATGATTAAGTCAGTGAATGTTCATTTATCGTAAAGTAGATAGTATATGGAAGGTCAAGGTATGCAGTATGACATTAGATTCAGAATGGAGATGGGTGAGAGTATATATAACTCTCAGTCTCTCACCCCTAACCTGGGTTGAGTTAGTCCTGACCATGGTCATCTCAGGTGTCGCCTAGTTAAGTGACCATGTGTTGTCTGGTGTCATGTGTAGTGTCTTTGTGGCATGTGCCTATGTGTCCCACGCCTAGTGCATTTATGCCCTCATGTCTCTGGGCCTTTGTTCCTAGTGCCTTTATGCCTCATTGTCTCTTGTTTTGGCATCGAGTCTTGTGTTGTGTTTGTGTCGTAAGGAGGAATCTAAAAGAGGGATGTTCCCCAAGTGACGCGCCTCTATGATGGTGACCTTTAGGGGTGATAAAAAAAGACTGGTTGAACCGAATTCCTGATAAGATTGTTCTGAGACCGGCCCGACTAGGACCGAGATCGACTAGGACCAAGACCGAGTGGACGGTTTTTTTTATTCAAGGTTGGGCTCGGGCTTTTCCCCCAAAAAAGCACGACTAGAACCGGATCGGCCCGATCTTGAAGAAAACCCTAGAAATTAATGGTGTAACCCTTGAAACAATAGTAATGCATGACCTTGAAGCTTCTCGACGGAAGACGAGAAGCGAGCGGGTTCAAGACCAAAACTTTAATGATATTTTTTTGCCGATATAGTTGATTTGTTTTTACCAAAATTTTTGATCCAAAACTGAGACCGGTCCGAGTAAAGCAAGACCGACTCGGACAAGTTTTTTTGGCCAAAGTCGGTCTCGGTCCTCCAAATGTCAAGACCGAAATTTCGTTCTCGGTCCTACCTCCAAGACCCGGCTCGACCATGATCAGCCCTAGTAACCTTTGATGATGGTCTTGGCGAGCCTCTACACTGTGGCGTCCGGGAGCTTGACATTAAGTGTCGTAGCGGCGCTATAGGATGATAACAACGCTGAGTGGACGACGAGTCCTTAGGTCGTGGGGCGCACCCTCACTAGGTGTGACAAGGCGGCGCCATCCGTGCCTCCAAGTCGGGTCGGCTTCAATTGGGTCGCCCGAGGATATGCGGACCGATAACAAACAACATCCGAATATATTATCATTAAGATCGCTAAATGCATAACAGTGACCCAGGGTTTGTGATCATCTTTATATATATATATATAAAGATGTGAACTGTTTTCCAAAATGTCTGCTACTGCTTGAAAAGTCGTCTAAGACCCACAGACAAAAGTAAAACTTAAACTACATTAAAACAGCAAACCCAGAAATATTTCATTCTTGATAGCTCGGCTCGTTTCATTGCATTGACAATGATCTATCTTTTTGTATATATATAGTTAACAGCACAACCCTTTTGAATCTCTCTCTCTCTCATAAGCAATACGAAGGACTATGTCCATGTTGAAGAGTCTGAGATTGGTTTGTGGAACAACTCCTATTGTCGTCCTTGTAATCTTTGCTCTTGCATGGGAGGGTAGATCTGCAAGGATAGTCCAGAATGGGGGTGTAATGGATCTGCTGAGAGAGATGAGGGGTCTTACTGAAGACCACAAGTTGTTCAAGGCAAAGGAGTTGAAGAGTTTGTTCGAGACCAAGCTGACAAGAGGGGCAGTGCCTCCTTCGGGTCCGTCCCTGTGCCACAACAAGCTCACACCCGACCGGCAGAACGGTGCCTTCTCTACCAAAGACTATGTTGCTTGTCCATGAAGATACAAAACATTTTCCCCCTAATTTGGAGATTCTGTGACTTGTATTATAATCGAGATATTTTTGTATGTATACAATTACCAAATATCAACCCAATTCTGCATCGGGAGCGTGAAGTCTTCCGCATTTAGTTACCTAACATGTTTCTATATATGTTTTGCAAGTTCTCCAACAGAAACATTTTTGTCGGATGTAATTAGGATGACTATATTTAAGGTATGGTACGAGTATGATAAATACAATAACCAGAGACGACGCCAGAAATTTAGGTAAGTTGAGACAATAATTAGTCTAATGACAAATAGTTAAAGCAAAAAAAATTCAGAGGGTAAAATGTAAGAATTTAAATGGCTAAATTGAAAATAAATATATTTTTTAGGACTAAATTGACACAAATTCAAAAGTTGAGGGGGATAATTACACCCCTCACCCCTCTTTGGCTTCGTGTCTGAACATAATCATACCATATTTTTAAACTACATATCATAACCATAACCATTACGAGTACAATTTTCAATATTATAGCCATTAAAATAAATGTGGTTATTAACCATAGTTTTACATGTATGTCTATATTTATTCAACACATGTAATATAATAAAAGACCGAAAATTTTATTTTAAAAAATACATAAATCTATATTGGCAACAATAAAAATATATAAAACTAACATCACGCTTATTTATTACTTGAATGTACAGTAACTTTCATTATTTAGTTTATATTAATTTATTAATTATAAATCATTATTATATTTATATAATAATCATAATTATAACATTAATTATTACTCAAATAACATAATTATAACCATTATGGGTAGAAAATTCGTCAGCATAACCTTACTGCAAAGTAATAGTACGATTAACCATATTAAATAATAACGGTTATAATCATAATTACGAGTAATTCACACACCACTGCTAACCATACATGAAATTTATTGAACTAGAGCGACATATGTTTAGCTAGTTTAGGGTAACATTTCTCTGTTAGGTCCTCTTGGGAATAGACCGGCATATGTTGCTCAGAAAAATCATAAATAAGAATGTAAAAACATTACAGATATGGAAGCACCGGCATGCAAGTTATAGGGAACAACATAGATCGATCATATACATGTCTTGCTTACCCAACCTGTAACCCTCAAAACAGTTATATTATGAGCATGATGAAGTTAACAACTCCAACTTCACATCACATTCTCTGCAACTGACGATAATACACACGGAAACAAACAGAGATGGAAATTATCGTCAACAAGTCTCACTTTAACACAAAAAATAAAAAAAAAATCCTGTTGCTAGGCATTCCCAGCATCACCGAAATTATTATTTTCCTCAATCTGAGTGAAGGTGAAAAAAAAAAGATGATTCAACTAAGATGATGACGATTCCTTGGCAATCTTCTCAGCCTTGGCAATGACCTCTTCGATCCCTCCAACCATGTAGAACGACTGCTCTGAAAGATCATCGTACTTTCCATCCAACACACCCTGCACCAGTTATAAAGGATCATTAAACCCAGCAGATGTTTCAACAAAGTATCCAATGCAAAATCAAAATATAGTACAAAGATTCATATATATTAGATAAATACCTGGAAGCTGGCAATGCTCTCCTTCAATTCTACGTACTTTCCAGGAGCACCCGTGAAGACTTCAGCAACATGGAAAGGCTGGCTCAAGAATCGCTGAATCTTACGTGCACGGGCCACGGTCAATTTGTCATCTTCACTGAGCTCATCCATACCCAGGATGGCAATGATATCTTGCAAGTTCTTGTAGTTCTGAAGAACCTTCTGCACTCCACGAGCAGTGTTGTAGTGATCCTCTCCCAGAATGTGTGGGGAGAGCATTCGGGATGTTGAATCAAGTGGGTCCACAGCAGGGTAGATACCCAATTCAGAAATCTGTACATCAAAATGTTTCATTCAGTGGACATGTTCGCTTAACAATTGAGATAAATCATATCATTGTATAATAATAAAAGTACCTGTCGTGACAACACAGTGGTGGCATCCAAATGGGCAAATGTGGTGGCAGGAGCAGGATCTGTCAAGTCATCAGCAGGCACGTAGATAGCTTGCACGGAGGTAATGGAACCCTTCTTGGTTGTAGTAATTCGCTCTTGAAGACCTCCAAGATCGGTAGCCAAAGTGGGTTGGTAACCCACAGCAGAAGGAATACGACCAAGCAGAGCAGACACCTCGGAGTTGGCCTGAATGAGAGGAATTAAATAGATAAACAACAGAAAGCAGAGGAGAACAAATCAAAGGTTTTTAAAAGCAAAAATATACCTGGGTGAAACGGAAGATGTTGTCAATGAAAAGAAGCACATCTTGTCCCTCAGCATCACGGAAATGTTCAGCAACAGTAAGACCAGTGAGTCCAACACGGGCACGAGCACCAGGGGGCTCATTCATTTGCCCATAGACAAGAGCACACTTGCTGTCAGCCTGAAAGATAAAATTAATGGTGCTTCAAATTACGAAGAATATTAAGACAACATGATGGAGAAATTTAAAGGCACAGAATATATAACTAACCTGCTTCTCCCCTAGCTTAATGACACCACTCTCAATCATTTCTCTGTACAAGTCATTGCCTTCGCGAGTACGTTCACCAACACCAGCAAAGACAGAGAAACCACCTAATGAAAGGAAACATCAGCTTACCACAAAAGATATGACGTAGGTCAAACAATACAAAGAGAATCCCACTTATAAATACAAACCATGAGCCTTAGCAACATTGTTAATGAGCTCCATAATAAGCACAGTCTTTCCAACACCAGCACCACCAAAGAGACCAATCTTTCCTCCTCTTTGGTATGGTGCAAGGAGGTCAACAACCTGAAAGCAAAAGCAAAACCAAGTTATGGTTGGAATTTCTCAACCATGGAGAGTGCAAAACAATAACCAATAATCTACCCTGAAATCTTGCCTGAAAATAACTATCTTTGATCCTACCTTGATACCAGTAACAAGGATCTGTTGCTCTGTTGCTTGTTCAACAAAAGCCGGAGCTTCTCTGTGAATGGGCAGGTAATGGTCTGTCTCTGTTTTGAGTAAGCAAAAGTATTGTTTAGATCTCATGGAACTTATATCATCTTAGGTAAGATCAGAGAATAAATCACTTGGGAAACTACTTACTGATATCTCCTCTATGATCAATGGGCTCCCCAATGACATTAATAATGCGACCAAGAGTAGCCCTACCAACAGGCACCTATAACCAGTAGCAAGTTGCAATCAGGGAACAAGGGAGAACAGAAGAAATGACAAGTGAACAATATGGATTAACAGGCAGAAAAGCCGCCCGTGTATCTTTACGAGCTCTACCAAAGGGATCCAATCGTGTTCTTAACATACAAGTCTAGTATAAAAGCATCATTTTTTCCAATAACAAAAATACTAATACTGAAGAGAAATGGCATAGCTCCAATAACATGCGACAGTTTCACTACTAGACTGTACTAACACGCTACTGATTTGGCTGGATTTACAAAATCGTCGGACCTAAA